>CM061063.1:168814372-170146892 GCA_030762895.1 Sophora flavescens | reverse complement strand
AACTCCATCACCCCGAGGTCCCGGGCCCACGAGGTGCCGACAGGTCTCGATCTGAAGGCCGTGGCTCACGGGAAGTGACTCGCTGCAAAGACGACCTCCACGATTTTACCTCCACGACGACCCCCTACCTCTAGAATCGCCATCTGTGGGAAAAATGAAAGATGATTACACAACAAAGGTAAATAACACAAAAATAAATTACCTAATAAGTGTAATGACATTTACACAATGAATTGGTGACATAAATAAATTACCTAAGTAGAATTTCCTGGCTACCAAATTCACCTCACTTACCGCATCACTTGATCGGAAATGTACCTTCGCTTAGATGCATTCAACTCGATTGATCCATTAACTCTCTTTTCAACTTCTTTCCCTATTTTCGGAAATGTCCGCCGTGAGAATTAACAATAATGTCCTGCGTGAATTTGCAACAAGACGCGTCTTGAAACTCATCATCTTGGTAATTTTATGCATCTTTTTAGTCGTTGATTACATTATCGCATAATTATATCGCGAGCCTTTATCTTAATAACACCCAACCAGCCAATGTATGTCCTTCTAGATATGGCGCAGTAATAAACCCCTCAAGCCCCTTCGTTGTGAAAATGAACGGGTCGTGACGCCTTATTATACCTTCTGAGACATACCTAACTTGAACAATACCATAATTTTTATCCATTTTTGTCCCTACGTCAAGAGTAGGATCAAACCACTTGAAGATAACTAACTTACCACGGGAAACCGGGGATAATCGGAGTTCAAGGATGTCGGCTAGAACCCCATAGAAATCATCCTCTACATTGCCATCAAGGGCTCGCACACAAACACCATAGTTACACGTCTCGCATTCCTTCATTCCATGTTTTTGTGTTAAATTTATATCCATTTACAAAATAAGTATTCCATGATGTAACCCATCTGTTAGGCCCCATGCCAAATTTGTCAACAATGGATTTTGAACATTGTTTTCCTGGATCTAGTACCTAAAAAATCAAATATTATATTATTCTTATACATGCTATATATTTAAGGAGATAAATGTATTTCAACAAATGAAGGTGCTTAACATACATATTTACTCAACCACGTAGCAAAGTGAGAAGTAATTTCTGATCAACCCGATCGCTTGAAATGTCAAAGTTGGAGATCCCTTAGAAAATTGCAGACATCCTACATATGGGAGATTAACAAGCAGGACGATTAATAATCATAAATGTCAATTGAACTTATAAAAGACATTGTAGAAACTTACTCTAAATATGGCACGACCTCTTCACAATTTTGAAGGATATACAGATGAGCAAAGATTAATGTCATGCTGCTCCAAGAAATATCCTTTGATTTGCCACTAAATCTGCCCGGATAGTTGAATATTGATATAGGAGGACTAGTTGAACTTCCTTCACCCGAATCAACATTTCTAGGCATCCTTGTCCTTATCGTGTTAACTTGTCCGGATAAAATAAGAGGCAAAAATGGAAGTCTCCTCTACTAAGTATGCTTCACAAATGGAACCCTCCACTCGTGCCTTGTTCTTGACTTTGTGTTTAAGGGAGGCAGAACCTATTACAGAGGGATACATACAAATAATTACTAGTTTTAGGGAAACCTAAACTACGCTCTCGTGTTCGTGAATTTCATATGTATTAATAAAATAGTTGATGTTGTTTACCTCTCAAATGGATACATCCAGCGGTATTGACTTGTCCACCAACTCTTGCTTCATACGGTAGATGAACCGGCAGGTGTTCCATGGAATCAAAGAAACTCGGCGGGAAGATTTGCCCAGCACACAACAAAACGGGTATCTTGACTTCCATATCCTTTAATTGATTCACATTTAGTGTTGTCGATGTAAGCTCCCCCGAAAAGTGGCTAAGCTCAACAAGTGGGTTCCAAATTTGCTTTTAACGCGTCGAACGCAATTGGAAGCAAACGCTGCATGAACACGGCAATTATGACTCTTCATTCCATGTAACTTTGCTTCCTTAATGTCAACACATCTACCCAGATTGGAAGCATACCCATCTGGTAACTTTAGTTCTTTAACCCACTTGCTGCACGACCACTTTCTTCGTGCTTTTGCTTAGTGTATAACTTGCCTTCGGTTTGATAAGTCTCCCACGACCACCGCCCCGCAACTCGAAGCTCTTCCGATTACAAATGTCGACCCACGTCCAATCGGGCTTTATTTTATCCTTTGTCCTCCTTGATGTCCATCACAATGTCAAACACATTCAAAAACACATTCCTCTCAATATGCATGACATCAATGTTGTGAGGAGTAGGCGTCCTCCAATACGGCAACCTCCAAAATATACTTTGTTTTGTCCAATTATGGTTGACGCCATAACCAGGAATATGTTCTCTCTTGGGTATCATGGACGAGCAAAGAAGTATCGTACTCTACCATACATTAGGACCAGTCAACGTGGTGGAGGCGGTGTTGTCTCCGCACAACGCTTCTGAATGCATTCTTGTTCCGCCTATAAGGATGATCTTCTCGGAAGGAATTGATGATGACAATCAAAATATGAGATCTTTCGACGTTTTAGCGTGAATGCCTTCGATCGCTCCATACATATTGGGCATCCAAGCTTCCTCCACGGGGTCATCCAACCCGACATCATCCCATAAGCAGGAAAGTCGTTGATCGATCCACATTAAAGCGCTTTCACGATGAAATTACGCCTCAAAGATACGTCATATGTCAACACACCATCATTCCACAAGCATTGTCAACTCATCTATCGGTGGCTGCAAGTACACATCAATCTTACCTTTTGGATTAGACGGACCGGAATGATCAGTTTAGGAACATAAACTCGCCTTCATGCACATCCCGGGAAGATTGTACTGAGTCGGATAACCGCCAACAAGAGTATGCTTTTCCGCACTGCCCAAAAGGATTAAATCCATCGATGAGATAACCCCAATCGGACATTCCGAGGTCCTGCGAAAATGCCATATGAACCCTATCAAAATGCTTCCAAGCTTCTCCATCGATGGATGACACAAGACATCTTGCTCCCTCTCATGCTCACTATGCCACCTCATGTGAGCCGCAGTGATCATCGAAGAGTACAATCTTGTAAGTCTTGGCACGAAAGGAAAGTACCACATCTTTTTTAGCGACCTCTTCTTCTCAATGCCCATCCTAGTGGTTGTCTTATACCGATCCGCACCACAAAATCGACAACATGTTATGCTTTCCGCTGAATCATCCTTATAGTACAACATACATCCATTCGGCACAATCAATTTTCAAACACCCCAGCCAAAATTTCCCCGACTTCTTAGCATGATAAAACTAGTAGGCATCCGATTGTCTTACGGCAACGCCTGGACACGACACCGTGAGGCGATTAAAAACAGCCTTCTTTCATATTGTAGTCGGATTTGATACTCAACCATTCCATGCACAACGACAACTCCGTACTCCGACATCCTTCCCACAATGGAGATCGTGGCAAAGCCTCAACATATCATAGAATCTTTGAGCTTCGGGATTCGGATTCTCCTCTATGTATTGGGAACCCATTCCACCATCTTCTCCCCCATCTTCTTCTAATACAACACCAACCGATGGTCCAGCATGATCCATTATCATCTGCTCGTATGGATTCAATTCTTCCCTCCCGGTCACCACTTCCATAATACTGAACCTTCAACCACAATCGGTTTAAGTCGGGCAACATCTCACCATGGTTACTCCACCAATAGTAATCGGCATGAAGCCCTTCTCACAAAGATCGGCTACAACTCCATCCACGCTTTTGAAAGATTGACACTTGCATCTTTTGCAAGGACACCTCAATTGATCACCTACCAGCCGTATAAATCTCTCCTGGCTAACAACTAACTCTATAAACTCACCCACTCCAACTCTATACTCTTCCCTAAGACGTTTATTCCATCCAACCTACGATACATCCATTTTCGATTCTCCAAATATCCATTGCTGGCAATTAAATAGCCCCACCAATCCTACAATAACACATATATTACGATGCATTCCAATAACTCCATCAATCTCGCTCTTATGACAAGATATGAACCTATCCCATTCGAGAAGAACCTTTGCCACACTGCTACTAATAGTTATTCCCATATTCAAATACCTTATACTTGACAAAATTTGCAGCATTTCCCATCGGTCTCCAGGTTACACGACTCGAGCACGATGAGAATCACCGCGATCAAGTATGCACCAGGAGAACAAAAGGAAATGCATCTAATTGAGATTTCAACAAGTATATAAGGCATTTGGAACATTGAAATGACTATTGTGGAAAGTGTGAAAAAAGGTTTTTTCCCAAACTGTCCCACTTGGACAATTCAAGATTCAATACAATGAGCATGAATACCTTGATAAGTTACGCATGCTCATTACTATTGAATCTCAAACAGGAAACTAAGGCTTTCGTAAATTAATTATTAACTCTAATAGAAAATAAAACCATTAACCTATAAATATTGCAACATTGTTGAGCTTATATAAATTACAGCGTAAATCAATACAAACTTAGATTAAATATTGCAGCAAACATCCTATTGAGCTCCGCTCTCCTTTAACAAGTAGCGCTTAATTGTCAAACACATGCATAATTTCTAAATTATCGCACACAACCAAGATCCCGCCTTTCTGGACAGGATCACATCCTATTGAGCTCCGCTCTCCACTAACAAACAACACATATAGACAAACACATACATAAACATTAAATTATCAGCATACAATCAGACAAGATCACATCCTATTGAGCTCCGCTCTCCACTAACAAACAACACATATTGACAAACACATGTATAAACATTAAATTATCAGATACAATCGACAAGATCACATCCTATTGAGACTCAGCTCTCCACTACCAAACAACACGATAATTCACATAATACATTACACTGAGTGTTCGGAGAACTTACCCGAGAGAGAAAACACAACCGAGCAAGGATAAGGCAGGGAGCCGAGACCAACAGAGAGTAGAAGAATATGACAACAAGGACCTATCGTGCATAAATGAAATTAGTCATTTCAAATCAAATCACTATTCTATATATACAGAATCCAGTACAACTATTTATAAGACTAGAAACACATAAATTAATATAAAATAGAATCAACAATATACGGTTGCATAAAACATCTTTATATTGGTGTCTGCGACAATTAATAGATGGGAAGTTTTTTGGAAATGTCATCAATAATTGCAATATGAATTAAAGCAACAATTTTAAAGTTTTTAATAGTCCCAATAATATAGTTTGAAAAGAAAGCGGAAGTTGAAAAAGTGATTCATGCATGGGTCATTTGAATTATTAAATGGCATTGGGAATATTGCACACCTTAATGCTAATGAAGCACCCTGTGACGAATTTCCTAGTACTGGAGTAGCGCTGCATTGCATAGCATACTTATTAAAAATGATATGAATGATGTTGAATTGTTATTATGAAACTTGTTATGCTATATGATATATGATGCATGCTCGTCTTACTAACTTTGCTTCCATGCCGTTATGCCGTTTAGTTACAATTAATGAATTTATTTTGTAATTTTATTTCACTTGTGACATTTTTTTGTAACTTTTCAAAGCCATAAAATCACTCACGAAAGTGCGGGAATCTTGCCAAAGTTTAGTGGAGCAAGTATGAGGTTGGTTCCACCTAGACTTAGAGTTAAATGTTAGATATTGATAAATTTTTCCTAGTCTAGTTGTCACCCAATTAATAAATGAATTGTAAAGGTGAAACAACATACATTATTAAAATAAATAAAATTAAATAAAAATAAATAAATTTATATTTAATCAAACAAGAAAAACAAGAGAAAAACATGGTAGGAAATCACAATTTATATCCAAATACTATCAAAGAACCCTCGAATAAATTCTAAGCATGAGAAAAACAATATTGAACACATGGAACGTTTAATTATATCAATCGAGAGAACACAAATTCAGTAAGTGTTAAATTCTAATATTGAGTAACAACAAGCCAACATAGCATACCAAAATAATAAGGGTTTCATCATCCCCATTGTACAAGAAAATCTAAATAGAAAAACTCATAGGTAGCATCAATACTACCCTCATTGGTTATATGATAAGATCAATTTAGATTTAGCTCTAATGCTTTATGATTTATGCAAACACAAACATGAAAACCTCCCAGTCACCACCGTGTTCACACCATCGCAGAACCACACGTGGAACCACGGCTTCTCCCATTCATTTATACAAACACAAACACGAAAACATTTGTGAATGATAAAGAAGTATTTAAAATCTGACACATGTAAAAATGAAAATTAAACATCAAAATCCAACCACAAACCACATAGCAAAAGCAAAACACACAGTTTTCAACAACAAATTTGTTACCTGTATTTTGTGAATTCGTCGACAGCTAACGTATCTCCCGGTCCCTAGCGAATGGATGAGAGAGACCTTAGAAACACATAGAGAGAGAAGTAGAGTGAGACAGAGAGAGATGCGAGAGAAACAGAGACGGAGAGAGAGAGATGGAGTAGAGGAGAGCTTACCTGAGCAGAGGGGATGATGGTGGTGACAGGAGGTGTCTAGTGGTGGCGGAGGCGCGCGGCTAGGAAGAGAGAAACAGTGAGGCAGAGAGAGAGAGAGATGCGAGAACACGCACACGAGAGAGAGAGATGGAGTAGAGGAGAGCTTACCGGCGAGAGAGACACGAGACAGAGAGAGAGATGGAGTAGAGGAGAGCTTACACCGAGAGGGGGATGTCGACCGGTGGTGACAGGAGGAGTCTTGTGGTGGCGGGAGCGCACGGCGTAGAAGAGAGAAACAAAGTGGGAGAGAGATATGCGACGGATAAAATGAGGAAGAAGGAGGTTCTGTCGAATTTAGGGATTTCAGTTTTAGCGATCGAATTAGTTCGGTTGCTAATTCGGTCGCTAATATGGTTTGGTTGAATTTGAATTTATAATTTTAGCGACCGATTTAAATTTCGGTCACTAACACGTGCTATTTTATTTATTTTACGCGCCGTTTAGCGACCGAATTAAACTCGGTCCCAAATATAAAGAAATTTTGACCGTTGCATTTAATTTGGTCGCCATTTCGGTCGCTAAAAATTCATAAATTTATGACTTTTACTTTCCTTTGTTTAGCAACCGATATAGCGACCGATATCTCTACTACGCTCTATTTCGGTCGCAGAATCAACTCTAACCAGTGTTTCATGTAGATCCTACAATCGGCCGCTATTTCGGTCGCCAAAAGCAACCAAAATTTTCGGTCACTATTTTCGGTCGCTAAATGACCTTTTTTTTGTAGTGTTTGGGAGGCAAACGGAAGTGCAAATGTGGGACAAGATGGCCAAAGGGATTAGGAAGGTAGCTATAGAGACGCTTGGTGAATCAAGAGGATTTGGACCTGGGGGTAAAGAATCCTGGTGGTGGGATGAAAGTGTGCAGCGAAGGTTCGGGTTAAAAGGGAATGTTTTAAAGCTTGGTCTTTATGTAGAGACCAAGAAGGCAGTGAGCGAAGCTAGAACTAAAGCTTTTGACAGGTTGTACCAATTCTTAGGCACCAAAGATGGTGAGAAATCTATTTATAGGCTTGCTAAAAATAGGGAAAGAAAGACAAGAGACTTGGACCAAGTGAAGTGTATTAAGGATGAAAAAGGTAGAGTTTTGGTTAAGGAACAAGATATTAAAGATAGATGGAAGAATTATTTCCAAAAGTTATTTAATGAAGGATTTGAAGTTTTATCATGCTCACAGGTGCTTGACATCAGAGAGGAGGACCAAAATTACACTTTTATCGTAGAATCCAAGAGCATGAAATAAAAGAAGCTTTGAGAAGGATGGATAATGGCAAGACGGTTGGACCGGACAATATACCTGTGGAGGTATGGAAGTGTCTAGGAAATAGAGGCATTAGTTGGCTCACGAAGTTTTTTAACGAGATTATGAGGTCAAAGAAAATGCCGTACGAATGGAGGAGAAGCACTTTAGTTCCGATTTACAAGAACAAGGGAGATATACAAAATTGCGCAAATTATAGGGGGATTAAGCTCATGAGTCATACTATGAAGCTGTGGGAAAGGGTGCTTGAACGGAGACTAAGAAAAGAAACCAAAATCACCGACAACCAATTTGGTTTTATGCTCGGGAGGTCGACCATGGAAGCAGTTTACTTGCTACGATGAGTGATGGAACAATATCGAAGGGATCAAAAATATTTACACATGGCCTTCATTGATTTTGAGAAAGCATATGATAGGGTGCCAAGAGAGGTTTTGTTGAAAGCCCTAGAAAAGAACGGTGTTCAGATTGCCTATATTCGAGCTATCAAGGATATGTATGAGGGGGCCGTGACTAGTGTGAGAATGAAGGGTGGAGCCACCGAAGATTTTCCAATAACCATAGGTCTGCACCAAGGGTCAGCTTTAAGCCCCTATCTTTTTACCTTGGTCTTGGATGTACTTACGGAGCACATTCAAGAGCCAGCACCACGATGCGTGCTTTTCACAGATGATGTAGTTCTAGTCGGAGAGTCGAGTGATGATATAAATGGAAGGTTGGAGACTTGGAGACAAGCTTTAGAAGCACATGGCTTCCGTTTGAGTAGAAGCAAGACAGAGTATATGGAATGTAAGTTTAGCAAAAGGCGAAACACCTCTAGCTTAGAGGTGAAAGTTGGAGACCACAACATACCACAAGTCTCACGGTTTAAATATCTTGGGTCTATTATACAAAATGACGGAGAAATTGAGGGAGATGTAAACCATCAGATTCAATCAGGGTGGTCGAAATGGAGGAAGGCTTCGGGTTTTTTGTGATAAAAGGTACCTCTTAAGCTAAAGGGAAAATTTTACCGTACAGCTATTAGACAGGCGATGTTGTATGGGATGAAGTGTTGGGCTGTAAAAAATCAACATGAGAGTAAAATAAATGTAGCAGAGATGAGAATGTTGCGCTGGTTGAGCGGAAAAACTAGATGTGATAGGATTAGGAATGATAGCATTAGAGAGAGAGTTGGGGTAGCACCTATTGTAGAAAAGATGGTTGAATCTCGACTTAGGTGGTTTGGGCATGTATGGAGGAGACCTTTAGATTTTGTAATAAGGAGATTGGACCAGGTGGAAGGCAATCCAATAGCTAGAGGCAGAGGTAGGCCAAGAAAAACTATAGGAGAAACTATTAAGAAAGATTTGGAGGCCAATGATTTAACTATTAACATGATTCATGATAGAACATTATGGCGCCGTATGATCCATGTAGCCGATCCCACCTAGTGGGATAAAGCTTGGTTGTTGTTGTTGTATTATTTAGCATTAATTATTATCATATTATACTCTTATTTATAATTTATTAATAATGTGTATATATTTTCAAGTATTATTTTTATTTTATCATTTTATAAGAAAAATTCAATTTAAAATCATGTTAATAAATTTTTATCTATATTTTATAATTACTATATTATAAATTGAAATAATTTATAATAAATTATTGATGGATAACCATGTTTAGCCTTGTAAGGTTGGAAGAAGACTACCCAAATGGAGGTGCTGGTAGAAGGAAACCTGGTAAGGGTAGAAGGAGTGTGAAGGAAACCAAATAATCTCCATAGCTGGCAACCACGTTCCAGTATTCCACTATGGAAGTTTGAACTCGTATTAAGGCAGTTATGTGAGACGTGGGCTAAGAGAGAAGTGGGAATGGAAAGAGAGAGTGGGGAGTGGGAGGGTTATTTTTGACATTTTCTTGATATTGTACCAGGGACAAAAAGTTGTCCCTTGATTAAATGAGTAACAAATATTACTAGTTTTGTTGTCTTTTGTCAGTTTTTTTGTACCGTCCCACCTTCATTTTTAAATCAAACATAGAACAAATCATTTTGTATTGTGCTGTCCCTTGATTTATAACAAATCAAACGGACCCTAAAGGAATTTTATCATTGGTGTTCTGGTTCATTACTAAAAAAATATTTATGAATATTGTTTGCTCTAGCTGACTAGTAGATGGAACAAAAAAAAAAAAAACACCTGCAAGAGAATCTATTTTCAGCAACTTCTGAAATGATTTTGCTTTTTGGTTAAAGAATTTCTGCAGTGATTTCACAGTGAAATCTATCACTTTGTTATGCTTTGATGCATTAGTATGTTGAACTTCACAATTAAGTAAAACTGTAATCAATATAAAAAAAATTGTTTACTGACGGACAAAAGTTGTCGCAAACACTCAAAAGTCATCGGTAATGGCGTGTTTATGACGGACCGGAATCCATCCATAATAAGCTTGCTGATAGCGGTTACCGGCGGATTTGACCAATTCGTCGGTAATTACTGACGGAAGTTCCATTAGTAATGCCCTTGATGGGCTGCCCCATTTCCTACGGAAAAAGCCGTCGACAATTCCCTCATAGCCTTACCGAGGGCCTTTTCCGTCGGTAATAGGGAACCCAGATTACCGACGGAAATGTCCTCGGTAATCACTAAGATTACTGAGGGACATTTCCGTCGGTAATATCACCCCATTTTTTAAAATTAAAATTAATTTTTATTTAATTAAATTTAATTAATTTCATTATTAAAATTTAATTTAATTTGTTTTAATTATTAATTGAATTTTAAATTTAAACTACAAATAAAATCTAAAATAAATAGAAAAACATAAAAAATACAATATCCATACATAAATCTGTACAAAATAACCCAACAACCATTGAAATCCTATAACTATTAAAACCATACAACCATCTAACGTAACTGTCCTAATATTCATCATCGTAATAGTCATCATCCTATGGGGATCATCATTCGACGTTAGATGTCCATCAGGTTGCGGCTAAGACGACGCACCGACATACTACTAATGCTCAGGTGCCTCAATAGTAGTAGAGGGTTGACTGGTATGGAGGAGCCCTTGCAGAGCGGTGCGCCTCTCAAGTGGCAGCACCTCATGCATAGCTCTGACCACCTGTGAGAGTGCCTCCATCTACTGCCTCATGCGCTCGTTCGCCTCCTTCTGTTGATGCACCTTCTTTCTCAGACCTCCTCGGTGTCCTGTTAAGTACAAGATGTAGACTCCCGATGTGTCAACCTCAGACCCCCCCCCCCCCCCCCCGCGTGGAAGTTATGAGCTAGGCTCGCAGTACCGTAAACCCGCCCGTTCTTCCCGCCGGCCACATCTGTAAGACTAAGCCCGTGATAACTTTTTGAAAGAAGAGTTATTCATTACCTTTATTCCCTGAATTATTGTTGGCTTCTAAGTTTAAGTTTGCATTATATGAATATTTTGCTATTTTGTAAATATTGGTGCTGAAACATGCGAATGCCAATTATTTGCTCTTACTATGCTTCATCATTGTCTCATGTTTTTATACATGCTTAAGCAGAGAAGTGATGAAGCATGATTGAAGCATGGAGTTAGGAGCTCTTGACTGTTGCAGCAATAGCCAAACTGTAATGGCTCTGCACTAGAAGACAAAGCTAACATGGACACCTTTTCTCTCTCCTCACATGCGTTGGTACCTTAGAAAATGTGGAGCCCACGCGCCTAGGGATCAACTCTCCTGCGTTTTTGGAAATGGGCCATGGTTGTATTTAATAATATTATTTGTTTGCCCAAAATGGATGAAAAAGAAAGGGGGTATATAACCAAATTGGTAACCCTAAAGGAGGCAGCTTTTTATTACATCTTGGATGGCACACACTCTTTGTCCCGACCTAGAGAAAGCAAGACCGAGTTCATCTTCAACCTCCAGCTGCTGCCTTTTTTATTTTCTTCGCCATTGTAATGAACTTCTATTCATTTTATTATTTTGTTTTTGTAAGCTCAACATGAGCTAAACTTCTTGATCTTTAGGTATGTTATTGTAATGAATGCTTAGCTGATTTTATGCAATGATATGTTCTGCATTTTCCTTTATTATGTGTGGAATGTTGTTTAGTTAAGATTGATCAACTTAATTGAATATCAAGCTTACTTGGTTTGGAAGAATTAAATAAAGTGGTAAGAGAAAAATGATAGGGATTAAACCATTAATTGGAAAATTAATTGGTGTTGAATAGACTATGAATGATTATTCAAGTCCTTAAACTAATCGAACATGCTTATTAAGAGAATGGTGTATTTAATCGAATCTAGGAACAGAAGGCAGTTAATGAACCTAATCCTTAAGTGTTGGAAAATACATTTTTACTTCCTGGAGTTAAATGCTAGAGCATAAGCAGAGCATAATAGAGGCTGAGTAGGATTTATGAAAGAGCACACCTAGAGCTATTTCTCCCATATTTGACAACACAACTCTTTTAAATTTCATTTTCTAAGGCTTAAACTTTCTCCAGCTTAAATTACATTTATCTTGCACACACAACCAATTTTTGTTACGAACCTAACTGCTAGAGCATATAGTCTAAATTGGAAGTTTGCTACAAAGATTATAATCCTCGTGGGAACGATATCTGACTTACTTTCTATACTACTTGCTGTGATTTGTGTATACTTGCACAAGCTTAAAGACATCTGTTTTTAAGGCAACAAGTTTTTGGCACCATTGCCTGGAATTATTAATGGTGTTAAATTTCTACTTCTAGATTATTAGTTTTTTAGTTAGAATATCTAATACTCTTGGTGATTTGTTGTAGCATCGCCATCAAACTGCATGCACAGGTTCCTATCACCTGGTTATAGATTTGATCCAGAGATTGAAAGGACATTCAGGAGGCTCAGAAGAGGTTTAACTACTCAGTCCTTACCTGAGTTGGTGTTGAATACTCCAACCAATTCCACACCAACTTCTACTGAATCGCCATATGCTGCTAGCTCAGAAATGGCTGAAGAAGAGCAGCACGATAGCATGGCTATGGCCAATGACAGAAAATGTGCTATTCGAGGGCTGGAAATGATTTCTATTGCTTCATGGATGGTTATTCTGGTTACAACCAGATTGCTATAGTACCATAAGATCAGGAGAAAACAACCTTCACTTGTCCTTATGGAACCTTTGCTTTTAGAAGAATGCTGATGGGGTGGATTCCAGCAAGTGTACCGGATTCGTCGCCAAGTAATAAAAAGATCGATCCCACAGAGACCGTGATCTCAAATAACAACTAATTATTAAACCAATTAAACTGGACTATATAAAAGGGATTTTGAAAAGATTTTGATTTTTGAAATAAGAATTAACTAGAAAATCAGATATTTAAGAATGCAATCAATTAAAAGAGGAAAGTAAATCAATTAGGGGTTTTTCAAATCTAAAGAGATTCCTAGAAATTGGGTTACCAACAAGATTGTTCATGTTACCAAATTGACTACCCCTTGTTAATTATCAAAATTGCTTTGAAGGCGAATTTATCCTCAATAAGTTAATGCTCCCTCTCGGGTTACAAAAATCGTGCCCAATTAAACTAACCCCTACTCTCGTGGTAATTGAATTTAAATTGAACCCTTTAAGCTTTGTGACAATTCGTGAACCCTCGAAGGACCGCTTCCAACTCTCGTGATTTAAGTCCTAAGTTTGATTCCTATAGATCCAATACCTAAGTTCACCGCTAGGTTCCTCCTTAGAGTATCTATGACATGCAAATAAGTGCGCACCAAATTCATAAGTAATTCATGCGATAGAAACCAAATCGAAAGCGAAATCGAAATTAACAAAGGGAAAACATCAATTCATAACATAGAACAGATCTTGGGCATAGCCCCAATCCCTAGAAATAAAACTACTACTCAAGCCTTGCCATGATTGTAGCAAGCTTGATTAAAAATAACATAAAAGAAAACCTAAGAAAAGAGAAGAAGAAGAAGAAGAGAGAATCCTGATTTTGCCTAAGGGTAGCAGCCCAAAAGTCCCCAAAAGTCTCACTATTTTCGAGCCTAAGTGCTCTATTTATAGATTAGGGTAGCTTGAATCCCAATCAATCACAAATTCATATCAAATCAGTTTCTGAGGATCCATATATTGCGCGTCACGGCCGTGATGGACATCACAGCCAGGCCGTGACGGACATCACGGCCAGGCCGTGACGGATTCTTCCTTGGAGGTTGCTTCACTGGTTGGTCTGTCACATCCGTGACCACCATCACGGCCTGGCCGTGATCAGTTCTGCCTGTGAGGGTCTGGTTCAGTTGGCATGTCACGGCCGTGATGGGCATCACGGCCTGGCCGTGACCAGTTTTAACTTTTCCATTCTTTCTTTTCAGCTCTACTCGATCATGGCCGTGATGGCTGTCACGGCTGGGCCGTGATGGCTGTCACGGCTGGGCCGTGATAGGCTCTGTTTGACTCATTTTCTTGCTTTTCAAGCTCCATCTTCATGCAAGCTCCATCATGGTTGATCTTGAGCATTTTAATCCTTAACTCCTGCACAACAACACCACAAAACCGCCTTACCAGTTCCAAGGTAAAAACTAACCAAAATAAAATTAGAAATGCCTAAACTATATGAAAATGCATGCAAAATGTCAATGAAATATGAGGTGAAATCACACTCATCAAACTACCCCAAGCTTAAGACTTTGCTTGTCCTCAAGCAATCACTAAGGCCAGAAAATATAAACAATCAGAGCATGGATAGTGAACCAAAAACCCGAGTAACTAATCCAAGTAACAGGCATATTCAATATATACCCAAGAGACAATCAATTTCAAGTCCAATTAGAAGCTTAAGTTCCCTAAATTCATATCTCTCACTAATTCGGGCACTTTTCTCACCTCACTTAAGTGTATTTGACAATACGCTCAATTTCCTCAAGGAAGATATTCTACGATATGCTTGACTATTAACCAAATCTCTACTTTATTAATGAAAACACATAAGAATCAAGAGTCTTTTATTTTGGTTGTAATGGGGCCATGGGATTAATTGTTAGGTGGGGAAATCAAGAAAAGGAAAATTCAAGAAGGCTAAACAAAATATCAAACAATGCAAAGCATGACAACCTTCTAAAATACCTTTTCGGGCTTTAATTCACTTTTCCACCTTTCTTTCTTTCTTCTTTTTATTTTATTTTATTTTATTTTATTTCTCACTTTCTTTTTCTCATCCCTTTTCCATTTTTTGTTTGTTTTATTTTATTTATTTTTGGAGAAGGGGAGATTTTCAACTTAAGAGAATATTTTTCTAACTTTCTCATCCCATAATTTATTTTTCAAACTACCTTTTTGCCCTTTTGCAATACTTTAAAAGGTGCCATACCAAGCATCGTTTACTAAAATAAATCAAGGTACCAAGAAAATTATTTTATTCTTTTAGGCTCAAAATTGGGCAACTAAGGGGTATCATTTAATCAATAAAAGCTCAGAAGGCCGGAAAGATACCTAGTGCCTCAATCATTTTCAAAAATGTTTTAAAAAATTTTTAAGTTTCAAAACGGTTTCAAGTCAAGTTCTAGAGAACACAATCCAAGAGGAATAAAACACTCAATCACAAAGAATGTGGTAGTTTTAGTGAGTACCCCTTTTTGGCTAAAAAATCTCACATTTAGTAGTTGAAAATCAATGAGAAACACAAATCTAGAGAACCACATGCTAATTATCAACTATCAGAAGTTCATCTCAAGAATTTTTATTTTTAGCCTATCACAAGAATACAAAAATTGGGTTAAAAAATTCACTGTCTCAATTCATTTGGCACAAAGTTCTCACAATTGGATGTAGACTCTAAGCAAGGGGCAATCTAATCATGTGATCATGAAAAATTATGCCTATATGAATGCAACATTAAAAATGTAAAAATGCAAAAAAATGCGAAAATACCCCTAACCCAAGCTTAAAAACTTACATTGTCCCCAATGTAAATAATCAAGTCGGAGAGAGGAGAAAAATGGAACAACTCACCGAGGTGGTAGAGGGTGCTGGCTCAAATGCCAGTCAAAGAGCTGCTGGAAGATGTGTCACGGCCGTGATGCTCATCATGGCTAGGGCGTGATCAATTTCGGTCTATAGGAGCTGGCCTGTCACGTCCGTGAGTTCCATCACGGCTAGGCCGTGATACATTCTGATCTTCAGGGTCTTTCTCATCACGCCCGTGATGGATATCACGGCTGGGCTGTGATCCTTTCTGATCTTCTTTGGTTAGCTAATCACGGCCGTGACCACCGTCCCGGCCTGGGCATGATGACTTCTGACTTTATTTTTTTTCTTGCCTTTTTACTCTTACCGCTTTCATAACCTGCAAACACTTGACAAAACCATCAATTAATGATATTTCTTATCTTATTATTCTCAAATTATTCAAAAACAAAATTCAAAAACAAATGGAAAAGGGAAAGAAAACTTGGGTTGCCTCCCAAGAAGCTATTATTTACGGTCTTAAGCTTGACCATACTCCCTTGGATCAACCGGGATCAGCTGGGCTTGGAAGTGCAAGAACACCTCTCTTCCATGGAAGTCCTTCAAAGAGCCGATTTTATTCATATGACCAATTGCACTTTCACTTTGCTCTCTTCACTCTGAGTTTCATGGCCTTACTCCCTCCTGACGGAAGTTCTAACTCCACATGACGGGCAACTCCCATTTCATCATTATTTGGTGCATCATTTGTCATGCAAAGCTTCGGAGTTGCTTCCATGTTAAGCTCTTCCTTCACCTTTTGAGGCATTATCTCAATCCTGCACACATGACTCTCAAAAGGAGGGTTATTATATGAGTTAGTCAAATCAAAATCTACCCTACCTTCCTCTACATTTAAAGAGAGCTTGCCATTTTTTTACGTCTATTATCGCTCCAGCTGTGACCAAGAACGACCTTCCAAGAATGATAGGGAATTTAGAATTCCCGTTCATATCCAACACCATGAAATCAGTAGGAATGAAAAATTTTCCTACCTTTACGGGAACATTCTCTAGTATGCCTAGATGAGTTTTAATTGAGCCATCTGCAAATTGTAAAGAGGATTGAGATGGACTCAATTTCTTGGTTCCTAACCTCTCAAAGATAGTAAGCGGCATCAAACTCGCACCAGCCCCTAAGTCACATAAGGCTTGGTCTATTTTTAATTCTCCAATTGAGCAAGCAATAGAGAAACTTCCTGGATCTTTTTAGTTTTGGTGGCATATTAGTTTTTATCATGGCATCACACTCCTCAATTAAGCTCTTAGTTTCTATTTCTACTTGCTTTTTCTTGACCAACCTTTGTGGGAAAGGTATTGGGGGTTTGTAAGGTGGTGGAGGGACATACTTTGGCTCTACCTCTTTATGTTTATTCATGTCCTCCTCACATTCCACATCCTTTTCCCCTACCCCAAGCTTATCATCCCTTAAGTATATAGTATTACAGTTCTCATTGGGATTAACTTCGGGTTGTCCTGGGAATGTACCCTTAGTTCTGGTATATGTACTAGCTTGTTGGGCAATATGAGTTTCTAACATCTTATTATGGATGGCTAAGTTATCTACCTTAGATTCTAACTCTTTTATTGCCTCATTGACTGCCCTACCTTGTTGTCTAAACTCTTCATTTTGTTTTGTTTGAGTTTCCACAAAATTTTCCAAAAGAGACTCAAGTTTAGACTTTGGTACCTGAGGATACCTCGATGCGGGTTTCCTATTACCTTGGACCTCCTGGAATTCGTGGTTCAATGTGTTGTTGTAGTTCCCGTAGGAGAGGTAAGGGCTATTCTTCCTTCCTTGGTTGTAAGAATTTGGGGGAACATAGTTTGGCAACTTCGGGTTCGTGTCATAGAAGTTGTGACAAGAGTTCACTTGTTCCCCCGAAGCACCGAATCCAGGAGCAATACCATGTGGGCACTCCATTATGTCATGTCCCTGCATTCCACAAATCTTACAAACAACATTAGTAGCACCTATTGAACTCACATTAGTCTTTTCAAGCTTATCAAAGCGTTTATTCAGTAAGTCAATTTTAGACATAATTAGATCAGTGCTATTCATTTCAAACTTACCCCCCGAAATCTTTTTCGGGTTATTACCTCTTTCCGAACCCCATTGGTGGTAGTTGGTGGCCATGTTTTCAATGATATTGAATGCTTCGGTTAGAGGTCTATTCATAAAGGCTCCACCAGCTGCGGAGTTAAGTGACACCTTCAAAGAGTAATCCAATCCGTTGTAGAAGGTATGCACTAACAACCACCTCTTGAGTCCATGATGTGGGCAAGACTCTAGCAATCCCTTGTAGCGATCCCAAGCTTCAGATAAGCATTCTCCGTCCTATTGGAAGAAGCCGGTGATCTGGGTGCGTAGGTAGGCAGTCTTGGATGGAGGGAAGAATTTCTCCAAGAATGCCTGCTCCAGTTGGTCCCAAGTTGATAACGTATTATCGGGCACTTGCTTCAACCAAGCTTTTGCCTTTCCAGTCAGAGAGGAGGGGAATAACCTTAAGCGTATAGCATCAATCGGGGCACCATGAATCCTAATTGCATCGGTGAACTCCAGGAATGTCTCCACATGATCGGTCGGGTCCTCCGAGGGTAATCCTCTGAATTGATGTTGCCTAATCATGCTAATTAGCATAGGCGGTATAGTGTAGTTCTCCACCTCTATTTCTAGCCTAGTAATCCCAGTTCGCAAACCTCTAGCATTTGGGGCTGCGTAGTCCTTCAGTGGTTTGGTATCCGGTAGATTCGCCATGAGTGGAATGTGAATCAACCTCCCCCTCTCTCTTTGTAGTCTCCTACGTCTATGAAATGTCCTTTCGATTTCGGGGTCAACTTCAATAAGGTTTCCAAGACTTAGGGATCGTTGCATAAAAGAGAAAAACACAGAGAGATAGATACTCTAGAAAGAAAAAGAGATAAATGAAAAAAGGAAATATTTTTTTAAAAAAGGAATAATTAAAAATAAAAAGTCTAGAAAAATCAATTTAAAAATTAAATTGAGATTCAAGAAGGCACAGTCCCGGCAACGGTGCCAAAAACTTGATGGAGTGGATTCCGGAAAGTGTACCGGATTCGTCGCCAAGTAATAAAAAGATCGATCCCACAGAGACCGTGATCTCAAATAACAACTAATTATTAAACCAATTAAACTAGACTATATAAAAAGGGATTTTGAAAAGATTTTGATTTCTGAAATAAGAATTAACTAGAAAATCAGATATTTAAGAATGCAGTCAATTAAAAGAGGAAAGTAAATCAATTAAGGGTTTTTCATATCTAAAGAGATTCCTAGGAATTGGGTTACCAACAAGATTGTTCATGTTACCAAATTGACTACCCCTTATTAATTATCAAAATTGCTTTGAAGGCGAATTTATCCTCAATAAGTTAATGCTCCCTCTCGGGTTACAAAAACCATGCCCAATTAAACCAACCCATACTCTATTGGTAATTGAATTTAAATTGAACCCTTTAAGCTTTGTGACAATTCGTGAACCCTCGAAGGACCGCTTCTAACTCTCGTGATTTAAGTCCTAAGATTCCTATAGATCCAATACCTAAGTTCACCGCTAGGTTCCTCCTTAGAGTATCTATGACATGCAAATAAGTGCGCACCTGATTCACAAGTAATTCATGCGATAGAAACCAAATCGAAAGCGAAATCGAAATTAACAAAGGGAAAACATCAATTCGTAACATAGAACAGATCTTGGGCATAGACCTAATCCCTAGAAATAAAACTACTACTCAAGCCTTGCCATGATTGTAGCAAGCTTGATTAAAAATAACATAAAATAAAACCTAAGAGAAGAGGAGGAGGAGGAGGAGGAGGAGGAGGAGGAGGAGGAGGAGAAGAAGAAGAAGAAGAAGAAGAAGAAGAAGAAGAAGAAGAAGAAGAAGAAGAAGAAGAAGAAGAAGAAGAAGAGAGAATCCTGATTTTGCCTAAGGGTAGCAGCCCAAAAGTCTCTCTATTTTCGAGCCTAAGTGCTCTATTTATAGATTAGGGCAGCTTTAATCCCAATCAATCACAAATTCATATCAAATCAGTTTCTAAGGATCCATATATTGCGCGTCACGGTCGTGATGGACATCACGGCCAGGCCGTGACGGATTCTGCCTTGGAGGTTGCTTCACTGGTTGGTCTGTCATGTCCGTGACCACCATCACGACCTGGCCGTGATCAGTTCTGCCTGTGAGGGTCTGGTTCAATTGGCATGTCATGGCCGTGATGGGCATCACGGCCTGGCCGTGACCAGTTCTGACTTTTCCATTCTTTCTTTTCAGCTCTACTCGATCATGGCCGTGATGGCTGTCACATCTGGGCCGTGATGGGCTCTGTTTGGCTCATTTTCTTGCTTTTCAAGCTTCATTTTCATGAAAGGTCCATCATGGTTGATCTTGAGCATTTTAATCCTTAATTCCTGTACAACAACACCACAAAACCGCCTTACCAGTTCCAAGGTAAAAACTAACCAAAATCAAATTAGAAATGCCTAAACTATATGAAAATACATGCAAAATGTCAATGAAATATGAGATGAAATCACACTCATCAAATGCCATTTGGACTATGCAATGCTCCAGCAACCTTCCAGAGATATATGATGGCCATGTTCTCTGACTTGATTGAGAAATCCATGGAAGTTTTCATGGATGATTTCTCTATGTTTGGAGAAACTTTCCAGAACTGTTTGGTGAATCTGGAAAAAGTCCTGGATAGATGTGAGGAGATTAATTTGGTTCTAAACTGGGAAAAATGGCACTTTATGGTAACGGAAGGAATTGTGCTTGGTTATAAAATCTCCAGAAATGGCATTAAGGTGGATAATACAAAGTTTGAAGTTATTGAAAAGCTTCCCCCTCCCACATCAGTGAAGCGAATCAGAAGCTTCCATGGCCATACTGGATTTTACAGAAGGTTCATCAAGGATTTTTCCAAGATCTCAAAGCCACTATGTCAGTTGCTGGAGCATGATAGGTCATTTGAATTCTCAGCTGAATGTCCGAATGCATTTGAGCTTCTGGAAAATGCTATCATCACTACATATCATAGTTCCACCTGATTGGGAAAAACCTTTTGAGCTTATATGCGATGCAAGTGATTTTGCAGTGGGAGAAGTCTTGGGACAAAGATACAACAGGGTGTTTCATCATGTTTACTATGCTAGTAAATCACTGATTGATGCTCAAATCAATTATACCACCACTGAAAAGGAGCTGCTAGCTGTGGTCTTTGCCTTTGAGAAGTTTAGATCCTATCTTGTTGGTACAAAAGTGGTAGTATACACTGACCACTCAGCCATCAAATACCTTATTGACAAGAAGGATGCTAAACCAAGGCTCATAAGGTGGGTGCTGCTGCAGCAAGAATTTGACTTAGAGATCAGAGACAAGAAGGGAATGGAGAATCAAGTAGCAGATCATTTCTCAAGGTTACCAAAGCATGCTGCAGCATCAAGGGGAATAGCCATCGATGAATCTTTCCCTCATGAACAACTTCTAGCAATGCAGGATATTGCAGCACCATGGTATACGGACCTGATGAATTTTTTGGCTAGTGGTGTGGTTCCCCCAGACATGAACTCACAACAAAAGAGAAGATTCTTTCATCAAGAAAAAAAATATGTCTGGGATGAGCCTCTACATGATGTGCCCAGATAATTTGAATAAAAGATGTGCTGCAGATGATGAGTTTCAGGACATACTGACCCAGTGCCATGCTTCAGTATATGGTAGACACTTTGGTGGCATGAGAACTGCTGCCAAGGTTCTGCAATCAGGTTTATTCTGGCCTACTCTATTTAAAGATGCACATGAATTTGTAAAACACTGTGATAGGTGCCAAAGGGTAGGAAATTTGTCTAACAAAAATGAAATGCCCCTGAATACTATTTTAGAAATTGAACTTTTTGATGTGTGGGGTATTGACTTTATGGGACCATTTCCCCTTCCTTTGGCAACCTCTATATTCTAGTAGCTGTTGATTATGTGACTAAATGGGTGGAGGCTGTGGCTACAATTAAAAATGATGCTAGGGTGGTGACAAAGTTCTTACCAAAAAATATTTTCTCTAGATTTGGCACCCCTAGAGCTATCATAAGTGATAAAGGAACCCATTTTTGCAACCAAGTATTTTCCAAACTACTTGCAAAATATGGAGTTAAACATGAAGTAGCCACTACTTACCATCTCCAGACTAATGGGCAGACTGAGTTGTCTAACAGGGAAATCAAAAGAATCTTGGAAAAGATGATTAATCCCACAAGTAAGGATTGGTCCACACATCTGGATGAGGCCTTGTGGGCACACAAAACTGCATTCAATACCCCCTGGGAATGTCCCCATATAAATTGGTGTATGGGAAGGCTTGCCATTTTCCCTTAGAATTATAACACAAAGCTTTTTGGGCAGTTAAAAAATTGAACTTTGATCTTCAATCTGCTGGAGCATCTCGTATGTTGCAGCTTAATGAACTGGAAGAACACAGACTGTTTTTCTATGAAAATGCTGATGCTTATAAGGCAAAAACCAAAGCTTGGCATGATAAAAGGATCCATCACAGATCATTCCATGAAGGAGAACAAGTACTGTTGTTTAATTCAAGGTGAAGCTCTTCCCAGGCAAGCTTAAATCAAGGTAGTTTGGCCCATTCAAAATTATGAAAGTTTATCCACATGGAGCTGTGGATTTGCTAGATGCAGAGAGTGGCAGAGAATTCAAGGTTAATGGACAAAGAATCAAGCATTATTTTGGTGAACCTTTAGACAGAATGAAGGTTACCACCATTCTTGATGACACTGAATGATGCTGCAACATGGTTTGGCTGAGGACCTTATAAACCAAGCGCTCATGGGAGGCATCCCATCAATAAATTCGATTAGTGCTTAATTGTGTTGAAAATTATAAGGCCAAGAAGTGAATAATTAGGAAGTGATGGAGGAAAGAAGTGAGTTCAGGCTGCAGCATAAGGAAAGGAACTGGTTTGTTGTGGGGCAATGATACATCATGCTCCCAAAATCTGAGTGCAGTGAATACCATTTGTGGATAGGGACCAATACTTGAGACAAGTACAAGGTGGGGACCATCGCATTTTTGTCTGTTGTGGTCAGTCTTTGAAAATTTTGAATTTGAATTAATTAGTGGGATGTGGAGAGAGAAGATCACAGGCTCCCATAATAAACCACCCAATCGTACAACCCCACTCTCTCTCCCACTTTATTGCCTCATTTCCCATGCCTCGCCTCCATAATTAACCAACCCACACACTACCCTGACACATTAAATAGCCCTCCCCCTCTCCACTCACCCACTACACTCACTTCCGAAACTCTCCTTCTTCTTTGCTCACGAAACCCTAACCACCCCAAATCCTTTCTCAACCTCACCTAACCACACCACCATGACCACCAAAAAGGGAGGCCGCGTTAAACACCGTGCCACCAAGACTCTCACACCTACTTCTGGTATAGAAAAAGAACAAACCACCTCTTGGACCACTGCTGAGGCCTGAGAAAAATTTGAAACTGAAACCCTAGGTCGCAACCTACATCCAGAAAAGGGGTTAAAGTACGAGAAGCGGGTAAACTAGGGAATCTTACCTGAGCTGGTGGAGGTAATAGAGGCCCTCAACTGGAAGACCTTTTGTTGAACACCCTGATGGTTACTGTACCCAATTAATGAGGGATTTTTACGCAAATATAGGATCAGATGCCCAGACTTTTGTGGTGATAAGGGGTGGGAAGGTCTCATTCTCTGCTGCAATAGTCAACCTGCACTAGGGCTGGAAGTGTGGAGGATGACTACCAGGACATACTAAAGAAGATGACAAACATCAGGCTGCAGCAAATCAAGAAAAATCTAGCTGTTACTGGAGCAGAATGGATCCTGCAGCCAGAGGGTCAAATAAAGCTCCCCCAGACCCATGCTGCAGTCCTTAGAGAAGGTATGGTACCACTTCCTCAGACACTCTCTCTCTCCAACCTCACACCTAGAAACAGTGGAGAAGGAACGTTTAGTCCTTCTCCACTGCATCATGAAGAAAAAGAAGATCAACACGGGGAAGATGATCAAAGATCAAATATCCACTTGCACAATGAAAAAGAAAGGTAACTTGATCTTTCCCTTCCTGATCACTGCCGTCTAATTAGAGCAAGGAGTGGAGTACAATCCTGGAGAGGGGCAAGAGAAGAACTCAGGGCCCATTGATATGAATTGCATCCTAAGGATGTACTCCAACTCTAACAAGACTAATGCAAGCACCAGTAAACCCCCTAGAGCTGGCACCCCAAAGCAGCAGGATCGCTCTAGGATGCTAGAGCATAAGATAGATCACTTGACAGACATGCTACAGCAACAAGTGCAGCGAGAAAAAGCTTTCTAGGAGTTCTGGTTTGTCAAATACTAGTGGGAGAAACAAACAATGAAGCTCAACATCTGGAAGCTAGAGACTCCCATTCCCAAATTCCCAAGAGAAATTATTCCACCTATTCAAGAATATGACTAAGTGCCATCTGAAAAAGCTGCCCCAAACCCTGCCTCTGAGACCCCTAAGATCAACATCAACACCACCCCTGCTAACAACTCTTCATCTGACAAGGAGTGGCTGGGCATTGCTCCATCCCAGCAACAAAATGTTATTGAGGCCTCTGAGCCCAAGAAGAAAAAGCCAACTCCTGAAAGCTTTGAGCAGGATCAGGGGAGTGCAAAAAGACCACGTGCTGCAGCACCAGACAAAGTTCCCCCCTCTGCCCCTGTTGCAGCAAAGGCTATCCCTTAAACCCCCAAGCCAGCAAAGAAAGTCAAGACCACTGTTGGGAAGGGGAGTACTGTAATGGAAATTGCTGCTGAGTATGTTGTAACTGAGGAAGAAGAGGAGGATGAAATCCATCTTGCCAAGAAACTCAAGCCTGCTGTGCCAACTGTTGCAGCCAAGATTAAGCAAGAAAAGGTTGCAGCACAGCAAACTGAAAAGGAGGGGGCTGCTGCAGTAGAGCAAGTTGAAGAAGAAGTTGAAGCAGAGGGAGGCAGTGAAGAAGAAGAGGCTGAAGCAGAAGAAGAAGAGGAAGACAAAAAGAATGATGATGGAGAGGAAGAGGATGAGAATGAATTAGATGATGATGTCCAAGTCACTGGAGAAACACCCAGCAAAGCACCTTCCACCAAGAGTGGGGGTACCAGGAAGAACTCACGCATCAGAGCACCATTGGCTTAAAACAAAGCCAGAGAGGATTGTTGCAGCTTGCTGCAACATCCCACAACAGGATGCATTTTGAGCCTTCCACCTCATTACCAGAACTATGTTTTTAAATTTTCTGCAAGTAGTAGTCATTAGAACCTTTTATGTCTGACTGTTTGTAGGGCCATAGTTGTTTTTAAATTATGTCTGATGATTGGCTTGCATGTGCCCCACCCTGTTGATTCTATGAGATTAACGACAAAATGGAAATGGCCTCTAGCCTTTTAGCTGTGTTCAATCAAGACTCTTTGAATAAAACTCTTGATAAATAACTTAATGCTCTGACTTAAGTGTGCACTATTAACTTTGCTGCAACACTGGTTTAGCTAAGAGGACATGTATGCTGCAGCATTAACAGATAAACGTGAGCTTGAGTGACAAAACTGCACTACACATATGCTCACAGTCGTGCATTTCTGTAAGGCTTGATTTGTTTCTGTTTAATATAACCGCACACACTTTATGCTTGAGGAATTTTCTTGCTTTGTTTTTATTTTAGCTAGAGGTTAAATAGCCAACCCTCTCACTCCGAATGTCCATAGTGTTGCCCCTTTGAGCCTTAGCCTTTTATTGTGATAACTAGCACATTACAAGCCCTTAACTGGAAAGCACCAACTTAAGCCTTAGCCCTTTTGGGGGTGGCTTGAGGACAAGCACCAACTTAAGTTTGGGGGTGCTGTGCTGCAGCAACTGTACAGCAAAGCTGTAAAGAAAAATTAAAAAGGGGAAAGAAAAAAAGAGATAAGGAACTCACAAATGTGAAATGTGAAGCTGTATTTCCCCCTATGCAAAAAAAAAAAAAATTGAAATGTTGAAAAATGAGAATAAAGAACAATGAAAAAAAAACCTGAAAGTGTACAATAATCTGTTCTTTGTTCTCAACAAAAATAATAAATTATGGGTTTTAGTGAGGAAAGAAATGAATCATAAGGACCAAGGGTTTGGATTGTAAGAACAAGTGGAATGTTGAGATGAATAGAAAAACATCCTCTTGCTCTATCTAGTTATTAGCTACTTATCCAGAAATTTTTAACCTCACTTGTCCCGAGCCCTCTTGCAACCATAAAAGATCTCTTGCTGTGTGCAATGCTGTGTTATTTTGATTGTGATAGATCCCTATCAAGCTTAAATCAAAGATGTATGTTGTAGCAGCCCAATTTTTGGATATGCTGTATTAACGGTAAAGATATATTTAATTATATTTTTATCTGCGACCTAGGAAATGATTTTTAAGAAAACAAAATCATATCTAGAACCTACTCTATGCTGCCTTCATGTTAACTGGAGGAGCAGAATCTTGGTGGAAAGGCAAGAGATAATTACTGGAAGAAGAAGGCAGAACTATCACCTGGCAGTTGTTTAGTGACTATTTATTTGAGAAATATTTTCCGTGTTCAGCTCGACACGAGAAGGAGAGGGAGTTTACTAGTCTCAAACAAGGTAACATGACTGTTGGTGATTATGCATCACGTTTTGAGGCTCTGATTAAGTTTTCAGAATTCTATCAGAGGTTCCCATATGAGGATTAGCAGTGTAGAAGGTTTGAAGAGGGTCTGAGACATGAGCTCCAGGGAGCTATAATATCTCTTGACATTCAGAGTTGTCCAGAACTGGTTGAGAGATGTAGTGCTATAGAAAGTATAGATCAGAGGCTGGCTAATGAGCAGAAACAACCGAGGACTGGGGGTCCTATTTGATCAGATGTTCAGAGGAGAGAAGATAGCGGTTCTCAGTGGAGACGAGAACCACATACCGGACCAGTGCAGACAGCTGCACCAGTACCAGTTTCTACAGCACCGGTGGTTGGAATGGGCTAGCAGCAGTAATGCCCAGTTTGTTACAAATGTGGAGGACCACATTATCAATGGATTTACAGGGAGGAACCTTGTTGTTTCCATTATGGTAAACCAGGACATTTTGCTCGTGATTGTAGACATAAAGGTATGCAGCAGCCGGTAGCTGCTGGTAGAGGAGTTCTAGCAACAGGACAGCAGATGGCTAGACCTCAAGCCACGGGGAGAGTGTATACTGTGAGGGGAGCTGAATCCTCTCACCCTGCAGATCTCATAGAAGGTATGTGTGATTGGAAATAATCTAGAATAGTGAAATACGTCATAAGGAACTAAGACTGTGATGAGATACATTGAGTAAGAAGTTAAGGTAGTATTGATTGTGGTATTAATTATGGGAGTTAGATGTTGAAATAAGGTTTTCTAGGGGACCAGTATTAAGAAGAGAAAATGATTAAGTTTTGATGATGTTCTTCAAGGATGATAGATTAAGGTGAAATGTTAAGGATAAGGAACATAGTGTAGTGATGGATTGTTTCGAGGATAAATAGAACAATATAAGAATGAATGCTATTATGAAGTTACCGCTGTCACTTAGGGGAAGACATTGACGGGAAATACAATGAAGGATTTTTAGATATGATTACAAGATACTGTATAGTCTTGAATCACGAAATTCCAAGGACGAAATTTTTTCTAAGTGGGGTAGTAATGTAACAGCCTGATTTTTGGATATGATGTATTAACGGTAAAGATATATTTAATTATATTTTTATCTGCGACCTAGGAAATGATTTTTTAGAAAACAAAATCATATCTAGAACCTACTCTACAGTAGGAAGCTCTTATTAAAATTTGGGTTTAAAACTCAGACGGAAACCGGTCTATATTTTTACTAACAGTATAATTTTATATTGCCAGAATTCTATAATTTGACCTGAAACTGAAATTTTTTAGATTTTTTTATATTATGTTCTTGAGGAATTCTACTTTCCAAATTTCTGATCAAAAATAAAATATTATGTTTATTCGGACGAATTTTGGCGAAAGTTCGAACAGAAAACGGTTTGTGTTTTCACTGACAGTAAGATTTTACTGCTCAGAAAACCTAATTTTGAATCGTGAACAAAATAGTTTATGTTTAAATCATATTTCCAACGAGTTTGGTTATTTTGAAAATTTTTATCGAAAACGAAATATTATGTTTTTCTACAGGCGTAAAACCCTAATCGGGAAATCGACGGATTCGGGAATGGAACTGCAGAGATGGAGCCGGACATTTGAGGAGCTGAGTTATGAGATGACTCACCAAGCATTGATGAAGTGATTAATGCAAGTAATCATGTATTTTAGGTGAAATAACCAAAATGCCCTTAAGCTTAACCTAACCTATCCTAGATAATTTTTAACCATGGTTAAGGCAAGTCAAGGCCAATTTGACTTCCTCCTCCTCATTTGTGGTCCAAAATAAGCCACACTCCCCTTCACTCTCAGCCACATATTTTAACATAACCATGATTACTATTAACTATAGTTAATTTATTATAACCATAGTTAAGTTATTATATTATTTTCTAACTTAACATAGGTCAAGTAAACTCAACCATGGTTCCATTTTAACATTAAACAAAGCATTTTCACTCACTCATCCTCTCATTTTCGTGGCTGCCCATTTCTCCTCACATTTAGACATTTCATTTTTCATTCTAAGTCATTTTCTCACGAAAAACACTAAGAACATCGTTTGTGTTCTTGATAAGTTCATCATAGTTCTTAATTTCTTCTCAAGTTCTTGATCAAACTTCTTCATTCCAAGGCGGGTAATCTCTTCCTCATCATCTTAGCTTCATTAATCTTCCATCAAAATTTATTTCCATCAACTATTTCATGAATTTCCATTCTTAGATCTAGAACTTCAAATAATTCTAGAAAATTGTAGAAAAATCATTTTAATGTGAAACCAATTTCTATGATCTTGATATGTCTTCTATTTTCATCATCTAAGAGTATGTAACCAAAATAATTTTCCTTCCCATTTTTCTTGCTAAGACCGAATCTATGCTTTAATGAGCAAATGAGATTTTGTTCAATTTTTAACTTAGATGAAGTTGGATCTAAGTTATCTAGGGTTTCTATACTCTTAATCCTCAACTAATTTCAAGTTTCATCAAGTTTTTCTATATTTCAAGTCTTAGATCTATTTCTTCAAAAATCATGCAAAAATACATAGAAAAATGTTTGATGAGTTATGACTATTGTTTTCATCTCTCTTATACCTATACTTTCCTTATCCAAGAGCTTGAAATCAAAAGAAATTCCTAGCCTTATTTTACTCTCTTGACCGAAACCCTAACCCTAGAGGTTAGATGATTTTGTTTCATATTTTTTTCTTATAGTAATTTATCTATGTTAGTTAATACTATAGTTACTAGAATCCAAAAGATGGACTTGAGAAAATAACCTTAGCCTATTTTTGATTCATGGTCGAAACTAACCTAGGGTTACCATGATTGGATTTTGTTTGATTAACTAGTGATTATGTTGTTTTGGTTGAAGGTTAATCATTAACCATGGTAGAGTAACGAGAATTGGAAAGTTTGGGACTTCGGTGATAAGTCAGGTGGGGGAAAGAATCAACCTGTCGTCGGAATGGAAGTAGTATATTTTATAATAATTGTGTAGGGCGACCTATACCCTACTAGTGGTCGAGTAATCGACATGACCAAAATCGCATTGGAAACCTTTTCTGTAATACAAATGATGATTTGTGATTGTAGGTTTATCGACATTAGGTTAATATTATGATATTGAGGATGTCTGATTTTAATATTATTGACTGTTTATGATGCGCTAGTTGAGGTATTCTACTGCTTGTGACATTTTATTTTGTTGTTTGAATATTTTATAATTTTTGTGGTATGCATGATCTGCCTGGGTTGATAATGTGCTTAGTTGACTTTTAAGTAAAGATATATGTTGCTCGGGAGATGTTCATGTGGGTGAGAGAATGAATTTACTTAGAGGTGCCTAGCCTAATTAAAGTAATTTATAGATGAGAGGTGACATATAACATGTGTTGAGGCTATGATGGAAGGTTGAGGCACTAGGTTGTAACCGATGCAAGTCAGTGAGATTTATATGTATGCATTGTTGTCCACAGCCGTGTGAGTGGAACACACGAGGTCAGGATATCCTATTTTGGATACCGGATATTGCGGGTGAGTGACCTACGGATATTGATGCCGAGGTAGACTACCATAATACTCTTTTAGTCCTTAACGAGTTGTTCTGATTATCCTATCGAAGATAGAGTTACCATGTCTTTGTGCTTATGTGCTATTTCCAATGGAGGATTAGTGACACACATTGTGCTTAATGCACTATTCTCTATTAGTGATTAGGGAATAGGGGCGCACTGAGTTATTAGGTATTTTGTGCTTATGTGCTTTTTCCAATGGTGAATTAGTGACGCACATTGTGCTTAATGCACTATTCCCTACGATAGATAAGGGAATAGAGGTGCACCGAGTTCTTGACCCCAAACCGTTCTGGACTACTGACTAATGTGACAGGAGTAGAGATGGTCTTGTTAGCATAAAGGTTTAGTTGCATGAGATTGAGGGTAGAGGATGATATCGTGAATTAGGGACGATGGTTGATTATGAGTGATGATTGTCTGTGACTATTATTATGTTATGTGCTATGTATTCCTTTTCGCTTTTGATGATAGAACTGTTTCTTATCCACTATATTGTTCTGTATGTGGTATTTTATTTCTTATATGATCGTACGAGAAGGCCCTATGGAGGAGCCTGTTGCTGAGGAGTTGGATGGAATTCCTTATGAGCCAGAAGCTGGAGGACGAGCTGTGGACCCGAGTGGTAGAACTTAGAGAGTTAAGGCCAGTGCGTCTTTTGAGACGTTTTATGAGACACCCCGTTGTGCCCCATTGTATTATTACATTAAAACCTTAATATTTATTTACTTAATCTCGCGCTTATTGTTGAAAATACGTAAAAATTAAAACTTAATTAATAATCACATAACTTCTACAAATATAAAACACACCAAACTATATTGCATAAATACACATAATTATCCTTTATTTTACACAACATTGTTTAGGGTATCCTCTCAGTAGGATCCCACACAGGTACTTATTTATACAAACTACTTATAACTAACAAACAATAAAAATATCTTATATGACTCACTGGCCCTAAACTTACTACTCTATATTATTAGGATTAGTCGGTTGTTCTCCAGCGTCAACTTCATACGGAATGTCATTCAACTCCTCCACCACCTCCGTCTCGTACAGGGTTCCATCCATCTTCTAAGCAATTGGTTCCTCCATCGGGTCTTCTCGTACGATCACATCAGAAATAAAATACAACACACAGAAAGATATAGGGAATAAGAAACAGTTCTATCATCAAAAAGAGGAAAAGAGTAATAGTAAATTATACAATAAATGTCACAGACATAACATCATTCAACACCTAACAAAACACCCTCAAACTCAAGTATCATCCTCTACCCTCCAACTCATGCAACTAAACCTTTATGCTAACGTGTCCACTGCTAATCCTATCACACATCCCTCGTTAGGAATGTCAGTCAGTCGTCCAAGTGACACGTTCCCAACGCCGGTGCACATTCTCATCCATGGTGAGAATGCTCATGCAAAGCAATGACACCATAGCTGCACAGTACCGCCGGTGCACACCCTGGTTCTCTCTCTTCTCTCTATCAAGGGTGCTCATGCATAGCAATGACACTATAGTTGCACAACTTAAATTCTAATTTGGAACGGTCCACAAGAACTTCGGACCTCGTGTATCTCAAATACATGGTTATGAACAACAATGCAACATATGATTCTCACTGACTTTTATCAATAACAACCTAGTACCTCAAGCTTTTCCTCATAACCTCCACTTACATTCTATATCACATCACTTCTATACAATAATAGCGAGGCACCTCTAATTCATATTCAAAACTCTCACCCAAACAAAATACCTCTGAGCAATATATATCTTTCCTTAAAATCATCTAAACATAGTATTAAACCCAGGCAGATCATGCATAACACATTAATCAACAAAATATTCAAACATCTCAATATCATATAAGGCGATTTATCACAACCAACTTATAATAGTCCAATCAAATAAATAACAAAGTCAGACTCTGTCACGGCCTGGCCGTGATAGCCATCACAGCCGTGACAGACAACAAAGGCAAGAATTCTACAAAACAGAACCTGTCACGGCCTGGCCATGATAACCATCACGGCCGTGACAGACAACAACCATCCTCAATATCATAAATATTCAAACACCGAAATAATACGTCACATGCAGATGGAATATCTCAACCAGCGTATCATAGTAAATTCAATAGCAAAATCAAACATCCTCAAATACTTAAAATCACCTTAATGTCGATAAACTTACAATCCCCGAATCACATTGGTTTTACAGAAAAGGTTTCCAATGGGATTTTGGTCTTGTCGATTACTCGACTACTAGTAGGGTTTAGGTCTCCCTACACAATTATCATATAATCTACTACTTATCGATTCCGACGATAGGTTGATTCTTTTCCCCACCTGAGCTAGCACCGAAATCTCGAACTCGACGTTCCTCGCTATCACACCACATATTATTAGTTTCACCTTGAACCAAACAACATAACTATAATTAATCAAATAACAACCATCTATGACACTTTAGGGCTAGGTTCGGCCAAGACTTAGAAAATAGGTTTAGGGTTATCTTCTTAATGCCATCTTTTGGATCCTAGTTATTAGAGTCTTAACTAACATAGATTACTTATTACAAGACTAAAATTTGAAACAAAATCCTCTAACCTTTAGGGTTAGGGTTTCGGCCCATATTAGGAAAATAGGCTAGTAAATTTAGTTGGATTCAAGCTCTTGGATTTAAGCTATATATGTATTATAGAACTTAAGTCAAGTACTAACTTTCAAAACAAACAACAAAACACCAAACCCATTTTCCTACCTAGGTTCGGACCTTAATGGTTAATAGGGAAGGAAAATTATTTTGATCACATGCTCTTGGATAAATAAAGTAGGGATTATATCTAGATCATAGAAATTGGTTTCATGTCAAAAGGATTTTTCTAGAATTAGTTATGAATTTTTGAAGAAAGCTTCAAGAACTTTGACTCATATGAAGAACATGATGAACACAAGCATAAATCCATAAAAGTTGTGAATATAAAAGCTTAAAATATCAAGATTAAGAGAGATATTCCTCACCTTGGAATAAAAAGATTTATTCAAGAACTTGAAGAACAAAGATGATCTTAGCAAGAACACTAAGGAGTTCTTTGTGTTTTGTGGGGAAAAACTTGAGATGTGAAATAGAAATTGTTTAGATCATCTAGATAAGTGAGAATATGATCTTAGAAGATCAAAACAAGGTTTGGATGGTTATATATGGGTATGGGCCGAATTTGAAGGAAAGAAAAGATGAACTTGAAAGTTCATGGATTCAAGAACAAAATGGATCAAGTGATGGTTATTGATCTAAGGAACAAGTTTCATGAATGAAGAATCATGAGATTATGTTTCTAAGTTAGAGATAAATGATGAATAAGTGAAGAACAAATGAAGAACAAGTGAAGAACTTGTGAGAGAAAATGAAGAACATGAAGTTTTGAGAGAGACAAAATCATGAAGTTGGAAAATGAGTGAAAATGATCCAGTGTGGATGATGGGCACGGTTTAGAGGTGGGTGTGAGGAGAAAATGTGTGGTTTGATGAGATAAAAGAACCATGGTTGAGTTTATTTGATCAAGGTTAAGTTAGAAAATAATATAATAACTTAACTATAGTTAATAGTAACCTAACTAGGGTTTATGTATAATCATGGTTAATAAAATATGTGGTCCTAAATTTTGAAGAGATGTGGCTTCCTCCTACACCACATATTAGGGAGAAAATATTTTGGGTTGCAAATCATGGTTAATAAACCTTGGTTTTCTAAGTATTCTTGAGAAGTTTAGAGAGAAAGATAAAGATGATAAAAATTTAGAGCAGTTTCGGTAATTTGGACATATCTTTCACTATACTTGTCCGTTTTTGATGATCTTTATGTCGTTGGAAATAAGAGAGAAATATGAACAACTTTCATGTAGAAAGTTTTCCGAGATTCAGAACATATAAGAGTCATAATTTCAAGGCAGTTTCGGGATAATGATGAGAATGTGACTTTGCCTATGACTCATCCACTTAACATCAATGCTCATTTATGGCTTGGAAAAAGTGGTGTCCAAATGCTTGGAATGGAGGAGGAAACCATGTGGATTGGGGGTAATTTGGTCCAAATTCTCAATGGCATGACTTGAAATATTCATGAAGTGCCAAGGGTAAAATCGTCATTTCCAGGCAAAAGATTCATCTGTCATAAATGCGTCATTATGGCCATTATGACACGGATAAGCTCGTCATAAATGCACGTCAAGTCAGTCAAATCCATCACCTCAGCCCCGTTGCCGACTCCTTGGTTCATCTGGCGCAGGCTTTTCCTAGAGATAATCTCGACGTATACGCCCGCAACAAATATAATATTTTAATTTTTTTTACCAAAATTTTCAAAACTTCCAGTATCGTAGAAACTACGATAAAAACATTTTTCATCTCGTTCACGAATTAAAATTAGGTTTTCTGAGCAGTCAACTTTTACTGTCAGTGAAAATGCAGAAAACGGCAGACCGGCTTCCGTCTGAATTTTCAACCAAAAATTTCCCCGTAACCTTATGAAAATAAGTATAACAAGGAAATGACCTTGGTTTATCCAAAATCATTTTCTAAGTCTCAGATAAAAATATATATTTATATATTTATTACCGATATTACGAAGCAGCGAAAATCGGGGTGTTACATTTTATATTTTTCTCTAATTATAATATTTTGCATAAGTATATTAGTATGTACCTGTACGGGATCCTACTGATAGGATACCCTAAACAATGTTTTAATAACTCTGATGCAAGACAAATAGTGTGTATGTATTTTATTATGTAAGGTATGATGCTTTAACTTTCAGATGTTGTACGTTTTATATTTTAAGTTTTAATTTTTACGTATTTCAATGTTAAGCACGCAATTAAATAATCAGTTAATAAGGTTTTAACTTAATAACTCAACGGGGTGTCTCATATGTTTGTGTTGAGAATAAAATTTTGAAGGGAGGGTGAGAGACAGAACCAACTGCTCTGAGCGACTTTGCTACAGCATAGGTTAATCTGAAGACAGACCAGTTTTGTGAAAAAATTGTTGATGTGTGAATGATAGGAAGAGTGTTTTGTTATGAATGCAAGTGTAGATGGAAGAGACAACATAGGGAATGTTGGGGGACCTTCACAATCTAAGGGCCAGTTTCAGAACCAGAATCAGAGAGGAAGACAGAACCAGAGAAAACCATACAATCGACCAGAGAGCAACCAGAACCATCAATTGTATCGTCCCGTTGCTTTTGCAACTGGAAGTGGAAGTCAGAGAAACCAAGGCCAAGGCCAAGGCCAAGGAAGGAGATGTTTCAAGTGTGGATACCCAAACCATATGGCGGATGTTTGTCCAGTAAGGGGAATGAAGTGTTTCAATTGTGATTGATTGGGACACTTGGCAAAGGACTGCAAGTCACCAAAGCGGGAGCCGACAGTCAACAGCGCAAGAGTCAATAAACCAACTGCTAGAGTAAGATTTTATACCATGAGTGGCATTGAGGCTTCAAACTCCGATGATCTCATACAAGGTAGTTGCGACATAACTGGTAATCTCTTGACTGTACTTTTGGATTCGGGTGCGACGCATTCATTTATCTCGATGGATTGTGTGAAACTTTTAGAATTGCCTATTTCTTCATTACCATATGATCTAATTGTTTCAACTATTACTGCTGAACCCGTTATTGTTAATTCTGTGTGCTTGAACTGTCCTATTGTCATTCAGGATAGACACTTCCTTGTTAATCTGATCTGTTTGCCTTTAATATAGTTGGATGTAATTTTAGGAATGGATTGGCTATCTTTCAATCATATTCTGAAAGATCAGAATTACTTGCTTTTAACTAACTTCGAAGTCGAGGAGGAAGTTGATTTGAGTATGATACCTATTATGAAAGATTTTCTGGAGGTGTTCCCAAATGATGTACCAGGGTTACCACTTGTATGAGATATCGAATTCTCCATCGATCTAGTTCTAGGAACCGGTCAGATATCGATTGCTCCGTATCAGTTGTCACCTACAAAACTCGTTGAATTAAAGTCTCAGCTGGAAGATCTGTTGTAAAAACAGTTCATAAGATTGAGTGTTCCTCCGTGGGGAGCACCTGTTCTTCTAGTGCGAAAGAAGGATGGAGGTTCAAGACTCTGCATGGATTACAGGAACCTTAACAAGGTGACAATCAAGAACAAATACTCATTACCCCGCATAGATGATCTAATGTATCTGTTGGTGTAAGCCCTAGAGGCCAGTGTATTTCTTAGACTTACATTTGTATCTTGCTATTATATTTATATATATATATATATATATATATATATATATGAGGCATTCCAGTTTATTGTGTTACTTGTTTAAACATAATAAAGTCCTTAGAATAGAAATTTCAGTTTAATAGAATATCAAGTATATGACTTGATCGTGAGACACTATTGAACAATGAAATCCTATTCTTAAATATCCGTAGTCAAGTATTTTATTAATAAGGACAATAATAATACATTGAGACTATTATGTGTGTAGACTGATGACCATATCTCACGGGTCATGGATATGAGATATCGAGTCGCCACATAGGTACACATTAGAGTAATGATGTACTGGATTGACCCACCATGAGAACACTACATGGAGCATTGTGTGAGTGTCATAAGTAGTTCTCATAGTGACAATGGTGTATACAATCCTTCAACCTGAAATCGCTACGATCCCTACATAACAGGAGTAATATCTGTGGGCCCCCTGATAGAGTGAGACTGTAAAATGCATGGCCGTGCTGAAATGAGTCAATATGAGATATTGACCTCATTTGTTGTTAAGTCTACTCGGGTATCAAGGAACATGATATTGAACCATACAAGGGTGACACATTCTATGTCTTGTGTTCAATATAGATATATGGACAAAGGGATAATAATGCACATGAATATTTGTCACAGAAAGGTTTCGTCAAATCACTGACTTTCTCACTACTTAGGTAGCAGTGATATATTGCTAGATATCTCACTTTGTTTGTAATATTAAATGGGATTTAATATTACTACTAACGTTTTGGGAACCTATAGGGTCACACACATAAGAGCGGATTAAAAGAAGCATTAAAAGGAGAGTTGGACTTTTCTATTGGGCCTAGCGCATAGTACATGGGGCTTAGGTCAAACGCTGCTCACTAACTCACTTAAGGAGGTGCTGCTATAAGTAGACCACTTAAGCTATTGTGCCTACAAGGTTTTGTTTTACCCTAGCCGCACATAGAGAGTGATAGTGAGCAGCAGGTCTCGGTTTTCGAAGCTAGCACTATGAGACAGAGACGCTTCGGGTTCGTGACGTTGGACGTTCACGGAATCTGCTCGTGTGGATACCTTAGAAACATCGTTCGTGCGGTGTTCGTGATAGATGATTTTAATCAACTGTCATCGCTTCAAGAGGTAAATCTTCTAACCATGAATCATGACCATTCGCAAGGATCCTTCGATGGGAATTTTTCCGCTGCGTTATTTTTTTTATACACAAATTCCCAACAGGATCAACTGCAAGGAGCTGCTGTTTTCTCAAAAATTGACTTGAGGACGGGTTATCACCGGATTAGAGTGAAGACTAAAGACATACCAAAGACTGCATTCCGAACCCGTTATGGGCATTATGAATATCTTGTGATGCCTTTTGGAGTGACGAATGCACCTGCTATCTTCATAGACTATATGAATCGGGTTTTTCATCCTTTTCTTGATAAGTCTGTTGTCGTGTTCATTGATGATATCCTCATTTACTATAAGAGTCATGAGTAACATGAAGAACATCTGCGTCAGGTCCTACAGTTCTTACGTGAGAATGAGCTGTATGCAAAATTCTCTAAGTGTGAGTTTTGGCTTGAAGAAGTGAAATTCTTGGGTCATGTGATTTCTAAATATGGGATTGTTGTAGATCCTGCCAAAGTGGAGGCAGTGTTTTCATGGGAAAGACAGAAGACAGTAACGGAAATTCAAAGTTTTGTCAGCCTGGCTGGATATTACCGAAGATTTATCGAAGGTTTCTCTAAGATTGTAGCACCATTGACTCAGCTTACAAGGAAGGACCAACCTTTTGTGTGGACCACAGAATGCGAGGAAGGCTTTTAGAAGATAAAGGAACGTTTGACAACTTCACTAGTGTTAATACTTCATGAACCTTATGAGGTGTATTGCGATGCTTCACATCAAGGTTTAGGCTGTGTATTAATGCAACACCGGAAGGTTGTAGCATATGCGTCACGACAGTTAAAGACTCATGAGAAGAATTATCCGACACATGATCTGGAGTTAGCTGCTGTAGTCTTTGCACTTAAGATATGGAGGTATCATCTGTATGGAGCTAAGTTCGATGTTTTCAGTGATCACAAAAGTTTGAAGTATCTGTTTGACCAGAAAGAACTCAACATGAGACAAAGACGGTGGATGGAATTTTTGAAAGACTATGACTTCACGTTACACTATCTTCCTAGAAAGGCGAACGTCGTAGTAGATGCTTTGAGCTGGAAAGCCATACATGTTTCAGCAATGATGGTGAAAGAATTATAGTTGATCGAGAAGTTCTGTGATCTCGATTTAATGATGGAGATAAGTGCAAGGAGGATCAATGTGGGAATGATTAAGATCTCAAGTGGATTGATGGAAGAAATCCAAGAACAACAAACTGCTTATGTGTATCTTCAAGAGAAGAAATAGCTTAAGGAACAAGGAAAGGCCGTCGAGTTTAGTTTGGGACCAGATAACATCTTAAGATGAAATGGATGAATCTGTGTACCTAACAATCCTGAGATAAAGAAGATGATTCTCGAGGAATCACACAAGAGCACATTGAGTATTCATCCCGGATCAACCGAGATGTATCAAGATCTAAAGTAGAGATTTTGGTGGCAAGCACGAAGAAGCAAGTGGCAGAGTATGTGGCATCTTGCCAGACTTGTCAGAAGGCAAAAGTAGAGCATCAACGACCCGGTGGAATATTACAATCCCTAGATGTACCTAAATGGAAGTGGGATATTATATCCATGGATTTTGTGGTAAGTTTACCAAGTACTTCTAAAGGCTTTGATCCGATTTGGGTGATCGTTGACAGGCTAACGAAGTCGGCACACTTCTTACCTATTAAGGCCAATTATACTGTGGAGAAGTTGACCGAGGTGTATACCATGGAAGTGATTAGACTCCATGGAGTACCCTCTAGTATTGTCTCGGATCGAGATCCAAAGTTCACTTCACATTTCTGGGGAAGTTTACAAAGAGCACTGGGAACCAAGTTAAGGTAAAGCTCGACTTATCATCCGCAAACTGATGGACAAATGGAAAGGACAATTTAGACGTTAGAAGACTTGTTGAGAGCGTGTGTCCTAGATAATCATGGAAGTTGGGATGACCTTTTGCCACTTATTGAGTTCACATACAACAATAGCTTTCATTCAAGTATAGGGATGGCACCCTACAAGACTCTGTATGGAAGGAAATACCAAACGCCGTTGTGATGGTACCAGGATGGAGAAACCGCAATTTTAGGACTCGAAATTGTACATCAAACAATGAAAAAGGTGAAACAAATCCGTGAAAGGATGAAAGCCTCACAAAGTAGACAAAAGTGTTACTTCGATCGGAGGAGACAACCTCTCGAATTTCAAAAAGGGTGAACATGTATTTCTGAGAGTCACACTCACTACTGGGGTAGGTATGGTTATAAAGTCCAGAAAACTCACTCCTAAATTTATTAGACATTACCAAATTCTTTGCTGTATCGGTCCAGTAGCCTATCAAATTTCTTTGCCACCTTTTATTTCAAATATTCATGATGTCGTTCATGTCTCACAACTGAGAAAGTATGTTCCTGATCCATTGCATGTAATCGAGCCCGATATAGTACAGTTAAAAGAAAACCTGTCTTATGAGACTTAACATGTACGGATCGAGGGTAGGAGGATTAAGCAACTCAGGGGTAAACAAATTCCCTTAGTCAAGGTAATTTGGGATGAGACAACCGGAAAGGCAACGTGGGAGGCTGAAGAGACGATGAGATTACAGTGCCCTGATCTTTTTCTAGGAGTGGTAATGTAACACCCCGATTTTTTCTGCCTCCCAATAATCAGTGTACATGTATGTATATGTGTGTTTATTATTTTAAATCCTGGAAATTGTTTTTAGTAAACCAAAATTATTTTCATAATCTATTTTATTGTAGGAAGCTACAGTTGAAATTTCGGTTGAAGAATCAGACGAAACCCGGTCTACGTCTTCAATATCAGTAAAACTTTACTGATCAAGAAACCAAATTTCTAATCGTGAAACAAAACTGTAGATTTCATAACACATTTACAACAATTCCCAAAATTTTAAAAATTTTCGTTTACAAATAATATAATAGTAATTTTTCGTGTGAAAATCTACGAAGGAAATACGATCGGATTTTACAGTCAGGAAATCAATGGAACTCGGTAGAAAGATGATTTGACTAAATGGAGTAGGTGAAGTTGAAAAGACTTGAAATAGGAAAGATGAAGGTGTCATAAGGAAAGGCCATTATGACTTACACAAAATAATTTTTCTAAACCTTGCACGAAACCTTTTAATTATATTAAATACAATTTTCTAAATTCAAAAAAATTTGAAAATTCCTCTCCATTTTCTCCTACTCCAGCCGCAGCCCCCCCCCACACCTCTATATATACCCCATTCCAACTTCATTCATCACTTTTGCCTCTTTCACTCAAACTCACACACTCACCTACTTACTCACTTGCTCACTCACTTCACCATTGTTACTCTTGGAAGATTGAAGCCTTGCTCATCTTCATCTTAATCTTCCCTTCATCATCAAGGGTATAACTCTTCTCTCTTACTCTTTATTTTCTTAAAAATCTCATTTCCATCTACATGCATGTTGCTCTATCATGTTGCATGTTCAAGTTTTAGTCAAAACAATTTTTAAGAAAATTCTTAGAAAAATATTTTTAGTAGGAAACAAATTTTTATGAACTCATACACATCTCTACCTTCATTTTACATGTTTGCATGTAACAAAAAGTTTTTCCAAAAACATTTTTTTTAGGGTGACTGAAAACCCTATGTAGGCAAGTTAGTGTTTTTGTTCAATTTTTCTCATACTTGATTTAAAAACTCTCTAATATATATGTTTTTTTTTAAGTTCATGAGTTAAATAAAAAATGAGTTTTCTTTCCCATTTTCATACCCATGACTGAAACTCTAGCTAGGGGAGTTGAGGAAGCCTAGTTTCAATTTTTAAGAAAAGTGCTTGTTTTGATTATCATTTTAAGTACATGCATGTAGCTCAAGAGTTGAAAGATCAATTCCTAGCCTTTTTTTTGTGTAGGCCGAAGCCTACTCATTCATGGAGTAGATGAGTTGAAATTTGTTTTTAAGATAATGAACCTTGATCTTGCCTTTCTAATGTTTAAGGATCATTGATCCAAAAGCTTGTGAAAAATTGACCTTTTTATCATCATTTTCTTGCCAAGACCGAAACATGCATGAGAGAAATATGGTGCTTTTATAAATTTTTAACTTATGTTACCTGCTTGGTTTTGTTTAGATTTACAATTGCGATAAGGAAACAACTTTCGTTTTAAATCAAACACAGAAAAACTACAATCTTTTTGCCCTTCAAACTAAGGTAAGGGGAGACTGCCTGAGGGACACACTTTATGATAACTATCTGTTGTTTGTGTTTGACTTAATGTGGTTGTTCAAGTTTTGATGTGGTGGTTGAAGTTGTTTACTTGATTGAAATATATGTTTAAAGTTTGTGTTCGGTTAATTATTTATGAAGATGTGAATATAGTTGGTGCATGTTATAATATGTTATTAGACTGTTTGGTTGTTGCCTGGAAATGCCTAACAATTGGTTATAGCTCAATTTAATTATCAAGATAAAAGCCTTCAGAAAAACCATACGAAGAATATTGAAAATAAGTATTTATCTGAAGAAATATTTTGGTGAAAGAGAAAATAAATTATCTTTTCAAAATTTGATGAGAATATAAGAATCAAAATAAATATTTTTTATGAAGGAAAAATATTTGAAAATTTAAATAATTTTACCCTAAGAGAAATCAGTTTTTGAAAACTTTTTATGGTGGAAAACTATAAAGAAAAACAAGTTTATTTTAAGATTTAAAAAAAAGATTTTTTTAACATTTCAATACTTTTTGGAAAAAGGAAAATTCCAAAATAAAAATGGATTTTTGAAAAAGAAATGGATTTTTCTATAACTTAAAGTTTTAAAAATGAATTTCAAATGAAAAAGTTTTTCATTTACCAACAAGTTTTTACTCAACAAAAAGATTCCGATAACTTGGATAAGTTACGGAGGTTTTGTTTTGTATTTGTGTTTCACTGAACGAAAAATAAAGTTGAAAAGTGAATCTAGTAACGGAGACGTCGGGGTACTAGTGTTTAAGAACACGTAGACCTATGATCTGTGTCACGTTGTTGGGGACTTCCTGTCCTATATACATTGTTGTGGACTGTGTGTCCTACATACGTTGTGATAAACGTGGTAAAAATGTGAAAGTTGTTTTCTATGACCACAAAGTCTAAGACTGGTGCATTGGTCTAAGACTCTTGTGATTGGACACTCGGACAGAACGTCCGGTATTGATAAAGGAAAAGTTTAAAACGTTGAAAAATTTGTGAATGGTCGTGAGCCTTGAGCCTCGATGAAGAAAAGAATGAAACATAAAGAAAAGTGGCAAAAATAAAATGTTTTTACATGCATTTGGCAGACGTGCCCACGTTGTTTTGTATGAATGCCTTGAAGGGTAAGGTATTTCATGCTATGTTGTATCATTGTGCCTTGATGGACAATGAAATCCATATGACTTGATCACTGTGCCTTGTGTTGGACAGTGTGCTATGGACTCCACACACATTGATCACTGAGCCTTGAAATGGATAGTGATGTGGAAAACACGTTGTGCCTTATTTGGCAATCGAGCCTAATCAACTCACTTTATTTTAAAATGAAGTTCGGATCTCCGGAGATTAGGATAGATTGTTGAAAATAGAAGTGTCGTACATTTTTCAAAAGCGACGATGATTTTTGGATGTTATGCTTATTTTTGAAAAACTTATGTTGAATATGAATATTTATTTATACATGTTGTTTTTATGTGTGTCGTGCATGTAGTTATCATAATTAATCCATATATTGGTGTCTCACCCTTGTATTTTTCTTGTTGGTTTTTCTTTCCCTATGTGGCGTATATCTGTTTTGAGTATAGATGGATCAGGCCATGCCCCTAGCTCACTCGAGGGTGAGGGCCCTCATTTTTTAGAATGCCTATAACCCCGACGTGTGGGTGTTTCATCCGGGGAATCACTCCACCACATATGCTGGCCTGGTTTGTACATTCGATGGTACAAAGGTAGGAGGATCGGAGCGGAGGACTCATACTGTTGAAACTATCGAGATCTCATTGCCACCAGCATGGTTTTGTCTACAACACCTGGCTAACCAGGGACAGTTGGTCATGGATCCCCCACAGGACCCACCTCAACAGGCAGTAGCACTAGGCTCACCCATAGAGGAGGATCCCGAGGAGTTCTTTGAGGAGGACCCTGTGGAGCTCATGGAGGAGGAGCCGCAGTACCACCCTCTGGACGATGATGATGATGATGACTCCCCCGATGAGGGATTTGGGGCATCTGCTTCTCTATCTGACGCACCTTCTGGGAACGGGGATGGCCACCATGCTCTCCCCAATGGGTACCATTAGTTTCTGACCAGCTTTAGGATCATGTTTTTGGGGTAATGATATTTTGATAGTTGCATCTAGCTTCTGAGAGCTATCCTTCTTTTGAGTCGTGCTTCCTATTACCTTACCTTACCTCTGTCAATGTAGCTTTTGTTTTCCTCATGTAAAACTTCTGTCAAGTGGCCTGTCTCCATGAAGGCCTTATGATAAATGTATGTATAGTTTTATGTGTCCCTTTACTTCTTTTAAGTTTATGTTGTTTTATAATTATCTGTGCGTGAAAGAAAAAAAATATTTTTATAAGGAAAAATTTTTATCACATTTTTTAAGAAGGATCATTACTTGAAAATCTATAATTTCCGAAAGAGTAACCGACAATTTCAAGAAGTTTGATTCTTTTTCTGCAAAATAGGTAATAATGTGATGCCCAAGTTGGAGTGTTACAGTTGAGGCACTAGGTTGTAACCGATGCGAGTCAGTGAGATATATATGTATGCATTGTTGTTCACAGTCGTGTGAGTGGAACACACGAGGTCAGGATATCCTATTTTGGATACGGATATTGCGAGTGAGTGACCTACGGATATTGATGTCGAGGTAGACTACCGTAATACTCTTTTAGTCCTTAACGCGTTGTTCTGATTATCCTATCGAAGATAGAGTTACCATGTCTTTGTGCTTATGTGTTATTTCCAATGGGGGATTAGTGACGCACACCATGGTTAATACACTATTCTCTATTAGTGATTAGGGAATAGGGGCACACTGAGTTATTAGGTATTTTGTGCTTATGTGCTATTTCCAATGGGGAATTAGTGATGCACATTGTGCTTAATGAACTATTCCCTACGAGAGATAAGGGAATAGAGGCGCATCGAGTTCTTGACCCTAAACCGTTCTGGACTACTGACTAACATGACAGGAGTAGAGATGACCATGTCGGCATAAAGGTTTAGTTGCCTGAGATTGAGGGTAGTGGATGATATTGTGAATTAAGGACAATGGTTGATTATGAGTGATGATTGTCTGTGACTATTATTATGTTATATGCTATGTATTCCTTTCCGATTTTGATGATAGAACTGTTTCTTATCCCCTATATTGTTTTGTATGTTGTATTTTATTTCTTATGTGATCGTACGAGAAGACCTTATGGAGGAGCCTATTATTGAGGAGTTGGATGGAACTCCTTATGAGCCAGAAGCTGGAGGACGAGCTATGGACCCAAGTGGTAGAACTTAGAGAGTTAAGGCCGGTGCGTCTTGTGAGACGTTTTATATTTTTTGCTGATTATAATAGTTTGCATAAGTATATAAGTATGTACCTGTATGTGATCCTATTGATAGGATACCCTAAACAATTTTTTAATAACTCTGATGCAAGGCAAATAATGTGTATGTATTTTATTATGTAAGGTGTGATGCTTTAACTTTCAGACGTTGTACGTTTTATAAGTTAAGTTTAAATTTTTATGTATTTCAACATTAAGTTCGCAATTAAATAATTAGTTGATAAAGTTTTAACTTAATAACTCAACGGGGTGTCTCATATGTTTGTGTTGAGAATAAAATTCTGAAGAGAGTGTGAGAAACAGAACCAACTGTTCTGAGTGACTTTGCTGCAACATAGGTTAATCTGAAGACAGACTAGTTTTGTGAAAAAATTGTTGATGTGTGCATGATAGGAAGAGTGTTTTGTTATTATTGCAAGTGTAAATTTCTGTATCTTAAAAAGAATGAAAAATCTGGGTGAATCATGTATGCCATACAAAGGACAGAATTGTTTTGATGCCATGTTTCCTTGCATTACTTGAGGACAACCAATGGTTGAAGTTTGGGGGTGTGATAACTCTTTGAAAGAAGAGTTATTCATTACCTTTATACCCTGAATTATTGCTGGCTTCTAAGTTTAAGTTTGTATTTATGTGAATATTTTGCTATTTTGTAAACATTGGTGCTAAAAATGTGAATGCCATTTATTTGCTCTTACTGTGCTTCATCATTGTCTCATGTGACATGCTTAAGCAGAGAAGTGCTGAAGCATGATTGAAGCATGGAGTTGGGAGCTCTTGACTGTTGCAGCAATAGCCAAACAGTAGTGTCTTTGCACTAGAAGACAAAGCTGACATGGACACCTTTTCTCTCTCCTCACATACGCAGAAAATGTGGAGCCCATGAGCCTAGGGATCAACTCTCCTGTATTTTTGGAAATGGGCCAGGGTTGTATTTAATAATGTTATTTTTTGGCCCTGAATGGATTAAATAGAAAGGTGGTATATAAACAAATTGGTAACCCTAAAGGTGGCAGCTTTTTATTACATCTTGGATGACACACACTACTTTGTCCTGACCTAGAGAGCAGCACCGAGTTCATCTTCAATCTCCAGCTGCTGCATTTTTTATTTTTCTTCCCCATTATAATGAACTTCTACTCATTTTATTATTTTGTTTTTTGTAAGCTCAACATGAGCTAAACTTCTTGAGCTTTAGGTATGTTATTGTAATGAATGCTTAGCTGATTTTATGCAATGATATGTTCTGCATTTTCCTTTATTATGCATGGAATGTTGTTTAGTTAAGATTTATCAACTTAATTGAATATCAAGCTTACTTGGTATGGAAGAATTAAATAAAGTGGAAAGAGATAAAGGATAGGGACTAAACCATTAATGGGAAAATTAATTGGTGTTGAATAGACTGGGAATGATTATTCAAGTCCCTAAACTAATTGGAACTTGCTTATTAAGAGGATGGTGTAATTAATCTAAATCTAGGAATAGAAGGCATTTAATGAACCTAATCCTTAAGTGTTGGAAAACACAGTTTTACTTCCTGGAGTTAAATGCTGGAGCATAAGCAGAGCATAATAGAGGCTGAGCAGGATTTATGAAAGAGCATACCTAGATCTATTTCTCCCATATTTGACAACACAACTCTTTTAAATTTCATTTTCTAAGGCTTAAACTTTCTCCAGCTTAATTTACATTTATCTTGCACACACAACCAATTTTTGTTTCCAACCTAACTGCTAGAGCATATAGTCTAAATTGGAATTTTGCTACAGCATTATAATCCTCGTAGGAACGATATCTGACTTACTTTCTATACTACTTGTTGTGATTTGTGTATACTTGCACAAGCTTAAAGACATCCGTTTTTAAGGCAACAGGTACCCTTTTGAGATTTTGATGTATGACAAACAATGTGAATTTTATATGAATTTTTCAATTTGATTATACACTAATAAAGTGTTCAAGTGTTTTCAAGTTTACTCATGAAGGGGAAAGTTCAAAGAAGATCATGAGATTCAAAGATCTAATTGAGATAACATGAAACAAAGCATCGAGACCATGCTGATTGAAGACCTTAAGTTCTTAGATGCTATTGTAAGAATAACACACTTGATCTCTTAGTGAAACTCTTAGGAAACAAAGGAAAACCTAAGTTTTTAAAATACTAATCAATCAGGTTTTTCATGAAAAGGATTTTCAAAATATGTTAAAAGAATAAGGAAATTAAATGGAGTTATACATTTGTGTGTTACACATGTGTATATTCAGTTCATTTCCTAAGTACAAGTGAGAATCCTGCAGTACACATGTGTATTAAAGCTAGTTCTTGAGAAAACAGAAGTATACATCGATGTACAGAATCATACACCTGGGTATAGCTTCAATCAGAAACTTCAGAATTTGATTTTGTGATCTCAATCGATGTACACATCATGTGTATGAGTTTCTGGGTTGATGTTCTAATATACACTGATGTACAAAGATGATAATCTATGTACTCAAGAACAAAGCATGAGATACACAGATGTACAAAGAATGTAAGTTAAAGCATCACACCTTACATTTTAGTACACCGATGTACTGCATATATTATGTCGTGACAATTTTTCAGAAACTGATTATGTTTCACTTGTAACTGATTATATAGCTTGTCCAATGGATCTATTTCTTTAAATTACTATTAAAGGACATTATAGAAACATTTTTCAACAACTATTCATTCAGAAATCATAATCACGAATTCTCAATTTTCCTATTGAGCTTCATATTTGAGAGAAGAGTGTGATATTCACTAAGTGCTTCAATTTGTAATATCTGACTACTCGTATTCTTTTCATTCAAGTTTCAGTTTATTGATTAGAGATAGGGTATCTCTCTGTTAATTTATAGGGATAGAGGGGAACCCTGGGTTGCAAAGCAATTGTGCTTTTGCTGAAGGTTTTCAAGGTAGTGAAGCCTTTATGATTTAAGAGAGGGTATCTTTTAGTTGTTTCACTGATTTAAGAGAGGGTATCTCTTAGATTTTTGACAAGGATAGAAGGATTCCTTGGGTAGAAAAAGCTAGTGTGTTTTTTGGTGTAGTTTTGTGCAAGATAGTGAAGCCTTGTGATGATTGTAATCAGATATTGTATATTCTGATTATAGTGGAGGAGACCACAGAGGAGTGGGACTGGATGTAGGTTACCAGGTGGTGGTAGCTGAACCAGGATAAATCGGCTTGCGCAGTCTTCTTACCTTTAAACTTCATATAAGTTTCATATACATGTTTACTTTATATATATGATTTGATTTCATGCATGTATTAGTTGAATCTTTATGCTGAAATCTGTTCTTAAAAATAGTTAGAACAATTTGTGCATTACTGTTATAATCAATAAAACAAGTTGTATTCTGAATCTTGAAAGGAAAAATCTGAAATTGGTTGAAAACTCTATTTTTTGCACTAAGTCTTGGAAAAGTTTTAAATACTCAATTCAACAACCCCCCCCCCCCCCCCCTTCCCCCCCGAGTGTGTAGCCACAACCAACAAGTGGCATCAGAGCTAAAACTCTTGTTACAAATCTTAATCGCTTCAAGAGATGGCTACGTATGATATCCTGGGTGATGGGGCTTCTCTAACTAGATCCCCTGCCTTTAATGGTAGTCAGTACTTGTATTGGAAAGAGAGAATGCTAATCTTTCTTGAGGCTGTTGGTTTTTATATATTAGATGCTGTATAAAATTGACCTTATGTCCCCTTTACTCTTGATGATAAAGGAAATAAAAAGGAAAAACCAAAAGATGATTGGAATGATGATGATAAAAAAGAGAGTTGGTTATAATACGAAAGCAAAGAATATTATAACAGTTGCTTTGAGTTATGATGAGTTTTTCAGGGTCTTTAATTCCAAGATAGCAAAACAAATGTGGGATACTCTCCAACTTACTCATGAAGGCATGGATGATGTCAAGAGAGCAAGGATGAATGCTCTATCCACGAATATGAGTTGTTTCACTTGAATCATGGAGAACTAATCGATGTGATGTAGAAAAGATTTTCTCACGTTGTAAATCATCTTGCCGCACTTGGAAACACCATATGAGATGAGAATTAAATCAATAAAGTCATGAGATGTTTGAGCAGGGAATGACAACCTAAAATTACTGTAATTGTTGAATCCAAGGATCTTGATACAATGACCATTGCAACACTCTTTGGTAAGTTAAAAGAACATGAAATAGAGTTGAATAGATTGGTGCAAAGTGAAGCTAAAAACTAGAAGAAAAGAAGTATTGCATTGAAAGATGAAAAATTTATAGAAGACGACTCTTCAAATGAAGATGAGGACCTTGATGAAGATGATGAATCTGAGGAAGAAGACATGAGATTACTTGTAAGGAAATTCAGAAGATTAATCAAAAGGAAAGGTAGAAAAAACCAAGTTAACTTTCCTACAAAGGAGAATACATCCAAAGGTGAAAGCTCTTCTTCTACAATCAAATGTTTTGATATGTGTTTAACATGATTTGAATTAATTAATATGTGCTATACATTGATTGTTATGTATCATTGATTGATTTTGAAATTCTATTGTATCGGTACATAGATTGAGTACATAGGTGTATTTAACAAATTTGGTGTTGAAGTGTCTGTACACAGATAGCAAACATAGGTGTACTTCTTGTTTTCAGTTGATTAAGTATCAGTGCACAGGATATGTGTAACACCCCGTTTTTACTGTTTTTCATTATTGGTAGAATTTTAATTCTTTATATTTTATTTGAGATATAGAAAATGATTTTGGATAAAACAAAATCGTAATTATACCTTACCTTATTGTAGAAGGTTACGGTAAAAAAATAGGTTTTAAATTCAGATGAGACCCGGTATGCGTTTTAACTAACAGTAAGCTTTTACTAATCAGAAAACCTAATTTTGACCTAAGAATGAAACAATTTAGATTCTTATTTTTTTCCCAACGATAGTGGTTATTTTCAAAATTTTCAAAATAAATAGGTTATAATATGTTAGTCGGGTAAATACTCGACAGTCGGGGATCGATGGAAACGAGAACGGATGTGCAGAGACAAAACCCGACACCGGATGGATGAAGACAATGAGTCATCTATGATGACTGATGGTGGTGAGTCATAGGGGTGAGTCACACTACATTCAATGTAAGTAATGATGGCTTATATGTGAATAGTCCAAAATACCTTTAATCTTTCATTGTAACTTCAAGTTTGCCATGACAACATTTTTACCCTTTGGATCCTAGAAACTCACGGCCACACCTTCTTAACCCACACTTGATCATTTCATTTCATCCATTTGTTCATGTTCTCATAACTTCTCACAAAAAAACACAAAGTTCTTTCTCTTGATTTTCAAAGGAAGTGTTAGATCTTGATCATTTCTTGAGATTCCAAAGGTATAGCCTTATGATCCATGATCATACCTTCACTTCTCTTCATAAAATTTCTTCTTAAATCCATGTTTTCTTCAAGATCAAATTCCTAGATCTAGTTTTTCAAATAATTCTAGAAAATCATAGAAAAATCATTTTAATGTGAGATCAATTTCTACGATCTTCATATGACTTCTATATTCATCATCCAAGAGTTTGAAAAATTTAGAGATACCTAGATATTTGTTCCTAGCTTGGCCGAACCATACTCAAATGGGTGTGGTAGTTTTTCTTCATTTTTAACTTGTTTTCTTGTTGATTTTTCATGGCTAGGTTTTGTTGTGCAAAACCTTGAGTCTTAGGAACAACATCATCTCATTACTTGACTTTTCAAGTGATCAACAAAGGTATGGGGGAGATTACCATCATCCTACCTTAGGGTAGATATGTTGGTGGTTTAATTAGTGTATAAGGTCTTGTAAATTATAAGTGTATAAGTTGTGTAATTTATTGATTTATATGTGTGTGATCCTCTTGGAGGATTTGGTTGATGCTTGATTGTGATATATGTTGATATTGGTGTTATTGATCTCTAATTGGAACCTTGGTTATTGTTTGATTGATATGTGAAAAAAAATTGCCTAACATGAATGAATTGGGGCCATTCGGTCATAGTTAATTTAATGGGTTCCATGATGATTTAAATTGTTTGAATAATTTTTATGAGGATTGAATGAACAGATAAGAATATAGAAATTGGTTTGGATTGATTTGGATGTGTATATTGAAAGATATGAATTTATGAGTCCTTAGGGACTAAAATGTAATTTCTGAGAATTTCAGTGGCTGCACTGAAATTCATATTCTTGTGTGTTTATATTGTAGTCCTTGATGAGACAAAACCCTAGAAATTGGTTTGATATTAATTGGATTAATACATAAAAATATATAAGCTTTTTTGTAAATAAGGATCTTTTTGTAATTAATGAAAGTTTAGGGACAAAACTGCAATTTTCGAAAATTTATGTAATTGAACAGTTAGAAACTGTTTTTCATACCTATCAAACTGTTCTAAAACTCCAAAATGAGTTTTGGACTATTAGAGTTTAAAATCGTTGAAAAATGATTGACGCGATTTACAAACTTAACGACGTTCGGTCAAATTTTTAGGAATTTCGTAAAAGCAGAGAGTAAGATGTAAAATCAGTGCTTCAAAATTTTCATATGAGTATTAGAACCTAGGAAAGTAATATATTTGAGGTGAAGAACCATATTTTCAAAAGTATAGCTTTTGGGTCTAAATTCAGTAAAAAGCGGCGAAGATGTCATTAAACGTTTTTAAGGATTTTCGAGAAAAGGTTTTGGAGAAACTGATACCTATGTATCTTTGAGGGAAATTATTCTTGAAAATGGATTTGATTTTATCTAAAGGTGTTGATTTTAAGCCAAAAAGATTTTAGTCTTCAAAGACTAGATTTTACGGTAAAATGCAAAAAACCTAAGTCAAGAATGACTTAGTGAAAATACGAACGTAATAATTTATGACATGGGGTGGAACATGACCTTATGTCATAAAGTATGGATAATTCATTATCCATATTCCATAAAATTTAATGGACTCAGAATGATTTGTTTTCTTGGAAGTCAAAGAAAAATGCTCAATTAGAAAAGTACAAAAAATAAATAATTGGACTTGTGTTCCAATCTCATAATGTGCTAGGATTTTTAGTCAAGTACTCTATGAAAACTTTGCACAGATATTAAAGGTTACTTGAGAACTTTATCTTGATGATTAAGTACCGGTGATTCGGATTTAAGAACATCTAGCATCTATTACAGTACATTGAAAGTATTCAGATGGGATCACGATGTTCGGTGGATGGGCGAGAAGAAGAACGCATTTTCGGTAAAGTTTGCCTAAACACATAGTGAAACTATGTTCTGTAAGGCCGTTGTGCCTAGGAGATTGAGCTAACACTTTAATGCGGGTGCGAATTCCGTAGTGCCAATCCATTGATGCTCGGGGATGTCTAGGTATGAAATACTCATATAGGCCCAGTTGGTTGCTCCTCTGTGGCATGATGATCTTGCAATGCACTGACATACTCGACTAGTACGCTACGTGTTTTCTGGTAGTGTAGGATGTTCCCGAAAAAGCCTATGCATACCATGACGACTATTGACACATTTTATTACCCAAGGCTGGTGGACTCCGGAACAATCCTCTGAACCACTCTCTCTAACTGTTTGTTAAAACCATGGTATAGGGAATCAAAGGTCATTCCTCGAGTTTTAGATGTCTTCTATCTAAGGAAAACGATGCCATGTGATTATATTGTTGTGAAACATTATTATTTCTGTTGTGATGGATGATATAACTGTTTATTAATATTTGTACGTACCTGTGTATCGTACCACTACATGTCTGCATTAAGTGTAAGATGAATGGAAATCTCACTTCATTTCTGTATTTTCTTGTTTGGTGTTTTCTATCTTACATCGGGTGAAGATGATGACAGCACTGTTTCTCCATGGAGTTTGAGAGTACTTCGAGACATGGACACAGTCTCGAGGGCTTTAGTGTAATGGACATTTTGTCATTATTTTGTATCTGGCCAGTCTCGTGTCTATGTTATATTTTGTGGAGCTATGTCTCTAAAACTATTATTATTATTATAAACATATTTCCAGTACGTTGTTGTTATTTTTGGTCATTGGTAATTCTTCCATTTTCTAATTACGTATGTTTATGACTGATGGTACTTGGAACATGGTTTGTAAAATAAATATATATGAGTTGGTGATGTATGTTAAAGAATATGTATGGTATCATTTGCGAAAGAGAAAATAAAAAAGTAAACCCGTATTTTTGGTAAAAGAAGTATTTTCCGCTTTACTCGGTCTTATAAAATAGAAATGTCACAGATAATGTAGCGCCCGAGAAGGGTGTTACAATATGTACACATATGTCCAATAATTTTGAGAGCAGAGAAAACAATTTAAAAGGCTATCAATGTTGTGCATCGATTCTGAGACAAAACTGAGAGCTGAACTCTCTGTGCCTCAATATACACAGGATATGTACACAGATGTATATATCAGTATGAGACACCCTGTTGTGCCCCGTTGTTTTATTAGATTAAAACCTCATTATTTAATTTCTTAATCGCGCACTTAACATGAAAAATACGTAAAAAAATTAAAACTTAAGTTAATAAACATATAGCTTAAACATCACACCATAGTTATAAATACACACATAAGTCTTTTACACATATTTCAAAATACTGTTGAGGGTATTCTCTTAGGAGGATCCCTCACAGGAATACTTAAAAAAAAATATTAAACTTAGCTGAAATATAAAAAACGTCTCACGAGACGCACAGGCCATAGACTAACTAGACCCTAATCACCATGGGTCACGACTCGACCTCCGGCTTCCGATTCATAGGGAGTTCCATGCAACTCCTCTTTGTTCAGGTCGGCCACAGGGCCTTCAAGTATGATCCCATAAAATAGAAAATAAAACATACAGAAAGATACAGGGGATAAGAAACAGTTCTATCATAAAAAAGAATAAAAGAGTCTTAGTATATCATACAATAAAGGTCACACACAATTAACACCTATAATTAGCAATCATCCTCAAATTACAATACTGTCCTCTACCCTCAACTCATGCCATCTAAATCCTTATGCTAACATAAATGTCTCTATTCCTTCCACACTCGTCAGTAGTCCATGATAGTCCGATGCAAAGAACTCAGTGTAGTACACTTCTATCTTTTGATAGGATAAGACTCAGCATAGTGCACTTCTATCTTTCGATAAGTTAGGATCTGGTATAGTGCTCTTCTATCTTTTGATAGGATAGGATTCATTTTAGTGCTCTTCTATCTTTTGATAGGTTAGAACTCGATATAGTGCACTTCTATCTTTTGATAGGATAAATCAGATCAATGCGTCATGGACTGAAAAAGTATCTGCATCAAAGCCTCTATATGAATCTTACTATCTCGCATCAACAACAACCTAGTACCTCATGTTCCCATCATAACCTCAACTCACATTCTATGTTACATCTCATCCATTAGATAACTTAATTAAGCTAGGCACCTCTAAGTCAAATCATTCTCTTACCCAAACAATCATCTCCCGAACAACCTATATCCTTGCTTAAAATCAACTAAGCATAGTATTAAAAACCAGGCAGATCATGCATCACACAATATCAGGAAATATTCAAATATCTCAATATCATATAAAGCAATTTATCACAACCAACCCCTAATAATCAAATCAAATAAATAACAAAATCAGACTCTGTCACGGCCAGACCGTGATAGCCATCACGACCGTGACAGGAATCAAAGGCAAGCATTTCTACAACACAACCTGTCACGGCCTGGCCATGACAACCATCACGGCCGTGACAGGCAACAAACATACTCAATATCATAAATATTCAAACACCAAAATAATGTCACATGCAGATGGAATACCTCAACCAGCGTATCACAGTAAATTCAATAACACAAAGTCAGACATCCTCAATATCATATAATCAACCTAATGCCGATAAACCTACAATCCCCAAATCACCATGGGTTTTACAGAAAAGGTTTCCAAAGTGATTTTGGTCTTGTCGATTACTCGAGTACTAGTAGGGTTTAGGTCACTGGTCGCGCTGTCGCGCACGCGCCAAAAAGGACGAGCGGGTTAAAAACTGTAGTCTAGTGCGACAACTCGGATGTCGTCTCTCAAGGACTCTGAGAATATTATCTTTCACAAAAAAATTCAGTTTTGGGGGGGGGGGGGGGGGGGGTGGGATTGGAATGCAATTAAGAAATAAACGAAACAAAGCAATCAGAAACAAGGCAGTTGAAAATGGATTATCAATTATCAAACAACGATTAATCTACTGTCAAGAATTCCTTACTATCCTTGGTTAATGTAATCCCAAGCCCTAAGCAGGTTCTTATCCCCTTCCGGTTGTAATAGTAATTTACAAGCGAAACTACTACCACAGATACATGTCCCTATTCCCGAATTAAGCAAACGGGATTAAGCCCTTCGTGAACTAAGCGAACACGAAATGTACACACGCAAATTAAGCATATGCGATTAATTATAGGAACATGATATCACCAGAACTAAATCAATACAATACAGCATACTCCTGAATTAAGCAAACAGAAATACAAAGTATGGTATTGAAGAGGGAAAAGTAAATAAAATAGGGATTTACATAACCTCAAGTATATAGGATCCTCAAACAGTAGATTAATCCTATGACTTAGTGCTCCATGGAAATAACGAAATCACAAAGGAAAAATGTATATCAGAAAGTTAGAGGAGAAAAAGTCTTTTCAAAATATTAAGAACAGCCTTTTATACAATTTCAGAATTCAGAGGGCTCGCGAGGCGAGCAAACATTCGCGAGGCGAATTTCATGAACTGTCAGCAACCCTTGGCATTCTCGCGAGGCGAAGTGACTCTCGCGAGGCGAGGATATGAAGAGTTTCCTCCTTACGCCCGTGATGGCCATCAGGGCCTAACCGTGATGCTCACTCGACTTTCGATTCGCGAGGCGAAGGGATGCTCGGGAGGCGAGACTCTTCACTTCAAAACTGCCACGGCCATGACCTTCAACACGGGCAAGCCGTGATCGTCTCTCGACTTTTTCAGGTTTGGAAGACTCGCCGGGCGAGACCTTCTTCGCGAGGCGACCCAGAGACTTAGCAATTTCTTGGAACAGTCAGGCTTCGGGGTCGCGAGGCGAGCATGGCTTTCGCGGGGCGAATCCCCTGTTCTTTATTTTCTCAACTTCTACTTAACCTGAAAACAAGGAAATAAGCATAAGTATATTATTTTGACTTAAAACTAGCTAAATTAACTTAAAACTACTCTAGAGACTCAAAACCTTGCTTGAGGACAATCTAATCTAATTTGGGTGAAAATACGATATAATTTGCACAAAACCCTGGTCATACTAGCTATAAAACTAGATGAGCCAGAGGCTTATCAAAATACCCCAAACTTAAACTTTGCTTGTCCCCAAGCAAACTAAGACTCAAAAATCAAAAAGACTCAAGACCTGGCAAGCTCAAAAGATTCAATCAACATTGCACACATTCAAGCAATACATCAAAAACAAATTTTTTTTTCTTCATTGTTTCCCCTTTTTCAAACAGAGCAATCCCCAAATTCATTTATTCTAAACAATTGAGAGTTTCATCATGAAAACAATCAGAAATCTAAGCAGGGAATCTAAGTCACACACAAGAGGGAGATCACCAAATCCAAACAACTGCCTTCCTCACAAGGGCATTATTTGTTCACTCAGTCACTCAGTTTATGTCAGGCTAACAATTTGCACTCAGTTTCACTTCTCAAGTACACTTCCCAAAAATTTGCTTTTCATCTCAAAATGGCTCCCACAGAAAACAAGCAAGCAACATCAGAAGGTCTTTATTGGGTTGTAATGGGGCCTGACTAAGGGTAGGATATACAAAAGGAACTAAGCTGAAGACCCTAGGAACTAAGAGAGCATGAACTATATTTACACATAGAAATTCACTCAAGCTCCTTTCTTTATTTTTTTCTTTACATTTCTGGGTGGCTACAGCTCTTTTTATTTCTTTTTGGCATTTTTGTATTTTTATTTTTTTTTTCTTCTTTTTTTTGTTTCATTTGTACACCTTTTTTTTTTTTCAAAAAGCCTTTGGCTCCAACTTTTTTTCTCTTTTTTTTTTTCAATCCCAACAACATATTACACCATGCAGCCACCCTAAACTTTAGTTCTTGCACCCATTCTAAGATTACATGCTCTCCTAATCCTAAGATCGGGTTAACATGGTTTTCCAGATTTTTGGGCTTATAACATTAGGTTATCAAGAACTAATAGGCTAATAGGCTCAAAAGGGCTAACTAGGGAACATGCAAAAGGAATTAGTTTATTCAGGCCAAGTAGCTATTTACAAAGAAACTGCCTAAATCATTTGCTACTCACATATAATCATGCAAACCAAAAAGAGATTCAATCAAATCCAGGGAAGCACAACTTGAAAGTGATTCTCACACAGTTTAAAACATGTTGGAGGCTCAAAACCTCACCTGGACATTTTTGCAATTTGTTTGAAAGAGATACTATCCCTAGTGTGTGCTTCCTATCACCCCAAACTTATCATTCATCATGCTATCATAACAAAATCCCAAAGTTCAGTTTTCAATTTCACATGGGAATCACAAAATTTTTCAACATTTTTCAGCCTAGGGGGAATCATCACATATTAATCATGCAAGCAATCTGTGCAACATCAATCAAAATCTAACAAACTTGCCAATCAAAAGACTCAACACCCAAATGCTCCTGAGCTTCTCAAATTATTCAGGAGCTTTATTCAAAGAAAATAAAAACTACAACTAGTTCCCTCCCCCACACTTAAAACAGGCATTGTCCTCAATGAACAACAAAATTATACAATCAGAGTGAGGGAAAGGAAAAGAAACTCCCTGATCAAGCATCAGTGTAGGTTGGAGCATCCAAAGTTAGCTCCTCAACATTAGCATCCGAAGGGTCAGCAGCATCCACACCATGGAACGGCTTCAACCTTTGCCCGTTAACCTTGAAAGTCTTGTGTGTACCTGTACTTTGAATTTCCACTGCACCATAAGGAAACACATTAGTCACAACAAAAGCGCCATCCCATTTAGACCTAAGCTTCCCAGCCATCAATCTCAGGCGGGAATTAAACAATAAGACTTTCTGACCCACAAAAAATTCCTTCCTAACAATCATTCTATCATGAAATTTTTTTGTCTTTTCTTTATAAATCTTGGAGCTCTCATAGGCTTCAAGCCTAAGCTCCTCAAGTTGCTTTGCAAATCTGCAGCTTTCTTTCAACACCAGATTTCTTCATGTCCAAGTTGCAACACTTTACGGCCCAATATGCTCTATGCTCAACCTCCACCGGTAGGTGGCATGCCTTGCCAAAAACTAGCCGGAAGGGGGACATCCCTATAGGTGTCTTAAAAGCAGTCCTCTGGGCCCACAGTGCGTCTTCCAGACGGCGGCTCCATTCCCTTCTGTTTGGCTGCACCATCTTCTCTAGGATTTGCTTAATCTCCCTGTTGGATATTTCTGCCTGGCCATTGGTTTGGGGATGGTAAGCAGTAGACACTCTATGTACAACCCCATATTTTCTGAGTAAGGCCTCCAAGGTTCTGTTGCAAAAATGTGTGCCCTGGTCACTGATGATGGCCTTGGGTATGCCAAACCTGCAAAAGATATTGGACCTAACAAATTTTGAAACAATCTGAGCATCGTTAGTCCTAGTGGGGATTGCTTCCACCCACTTTGAAACATAATCTACAGCCAACAAAATATATACAAAACCGAAAGAAGGAGGAAAAGGACCCATGAAGTCCATCCCCCACACATCAAAGACCTCACAATAAAGCATTGGCTGCTGGGGCATCTCACTCCTACGAGTGATTGTCGGGCCTGTTATTTGACATTCTTTACAACTCTTATATACCTCATATGAATCCCTAAAAAGTGTGGGCCAGTAGAACCCGGAGTCCAGGACTTTTCTTGCTGTCCTTTGAGGTCCAAAGTGTCCTCCAACTGGAGAGGCATGTGAGAAATGCAGGATGGACTCCGTCTCATGATCGGGTACACACCTCCGAATGACTTGGTCACTGCAAAACTTCCACAGATAGGGGTCATCCCACACATAATACTTTGCATCGCTCTTCAGCTTGTGGAACTTTTGTCTACTTGTACCTGCAGGAACAACACCAGCAACTAGAAAATTTACAATGTCAGCAAACCAGGGGGTTACCCCATACATATGTAACAATCTCTCATCAGGGAAATCATCTTGGATGGGAAATGTATCCTCATCCCTTGCTATCCTACTCAAATGATCTACTACCAGATTTTTAGCTCCACTTTTATCCTTTATCTCCACATTGAATTCCTGAAGCAAAAGCATCCACCTGATCAGTCTTGGCTTAGCTTCTGGCTTCTTCAGCAGATATTTCAAAGCTGCATGGTCAGTGAAAACAGTTACCCTAGAACCTAGCAAATAAGACCTAAACTTGTCAAGTGTAAATACAATAGCTAGCAGCTCTTTCTCAGTGGTTGTGTAATTTGCCTGTGCGGCATCTAGGGTCCTAGAAGCATAGTGAATTACATGGGCAACCTTGCCCACCCTTTGTGCCGAACTGCCCCCACAAAGAAAATTTGAGGCATCACACATCAGTTCAAAAGGTAGTGTCCAGTCCGGGGCTGGATTACGGGGGTAGAAGTCAACGCCTTCTTCGAGATGGTCAAATGACTTTTTGCACTTTTCATCAAACTCGAACAGGGCATCATTTTTCAGCAGATTTGACAATGGTAGTGCTATCTTCTGCAAGTCCTTTATAAAGCGCTGTAGAAACCTGCATGTCCAAGAAAGGAACGTATCTCGCGTGACGCAAGATGGGTAAGGCAATGAAGCAATTACATTTATTTTTGCAGGATCCACGGAAATACCCTCTTTGGAAATTACATGACCCAATACTATCCCTTGTTCTACCATGAAATGACATTTCTCATAATTCAGAATCAAATCGGTATCAATGTATCTCTCAAGAACTAGATCTAGACTATGCAAACAAGCATCAAAAGAGAGAGCCATACACAAAAAAATCATCCATAAACACCTCTATGCAATTTTCAATAAAATCGGAGAAAATAGTAAGCATGCATCTTTGAAAGGTGCCAGGAGCATTACAGAGGCCGAAAGGCATCCTCCTATAAGCAAACGTCTTAAGGGGGCACGTGAAGGTGGTCTTTTCCGATCCTCGGGGCAATATGAATCTGGAAATACCCGGAAAAGCCATCTAGAAAACAATAATGGGATCGACCAGCCAGCCGATCTAGCATCCGATCTATGAACGGCAAAGGAAAATGATCCTTTCGGTGGCCTGGTTTAGCTTCCTATAGTCTATACAAACTCTCCAACTATTCTGGACTCTAGTAGGCACAAGTTCATTATTTTCATTCCTAACTACTTGTTAAACCAGATTTCTTTGGTACAACTTGAACCGGACTTACCCAAGAACTATCGAAATGGGATAGATAATACCCCTTTGTAGAAGCTTGGTCACCTCTTTCTTTACCATATCCGAGAATCGGTGGGTTAAGTCGCCTTTGGGCTCTGTCTGACGGCTTAGCCCCATCCTCCAAGAAAATTCTGTGCATGCATCCGGAGGGGCTAATTCTCGGAATATCGGCCAATGTCCACCCAATGGCCTTCTTGTTCTTCCTCGAACTTCTAAAAGCTTGTCTTCCCGATCGAGTTGAGGTCGGAGGAAATGATGACTGGCAGTGTTGCATCCCTCCCCAAGTAGGCATACTTTAAGTTCTCAGGAAGTGGTTTGAGTTCCAAAGGAGGTGGCTGCTCAACAGATGGAGCATTGGGAGCAGCCATAGGGTCAAGGACTTTTGCTGAGTAAACAGCTTCACTCTTATTATCACTTTCACTATCATCCTCACCCTGCAATGTTAAATCCAAAAACTCAGAACAAACAGAACATGGGTTAGTGTTAGTGCAGTTAGTACAAGTATATACATCATCAAAACCAGAAATGACAGGAAAATCAGAAATAAGGTCATCATGAGTGTCCTCAATGAGCTCAGACAGCAACTCTAAGTGGAATACAGAGTGCTCCTCTACTGGGTGCTTCATAGCATCAAAAATCTTGAATTTGGCCATAATACCACCAAACTCCATCGACATAGTCCCATCATAAACATCAATCTTGGTCTTGGATGTCATCATGAACGGTCTCCCCAAGATTATGGGTGATCTGCTGGACTGAGTCTCTCCTGCCATGTCTAGGATATAGAAGTCTGCAGGGAATATCAAATCATCAACTTGCACTAGGACATCCTCTACCATCCCCATGGGTCGGGCACTGGTCCTATTACCCAACTGAATGGTAAGACCTGTATACTGCAATGGCCCCAGATCAAGGTTATTAAAGATGGAGGTAGGCATGACATTGATTGATGCTCCCAAGTCCAACATACAGTTCTCAAACTTCTTGTCCCCAATAGTGCATGGGATAGTGAAGGTGACTGGATCCTTGCACTTTTGTGGCAGTACTTGATTAGGGCCTATAGAAGCAACTCTCTCTATCTTTGACTGGATAAGCGCTGAGACATTCATTCCCAAGTCAACCCTCTCATTAGTCTTCATCTTCCTCTTGTTAGTGCATAGGTCCTTCAGAAATTTAGCATATCTGGGCACTTGCTTGATCACATCCAACAGTGGAATATTAACAGCTACTTTTCTGAAAACATCAAGAATCTCCTTCTCTTTATTCTCACCACCCATCTTCAAATTTTTCTGAATTCTGTGTGGGAATGGAATGGGTGGTCTATATACTCTCTCAGTTTCAACTTCAACCACAGGCTCAGGAGTAGCCTCATCAGTAGGCTCAGGAGTAGCCTTAACAGTTTCTTCATCCTTTCCAGAAGTGGCCTCAACAACCTTTCCAGATCTCAGAGAGATGACACTCACATTAGGGTTGGAGGCATTAGGATTTATCACTGGCTGTGCAGGCAGCTGGTTTGTCCCTTGACCTTGTTGTATACTATTCATGGATGTAGCCAACTGTCCAATCTGAGTCCTCAAATCTTGAATACTAGCATCTGTCCTCTGCTGAAACTGTACACTAGATGCAGCCATTTGCTTTACCAAGTCTTCTAATGATGGTCCAGAAGGTGCAGAAGTGTTCAATGGAGGATGATTCTGAGGTGCCATCGGCTGTTGTTGGGAAGAATTCCCATACCGCAGATTAGGGTGATTTCTCCAGCTAGGATGGTACCTATTAGTAGAGAGGTCTGGAATGCTGTACCGATTCTGACTGCCTCCTTGATTATAGGGGTTCACTGCATAAGCCTGAGGTACTTCACTGACAAACTCTTCTCTCTGGATTGGGCATGGATCAAATGGATGCTCAGGTGCACTGAACATGCTACATAACTTTGCCGGCTGAATCTTGTCTATTGCCAACTGTCTTACAAAGGAGGTCAGCTCATCCAATCTATTCTCAAGGGCGGCCTGGTTAGAAGATGAACTATGAATCTCATGCACACCTCTTGGCTCAACTGAATTTCTTCTTGTAGAAAACTGCTGGGAGTTCAACGACATATTCTCAATAAGTTGCTTAGCAGCAGCTGGGGTCTTATCAACTAATGCTCCCCCACTAGCAGCATCCAACAGATTCCTATCCATAGGCAACAATCCTTCATAAAAGTATTGGATCAGGAGTTGCTCAGAAATTTGATGCTGGGGGCAGCTAGAGACCAAATGTTTGAACCTTTCCCAGTATTCAGCTAGTGACTCGTTCCCTTGCCTTATGCCACATATCTCTTTCCTTATTGAAGCAGCTCTTGAAGCAGGAAAATACCTTTCTAGAAACACCCTCTTCAAATCATTCCAAGTTGTGATGGAGTTAGGCTCAAGGTACAATAGCCAATCCTTTGCAGCTCCTTGGAGTGAAAATGGAAAAGCCTTCAGCTTGATACTGTCCTCAGTGACTCCCTCTGCTCTCGAGGTTGTGGAGCATACAACTTGGAATTCTTTCAAGTGCTTGTGTGGGTCCTCACCTGCAAGACCATTAAACTTGGGCAACAGGTGAATAAAACCAGATTTTAGTTCAAAAGGGGTGTCAGCACCAGGATAAGAAATACATAATCCATTATAGTTGACATCAGGGGCAGCAAGCTGCCTTAATGTCCTCTGGTCTCCCATGTTTTCAAAAGCAGTTTTAAAATTGGAATTACTACTAGTGCTAGCCCGAAATTCCCTACGGAGTGTGTGCAATGTTCTTTCAATTTCCGGGTCAAAATCACACAGTTCAGGGCAATGAGACCTAGTAGCCAGACCAATTCAAAAAAAAAACAGAAAATAAAAGAAAGAAAAGAAGATAAAATAAAAACAAATTGCGAAAAATAACTACTCAGAGTCCCCGGCAACGGCGCCAATTTTTGGTCGCGCTGTCGCGCACGCGCCAAAAAGGACGAGCGGGTTAAAAACTGTAGTCTAGTGCGACAACTCGGATGTCGTCTCTCAAGGACTCTGAGAATATTATCTTTCACAAAAAAATCAGTTTTGGGGGGTTTGGATTGGAATGCAATTAAGAAATAAACGAAACAAAGCAATCAGAAACAAGGCAGTTGAAAAGGGATTATCAATTATCAAACAACGATTAATCTACTGTCAAGAATTCCTTACTATCCTTGGTTAATGTAATCCCAAGCCCTAAGCAGGTTCTTATCCCCTTCCGGTTGTAATAGTAATTTACAAGCGAAACTACTACCACAGATACATGTCCCTATTCTCGAATTAAGCAAACGGGATTAAGCCCTTCGTGAACTAAGCGAACACGAAATGTACACACGCAAATTAAGCATATGCGATTAATTATAGGAACATGATATCACCAGAACTAAATCAATACAATACAGCATACTCCTGAATTAAGCAAACAGAAATACAAAGTATGGTATTGAAGAGGGAAAAGTAAATAAAATAGGGATTTACATAACCTCAAGTATATAGGATCCTCAAACAGTAGATTAATCCTATGACTTAGTGCTCCATGGCAATAACGAAATCACAAAGGAAAAATGTATATCAGAAAGTTAGAGGAGCAAAAGTCTTTTCAAAATATTAAGAACAGCCTTTTATACAATTTCAGAATTCAGAGGGCTCGCGAGGCGAGCAAACATTCGCGAGGCGAATTTCATGAACTGTCAGCAACCCTTGGCATTCTCGCGAGGCGAAGTGACTCTCGCGAGGTGAGGATATGAAGAGTTTCCTCCTTACGCCCGTGATGGCCATCAGGGCCTAACCGTGATGCTCTCTGACTTTCAGATTCGCGAGGCGAAGGGATGCTCGCGAGGCGAGACTCTTCAGCTTCAAAACTGCCACGGCCATGACCTTCAACACGGGCAAGCCGTGATCGTCTCTGACTTTTTCAGGTTTGGAAGACTCGCGGGGCGAGACCTTCTTCGCGAGGCGACCCAGAGACTTAGCAATTTCTTGGAACAGTCAGGCTTCGGGGTCGCGAGGCGAGCATGGCTTTCATGGGCGAATCCCCTGTTCTTTATTTTCTCAACTTCTACTTAACCTGAAAACAAGGAAATAAGCATAAGTGTATTATTTTGACTTAAAACTAGCTAAATTAACTTAAAACTACTCTAGAGACTCAAAACCTTGCTTGAGGACAATCTAATCTAATTTGGGTGAAAATACGATATAATTTGCACAAAACCCTGGTCATACTAGCTATAAAACTAGATGAGCCAGAGGCTTATCAGTCACCCTACACAATTATTATAGAATATACTACTTATCGATTCTGATGGTAGATTGGTTCTTTCCCCCACCCGGGTTATCACCGAAATTCCAAATTCGCCGTTCCTCGTTGTCACGCCACACTTTAACAGTTTCTCCTTCAACCAAACAATACAACTATAATTAATTAATTAACAAAATCATTATCAACCTAAATAGCTAGGTTTCGGCCTCCTAATTCAAAATAGGGTTAGGATTCTTTTCTCATTCCAAGCTTTCGGATTCTAATTCCTATAGTCTTAGATAGCTTAGATAAATTATCATAACTTGAAAATATTAACAAAATATTTTAATCTCCCTTTTAATTAAGTTTCGGCCTTACTTGATAAAATAGGCTAAGAAATTCTTTTTGATTCAAACTATTGGTTTTAGATTACATAGATCCTTAAGAGTATTAACCAATCATTAGAATTCATTAATTGAACAAAATCTATAAACTCCTAAACCCTAGATTTTCGACCAACACCATAAAATTAGGATAGAAATCTTTGTTGAAGTTAAGCTCTTAGATTATAACTATATAGGTATTAGAGAGCATGATACAAGTGTTAGAATTGAGAAATGACACAAAAACTTCAAACCCATTTTCTATCCTAGGTTCGGCCCACAATGGTTTTTAGGGAAGTAAAATATTTTTGATTACATGCTCTTGGATAATGAAAGGAGTGCTCCTAACTAGATCATAGAAATTGGCTTCACATTTTTAGGATTTTTCTACAATTTTCTAGGATTCTTTAAAGTTCTAGATCTAAGAAAATAAAAACATGAAAAAGTGAAGAACAAGATCTTAGAAAGAAAGGAGATGACCATGTTACCTCACTTGTTTGAAGGAGATGAAGGAGGATGATGATCCTAGCTAGCTTGTTACAAGAACACTTGAAGCTTTAGAAAGTTAACAATGGAGTTTAAGTGAAGAAATATGAAGAAGATGAAGGGCTGCAGTTTTGGGAGTATATACAGGAGTAATCTTATGCCTTGTTTGGTTCTTAGCAATTTAATTACTGGGTTTTGTGACTATTAAATAATATAATAGTTAATTATGGTTAATAATTAACTTAACTAGGGTTACTTTGCTAACTATGGTTAATAAATATGTGGCTCACATTTAGTGGAGGGTGTGACTGATTTTAGACCACACAAACTAACCATGGTTAAAATCTAACTTAACTTTGGTTAGGTTAAGCTAAAAGGGCATTTTGGTCATTTCACCTAAATTTACATTTAATGCTTCATAAATGCTTGGTGAGTCATGGTGGTGATTCACCCCATAACTCAGCTCCTCCGGTGGCCGGTTTTGTCTCTGCACCTCCCTTCTCGACTCCGTCGGTTCCCCGATTAGGGTTTTACGCCTGCATAAAAGCGTCATATTTCGTTTTCAACTGAAAAATTTCAAACTCATTGAAAATATGATTTAAATATAAACCATTTCGTTCACGAGTCAAAATCAGGTTTTCTGATCATTAAAATCTTACTGTCAGTGAAAACACCAACTATTTTCCGTCCGAACTTTTACCAAAATTCGTCCGAATAAACATAATATTTTATTTCTGATCAGAAATATGGAAAGTAGACTTCCTCACGGACAAAATATAAAAAAAATCTACAAATTTCAGTTTTCGGGTCAAATTAGGGTTTTCTGTCAATATAAAATTATACAGTTAAAAACGCAGACCGGGTTCCGTCTGAATTTTCAACCCAAAATTTCACCATAGCCTTCTACCATAAGAGAGACTTTGAATATGATTTTATTTTATTTAAAATAACTCTCTAACTCTCATATTAAAATATAATTAATTATATTTTAACCGGTTAAATAGCGTAATTAAAAATCAGGCTGTTACACAGTACATATATCAGACTTCATATCTGATGCATAACACACAGATTGACAAATCTGTACACAGATGTATTCAAAATAAACATGCTTACTACACAAATGTACATGCTTCAGAATCTATACATTCCTTTGAATCATGTTGATCTTTGTTTCATTTACTTTGTTAGTATGTTTTGATGTATTGCTCATGGTTTGTAATGATGAATTTGATGAAAGCAATATAAATTTTAGTTTAGTTTATATCTTATATATTTATTTTTGATAATGACAAAGGGGGAGATAAACCATACATTGTGAAAAGCAATATGAACATGACTAAAAGATTACACATACCGCATATTGCTTAATTCTGACAAATGCTCTGATACATTGAGAAACACTGAATTTGAATCTCTATGGAAATGAAAAAGACTTTCTATTACAATTGATCTTTTGAAAGATGTCTATGAAACAGGGGGAGAATCAAATAGAATCAAGACCCATGCTTAATGAAATGTTGCACTCTGATATATAAAATTAAAGGTTAAGTATGGTAAGGTTTGTCATAATAAAAAATGGGGAGTTTGTAAGACCAAGCCCTTTTGAGGTTTTGATGTATGACAAACAATGTGAATTTTATATGAGTTTTCAATTTGATTATACACTAATAAAGTGTTCGAGTGTTTGCAAGTTTACTCATGAAGGAGAAAGCCAAAGGATGAAAGGACAAAGTTCAAAGAAGATCATGAGATTCAAAGATCTAAAGGGGATAACATGGAACAAAGCATCAAGACCAAGTTGATTGAAGACCTTAAGTTCTTAGATGTTATTGTAAGAATAACACACTTGATCTCTTAGTGAAGCTCTTGGAAAACAAAGGAAAACACAAGTTTTTAAAAGACTAATCAATCAGGTTTTTCAAAATGTGTTAAAAGAAAAGGAAATTAAATGGAGTTATATACATGTGTGTTACACATGTGTATATTCAAATGATTTGCTAAGTTAAAGTAAGAATCCTGCAGTACACCCGTGTACGCGAGTTGTACACATGTGTATTAAAGCTGGTTCTTGAGAAAACTGAAGTATACATCAATGTACAGAATCAGACACCTGTGTATAGCTTAAATTAGAAACTTCAGAATTTGATTTTGTGAACTCAATCGATGTACACAACACGTGTATAAGTTTCCAGGTTGATGTTCTAATATACACCAATGTACAAAGATAATAATCTGTGTACTCAAGAATAAAGCAAGAGATACACAGATGTACAAAGATCGTAATCTGTGTATACATGTAGAAAAGTTCAAAAACAATTTAATACACATATGTACTACACAAATTATGTCGTGACAGTTTTTCAGAAACTGATTATTTTTCACTTGTAACTGATTCTATAACTTGTCCAACGGATCTATTTCTTTAAATTACTATAAAAGGACATTATATAAACATTTTTACATAACTATTCATTCAGAAATCATAATCACGAATTCTCAGTTTTCCTATTGAGCTTCATCTTTGAGAGAAGAGTGTGATATTCACTAAGTGCTTCAATTTGTAATATCTGACTTCTAGAGTCAAATTCTTTTCATTCAAGTTTCGGTTTATTGATTAGAGAGAGGGTATCTCTCTGTTGATTTACAGGGATAGAAGGGATCCCTGGGTTGCAAGCAAGTGTTCTTTTACTGAAGGTTTTCAAGGTAGTGAAGCCTTGATGATTTAAGGGAGGGTATCTTTTAGTTGTTTCATAGATTTAAGAGAGCGTATCTCTTAGGTTTTTGACAGGGATAGAAGGATTCCTTGGGTAGAAAAAGCTAGTGTGCTTTTTGGTGAAGTTTTGTGCAAGGTAGTGAAGCCTTGTAATGATTGTAATCGGATATTGTAATTTTTTATTATAGTGGAGGAAACCACAGAGGAGTGGGACTGGATGTAGGTTACCAGGTGGAGGTAGCTGAACCGGGATAAATTGGTTTGTGCATTCTTCTTACCCTTAAACTTCATTTAAGTTTCATATGCATGTTTACTTGATATATATGATTGAATACATGTAGTAGTTGAATCTTTTTGCTGAAATCTGTTCTTAAAAATAGTTAGAACAATATGTGCATTTCTGTTATAATCAATAAAACAAGTTGTAATCTGAATTTTGAAAGGAAAAATCTGAAATTGGTTGAAAACACTTTTTACAAGAAAACTTTGTTTTCTGGACTATGTACTGGAAAAGTTTTAAATACTCAATTCACCCCCCTCCCCCTCTTGAGTGTGTAGCCACAACCAACATGTAGCAGGAGGCAGCCTCAGACGCTACCTGACTAAACCATGTAGTGAACTCTTCCTGTTATCAATAAATAAAAAACATTATATTATTAAATAATAATAATAATACATAAATTAACATTCAAAAAAATAAAATACTTAGGCTCACCACAGTCCGCCTGGACCTCTCATCAACAAACTCGTCGGTCGATCCGCGTATATGGGTCTGCGTAAAGACCGTAGGGAGATCATTCGACTGGCCAAGTGCTCCCTCCCGCAAACGACAAACGAATGAAAATCAATTAATTATAAAATAAATTATTAAAGAAAATATAAAGTTTATAAATTTAATTAATTAATTATATATATATATATATATATATATATATATATATATACACATACCATGTTAATTGCATGTTGGATGTGGTTAATCGAACCACCCATGTGTATGCTTCTGCCCTTCTCGGAAGCTCGATTATTCTTCGCCTGCTAACACTTCAGCTTGTAAGCTGAAGAGTTCCAATACTTACAAAGCTGGGTCCAGATGTTGGGGCCGATCCAATCTGGACGTATGCGGTTGTTCCTACACTCCCGAAGCATGTTCGCGAGTATAGGACCTGCTATTTGCTCAAAGATGTCACGGATCTTTATAGCATGCTCCGGTTGCCAGCGTACAAGGGCCTGTTATTAAGGAAAAAATAATTAATAAAATGTATATAATGCGTGAAAAATGAAACACCCCGATTTTTCTGTTTTTCTATAATTTGTGCTTATGTATGTATGTGCATGATTAATATATTTAAATTTTAAGTTTTAGAAATTATTTTAATAAACCTAAATTACTTTCATAAATTATTTTTTAGTAGGAAAACTAATATTAAATTTCCGGTAGAAATTTCAGACGATCCAGGTCCGAGTTTTCTTTGTCAGTAAAGCTGTACTGACCTGAAAAATAAATTTGAATCACAAAAGATAATTTTAATTTTTTTCTAACTCAATTTTAACCATTTTAATGATTTTAGATATTATTTCTTTCAATATAATTTTTTCGGGTGAAAAATTAACGAAGTAAAACCTGATTGGTTTACACCGTCGGGAAATCAATGGAACCGGGACGAGCAAAATTATTTTAACCAGATTTTATGCAGATTGGAAGAGATATGAATTAACTTGATGAGACTTGTCACATTAGAATCTCATCATTTACATGTCATTATTTTTACTATATTTCCAAGTAATCTATATTTTTAATCAAAAACCAATTTCATATTTTTTTTAAAAAAAAAATTTCAAAAAACACATTCCCTCAATTTCGGACCAGCAACGCCCCCCTCCCCTCATTTGTCTATAAATACCTCTCCTATTCTCCTTTCATCACTTTTTTCCATTTTTTCCTCTCTAGATCACTCACTCACACACTCATTTGCTCACCAAAATCATATCGAAATTTTGACCCTTTTCTACTCTGAAACTCGTAAAACTTCATACATGAAAAATGTTCCTTTTCCTCTCCCAAATCACCAAAACTGCTCAAAATCCCCAGCAACTTGAGAATAGTAGAAAGAAGGCCCTTTTCACCCCTGTTCTGTTCCGAATCAAGCAAAACCTTAAACAAAAGAGTTGTGCCTCTCTTTCTTAACTTTCCAACAAACCCAAGTTTATAATTGTTGGATGAGTAGATCGTGCGATACACTCAAAATACCACTACATCCTCAAAGCTGTCAACTTTTTAAGCTTCTTGTGGACCATTTCTCTTCATTCTTCATCATCCAAGGGAATAACTCTCCTCTCTTGCTCTTTATTTCCTCAGAAATCTCTTTTTCATCAACATGCATGCCACTTTTCTTATTTTGCATGTTTATAGTTTTAACTAAAAATTTTAAGAAAAATCTTTAGAAAAGTGTTTTTAGCATGGAATTAATTTTCATACACTTGTACTTATCTCTACTATCATTTTAAGAACTTGCATGTCCCAAAAGAATTTTTCAAAACCTATTTTGATAGGGTGGCCGAAAACCCTATGTTGAGAAAAGTAGATGTTTTTGTTAAATTATCACATACTTGACTTAAAGATCCTCTCACAACTCTTTGTTTGAACCATTATTTGATGATAATAGTTACTATTTTTGGTTGATATATGTTTGCATTTATGTTTTTGAGGGCCTAGAACCCTTGCATGTTGGATTTATGGCTTGTGGATGATGCTAGAGTGAAGATAATAACTTAGTGTGGATAAACTTGTGTAGAATGTGATTCTGGCAGCATGATATACCATTATTTGTAAGCCCATAAGTTTTTATACAAAAAGGATTTCTATAAAATAAATACATATTTGGAAATACGACTTCTAGGGCTTTAATTTGATATATAATATGTAAGTATTTGAATAAGATTTACTAGGTCAAAACACCTGTCAAACTAGAACAAAATTCTGTCTACGAAATTATAAACATCATGGGTTGCATGATGATTTTGAGTATGATCTTGAAGGTTAAAAACTTTACTAAAATTTTATGGGTTAAATACTAAAGTATGACTAAAGTTTGGTTGAATATTTGATATTTTTAAATGTGTATATAAATAGAAACAATTTCATAAAGTTGCATGTTGGTGAACTCGGATTTCTAGAAAATCCTATAAAATCAGAGGCAGTGTGTGATTTTTAATAAATCAATGCCTTCAAATTTTGATATGGGATAAACCGAAATGTGTTTATATGTGAGTTGGGTACCTTCAATTAAATTTTCAAAAAATTTAAAGGTCATTTGGGTGATCATTCACTATTTAAACTTACTGTTGTTCTGAAAATACTTTTATAAAAGAGTTCATCCAAATTTTTAATGAAAAATATGATTTTTGAAAATATTATCTTTTAACATGATCAAGTAAAGATTTTTGGCATAAAATGATCTATAAACCAGTGATTATGTTAAGATATAAAAATATGGTATTAAAGTATATATATATATATATATATATATATATATATATAAGTAAGTTTTGGATAAAATGTAATCCAAGAATTTAAAGAGTCGAACATCTCTAGCATCATTTTTCTAGCCATGGCCAAAATTTATACATGGAAAGATAAGCTGACTTTGTTGTTTTAATTTAAGTCATTCGTTTAATTCTTAGACTTGCGGCATGCTGTGGGCAAAGAAAGTTCGCTCTAGGCAGCACCGGAAAACAAAGACTCTTTCTACCCGTCGAATCAAGTTAGGGGAGAAAGCCTGAGGGATTTTTAATTATGATAACTATGTGCTTAATGTGTTTGATTTTATGTGGTTGTTGAAGTCGATTGTTGATGTGGCTGTTTTAGTGAAATCTTTGAATTCTTGTGGCTTTGATGATATATTGGATTGATTGACATGCGTATATGATTTGTGATGAATTATGAATACATGTATTTTGTTGGCAGTGTTATAATTGTTGTAAGTTGCTTGGTTGTTGCATGAAAGCCTAACCATTGGTTAGAGCTCAATTATTAATGTAAGATAATAGCTTTAAGAAAACTTATGAGGAAAGCCACACAATAAAGATTTTGAATTTTGAGGCAACATTTTGATAAAGGAGAAGGAAAAATATTATTTTAACGTTTGGTGAAGATTTAAGAACTTTAAAATATTTTTTTATGAAGATGAAAAGAAATTATTTTGGGAACTTAAGAGATTTTATTTTAAGAAAAATATGAATTTTTGAGGATAACTCATGGAAAATGACCACTAAGAAAAGTAAGCTCATTTTCAAGTCCTTTTAAAGGAAATTTGTATTTCCAACACCTTTAGAGCTATTCTCCTCAAAAAGTTTTTTTTTAAAAGTTTTAGAAAAAGGTGGTCCTTCTAAAATGAAATGGATTTTAGAAAAGAAAAAGATTTTCTATAACTTAAGATTTTTTTTAAAATAGATTTCAAAAGTAGTTTTTCAAATGATTTTATCCAAATTAAAATTATCCGATAACTTGGAAAAGTTACGGAAGTTTTCGTTTTTGTATTTTCACTGAAGGAAAAAGAACGTTGAAAGGTGAACACCGAGACGTCGAGATGCAAGTGTTTCGAAAGCACGTGGATCTATGATCCATGTCATGATGTTGTGAACAGTGTGTCCTATATATGTTGTTGTGGATTGCGTGTCCTACATACGTTGTTGTGGACTGTGTGTCCTATATACGTTGTTGTGGACTGTGTGTCCTACATACGTTGTTGTGGATTGTGTGTCCTATATACGCTGTTGTGGACTGTGTCCCATTTACATCGTGAAGAACGTGGTGAACGTAGTAAAAGGTGAAAGTTGTTTTCTATGTCCACAAAGTCCAAGACTGGTGCATCGGACCAGGACTTTGTGATTAGACACTCGGACTTAAGGGTCCTGTGTTGATAATAAAAGTTTTAAAAACGTTGAAAATTATGGAAGGTTGTGAGCCTTGGGCCTCAACAAGGGAAAGAATGAAGCACAAAGAAAAGTTGCGAAAAATAAAACATTTTTACATGCATTTGGCAGACGTGCCCACGTTGTTTCATATGAATGCCTTTAAGGGTAAGGTATTTCATGCTACGTTGTTTCATTGTGCCTTGATGGACAATGAAGTCCATATGCGTTGGTTGTTGTGCCTTGTGTTGGACAGTATGCTATGGGCATCCACACACGTTGATCACTGTGCCAGGAGTTTTGGGCAGTGTTTTGGAAAAACACGTTGTGCCTTATTGGCAATCAAGCCTAACCAGCTCATCTTTTAAAGAAGTTGGGATCTCCAGAGATTAGAATAGAACGTTGAAATATAGAAGTGCCATATCTTTTTCAAAAAAAAATGACGGTGAATTCTGTGATATTATGCTTTTCCTGGAAATTATATGTTGAATATGATTGATTATCTGTATTTGTTGTTTGTGTTTTGGGCTTGTAGTTGTCATAATTAATCCATATATTGGTATCTCACCCTTACAATATATCAGGTTTTCCTGGCCCTTTGCTGTGGTGCTTTGTTACACGAGGACAAGTGGTGTCAAGAAGTTACTAACCTCACTTAAGGATAGTACTTCCAATCCTTGAAGAGGTTGGCGAGGGTTTTGTGGTGAGAACTATAGAGTTTTTTCTAGTAGTTGTCTTTAGAACGACCAGCTTAGGATTTCTCTTTGGAGTTGTAAATTTTGAGAAAGTCGTTTTATGTGGTCTGAAAACCTGCTTGAAATTCTGTTGTGAATAATGAAATACTTTCAAGAGAAATCTATACATTATAGAAGAGTTTGTTTTTGAACAAAATCAATCTATGTATGTTGGTGAGTATAATATAATTTGTATTACTGTGTCGTGCATACTATTTTATGAAGTACTCCGCAGAAAAGAAAAAGAAAAAAAAATTTACCCCCATATTTTTCCGAAAGCAACCAGTAAACCTTCCTTTTAATTTGTTTCTACATGTATTTAGGAGGTAATGCCCAAGGGGGTGTTATAAAAAACAATTATAAAATTACAACAAAAAATAAACAACTTACCCTGAATCGTCTAAAGATATGATCTCTATCGTCATGCTGTATCTTCCCCCGTGATGGCCAGTAGCGACGATATTGCGTCATGATGGTGTATAAAACGGCCTTGGAGGCCCCCTTCGATGGGATAAACCTGAACAAGTTTATTACTTTAAAAAATAAACATCGTGACAAACAACAAATTTATTTATTAAAAAAAATAGTAATTCTTATAAAATGTTAAATAAAAAATACTTACGCTCCACTAATAGGCTGGATCCATGGTCGCTCCTCAAGTGCCGGAATCCTGGCCCACTCTGGCACGGTCTCCAACGCGGCCGACTGCTGCACAGACGATGATGTGCCCTGATCGATGTGGGGCGCAGATGATGATGATGGAATGGCTGGGTCTGGATGTGCCATCATCCCGAGAGTAGGCATAGACGACAATCCGGGCTGTGTGGCTGATGCAGCAAAGGATGGTGATGGTGGTGGAGGGTGTGGTGTGGGTGCAGTAGGGGGCGGCAAGTAGCCCGTATATGAGCATCGCGGATGGATGAGACACCCCATTGTGCCCCGGTGTTTTATTATATTAAAGCCCTCTTAATTCATTTCTTAATCGCGCGCTTAACGTTAAACATGTATTCCGAAACACGTAAAAATTAAAACTTAACTTATAAGCACATAGCGGAAGAAAATTCAAAGCAACACACCATACCATAGGTTTATGCATCAGAGTATTTAAAACACTATCTAGGGTATCCACTCAGTAGGATCCCTTACAGGTATACACTTAAACAAACTGTTATTCAGTGGAAAATATAAAATAAAGTAACCGAAACACTGGCCTTACTTTCTAACACCTAAAACATTAATTCGCAGTTCGACCTCCGTCCTCCAATTCGTAAGGAGTATCATCCAACTCCTCCTCATTCAGCTCAGTCACAGGGTCCTCTCGTATGATCCCTAAAAAAAATAGAATACAACACACACAAAGAATACAAGGGGATAAGAAACGGTTCTATCATCAAAAAGTGGAAAAGAATCATAGCATAAAATATAATAACTGTCAAAGACACACATCACACATAACTAACAATCATCCTCAAATTAACAATATCGTCCTCTACCCTTACTCTCATACAACTAAACCTTTATGCTAACGTGACCACTACACTCCTTTCACACCCTCTCCACCCACATAGGAATATTAGTTCTTCGTCCGAGCGAGCACTCCCCTCTATCAAATTATATCTATAGTAGCCCAATTGCTAAACATAAAATTATATCTATAGTAGCCCAATTGCTACACATAAACTATGTTACTAATAGTCCAATTGCTATACATACAATTATATCACTAATAGCTCAATTGCTATACATACAATTATATACCTAATAGCCCAATTGCTATAAATACAATTATATAAACCTCACCGACTCTTACCAGTCATAACCTAGTGCCTCGACCTCTCACTAGAAGCTCGTATAAATCCTCAAATTACGATAGCTCATAATCTTATCTATAAAACAACTTAATTAAGCTAGGCCCTCTAAATCACACCTATTCTCTCCCAAACAAACATCTTCTGAACAATACATATCTTTGCTTAAAATCCACTAAATACAGTATTAAAAACCAGGCAGATCATGCATAACACAATATCAACAAAATATTCAAACGTCATAAAATATCACGTAAAGCAAATTATCACAACTAGCATATCACAATCAAATCAAATAAGTAATAAAGCCAAATGTAACTTTCCGATTTCTTGATTAGGGTTTAAGGAAGAGATTAAGGATAATTAAAGACTTAATCATGTTCCTTAGGTGTTAGTTAACTTGCATTTCAAGTTTGAGGAGAATCAGAGTTGAAACGGGTCCGAAATGCACACAAAAACTAAACCGAGCGATTAATTATTCAGTTAATTTATTAATTGAGAATTAGAATATTAAAATTAGGTTGGGCTTGAGCATAATAATTTTTTTTAGTAGCCTAAAATAATTAAGAAAATATTCCAGTAATAGGAAGATATAGAAGAAAACACCCGGTTGTGCCGACAGAGCAACACATGATGACACTTGTCTTCCACTAACTATCTAAGTAAAGCATGCAATGACACTTGTCTTCCACTTACTATCTAAGTGAAGCATGCAATGACACTTGTCTACCACTAAAACTAAGTAAAGCATGCAATGACACTTGTCTTCCACTAAAACTAAGATAATAATTAAATAATCCTAAACTAGGTAATATAAAAGCAAATGCATGCATGATCATCATCTTCTTCCATTCTTTTAGGCACATAATCAGAGTAACAGTGAAGAGAAAATCTCCCAAAGGCAGCCATTTTCGTTCCATATATATAAGCTTGAGTTAAGTTGGTTTTGGTTGTCGGATTTTCAAACCGATCGCGTATTCGTATTCATGGTTTCGACATCTTCGACGTTGTGTCTTTGCATGTCATTTTTGTCAAGGTGAGTTAGTGTTGACACCTTTGACATTTGTCCTTTTTAAGTTATTTAAATTCATTCTACTCCTATTGTTAGTCCCGATATCGTTTTTGACACGTTTTAGGCCTTTACGTGTTTTTCTGCTGAATAAGTTGACCGGGAATTGACAGTGGGAGTGGAGGCGAATCTGACCTTGCAGCATACAGCTGCTGTTCTTGTAAGTTTCTATCTCAATTTTGTGCCTTGATTCAAATTGGTTCATTTATTGGATCCCTGTTGTTGATTCGGTGGCTGTTTTGGTCTTTTTGGCTGTTTTTAGACCTCATACGTGTGCTCAGGATAATTTTTGGTCCGATACACATATCGGGCGTGTCAATATTAGATTTGAGGTTGTTGTTGGAAAGCGTGACGAGGTTCGTGCCGATAGTGTAGAGGCAATTGGATCATTTACGGGAAAGTACGCACGTCAGTAAGGTGGGGAGAAAGTAACTGACATCGTTGGGGAGGCAAGCGTAGAATAATAATTATATATGCATGTGTGTAGGGTGCCCCAGACCCTACTAGAATGTCAAATAATAGACAATGGCTAAATCAAAATAAATTAATATTTTAATGTTGTTTCGTGTTTAGTGGTTGTAGATTTATTGACAGTAATCCTGATACTTTAAGTTAGCGACTTTATGTTGTTTGAGGTTTTCCGAACTGCATGCTTATGTGTTTTTTGACTTGTACATGATGATACATGATATTTGATATACTTGGTATGTTGAACATGATTTTATGATTATTCTATTGGTATATGAGAATTGATGATTGACTGATTATTATGACGAATATATATTGTATGGATCGATGAGCTGAGAGTTAACACCGTGGTAATACCATGAGACTATGGCTTTGAGGTCGGGGATGTAAGGGCATCTGCTGTGAGAGTGTGAATGTGTAATAAGGTTCCGGTGTTAACTAAGGCGATGTTTGTTGCATTGCATTTTGCCAAGGTGGCGAGCCGTATGATTGGGAGTCATACGAAGTTAGTTGTACTCGGGTGCGAGTATGGATTACGGAGGGGCCGGTCTATGAAGAGACCTTGGGGATGCAAAACTGGACTCGGGAGGCTCACAGTGACCATTAGTTAGCTCCTAATGCGTCGTGTACCCCGGTAGACCCTAGTTATCTCGACTTTACCCTGAGTGTCCCAGATACCTCTGATGGAGCTGAGCTCACAGAGAGATGCACTCTTATGGGTCACGACGAGCGGAAAAGTTACCTAGACAAACTAACTGATTGTGAAGAGGCTTGATAAGGAAACGTTTCCTAAGCGGAGAGGCTTGATAAGGGAAACGTTCCCTAAGCAAAGAGGCTTGATAATGGAATATCTCGGGGCTGAGACCCGAATGAGAGATATCGGCCGACATGCATAGGAGTGAGACTCCTTAGAGGATTGAACTGAGAGTGAACTTCAGGGATGTTGTGTTGGTGTGATTCCGAAGATGGTTGCCTATTACTTGTTACATGCGTATATGGATATGTAATTGTTGTTCTATGTGTCCCTATCCCCATTTTTATGACTATGTTAGAGTTGCTTATCTCCCTTCTTTCTCTACTTTCTATGTATGTTATCGGATGAGTTAGATGAACAACAATGCCAAGATGGGAATGACGTCTTGGAAGGACTACCGGCCATAATGTTGTTTACATATGATCCCACCACAATTATATAGACGCTATGACGGGGAAGGCGAGGGGAATTCTAGACACCCACATCACTAATGATGTGGATATGTCGGATGTGTCTGTTAGGCTGTGTGCCTCTGTGAGCTTATTTTGTATTTTGGATGTATTTTTTGTGGCGGGCTGGGTAGCTATAGGACTTTTCTCTTGTTTTCTGTGATCAGCTTATGTATTAGGTTCAGTTTAAGTTTAACAGTGTTTGTATATGTTAGTAAGCCTAGGATCCCGTTGTTGGGATTTATCGTACTTGGGTGACAGGCGTACTTATTATGTATATATAGCTTATGTGTGTTTTATCCCGCAGTGCATATTTTAAACGAATTTAATATTATAGCTTCTAGAAAGTAATTTATTTTCGTATGTATAATCACGCTAACGTAATACAACGGATTAAGGCTTAGTTAATTAGGATTTCTTTAGTGGGACACCGGGGTGTCTCATTAGGTGGTATCGGAGAAGTTCGGTTCTAAACTGGACTGTGGGGTAGGATGAATACCGACACTATTAGTTGGATCCTCATTGGATGTCAGCTATGCTTAGAATGGGTAGAGTGTCCGATACGCAAGTTATCCTTATCGTACGAGAATAACTTATAATTATTTGTAAGACATGTAAAGTAATATATTTCATTATATGGCCTTACATATCTTATGAATAAAAGGAGCTGATGATTTCTTTTACAGGAAATTAGAATGTCTCGTGGAAATGGGATAAGAGGAAGGGGTGGCAGAAATGGAGGAGACAGAAACACCGATGTTCCTGGAAGTTCGTCGGGGACTAATAATAGTGGTGATGTCAATGATACTATGAGAGTGATGAGTGAGCTGGCTACTGCTATACTGCAGCAAACTCAGCAGAATACCCAGTTCATGCAGAGGCAAGAAGAGCGTGAAGAAAGGCAGCACCAAGTGAATACGATGCGAGAAGAGGAAAACCTGGATTGAAAGGCAATCCACCTCAGTTCCATGACGACTACGACCCAGAAGCTACGGACAAGTGGTTATAGGAGGTGGAGAAGGTCTTTGTGTCAATGCACTACAGAGAAGAACGAAAAGTGACCTATGCTGTTTTCATGCTTGTCGGAGCAGCAGAATCCTGGTGGAGGAACAAGCAGAGGTTATTGGAGGTCGAAGGGCAGGAAATCAACTGGGAAGTCTTCAAGGAGAGTTTTCTGTAAAAATATTTTCCCAGGAGCGTTACATTCGAGAAAGAGAAAGAGTTCTCCAACCTGAAACAAGGATCTATGACAGTTGGGGAGTATGCCGCAAGGTTCGAGGCATTGCTAAAGTTATCACAGTTATACTAGGTACACCCAGATGAGGAATGGGTGTGCAGGATGTTTGAAGATGGTTTGAGGCCCGAGCTGAAGCGGGCAATGCTACCATTGGAGTTGAATCACTTCCCAGCTCTAGTGGAGAACTGTACTGTGTTAGAAGGACATGATTGTTCTGGAAATGTTGAACAACAACAAAGAAGCGGTGGATGATGTCGTGCGAGTGCACGTGCGATCCGGCAAGTGTACCGGATTGTCGCCAAGTAATAAAAAGATATCGATCCCACAGAGACCGTGATCTCAAATCGCAACTAATTGTTAAATGATAAAACTGGACTGTATAAAAAAGGATTTTGAAAAGGTTTTGATATTTGTAAAAGGAATGCAATCTAGTAAAACAGAAAGTAAATCAGTTTATAGTTTTTCAGATCTAAATGGATTCCTAGGAATTTGGGTTACCAACAAGATTGTTTATGTTACTAAATTGACTAACCCTTTGTTAATTATCGAAATTGCCTTGAAGGCGAATTTATCCTCAAATAGTTTAAGCTCCCTCTCGGGTTACAAAAACCGTGCCCAATTAAACCAACCCCTACTCTCGTGGTAGCCGAATTTTGATTGGACCCTTTATGTTTCGTGACAATTCGTTAATCCTCAAATGTCGGCTTCTAACTCTCGTGATTTCAGTCCTAAGTCCGATTCTATAGATCCGACACCTAAGTTCACCGCTAGGTTCCTCCTTAGAATATCTACATCATGCAAATAAGCGGCCGCCGAATTTACGAGTAATTAAAACACTAGAAATCAGATCTAAAGCAAAATCGCAATTAACAAAGATATAACATCAATTCATTGCCAAAACAGACCTTGGCCATAGCCCCAATCCCTATAAATTAAATTACTACCCAAGCCTTGTCATGGTGATGACAAGCTTGGTTAACAACAACATGAAATAAAACCTAAGAGAAGAGAGGAGGAAGAAGAAGAGAGATCCTAAATTATAGCCTAAGTGTAGCAGCCCAAAAAGTCATTTTGCCTCTGATCAGATGCCTTATTTATAGATTTGGGAAGTTTGAATCCCAATCTAACACAAATTAGATCCAAATCAGTTGCTTCTGATCCAAGTAACACGCGTCACGGCCGTGATTGATTCTGCCTTGGGCACTTCTTCAGTTTTTGGTCTGTCACGGCCGTGATAGATTCTGACTTGTGGGGGTCTGGCTCAGCTGACAGGTCACGGCCGTGATGGGCATCACGGCTAGGCCGTGACCAGTTCTGACTTTTGCCTTCTTTCTTTTCAGTTTTGCTCGATCATGGCCGTGATGGTCATCACGGCTAGGCCGTGATGGGCTCTGTTTGGCTCATTTTCTTCACTTTGAAATCCCCATCTTCATCCAAGCTCCATCATGGTTGATCCTGAGCATTTAATCTTTAATTTCTGCAAAACAACACCACAAAAACCACCTTACCTGTTCCAAGGTAAAAACTAACAAAAATCAAATTAAAAATGCCTAAACTATATGAAAAATGCATGCAAAATGATAAGCAAATATGAGGTGTAATCACACTCATCAAATCACCCCAAGCTTAATATTTTGCTTGTCCTCAAGCAATCACTAAGACCAGAAGATATAAATAATCAGAGCATGGATAGTGAACCAAGAACCCGAGTAGCTAATCCAAGTAATAGGCTTATTCAAATAAGAAACCTAGAGACAATCAATTTCAAGTCCAATTAGAAGCTTAGGTTTCCTAAATCCATATTCTCACTGATTCGGGCACTCTTCTCACCTCACTGAAGTGTTTAAGGGAATATGACAATTCGCTCAATTTCTTCAAGGAAGGTATTCTACCATAAGCTTGACTATCAACCAAATCTCTACTTTATTAATGAAAACACATAAGAATCAAGAGGTCTTTATTTCGGTTGTAATGAGGCCGTGGGATTAATTATTACGTGGGGAAATCAAGAAAAGGTAATTTCAAGAGGCTAAACAAAGTATCAACATTGCAAAGCATGACACCTTCGAAAATACCTTTTTGGGCTTTGATTCATCTTTCCACCTTTCTTTCCTTCGTTTTATTTTATTTCTGACTTTCTTTTTGTCATCCCCTTCTCCATATTATTTTTTTGTTTATTTTATTTTATTTATTTGGAGAAGGGGAGATTTTCAGCTCAAGAGAAATATTTTCTAACTTTCTCATCCCATACTTTTTTTCAAACTACCTTTTTACCCTTTTTGCAATACTATAAAAGGTGCCATACTAAGCATCATTCATCAAAATAATTCAAGGTACCAAGAAAAGTATTTTATTCTTTTAGGCTCAAAATTGGGCAACTAAGGGGTAGCATTTAATCAATCAAAGCTCAGATGGCTGGAAAAATACCTAGTGCCTCAATCATTTTCAAAAATGTTTTCAAAAATTTCTAAGTTTCAAAACGGTTTCAAGTCAAGTTCTAGAGAATACAATCCAAGAGGAATAAAACACTCTATCACAAAGAATGGGGTAGATTTAGTGATTACCCCTTTTTGGCTCAAAATCTCACATTTAGTAGTTTAAAATCAATGAGAAACACAAATCTAGAGAACCACATGCTAATTATCAACTATCAGAAGATCATCTCAAGAATTTTTATTTTTAGCCTTATCACAAGAATAAAAAAATTGGGTTCAAAAATTCACTATCTCAATTTATTTGGTGCCAAGTTCTCACAATTGGATGCAAACTCTAAGCAAAGGGCAATCTAATCATGTGATCATGAAAAACTATGTCTATATGAATGCAACATGAAAAATACAATTATGCAAAAGAACCCCTACCCCAAGCTTAAAGACTTACATTGTCCCCAATGTAAATAATCAAGTCGGAGAGAGGAGAAAAATTGGAACAACTCACCGAGGTGGTAGTGGGTGCTGGCTCACATGCCTAGTCAAAAACTTGTTGGAAATTGTATCACGGTCGTGATGTGTGTCACGGCTAGGCCGTGATCAATTATGTCTTCAGGAGCTGACCTGTCACGGCCGTGACCTACATCACGGCTAGGCCGTGATACTCTCTGACCTTAGGTTCCTTCCCATCACGCCCGTGACGCTTGTGACGGCTTGGCCGTGATCCTTTCTGGTCTTCTTGGTTAGCTCATCACGGCCGTGACCACTGTCACGGCCTGGGCGTGATGACTTCTGACTTTATTTGTCCCTGCCCTTTTTGCTCTTCCTTCCTTCTTAACCTGAAAACACTTGACAAATCTATTAATTTATGATCTTTTTCCTTTTGATCTTCTCAAATTATTCAAGAGATAAATTCAAAAACAAATGGAAAAGGGAAAGAAAACTTGGGTTGCCTCCCAAGAAGCGCTTATTTACGATCTTAAGCTTGACCATACTTCTTTCAATCAACTGGGGTCGACTGGGCGTAGAAGTGCAGGAACACTTCTCTTCCATGGGAGTCCTTCAAAGAGCCAATTTTGCTCATATGGCCAAATGTGCTTCTGCTTAGCTCTTTTCACTCTAATCTTCATGGCCTTACTCCCTCCCGACGAAAGTTTTGTTTCCACATGATGAGCAACTCCAACTTTATCACTACTGGGTGCATCATTTGCCATGCAAATCTTCGGGGTTGCTTCCATGTTGAGCTCTTCCTTTACCACTGGAGACGTTATATCGATCCTGCACACATGACTCACAAAAGGAGGGTTGGTATATGAGTTAGTCAATTCAAAATCGACCCTACCTTTCTCTACATTCAGATAGAGTTTGCCATTCTTTACATCTATTTTTGCTCCAGCGGTGGCCAAGAATGGCCTTCCTAAAATGATGGGGAATTCAGAATTCCCTTTCATATCCAATACCAGGAAATCGGTAGGGATGAAAAATTTCCCTACCTTTACGGGAACATTCTCTAGTATGCCTAGAGGAGTCCTAGTCGAGCCATCCGCAAATTATAAGGAGAATTTGAATGGACTCAACTCTTTGGTTCCCAACCTTTCCAAGATAGTGAGCGGCATCAAGCTCGCACTAGCCCCTAAGTCACATAAGGCTTGGTCTATTTGCACTTCTTCAATTGAGCAAGCGATAGAGAAACTACCTGGGTCTTTTAGTTTAGGAGGCATTTTGGCTTCTATGTCTACTTGCTTTCTCTTGACCAACCTTTGTGGGAAAGGTATTGGGGGTTGGTACGGTGGTAGAGGGACATACTTTGGTTCTGGCTCTTCATCTTCGCTCATGTCCTCCTCTGGTTCCACGTATTTTTCAACCACCCCAAGCTTATCATCCCTCAAGTGTATGGCATTACAATGTTCATTGGCATTTGCTTCGGGTTGCCCCAGGAATGTACCCTTAGGTCTAGGGTATGTGCTGGCTTGTTGGGCAATCTGAGTTTCTAGCATCTTGTTATGGATGGCTAAGTTATCTACCTTAGATGGTAGCTCTTTTATTGCCTCGTTTACTGCCATACCTTGTTGTCTAAACTCTTCATTTTGTTTTGTTTGAGTTTCAAAAAAACTTTCCAATAAAGACTCGAGTTTAGACTTCTGTACCTGAGGATACCCTGGCGCGGGTTTCCTATTACCTTGGCCTTCTTGGAACTCATGGTTTAGCGTGTTTCTGTAGTTCCCGTATGAGAGGTAGGGGTTGTTCTTCCTTCCTTGGTTGTAAGCATTTGGAGGAGCATAGTTGGGCAACTTCGGGTTCGTGTCGTAGAAGTTGTGACAAGAGTTCACTTGTTCCCCCGAAGCGCCGGATCCATGAGCAATACCACGTGGGCACTCCATGATGTCATGTCCCTGCATTCCACAAATCTCACAAACAATGTTAGTAGCACCTATTGCACTCACATTCGCTCTTTCAAGCTGATCAAAGTGTTTATTCAGTGAGTCTATTTTAGACATTATAAGATCAGTGCTATTTATTTCAAACTTACCCCCCGAAATCTTGTTCGGGCTGTTACCTCTTTCTGAACCCCATTGGTGGTAGTTGGTGGCCACATTTTCAATGATGTTGAACGCCTCAGTCAGAGGTCTATTCATAAAGGCTCCACCAGCTGCGGAATCAAGTGACACCTTCGAAGAGTAGTCCAATCCGTTGTAGAAGGTGTGCACTAATAACCACCTCTCGAGTCCATGATGTGGGCAAGACTCCAGGAATCCCTTGTAGCGATCCCAAGCTTCGGATAAGCATTCTTCGTCCTTTTGGAAGAAACAGGTGATCTGGGTTCGTATGTAGGCCATCTTGGATGGAGGGAAGAATTTTTCCAAGAACGCCTGTTCCAGTTGGTCCCAAGTCGACAAGGTATTAGCGGGCACTTGTTTCATCCAGGCTTTTTCTTTTCCAGTCAGCGATGAGGGGAATAACCTCAAGCAAATAGCATCAACCAGGGCACCATGAATTCTAACTGCATCAGTGAACTCCAAGAATGTCTCTATGTGGTCAGTCGGGTCCTCCGAGGGCAGTCCTCCGAATTGATGTTGCCTAATCATGTTAATGAGCATAGGCGGTATAATGTAGTTTTCCGCCTCGATCTCTAGCCTAGCAATCCCAGTTCGCAAACCCCTAGCATTTGGGGCTGCGTAGTCCTTCAACGATTTCGTATCCGGGAGATTCGCCATTAGTGGAATGGGAATCACCCCCCCTCTCTCTCTTTGTAGTCTCCTACGTCTGTGAAAGGTTCTTTCGACTTCGGGGTCGACCTCACTAAGATTTCCAAGACTTAGTGATCGTTGCATAAAAGAGAAAACAACACAGAGAGATAGATACTCTAGAAGGAAAGAGAGAAATTTTTTTTAAATATAAAAATTAAATAAAAGAAAAAGTCCAGAAAAATCAATTTAGAAATTAAATTGAGATTCGAGAAAGCACAGCAGTCCCCGACAACGCCGCCAAAAACCTGATGTCGTGCGAGTGCACGTGCGATCCGGCAAGTGTACCGGATTGTCGCCAAGTAATAAAAAGATATCGATCCCACAGAGACCGTGATCTCAAATCGCAACTAATTGTTAAATGATAAAACCGGACTGTATAAAAAAGGATTTTGAAAAGGTTTTGATATTTGGAAAAGGAATGCAATCTAGTAAAACAGAAAGTAAATCAGTTTATAGTTTTTCGGATCTAAATGGATTCCTAGGAATTTGGGTTACCAACAAGATCGTTTATGTTACTAAATTGACTAACCCTTTGTTAATTATCGAAATTGCCTTGAAGGCGAATTTATCCTGAAATAGTTTAAGCTCCTTCTCGGGTTACAAAAACCGTGCCCAATTAAACCAACCCCTACTCTTGTGGTAGCCGAATTTAGATTGGACCCTTTATGTTTCGTGACAATTCATTAATCCTCAAAGGACGGCTTCTAACTCTCGTGATTTCAGTCCTAAGTCCGATTCTATAGATCCGACACCTAAGTTCACCGCTAGGTTCCTCCTTAGAATATCTACGTCACGCAAATAAGCGGCCGCCGAATTTACGAGTAATTAAAACACTAGAAATCATATCTAAAGCAAAATCGCAATTAACAAGGTTATAACATCAATTCATTGCCATAAACAGACCTTGGGCATAGCCCCAATCCCTAGAAATTAAACTAGTACTCAAGCCTTGTCATGGTGATGACAAGCTTGGTTAACAACAACATGAAATAAAACCTAAGAGAAGAGAGGAGGAAGAAGAAGAGAGATCCTAAATTATAGCCTAAGTGTAGCAGCCCAAAAAGTCCTTTTGCCTCTGATCAGATGCCTTATTTATAGATTTGGGAAGTTTGAATCCCAATCTAACACAAATTAGATCCAAATCAGTTGCTTCTGATCCAAGTAACACGCGTCACGATCGTGATGGATTCTGCCTTGGGCGCTTCTTAAGTTTTTGGTCTGTCACGGCCGTGATGCTCATCACGGCTAGACCGTGACAGATTCTGACTTGTGGGGGTTTGGCTCAGCTGACAGGTCACGGCCGTAATGGGCATCACGGCTAGGCCGTGACCAGTTATGACTTTTGCCTTCTTTCTTTTCAGTTTTGCTCGATCATGGCCATGATGGTCATCACGGCTAGGCCGTGATGGGCTCTATTTGGCTCATTTTCTTCACTTTTAAAGCCCCATCTTCATCCAAGCTCCATCATGGTTGATCCTGAGCATTTAATCTTTAATTTCTGCAAAACAACACCACAAAAACCGCCTTACCCGTTCCAAGGTAAAAACTAACAAAAATCAAATTAAAAATGCCTAAACTATATGAAAAATGCATGCAAAATGATAAACAAATATGAGGTGTAATCACACTCATCAGCAGACCAGTACGGGGGAACAATCATAGAGGAAGAGGAGGTAGATTCCAGTCCAGTACGAAACCATATAGTCACCCGGCTCAACAGTCAGTGAATCCTAGAGGAGAGAGTTCAAGTCGAGCACAACATAAAGGCTTCACATGCTTCAAATGTGGGTGACCACATCTCAAGAAGGATTGCCCTCAGTTTCAGAATATTACTTGCTTTAATTGTGGCAATATGGGCCACATGTCATGGAATTGCCCTCAAGGAAATACCGGGAGATCTTAGAATGCACAACCAGTTGGAAGGAATCAAGGAGCAGGGAATCAGACCGAGACAAGAACTCAACAAGGAGGAAGACCTCAGGCTGCAGGAAGAGTCTTTGCCTTGAGAGGATCTAAAACCTCTCGATGTCCTGATCTAATACAGGGTAAGTGTTTAGTGTTCGGTAAACTCTTATCGGTTTTATTTGATTTGGGTGCTAGTCATTCTTTTATATCAATGGAGTGCATGGATCATTTGCATTTACCTGTTTCTTCGTTACCTTATCACCTTACTGTTTCTACTCCTATGGGTGAAATTTTGACAACTATATTTGTTTGCCGAGATTTTCCTATTATTTTGGAAAATAGACAATTCAAAGTGGACCTCATCTGTTTGCCTATGCAACAAAATGATATTATCCTAGGCATGGACTTGCTTTCGGTCAATCATGTAATTTTAGACTGTTCAAACAAAACCCTTCGTTTCTTAGAGCGATCTGGATTATTTCCTGTCAATGACAACAACTCAGGAAATAGACGATCGAGAGATTGCATGGTGCTGCTTTCCTTGGAAGCAAAGGAATATCCTAAGTCGAATGTGTTTCCTGTTGTTTGTGAGTTTCCAGAGGTTTTCCCGGATGATGTTCCAGGGTTGCCACCTAGAAGAGAGATAGGGTTTACAATCGATCTCGTACAAAGGACCGGACCGATATCAATAGCTCCATATCGAATGTTCCAATTAAAGTTGGCAGAGCTGAAGAAACAGTTAGATGACATGTTGAAAAAGGAATTTATTCGACCAAGTGTATCACCATGGGGAACGCCAGTTCTTTTTGTGAAGAAGGATGGTAGCTCAAGGTTATGCATCAATTATCAACAATTGAATAAAGTAATAATCAAGAATAAATATCCGTTGTTGAGGATTCACGATCTTAAGGATCAGTTGCGGGGAGTGAATGTGTTCTCTAAAATAGATCTGAGGTCTGGATACCATCAGATCAGAGTGAAGGAAGATGATATACGGAAGACTGCTTTCAAGAGTCGGTATGGTCACTACGAGTATCTGGTTATGCCGTTTGGTGTAACTAATGCTCCAGCTGTATTCATGGACTATATGAATCTGATCTTCAAACCATACCTTGACAAGTTTATCGTTGTGATTATCGACGACATTCTGATCTACTCCTTGAGTAGAGAAGAACATACAAAGAATCTTCGGGTTGTACTTCAAGTGCTTAAGGACAGACAACTCTATTCCAAGTTGTCCAAGTGTGAATTCTGGTTGGACGAAGTACAATTTCTTGGGCATGCTATAAACAAAGTTGGGATAGCTGTGGATCCTGCCAAAGTTGAAGTAGTTGTGAATTGGGAAAGCCCTAAAACAATCGATGAAGTTAGAAGTTTCCTTGGACTGGCATGTTACTATAAAAGGTTCATAGAAAGATTGCGTTGCCGATGACGCTGTTAACAAGAAAAAGTAAAGCGTTTGAGTGGACAAACGAGTGTGAGGCTAATTTCCAGGAGTTGAAGAGGAGGCTTACAACATCTCCTGTATTAGTCTTGCCAGATCCATCAGCACCATTTGATGTGTACTGCGATGCATCACATCAAGGCCTGAGTTGTGTGCTCATGCAAGAAAGGAAAGTAGTAGCTTATGCCTCAAGGCAGTTAAGAGTACATGAGCGGAACTACCCAACCCATGATCTTGAGTTAGCTGCAATAGTGTTTGCATTGAAGATATGGAGACACTATTTGTATGGTGCTAAATTCACAGTTTACAGCGATCACAAGAGTTTAAGATACCTATTCGATCAAAAGGAGCTAAACATGAGACTGTGACACCCATCTACCCCGCATGTTAATATAAAAGGAGCTAATCATTTTATTAGTGTATTATTACATCATCTGGGGATAATTGGGGTAAACACCCCTTTAATTCATTAATCTTAAGTTCTGACCAGTAGGGGGGAAGCACGGGCGTACTAAAACCCCAACACGGTCGTGCTGCCACTTAAGTGGAGCACGGTTGTGCTCACTGTCCTGCACGGTCGTGCTCAATGCGCGGCCTGTTTTCCAGAATTTAACTGGGAGCATGGTTGTTCTCCCTGTTCAGCACGGTCGTGCTCCTGGGCAGGACCATACTGTTCTGGATAGAATTTAAGGTGTTCTTGGAGTTTAGGTTCCTTAATTCTCTCAAATCAGATCCTAGGGTCTTAACTAAAACGTTCGGCATGAAACTTCACCCCTCACTAACACAGTTCATGTCTTATGAAGCTTGGGGAATTAATCCCTTAATTCCTATGTTAACTAAGAGTCCTAATTAAGTCAATTAGAGTCTTATTAACATATTTAACATAACGATAACATCATCATCAACAACATATCCAGTCAATGTGATCAACATAATCCATGTCATAACAACAACAATCATGATCATGGGTATTCATACCAATTCAACCAAAACTCATGGCATAAGATAATTCAATAGGCATACCACATCATGAACAACTCAATAATTATAACAAATAGGCATACCAATTAATCCAATTAAACATATAAACAATCCAGTTATACAACCAGACAGATCATGGCATTAATACATTATAACAACAATAAACGGGGCTATGGGAACCCCTCATCTTAAGCTACTCCCTAGCCTAGTGTATACACTATTCTTCTCCCATACCTGGTACGAGGTTCGCGTTTCAAAAGAAGAAAGAAGATCCACTAGGGTCCCGTCTCACTAGCACGTGTCTACCACCTCAAGGATGCCAAAGAGATACTTTGGTTCAACTCTAAGATCAAGAAATCAAAAGGAATAGATCAAGAACTTGAAAGAAAGAACACAAAGGACAAGGTGCATGAATTTTACCTTTTCTAAAGTCCCAAACAGCAAGCACAACGAACCCCTATTCATAGCGATGTTCTCCTATCAAGAAACAATGAAGAACGGTGCAAGAACGGGTTCCCTAGAAAGAGGTTTAGGGAGAAAAACCATAAGGACTCAAAGAGGAAGGAGGGAGGCAGTTTTATAAGTGTTGGGGTCGTGTAAACTAGGTTTAGGTCGAGTCTGATGGTATATATATGAGTTTGGGTCATAATGGGTTCCTATTTCAGCCCAAACTGTATACAGTTCGGTATTTTGACCATAACTTGAGCTACAAGTTTCCGATTGAGGTGTTCTTGGTGTCGTTAGAAAGCTCGGGGAAACATCTACAAATTAATGTGGAATTATAGAATCCTAAATCGGAATCTAAGATGGTAAAAAGTTTGATGAAATTTTAGCAATAGATTTGGTAGTTATTCCTAGATATGATCCTTAGGAGATTATGATAAGGTCTTAAGATATAAACAAAAAGAGGATGATCCTATATTGATAAGGACTCAAATCTGATTGGTTGAGGGGATAAAATCTAAGAATAACACTATCTCTATTTAAATACTAAATCACACGATATCTTATCATATCATTCTTAATCGCTTATTATTAATAAAATCACATATCATATATTAACATATACAATCAAACATTAAGAGACACAATCTCATATTAATGCAAATAATCATATATTAATATACATATTATCATATGCAATAATATATACACATATATAAATATTAAACATATCAAACATATATATGCCAGAACTAACACATATAAACATAAGGGTGAATCTTGAGGTGTTACGGAGACAACAGAGATGGATGGAATTCATAAAGGATTATGAGTTCGATCTCCAATATCATCCAAGAAAAGCCAACACCATAGCGGGCACATTAAGTCGGAAATCTTTGCAAGTGTCTGCTATGATGGTTAAGGAGTTAGAGTTGATCGAACAATTTAGAGATCTCAATCTTGGGATAACGGAAATATCCTAGAAGAAGATGAGTTTGGGAATGGTCACTATCACAAGTGGATTCCTAGACTTAGTCTGGAAGAAGAAAGCTGAAGACCGGTATCTCCAAAAGGTTAACAAGATGATAGAAGAAGGTAAGATGGTAGAGTTTAAGAGAGATACTGATGGAATCATAAGGTTTGGATAGAGAATTTGTGTGCCTAAATATAAGGAAGTTAAGAATCTGATTCTGGAGGAGGCGCATAAAATCAAGTTGAGTTTCCACCCAGGTGCCACAAAGATGTATCAAGATTTGAGGAAAATGTTTCAGTGGCCTGGAATGAAATTGGAAGTTGAGGAATATGTCCAATCCTGCTTGGTGTGTCAAAAAGCAAAGATTGAACACCAAAAGCCAGCGGGATTATTGTAATCTTTGGACATCCCAGAATGGAAATGGGATAGTATTGTAATGGACTTTGTGTCTGGTTTACCGAAGACACAAAAGAAATATGATGCAATCTGGGTTATAATTGATAGATTGATGAAATGTGCTCATTTCCTTCCTATCAATCAAAGGTTCTCAATGGAAATATTAACTCAGTTGTATATCAAAGAAGTTGTTATGCATGGAGTGTCCGCGAGTATAATTTCGGACAGAGATCCGAGATTTACATCAATATTCGGGCAGAGTCTACATAGTTCTTTGGGAAATATGTTGAGAATGTGTTCGGCTTATCACCCTCAGATGTATGGTTAGTCGGAAAGAACGATTCATTCGCTGGAAGACTTGTTAAGAGCGTGTGTGCTGGAACAGACAGGAAGTTGGGATGAATTTCTTCCACTGATTGAATTTACATATAACAATAGTTTCCACACAAGTATTGGAATGGCGCCATATGAAGCACTGTATGGAAGAAAGTGTAGAACACCTCTTTGTTGGTACGAGACGGGAGAAAACCAGTTAATTGGACCCGAGGTGGTACATCAAATGACGGAACAAGTATGGAAATCCGGGAGAAGATGAAAGTAGTGATAGATAGGCAGATGAGCTACAACGACAAGAGGAGAAGACCTTTAGAATTCCAATAAGGCAACCATGTGTTCATGAGAGTCACTCCAATGACTGGAATCGACAGAGCAATAAAATCCAGGAAGCTTACCCTTCATTTTATCGAACCATTTCAAATTCTTCACCGAATTGGTCCTGTAGCCTATCAAATAGCCTTACCACCCAACCTATCCAATATCCATGACGTCTTTCACGTCTCTCAACTTCGTAAATATCATCCTGATCCATCGCATGTCATAGAGCCTGAGTCAATCCAGATAAAAGAGAACCTTGAGTATGAAGCTTTGCTTGTACGGATTGAGGATCGACAGGTCAAGGAACTTCATGGAAAGCAAATTCCCCTGGTGAAGGTCATATGGGATGTTGTTACTAGAGATTCCACATGGGAAAGAGAAGCGGACATGCAACAATAATATCCTCATCTGTTCTTCTGAGGTAACTTCTTTAAATTTCGTGGACGAAATTTATTTTAAGGGGGGTAGTAATGTAACACCCCGATTTCTTGATTAGAGTTTAAGGAAGAGATTAAGGATAATTAAAGACTTAATCATGTTCCTTGGGTGTTAGTTAACTTGCATTTCAAGTGTGAGGAGAATCGGAGTTGAAACAGGTCCGAAACGCACACAAACGCTAAACCGAGCGATTAATTAGTTAGTTAATTAATTAATTGATAATTAGAATTTTAAAATTAGGTTGGGCTTGAGCATAATAATCTTTATTTAGTAGCCTAAAATAATTAAGAAAATGTTCCAGCAGTAGGAAGATATAGAAGAAAACACCCGGTTGTGCCAACGGAGCAACACGTGATGACACTTGTCTTCCACTAACTATCTAAGTAAGGCATGCAATGACACTTGTCTTTCACTAACTATCTAATTAAAGTATGCAATACACTTGTCTTCCACTAGAACTAAGTAAAGCATGCAATGACACTTGTCTTCCACTAACAATCTAAGTAAAGCATGCCTGCATGACACTTGTTTTCCACTAAAACTAAGTAAAGCATGCAATGACACTTGTCTTCCACTAACTATATAAGTAAAGCATGTAATGAAACTTGTCTTCCACTAAAACTAAGATAATAATTAAATAATCCTAAACTAGGTAATATAAAAGCAAATGCATGCATGATCATCATCTTCTTCCCTTCTTTTGGGCACATAACCAGAGGAAAAGTGAAGAGAAACTCTCCCAAAGGCAGTCATTTTAGTTCCATATATATAAGCTTGAGTTAAGGTGGTTTCGGTTGTCGGATTTTCAAACTGATCGCGTATTCGTGTTCACGGCTTCGACATCTTCGACGTTGTGTCTTTGCATGTCATTTTCGTCAATGCACATATCAGGATAATTTTTGGTCCAATGCACATATCAGGGGTGTCAATATTAGATTTGAGGTTGTTGTTGGAAAGCGTGACGAGGTTCGTGCCGATAGCGTAGAGGCAATCGGAGCGTTTACGGGAAAGTATGCACGTCAATAAGGCGGGGAGAAAGTAACCGACGTCGTTGGGGAGGCAAGCACAGAATAATAATTATATATGCATGTGTTTAGGGTGCCCCAGACCCTACTAGAATGTCAAATAATCGACAATGGCGAAACCAAAATAAATTAACATTTTAATGATGTCTCGTGTTTAGTGGTTGTAGATTTATTGACAGTAATCATGATACTTTAAGTTAGCGACTTTATGTTGATTGAGGTTGTCTGAACTGCATGCTTATGTGTTGTTTGACTTGTACAGATGATACATGATATTTCCTATACTTGATATGGTGAACTTGATTTTCTGATTATTCTATTGGTATATGAGAATTGATGATTGACTGATTCTTATGACGAATATACATTGTATGGATGAGTTGAAAGTTAACACCGTGGCAATGACTTGAGACTGTGACTTTGAGGCCGGGGATGTAAGGGCATCCGCCGTGAGAGTGTGAATGTGTAAGAAGGTTCCGTTGTTAATTAAGGCGATATTTGTTGCATTGCATTTTGTCAAGGTGGCGAGCCGTATGATTGGGAGTCATACAATGTTAGTTGTACTCGAGTGCCGGTATGGATTATGGAGGGGCCGGTCTGTGAAGACACCTTGGGGATGCAAAACTGGACTCGGGAGGCTCACAGTGACCATTAGTTAGCTCCTAATGCGTCGTGTACCCCGGTAGAGCCTAGTTATCTCAACTTTACCCTGAGTATCCTCGTCTAAGGTTGACTATTTGAGGCGACCTAGATACCTCTAATAGAGCTGAGATCACAGAGAGATGCACTCTTATGGGTCATGGCGAGCGGAAAAGTTGCCTAGACATACTAACTGATATTCCCTAAGCGAAGAGGCTTGATAAGGAAACGTTTCCTAAGCGGAGAGGCTTGATAAGCGAAATGTTCCCTAAGCAAAGAGGTTCGATAAGGGACTATCTCGGGGCTGAGACCTGGATGAGAGATATCGGCCGACATGCATAGGAGTGAGACTCCTTAGAGGATTGAACTGAGAGTGAACTTCGAGGATGTTCTGTGTTAGTGTGATTCAAAAGATGGTTGCCTATTACTTGTTGCATGTGTATATGTATATGTAATTGTTGTTCTATGTGTCCTCATCCCCATTTTTATGACTATGTTAGAGTTGCTTATCTCCCTTCTATCTCTACTTTTTATGTATGTTATCGGATGAGTTAGATGAACGACAATACCAAGATAGGAACGTCAACTTGGAAGGACTATCGGCCACAACGTTATTTACAGAAGACCCCACCACAATTATATAGACGTTGTGACGGCGAAGGCGAGGGTAGTTCTAGACGCCCACATCACTAATGATGTGGATATGTCGGATGCGTCTGTTAGGCTGTGTGCCTCTGTGAGCTTACTTTGTATTTTGGATGTATTTTGAGAGGCGGACTGGGTAGCTACAGGACTTTTCTCCTGTTTTCTGTGATCAACTTATGTATTAGGTTCAGTTTAAGTTTGACAATGTTTGTATATTTTAGTAAGTCTAGGATCCCGCTATTCGGATTTATCGTACATGGGTGACAGACGTACTTATTATGTATATATAGCTTATGTGTGTTTTATTCTGCTGTGCATGTTTTAAACGAATTTAATTTTATCGCTTCCGCAAAGTAATTTATTTTCGTATGTATAATCGCGCTAACGTTAATACACCGGGGTGTCTCACCAAACATCCTCAACATCATAAAATCAACCTTAATGTCGATAAACCTACAATCCCCGAATCAGCATTGGTTTCACAGAAAAGGTTTCCAATGTGATTTTGGTTTTTTCGATTACTCGACTACTAGTTGGGTTTAGGTCGCCCCACACAATTATTATATAATATACTACTTATCGATTCCGACGACAGAGTGATCAATTCCCCCATCTGAGTTAGTACCGAAATCCCGAACTCGGCGTTCCTCACTATCGCACCATAGCTTAATAGTTTTACCTTGAACCAAAACAACATAACTATAATTAATCAAAAAAACCCAACTCTACCCACTTTATGCTAGATTCGGCCATTCAGTTCAAATTAGGGCTATGATCATTTTCTCATTCTAATCTTTTGGATACTAAGTACTTAGGTCTTAGATAGCTAGGATAAATTAATTAAGTTGAAAATATGGAATAAAAATCATCCAACCACTTAAGGTAGGGCTTCGGCCTTAAATACAAAAATAGGTTAGAAAATTTAGTTGGACTTAAGCTCTTGGGTTTAAATCATACAAGTACTAGTGTGTTTTAATCAAGTATTACACTTTAAAAATTGAACAAAATCATCAAACTCATTTTTGAGAGGGTTTCAGCCATCAATAGATAATAGGGAAGGAAAATGTTTTTGATTACATATGTAACAGCCTGATTTTAATTATGTTTTTCAATCGATTAAAATATAATTAATTATATTTTAATATGAGAGTTAGAAAGTGCTTTTGAATAAAATTAAATCTTACTCATAGTCTACACAATTATTATATAATATAATACTTATCGATTCTGATGATAGAGTGATCATTTCCCCCACCTGAGTTAGCACCGAAATCCCGAACTCGATGTTCCTCGTTATCGCACCACAGGTAATTAATCAAACAAACATAATGATAAGCCTCTGGCTCGTCTAGTTTTATAACTAGTAAGACCATGGCTTTTTCACTAATTACTCGAATTTAATCTCGTCTTCGCCCAAATTTGGATTTAATTGTCCTCAAGCAACATTTTGAGTTTCTTAAGTAGTTTAGGACATTTTAGTTAATTTTGAGTCAAATAAAGCATTCACTGTTATTTCATGTTTTCAGGTTAATAAGAAGAGAAAAAAGGGAAGGACTCTTAAAGCAGAAGCCATCACGGCCAGGCCGTGACACTGGTCACGGCCGTGATGAGCCACCCATGAAGATCAGAGAGCATCACGGCCCAGCCGTGATGACCATCACGGTCGTGATAAGAAGACCCTGGAATTCAGAAAGCATCACGGCCCAGCCGTGATACCCATCACGGGCTTGATGAGGGAACCCTGAAGAACAGAATTGATCACGGCCTAGACGTGATGGAGGTCACGACCGTGACAGATCAGCACCCAAAGTCAGAAAGCATCACGACCTGGCCGTGATTGGCATCACGGCCGTGATAGACCAGAATTTGAATGCGCGCCCTTGGCAGAATACGTCACGGCCTGGACGTGATGGCCATCACGGCCGTGACACGGATCCTGATTTATAAAAGGCACCAGGGTAGACGCAAATGATGGAGAATTCTCACTGTTTACACTTTATTCTTAGGGTTTGTATCATGTTTATGATGGAGAACTAATCACCAGGGATTAGTCTGCTGTAATCGGTTTCCGCCGACACTTGAGGTTCCATAATTCCCGATCAATTTGCTTTGCTTGTCTCTTTCAATATCATGTTGTATGCCTTGTTTGCTTAATTCAAGTTGTATAGAATAAGTATTGATTTATTCTGATGATTCTATGTTCCTATACCTTGATCGCGTTTGCTTAATTCGCGTGTGTTGATCGTGTTTGCTTAATTCACGAGCACTTCAATCCGTTTGCTTAATTCGGAAATAGGAACATATATCTCGTAGTGTCAATTGCGCTTGTTTAATTGCCGCTACAATCGGAAAGGGATTAGAATCCTCTTTGGGCTTGGAATTTATGTGAATCGATGATATTTGGGAAACCGAAATAGCAGATTAATCGTTTCAACTTATTGATAATCACTTAATTGCATCGTTTTCTTAATTGAATTTTTCAAATCTAACCCCCCCCCCCCCCCCCCCCCAATTCAACTTGTAGGTTGATAATAATCAAAGAGTCCTTGAGATACGATACTCAAACTCGGAAACTCGTCTTTGACCCGTGTGTTAATCACCTAACTATACCCACTTTTCTTCGAATATGTTATGGTTTTTCTTTTTTTTTGTGTGTGTGGATCTAATATTGTTTATTTTTGTTTTTATTTTTTTCAGGGTATTTCAAATTAGGGCTTGGATCATTGAAGATGATAATGGAGTTTGTGACTAAATGAAGAAGAGAAATGAAAAAGATGAACAATATGAAAGAGATGAAGTGAGAAATATGGGGAGGGGGGCTGCGGCCTTGGGGAGTATTTATAGGGGAAGTCTTAGGCTTAGGATTTTTTTGGTTCCTTAGAGTCCAAGTAATGGGTTTTGTGAATATTAAATAGTATAATTGTTAACTATGGTTAATAATTAACTTAACTAGGGTTACTTTGCTAACTATGGTTAAGATCATGTGGTCAAGAATTCATGGGAGGTGTGACTGATTTTAGACCACAAGAACTATCCATGGTTAAAATTTAACTCAATGTCGGTTAGGTTAAGCTTAGGGGTATTTTGGTCATTTCACTTGAAAATTCCCGATTACTAAAATTTAAGGCCGGACTCCTTGTCCTCTCTGCTACATTAATCTCTCCTAATACCTCAGCTCGATAATCGGCTCCGTTGTTTACCCGACTTATCCCCGGACTTAGGTTTTACGTGTTTTCTTAACGATTACTAATAGATTTCTGTTTCAATGTGTTTATTTGTATTTGACCGATTGAAAATACAAGAGAGTGATGCCTTTTATTTATAGGCAGTCAAGCTAACAAACTAGATAACAAACTTAAATATAACTAATAACAAAAGCTATCCCACTATCTAATCAATTATCTAATCTTATATATCATAACCGTATGGTAACAGATTATAGATAACAAATATAACAACTCTATTATCTAATAACAAATATAACAACTCTATTATCTAATACTCCCCCTCAAGGTGGAGTGTGAGGGTTATGAACACCCATCTTGATTGCCAAGTTCGAAAACAGTTTGATCAGATATTGTTTGAAATTGGCACAAGCAGAAGAATCATTGCTTTCTATGACAAGATCATCCACATAGATCAAGACTGCAAGGAAAGTGGATTCATGTGAATAGATGAAGAGACTGTGATCTGCTTGGCATTCTTGGAAACCATACTTCACTAATGCCTTTGAAAGCTTAGAATACCAGTTGCGGGAAGCCTGACGTAAAACATATAAGGATTTGCGTAAGAAGCACACAATGCCTTCTGTGGGTATATTATACCCTTGTGGCACGGCCATATAAACTTCCTCATTCAACTCACCATGCAAAAAGGTATTGCTTACATCCATTTGGTGAAGCTCCCATCCTTTTGCCATTGCTATTAAAAGTAGACATCTAACAGTGGTCATTTTGGTGACTGGTGCAAAGGTCTCTTTGAAGTCTTCTCCTTCAACTTGAGTGAACCCTTTTGCCACAAGATGCGCCTTATACTTCTATATCTCACCTGTAGCCTTGCGTTTTATTTTGTACACTCATTTGCATCCCATAGTTTTTCGGCCTGGAGGAAGGAAGGTCAATTCCCAAGTTTGATATCTTCCAGTGCTTTGATTTCTTGTGTCATGGCATTTCTCCACACAGAATGCTTTACAGCTTGAGCATACGTTTTGGGTTCCTCGTGTGACCCAAGCTCTGAAGAGGTGTTAGGATTGGATGTCGTGCATGAAGGGTTTACAGTGACAGCATGGCAATAATAATCCTTGAGATAGGATTGTGGCTGCCTTGTCTGCGGAGGCTGCTTGACAGCGCGGGGCGCGTGCGAGGCGTGCGCTTGCGTTTCCGGCAAGTGTACCAGACTGTCGCCAAGTAATAAAAGATATCGATCCCACAGAGACTGTGTTCTCGAATCGCAATCAATTCTCAAATCGAGTAGATCTGGACTGTGTAAAAAGGATTTGTATTTTGTAAGGTTTGAATTGAGAGATAAACAAACAGAATCAAATAAAACAGAAAACAAATCTTTTTATGGTTTTTCAGATCTAATGGGTTCCTAGGGATTTAGGTTACCAACAAGATTGTTTACGTTGTTAAGTCGATTACCCTTGATGATTAGCGAAATTGCCTTGAAGGCGAGTTTATCATCTGATAGCTTAAGCTCCCTCTCGGGTTACAAAAGCCGTGCCCAATTGACCCGACCCCTACTCTCGTGGTAGTCTATCCCAGATTGGACCCTTTGCGTTCCGTGACAACTCGTTGCTCCTCGAGGGACGGCTTCTAACTCTCGTGATTTCAGTCCCAAGTCTGACTTCTATAGATCCGACACCTAAGTTCACCGCTAGGTTCCTCCTTAGAATGTCTAAGCCATGCAAATAACCTAAGTTCACCGCTAGGTTCCTCCTTAGAATATCCACACCTCGCAGATAAGCGGCCGCCGGGCTTTACGAGTGAAACACCCTAGAAATCCTAAGTTCACCGCTAGGTTCCTCCTTAGAACGTCTACGTCACGCAAATAAGCGGTTGCCGAATTTACGAGTGATTAACACACTAGAAATCAGATCTAAAGCAAAATCGTAATTACAAAGATATTACATCAAATTCAACATCGTAAACAAAACTTGGGCAGAGCCCCAATCCCTAGAAACTAAGCTACTACTCCAGTCTTGCCATGGAGATGACAAGCTGGGTTGACAACATAATGAAAATACAAAAAAATCAGAGAAGAGAGGAGGAGAGGAGAAGAGAGATCTATGCCTAGAGTCCTAGTTGTTATGGATGATCTGGATCTCATGGATGATGCCCTTCTGCCTCTGCCTGGTCCTTATTTATAGATGTGGGAAGTTAGAATCCCAATCTAACTCAAATTCTGATCCAATTCGGTTTCTTCAGGTCCAAGTAATGCGCGTCACGGCCGTGATGGCCATCACGGGCAGGCCGTGACGGTCTCTGTTTCTGGCAATTCTGGAAAATTCAGGAATTTCGCGTGGCGAGTCCTCTTTCGCGTCGCGAGCTCCCTTTTCATGGCCCGTGGTCTGATTCACGGCTAGGCCGTGACGGTCTCTGTCTTGTGGTGGTTTTGGGTCACGGCCGTGATGGCTATCACGTCCAGGCCGTGACAGACTCTGACTTCAGCCTTTCTTCCTTTTCAGTTTTGCTCGATCATGGCCGTGATGGGTATCACGGCTAGGCCGTGATGGGCTCTGTTTGGCTCATTTTCTTCACTTTTAAAGCCCTATCTTCATCCAAACTTCATCATGGTTGATCTTGAGCATTTTACCCTTGATATCTGTAAAACAACGCCACGAAAACCGCCTTACCCATTCCAAAGGAAAATTAACCTAAAATCTAATTAAAATATGCCTAAACTACATGAAAATGCATGCAAAATGATAGACAAAGATGATGTGAAATCACACTCATCAAATCACCCCAAGCTTAAAACTTTGCTTGTCCTCAAGCAATTACTCAGGCCATAAGATATAAATCATTCAAAGCATGGATAGTGAACCAAGAACCCTAGAAGCTAATCCAAGTGATAGGCATATTCAATAAGCACTTAAGAGACAATCAATTTCAAGTCCAATTAGAAGGTTAGGTTTTTCAAGTTCATATCCTCACTGATTTGGGCACTCATCTCACCTCACTCAAGTGTTTTAGGGTTTATGACAATTCACTCAATTTCCTCAAGGAAAGTATTTTACCATAGGCTTGACTATTAACCAAATCTCTACTTTATTAATGAAAACACATAAGAATCAAGAGGTCTTTCACTTTGGTTGTAATGTGGCCATGGGATTTATTGTTAGGTGGGAAAATCAAGAGAAGGGAAATTCAAGAAGGCTAAACAAATTATCAAACATTGCAAAGCATGACACCTTCTAAAATACCTTTTAGGGGCCTTGATTCACTTCTCCACCTTCTTTTTTTTTTTTTTCATTTCTCACTTTCTTTTGTCATCCCCTTCTCCAATTTTTTTGTGTTTATTTCATTTTATTTATTTGGAGAAGGGGAGATTTATAGCTCAAGAGAAATTACATTCTAGCTTTTTTTTTTTCATCCCATACTTTTTCCAACTACCATTTTGCCCTTTTTGTAATACTTTAAAAGGTGCCATACCAAGCATTATTTATCAAAGTAATTCAAGGTACCAAGAAAAGTATTTTTTTCCTTTTAGGCTCAAAATTGGGCAACTAGGGGGTAGCATTTATCAATCAAAGCTCGGGAGGCCGGAAAAATACCTAGTGCCTCCATCATTTTCAAAAAGTGTTTCCAAAAATTTTTTAAGTTTTGAAATGGTTTCAAGTCAAGTTCTAGAGAATACAGTCCAAGAGGAATTAAATCACTCTATCACAAGAAATGGGGTAGATTTAGTGAGTACCCCTGTTTGGCTCAAAATCTTACATTTAGTAGTTCAAAAATCAGTGAGGTACACAAACCTAAGGAACCACATGCTAATTATCAACCATCAAAAGATTATCTCAAGAATTTTTATTTTTAGCCATATCACAAGAATAATGAAAATTTGGGTTCGAAAATTCACTATCTCAATTCATTTGGCTCCAAGTTCTCACAATTGGATGCATGTTCTAAGTGAGGGGCAATCTAGAGAATGTGATCATACCAATCTATGCCTATGTGAATGCAATATGAATGCAACAATGCAAATGCAAAAATACCCCCACCCCAAGCTTGATTACTTACATTGTCTCCAATGTAAATAATCAAGTCAGAGAGAGGAGAAAAATGGAACAACTTACCGAGGTGGTAGCGGGTGTTGGCTTGCATTCCAGTCAAAACTTGGGTGGAAATAGCATCACGGCCGTGAGGCTTATCACGGGCAGGCCGTGATCAATTCTGTCCTTGGCATCCTACTCATCACGCCCGTGATAGATATCACGGCTGGGCCGTGATCCTTTCTGTGCTCTTGTTTAGTTCATCACGGCTGTGACCACTGTCACGGCCAGGGCGTGATGGCTTCTGACTTTATTTTTCTCTGCTCTTCTTCCCTTCTCAACCTGAAAACACTAGACAAACCTATTAATGATATTTTTTGCCTCTTGATCTTCTCAAATTATTCAAGAGGTTAAATCAAAACAAAAGGAAAAAGGGAAAGAAAACTTGGGTTGCCTCCCAAGAAGCGCTTGTTTATGGTCCTAAGCTTGACCATACTTCCTTCAATCAACCGGGGCCGGCTGGGCGTAGATATGTCGGAACACTTCTCTTCCAAGGAACTCCTTCAAAAAGCCGTTTCTGCTCATACGGCCAATCGCGCTTCCGCTTCGCTCTTTTCATTTGGAGCTTCCTAGCCTTCCTTCCTCCCGGCGGAAGTTTTGTTTCTGCATGGTCAGCAACTCCAACTTTATCACCACTGGGTGCATCTTCATCCATGCATATCTTTGGAGTCACTTCTATGCTAAATTCCTTCTCTACCGCTGGAGACGTTATATCAATTATGCACGCATGGCTCTCAAAAGGAGGGTTGTTATAAGAGTTAGTCAACTGAAAATTTACCCTACCTTCCTCTACATTTAGAGAGAGTTTGCCATTCCTTACGTCTATCACCGCCCCCGCGGTTTCCAAGAATGGCCTTCCTAAAATGATGGGGAATTCGGAATTCCCTTTCATGTCCAATACCAGGAAGTCGGTCGGGATGAAGAATTTCCCTACCTTTACAGGAACATTCTCTAGTATGCCTAGAGGAGTCCTAGTTGAGCCATCCGCAAATTGTAAGGAGAATTTGAATGGTCTCAACTTCTTGCTTTCCAACCTTTCCATGATAGTGAGGGGCATCAAGCTCGCACTAGCCCCTAGGTCACATAAGGCTTGGTCAATTTGCACTTGTTCAATCGAGCAAGAGATAGAGAAGCTACCTGGGTCTTTCAGTTTAGTAGGCATTTTAGTCTCTACATCTACTTGCTTTTTCCTGACCAACCTTTGTGGGAAAGGTATCGGGGGTTGGTACGGTGGTGGAGGGACATACTTCGGTTTTGGCTCTTCCTTTTCGCTCGTGTCCTCTTCCGGTTCCACCTCCATTTCAGCTACCCCCACCCCAAGCTTATCATCCCTTAAGTGTATGGCATTGCAATGCTCATTGGGATTTGCTTCGGGTTGCCCCGGGAATGTACCCTTAGGTCTCGAGTACGTGCTGGCTTGTTGGGCAATCTGGGTTTCCAGCATCTTGTTATGAGTTGCTAAGTTGTCTACCTTAGACGCTAGTTCCTTTATTGCCTCATTCACTGCCCTTCCTTGTTGTCTAAACTCCTCATTCTGTTCTGTCTGAGTTTCAACAAAACTTTCAAATAAAGTCTCGAGTTTAGATCTTTGTACCTGAGGATACACCGGTGCTGCTCTCTTATTACCCTGGCCCTCTTGGAACTCATGGTTGAGCGTATTGCTGTAGTTGCCGTAGGAGAGGTAAGGGTCGTTCTTCCTTTGATTGTAGGGATTTGGGGGAGTATAGTTGGGCAGCTTCGGGTTCGTATCGTAGAAGTTGTGACAAGAGTTCACTTGTTCACCCGAAGCGCCGGATCCATGAGCGATACCTTATGGGCATTCCATCATGTCATGTCCCTGCATTCCACAAATCTCACAAACAGTGTTAGTAGCACCTAATGCACTCACATTAGCTCTTTCAAGCCGATCAAAACGTTTATTAAGTGAGTCTATCTTTGACATGATAAGATCAGTGCTATTTACCTCGAACTTACCCCCTGAAATCTTGTTTGGGTTATTACCTCTTTCGGATCCCCATTGGTGGTAGTTGGTGGCGACATTCTCAATGATGTTGAATGCCTCAGTCAGAGGCCTATTCATAAATGCTCCACCGGCTGCAGAATCTAGTGACACCTTCGAAGAGTAATCCAATCCGTTATAGAAGGTGTGCACTATTAACCACCTCTCGAGTCCGTGATGTGGGCACGACTCCAGCAGTCCCTTGTAGCGATCCCAAGCTTCTGATAATGATTCTCCGTCTTTCTGGAAGAAGCCTGTGATCTGGGATCGTATGTAGGCTGTCTTGGATGGAGGGAAGAATTTCTCCAAGAACGCCTGTTCCAGTTGGTCCCAAGTAGATAAGGTGTTGGCGGGAATTTGCTTAAGCCAGGCCTTCGCCTTTCGAGTGAGAGATGAGGGGAACAGTCTCAAACGCACAACATCGACCGAGGTTCCATTAATCCTGATTGCATCGGTGAACTCTTAGAATGACTCTATGTGATCGGTCGGGTCCTCCGAAGGCAATCCTCCGAATTGATGTTACCGAATCATGTTGATTAGCATGGGCGGTATAGTATAGTTCTCCGCCTCAATCTCTGGCCTTGCAATCCCAGTTCGCAAGCCTCTCGCATTTGGGGCTGCGTAGTCCTTCAAAGGCTTCGTATCCGGGAGATTCGCCATGAGTGGAATGGGAATCAACCTTTCTCCCTCTCTTTGTAGTCTTCTACGTCTGTGGAAGGTCCTCTCGATCTCCGGATCAACTTCACCAAGGCTCCCAAGACTTAGGGATCTTTGCATATAACACACAGAGAGATGGATACAATAGAAGGAAAGATTTTTTTTTTTTGATTTTTTTTTTATATTTCAGAAATAAAAATCAAATAATAAGAAAAGGGTCCAGAAAAATCAATTTAAAAACTAAATTGAAATTCGAAAAGGCACAGTCCCCGGCAACGGCGCCAAAAACTTGACAGCGCGGGGCGCGCGCGAGGCGTGCGCTTGCGTTTCCGGTAAGTGTACCGGACTGTCGCCAAGTAATAAAAGATATCGATCCCACAGAAACTGTGTTCTCGAATCGCAATCAATTCTCAAATCGAGTAAATCTGGACTGTGTAAAAAGGATTTGTATTTTGAAAAGGTTTGAATTGAGAGATAAACAAACAGAATCAAATAAAACAGAAAACAAATCTTTTTATGGTTTTTCAGATCTAATGGGTTCCTAGGGATTTAGGTTACCAACAAGATTGTTTACGTTGCTAAGTCGATTACCCTTGATGATTAGCGAAATTGCCTTGAAGGCGAGTTTATCCTCTGATAGCTTAAGCTCCCTCTCGGGTTACAAAAGCCGTGCCCAATTGACCCGACCCCTACTCTCGTGGTAGTCTATCCCAGATTGGACCCTTTGCGTTCCGTGACAACTCGTTGCTCCTCGAGGGACGGCTTCTAACTCTCGTGATTTCAGTCCCAAGTCTGACTTCTATAGATCCGACACCTAAGTTCACCGCTAGGTTCCTCCTTAGAATGTCTAAGCCATGCAAATAACCTAAGTTCACCGCTAGGTTCCTCCTTAGAATATCCACACCTCGCAGATAAGCGGCCGCCGGGCTTTACGAGTGAAACACCCTAGAAATCCTAAGTTCACCGCTAGGTTCCTCCTTAGAACGTCTACGTCACGCAAATAAGCGGTTGCCGAATTTACGAGTGATTAACACACTAGAAATCAGATCTAAAGCAAAATCGTAATTAAAAAGATATTACATCAAATTCAACATCGTAAACAAAACTTGGGCAGAGCCCCAATCCCTTGAAACTAAGCTACTACTCCAGTCTTGCCATGGAGATGACAAGCTGGGTTGACAACATAATGAAAATACAAAAAAAATCAGAGAAGAGAGGAGGAGAGGAGAAGAGAGATCTATGCCTAGAGTCCTAGTTGTTATGGATGATCTGGATCTGATGATGATGCCCTTCTGCCTCTGCCTGGTCCTTATTTATAGATGTGGGAAGTTAGAATCCCAATCTAACTCAAATTCTGATCCAATTCGGTTTCTTCAGGTCCAAGTAATGCGCGTCACGGCCGTGATGGCCATCACGGGCAGGCCGTGACGGTCTCTGTTTCTGGCAATTCTAGAAAATTCAGGACTTTCGCGTGGCGAGTCCTCTTTGGCGTCGCGAGCTCCCTTTTCATGGCCCGTGATCTGATTCACAGCTAGGCCGTGACGGTCTCTGACTTGTGGTGGTTTTGGGTCACGGCCATGATGGCTATCACGTCCAGGCCGTGACAGACTCTGACTTCAACCTTTCTTCCTTTTCAGTTTTGCTCGATCATGGCCGTGATGGGTATCACGGCTAGGCCGTGATGGGTATCACGGCTAGGCCGTGATGGGCTCTGTTTGGCTCATTTTCTTCACTTTTAAAGCCCTATCTTCATCCAAACTTCATCATGGTTGATCTTGAGCATTTTACCCTTGATATCTGCAAAACAACACCATGAAAACCGCCTTACCCATTCCAAAGGAAAATTAACCTAAAATCTAATTAAAATATGCCTAAACTACATGAAAATGCATGCAAAATGATAGACAAAGATGATGTGAAATCACACTCATCACTGCTCTATGGTGTTTGGTGCATCATGGCACTCCCCCTCATTCTTAGTTTCTAACACTATGTCATCATGACTTTGTGTCTTGAAGTTTTGAGGGGGGGTCAACTCTGCTTATAGTTTCTTGTGCGTGCTCCCCCTCATGTGGAGCTTGCAAGCTTTCGTGTGTTGAAGTCTCCTCTTTTTCATGCAACGTGCTACATGTGTATTCGGCCCCATCTTACGGTACAAAAATTCTGGAATTTGATGTTTCTTTTCCTTCATTCAATTTATGAGGAAAGGATTCTTCATAGAAAATCACATCACGCGAAACTAGAAATTCATGCGTTTTGAGATTGTAGACTTTCCATCCCTTTTGAATTTGAGGATAACCAACAAACATGCATTTCTCTGCTCTTGGTGCAAATTTTTCTTGTTGCTTGCTTGAGTTCTTCACATAGCATAGGCACCCAAAGATCCTTAAATGATCATAACTAGGTGGCTTTCCATACAGCATCTCATAAGGAGTTATCCCATTGTTGGCAATGGTGGGAGTCCTATTTATGAGGTGGGTGGCTCCCAATACACACTATCCCCAAAAATGTATGGGAATATTAGCTTCAAAACGTAAAGCACTTGCCACATTGAGTATGTGCATGTGCTTTCGTTCCACACTTGCGTTTTGTTGGGGTGTTGCTACACAAGAAGTTTCATGAACTATTCCTTCCTCATGAATGTATTTTTGGAAGCTTGAATTGGTGAACTTTGTACCCTTATAGCTCCTTATTCTCTTTATATTCATGTTGAATTTCCTCTTGACCATATTGCAAAAAAAAATTAGCAAATATAATGTTTCGGTCTTGTGCCTCATTAGATAAACCCATGTTGCTCTTGTATGGTCATCAACAATAGGAAGAAAATAGTGTGAACCATTGTGTGTACCTGTTTTGTATTTGCCCCATAAATCACAATGTATGAGATGAAAAGGTGATTCAACCTTAATATTGCTAAGATTAAAAGAAAGTTTACACTGTTTGGATTTGTGGCAAATATCACAACATTCATCTTTATTCAAACTGAAATTACATTTAACCAAATGAGAAATTTTCTGGAGAGCTTGAAAGGAAGGGTGCCCTAGACGTGAGTACCAAATATTAGCCATGCCTTGCTATGCAGTTGAAAAAGAAATGCCTTGAGTTGGTCTTTTGAGCACATAAACCCCTTCATGCAGATCACCTAATCCAATCGTCCTCTTCGTGGTCCGGTCCATGTCTCTTGGTTTCTTGTCATTACCAGTCATGCTTTCATGCACTCCTGTATTGTGTATCATGTTGTGCTACCACACCTTCTGGACTGCCTTTCTCCTCATCATCACGAGCCAGGAATGCACCTCCTTGTCCTTGCTTTCCTGCTCCCCTTTGGTTTCTGCATGCATTCCAGTTTTCTAGGTAGCCTACGATCTCGAAGCAGTTTACCTTTATATGGCCAATCTTGCCACAGTGATCGTACTTGGGACGAGGACCACCATACCCCTTCTGTTTGCCGCCTCTGGATGAGTAAAAAGCTTCTCCATTATCAGTTTTGATGCTCATTTCCTTGTCTGATGCAAATCGCGACTCTTCCCTTTGGATGTGATTAAAGACTCGCCTAAGAGAAGGAAGCAGTTATGTGTTTAAAATGGTTGCCTTGATATGAGAATATTCCTCGCTATCAAGACCTCCAAGAAACAGGTGCACAGGGTGGTCTTCTTCTCTTTGAGTTAATTGCTTCGAAGCACCACAGCTGCACTATGGTAAATGTTGTAGTTCATCAAGTTCATCGAAAAGGCTTTTAAACTTTGTGTAGTAGTTTGTCACGTTCATGTCTGGTTCTTTCTCCATCATGTAGAGCATGCGCCACAGTTGATTAATTCTTGGTGCATTGATTTGAGCAAAGCGTTCTTCAAGATCCAACCAGATATCCCTTGTTGTTGATGCGTGAGAGATGCTTCCATGAAGGCTTGGATCAATGACATTTATGATCCATGCCATTACCATTGAGTCTGCCTTTTCCTATTGTATGTGATCTTCTAACTCGAGGACTGGTTTCTTGATAGAACCGTCTATGAAGCCAAGCTTGATCTTTGCGCATAGTGCAATCTTCATGGCACGAGCCCATGTTCTATAATTTGATCTGTTGAGAACTACTGCAACAAAAGGCGTCCCTGGGTTGTCACCGGAACCAAGGTGGAAAGCTGCGTCTGGAGTGAGTTTGGATGACTCACCTTTGGAGGCATGTTCCTTCCCCAACTTCTTCTCTGGATCGTCAACTTTCTCTGATGTGATAATAGATTTCTGTTTCAATGTGTTTATTTGTATTTAATTGAAAATACAAGAGAGTGATGCTTTTTATTTATAGGCAGTCAAGCTAACAAACTAGATAACAAACTTAAAGATAATTAATAACAAAAGCAATCCAACTATCTAATCAATTATCTAATTTTATCTGAACCGTATGGTAACAGATTATAGATAACAAATATAACAACTCTGTTATCTAATAACAAATATAACAACTCTGTTATCTAATAATTAAGCCCGAATAAAATAATATTAATTTACACCCTAATGAATTTTTTCTAAACTTGGAAAATAATCCGGGACAAAATAGAAAACCTAATGGTTTCGTTCACGAGTTGAAATTACGGTTTCTGCTCAGTAAAATCTTACTGTCAGTGAAAACGCAGACCAGGTTCTATCTGAATTTTAAACCCAAAATTTCACTGTAACATTCTACAATAAGAGAGACTATGAATTTGATTTTATTTTATTTAAAATCACTTTCTAACTCTCTAATTTAAATATGATTAGTTATATTTTAATCAGTTAAACATCGTCATTAAAATCAGGCTGTTACATTACTACCCCTCTTTAAAAAAAATTCCGTCCTCGGAATTTCGTGACTCAAACTAGACATCATCTTGTAATCGTATCTTAATCTAAAGATCCCACATTATATTTCCCATAGTTGTTTCTCCCCTAGGTGACAGCTGTAACTTCATAACAAAACTCATTCTTATATCGTTCTATTTATCCTCGAAACAATCCATCACTACATTATATTCATTGTCCTTAACATTTCACCTTGATCTATCATCCTTGAAGGACATAATTAAAACTTAATCCTTTCCTCTTCTTACTACTGATCCACTAGAGAACCTTATTTCACCATCTAACTCCCGTAATTAACACCACAGTCAATTCCAACATCTAACTTCTACCATTCCCCGCAATTAACACCACAATCAATTTCAACATCAAACTTCTACAATTAACACCGCAATTAATACTACCCTAACTTCCTACTTCATGAATCCAACCAAAGTATTAGTTCCTTAGAATGTATTTCACTATTCTAGATTATATCAAAATCATACATTTCAAGTCTCCAAATAAACATCTCAACACTCCTTAAGATAAACTGCAATCAAAAGAACAAGACATGTTAGGATTATCCATCTTAACAAATTTCAATTTATCTAGTAACATCAATTTACATTAGAAATCATCTTTTCTGCTCATATTCAACTTAGGTGAAATTACTATATACACTTTCGTTTACTCTTCCCAAACTCATACAATCCATCTCAACTACGAACATTAATCATTGCCCTAGGTTCCATAATGATACTATGCCTCGATCAACATTTGACTTATAGTAATTGTCTTACTCACTGATATCGATCTTAAGGGTTCACATCCTACTAGTCACAACTATAACTCAACAAAACTCTCATCACTTTCTTGTCTATCATGCTACTTAGACAAACAAACAGAGTCTACCAGATATCAAATACATACCTTGTATAAGATCCCATTGAGAATTCAGCTCCCCTCACGGTAAATACTCTTTCAGTGGCCTGAGGTCTGGCCATCTGCTGTCCTGCTGCTGTAACTCCTTTTCAAGCTCCACTTCTCTGAACACTGCTATACGACATATAATGCTACGTAAAACTAGTATATATATGCCATATAATTGTTAACTATCGCGTCGGGACTCACTACCCAACTTCTAAGCGAAGTCAATATCAGATGTGGATTCAACCAGACACGTCCAGTAACAACATCCTAGACCTCACAGTCCGATTAGAATCAAACAGCTCTGACACGAAATGAGACACCCCGTTGTGCCTCGGTGTTTTATTAGATTAAAGCCCTCTTAATTCATTCCTTAATCACTTGCTTAACGTTAAATGTGTATTCCGAAACACATAAAAATTTAACATAACTTATAAACACATAGCGGAAGAAAATCCAAAGCAACACACCATACCATAGGTTTATGCATCAGATTATTTAAAACACTGCCTAGGGGATCCTCTCAGTGGGATCCCTTACAGGTATACACTTAAACAAACTGTTATTCAGCGGAAAATATAAAATAAAGAAACCAACACACTGGCCATACTTTCGAACACCTAACACATTAATTCGCAGCTCGACCTCCGTCCTTCGGTTCGTAAGGAGTTCCATCCAACTCCATCTCATTCAGCTCAGCCGCAGGGTCTTCTCGTAGGAGCCCATAAAAAAATAGAATACAACACACAAAGAATACAGGGGATAAGAAACAGTTCTATCATCAAAAAGTGGAAAAGAATCATGGCATAAAATATAATAATTGTCAAAGACACACATCACACATAATTAACAATCATCCTCAAATTAACAATATCGTCCTCTACCCTTACTCTCATACAACTAAACATTTATGCTAACGTGACCACTACACTCATATCATACCACCTCCACCCACATAGGAATATTAGTTCTTCGTCTGAGCGAGCACTCCCCTCTATCAAATTATATCTATAGTAGCCCAAATGCTACACATAAAATTATATCTCAAGTAGCCCAATTGTTACATATACACTATATTACTAATAGACCAATTGCTATACATACGATTATATCACTAATAGCCCAATTGCTATACATACAATTATATCTCTAATAGCCCAATTGGTATACATACAATTATATACCTAATAGCACAATTGCTATACATACAATTATATAAACCTCACCGACTCTTACGGGTCATAACCTAGTGCCTCGACCTCTCACTAGAAACTCGTATAAATCCTCAAATTACGATATCTCATAATCATATCAATAAAACAACTTAATTAAGCTAGGCCCTCTAAATCACACCCATTATCTCCCAAAAAAACATCTTCCGAACAACACATTTCTTTGTTTAAAATCCACTAAATACAATACTAAAAACCAGGCAGATCATGCATAACACAATATCAACAAAATATTCAAATATCATAAAATATCAAGTAAAGCAAATTATCACAACCAGCATATCACAATCAAATCAAATAAGTAATAAAGCCAAACATCCTCAACATCAAAAAATCAACCTTAATGTCGATAAACCTACAATCCCCGAATCACCATTGGTTTCACAGAAAAGGTTTCCAATGTGATTTTCGTCTTGTCGATTACTAGACTGCTAGTAAGGTTTAGGTCAACCTACACAATTATTATATAATATAATACTTATCGATTCCGACGACAGAGTGATCCTTCCCCCACCTGGGTTAGCAACGAAATCCCGAACTCGACGTTCGTCGCTATCGTACCGCAGATGATTAATCAAACAAACCCAACTATACTCACTTTATGCTAGATTCGGCCATTCAATTCAAATTAGGGCTATGATCATTTTCTCACTCTAATCCTTTTGGTACTAACTACTTGGGTCTTAGATAGCTAGGATAAATTAATATAAGTTAAAAATATGGAATAAAAATCATCCAACCACTTAGGGTAGGGTTTCGGCCTTAAATACAAAATTAGGTTAGAAAATTTAGCTGGACTTCAGCTCTTGAATTTAAATCATACAAGTACTAGTGAGCTTTAATCAAGTATTACACTTTAAAAATTGAACAAAATCATCAAACTCATTTTTGAGAGGGTTTCGACCATCAATAGATAATAGGGAAGGAAAATGTTTTGGAAAAAATGCTCTTGGATAATGAAAATATAGGTATAAGAGAGTTGACAACAATAGTCATAACTCCTCAAACATTTTTCTAAGTATTTTTGCATGATTTTAAAATAAATAGATCTAAGACTTGAAATAGAGAAAAACTTGATGAAACTTGAAATTAGTTGAGGATTAAAAGTATAGAAATCCTAAATAGCTTAAATCCAACTTCATATAAGTTTAAAATTGGACAAAAACAACTTTGCTCCTTAAGGCATAGGTTCGGCATCAGCAAGTAAAATTGGGAGGAAAATGATTTTGATTACATACTTTTAGATGATGATAGTAGAGATCATAACTAGATCATAGAAATTGGTTTCACATTTTTATGATTTTTCTACAATTTTCTAGAATTATTTAAAGTTATAGATTTAGAAATGGAAAACTCATGAAATAGGAAGAAAATGAATTCAAGAAGAGAGGAGATGATCATGGATGATCGTGTTACCTTAAGTGTGTGAAGGAAATGAAGAAATGATGATGATCTTGGAAAATTCTTCAATGGAAACATTTAAAGCTTTTGAAGATGATAATGGAGTTTGTGAATAAATGAAGAAGAGGAATAAAAAAGATGAAGAAAAGGAAAGAGATGAAGTGAGAAATGTGGGGAGGGGGGCTGCGGCCTTAGGGAGTATTTATAGGGAAAGTCTTAGGCTTATTTTTGCTTCCTTAGAGTCCAGTTAATGGGTTTTGTGAATATTAAATAATATAATAGTTAACTATGGTTAATAATTAACTTAACTAGGGTTACTTTGCTAACTATGGTTAAGATCATGTGGTCAAGAATTCATGGGAGGTGTTGCTGATTTTAGACCACAAGAACTAACCTTGGTTCATTAACCATGGTTAAAATTTAACTCAACGTTGGTTTTTTTTTTAAGCAGAATGGGGTGCAAAGGCATCACTGTGGAAACTTGGCACCCCAAGAACCACTAATCACTTGCAGCACACCACAAATTTATTAAAAAGAAGAAAACAATACAAAGCATGGGGGGACAACACCAATACCCATGGAAGAAACAAAGTTATTTAAACCTATAATTAGGGAGACCAATCCTATTACGGAAGAAATCTTGTAAAATAAAGCTAGGACCTAAATTCCACCAAACAAACCCCTGGGATAGAATACCAAAGTTGGCTAATTTGTCAGCGCAGGAATTGCCCTCTCTAAGAATGTGGGAGCAACCAAAATGCATTTCCTTAGTTAAACTCAGGCAATTCATCCATCTGTTACGAAGCTGCCAAGGAACCAACTTGGGGTTGGACAAAGCTTCCACTACCAACTTTGAGTCACACTCTAGCCAAAGCTTGCGCCAATTCTTCTTATGCGCCAACTCAATGGAGAGAATAGCGCCCATGATCTCAGCAGAGAAAGCATCAGATATGCCAATATGATAGGAGAAACAACCCAGAATAGCTGAGCTGTTGTCCCTGAAAATGCCACCACAAGCAGCCCTTCCAGGGGAACCTCTGGCTGCGCCGTCACTGTTAGCCTTAACCCAACCCGTTTTCGGAGGATACCAAAAAACCTCTTTAACCACCGGAGCTCGGTTGGGCTTACCAATAACCTGGAAGTGCTTTAAGAGCTTAAGGGTATTTTGGTCATTTCACTTGAAAATTCCCGATTACTAAAATTTAAGGCCAGACTCTTTGTCCTCTCTGCTACATTAATCTCTCCTAATACCTCAGCTCCATAATCGACTCCGTTGTTTACCCGACTTATCCCCGGATTTAGGTTTTACGTGTTTTCTTAACGATTACGCCCGAAAAAATTAATATTAATTTCATCCCTAATGAATTTTTTCGAAACTTGGAATATAATCCGGGACAAAATAGAAAACCTAATGGTTTTGTTCGCGAATCGAAATTACGGTTTCTGCTCGATAAAATCTTACTGTTAGTGAAAACGCAGACCGGGTTCCGTCTGAATTTTAAACCCAAAATTTCACTGTAACCTTCTACCATAAGAGAGACTACGAATTTGATTTGATTTTATTTAAAATAACTTTCTAACTCTAAGATTTAAAATATAATTAATTATATTTTAATCGATTAAACAGCGTAATTAAAATCAGGCTGTTACATTATTACCCCTCTTAAAAACAAAATTATGTCCTCGGAATTTTGTGACTCAAACTAGACATCATCTTGTAATCGTATATTTATCCAAATCTCCCACATTATATTTCTCATCGCTGCCTTTCCCCTAGTGACAGCGGAAACTTCATAACAAAACTCATTCTTATATCATTCTATTTATCCTCGAAACAATCCATCACTACATTATATTCATTGTCCTTAACATTTCACCTTGATCTATCATCCTTGAAGGACATAATTAAAACTTAATCCTTTCCTCTACTTACTACTGATCCACTAGAGAACCTTATTTCACCATCTAACTCCCGCAGTTAACACCACAATCAATTCCAACATCTAACTTCTACCATTACCCGCAATTAACACCACAATAAATTTCAACATCAAACTTCTACAATTAACACCGCAATTAATACTACCCTAACTTCCTACTTCATGAATCCAACCAAAGTATTAGTTCCTTAGAATGTATTTCACTATTCTAGATTATATCAAAATCACACATTTCAAGTCTCCAAATAAACATCTCAACACTCCTTAAGATAAACTACAATCAAATTAAAGAACAACACCTATTAGGATTAGCCAACTTAACAAATTTGAATTTATCTAGTAACATCAATTTACATCAGAAATCATCTTTTCTGGTCATATTCAACTTAGGTGAAATTACTATATACACTTTCGTTTACTCTTCCCAAACTCATATAATCCATCTCAACTACGAACATTAATCATTGCCCTAGGTTCCATAATGATACTATGCCTCGATCAACATTTGACTTATAGTAATTGTCTTACTCACTGATATTGATCTTAAGGGTTCACATCCTACTAGTCACAACTATACCTCAACAAAACTCTCATCACTTTCTTGTCTATCATGCTACTTAGACAAACAAACAAAGTCTACCAGATTGAGAATTCAGCTCCGCTCACGGTAAATACTCTTTCAGTGGCCTGAGGTCTGGCCATTTGTTGTCCTGCTGCTGTAACTCCATTTCCTGCTCCACCTCTCTGAACACTGGTATACGACATATAATGCTACATAAAACTAGTATATATATACCATATAACTGTTAACTATGGCGTCGGGACTCACTGCCCAACCTCTAAGTGTAGTCAATATCCGATATGTATTCAACTAGACACGACCAGCAACAACATCCTAGACCTCACAGTTTGATTAGAATCGAACTGCTCTGATACCAAATGAGCCACCCCATTGTGTCCCGGTGTTTTATTAGATTAAATCCCTCTTAATTCATTTTTAATCATGTACTTAACGTTAAACGTGTATTTCGAAACACGTAAAAATTAAAACTTAACTTATAAACACATAGCGGAAGAAAATTCAAAGCAACACACCATACCATAGGTTTATGCATCAAAGTATTTAAAACACTGTCTGGGGTATCCTCTCAGTAGGATCCCTTACAGGTATACACTTCAAAAAACTGTTATTCAGCGAAAAATAAAAAATAAAGTAACCGACACACTAGCCATACTTTATAACACATAAAACATTAATTCGCAGCTCGACCTCTGTCCTCCAGTTCGTAAGGAGTTCCATCCAACTCCTCCTCATTCAGCTCAGCCACAGGGTCTTCTCGTATGAGCCCATAAAAAAATAGAATACAACACACAAAGAATACAGGGGATAAGAAACAGTTCTATCATCAAAAAGTGGAAAAGAATCATAGCATAAAATATAATAACTGTCAAAGACACACATCACACATAACTAACAATCATCCTCAAATTATATTTATCGTCCTCTACCCTTACTCTCATACAACTGAACCTTTATGCTAACGTGACCACTACACTCCTTTCACACCCTCTCCACCCACATAGGAATATTAGTTCTTCGTCCGAGCGAGCACTCCCCTCTATCAAATTATATCTATAGTAGCCCAATTGCTACACATAAAATTATATCTCTAGTAGCCCAATTGCTATACATAAACTATATTACTAATAGCCCAATTGCTATACATACAATTATATCACTAATAGCTCAATTGCTATACGTACAATTATATCCTTAATAGCCCAATTGCTATACATACAATCATATCCCTAATGTCCCAATTGCTATACATACAATTATATAAACCTCACCGACTCTTATGGGTCATAACCTAGTGCCTCGACCTCTCACTAGAAACTCGTATAAATCCTCAAATTACGATATCTCATAATCTTATCAATAAAACAACTTAATTAAGCTAGGCTTTCTAAATCACACCAATTCTCTCCCAAACAAACATCTTCCGAACAACATATTTCTTTGCTTAAAATCCACTAAATACAATACTAAAAACCAGGCAGATCATACATAACACAATATCAACAAAATATTCAAATATCATAAAATATCAAGTAAAGCAAATTATCACAACCAGCATATCACAATCAAATCAAAAAAGTAATAAAGCCAAACATCCTCAACATCAAAAAATCAACCATAATGTCGATAAACCTACAATCCCCGAATCACCATTGGTTTCACAGAAAAGGTTTCCAATGTGATTTTAGTCTTGTTGATTACTCGACAACTAGTAAGATTTAGGTCGCCCTACACAATTATTATATAATATAATACTTATTGATTCTAATGACAGAGTGATCCTTTCCCCCACTTGAGTTAGCACCGAAATTCTGAACTCGACGTTCCTCGCTATCGCACCACGGGTAATTAATCAAACAAACCTAACTATACCTACTTTATGCTAGATTCGGTCATTCAATTCAAATTAGGGCTTGGATCATTTTCTCATTCTAATCTTTTGGGTACTAACTACTTAGGTCTTAGATAACTAGGATAAATTAATATAAGTTGAAAATATGGAATAAAAATCATCCAACCACTTAGGGTAGGGTTTCGGCCTTAAATACAAAAATAGGTTAGAAAATTTAGTTGGACTTCAACTCTTGGATTTAAATCATACAAGTACTAGTGAGTTTTAATCGAGTATTACACTTTAAAAATTGAACAAAATTATCAAACTCATTTTTGAGAGGGTTTCAGCCATCAATAGATAATAGGGAAGGAAAATGTTTTTGATTACATATGTAACAACCTGATTTTAATTATGTTTTTCAACCGATTAAAATATAATTAATTATATTTTAATTTGATAGTTAGAAAGTGATTTTGAATAAAATTAAATTTTACTCATAGTCTACTTTGCGGTAGAAGGTTACGGTAAAATTTCGGGTTGAAAATTCGGACGAACCCCAGTCTGAATTTTCACTGACGGTACAAGTTTACTGAGCAGAAAACCTAATTTTGAACCGTGAACGAAACGGTTAGTGTTTTTGTGATGTTTTGTATGATATTGGAAATTTTCAAAAATTTGAGTTTGGAAATAAAATATAATATTTATTCCGGGTGAAATACGATCGGAAACTTGAACCGGATACGCAATGGAGCAGAAAAGAGAGCCCAAAAGAAGTGAAGTGGCTTGATGGGATGTGATGGACATGGGTTATGACACACTCCAAAAGTTTAATCATCACATTTTTCAAATTATATCATATTATATTCTAAAAACCCATTTTTCTCTCTCTTCTTCAACCAAACAAGGCATAAGCCAAACTTGGCCACCAAGACTTGCTCCTTCCTTCTCTTTCACGACCATCTCACCTCTCCCTCTATAAATACCCACTTCATTTTCTCTTCATCACTTTCCTACTTCTTCACTTTCTCATTTTTAAGTTTCTAACACTTAAAGTTTCCAATTTTACTCAGTTTCAAGCTTCAAGTTCTTCATACTTTTTCTTTCTAGTTTCAAGGGTAACCCTCTCATACTCTTCTATTTCAAGTTTTACACTTATTTCATGAGTTTACTTTATGGCTTCTTAAAATGCTCTTAAAGCTCTTTTAACTTCTAAAATCTCTAGAAAATGGTAGAAAACTCCGTTTGAATTGAAACCAATTTCTAAGGACTTCTATTAATCTCTACTTTCATATTTTAAGAGCTTGAATCAAACAAACATCTCTAACCTATTTTTCCAAGGATGGCCGAAACTATGTATTAGTGGCCTAGGAAGTTTTGTTTCAACTTTTTGAAAGATAATAATGTCTTTGAGCTTCTAGATACCTATTGACCTTAAATCTAAAGTATTGAAAAGTTTAAAGATTTCTAGCCCATTTATCCTATGATGGCCGAACCTATGATGATTGTGAACCTAGGAAGTTTTGTTTTCATTTTCCAATATGATCATGGACTTGAGCTCCTTAACACTTTTGGATGCTAAGTCTAAGTGATTGGAAAGTTTAAAGATTTCTAGCCTATTTATCCTATGATGGCTGAACCAACGATGGTTGTGAACCTAGGATATTTTGTTTTCATTTTCCAATATGATCATGGACTTAAGCTCCTTAATATATTTGGATTCTAAGTCTAAGAGATTGAAAAGTTTAAAGATTTCTAGCCTATTTCTCCTATGATGGCCAAACCTATGATGGTTGTGAACCTAGGATGTTTTGTTTTAATTTTCCAATATGATCATGGACTTGAGCTCCTTAATACATTTGGATGCTAAGTCTAAGATATTGGAAGTTTAAAATTTCCAGCCCACTTATACTAAAGAGGCCGAAACCCTAACATAAAAGGGGTGAAAGGTTTTTGATTGATTTGTGAAATCTAATGATTGATTCATAATCTTTAATACTCTAAGATCATTGATCTAAGAAATTTTGTTGTTTTGAAAACCCTAGCCAATTTTGTAATACAAGGCCGAAACCTACCCTAAGTGGTTGGATGATTTTTATTCCATATTTTAAAGTTATAGAAATTTATCTAAGTTACCTAGAACCTAAGTGATAATTATCCAAATGCTTATATTGAGAAAAGAATCCTAACTCTAATTTGAATTAAATGGCCAAACCTAGCCTAAAGAGAACATAGATGAGTTTGTTTGATTTATTGGTTATTATGTTGATTGGTTGAAGATGGAGTTAGTACTTTGTGGTATGACAAGGAGGAGCTTCGAGTTCGGGAGTTCAATGATAACCCAGGTGGGGGAAAAAACCAACCTATCGTCGGAATGGATAAGTAGTAGATTATCTAATAATTGTGTAGGGCCACCTAAACCCTACTAGTAGTCGAGTAATCAACAAGGTTGATTTTATATTGTTTATGGTTGATTTGATCTTATAACCTTTGTTGAATTGATTTTGTGCTATGTTGGTGATATTGGAGTATTTTGATTGATATTGTGTCATGCATGATCTGCCTGGTTTTTATTATTATGCTTAGTGGGTTTTAAGCAAAGATATATATGTTGTCTAAGAGATGATTGTTTTGGGTGTGAGAATAATGATGTTTTAGAAGTGCCTAACTTAGATGAGGAATGTTAAAGAGGTGTTATGGCATAGAATATGTGTCAAGTTCTAAAGGAAGGTTAAGGCACTAAGATGTTGTTAAAATGGGCTGGTGAGATTCAAGTATAGGTGTTGTTGTCCACAACCGTGTATTGGTAATCTAATACAAAAGGACAAAAGTGGATTGGTAATATAACACACAAGGACAAAAGTGTATTGGAAATATAATACACGATGACATTTGTGTATTGGTAATATAATACACCGTGTATTGGTAATATAATACACGTAAAACACTTCTGTGTATTGGTAATATAATACACGTAAAATCAAGAGTTCTCGCGAGACCACTTCCACCTTAGGGAATAGGTGTGCAACTATGGTGTCTTTGAGTAGCATGAGATTGGGGGTAGAGGATGATATATATTAACTTGTGGATGATTCGTTAGTTATGTGTGTTGATTATCTGTGACAATTACAGTATAATTTACTATGACTCTTTTCCGCTTTTGATGATAGAACTGTACTTATCCCCTGTATATTTCTGTATGTTTTATTTTATCTTTGATGGGATCGTGTGTGAAGACCCTATGAATGAGTTGATCGAAGAGGAGTTAGATGGAACTCCCTATGAACCGGAAGCCGGAAGGCAAGCTGTGAACCATGGTGATTAGGGTCTAGTTAGTTATGGCCAGTACGTCTCGTGAGGCGTATTTTTAATATGTTTTCCGCTGTTTAACATTTTTCACTAAGTATATGCCTATGAGGGATCCTAGCGATAGGATATCCTCAGCAGTGTTTTGTAATATGCATAATATACTTTTATTGTGATATTCCATTCTATACGAAGTTGTATACTTTATGAGTTAAGATTTTTAAAATTTTTTTTACGTATTATCACGATAAGCGTGAGATTAAGAAAGTAGTTAATGAAGTTTTAGTCTAATGACACAAAGGGGCACAGTAGGGTGTCTCCTTTTGGTACAGATCAGTTCGATTCTAATCGGACTGTGAGGTCTAGGATGTTGTTACTGGCTGTGTCTAGTTGAATCCACATCAGATATTGACTATGCTTAGAAGTTGGGTAGTGAGTCCCGGCACGATAGTTAACAGTTATATGGCATATATACACCAGTTTTATGTAGTATTATATGTCGTATACCAGTGTTCAGAGAGGTGGTGCTGGAAAAGGAGTTCCAGCAGCAGGACATTAGATGGCTAGACCTTAGGCCACTGAAAGAGTGTTTACCGTGAGGGGAGCTGCATTCTCAATCTGGGAGCTTATACAAGGTATATATTTGATATCAGGTAGACTTTGTTTGTTTTTCTAAGTAGCATGATAGAGAAGAAAGTAACGAGAGTTTTGTTGAGGTATAGTTATGACTAGTAGGATGTGAACCCTTAAGATCATTATCAGTGAGTAAGACAGTTACTATAAGTCAAATGTTGATCGAGGCATAGTATCATTATGGAACTAGGGCAGTGATTAATGTTCGTAGTTAAGATGGATTGTATGAGTTTGGGAAAAGTAAATGAATGTGTATATAGTAATTCCACCTAAGTTGAAAGGAGCATCAGTGTTCTCTAAGATTGATTTAAGATCTGGGTACCATCATATCAGAGTAAAAAAGGAAGATATACCCAAGACGGCTTTTAGGATGAGGTACTGGCACTATGAGTATTTAGTTATGCCTTTCGGTGTAACTAATGCGCCAGCCGTGTTCATGGATTATATGAACAGAATTTTCAGACCATTCCCCGATAAGTTTGTTGTTGTGTTCATCGACGATATTCTTATCTATTCGCGTACGCGGGAAGAGCATGAGGAACATTTGAGATTGGTGTTGCGAGTTTTGAAGGATAGGCAGCTTTATGCCAAACTTTCCAAGTGTGAGTTTTGGCTGGAAGAAGTACAATTCCTAGTTCATATGATTAATAAAGAAGGAATAGTCATAGATCCAGCTAAGGTTGAGTCAGTTCTTAAGTGGGAACGACCTAAGTCGGTAAGTGAAGTACGGAGTTTCCTAGGACTAGCTGGACATTATTGGAGGTTCATAGAGGGATTCTCGAAGATTGCGTTGCCTATGATACAGTTAACGAGGAAAAATATAGCTTTGTATGGACAGAAAAGTGTGAACAAAGTTTTCAAAAGCTGAAGGACAGGTTGACTACATCACCTGTGTTGATCTTACCAGACCCACTAGGACATGTTGACGTATACTGTGATGCGTCAAACCAAGGTTTAGGTTGTGTCCTGATGCAAGAGGGAAGAGTTGTGGCTTATGCTTCCCGACAGTTGAGAATTCATGAGAGAAATTATCCGACTCATGATTTAGAGTTAGCAGCAATAGTGTTCGCATTAAAGATATGGCGACACTTTTTGTGTGGAGCAAAGTTTAATGTCTTCAGTGACCACAAGAGCCTGAAGTATCTATTCGATCAAAAAGAATTGAATATGAGGCAGTGAAGTTGGATGGAGTTTATCAAAGATTATGATTTTTAATTACTGTACCATCCTGGGAAGGCAAATGTGGTAGAGGATGCTTTAAGCAGGAAATCCTTGCACGTGTCTGCGATGATGGTTAAGGAGTTAGAATTGCTTGAACAGTTCAGGGATTTGAACTTAGGAATAGAATTGGTAGAGAAAGAGATTAGCTTAAGTATGATCACTATTGGTAGTGATTTTATGAAAGATCTTAAACTTAAACAAGTTCAGGATCTATACCTCCAAGAAGTAAGTAGAGGAATCAATGAAGGTAAAATTTATGAGTTTAGTAGAGGAATGGATGGTGTGTTAAGGTTTAGAGATAGAATATGTGTGCCAGAGGATGCAGAACTTAGCAAGATGATTTTAGAGGAGGCTTATAAGAGTAAGTTGAGTTTTCATCCTGGATCCACAAAGATGTATCAGGATCTAAAGAAAATGTTTTGGTGGACAAGGATGAAGAAAGAAGTAGCGGAGTATGTTTTATCTTGTCTGGTGTGTCAGAAAGCTAAGATTGAACATCAGAAGCCAGTAGGATTGTTACAATCTTTAGATATCCCAAAGTGGAAATGGGATAGTATAGCTATGGATTTTATGGTCGGATTACCACGAACTCTTAAGAAGCATGATGCGATTTGGGTTATCATTGATAAGTTGACGAAGTGTGCTCACTTCTAATCTATTGGTGAAAGGTATAATTTGGAAAGGTTGACTCAAATTTACATCAAAGAAATTATTAGATTGCATGGTATGCCATCGAGTATTGTCTCAGACCGATATCCTAGATTCATATCTTGATTTTGGAGACAATTGCAAAACGCCTTGGGAACAAATTTGAGGATGAGTTCTGCTTGTCATCCCCAAACTAATGGACAGTCAAAAAGGACAATTCAGTCATTCAAGGATCTATTGAGAGCTTGTGTGTTGGAGCACATTGGCAGTTGGGATGAGTTCTTACCATTGATTGAATTTACTTATAATAAAAGTTTCCATAGTAGTATCAGAATGGCACCATATGAGGCTTTGTATGGCAGAAAGTGTAGGACCCCGTTATGTTGGTATGAGACTGGTGAGAACCAAGTTTTGGGTCCAGATGTGGTGCAACAAACTACGGAGCAAGTAAGGAAGATACGGGAAAAGATGAAGGAAGCACAGGATAGGCAAAAGAGCTACAATGACAATAGGAGGAGACCATTAGAATTCCAGGAAGGCGATCACGTGTTTTTGAGAGTTACTCGGAAAACTGGAATTGGTAGAGCCATCAAATCTAGAAAACTTACTCCTCGATTCATGGGACCTTTTCAGATTCTTCGACGAATTGGTCCAGTAGCTTACCAAATTGCCTTACCACCCAATCTTTCCAACCTTCATGATGTCTTTCATGTTTCTCAGTTGAGAAAGTATTATCCTAATCCTTCACATGTCATTGAGTTTGAGTCTATACAACTGCGAGAGAATCTAGAGCATAAGGCTTTACCTGTAAGGATAGCAGATAGACAGATTAAGGAGCTCCGCGGTAGACAAATTCCTTTGGTTAAGGTCGTATGGGATAAAACTACTGGAGATGCTACTTGGGAACGCGAGGAGGATATGCAACAACAATATCCACATCTTTTCTAATGTACGTAAATTCTGAGGACGAAATTTTCTTTTAAGAGGGGTAGTAATGTAACAGCCTGATTTTAATTATGTTGTTCAACCAGTTAAAATATAATTAATTATATTTTAATCTGAGAGTTAGAAAGTGCTTTTGAATAAAATAAAATCTTACTCATAGTCTACTTTATGGTAGAAGGTTACGGTAAAATTTTGGGTTGAAAATTCGGACGAACCACAGTTTGCGTTTTCACTGACACTACAAGTTTACTGAGCAGAAAACCAAATTTTGAACCGTGAACGAAACGGTTAGTGTTTTTGTGATGTTTTGTATGATATTGGAAATTTTAGAAAATTTGAGTTCGGAAATAAAATATAATATTTATTCTGGGAGAAATACGATCGGAAACTTGAACTGGATATGCAATGGAGCAGAAAAGAGAGCTCAAAAGAAGTGGAGTGACTTGATGGGATGTGATGGACATGGGTTATGACACACTCCAAAAGCGTAATCATCACACTTTTCAAATTATATCATATTATATTCTAAAAACCCATTTTTCTCTCTCTTCTTCAACCAAACAAGGCATAAGCCAAAACTTGGCCATCAAGACTTACTCCTTCCTTCTCTTTCACGCCCATCTCATCTCTCCCTCTATAAATACCCATTTCATTTTCTCTTCATCACTTTCCTACTTCTTCACTTTCTCATTTTTAAGTTTCTAACACTTAAAGTTTCCATTTTTACTTAGTTTCAAGATTCAAGTTGTTCATACTTTTTCTTTCTAGTTTCAAGGGTAACCCTCTCATGCCCTTCTATTTCAAATTTTACACTTATTTCATGAGTTTACTTTATGTCTTCTTAAAATGTTCTTAAAGCTCTTTTAACTTCTAAAATTTCTAGAAAATGGTAGAAAACTCCGTTTGAGTTGAAACCAATTTCTATGGACTTCTATTAATATCTACTTTCATATTCTAAGAGCTTGTATCAAAAAAAGTCCCTAACCTATTTTTCCAAGGATGGCCGAAACTATTTATTAGTGGCCTAGGAAGTTTTGTTTTAACTGTTTGAAAGATGATTATGTATTTGAGCTTCTAGATACCTTTTGATCTTAAATCTAAAGTATTGGAAAGTTTAAAGATTTCTAGCCTATTTATCCGATGATGGCCGAACCTATGATGGTTTTGAACCTAGGATGTTTTGTTTTCATTTTCTAATATGATCATGGACTTGAGCTCCTTAATACATTTGGATGATAAGTCAAAGAGATTAGAAAATTTAAATATTTCTAGCCTATTTATCCTATGATGGCCGAACCTATGATGGTTGTGAACCTAGGATGTTTTGTTTTCATTTTCCAATATGATCATGGATTTAAGCTCCTTTATATATTTGGATGCTAAGTCTAAGAGATTGAAAAGTTTAAAGATATCTAGCCTACTTCTCCTATGATGGCCAAACCTATGATGGTTGTGAACCTAGGATTTTTTTTAAATTTTCCAATATGATCATGGACTTGAGCTCCTTAATACATTTGGATGCTAAGTCTAAGAGATTGGAAAGTTTAAAATTTCTAGCCTGCTTATACTAAAGAGGTTGAAACCCTAACATAAAAGGGGTGAAAGGTTTTTGATTGATTTGTGAAATCTAATGATTGATTCATAATCTTTAATACTCTAAGATCATTGATCTAAGAAATTGTGTTGTTTTGAAAACCCTAGCCAATTTTGTAATACAAGGTCGGAACCTACCCTAAGTGGTTGGATGATTTTTATTCCATATTTTCAAGTTATAGCAATTTATCTAAGTTACCTAGAACCTAAGTGATAAGTATCCAAAGGCTTATGTTGAAAAAAGAATCCTAACTCTAATTTGAATTAAATGGCCGAACCTAGCCTAAAGAAAACATAGATGAGTTTGTTTGATTTATTGGTTATTATGTTGATTGGTTGAAGGCAGAGTTAGTACTTTGGGGTATGACAACGAGGAGCTTCGAGTTCGGGAGTTCGATGATAACCCAGGTGGGGGAAAGAACCAATCTATAGTCGGAATGGATAAGTAGTAGATTATATAATAATTGTGTAGGGCGACCTAAACCCTACTAGTAGTCGAGTAATCAACAAGACCAAAATCACATTGGAAACCTTTTCTGAAAAACCAATGGCGATTCGGGGATTGTAGGTTTATCGACATTAGGTTGATTTTATATTGTTTATGGTTGATTTGAGATTATTACCTTTATTGAATTGATTTTGTGCTTTGTTGGTGAGATTGGAGTATTTTGATTGATATTGTGTCATGCATGATCTGCCTGGTTTTTATTATTATGTTTAATGGATTTTAGGCAATGATATATATGTTGTCTAAGAGACACTACAAAAAAGGCGCTATTTTGCGACGGTTATTAGGTTAATTGGCGTCGGTTTTATGCGCCGCAGATTCGTGTTTTCGGCAGTTCCAAAACCATCTCAATGTCGACCGTCGCGAGCAGCATTTGCGGCGGTTGTGAAAACTACCGCAAATTTATTGCGACGGTTTGTAACCGCCGCAGATTAGTACCGCAAAATTGGCAATACAAATAGCGACGGTTAGTGAACCGCCGCTATTTGTTTCCCCAATTCTGAAATTAATTTTACGGCAGTTTCAAAACCGTCGCAAAACTCAGCAAAAAATTTGTAATTATTTTTTTTTTAGAAAATCATTTTGAGTCTACAAAACCTGCTTATTAAATATATATATATATATTTTATTAAAACAAATAAAGGTAAAACTCATTCATAAATAAAATGTTGAGTTATGTACAAACTACGACCAAAAAGAAATATTCCAAATAGAGTTCAACAATTCCACAAATATAAAGTAATACAACTAAACTCCATCAAGTTCATAAAATGAAAACTAGAACTATCTAAACGGTCCTACGTGACGATGCTCCGTGGTCTTCAGACATATGACTAGACTCAGAGGAACGTCTCATATCTCTTGGTGACTCTAAGTCAGACGACTGTAATTCAAAAAAATCAAAAATTAGATAACAACCACTAATTCAACAAGTGAACTATCAAAAGTTAAAAACTAAATTTAAAAGCAATTATTTTACCTGATTTCCCTTAACATTCTGCATAAGGAAAGCAATTTGTTCCTTCAAGACTTCATAATTCGCAGCTTGTTCCTTAAGCGCTAGGACTTCAGCTTCCAATTTTTCAATCTTCTCATAGGGAGATACCAACCTCTCAGAGTGAGACCTAAATCCAGTGAGCTGAGATGGTATTATCCCAAGTCCCATTCCTTTGGCATATCCAGGGTGGTCCTTTCCAAAAACTTTCACATAAGCATCATTCTCTGTTGATCCCTCATTAATTTCATTTTGCAATTGTTCCTACATATAATATTGAAGACATACACAATTACTTAAAGATCAACATTAACAATGAAATACAACTAACAATAAAAAGTTACATTGTTGTTATTTTTGCCTATATATATAGGAAGTTTTGGCATGCAAATTGAAAAAACATGTGAACACTAAGTGTCGAACTTCTAGCAAATAATAAGCATAGTAACAAAGCCACCATAAACCTATTACTTGTAAGCCAACAAATAATGGGTCTACTTCTAGCAAATCAAAATTGAAAATGAAGGGTTATAGTTACTAAGTGTGTACTACGTTGCTTATCATCATAAAGCCTATTAACCAAATATAAAAATAGAAATGAAATACAAATGACAATAAAAAGTTATAAATAATACATTGTACTTACATTTTTTTCCCTAGCCTCTTCACTGACAACTGATCCATCCTTCCTTTTGTGAGAAATAGGATAAAATTCTGCCTTGCTAAATTCTCGTCCTTCTAGTAATTCCTAAAATTAAGCACCATACAAATCTAGATGCCATAATAATATATATTGTTAGTCACATTCTTGTTCAAAAAATACATAAATGACACTAACACACTATTAATCATTGTTATGAACACTAACACGATTGGTGAACCAACGAACAAACTCTCTATGAACCTTCTTTTCTACCTCAGAAGCACTCCTTGCACCACCCCTTAGTTGCCTTCGCACGCTAGTTCTATACTGCCTATTTAGTTGAATCATATTAGATGTATGGAAAAAAACTTAAGATTAATTAAACCAAGTAGAATAATTACTTACTCAAGATAGTAATCAACTATAGAGCAATTCGTTAACACATGTCTATGAGCCTGAAACTTTTCCATGGGTGTCAGGGTGACATATGAAGAGCCACCAGCCGATTTTCCAACTTTAGGAAATAAGTCAGCTACTCGTGAGCCATATTGTATATCATTAATAGGCTCATCGTCTACACGACTAGGTCGGTTCCATCTAGTATCAATGCTATCCAGATACCTTGAACAAAACATAAGAATCTCTTGCACAAGGTAGCCTTCCGCAATAGATCCTTCATGTCGTGCTTTATTACGTACATAGGATTTTAGCTGTCCCAAGTACCTATTGTTAAACCACAACAAGTATTATTTAGAACAGCCTATACATTACCAAATTAGAAAAAATAAAATGACTAATATCGCATATCTTTTACCTTTCTATATGATACATCCATCGATAATGAACGGGACCTCCGAGTTTAGCTTCTTCAACAAGATGAACAACCAAGTGAACCATAACAGTAACGAATGAAGGAGGAAATAACATTTCCATGTGACATAAAGTGAGGATGATTTGATTTTGCAATCTGTCTAGATCTTCAACTTTCAATACTTTGCCACATAGTTGTCTAAAGAATGAGCACAACTCAATTAATATTGGCGAAACCTCATCAGGCAATGTTGCCCGCATGGCTAATGGTAGCAATTGCTCTATCAATATATGACAATCATGACTCTTCAACATTCCATTCAACTTAAGATTGTCCAAATCAATGCACCTAGAAATGTTGCTTGAATAACCATACGGCACAGTGATATTCTTTAAAGTAGTTAAAAATGCCTTCCTACCTTTATTAGTCAATGTAAAGACAGCTGGAGAATATTTTCCATTTTCATTGGGCCAAAGATCAGGCCTTAAGCCCATAGCTTGAAGATCTCTTCGAGCATTAACATGATCTTTGCTCTTTGCGCTGTCATTTAGCAAAGTAAATATGACATTATCGCACACGTTCTTTTCAATATGCATCATGTCAAGACTGTGATGCAAACAATTATCCTTCCAATACGGAAGTTCAAAGAATATGCTTTTCTTTTTCCATTGTTGAGTGGTACCCCATGTAAGTTGATTGCCACGTGTTCTTTTTCCCGAACCTTCTTTCTCTAATTTTCTACCAAATATGACATTGATGTTTTGAACCTGTTCAAGAATTTCAGAACCAGATAATGTTTATGGTGGACTACGCATTTCTTGTTCACCATTAAAGCGGACCCTATTCAGTCTAAATCTGTGTCTCTGGTCAAGAAAATGACGATGACCCATAAAACACCATTTTTTTGCTATGAGGAAGACGACATGGAATGGAGTCGAAGTTACAAGATGGGCAAGCAAGTCCGGTGTACGTGTTCCACCCAGAAAGTGTTCCTAGCCCAAGAAAATCACTAATTGTCCACATTAAACCTGCATGTAATTTGAACATCTCTCGCTTGAAAGAATCATAGGCATCCACACCCGTTGTCTATAACTCTTTCAACTCTTTGATCAAAGGTCGTAAGTAGACATCTATATCATTCCCTGGCATTTTTTTACCAGGAATTATCATTGAAATTATAAAAGATGTAGACTTCATGCACACCCATGGAGGGTTATTGTATGGAATGAGAATAACTGGTCAAATACTATAGTTTCAACTCATGACACCAAAAGGATTAAAACCATCAGTGGCTAACGCGAGGCGCACATTTCACGAATCTGATGCAAACCAAGCATGCAATGAGTCAAACTGCTTCCAAGCTTCAGAATCTCTAGGATGCCTCAACATTCCATCATTGTTATTATCGTCAGCATGCCATCTCATATCCTCAGCTGTCTTTGATGAAAAAAACAATCTCTGTAATCGAGGCTTCAGTGGAAAATAACGAAGAACTTTTGCAGCCACTTTCTTCATACCAGTGCCATCACCGGACACCCTAGTCTTACTAGCTTTTGCCCTTGATTTCCATTTGGAAGTGTTACAAATTTTACATGTCTCCCTCTCTTCATCTTCCGGATTACCCCAATAGAGCATACAATTATTCGGACATATAGGTATCTTTTCATAGTTCAAACCAAGCTTGATGATCGTTTTATTGGCCTCGTAGAATGAACTTGGAATATTTGCATGTTCAAATGCATCTTTCAATAGTTCTAAAATCATTGTCATGGCCTTGTCGCTCATTCCACACAAGCATTTGATATTATACAACTTTACCAAAAAAGACAATCTTGAATACTTCGTACACCCTTCGTACATGGGTTGTTCTACATCTCTAGCTAATTCATAGAATTCTTCATCTACATGTTGCTCTTGAGCTGTATTTGGCATCACATCTGCATCCCGGTCAATCTCCGCATTTGATGCAACAGGTACTTCATTTGCAAGGTGCCTATCAACTCCAAATGCATCATCGATCATGTTCCGAATAGGATCCTCAACAATAGTGGGGTCTTGAACTACATTTGGAATATTGCTAGGTGAGATATTACTAGTTCCTATTGTTCTGGACTCCCCGTGATAGGACCAAAAAGTGTATCCTATTGGAAATGGTGTACAGATTAAGTGATCATACACCACATGCCTACTTTGCCATTTTTTGAAACCACATCATTTACAAGGGCATATTGTTTTGCCATTTACTGATTGATGTACAAAGGCAAAATCAATAAATCCCCTAACCCCTTGCTCATATTCAACTGAGTTTCGTGGCTTCATTATCCATGACTTATCCATTGCTTCAAAATATTAAATCTGGAAATAAAAATAACACACCACTTCATAAATTGAAAAATATATACTATTTTTAAACTATATATAAACTACCATCTAATAGAAACATATCAAAACTAGATAAAGATTATGTTCAAGTTGCACTACTATAGCCATATATATATTTTCCTAATTCCTCTCACGCACGCAATAAAAACAAGAACAGGGCAGCACTTGAATTGGAGCGCTACACTAGAGTGTAAGTGCAACCTCATGTTCATCATTCTTCAAAAATGATTATTGACTAGAGCTATGAATTACTGTGTAGCAAAGATAAATAACTTAAAAAAATATACCCACAACTCTCTAATGGATCACCATTTAGTGCATGTGAGGAAAAATCACCTAGTGGTTCTGCCGATACTTTGAATGGTGGTGAGCTTGCAAAAGCTGAGGAGTTGGATGGGAATCTTAATCAGTCTCGTGAAGACAGACCCAAGTTTTCTAAGGTTGGTGTCTTTGAGGAAACTGATGAAAGACAAGTTCATTGTGAGGTTTATGATGCTGATGACTCATTGGATGAGGGATCAAAGGAAGTGACTATTGGCACTGTCCAATGTCAAGAAGATGAGAAATGTAAGGCAAGAATTCATCAAGGGCCTTTCAAGAATGTCAAGGCTGAAATATCTGGAGAAAGTGAAGGAATAGAGAGAGAATTAGAAGAGGTTTTGAAAAACTCTGGCACAGGTGGAGAGGGTAATCACATGCAGGAGCCTATGGATATGACCATGAACGCAAGAGCTGATTGTAGCTTTTCTGATACTAATGAACATGGTGTTCTGGTAAAGAGTGAAAAAAATACAGGAGAATCTGTGGAAACTTTCAAATCATGTGAGTTGGGATGCAACAACAATTTCCTTAAATACTTACATAATATGCAGCCGGATGAGGGCTGCAATCCAAGACCAAATTGTGAGCATTGTAATATCACAACCAACACAACTATCGCGAAGAAACATATGGAGGAAGTAATTTCTGAAATGATGCAACTTTGTAGCAGCAAGTGCTCAAAGATTATCAATGATCAGTTACAAAATGAGCTATATAGATATAAACATCTAGATGAGAAGACAACTGAGCTTAAAGGTTTGGAATGCAACCTTAGTAAGGGATTCTAATCATTATATGCAGGGAATTCATCTGGTTGATGGTGGTACTGTTGGAGCAATTGAAAGTATGTCTGAAGTTGAGACTTTGGACATCAACACTAATAGAAACTCTAAACTGCAAGAGAAAGGAAATAATGGAAATGCAATCTCTGGATTTAGTTCGGGGCAGAGTAGGAAGCTGTCTGATTTTTCTCAACAGCTGCAGAGGAAACTGGGTAGTTGCTTGCCTGAACGTTTGAATAATATACAGCTTGCAGACCATGAAGTTTGTAATGATTACAGTTTCTTAAGTCCTGACTATGATTTTGGCTTATTGGAAGAGCAGAAGTTACTTGATATATGCTTTTCACATAGAGTATCTTAGAGTTCAGACCACTGCAACAAATGGAATATGAATCAGCCCTTTTAGTTGGGAATTCTACTACCAAGAAGAGGTGTCACATTCATGCTATGCTAATAAATGGCTTCAATTTTAATTGACTCTCTTTTTGAAATTGTTTTAAGGGGTTTTTGTTTGCTTTTATTTGATTAGTATTGTTCTATCATTCTTAACCTTGCAGGGGTTAGAGGACTTGAAGCATTCTCTTATACGTATAACCTTGGAGCTAGAGGTAACAATTGCAACAGCTAAGGAGGAGATTACCAAAAGAGAATGTGAATTGGTCCATGTCCATGATCTTCTAAGCAGGGTCACCAAAGAGAGAGATGAGGCACAAGCAAAATGCCAGAACCTAATGCTGGAAAAACTAGAGCTCCAACAAGAACTTTAGCAGAAGCAACAACATCAAAGAGACACTACTATATCACAGAATGAAGAAGAGCTGCAAGGTGGCATCTCTGAAAACCATTCTGCACCTACTGCTTCATCTGATTGTGAAGAAAACAACACTCTCTCTCCTGGTGGAAGTTCAGCCCCACATCCAAAACCATTTCAAGTGGCACTAGAATTAGCAGAGAAGAAACCATTGCCTGAGAAAGGGAAGCTTATCAAAGATTGGGCCAGAATGAGAAGACTGAACCAGAAATGGATTTGCTCAAGGACATGCCCCCACTATTCTTATAAACAGTGTAAATGGAAATGCCTATTATTCAGGTCAAGGAAGCAAACAAGTGAAATCTGTATTCAAAAAAGAAATTAAGAGGATAAAGCAAACAAGTATATATAACAATGAAGAGAACAAGGCATCCTTTGGAGAGAAAAAAAATATAACATGTGGCAAAGTGACCTTGATTCCTTTTTTATTTCTTTAACCATTTTTGTCATGGTGAGTGATGATACAAATTAAACTAAATACACCCTCCACCTCCATCCATTACTTTTATATTTCTTTTTACATTATAACTCACATGGTAGCCTCTATGGAGCCATATGTTCCCCATTGTGGGCTCTAACCTTTCCACGTTACATTCACCATTTAAATATAGTGCATTTCAAAGGAAACCTTATGGTTCTATCATTTCATCAAGAAAATTAGAAGCAAGTTTAAAAACAAATCCACTACCAACAGTTTAAGAAAGGACCAAGTCATCACGTTAGAAAATCTCACCATCAGCTATGCACAAACAAATAGAGGGAAAGAGAAAGTGATAGATTCCATATATATCAGAGAAACCTTATACACTGTAATATTACACAAATCAAAATTTACTTTAATAACATATATTTACCCTAAATAAAAAATTACCTTATACAGTAGTTTGGAGGGAGAGGTGACCTGAGAATGCTCTTCTTCAACCTCTGAATCAAAAGAAAAACTCAAGAGTTTAGTCCAAAAAAGAAAAACTCGAGAGCAGTTACAAATCAGTATCTAGCACTAGCAATATAAAGCAAACAAACCTGAATTAACAGAGCCAGCAAAACCCAAATTATAAGAACCTAATCCACCACCAACATACACTCCCTGCAGTTTTGTTGCCTTCAGAGATTGAAAAGAGAGGGAGAAAACAAGTAGATAATGAAAAATATAAAGTGATCCACAGCTGAAACTAGGAGTAAATTAACTCAGTTTCACAGCACCTGTTGTCTTACGAGCAGTCTCTCTATTTTGAGCAAGACGTCTTTGTATCTGCATGTTCACAATGTAAAATTCCTTTTTTTTTCCTTCACCAAATAAGCACAAAAACCATATGAATACATGCAAGACATCCAAAATTAGGAACACAGGACCACTTAATTTGCAGTGCATACAGATTCCCTAGAGTCCAAAATGGTGGGCCTAAAATGATTTTCAATGTCACTCAATTTCTGTGCTTCTTAATGCATCCATCCCATTGTACACCCCGTTGAATGAACTCTATTGCACATGCACAGGAAGCATTTAAGGTTCACGAGTAAAGTTTAGTTGAAATTAATAAAATATTCTCAAAATAATATTAATAACCCTTATTTCCTTTATGCTGTTTTCTGAAAGGGGAATTAGAGAGAAGACAGAAGAGAGTAAATAGAGAGCTAAAACAGGGGCGAAAATTGAAAAAATTAGAGCAACAATAGAAAGAAGAAGAAGAAGAAGAGAAGAAGAGGGAGGAGGAGGAGGAGGAGGCGGACGTACCTTTGTTGCGAAGAACGACACTGAATAAGGGCGGCCGTACCTTTGCAGCGAAGAACGACACTGAACAGGGGCGGTGCCGCTAGGGTTGAACGACACTGATGAACAAGGGCGGCGTGAAGTGAAAAAACAGAGGGAAAGTGGAAAAAAATAGTGGGGAAGTGAAAATAAGAAGAAACTGACGCAACTATCGCCAACATATACTGAACCGCCGTAATGTTTTAAAGTTTACGACGGTTTCTCGGAACCGTCGTGATAACCGCCGCAAATTAAGACCGGTGCCGGTTGGGCTAGAACCGCCGCAAAATGACTGACGTAAATTACAAATTTTCATGTAGTGAGATGATTGTTTTGGGTGTGAGGATAATGATGATTTAGAAGTACCTAACTTAGATGAGGAATGTTAAAGAGGTGTTATGGTATAGAAAATGTGTCAAGTTCTAATGTAAGGTTAAAGCACTAAGATGTTGTTAAAATGGGTTGGTGAGATTCAAGTTTAGGTGTTGTTGTCCACAACCGTGTATTGGTAATATAATACACAAGGACAAAAGTGTATTGGTAATATAACACCCAAGGACAAAAGTGTATTTGTAATATAATCCACGATGACATCTGTGTATTGGTAATATAATACACCATGTATTGGTAATATAATACACGTAAATCACTTCTGTGTATTGGTAATATAATACACCATGTATTGGTAATATAATACAAGTAAAATCAAGAGTTCTCGCGAGACCACTTCCACCTTAGGGAATAGGTGTGCAACTATGGTGTCTTTGAGTAGCATGAGATTGGGGGTAAAGGATGATATATATTAACTTGTGGATGATTCGTTAGTTATGTTTGTTGATTGTCTGTGACAATTACTGTATAATTTACAATGACTCTTTTCCGCTTTTGATGATAGAACTGTGTCTTATCCCCAGTATATTTTTGTATGTTTTATTTTATCTTTGATGGGATCGTGCGTGAAGACCCTGTGAATGAGCTGATCGAAGAGGAGTTGGATGGAACTCCCTATGAACCTGAAGCCGGAGGCCGAGCTGTGACCCATGATGATTAGGGTCTCGTTAGTTATGGCCAGTGCGTCTCGTGAGGCGTATTTTAATATGTTTTCCACTGTTTAACATTTTGTCTAAGTATATGCCTGTGAGGGATCCTACCAATAGGACATCCTCAACAGTGTTTTGTAATATGCATATTATACTTTTATTGTGATACGTCATTCTATATGAAGGGGCACAGCGGGGTGTCTCAACATGCTCTTGGATAATGAAAGTATAGGTATAAGAGAGTTGACAACAATAGTCATAACTCCTCAAACATTTTTCTAAGTATTTTGGCATGATTTTTAAATAAATAGATCTATGACTTGAAATAGAGAAAAACTTGATGAAACTTGAAATTAGTTGAGGATTAAAATTATAGAAACCCAAGATAGCTTAGATCCAACTTCATCTAAGTTTAAAATTGAACAAAAACAACTTTGCTCCTCGAGGCATAGGTTCGGCCTCAACAAGTAAAATAGGGAGGAAAATAATTTTGATTATATACTCTTTAGATGATGATAGTAGAGATCATAACTAGATCACATAGAAATTTCACATTTTTATGATTTTTCTACAATTTTCTAGAATTATTTAAAGTTCTAGATTTAGAAATGGTAAACTCATGAAATAGGAAGAAAATGAATTCAAGAAGAGAGGAGATGATCAAGGATGATCATGTTACCTTAAGTGTGTGAAGGAAATGAAGAAATGATGATGATCTTGGCAAGTTCTTCAGTGGAAACATTTAAAGCTTTTGAAGATGATAATGGAGTTTGTGAGATAATGGATTTTGTGAATAAATGAAGAAGAAGAATGAAAAAGATGAAGAAAATGAAAGAGATGAAGTGAGAAATGTGGGGAGGGGGGGTTGCGGCCTTGGGGAGTATTTATAGGGGAAGTCTTAGGCTTTGTTTGGTTCCTTAGAGTCAAATTAATGGGTTTTGTGAATATTAAATAATATAATAGTTAACTATGGTTAATAATTAACTTAACTAGGGTTACTTTGCTAACTATGGTTAAGAACATGTGGTAAAGAATTCATGGGAGGTGTGGCTGATTTTAGACCACAAGAACTAACCTTGGTTCGTTAACCATGGTTAAAATGTAACCCAACGTCAGTTAGGTTAAGCTTAGGGGTATTTTGGTCATTTCACTTGAAAATTCCCGATTACTAAAATTTTAGGCCGGACTCCTTGTCCTCTCTGCTACATTAATCTCTCCTAATACCTCAGCTCCATAATCGACTCCGTTATTTACCTGACATATCCCCAGACTTAGGTTTTACGTGTTTTCTTAACGATTACGCCCGAATAAAATAATATTAATTTCATCCCTAATGATTTTTTTCGAAACTCGGAAAATACTCCGGGACAAAATATAAAACCTAATGGTTTCGCTCACGAGTCGAAATTACGGTTTCTGCTTAGTAAAATCTTATTGTCAGTGAAAAAACAGACCGGGTTCCGTCTGAATTTTTAACCCAAAATGTCACCATAACCTTCTGCCATAAGAAAGACTATGAATATGATTTTATTTTATTTAAAATCACTTTCTAACTCTCAGATTTAAAATATAATTAATTATATTTTAACCGATTAAACAACATAATTAAAATCAGGCTGTTACAATGGAAACAAGTGGGTGCAGTATGGGTCGGGGATGGTGTATTGTGGATCAGGGAGGGAGTAGTATAGGTCGGGGAGGTATAGTATGGGTTGGGAGCAGTTGGGATGGCTGCATAAGTGATAGGGGCGGGTTCGAAAGATGCAACAGCTAGCCCGGGGGCCTTGATATATCGTCTCCGCTTAGCCTTCCCATTACCCTTATCACCGCTAGATGGTGGGGGGCGGGGTTGCTGTTCTCCTAATTATGACATTTCTATTTTTATAGGACAAATATGAAACAATCCAAAAACACTAAATCAAATGATATATAGCAAGCAACCAAAATACACATATAATTAATAATATCTACCATAAAATTTGTCAAGTCTTACATTTAATTCCATAAGTGTTGTACCGTCTACCCTGCATGTATTTATAAAGAGATAACACATAAGGACTTAATTTAATTTTTCAAAATAAGATAAACACATACTTACTCTTTATATAAAAAGAAAACCAACGGGTAAAGGATACCACATTGTAACAAGGACTCAACACGGAAAATAAAACATGTTTAAAAAGAAAGACTTAACATAAACATAAACAAAAGATATAAACGAAACCCAAACCCGATGTCACATTACAGAGCAGGTATAACCAATCCGATAAACAACTCGGCAGCGCAAGTAAACTATCCTCGTTCCCTCGAGCAGCTCGATGAGTTCCTCAAGCCTTGGCCAAACACAAGAGGATTAACCAATTAATCCCCAATATAAGAAGAATAAAGAGGATTAACAAAAAGGGATGACAGGGTACACGAATTCTACCTGGTTTAGAGATCCAAACAGAAAACACAATGAACATGTGTTCGGATCGGTGTTCCCCAATTGAAGAATGACGGAGAATGGTGAACGAAAAGGTCCTTAGAGAGAGTTCTTAGAGAAAAGAGAATAGAACTCAAAGAGAAAGGTGGGAGGTAGTTTCTAAGTGTTAGAGACGTGTAAACTAGGGTTTAAGGCGTGATTTAGAGGTTTAAAATGAATTAGGGTTCAACTGGGCCGAAACAGAAGCCCCAAATCGAATTGTTGTCAGCATCGTTTGGCCGGGCTCAGAAAACTTAGGCCGAGCGCAGACTGTTAGGCCAGGCTCAGAACACATAGGTCGGATGGATTATGCAGAAATCCAAAACGTGGATTTCCCGCACTTTAGGCCGGGCTTAGAAAACTTAGGTCGGTCGGATCCCAGAAAACCAGAATTCACTATTAAGACCCTCCCAAAGGCTAAACTACCTCTAACATACACATATGTAAAAAGATCAAAGATATATGTAACATATATAAACGTATTAAACTTATTTACGAAAAATGGAGTGTTACAATTCCACCCGCCTTATAGAAATTTAATCCTCGAAATTTCTATCTACTTTCACCAACTAGGCACATACCCTGGGTTAAGTCCTTGGACTCGAAGTCTCTAACCAAGAAGGAAGAACTAAAGGTTCTTAACACTAAAGCATCACTATCTATAATGAATATAGATAATTCAAACAAAAGCTCATAAAAGACTCGCAACAGACTCATACCACGTCCGGTCAGGGCCGAACTTCTCTGATACCACTAAATGTGATACCTTATACCCCGCATGTATTTATAAAGAGATAACACAAAAGGAATTAATTTAATTTTTCAAAATAAGATAAACACATGCCTATTCTTTATATAAAAAGAAAACCAACGGGTAAAGGATACCACATTGTAACAAGGTCTCAACGCGAAAAATAAAACATGTTTAAAAAGAAAGACTTAACATAAATATAAACAAAAGATGTAAACAAAACCCAACCCCGATGTCACATTACAGAGCTGGTATAACCAATCCGATAAACAACTCGGATAAACAAACTAAAACTAAACATAAACTAAACTACGAGTAGCGGCTCCTCGGAGTCACTCCACAGCAAGCTGATCACCGTCTTCTGTATAATCAAAAAGATACATGCAAAGCAAACAACAAAAGAGGGGGTGTAAGAAACATGTACAAAAACATAACGTCAACAGGATCGTTGGCAAGATGAAGATACAACACATAGCAATCATAACATAGTCATCATACCAACACAACAAGCGTATCACAATATAACATCAATCATATAAGGCAATGTGACTCACTACTCCGAATGCATGTGGATCCATCTACACCAGGCGTACGACTTCGAAGTTACTTTTCCACATTTTCCAATAAGCACCAACGCCGTGGCAATTCACCTTACCATGGGAGGACCCCTTGCAAAACCGACACACCATACTCTAGGATGCGCCACCACAGGGGGTCACGAATCACCTAACTCTCAGATGAATCACCGCGGACGGTCAGACCGCCTTACTCTTTGACGACCTCCCCAGAGCTTTAACACTCTGGCCAAAAAGCACCAGAGTCTCAACACTCTGGCCAAAAAACATCAGAGACTCAACACCTTGACCATTAAGCATCAAGGCCCCCTTGGCCACTTGGCTACCAAGTTACAACATCAACAATGTTATCTTCTCACCTTAGTTATTAACACTCTGGTTCTCGAGCACCAAAGCTCAACACCTTGACCATTAAGCATCAAGGCCTCCTTGGCCACTCGGCTACCAAGGTGCATTATCATCTTTAAGTTATCTAGCTTGTCTTCACTTTGTTTGGTGTCTTCTTTTATTATTAGGAACAACTGGGGTGAATCACCCATGTTCAGCTTTATGTGTTCTGGTCAGCACAGGAAAGCACGATCGTGCTTCCCCCAGCACGGGCGTGCTGACTGATAAGTCAAGCATGTTCGTACTGAATGATGAGCACAGGCATGCTTAGGCAGCGCGCCCGGTTCGAGGATTCAAACTGGAGCACGGGCATGCTCCTTATTAAGCACGGTCGTGCTCAATGGACCATCGTCGTGCTGATCTGGCCATAAGGGTCACAGGCCCTTTACCAAATCCTTAGGACAATTCATAGATTCAACCTATTGGCTTTTACTAATCCATTGAACATCAGCTTCATTATCCTTAACTGTTCTTCATGTCTTATTATTATGGGGAATTAATCATTTAATCACAGCTTCGTTATTAATGTCCCTAGAACACTCACTAATCAATCATAGGGTCTTTAACTAAGCCCTATGATCGTAACCTTGTCTCTCATACTATATTCATGTCTTATGAACAACTGGGACAACATCCCTTAAATCTCATTTGTCTTTGGTTAACATATCTTAACGTCTCAACATCATCAACAAGCCCTATTAATTTATTAGAGACTTATTAACATCATTGTTGGCATTAACATCCTCAACAATTAAAATTCATTAAGAGCACATCATCATCATCATTATCATGACAACATTCTCATCAAAACAACATCATCATCATGCAAATTCACACATGGCATTATTCAAACCTATCAACATCATCATCATGGTAACAAGTCTAAACTTGCCAAACATAAACACTTAAACATACAGATATCAAATAGGCAAGTATAAACATTTTATCAAGAAAGCAATCATGTAGGAATTTAATCAAACACCAGGGTCATGGGTTAACCCTTCATCTTACGCTACCCCATAGTCTACATGTTTATACTAGCCCTTATCCCCATACCTGGTATGAAGATTCCCATTACGGCAGCACAAGCAAACTATCCTCGTACCCTCGAGTGTCTCGATGAGTTCCTCGAGCCTTGGCCAAACACAAGAGGATTAACCAATTAATCCCCAATTTAAGAAGAAAAAAGAGGATTAACAAAAAAGGATGGTGGGGTACACGAATTCTACCCGGTTTAGACATCCAAACAGAAAACATAATGAACACGTATTCGCAGCGGTGTTCCCCAATTGAAGAATGGCAGAGAATAGTGAACGAAAAGGTCCCTAGAGAAAGTTCTTAGAGAAAAGAGAAGAGAACTCAACGAGAAAGGTGGGAGGCAGTTTCTGAGTGTTAGAGTCATGTAAACTAGGGTTTAGGGCGTGATTTAGAGGTTTAAAACAAATTAGGGTTCAACTGGGTCGAAACATAAGCCCCAAAACAATTGTTGTTAGCGTCGTTGGGTCGGGCTCATAAAACTTAGGTCGGGCGGATTATGCAAAAATTCAAAACGAAGGCCGGGCAGATTATACAGAATCCAAAACGTAGATTTTCCTGCACTTTAGGCCTGGCTCAGAAAACTTAGGCCGGGTGGATCCCAGGAAACCAGAATTCACTATTAGGACCTTCCCAAAGTCTAAACTACCTCTAACATACACATACACATATGTATAAAAATCAAACATATATATAACATATATAAACGCATTAAACTTATTTACGAAAAACGGGTTTTACAATTCCACCCCCTTATAAAAATTTCGCCCTCGAAATTTCTATCAACTTTCACCAACTAGGCACATACCTTGGGGTAAGTCATTGGACTCGGAGGCTCTAACCAAGCAGGAAGAACTAAAGGTTCTTAACACTAAAGCATCATTATCTATAATGAATATAGATAATTCAAACAAAAGCACACAGAAGACTCGCAACAGACTCATACCACGTGCGGTCAGGGCCGAACTGCTCTGATACCACTAAATGTGACACCCTCTATCCCGCATGTATTTATAAAGAGATAACACAGAAGGAATTAATTTAATTTTTCAAAATAAGATAAACACATGCTTATTCTTTATATGTAAAGAAAACCAACGGGTAAAGGATACCACATTGTAACAAGGTCTCAACGCGGAAAATAAAACATGTTTAAAAAGAAAGACTTAACATAAACATAAACAAAAGATATAAACAAAACACAACCCCGATGCCACATTACAGAGTTGGTATAACCAATCTGATAAGCAACTTGGATAAACAAAATAAAACTAAACATAAACTAAACTACGAGTAGCGGCTCCTCGGAGTCACTCCTCAGCAAGCTGCTCACCGTCCTCTGTATAACCAAAAATATACAAGCAATGCAAACAACAAAATACAGGGTGTAAGAACCATGTACATAAACATAACAACAACAGGATAGTTGGCAAGATGAACCTACAACACATAGCAATCATAACATAGTCATCATACTAACACAATAAGTGTATCACAATATAACATCAATCATATAATGCAATGTGACTCACTACTCCGAATGTGATATGATCCTGATCTGGACCGCCTTGCAGTTTCAGACAAAACAAGGATATGGACGCCACACTCAAGATATAGGTGAGAAGGTGAGTGATAAGTCATGGGTTTGATCGCCACAAGTTGTCTTGATAAGATCAAATTTAGTTCTTTTACCCAAGAACTAAAGGGAAGTTCTCACAATAGAGAAAACTCTTCAAATTTCATTGTCTTCAAAACTGATTAGTGTAGTACAAGAGTTCCCTATTTGTAGGCTAACTTGGAAATACAAGAAACATAACTCCCACTACCATGCATTTACCACAAATTGATAATTGCATTTACATTACCTAGTAAATGAGCATAAACATGATAATAACTTCCCACTAGACGTATTATGACTTAGAGCACTAATATGAAGCATTTAGTGATGCTAGGAGAATACAAAAGGTCATCATAAAATTCATCCTAAAAATATGACGAAAATTAAAAATAAAATGATAAAAATTGGACTTAATTATTATCTAATAAGCCCACTAATAATAGTGCACTAATATGTATCTAAATATGCTTCTTTCCACATACTCAAGCCATCCATGCTTCTATCATTCCCCTCCTCTTGAAAGTGATTTGTCCTCAAATTCAAACCTGCATCAAAAGTTAGTGGATTATTTAATAACATCTTTCTTTTGTTCTTTCCAACTTTTGCTTGAAATTTGGCTCTTCCATTTCTTTTTCTAGCAAAGCTCTCATTTTTCATGAGATATCCACCATTGCTTTCTTTTTTTTCAACTTTTATCTCATAGTTTTCCATTTCCTTTTCTTCTCTCTCGTCACTCTCCTTTTCTTCTACATTTTTCTCATGGCTTGCTTTTTTATCGATTTTAATTTCGTCACTCTCCCTTTCCTCTTCCTTTCTCTCATGGGTTTCCTTTTTCTTTACTTCTTTTTCCTCATCCACCGAACCCTCTTCTTTTATTTTTTTTCTCACTCATTTTTATTTTTTCACTCTCTCCTTTCAAGTACATTTGATCTTCATACACTTGGTTTGGTGACAATGGTCCAAGAGTAATTTTTCAATTATTAAATACAAATGAGTACTTGTTATTATCGACATCATATCTCGCTTGTCGTTCAACCCTCCAAGGACGCCCAAGAAACAAGTGCCTCGTTTCCATTGGGACCACATCACATAACACCTCATCTTCATATCTCCCAATCCGAAACGACACTCGTACTTGTTTGTTCACCATCTCATCACCGATATCACTAAATTTCGGGATGCTCCAAATGACATATGGTTATGGATGAACAGGAAGTCCCAACTTTTGCACCATGGTGGTACTAGCTAGGTTAATGTAACCCCTTCTATCAATGACCAAGCTACATATCTTATCCTTCACATAGCATCTAGAATAGAAAAGATCCTCCCTTTGCTTGGTATCATTTTTCTTCATTAGTGACTCCATGAAGAACCCACTAAGAAAAATTCAAATTTTGCATACAACCAGCAATAAAGATGAATCACTAGTGGAAAATATACATTAGACGGTAAAGGTTTATGTCAGTTAACCAAAAGCTAGACGTTAAAAAGGAGGCGGTGGCAGTTTTGTAAATATCAGACTTCATTAATTCAATTTTAACGTCAGTTGTTTTAATGACTGGCGTTAAAAGTGAAGTGACTCACTTTTAACGTCAGTTCAATAAAAAACTGACGTTAACAATGAACATTTTAACGTCAGTTCTATAAAGAACTGACGTTAAAAGTAAGTCACTTCACTTTTAACGTCAGTCCTTACATCAACAGACGTTAAAGGTTATTTTAATAAATTTTTTTATCTAGTATACGATCCCTTCCGCATTGCCTTCCTCAAAGTTTCAGTTTCACATGAATTGCTTTGATGTTTTGTGTTTCTGTTTTGAAAACTATAAGTTGAATCAATAACCCAAACCGGATCTCATTCATGAAGTGTAATACAGACTGATACAGAAGATTTAAAGGGTTTAAAATCCTATAAAAAGTTACATTGAAAGGGTTTAAAATCCTAAACATTAAAGCTACATCCCATCAGAGAGTTTTATGAAATATGCCAAAGGGAAAACTATACTCCGAAGACCTCAGAAAACTGGGGGGCATGAGAGAGCTCAAGAGAGAGGCAAAAACAGGTGCACTAGATCTGTTTCAAGTAAAGGCAGTGGTTCCAGAGACTTCCAAGACGGTCACTTGCTGCCAAAGCTGAGGTTTTGGAACTGTGACCCCCGAGCACCTGATTGGCCCTCCAGCAGCTGATTCTCCGGAAGGTGATAAGGTGAGCAACTCACATAATGTAATTTACTCAGACTTATCACCCATGTAATGTAATTTACTCAAACTCAGAAGTTGTTTGACCATTAAGACAAAGACCTTTGAGTCTAGGAATAGGAAGAAAGAGTGATGAAGTTAATCTCCACGGCAGAGCCATATTGTGAAGCAGAAAATTAATTAAAAGGATGGAAGGAAGCTATTTATAGGAGCAGGGGATGAAGTTACTAAGCTATTCTGATTTTCTTGAAAACTTACCTATAAACTTAATGCTCATTAAGAGGATTGAGTTACAAGGTGCATGGGTAAGTAGCACAGTACAGTCAAAGGAATGAATGCTTTTGCAGATATCTATACACTTTTAACGTCAGTTTTTTAAAAAAACTGACGTTAAAAGTGTTTTTCAAATAAAAAATATTAATTGTTAACGTCAGTTTTTTATACAACTGACGTTAAAAGTTTGATTTTTACTTCAGTTAAATAAATAGCTGACATAAATAATCCTATATATTATAAACGTGCAGAATGAATATTGGAAATAATGTAATTAATATACCGGAACTTGGCAGTCATAAATTAAGTTAACGTTAAAAATGAGGTGGTGGGTAAACTATTTGCGTCAGTTCTATAAATAACTGACGTAAATAATTATGAAACTCATTTCATTGGTTGTCATGTCCCTGTTGTCCCTCTTAACGCAGATCACTCCATATAGTACTGCAGTTTATTTCTAAACCTTTTTTTATACAAGTTTATTTTTAATTTTTATTAATTAGCTTGAATTAGTAAACAAATTATTGTGCAAATTAAAATAAATAAACACTTAACATAAAACAAGTTATATGTATAATCAAATCGTATGACATTGAAGCGATTCATAAGTTAAAATTACATGATTAAAAGATAAAAAATTTCTGCATCAACATCATTTTCTTCTCAGTCCTGTCATCAGAAACTCCAATGGATGCATCACCTCCCTCACTTGAATTCCAAGATGCAAAGTAAATCCTCAGTCACTAGCAGCGAAAGCAAAGTGAAATGGATCTTTGCATCTTTCTTCTTCAGTGGAGTTCCTTGATGCATCATCTTGAATCCACAATCACTTGCTTCCAAAGCAAAGTGAAAGGGATGACGGGGATGAAATAAAGTGAGAGAATCACATTACGTGATTCACCCAACCTTAATATCCATGTAATGTGATTTACTCAAACTCAGAAGTTGTTTGACCATTAAGACAAAGACCTTTGAGTCTAGGAATAGGAAGAAAGAGTGATGAAGTTAATCTCAACTTCAGTGCAATATTGTTAAGATGAAAATTAATTAAAAGGATGGAAGGAAGCTATTTATAGGAGCAGTGGATGAAGTTACTAAGTTATTCTGATTTTCTTGAAAACTTATCTATAAACTTAATGCTCATTAAGAGGATTAGGTACAAAGGTGAATGGGTAAGTAGCATAGTAGTCAAGGGAATGAATTTTTTTGCAGAAACTAATAAACCTTTAACGTCCATTGTGTAATACAACTGACGTAATAAGTTGTGAGTGTTTTTAACGTCAGTTTCTTAATACAACTTACGTTAAATATATGACCTTTAACGTCAGTTATTACTAACAACTGACGTAATAAGTGTGAGAGTTTTTAACGTCCATTTATTAAGACAACTGACGTTAAATATATGATCTTCAACGTCAGGTTTTACCAAAAACTGACGTAAAATGTTGTTTTATTTTAATTATAACGTTTACCCCCGCGCGCCTTCTCCACTTCTCTGTAAGTCTTTTCTCTTTTCATCACGCTCAACCCTTACTCTCGCTCTCACTCTGCCCTAATCGCGAGCTCATCTCCACCGCAACCACCGCGAAGGCTTCTTCGCCACCACCGTGAGGTACACTCTTAACCCCTAACTCTGTCTTTCCCGCTCATTCTTTGCAATAACTTGACATCTCTCTTTCCACTGGCCTTCCCGCGCACTAACTCTCCTTGTCCCTCTGCTCTCAGTAACCACATCGAACGTTGGCCACCACTCGAGCTCCCCCCCCCCCCCCCCCACCACCACGCGAGCGCCTGTTTCTGGTGAGTCTTTAATTAGGGCACATTTTTTTATTCACGGTTTTGAGTGCATGCATGTTGCTCTGCTAGTTTGAAACTGTAGTCTCAGTAGTTGAAACTTGAAACTGTGAGTTTGAGTTGTTTGGAATGTCTCTATTTTTGGTTTTGAGTGTATATTGAAACTGTAGTCTCAGTAGTTGTAACTTTAAACCGTGAGTTTGAGTTGTTTGGAATGTCTCTATTTTTGGTTTTGAGTGCATGTTGCTCTGCTGTTTGATCTGTCACGGCCGTGATGCTCATCACGGCTAGGCCGTGACCAGTTCTGCCTATGAGGGTCTGGTTCAGTTGGCACGTTACGGCCGTGATGGACATCACGGCCAGGTCGTGACCAGTGCTTGGCAATCTTCAAAAACTACAGTTTTCAATCTCCCGTATTGTCCTTATATTGGATATATAGATGTTTTGTATATCTACAGGACCTATCTAGTTATTTTTATTTATACTTCTGTATTTATTTTGAGTTATAACCTATGTTAATACATATATATTGTTTCTGAACAGGCATACATATGGATCAGTCGGATAGCCCACATGCACGGGAGGACACTGTGGGGGTTTCGCAGGACCCGATCACGCCTACGCCGGATTCTAGTGTAAGTTTACATTATATATAATATCTTTAGTCCTTCTTGTTAATGTAAGTTTATAATGTTACAACCCTCTATTTTATCATTTTTTTTGTCCTTACAGACATCACAGGCTCATAGGAAACGGGGTAGAAGAGCCACCTCGTTGAAGAAACTAGAGAAGGACAGGCAGAGCGGACAGAAGCTTGAGGTGTCCTTCGATGCTAATCTAAATGCCCAGGGACCCCGTGCTAAAGAATTTAATAAGTGGGTGTTTCTACAAGCGAAGCAGCACGTAAGCATCAACTACAACCACTGGAATGACGTTCCACAGAACGTTAAGGATCAGATTTGGGAGGCTATCACGGTATTTTACCTTTACATTCGTTTGATTTACATTATTAGATAATTATCCGAGTTATAATACATCCAGTTGTTATATATGTATCTAATGTGTAGGTAGCTTGGACTGTACCAAATGACGAGGATCATCGTCATAAATGTATGAAAATGGCATCAAAGCGTTGGAATGGGTTCGAGCATGATCTTACCAGGTACTATGTATCTGGGAAGAAGCGGCTTGATAAAATGTTCTCGGATTATCCCTGGATTGATCAGGATACTTGGGATATGTTTGCCAGGAGTCGACAGGATGGAGAATTTCAGGTTGGTTGATTAAGTTAATTTTGTATGCTTATTATAGATCATTTAATTGTATTTAATTATGTGTTTTTGTTTGAATAGGCTAAGGCAAATAAGGGTCGGCAGAATCAGGCGAAGAACGTCCACCGCCACACCATGTCTCAGGGTGGGTACCATACTCGGATCCAGCAGATGATGGCGGATAGGCTGAGGGTGAAGCAGGAAGAGCACTCTGCTAGGATTGAAAGAGGAGTGGTGCCTGAGGGCACACCATCAAGTCCTCCATCGGACATCAACCGCGAGGATGTCTGGTTAGCCGGGCGCATGACAAAGGCGGGATCTTTTAAAGTTGATGCCACTCGCGAAGTGGCAGATAAGATTGTAAGTAAATAATTAACTTGATTTCAATTGATATTTGTATAGATATTTGTAACACTTTTCACTTGCACGTTTTTTCATTTTTTTTTCATTGTAGATGGATCTTAAACCAAAATCCTCCCAGGGCGCATTCATCCCTTCTGGACGGCAGGACGTCTTGATGACTGCTCTAGGCAAGAAAGACCATCCTGGTCGGGTTCTCGGTGTTCCTGGGAACGTGACCATCAAACAATATTATGGCAAGTCTGCTTCACGAAAGCGGGTGGTCAATGAAGCATCAATTTTGGCTGACATTACTCAGCACCTCATGTCCAACCCAGATATTACAACACATCTGATGCAAGGCTTAATAGCCAACCCAGAATTCAAGCAGGCGCTTGCCAGAGAGCTTTCATCCGTCGGTACATCCCAGGACACCGCAAGGCTTGCCAACGCTTCACATGTGAGCACAAAAGAGAGTTTTAGTATGGCACATGTGGAGGACGATGAGTTGGGAGCTAGGGAGCGGGAGTTGGAAGTCCAGCGTCATGAGCATGAGTTGGAAATGAAAAGGCGTGAGCTTGAGTTGGACTCCAAACAACGTGAGCTCGAAATGTTAGCAAAGGTATTTATTCATTATTAATGTCCAAATTAGTCAAATAATTACTTGTGTTTTTTTTAATTATCAAAAACTTATATATTTTATTTTTCCTAAACTGAAGGCCAAGTCGACGTCGGTGTCGCTGTCACCTATCACTCATTTGTTCTCACTTGGTGAGGATTATGCGTTTGAGATTTTTGAATGTCCATTGGATCACGATGGATGGGTGGCACACCCAGATCAACAGAGGATATTTTCCTTCGTTGGTGATGATCTCGGGAACGCCTGCAGAAATAACGTCTGGATGAACAGCAATGTCATCAGTCTCTGGTGCACGTAAGTTAATTTTAATTTTATAACTTATTTATTTTTGGTATTTTCCCATTTAATAATTTATTTTAATTTCAATATATATATATTATGTAATTAACATCCACACCTTTTCATATCTTAGGTATCTCCATCGTCTTCAGCTTGATAAGGGCGTTGCATCAGTTTACGGTTTCTTAGATCCGTCAATCCTTCTGCCCGAGTTCTTTGCTGGCGATGCATTGAGTAAATACTTAGGGAACTTGTTGGGAGACAATCCGAAAGAATTATATCTGGCTCCCTACTGTATGGAACGCCATTGGCAGTTGTTCGTACTTCACCCGTCTAGGCATACTGTCATATTCTTCTGCTCTCTCCACCAAGATCCGCCACCGAAGGTGGTGGAAGCTGTAAATATGTAAGTAAATAATCTTAAATTTAATTTAAGTTTTAATATCAGTTGTTTTTAGTTTATTACACACATGATATATGAGTTTGTTAATTGATCGACATGATTATTTGTTTATGATAGCGCGCTGAAGGCAAGTAGCATAAGTTGCGCCAACGGGAGAAGTAGGACTTCTAAGGCTAAAGCAAATCCTGTATGGAACATCCTCAAGGTTTGGTAGTTTATTTATCAAATAATTAATATTATAATTACTAATTTATGTGTATATTCAACTGACGTTGAAATTAATTTTGTTGGTAGTCTCGATTTCAAACTGACAGTTGGTCGTGCGGCTATTATGTGATGTTTCATATGCTGAACATAGTCTCTGCATCTATTACGGATGGATGGAAGAAGGTAATATTTAAACTTGTTAAATTATATATTATAGTTTTGAAGATGACTTGCATTGATGTTATTGTTATTATTTGAACGTGTCTAGGCATTTATCGACCAATCGCCTATTGAAGAAGATGAGTTAAGAGACTTGAGGATGCGCTTCGCTGAATTCTTCTTCAAGTATGCGGCTGAAAAAGGAATTGACAACATACTTCAAGTATGGAGGCCAATGATTTAACTGTTAACATGATTCATGATAGAACATTATGGCGCCGTATGATCCATGTAGCCGACCCCACCTAGTGGGATAAGGCTTGGTTGTTGTTGTTGTTGTTGTTTAGAAACTAATTAATAACATGTATATATATATCCTTAGATAGTTTTGTTTTTTAGACATTGGAACTAAAATTTATTTATATATATACATGGGTTTTGGTTTTAAGTCCCCCCATTGTTCAATTTTCCTTTGCAATTCTGTAATGTGTGTGATATTCGTGTTCTGGGGACTGAATGCGGGGATAGGCGAGGGGAGTGATATTTTAAAACTGAATTTAAAAAAAAACCTATTAACGCTCGGTTGTATCAAACAACCGACGTTAATAGTATTTTATAAAATATACAAGACACTATTAACGCCGCTTGTTTGATACAATCGACGTTAAAATTAAACCTTTAACGCCGCTTCTTTATAACAACCGACGTTAGTTTTAACAAAATCAACGTCCGTTGTATTAAAGAACCGACGTTAATAGTTTTAGTTTAACGTCAGTTGTTTAAAAAACCGACGTTAATTTTTACAAAATTAACGTCGGTTTTGTTAAGGAACTGACGTTAATAGTTTTATATTTAACGTCAGTTCTAAACTGACGTTAAAATATTAACGTCAGCTGTATTTACGTCAGTCAGTATTCTGACGTAAAAAATCAATTTTAACTGACGTAAAAAGCACTTATTGCACTAGTGAATAAAATTTGGAATTATTCAAATAAATTTCTTTTTTCGTATTTTTTTTTCATACAGAACAGAAAAGAACAAACAAGTACGAGTGTCATAAGCACCTGAAATTCAAGGATCCTAAGCTCTGATTACCAAATGATATGATCCTGATCCGGACCGCCTTGAAGTTTCAAACAAAAGAAGGATATGGACGCCACACTCAAGATATAGGTGAGAATGTGAGTGATAAGTCATGGGTTTGATTGCTACAAGTTGCCTTGATAAGATCAGATTTAGTTCTTTTACCCAAGAACCAAAGGGAAGCTCTCACAATAGAGAAAACTCTTCAAATTTCATTATCTTCAAAACTGATTTGTCTAGTACAAGAGTTCCCTATTTGTAGGCTAACTTGGAAATACAAGAAATAAAACTCCCACTACCATGCATTTACCACAAATTGATAATTGTATTTACATTACCTAGTAAATGAGTATAAACATGATAATAACTTCCCACTAGACATTATTATGACTTAGAGCACTAATATGAAGCATTTAGTGAGGCTAGGAGAATACAAAAGGTCATCATAAAATTCATCCTAAAAATATTACGAAAATTTAAAATAAAATGATAAAAATTGGACTTAATTATTATCTAATAAGCCCACTAATAATAGTGCACTAATCTGTATCTGAATATGCTTCTTTCCATATACTCAAGCCATCCATGCTTCTATCAGAGTGACTTATGATTTTGTTTTTCGATTTTTCCAGAAGTTTGAATTTTTCTTAGTGGATTCTTCATGGAGTCACTAATAAAGAAAAATGATGCCAAGCAAAAGGGAGGATCTTTTCTTTTCTAGATGCTATGTGAAGGACAAGATATGTAGCTTGGTCATTGATAGAAGGGGTTACGTTAACCAAGCTAGTACCACCATGGTGCAAAAGTGGGGACTTCCTGGTCTAGACCATCCACAACCGTATGTCATTTGGATCATCCCGGAGTTTAGTGATTTCGGTGACGTGAAGGTGAACAAACAAGTACGAGTGTCATTCCGGATTGGGAGATATGAAGATGACGTGTTATGTGATGTGGTACCCATGGAAACGAGGCACTTGTTACTTGGGCGTCCTTGGAGGATTGAAAGACAAGCGAGATATGATGCCAACAACAACAAGTACTCATTTGTATTTAATAATCGCAAAATTACTCTTGGACCATTGTCACCAAAACAAGTGTATGAAGATCAAATGTACTTGAAAGGAGAGAGTGAGAGAAGAAGAATGAGTGAGAAGAAAATAAAAGAAGAGGGTTCGGTGAATGAGGAAAAAGAAGAAGTAAAGAAAAAGGAAACCCATGAGAGAAAGGACGAGGGAAGGGAGAGTGGCGGAATAAAAACAGAGAAAAAAGAAAACCATGGTATAAAAGTTGAAGGAAAAGAAAGCAATGAGGGATATCTTTTGAAAAATGAGAGCTTTGAGAGAAAAAGAAATGGAAGAGCCAATTTTCAAGTAAAAGGTGGAAAGAACAAAAGAAAGATGTTATTAGATAATCCACTAACTTTTGATGTAGGTTTGGATTTGAGGACAAATCACTTTCAAGAGGAGGGGAATGATAGAAGCATGGATGGCTTGAGTATGTGGAAAGAATCATATTCAGATCCATATTAGTGCACTATTATTAGTGAGCTTATTAGATAACAATTAAGTCCAATTTTTATCCTTTTATTTTTAATTTTCGTAATATTTTTAGGATGAATTTTGATGTAACCCGTATACTTGATTTGGTCATATCTTGAGCTACGAATCTCCGATTGATGCATTCTTTGGGGCGTTGGAAAGATTAGGAAATTATCTACAAATCATATATCAGGCCTCTTGAACAAATTTGGCTTCTATCATGGTGAAAAATGGGCTGAAAGTTTAATATGAATATTTGGACGAGTTTGAGCATCAAAGGAGGGTGACTTTTGGCTTGCATGCCTAAGTAACTTCTTTTTAGTTTATGGGTCATTTTTATTATTTTCTTAAGTATGATAGTTATGTTCTTTTAATATTCACTTAGTGGTGAGTTATGTCTAGTTATTAGGATTTTATGTCATCTTATGATGACCTTTGGTTTTTCTTTCCTTATGCTATATGTACACACCTATTACATGATGAAATACAACTTTGATGTTATTTTTGGATCAAATCCATTTTGTGAGAATATTGTTCTCCTAGGTTCTTGGTTGAACCAAACTAAGTTCTTATCAAGAATCCAAGATTCTTGTGGCGAACATCATTTGGCTTATCAAACTACATGTTTGTGGCGCCATCCATCTCTCATCTTCTTCCATTTTTGTTTCTTTCTTCACTTGATTTTGGTTACAAATTGTTACACTAATTTCTTGTCTAAAAATTCAACCAAATAGATCATCAACAAGGCAACCTTCCATTTGGTTGTCATCAGAATGCATGTGGATCCATCTACACCAGGCGTACGACTTCGGAGTTACTTTTTGACAATGGTCAATAAGTACCAATGACGGGGTAATTCACCTTACCATGGGAGGACCCCTTGGAAGACCGACACATCATACTCTAGGATGTGCTACCAAGGAAGGCCATGATTTACCTAACTCTCGAATGAATCACCGCTGACGGCTAGATCGCCTTACTCTCAGACGACCTCCCCAGAGCCTCAACACTCTGGCCAAAAAACACCAGAGCCTCAACACTCTGAACAAAAAACACCATAGCCTCAACACCTTGACCATTAAGCATCAAGGCCACCTTGGCCACTAGGCTACAAAGGTACATCTTCTCACTTTAGTTATTAACACTCTGGTTCTCGAGCACCAGAGCACAACACCTTGACCATTATGCATATGGGCCCCCTTGGCCACTCGGCTACCAAGGTACATTATCATCTTTAAGTTATCTAGATTGTCTTCAATTTATTTGGTGTCTTCTTTTATTATTAGGAACAACTGGGGTGAACCACCTGTGTCCAGATATCTGCGTTCTGGTCAGCACAGGGAAGTATGGTCGTGCTTCCCCCAGCACGGGCGTGCTAGCTGATAAGTCAAGCATGGTCGTGTTGACTGTTGAGCACGGGAGTGCTTAGGCAGCACGCCCTGTTCTGGGATTCAAACTGGAGCACGGGCATGCTCCTTGTTAAGCACGGTCGTGCTCACTGGACCGTGGTCGTACTGATCAGGGCAGAAGGGTCACTGACCCTTTGCCAAATCCTTGAGACAATTCATAGATTCAACCTATTGACTTTTACTAATCCATTGAACAACAGCTTCATTACCCTTAACAGTTCTTCATGTCTTATCATTATGGGTAATTAATCCTTTAATCACAACTTCGTTATTATTATCACTAGAACACTCACTAATCAATCCTAGGGTCTTTAACTAAGCTCTATGATGGTAACCTTGCCTCTCGTACTATATTCATGTCTTATGAACAACTGGGACAACATCCCTTAAATCTCATTTATCTTTGGTTAACATATCTTAACGTCTCAACATCATTAACAAGCCCTATTAATTAATTAGAGACTTATTAACATCATTATTGGCATTAACATCCTCAACAATTAACACTCATTAAGAGAACAACATCATCGTCATTATCATGGAAGCATTATCATCAAAACAAAATCATCATCATAGCATTCATCATCATGAACATTCACTCATGGCATTCATCAAAAATATCAACATCATCATCATGGTAACAAGTCTAAACATGCCAAACATAAACACTTAAACATACAGACATCAAATAGGAAAATATAAACATGTTATCAAGCAAACAATCATATAGGCATTTAATCAAACACCAGGGTCATGGGTTAACCCTTCATCTTATGCTACCCCATAGCCTACATGTTTATACTAGCCCTTCTCCCCATACCTGGTATGAAGATTCCTAATACGGCAACGTAGGCAAACTATCCTCGTTCCCTCGAGCGGCTCGATGAGTTCCTCAAGCCTTGACAAACACAAGAGGATTCACCAATTAATCCCCAATTTAAGAATAAGAAATAGGATTAACAAAAAGGGATGGTAGGGTGCACAAATTCTACCTGGTTTAGAGATCCAAACAGAAAACACAATGAACATGTATTCGCAATGGTGTTCCCCAATGGAAGAATGGTGGAGAATGGTGAACGGAAAGGTCCCTAGAGAGAGTTCTTAGAGAAAAGATAAGAGAACTCAAAGAGAAAGGTGGGAGGCAGTTTAAGTGTTAGAGTCGTGTAAAGTAGGGTTTAGGGTGTGATTTAGAGGTTTAAAACGAATTAGGGAGCAATTGGGCCGAAACAGAAGCCCAAAAATGAATTGATGTCAGTGTCATTTGGTCGGGCTCATAAAACTTTAGGCCGGGTGTAGACTGTTAGACCGAGCTCAGAAAACGTAGACTGACCAGATTATGCAGAAATTCAAAATGTGGATTCCCTTGCACATTAGGCTGGTCTCAGAAAACTTAGGCCGGGCGGATCATGTTCCTCATAAAACTTCTTCATTTCAAGGTGAGGATCATGTTCCTCATCATCTTAGCTTCATTAATCATCCATCAAACTCCATTTTCATCAACTATTTCACAGATCAATATTTCTAGATCTAGAATTTCAAATAATTATAGAAAATTGTAGAAAAATCATTTTAATGTGAAACCAATTGCTATGATATCTAAATGACTTCTACTTTCATTATCTACGAGCATGTAAGCAAAATAATTTTCTTTCCCTATTTTATTAATATGGTCGAAACTAGGCTTTTGTAGGAAAATGAAGTTTTGTTCAATTTTTAATGTATGACACTTGATTTTAACTCTTTAATACCTATAGTTGTTATATCTAGAAACTTGAAATCAAAAGAAATTCCTAACCCTATTTTCTAGCCTTGGTAGAATTTGTGTTCATATGAGCAAAATAAGTTTTCTTTAATCTTTAATTAGATAATGATTTGTATCAACTATTTAAGGTGTGTAGGTTCGAGGTCCAAGAGTTTGTGAGCAAAAGGATTTTCTAGCCTATTTTACTCATTGAGGCCGAAACCCTAACCCTAGAGGTTGGATGATTTTGTTTCATTTTTTTAACTTATAACAATTTATCTATGCTAGTTAATACTCTAGTAACAAGGATCCAAAAGATGGAGTTGAGAAAATGATCCTTTCCCTATTAATGACTCATGGCCGAACCTAGCATCAATTTGTCATAGTTGGTTTTGTTTGATTAATATATTTGTATGTTGAATTGATTGAGGGTTAATTGATAATCGTGATTTAGTCATGAGGATCGGAAAGTTCAGGAAATCCGGTGATAAGTCGGGTGGGGGAAAGATTCAACCTATCACCGGAATGGATAAGTAGTTTATAATATAACAATTGTGTAGGGCTACCTAAACCCTACTAGTGGTCGAGTAATCGACAAGACCAAAATCGCATTGAAAAATTTTCCGTAAAACCAATGATGATTTGGGGATTGTAGGTTTATCACCGTTAGTATAATCTTATAATATTGATGATGTTTGACTTTATGATTATTGATTGTTTGTGATACGTTGGTTGAGGTATTCTACTGCATGTGACGTTTTATTTTGTTGTTTGGATATTTTATGATTATTGTATTATGTGTGATCTGCCTGGTTTGATAATTTACTTAGTTGACTTTTAAGTAAGGATATATGTTGTTCGGGAGATATTTGTCTGGGTGAGAGAATAAATGTGATTTAGAGGTGCCTAGCTAATTAAGTTATTTTATCTATGAGGTGCGATGTGGAAAATGTGTTAAGACTGTGAGGGAAGGTTGAGGCACTAAGTTGTTATTGATGCAATTCAGGGAGATTCATATATAGATGTATTGTTATTCATAGTCGTGTGAGTGGAACACACGAGGTCAGGATATCCTATTTTGGGATATCGGATATTTTCGGTGAGTACCCTACGGATGTGGATGGCGAGGAAGACTAACGTAATACTCTTTTAGTTCTTAATGCATTCGAATGTTGTTGGCTCTAGACCGTTCTGGACTCATATTCCTTGATGCGTTCACATATTCTAGGCACTGGATTCTGGACTAATACTCCCTTAGTCCATGACGCGTTCGAAAGTTTGTTGACATTGGACTGTTTTGGATTAATACTCGTTTAGTCTTTGACGCGTTCGGAAGTTATTTGCACTGGATCATTCTGGACTACTGACTAACATGATAGGAATAGAGGTGACCAAGTGGGCATAAAGGTTTAGTTGCATGAGAGTAAGGGTAGAGGATGATATCGTAATTTAAGGATGATTGTTAGTTATGTGTGATGCTTGTCTTTGACTGTTATTATATTATATGTTGTGTATTCCTTTCCACTTTTGATGATAGAACTATTTCTTATCCCCTATATTTTCTGTATGCTATATTTTATTTATTATGTGATCATACGAGAAAACCCTATGGAGGAGCTTGATACTGAGGAGCTGGATGGGATTCTGTATGAACCGGATGCGGGAGGATGAGTTATGGATTCCAACGATGTAGTTTAGTGTCTAGGGCCAGTGAGTCTTAAAAGACGTTTTATATTTCCATAAATGTTAGCTTGTTTAAATATGCACCTGCAAGGGATCCTATTGATGGGATACCCTAAACAGTGTTTTTGATAACTCTGATGCAAGACATATGTGTTTATGTATTTATTATATAAGGTGCGATACATTAACTTGTTGGATGTGTTATAAGTTAAGTTTTTATTTTTACGTATTTAACGTTAAACGCGTGATTAAGAAATTAATTAATAAGGTTTTAATTTAATGGCACAATGGGGCACAACGGGGTGTCTCATTTGGTGGTATCAGAGCAGTTCGATTCTAATCAGACTGTGAGGTTTAGGATGTTGTTACTGGCCATGTCTAGTTGAATCCACATCAGATATTGACTATGCTTAGAAGTTGGGTAATGTGTCCGAACTCGATACGATAACTGACATTAGAATGACATATAGTATTTATATACTTGTTTATGTAGTATTATAAGGCATACGGATGGGAGCTAATGATTTCTTTAAATAGGATCATGGCTCGAGGAAGAGAACGTCCTACCAATAGTGGTGATAGAACTCTAGAAAGAATTGTCGGAGTTGGAAATGCTGAGAATAATTCTACTGGAAGTGGAGGAGAGTCATCTGAGACTCGTAATGTCATGAAGGACATAGCTACTGCTTTGTTACTGCAAACACAACAGAATGTGGAGATGCTGCAAATGAACAAAGAGCAGCAGGAACTGCAGAATCAAAGAAGAGTTGTTGAAGATGAAGATGAAGGGATGATTACATTCCTGAAAGCGAAGCCACCACAGTTCCTAGGGGATTATGACCCAGAGAAGGCAGAATGGTGGGTGCAAGAGACGGAGAAGATATTCGACACCACGCGCTGTAGAGAGGATAGGAAAGTGACTTATGTTGCCTTCATGTTAACTGGAGGAGCAGAATCTTGGTGGAGAGGTAAGAGAAGATTACTAAAGTCAGAAGGCGGGATTAGCTGCTGGCAGTTGTTTACTGAATGCTTCTTTGAGAAGAATCTTCCGTGTTTAGTCCGACGTGAGAAGGAGGGGGAGTTTACTAGTCTTCGACAGGGAAACATGACTGTTAGTGATTATGCATCACGCTTTGAGGCTCTGATTAAGTTTTCATAATTCTATCGGAGATTCCCAGATGAGGATTGGCGGTGTAGAAGGTTTGAAGAGGGACTGCGACATGAGCTACGGAGAGCTGTAGTGTATTTAGATATTCAGAGTTTTCCGGAATTGGTTGAGAGTTACAATGCTATAGAGAGCATAGACTAGAGGCAGGCTGCTGAGCGGAGACAACAAAGGAGTGGAGGCCCTATTCGATCAGGCTTTCAGAGGAGAGTAGATAATGGTTCTCAGGGGAGACGGGAACCATATACCCGACCAGTGCAGACCCCTGCACCAGCACCAGATGCTACAACACAAGTGGTTGGAACGGGCCAGCAACCGCAACGCCTAGTTTGTTTTAGATGCGGAGGACTGCATCATGTTAGAGATTCCATGGAGAGACCTAACTGTTCCACTGTGGGAAATCAGGTCATATAGCTCGAGATTGCGAATAGCGGGCCACTGGGAGAGTGCATACTGTGAGGGGAGCTAAATCTTCTCAATCTGGGGATCTTATACAAGGTATGTATTTGATATCTGGTAGACTTTGTCTGCTTGTTTAAGTAGCGTGATAAATAAGAAATGATGGGAGTTTGGCTTAGGTATAGTGGTGCCTGGTAGGAGGTAAATCCTTAAGATCAATATCAGTGAGTAAGACAATTATTATAAGTTAAATGTGATCGAGGCATAGTGTCATTAAGGAATCTATGGTAATGATTAATGTTTGTAGTTAAGATGAATTGTGTGAGTTTGGGAAGAATGAATGAAAGTGGATATAGTAATTTCACCTAAGTTGAATATGAGCAGAAAAAGATAAGCTCTTGTGTAAATTGAGTTTACTAGAGAAATTCAAAGTTGCTGAGTTAGATAATCCTAATCGGAGTAGTTTCTTCTGATATTAGTTTATCTTAAGGAGTGTCAAGATGTTTTACTTGGAGACTTGAAATGTGTGATTTTGATATAATCTGGAATAGTGGAATACACTCCAAGGAACTAAGATTGTGATTGGATACATCAAGTAAGAAGTTATGGTAATATTGATATCGGTGTATATTGTGGGGGTTAAATACTGAAATAAGGTTTTCTAGTGAATTAGTATTAAGAAGAGAAAATGACTAAGTTTTAATTATGTCCTTCAAGGATGATAGATTAAGGTGAGATGTTAAGGACAATGAATATAATGTAGTGATGGATTGTTTCGAGGATAAATAGAACGATATAAGAATGAATTATGTTATGAAGTTACCGCTGTCACTTTGGGGGAAGACAGCAAAAGGGAAATACAATGTAAGATCTTTGGATTAAGGTACGATTACTAGATTCTATCTAGTTTCGAGTTACGAAATTCTGAGGACGGAATTTTTTTCTAAGTGGGGTAGTAATGTAACAGCCCGATTTTCGTATACGTTGTATTAACTGTAAAGATATATTTATTTATATTTTTATCTGAGATTTAGGAAATGATTTTGGAGGAAACGAAATCTTATCTAGAACATACTCTATGGTAGGAAGCTTTGGTTAAAATTTGGGTTTAAAACTCATACGGAAACCGGTCTGCGTTTTTACTGTCAGTAGAATTTTATACCGGCAAAAAACTCTAATTTGACCCGAAACTGAAAAATTGTAGATTTGTATATTATGTCCATGAGGAATTCTACTTTCCAAATTTCTGATCAAAAATAAAATATTATGTTTATGCGGACGAATTTTGGTAAAAGTTCAGACGGAAAACGGTTGGTGTTTTCACTGGCAGTAAGATTTTACTCATCAGAAAACCTAATTTTGACTGGTGAACGAAATGGTTTATGTTTAAATCATATTTCCAACGAGTTTGGTTATTTTGAAAATTTTCAATCAAAAACGAAATATTATGTTTTTATACGGGCATAAAACCCTAACCGGGAAACCGATGGAATTGGCAACGGAACTGCAGAGATGGAACCGGACATTGGAGGAGCTAAGTTATGGGATGACTCACCAAGCATTGATGAATTAATTAATGCAATTAATCATGTATTTTAGGTGAAATGACCAAAATGCCCTTAATCTTAACCTAACCTATCCTAGTTAGTTTTTAATCATGGTTAAGGCAGGTCAAGGCCAATTTGGCTTCTTCCTCCTCATCTATGGCCCAAAACCAGTCACACCACCCTTCATTCTCCACCACATATTCTAACCTAATCATGATTACAAATTAACTATAGTTAGGTTATTATAACCATAGTTAAGTTATTATATTATTTTCTAAACTTAACCTATGTCAATTAACTTAACCTTGGTAAATTTTAATCAATTAAACTACACCTCACTCACTCACACTCCCATTTGGAGGCAGCCAACCCCCCCCCCCCCCCCCCCCCACCACCACCACCACCACCACCACCACCACCACAACACACACACAGACACATTTCATTTTCTTCCTATTACACTTGTTGTTCACAAAAACTAAAAGAACACCATATTTGTTCTTGACAAGTTCTTCATTTCTCTTCATTTACTTCATCAAACTTATTCATTCCAAGGTGAGGATCATATTCCTCATCATCGTAGCTTCATTAATCATCCATCAAACTCCATTTTCATCAACTATTTCACAAATCTCTATTTCTAGATCTAGAACTTCAAATAATTCTAGAAAATTGTAAACATATCATTTTAATGTGAAACCGATTACTATGATCTCTAAATGATTTCTACTTTCATTATCTAAGAGTTTATAAGCAAAATAATTTTCTTTCCCTATTTTCTTAATATGGCTGAAACTAGCCTTTTGTAGGCAAAGGAAGTTTTGTTCAATTTTTAAAGTATGACACTTGATTTTAACTCTTTAATACCTATAGTTGTTATATCTATAAAATTGAAATCAAAATAAATTCCTAACCCTATTTTCTAGCCTTGGCAGAATTTGTGTTCGTATGGGCAAAATAAGTTTTCGTTAATCTTTAATTAGTTAATGATTTGTATTAACTATTTAAGGTGTGTAGGTTCTAGATCCAAGAGTTTGTGAGCAAAAGGAATTTCTACCCTATTTTACTCATTGAGGCCGAAACCCTAACCCTAGAGGTTGGATGATTTTGTTTCATATTTTTAACTTATAACAATTTATCTATGCTAGTTAATACTCTAGTAACAAGGATCCAAAAGATGGAGTTGAGAAAATGATCCTTTCCCTATTAATGACTCATGGCCGAACCTAGCATCAATTTGTCATAGTTGGTTTTGTTTGATTAATATATTTGTATGTTGAATTGATTGAGGGTTAATTGATAATCGTGATTTAGTCATGAGGATCGGAAAGTTCAGGAAATCCTGTGATAAGTCGGGTGGGGGAAAGATTCAACCTATCACCGGAATGGATAAGAAGTTTATAATATAACAATTGTGTAGGGCTACCTAAACCCTACTAGTGGTCGAGTAATCGACAAGACCAAAATCGCATTGGAAACTTATTCTTAAAACCAATGATGATTTGGGGATTGTAGGTTTATCGCCGTTCGGATAATCTTATAATATTGAGGAAGTTTGACTTTGTGATTATTGACTGTTTGTGATACGCTGGTTGAGGTATTCTACTGCATGTGACATTTTATTTTGTTGTTTGGATATTGTATTATTATTGTATTATGCATGATCTGCCTGGTTCGATAATGTGCTTAGTTGACTTTTAACTAAGGAAATATGTTGTTCGGGAGATATTTATCTGGGTGAGAGAATAAATGTGATTTAGAGGTGCCTAGCCTAATTAAGTTATTTTATCTATGAGGTGTGATGTGGAAAATGTGTCAAGACTGTGAGGGAAGGTTGAGGCACTAGGTTGTTATTGATGCAATTTAGGGAGATTCATATATAGATGTATTGTTATTCACACCGTGTGAGTGGATCACGCGAGGTCGGGATATCCGATATTGCGGGTGAGTACCCTATGGATGTGGATGCCGAGGTAGACTACTGCAATACTTTTTAGTTCTTGACGCGTGCGAATGTTCTTGGTTCTGGACCGTTCTAGACTGATATTCCTTGACGTGTTCGCATATTCTTGGCACTGGATCGTTCTGGACTAATACTCGCTTAGTCCTTGACGCGTTCGAAAGTTGTTGGCACTGTACCGTTTTGGACTAATACTCGTTTAGTCTTTGACGCATTCAGAATTTATTAGCACTGGATCGTTTTGGACTACTGACTAACGTGACAAGAATGGAGGTGGCCAAGTGGGCATAAAGGTTTAGTTGCATGAGAGTAATGGTAGAGGATGATATCGTAATTTAAGGATGATTATTCGTTATGTCTGATGCTTGTCTTTGACTGTTATTATATTATATGCTATGTATTCATTTTCGCTTTTGGTGATAGAACTGTTTCTTATCCCCTATATTTTTTGTATGCTGTATTTTATTTATTATGTGATCATACGAGAAGACCCTGTGGAGGAGCTTGATACTGAGGAACTGGATGGGATTTCATATGAACCGGATGCGGGCGGACGAGTAGTGGATTCCAACGATGTAGTTTAGTGTCTAGGGCAATTGAGTCTTATAAGACGTTTTATATTTTTTTAAAATGTTAGTTTGTTTAAATATGCACCTGCAAGGGATCCTGTTGCTGGGATACCCTAAACAATGTTTTTGGTAACACTGATACAAGACATATGTGTGTATGTATTTTTTATATAAGGTGTGATACATTAATTTGTTGGATGCGTTATAATTTAAGTTTTAATTTTTACGTATTTTACGTTAAGCGCGTGATTAAGAAATTAATTAACAAGGTTTTAATTTAATGGCACAACTGGGCACAACAGGGTGTCTCACAATGGATTGTGGCCATACTGATCAGGGCAGAAGGGTCACAGACCCTTTTACCAAATCCTTGGGACAGTTCATAGATTCAACCTATTGGCTTTTACTAATCTATTGAACATCAGCTTCATTATCCTTAACTGTTCTTTATATCTTATCATTATCGGGAATTAATCCTTTAATCACAGCTTCGTTATTAATGTCCCTAGGACACTCACTAATCAATCCTAGGGTCTTTAACTAAGCCATATGATCGTAACCTTGCCTCTCATACTATATTCATGTCTTATGAACAACTGGGACAACATCCCTTAAATCTCATTTATCTTTGGTTAACATATCTTAACGTCTCAACATCAATAGCAAGCCCCATTAATTAATTAGAGACTTATTAACATCATTGTTGGCACTAACATCCTCAACAATTGACACTCATTAGGAGCACATCACCATTATCATGGCAGCATTCTCATCATAACAACATCATCATCATAGCATTCATCATCATGAACATTCACTCATGGCATTCATCAAACATATCAACATCATCATCATGGTAACAAGTCTAAACATGCCAAAAATAAACACTTAAACATACAGATATCAAAAAGGCAAATATAAACATGTTATCAAGCAAACAATCATATAGGAATTTAATCAAACACCAGGGTCATGGGTTAACCCTTCATCTTACGCTACCACATAGCCTACATGTTTATACTAGCCCTTCTTCCCATACCTGGTATGAAGATTCCCACTACGGTAGCACAGACTGTTAGGCCGACCTCAAAAAATGTAGGCCGGGCGGATTATGTATAAATCCAAAATGTGGATTTTCCGACACTTTAGACCGGGCTTAGAAAACTTAGGCCGGGCGGATCCTAGAAAACCAGAATTCACTATTAAGACCCTCCCAAAGGCTAAACTACCTCTAACATACACATATGTATAAAGATCAAACATATATATAACATATATAAAAGCATTAAACTTATATACGAAAAACGGGGTGTTACAATTCCACCCGCCTTATAAAAATTTAATCCTCAAAATTTCTATCAACTTTCACCAACTAGGCACATACCCTGGGTTAAGTCCTTGGACTCGGAGGCTCCAACCAAGAAGGAAGAACTAAAGGTTCTTAACACTAAAGCATTATTATCTATAATGAATATAGATAATTCTAACAAAAACACACAAGACTCGCAACAGACTCATACCACGTCTGGTTAGGGCCGAACTACTCTAATACCACTAAATGTGAGACCCTCTACCTCGCATGTATTTATAAAGAGATAACACAGAAGGAATTAATTTAATTTTTCAAAATAAGATAAACACATGCTTATTCTTTTTATAAAAACAAAACCAACGGGTAAAGGATACCACATTGTAACAAGGTCTCAACGTGGAAAATCAAACACGTTTAAAAAGAATGAGTTAACATAAACATAAACAAAAGATATAAACGAAACCTAACCCCGATGTCACATTACAGAGCTGGTATAACCTGTAACACCCTGTTTTTCCTATGCTTTCTGTAGCAGTAAATACATATTTAAATGTGTTTATTTTAGATTAAACTCAGAGGATGATTTTAATTAAACTAAAATCATTTTCTTGTTTTGTGGTAACATATGAAGTCATGGTAAAATTTTCGATTGAAAATTCAGACGGAAGCCAGACTACGTTTTCACTGTCGGTACAAGTTTACTATGCAGAAAACCTAATTTTGACCCATGAATGAGGCGGTTAGTGTTTTTATTATGTTTCCTTCAACTTTAGTTATTTTGAAAATTTTCGTTCAAAAATAGAATATAATATTTTATTCGGGTGAAAACATCGGAAGAATTACGATCGGACTTGATGGGACATGATGGGTAAGGTTTATGACACACTCCAAAAGTGTAATCATCACACTTTTCAAATTATATCATATTATATTCTAAAAACCTATTTTTCTCTTTCCTCTTCAACCAAACAAGTCTTTAAGACAAAACTTGCTCTCCAAGCTCATTCTCTCTCCAAAATTTCGTGCTCCCCTCTCCCTCCTCTATATAATCATCACTCATATTCATTCTCTCATTTTCTTCCTCCTTCTTCATACTTCTTCAACTTCTTCCATTTCTTCTTTTTTTCAAACACTTAAAGCTTCCAATTTTATTAGTCTTTTCTACTTGAGTTCTTCATTAAAGTTCTTCCTTATACTAAGGGTAATGCTCTCATATGATTCTTTTTTCAAGTTTCTTCTTTTATTTCTTAGTTTGCTTTTGTGTTCTTTATATGCTTTAAACTTCTAAAATCTCTCTAAAATGGTAGAAAACTCCTGTTGAGTTGAAACCACTTTCTATAGTCTTGTATTAACTTATATTTTCATATACTAAGAGGTTGTGTAAAACAAAAATCTCTACCTATCTCTTCCTATGAAGGCCGAATGCTAAGCATATGTGGCCTAGGACGTTTTTGCTTCATCTTTTGGAATATGATGATGTGTTTGAGTTTCTAACTATTCCTTGATCTTAAATCTATAAATCTTGAAAGTTTTGATAGCTTGTTTTCCTATGATGAACGAAAATATGTATAAGTAAGCCTGGGATACTACGTTTCAACTTTTCAAGTATGATCATGGATTTAGAACTCTTAATACCTTGTGATTCTAAACTTAAGAGTTGTTATCAAACAAAGAATATTTTTCCTCATTATCCTATGTAGGCCGAAACTTAAATGTTTTAGAGCAAGGATGTTTGAGTTTCATTTTCCAAAATGACCATGGACTAAGGCTCCCTAATATAGAAGGATGCTAAGTCTAAGAGATTGGAAAGTTTAAGGATTTCTAACTTTTTTATTCTATGTTATTGAACCTAGTATGTGTTATTTCTTATTTTCTAAAATGATCATGGACTTGAGCTCCATAAGATATTTGGATACTAAGTCTAAGAGATTGGAATGTTTAAGTTTCCACTGCTTTCCAAAATGATCATGGACTTGAGCTCCATAAGATATTTGGATGCTAAGTCTAAGAGATTGGAGAGTTTAGAGATTTCTAGCCTATAAATCCTATGAAGGTCGAACCTAGAAGGTTATGGACCTAGGATACTTTGTTTTTCATTTTCCAAAATGATCATGGTTTTGAGCTCCTTACTATGTGTGGATGCTAGACCTAAGAGATTGGAAAGTTTAGAGAATGCTAGCCTATTTTAATAGCCATGGCCGAATACCCTAAGTTTATAACTTAGTGGGGTTTTAATTCAACCTTGTTAAATGATCATTGTTTATGAACTCCCAACACGTAAGGATCATAAATCCATGAGTTGTATAATTTTCGGGGATCTCTAACCCTAATTTATTGTCTTGGCCAAACCTAATACCTTGTGGTTTAGTGTTCTTGGTTGATTTTAACTTGTGATCTTGTGTTTATAACCTTAGACTTCTATCATGGAGAAAGCGAGGACGTTAGCGGTACTTCTATCCAAGCATCTCATATCTCTACCTAACCAAAGGTAAGAGGGGATTGCCTAGGGACATTCAATGACTATATACATATGTGTATGTGTTTAACTTGAGTGATTTGAATATTATTATGATATGGAGCCAATACTTGAATGACTTGTTTACTTGAGCTATTGTGATTATTACTTGAAGTTAATTATTACTTGCTTTACAGTATTGTGAATTATATATATGTGATGAATTGTCATTAACTGTGATATTACTATTTGAGATATATTACTGTTGATTGAAGTTTGAGAAGCCGGACTTGAGTCTGTACTCAATGATTATAAGGATTAAAAGCCTTAATAAGCCTTGAATAGAACTTTGAAAGTTTTGATGTCATTTATAAAAGTTCGGTGTTTAAATTGCTTACTTCAAAAAGAATAAGATTCTCTTTTTTAAAAGAAATGTTGAAGTGATTTTAAGTCAAAGGAAACTGCCCTTTCATGATCTAAAGTTTTGTACAAGAGAAAATCTTTTTTGAACTATGTGTTTTATGAAAGAAAAACCCTTTGAAAATATTTGACTTTATTCCATCAAGGATTTCAAAAACAAACGAATTTCCTAATTACTTTATAAAAGATTTTGCAAAGGAAAAGGATTTTCTCCTAAATGATTTGGAAACGTTCTGGTAACTTCGATGGGTTACCGAGGTTTTATTTTGGTATTTGATTTTCACTAAACAAAAAGTAAGAATAGGTGAAATCGATTCTAGTATACGAGACGTCGGAATACTAGTGTTCTGTAATTTTCACGTAGATCTTTGATCCGTGTCACGTTGTTATGGACTGTGTATCCTAATTACGTTGTTGTGGACCGTGTGTCCTAATTACGTTGTTGTGGACTGTGTGTCCTTATTACGTTGTTGTGGACTGTGTGTCCTATTTACGTTGTTGTGAACTGTGTGTCCTAATCACGTTGTGATAAACGTTATTAAAGGTGAATGTTGTTTTCTATGACCACAAGTCTTGATTGGTGCATCGGTCTAAGGTGTTGGGATTGAGCACTCAGACTGTGTGTCCTATGTTGATGTTGAATAATTTCAAGTGATGAAAATTATGAATGGTCGTTAGCTTTGAGCTTCGACAATGAATGAGAACTAACACAAAGAAAACATCGAGAACTAAATGTTTTACATTTGCATTTACGGCAAACGTTTCCGACGTGGTTTTAACTTGAGACCTTAACATGAAAGGTATCATGTGACGGTGTATTATCATTGTTCTTAAAATGGACAATGAGACGGTGTACGTGTTTCGTTGTGCCTAAATGGACAATGAAACGGTGTGCATAATCGTTTTGCCTAAATGGCCAATGAGACGGTGTGTTATCGTTGTGCTTAGCTAGCCAATGAGACGGTGTATCGAGCCTGATCAACTCATTTTGAGGATGTTGGGATCTCCGGAGATTAAGTTTAGAGCCTGATGATTGAAGTGTCATGCAGTATCTTTATAAAACTGATTGATTCGGGTATGAGACCCATTGATATAGCACTTGTTGTTTTATCTATGAATAATGCTTAAATTCTAATATGTCAATGTGTTGTGTGTATCATGTATATGGTTGTTGTATGATATATCCATTTGTCGGTGTCTCACTCTTACAGTTATATCAGGTCTCTTCGGGTTTTGTTGTAGTACATTGGTACTCTAGTACCGATGTTGCAGAGGACTCTTTCTAAGTCACTTGAAGACCTAGTGATAGAGGTTGGGAAAGTATTCTGATTGGGGGGTCTCTCCAATGAATATTTCTCTCCAATGGGTTGTATATCTAAAGAGGTTGGTAAATGTAGTGTTATATACATCCATCTGTAGTTTAAACTTTTTCTTTCGAAAATGGAAACTTAGAGAAATGTTGTATGTCAGGGTAACTTTGTTACGAATGTGACTTTACATTTTAAATGTATGAATTATGGATTTCAGAGTTATGCTTAAAGAAAAATTTTATACCCCAGTTTTCTGACTTAAAAGAAAACAATTTTCTGAAAGCAACCAATAAATTATCTTTTTAATTTACTTCCGCATGTGTTGCGTAGTAATACCCAGTGGGGTGTTACATAACCAAATCGATAAACAGCTCAGATAAACAAACTAAAACTAAACATAAACTAAACTACGAGTAGTGGTTCCTCGGAGTCACTTTATTCTGAGCAATTGTTATTTCAAAGTTGCAGCAGCAGGCGTCTTGTACTTCCAGTAGAGAGCACTCCTCTTTCAGTGCAACACTTAGTTCACTTTCTGGAAAGCGCTTTTACTTTGTACTAAAACAGTAAATAGGTTACTGCTGTGGTACAGAGGTTGTGTGTTTATTCTTTAAAACCTTAAAAACAAATATTCTTTATTCTTTATCCTTTGTGCTATTGTCCAGAGGTCATCGAGATCCTTAAGGAAGGCATCTGATTTGAATAAGTTGACTTGGACTTCATTTCTAACATTGTAGAAGTATTGGAAAAGTAGACGGGTGAAAGGCAATCCAGAATTTAGACGGGTGCTCATGTAGTTCGAAAACTAGACGGGTGAACCACTGAGTCTTTTCCAGACAGATGCTTTTTGACACGTTATTAAGTATATTCGAATCTTGGCTAAGTGTTGACTTGATCTTTGACTGTGTGTACTGAATTTTAGACAAGTGGTATTTAGACAAGTCTAAAAACTGAGCTCTACCAAAAAGTAGGTGGGTCATAAAATAGACAAATGACCTTAAGTCTATTTTCCTTCACACTTATCAGATATGTCAGTAATTTCATATGTTTCAATATTACCATACTTAATCTATTTGGAATCATCAAAACTTAGAGAATTTACACATTGAAGGTGTTTCAGACTTATGAGGTCTCAATATTCTCCCATTTTATGATGATGACAAATAACTTTTTCCGATTTTATTGAACATCAAAAAGCAATTAGAGAAATTTTCAAAAGACATAATTTTTCAGAGTATGTTATGATCCCCCTTAATTTATACATCAGATAAAAACATGTATTAGAGCACAAACAAGATACCAGAGTAGATATTAGTTTCAAACAACTTATATCAGAGCAAAAATCAAACTTTTTGGTCATATAAGTATAAATTCATGAATAATTTTTTATTATATTTCCTCACCCCTTTTGGCATCAATCAAAAAGAAAAAAGTAGTAATGCAAATATTTAAACAGAGAGCCAAAAGGTATACCAAAACACCAATTCATTTCATATAATCAGAGTCAAAATGAGTACAAGGGACATCACTGACTAGTACATTGCATGACTCAAGGAAAAAAATGAAAAAGACTAAGTCCTAAAACCTAAGAGCTATGTCCTCCTTGGCTTTTGAAGAAAGTTTCCATCATCTTCTGCATTGCCTCCTATTGAGCTAGCATCTGGGCCTGAAAAACAGCTTGTTGAGCAATTGCTTCATCTTGTCTTTGAATGACAGTCTACAAACTTGATGTCATTTCATCCAGTCGTTGATATGCAGCATGATCATAAGCAACTACTAGAGCAGTAGAATCAGTTAAGGCCAGTGCAGTTGCAGTTGCGGATGGAGGAGGTGGACTAGGAGGAGGAGTAGGAGGTAACTCTTCAACAATAATGTGGTCCTCAGGGTGAAGGTCTAGAAAAACATTGGTTGAGAGAGTTGTGACAAAATCATTATTGGGATAGAATTCTTCTAAGAAGGCATGAGTTTGTTCATGATGAAGAGGAGAGTCCACTACAGATAGGAGAAATTCATAAGATCTCCTAATGAGATTTATGTGAGTGATAGGAGTCCATTCAGGGAAGTTTAGGATAAAGAAGGGAAAAACCATATAGAATGGAGGTATGGCATAGATTGAGGGTGAGAAAGGGTACAAGGCAAAATCTTGACTACCTCTGGCTGGGATGGTTTTCTTCTCTTCCTTCCTCAAACAAGTTAGAGCTGGAACCACATCTCCAGTAGATGCCTCTGACCTTCAGAAACTGGTGATGAGTCTCAGTGGTCAGAAGCCTCTTCCTATACTTGCATTTGTTGTCAGTCAGCTTAATTAGAGAGAACTTTTGTTCCCCAGGCATACTGATGACTTTCTGCTTTCCCTGCAGAGACATTGAATCAGGCATCACTTTGATCTCAGTAGAGGACCTCTTGAAGATGTGTGGATTGAAAAGCCATTTTCCTACATGCTTGAGTTTTCGGTCCGACTTTACAAGCTGCCTTTCAGCTTCAAGAGAGGCAATGACATTGAAGTCCTTGCCATTTAGGAAGTTGGAGCATGATTCATCTGTGACAGAAAAAGGGGTGGTTCTAGAATAGAGGTGATAGGGAGATAAGGTGGCTAAAGGGAGTGAATTGTGTCTGGTTTCAGAGAAAAAGTCTAGAAAGACTATTCTCAAAGGGACTTGGTTCTGGTTTCTGATATGGTCAGGGATTTGGGTTTTAGGTGAAGGTGGAGTATGAGTGGGATTGTCAAAATATGCAAAGTCATTGACATCCTCAGTGAGAAGGGTATCAGAATAGTGAGATGTTTATGGTGTGGAAGGCTTGGATGAGTAAGTTTCAGACATGTGAGTTTTTGAGACAGCAGGGTTAGGTTCAGAAACTTGAATTTCAAGTGTTTGTGGTTCAGGAACAGAGAATGAAGGTAAAGGTTCATGAACAGGTGATGATAAAGGAGGTGTTGGTTGTCTAATGGGTGATATATGTGGAGGAGTTGGAATTTTTGGTGAAGCGGGTGGAGTAGGGATTTTTTGTTGTGGTTGGGGTGATGGTGTTCTTTGTAGTGGTGGTGTTGGTGCTCTTTGTGGTGACATAACAGATAATGGTGATGAAGGTTGTGGAATGGAAGTTGTTGTGGCTGTTTGTTGAGGCGAAAAAGATGATTCTTTGAGGTGAGGGTGATGGTGAGGGAGTAGGAAGAAGAAAAAGTTTTCTTTTTGTCACAATGGTCCTCTTTTTCTTAGGGATCACAGTCTCTTCTGGTTAAGACTCCCCCTCGGCTTGTACAACTCTTTTTCTCTTGAATACTTTGGTAATACTTGGTCCAATGGGGACAGAGGTATCAGCTTGAACAAGAGGTTCATTAGCTTGAGAGAAGGTTTCAACAGCATTCTGAAACGAAGAACCTTCATCAGATGCCAGAGCGGATGACTCAGTAATTTTTCTTTTCTTCCTTTGCAGTTGAGGCCTTTCTTCTTCAACTGGTTCCTCAAAGGGTTCAGTTTTGACAATGGTAACAGAGAGAGATTCTTGAGAGGGGTTAGCAGCAACAGATGATGAGGCTTGAAGAGAAGGATCAACAGTGGGGGTCAGAGAAATCTTCATCAAAGATAGAGTCTTTGTGTTGATCTCAGTGCAGAGATCTGCATAAACAGCAGTCCTCAAATCCAACTTGCTTGCCCTAAAAATCCTTGTCATGATATAGCATAAGGATAATCTTTTTCCTTTCCTCTAACAGCTTTCTCCATGTGAATGAAAATCAAATCAGTAATATTTATCCTAATTTTCTGGACAAGATGAAATAGCGCAAACTTCTATATTTTACTGACATGATTCCTAGACCCGGTTCTAGGCATGACACAGTTTATGATTAAGACATGTAGAAATTTTGCCTTAGGAGATAAGTACTTGGAGTCTTTGTTTGTAGGTTTTGTAACTCCGTACAGAAAGAGATTCATGTTGGCTTCTCCTTGGTCCTTCGGCCATTCTTTGTAATACCCAGCACCTTCCCTTGGGCATTTTGTTACTTCAGCAAGTACCTCATGAGTTATGAAAACGTGATCTTCACCCACGTCTCCAGAAATCATGGAGGTTGAGTTGCCCTTGGTGATTTTTGCAGTGGTCCAAAAATCCCTAACAAGAGCAGGGAAGACAAGCTCTTGTAGTTGAAAGAAGGGTAACCATCCAGCATGGTCGAGTTCAGGAAGAACATCCAAACCCTTGGTTATGAGTTCGTCAAAGTTAGGGACCCTTCCAGGATGTACCTTTTTCAATTTAGAGATTGGAAGCTCAGTACTCTCTGCCAGAGATCCAAGAAGACTTTTGGGTGCATTGATTCAGAGAAGTGAAAGTTAGGTTTTTTTGGTAACGAAGAGTTTTCAGAGGTTGAAGACGAAGAGAGTTCAAAGAGATTGAGACTTGAGAGAAAAGATTGTGAGTGGGTAGTCTTCAAACGACACGGGTTGTTTTGTTAAAACGCTTGAGTGCTTTTTGAGTTGGTAACAAGAGAGATTATTGCCATAAACCTCAATAAATTTTGAAAAGACAATTGTTACGATAATGAAACGTTTTTCAGAAAAGGTGGCAAAATGCAATATACACGTGTCTCAGTCAGGGTTTAGAACTGAGTGCTTTTAGCCACGTCATCAGATGCTTGGCTAAAGTATACGAGTGAAGCATAGAGAAAAATAGACGAGTCAAGCAGATATAAACAAAAAAATTTAGACAAGTAAATTTTGAGACATATCAGTGTACACTTATTCACACACATTATGCATATTAATATTTCTTCTAATAAAAACAAATCTATCTTCACTTAAAGGTTTTGTAAAGATGTCTGGCCACTGATATTCAGTGTTAACAACTTAATTTCAAAAACATCTTTTTGAACATAATCTCTAATAAATTGATGCTTTATTTCTATATGCTTTTCTCTAGAGTGTTGTATGGGATTTTTCGATAAGTTGATAGCACTAGTATTATCACACCAAACGGGTATATTATGCTCAAACATTGAATAATCCTCAAGTTTATATTTTACCTAAAGCAGTTGTGAACAACAACTGGCTGTAGATATATACTCAGCTTCAGTAGTTGATAGAGCAATAGTACTTTGTCTTTTGCTTGACCAAGAGATCGTATTTGCTCCAATGAAGTGACATCCTCCACTGGTGCTTTTTCTATCAATTCTTTCTCCAACAAAACCAGCATCACAAAATCTAGCTAACCTAAAATCTTCAGTTTTCTTATACAATAAACCAAGGTTAGTGGTTCCAATTAAGTATCTGAAAATTCTTTTAGAAGCCTTATGATGAGATTATTTTGGATCTGATTGAAATCTAGCACAAAGACAAACACTGAATTGAATATCAGGTATGCTAGTAGTTAAGTATAGAAGAGATCCAATCATACCTCGGTAGACAGCTTGATCTACCTTTTTACCTTCTTCATCCTTGTTTAGAACAACTGATGGATGCATAGGAGTACCCCATAGGCTTTGAATTTTCCATTTTAAACTTTTTCAGAAGCTCCTTAGTGTTCTTTTGTTGATGGATGTAGATTATATCACTTGTCTGTTTTATTTGAAGACCAAGGAAGAACTTCAATTCTCCCATCATGCTCATCTAAAATTCATTCTGCATCAACTCAGAACTCTTTGCAGAGCTTTTCATTGTAGCACTAAATATAATATCATCAACATAAATTTGTACTACTATGAAATATTTCTTTGAGCATTTCTTGAAAAGTGTAGTGTCTACTTTTCCTCTAATGAAATTATTTTCCTTTAGATATGTACTTAACCTATCATACCAAGCTCTGGGAGCTTGTTTGAGTCCATATAATGCTTTATGAAGCTTATAGACATGGTGACGATTTTCTGAATCCTCAAACTCAAGAGGTTTCTTGACATAAACTTCCTCCTCAATAATTCCATTTTGAAAAGCACTTTTAACATCCATATGATAAATATTTATATCATGTTGTGCAGCATAAGATATGAGAATTCTAATTGCTTCTAATCTAGCTTCAGGTGCAAAGGTTTTTCGTGAAATCAATACCTTCCTATTGATTATACCCTTGAGCAACTAGTCTTGCTTTGTTTCTTACCACTCTTCCATCTTCATCTAGTTTGTTTCTAAATACCCATCTGGTTCCAATAACAGATTTATCCTTGAGTTTAGAAACTAAAGTCCAAACATCATTTCTCTTGAACTGATTCAGTTCCTCTTGCATGGCTAGAATCCAGATTTAATCTTGTAGTGCTTCTTCAATCTTTTTAGGTTCCAAATCTGATATGAAGGCCATGTTGTTGATTTCTTTAAAAGAAGATCCGGTTCTAAATCCTTCAGATGGACTTCCAATGATAAGATATTATGGATGATAGGTCTTGAATTTACAATCTTTCTTCAAATTCTGAGTTTCAGATGTATCAGCACTTGTCTGATTTTCAGACATGTCTATTTTTGACTTGTCTGAAGATTCCTCCACAACAGGATTCAGTTCAATACCTGCAACATCATCCTCTAGATATGATAGTTCTCTATCAATCTTTAAACCATCACTAAATATGATATGTTGGGTTTTCTATCTTTCCACAATTCATAAGGAGTCTTATTTAGGATAGGTCTAACCAGAATTCTGTTTTGCACATAACAAGCAGTGTTAATGGCTTCTGCCCAGAAGTACCTAGGGAGATTATTTTCATTGAGCATTGTCCTTCCCATCTCTTGAAGAGATCTATTCTTTCTCTCAACTACTCCATTTTGCTGTGGAGTTCTAGGTGCAAAGAAATTGTGAGAAATACCATTTTCCTCACAGAACAGTTTAAACTGCTTATTTTCAAATTCACCCCCATGGTCACTTCTAATAGCATAAATACAAAAACCCTGCCCATTCTGTACTCTTTTATTGAATACTGTAAAGACTTTATAAGACTCGTCATTGTGGGTTAAGAAGAGTACCCATGTAAATCTAGAATAGTCATCAACTATGACAAAGCCATATTTCTTTCCACCTAGGCTAGCTACTCTGACTGGTACAAACAGATCCATATGTAACAGTTGCAAAGGTCTAGAGGAGGTGACTTCTTTCTTAGATTTGAAACTTGATTTTACTTGTTTACCTCTCTGACATGCATCACACAAAACATCTTTCTTAAAATAAATATCAGGCAATCCTCTCACAAGGTGATGCTTTTTCAATTTAGAAATTTGTTTCATACTAACATGTCCTAGTTTCTGATGTCATAGCCACTTTTCATCCTTTTTAGACATAAAGCATGTTACACTCACTAGTGGAAAATATACATTAGACGGTGAAGGTTTACGTCAGTTAACCAAAAGCTAGACGTTAAAAAGGAGGCAGTGGCAGTTTTGTAAATATCAGACTTCATTAATTCAATTTTAACGTCATTTGTTTTAAGGACTGGCGTTAAAAGTGAAGTGACTCACTTTTAACGTCGGTTGAATAAACAACTGACGTTAAAAGTGAACCTTTTAATGTCAGTTCTTCATTGAACTGACGATAAAAGTGCGTCACTTCACTTTTAACTTCTGTTCTTTCATCAACAGACGTTAAAGGTTATTTTAATAATTTTTTTTGTCTAGTATATGTACCCTTCCGCATTGCCTTCCTCAAAGTTTCAGTTTCACAATTGCTTTGATGCTTTGTGTTTTTATTTTGAAAACTAAAATATATGTGCGAAGTATAAGTTGAATCAATAACCCAAACCGGATCTCATTCATTGAAAGGGCTTAAAATCCTTTCAAATCCTATAAAAAGTTACATTGATAGTGTTTAAATTCCTATAAAAAGTTACATTGAAAGGGTTTAAAATCCTAAACATTTGTTGAGGCTTCGTTCCCTTCACGGGTGAGCAAGAGAGGAGAGTCGAGCGACCGAGTTTTCCAAAGCGGCTGAGCAAGGGTGCACCCGATCTGTTTCAGCAATGGTCTTGGAACAGTCATTTTCTTCCAAAGCTGACGTTCTGGTGCTGTAGCTGCCGATTCTCCAGAAAGATGATAAGGTGAGCAACTCACACTATGTGATTTACACAACCTTATCACCCATGTTATGTGATTTACACAACCTCGGAAGTTGTTTGACCATTAAGACAAAGACCTTTGAGTCTAGGAAAAGGAAGAAAGAGTGATGAAGTTAATCTCCACGGCAGAGCCATACTGTGAAGCAGAAAATTAAAAGGATGGAAGGAAGCTATTTATAGGAGCAGGGGATGAAGTTACTAAGCTATTCTGATTTTCTTGAAAACTTACCTATAAACTTAATGCTCATTAAGAGGATTAAGTTACAAGGTGCATGGGTAAGTAGCACAGTAGTCAAAGGAATGAATTCTTGCAGAAACTTATACACCTTTAACGTCGGTTGTTTAATACAACTGAAGTTAAAAGGGTTTTTAAAATAAAAAATATTTATTTTTAACGTCAGTTTTTTATACAACTGACATTAAAAGTGTGGTTTTTACTTCAGTATAATAAATAGCTGACGTAAATAATCCTATAAATTATAAACGTGCAGAATGAATATTGGAAATAATGTAATATACGGGAACTTGGCAGTCATAAATTAAGTTGACGTTAAAAATGAGGTGGTGGCAATTTGGCAGTCATATTTATTTTTAACGTCAGTTTTTTATACAACTGACGTTAAAAGTGTGGTTTTTTACTTCAGTATAATAAATAGCTGACGTAAATAATCCTATAAATTATAAATGTGCAGAATGAATATTGGAAATAATGTAATATACGGGAACTTGGCAGTCATAAATTATATTGACGTTAAAACTGAGGTGGTGGCAATTTGTAAATATTAAGTCACTATTTGCGTCAGTTGTGTAAAGAACTTGTGTAAATATTAAACAAGTTTATTTTTAATCTACATTAATTAGCTTGAATTAGTAAACATATTCTTGTGAAAATTAAAATAAATAAACACTTAACATAAAAGTGTTATATGTATAATCAAATCGTATCTCATTGAAGCGATTCATAAGTTACAATTACATGATTAAAAGATAAAAAATTTCTGCAACATAGCACTAAAATATTAAAAAGTTTCTGCTTCAACATCAATTTATTCTCGCTCTGTCCTCGAAACTCCAATGGATGCATCGATCCCCTCCCCGCTCATTTGAAGTCCTTGATGCTCCATCTGTGCTTTATCCACAGTCGCTTGGGAAGGAGATGGAATAAAGTGAGGGAGTCATATTATGTGATTTACTCAACCTCAGAAGTTTTTTGACCATTAAGACAGAGACCTTTAAGTATAGGTATAGGAAGAAATAACAAAAGTCTCAAATGTGATAGAACCATATTGTGAAGGAATAGAAAACGCACGAAATATAGAGGAAAAGAAGAGGGTGTATTTACATACTGATACAGAAGAATGGCACTTTATATAGAGAATAGTCTCTCTCTGATTTTCTTGAAAACTTATCTATAAACTTAATGCTCATTAAGAGGATTAAGTTTCAAGGTGCATGGGTTAGCACAGTAGTCAAAGGAATGAATTTTTTTGCAGATATACACTTTTAATTTCAGTTGTCTTCAAAAACTGACGTTAAAAGTGCTTTTAAAATAAAAAATATTTATTTTTAACGTCAGTTTTTTATACAACTGATGTTAAAAGTTGTATTTTTACTTCAATTAAATAAATAGTCAAAGGAATTAATGTTTTTGGATAAAGGTATACACTTTTAACGTCAGTTTCTTAAGACAACTGACGTTAAATATACGACCTTTAACGTCAGTCTTTACAAACAACTGACATCAAATGTTGTTTTATTTTGGTTTACACTCGCGCGCCTTCTGCACTTCACTCTGTACGTCTCTTTTCTCTTTTCATCACGCTCAACCCTCACTCTCACTCTCACTCTCACTCTGCCCTAATCGCGAGCTCATCTCCAACGCAACCACCGCGAGGGCTTCTTCGCCACCACCGTGAGGTACACTATTAACCCTAACTCTGTCTTTCCATTCATTCTTTGCAATAAATTTACATCTCTCTTTCCCCTTCCCTCGCACTAACTCTCCTTGTCCCTCTGCTCTCAGTAACCACATCGAACGTTGGCCACCACTCGAGCTCCCCTCCCCACCACCATGCGAGCACCTATTTCTGGTGAGTCTTTAGGGCACATTTTTTTATTTTTGGTTTTGAGTGTATGTTGAAACTGTAGTCTTAGTAGTTAAAACTTGAAACCGTGAGTTTGAGTTGTTTGGAATGTACGTCTCTATTTTTGGTTTTGAGTGCATGTTGCTCTGCTTGTTGATCTGTCACGGTCGTGATGCTCATCACGGCTAGGCCGTGATCAGTTCTGCCTGTGATGGTTTGGATCAGTTGGCACGTTACGGCCGTGATGGACATCACTGCCAGGCCGTGACCAGTGCTTGGCAATCTTCAAAAACTATAGTTTTCAATCTCTCGTATTGTCCTTATATTGGATATATGTTTTGTATATCTACAGGACCTATCTAGTTATGGATCGTAGTTGGATGGTTTGTAAGCGTACTAGTGCTGAGTATTTGATGGGGGTGGGAGAATTTATAGAATTTGATCAAAGGAATGTTCCTAATAGTAATGGAATGTTCTGTTGTCCTTGTTTCAAGTGTTTGAATACGAGAAAATGTACGGTGAAGGATATACATACTCATTTGATTTGTGAAGGGATTTGCTTGAGTTATACAAGATCGATATGGCATGGTGATGTGTTGTTGAGTAGTACGGCAAGTGTCTCCCAAAGTGAGGACGTTGACGTAGATATGGAGGATGATCGAGTAGAGGACATGATCCGTGATATTGGACAAGAATCTTTTCATCGAGCTCATGTGTATGATAGGTTGTGCGGTGATGTGGATAAGCCTTTATATCTAGGGTGTACTACTCATACACGGTTGTCGGCGGTGCTAAAATTGGTTTGTGTGAAGGCGAGAAATGGTTGGACAGAAAAAAGCTTCACGGAATTGCTTGAAGTGTTGAAAGACTTGCTTCCGGAGGACAACACATTGCCTGACCGTAACTATGAGGTCAAGAAGGTATTGTGTCCTATGGGTATGGAGTATAAGAAGATACACGCATGCCCCAATGATTGCATATTGTACACCGGTGTTCATGAAGACAATCATGATTGCCCCAAATGTAGGTTATCACGATACAAAGTGAAGGGTGGTGATGATGATGATGATCTTGATGATGTGAGAAAAAAGGGTCCTCCTGTGAAGGTATTGTGGTATCTTCCAATAATTCCAAGGTTCAAGCGATTGTTTGCCAATGAGAAAGATGCGAAGAATCTTAGATGGAATAATGATGAGAGGAAACGTGATGGAAAGGTTCGTCATCCTGCTGATCCTATTCAATGGAAGAATATCGATACTATGTTTCCGTATTTCGTCGATGAGCCAAGAAACCTAAGGCTTGGACTTGCTACGGATGGAATGAATCCTTATGGTAACATGAGTAGTATTCATAGTTCATGGCCTGTTCTGTTGCTAATTTACAACATGCCCCCTTGGTTGTGCATGAAGCGCAAATACATGATGTTGTCTATGATGATTTCGGGCCCAAAGCAACCAGGAAATGACTTAGATGTTTATCTAGGTCCCTTGATTGAAGACTTGAAAACGCTGTGGGTGGAAGGTGTTGATGTAGTTGATGGGTATTCTCATGAGACTTTCAAGCTTCGTGCCATGTTATTTTGCATCATCAACGACTTTCCAGCATACGGTAACTTGTCCGGGTACAGTGTCAAGGGGCATAAAGCATCCCCTATATGTGAAGAAGGCACATGCTACACTCAGTTGCATCATGGAAAGAAGACGGTTTACCTTGGGCATCGGAGATTTCTTAGACGTGATCACCCATATCGTAAGATGAAAAAAGCTTTTAATGGATGCCAAGAGACAGAAGAAGCGCCGGCGGCCTTAATTGGAGAGAAGGTTTATCAGAGGGTAAAGGGCATCGATGTTATATTCAGCAAGTCCAAAAAGAAAGGTAAAGCTGCTGAGAAAAACATATGGAAGAAGAGGTCGATATTCTTTAATCTTCCATACTGGCGTAAGCTTGATGTCAGACACTGCATTGATGTGATGCATGTGGAGAAAAATGTGTGTGATAGTGTGATCGGGATGCTTCTCAACATTCAGGGCAAGACAAAGGATGGTGTGAATGCTCGTCTCGACCTCGTTGCTATGGGTATACGAGAGCAGTTAGCTCCAGTTGTTGAGGATGGTAAGCGGACTTATTTGCCGCCAGCATGTCATACTTTGTCAAAAAAAGAGAGACAATGTTTTTGCGGGTGTCTTCAGGGCATCAAAGTTCCACATGGTTACTCTTCAAATATGAAGAGGCTTGTCTCTAGTGATCTTAAATTGGTTGGCTTAAAGTCTCATGATTGTCACATCTTGATGCAACAACTTCTGCCCGTTGCTATTCGTGGTATTGCTCCAAAAAATGTGAGACATGCCATTACTCGGTGGTGCTCATTCTTCAATTCTATATGTAGCAAAGTCGTTGACCCCCGTATGTTGGATGACTTGGAAGTTGAGGTTGCTACAATCTTGTGCCAATTGGAGATGTATTTTCCTCCTTCCTTTTTCGACATAATGGTTCACTTAATTGTTCATTTGGTGAGGGAGATTAGATTATGTGGGCCGGTTTTTCTGAGATGGATGTACCCAGTTGAGCACTACATGAAGATCTTCAAAGGGTACGTGAAGAATCCTCATCGTCTGGAAGCATCTATTGTTCAAAGGTATGTTGCAGAAGAAGCTATTGAGTTTTGTTCGGACTACCTTCATAACACGGATCCTATAGGGGTTCCTAAGCCTCGGCATGATGAGATCAGATGTCAAGGTAAGGGTACACATGGCTTAAGAATTAATAGGAAGGATCGGGAGGAAGTGCTTCAAGCACATTTGTATGTATTGAACAACATCGAATGTGTTTAGCCTTTCTTATTTGAACATAAAAGAAAAGTCAATCAAGAAAACCCTCGAATGAGCGAAAGGTGGTTGTTGAACAAGCATAACAAGACTTTCTTACCATGGTTCAAGGAAGAAATGCTTAAGGATGGTAGTACTTCTTCTGATGACGTAAGATGGCTAGCACGTGGGCCTAACTTCAACGTCATATGTTGGAGCGGATACGACATAAATAACTTTTCCTTTTATACAAAGGAACGAGATAACAAGAGTACCATGCAAAATAGTGGGGTTATGATCGTGGCCGAAGCAATGCACTTCTCTAGTGCAAAGGACACAAAACCCGTTAAAGCACCGAGACCTTACTTTGGATATATTGAAGATATTTGGGTGCTCGATTACACTAAGCTTACGGTGCCGGTATTTAAATGTAAGTGGGTTGATAGTAACGGTGGTGTACAAACCGACGAATTGGGGTTCACATTGGTATACCTCAACAAGTTAGGTCATATAAATGAGCCTTTCATAATGGCTTCCCAAGCAAAACAAGTGTTCTACATCACTGATCCTTCTAACAAAAGGTTGTCCGTGGTTCTCCAAGGAAAAAGCATGTAATGGTAGTGATGAAAATGAAGATTCAAATCTTGATATTCCTGAGACTCCTTCTTTTTCAACAAACATGCCTGCTATAATCGAGGAGACACGGGTGGACGATGTACATGCCACTCGTGATGATCATCACGAAGGGATATTGATATAGGTAGTTTAAACTTAGTATACATTTATTTTTATTTTTATTTCTGTATTTATTTTGAGTTATAACCTATGTTAATAAATATATATTGTTTCTGAACAGGCATACATATGGATCATTGTTCCATTTTTCCTTTGCAATTCTGTAATGTGTGTGATATTTTGTGTTACTGAGATATTTACTGAATGCAGGGATAGCTGAGGGGAGTGATATTTTAAAACTGAATTTAAAAAAAAATACTATTAACGTCAGTTGTATGATACAACTGACGTTAATATTATTTTATAAAATATACAGCACACTATCAACGTCAGTTGTTTATTACAACTGAGGTTAAAATTAAGACATTTAACGTCAGTTCTTTATAACAGTTGATGTTAGTTTTAACAAAATTAACGTCCATTCTTAAAGAACTGACGTTAATTTTGACAAAATTAACGCCAGTTGTGTTAAAGAACCGACGTTAATAGTTTTATATTTAACGTCAGCTGTATTTACGTCAGTCAGTATTCTGACGTAAAAAATCAATTTTAACTGACGTAAAAAGTACTTATTGCACTAGTGACTTTGATATGAAAGTTCAGACATGTCAATCTTATACAGATTGTTTTGCCTTTTAGCAGAAAAGAGGGTCTTTCCACTATTTTCATTGACTACGCATGCATCCTTAGAAAAATATACAAAAAATCCACTATCACATAATTGACTTATGCCAAGCAGATTATGTTTCAGTCCTTTCACATATAAGACATCATAGATAATAGGTAAAGGAGGTTTACCACCAATTTTACCTACACCAACCACTTTTCCTTTCAGGTTGCCACCAAAGGTTACATGTCCACCTTTCTTAGGTTGGAGGTCTAGAAACATAGACCTTTCTCCTGTCATATGTCGCGAGCATCCACTGTCCAGGTACCATGATAGGTGTTTGTTTTGTCATGTTAAGCATGTCTGCAACAGGAATGATCATGGACTTAGGTACCCATATTTTCTTGGGTCTTTTTCTGTTAGTATGAGGAATTTGTGAAGACTTCCTTCTCTTTTTGTGGATACACTTAGACGTGATATGTCTAGCTTTTCCACAGTAGGTACATATAGGTTTATTTAAACTAACTGACACAGATTTGACAATTATTTTTGAGAACTTTGTTGATCCTTTATGATGTTCTTGACTGGAATAACTTATACCTTCTTTGTTAAGGGAGTGCCTCTGACTTCCTAAAAGTCTAGTCACATTATCTCTACCATTAACAAACTTGACAAGATCTAAAGTGAGCTCTTCTACTTTCTGTTGAAGTTTGCCAACTTCTTCAAAAGATAGAGTTTCAACTGAGATCTCTGCTTTAGACTTTTCAGTCCTAAGCATACTATTTTCTTCAACTAACTTCTCACACTCTTGAGATTTCTCTGTATACTCATTTGAGAGTTTAACATACTATCTCTTGAGGGATTTGAAAGCTTTAGACATATAGTTGGATTCTTCCAATAGTTTATCATAGGCATCATTCAATTTCACAAGTTCATAATGTATCTCAGTTTCTGATTCAGAATCAGTATCTGCTACAAGACAGAGATTTGCTTCAAGCTCTTCTCCTTCACTTTCAGTGTAGTTTTCATCAAGATCTTCCCGAGTGGCCGTCATTCCATTCTTATTTTTGTTGAAGAACTTCTTGGGAGGTTGCTTCTTGAGTTGAGGACATTCTGCATTGATGTGACCAGGCTTCTTGCATTCATAGCACACAATGACATTTGTCATTAGATCCACCATCTTTGTTGTGTTTTTCTTTATTGAAACACCTGAAAGGTTTATCCTTTCTGAAGTTTCTTTTCTTCCAAAGCTTCTTCATCTTTCTGGTGAAAAGAGAAAGTTCATCATCTTCATCATCAAAGTCATCCTCATTTGATTCATCGGAATCTTTTGAATATTCATCTACTTTGAGAGCTTTTGAGACTGCTCCCTTAGATGACTTCTTGTCAGTCTTGAGTGCAATGGATTTGTTTTTCTTTCCATTGTTTTCTTCAATCAGCTCTTGTTCATGGATCTAAAGAGTACCAAGAAGCTCATCAAGCTTTATTGTTGTTAAGTCCTTGGCCTGGGATACAGGAGTTACAAGTGGTCTCCATTGTTTTGGAAGACTTCTGAGAATCTTTTGAATGTGTTCCTCGGTCTGGTAAACTTTTCCCAGAGATTTCAATCCATTGGTTATAGTTTGAAATCTTCCATACATTTGGCCAATAGTCTCTCCTTCTTCCATTTTGAACAGCTCATACTTTCTGACCAACATGCTGACTTTGGTCTCTTTGACCTTGCTGGTTCCTTCATGAGCAACAGCTAGTGAATCCTACAATTCTTTTACAGATTCACAAGCACATACTTTTTCAAATTCTTCTTTGCTCAAGGTACGCATGATTGCATATCTAGCTTTGGCATTTAACTGTCGTTTTGTTTTTTGATCAGAAGTCATGTTTGCTTTAGGAACTACAGCTCATTCCTCGTCTTTAGGAACAAAAGGACCTTCTTCAATGATATCCCAAAGATCAGAGTTAGTGGATTGTAAAAACCACTTCATCTTTTCTTTCCAGTAGATGTAGTCCTCTCCATTGAAGTATGGAGGTCTCGCCATTGATGATCCTTCTTCAGCATGGTTCTTGCTTGTGATAGCTTCTCCTGCCATTTCCAAGATCTTTTCCTATACACTGTTAAGTGCTCAACCCAGAGGCTGAGCTCTGATACCAACTGAAATAACTAAAGTTAACACAAGAAGGGGGGGTTGAATTGTGTTTACCAACTTTTTTGGAAACTTTGAAAATATTTTTTGCAGGCACAACAAGCAAAACTTAGATAGCAGAAATTTAGAAGAGTGATATGTCTAAATTTAATATAAAACACATGTGCAGACAGAGAAGGGTAAAACAGAGTTTGATAATCACAAAATAACTCCCCAGGTTAAAAGCTTAAACAAATGATACTTAACCAAATTAAATATATAAGAGAAGAGAGATATCACTCAAGAGATTTATATTGGTTCACCCCAAAATCCATAGGGCTACGTTCAGTCTATTGGCAGCACCAAGTTTCCACTATAACTGAGTAAATTACAATACAAGTATTCTTTGCATACCTAGCCACTTCTGGCTCAACACTCAAGCAAGTATTCTTTTCTCACCTAGCCTCTTCAGGCTCAAAACAGTAAGGAATAAAGGTTTTGTTTAATTAATACAACTTGCAAGTCTTTCAGACCACACTCGGGTGAAATAAATATGAAGTATGAAAGACTGCGAATTAATATCAAATGATTGAATGTGTATTCAATGAAAGAATGAAGAAGTTAATTAAGAGAGTAAATGCTTCTGCACAGTGTTCTTAATGATATTCAAAACTTCTTGTCTTCATCTTCATTGTTTGATCTATTTAAAGACTTCAATAAAATAAATCCATTAGGCACAGCTTCAGAATTTGTGTTCTTCTGATTTGAGCTTTTGAGACACCATTAATGCCAAAGAGTCGTTCTGAGAGAACATTAAATGCTTGGGAACGTTGAGCTTTGACAAGTTTGTCCAAAAGTATACTTTATTCTGAGCAGCTGTTGTTTCAGAGTTGCAGAACCAGGCTACTTGTACTTCCAGCAGGGAGCTTTCCTCTTTCAGTGCAACACTTAGTTCACTTTCTGGAAAGTACTTTTACTTTGAACTAAAACAGCAAAAAGGTTACTGTTGTGGTATAGAGGTTGCGTGTTTATTCCTTAAAACCTTAAAATCAAACGTTCTTTATTCTTTATCCTTTGTGCTATTGTCCAGAGGTCTTCAAGATCCTTAAGGAATGCATCTGATTTGAATAAGTTGACTTAAACTTCATTTTTGACATTGTAGCAGTGTTGGAAAAGTAGACGGGTGAAAGGCAATCCAGAATTTAGACGGGTGAACCACTGAGTCTTTTCCAGACAAATGCTTCTTGCCACGTTATCAAGTATATTCCAATCTTGGCTGAGCGTTGACTTGATCTTTGACTGTGTGTACTGAATTTTAGACGAGTGGTTTTTAGACGAGTCTAAAAAGTGAGCTCTACCAAAAAGTAGACGGGTCATAAAATAGACGAATGATCTTAAGTTTATTTTCCTGCACACTTATCAGATATGTCAATAATTTCATATGGTTCAATGTTACCATACTTAATCTATTTGGAATCATCAAAACTTAGAGAATTTACACATTGAATGTGTGTCATACTTATGAAGTCTCAACAAGCAATCTTAACATAGTCATCATACCAGCACAACAAGCGTATCGCACCATGCTCTAGGATGGACCCCTTGGAAAACCGATGCACCATACTCTAGGACGCGCCACCACGGGTAGGGGGCACGATTCACCTAACTCCCGGATGAATCACCGCGGATGACCAGATCGCCTTACTCTCGGACGACCTCCCCAGAGCCTCAACACTCTGGCCAAAAAGCACCGGAGCCTCAACACTCTGGCCAAAAACCACCAGAGCCTCAACACTCTTGCCAAAAAGCACCAAAGCCTCAACACTTTGGCCAAAAAGCACCATATCCTTAACAGCTTGACCATTAAGCATCAAGGCCCACTTGGCCACTAGGCTACCAAGGTACAACATCAACAACGTTATCTTCCCACTTTAGTTATTAACACTCTAGTTCTCGAGCACCGGAGCTCAACACCTTCACCATTAAGCATCAAGGTCCCCTTGGCCAGTCGGCTACCAAGGTACATTATCATCTTTAAGTTATCTAGCTTTTCTTCACTTTGTTTGGTGACTTCTTTTATTATTAGGAACAACTGGGGTGAACCACCCCTGTCCAACTTTATGTGTTCTGGTCAGCACAGGAAACCACGATCGCGCTTCCACCAGCATGTGCAAGCTGACTGATAAGTCTAGTACAGTCGTGCTGACTATTGAGCACGGGTGTGCTTAGGAAGCTCGCCCTGTTCTGGGATTCAAATTGGAGCACGGGTGTCGTCCTTGTTAAGCACGGCCGTCATCAATGGATCGTGGCCACACTGATCTGGGCAGAAGGGTCACAGACCCTTTGACAAATCCTTGGGATAGTTCATAGATTCAACCTATTGACTTTTACTAATCCATTGAACATCAGCTTCATTATCCTTAACTGCTCTTCATGTCTTATCATTATGGGGAATTAATCTTTTTATCACAGCTTCGTTATTAATGTCCATAGAACACTTACTAATCAATCATAGGGTCTTTAACTAAGCCCTATGATCGTAACCTTGCCTCTCATACTATATTCATGTCTTATGAACAACTGGGACAAGATCCCTTAAATATCATTTATCCTTGGTTAACATATCGTAACGTCTCAACATCATTAATAAGTCCTATTAATTAATTAGAGATTTATTAACATCATTGTTGGCATTAACATCCTCAACAATTAACACTCATTAAGAGAACGACATCATCATCGTTATCATGGCAGCATTCTCGTCAAAACAACATCATCATCATAGCATTCATCATCCTGAACATTCACTCATGGCATTCATCAAACATATCAACATCATCATGATGGTAACAAATCTAAACATGCCAAACATAAACACTGAAACATACAGATATCAAATAGGCAAATATAAACATGTTATCAAGCAAACAATCCTATAGGCATTTAATCAAACTCCAGGGTCATGGGTTAACCCTTCATCTTACGCTACCCTATAGCCTACATGTTTATACTAGCCCTTCTCCCCAACCTTGTATGAAGATTCCCACTACGGCAACGCAAGCAAACTATCCTCGTTCCCTCGAGCGGCTCGATGAGCTCCTCAAGCCTTGGCCAAACACAAGAGGATTAACCAATTAATCCCCAATTTAAGAAGAAGAAAGAGGATTAACAAAAAGGGATGATAGGGTACACGAATTCTACCTGATTTAGAGATCCAAACATAAAACACAATGAACACGCGTTCGCAGCGGTGTTCCCCAATTGAAGAACGGCGGAGAACTGTGAGCGGAAAGTTCCCTAGAGAGAGTTCTTAGAGAAAGGAGAAGAGAACTCAAAGAGAAAGGTGGGAGCTAGTTTCTGAGTGTTAGAGTCGTGTCAACTAGGGTTTACGGCATGATTTAGTGGTTTAAAACGAATTAGGGTGCAACTGGGCCGAAACAGAAGCCCCAACATGAATTGTTGTCAGCGTCGTTTAGTCGGGCTCAAAAAACTTAGGTCGGGCGGATTATGCAGAAATCCAAAACGTGGATTTTCCTGTACTTTAGGCCTTATTAAGACCCTCCCAAAGGCTAAACTACCTCTAACATACACATATGTACAAATATCGAACATACATATAACATATATAAAAGCATTAAGCTTATATACAAAAAATGGGGTGTTACAATTCCACCCCTCTTATAAAAATTTCGACGTCGAAATTTCTGTCACCTTGATTGGTTAACTTTCACCAACTAGGCACACACCTTGGGTTAAGTCCTTGGACTCGGAGGCTCTAACCAAGCAGGAAGAACTAAAGGTTCTTAACACTAAATCATCATTATCTATAATGAATATAGATAATTGAAACAAAAGCACACAGAAGACTCGCAACAGACTCATACCACGTCCGGTCAAGGCCAAACTGCTCTGATACCACTAAATGTGACACCCTCTACCCCGCATGTATTTATAAAGGGATAACACAGAAGGAATTAATTTAATTTTTCAAAATAAGATAAACAAATGCTTATTCTTTATATAAAATGAAAACCAACGGTAAAGGATACCACATTGTAACAAGGTCTCAACGCGAAAAATAAAACATGTTTAAAAAGAAAGACTTAACATAAACATAAACAAAAGATATAAATGAAACCCAACCCTGATGTCACATTACAGAGCTGGTATAACCAATCCGATAAACAACTCGGATAAATGGTCGAGCTGTCGCGCACGCGCCAAAAAGGACGAGCGGGTTTTAAAAATGTAGTTTAGGGCGACAACTCGGATGTCGTCTCTCAAGGACTCTTAAAGTGTTATTTTTCACAAAAATCAGTTTTTTTGGGGGGGGTTTGGATTGAGATGCAATCAAAGAAAACAAAATAATGAAAACAGAGCAATTAAAAACAGGGCAAGTTAAAGAAATTATCAAATAGCAAACAACGATTAATCTACTGTCAAGAATTCCCAACTATCCTTGGTTAATGTAATCCCAAGCCCTAAGCAGATTCTAATCCCCTTTCAGTTATAGCAACAACTAACAACGTAATCGCTACTACGGATGTAGGTTCCTATTCCCGAAATAACAAACGGGGTTAAGCTCTCATGAACAAACGAACATGAATGAACACACGCGAAATAACAAACGCGATTAAATATAGGAAAATAACATCACTGAAACAAATCAATACAATACTACACACTCCTGAAATAACAAACAGAAATGTATAATATGGTATTGAAAAGGGAAAAGCAATTAAAATAGGGATTTACAAAACCTCGAGTTTATGGAATTCTCATACAGTAGACTAATCTAAGAATTTAGCTCTCCATGTGAAAAACGAAAAACACAGAAAAGAAATGTAAACAGAACAATGGAGAAGCAAAAGGTTCCTACAATCTGTTCAGAACAGCTATTTATACTAATCATAAATTAAGTCTACTCGCGAGGCGAAGCCTCTCTCGCGACGTGAATCTTGCGAACAGTCTGCAACCTTTGGTATTCTCGCGAGGCGAACACACCTTCGCGAGGCGAGAATCTGAAGAGTCTTCTTATTACGCCCGTTATAAATATCAAGGGCCAACCGTGATGCTTTCTGACTTCCAGTCTCGCGAGGCGAATGGATGCTCGTGAGGCGAGACTCTTCAACTTCAAAACTGCCACAGTCGTGACCTTCAACACGGGCAAGCCGTGATCGTCTCTGACTTTTCAGGCTTGGGTTACTCGCGGGGCGAACCAGAGACTTTGCAATTTCTTGGAACAGTCAGCTTCGGGGTAGCGAGGCGAGAAGAGCAGTCGCGGGGCGAACCAGAGAGGATGTCAATTTCACTGTTCTGCTGGCTTTCAGGTTCTTGAGGCGAGCAAAACTCTCGCGAGGCGAATCCCCTGCTTCTTTATTCTCTCAACTTCTACTTAACCTGCAAACAAAGAAACAACTATAAGTGTATTATTTGACTCAAACTAGCTAAATTAACCTAAAACTACCCTAGAGACACAAAACCTTGCTTGAGGACAATCTAATCTAATTTGGGTGAAAATAGGATATAATTTGCACAAAACCCTGGTCATACTAGCCATAAAACTAGATGAGCCAGAGGATTATCAAAATACCCCAAACTTAAACTTTGCTTGTCCCCAAGCAAACTAAGACTCAAAAATCAAAAAGACTCAAGACCTGGCAAGCTTAAAAGATTCAATCAACCTTGCACAAATTCAAGCAACACATCAAAACAGTTTTCTTCAATGTCCCCCCTTCCAAACAAAGTAATCCCCACATTCATTTATTCTAAACATTTGAGAATTTCATCAATCAAACAATCATTAATCTGAGAAGGGGATCTAAGTTACACACAAGAGGGAGATCACCAACTTCAAACAACTGCCTTCCTCACAAGGGCATTTAGTATATCACTCAATCACTCAGTTTAAGTCAGGCTATTAACATTGCACTCAGTTTCACTTTTCAAGAACACTTCCCAAAAATTTGATTTTCATCTCAAAAATGGTTCCCACAGAAAACATGCATGCAACATCAAAAGGTCTTTTATGGTTGTAATGGGGCCTGGCTAAGGGTAGGATATACAAAGGTACTAGGCTGAAGACCCTAGGAACTAAGAGAGCATGAGACAGTATTTACACTTTGAAATTAAACTCAAGTTCCTTTTCTCATTTTTCTTTATGCCTTGGGTGACTGCAGCCATTTATTTTCTAATACTTTTTTTTTCTCAATCCCAACAACATATTACACCTTGTAGCCACCCCAAACTTAGTTCTTGCACCCATTCTAAGATTACATGCTCTCCTAATCCTAAGATCGGGTTAACATGGTTTTCCAGATTTTTGGGCTTATAACATTAGGTTATCAAGAATTAACAGGCTAATAGGCTCAATGGGGCTAACTAGGGAACATGCATTAGGAATTGGTTATTTTTAGGCTAAGTAGTTATTTACAAAGAAACTGCCTAAATCATTTGAAGCAAACACATAATCATGCAAACCAAAAAGAGATTCAATCAAATTCAGGAAAGTGCAACTTGAAAGTGATTTTCACACAATCAAAAACATGTTGGAGGCTCAAAACCTCACCTGGACATTCATGCAAATTATTTGAAAGAGATTCTATCCCTAGTGTGTGCTTCCTATCACCCCCAAACTTATCATAAATCATGCCATCATAACAAAATCTCAAAGTTCAGTTTTCAATTTCACATGGGAATCACTTTTCAAAAACAAAAAATTTTCAGCCTAGGGGGAATCATCACATATCAATCATGCAAGCAATCTATGCAACATCAATCAAAATCCATCAAACTTGCCAACAAAAGACTCAACACACAAATACTCCTGAGCTTCTCAAATTATTCAGGAGCTTTATTCAAAGAAACAAGACCCAACAAAACTACAACTAGTTCCCTCCCCCACACTTAAAACATGCATTGTCCCCAATGAACAACAGAACTATAAAATCAGAGTGAGGGAAAGGAAAGGAAACTCCCTGATCAAGTATCAGTGTATGTGGGAGCTTCCAAGGATAGCTCCTCAACATTAACATCCACAGGAACAACAGCATCCACACCATGGAATGGCTTCAGCCTCTGCCCGTTAACCTTGAATGGCTTGTGGGTACCTGCACGTGTAATCTCTAATGCACCATAAGGAAACACATTAGTCACAACAAAGGGGCCATCCCATTTGGACCTAAGTTTCCCAGCCATCAATTTCAAAGGGAGTTAAACAATAACACTAGTGGCCCACAAAAAATTCTTTCCTAACAATCATCCAATCATGAAAAAGTTTTGTTTTCTCTTTATACATCCTAGAGCTTTCATAGGCTTCCAGCCTAAGCTCCTCAAGTTGCTGCAACTGCAGTTTTCTTTCAACACCAGATTTCTTCATGTCCATGTTACAACACTTTACTGCCCAATATACACGGTGCTCAACTTCCACCGGGAGGTGACATGCCTTACCAAAAACAAGCCGAAATGGGGACATTCCTATAGGGGTCTTGAAAGCAGTCCTCTGTGCCCACAGTGCGTCTTCCAGACGGCGGCTCCATTCCTTTCTATTAGGCTGCACCATCTTCTCTAGAATTTGTTTGATTTCCCTGTTTGATATTTCAGCCTGGCCATTGGTTTGGGGATGGTAAGCAGTGGACACTCTATGTACAACCCCATATTTCCTGAGTAAGGCCTCCATGGTTCTGTTGCAAAAGTGTGTGCCCTGGTCACTGATGATGGCCTTGGGTATGCCAAACCTGCAAAAAATGTTGGACCTAACAAATTTGGAAACAATTTGAGCATCGTTAGTCCTAGTGGGGATTGCTTCCACCCACTTTGAAACATAATCTACAGCCAACAGAATATATACAAAACCAAAAGAATGAGGGAAAGGACCCATAAAATCCATCCCCCACACATCAAAAACTTCACAAAAGAGCATGGGCTGTTGAGGCATCTCACTCCTACGAGTGATGGCAGGGCCTGTTATTTGACATTCTTTGCAATTCTTGTATACCTCATAGGAATCTCTAAAAATTGTGGGCCAGTAAAACCCAGAATCCAGGACTTTTCTTGCTGTCCTCTGTGGTCCAAAATGTCCTCCAACTGGAGAGGCATGAGAGAAATGTAGGATGGACTCTGTCTCGTGATCGGGGATACACCTCCGAATGACCTGATCACTGCAAAACTTCCACAGGTAGGGATCATCCCACACATAGTACTTTGCATCGCTTTTGAGCTTGTGGATCTTATGTCTACTTGTACCTGCAGGAACAACACCAAAGAACAAGAAAATTTACAATGTCGGCAAAACCAGGGGGTTACCCCATACAGATGTAAAAGTCTCTCATCGGGAAATCATCTTGGATGGGAAAAGTATCCTCATCCCTTGCTATCCGGCTCAAATGATCTCGCTGCAGTTTTTCAGCTCCACTTTTATCCTTTATCTCCACATTGAATTCTTGGAGCAAAAGCATCCACCGGATCAGTCTTGGCTTAGCTTCTGGCTTCTTCAACAGATATTTCAGAGCTGCATGGTCAGTGAAAACAGTCACCCTAGAACCTAGCAAATAAGACCTAAACTTATCAAGTGCAAATACAACAGCTAGCAGTTCTTTCTCAATGGTGGTGTAATTTGCCTGCAAGCATCTAAGGTCCTAGAAGCATAATGAATTACATGGGCAACCTTGCCCACCCTTTGTGCCGAACTGCTCCCACAAAGCAAAATTGGAAGCATCACACATTAGTTCAAAAGGGAGTGTCGATCTGGGGCTGGATGACGGGGTAGAAGTCAACGCTTTTTTCAGGATAGTCAAATGACTCCTTGCACTTTTCATCAAATCGAACAGGGCATCATTCTTCAGCAGGTTTGACAATGGCGGTGCTATCTTCTTTGAAGTCCTTTATAAAGCGCCTGTAGAAACCTGCATGTCCAAGAAAAGAACGGATCTCGCGTACGCAAGATGGGTAAGGCAATGAAGAAATCACATTAATTTTTGCAGGATCTACAGAAATACCCTCTTTAGAAATTACATGACCCAAAACTATCCCCTGTTCTACCATAAAGTGACATTTCTCATAATTCAAAATCAGATCAGTATCAATGCATCTTTGTAGAACTAGACTCAGACTATGCAGACATGCATCAAATGAGGAGCCATATACAGTAAAATCATCCATGAACACCTCTATGCAATTTTCAATAAATTCAGAGAAAATGCTAAGCATGCATCTTTGAAAGGTGCCAGGAGCATTACAAAGGCCAAATGGCATCCTCCTATAAGCAAACGTACCGAAGGGGCACGTGAAGGTGGTCTTTTCCTGATCCTCGGGGGCAATATGAATCTGGAAATACCCGGAAAAGCCATCAAGAAAACAATAATGAGATATACCAGCCAGCCGATCCAGCATCTGATCTATGAACGGCAAAGGAAAATGATCCTTTCTGGTGGCCTGGTTCAACTTCCTATAGTCTATACAAACTCGCCAGCTATTCTGGACTCTAGTAGGCACAAGCTCATTATTTTCATTCCTAACTACTGTTAGACCAAACTTCTTTGGTACAACTTGCACCGGACTTACCCAAGTACTATCAGAGATGGGGTATATAATACCTGCCTGTAGAAGCTTAGTCGCCTCTTTCTTCACCACATCCAGAATCAGTGGGTTAAGTCGCCTTTGGGCCTGTCTTACCGGCTTAGCTCCATCCTCCAATAGAATTCTGTGCATGCATCTGGAGGGGCTAATTCCTGGAATATCAGCCAATGTCCACCCAATAGCCTTCTTGTGCTTCCTCAGAACTTCCAATAGTTTTGCTTCCTGGTCAGAGTCAAGGCTGGAAGAGATGATGACTGGAAGTCTTTCATTTGTCTCCAGGTAAGCATACTTCAGGTTCTCTGGGAGTGGCTTGAGCTCTAAGGATGGTGGCTGCTCAATAGATGGTGCATTGGGAGTAGCCATGATGCCACGGACTTCTGCAGAACAGACAGCTCCAATCTCACTATCACTATCACTATCACCCTGCAAGGTTGAATCCAGAAACTCAGAACAAACAGAACACGGGTTAGTGTTAGTACAGTTAGTACAAGTATATACATCATCAAAACCATAAATAAAAGGAAAATCTGAAACAAAGTCCTCATGGGTATCCTCAATAAGCTCAGAAAGCAACTCTAAGTGGAATACAGAGTGCTCCTCTACTGGGTGTTTCATAGCATCAAAGATCTTGAACTTGGCCACAATACCACCAAACTCCATAGACATAGTCCCATCATACACATCAATCTTAGTCTTGGATGTCATCATGAATGGTCTGCCCAAGATTATTGGTGACCTACTGGAATGGGTCTCTCCTGCCATGTCTAGGATGTAGAAGTCCGCAGGGAAGATCAAATCATCAACTTGCACTAGTACATCTTCTACCACTCCCATGGGTCGGGCACTGGTCCTGTTAGCCAACTGGATGGTGAGACCTGTATACTGCAATGGCCCAAGATCAAGGTTGTTAAAGATGGAGGTAGGCATGACATTGATGGAGGCTCCCAGATCCAGCATGCAATTTTCAAACTTCCTGTCCCCAATAGTGCATGGAATGGTGAATGTGCCTGGATCCTTGCACTTCTGTGGTAGTGCCTGAGTAGGGGTTAAAGCAACAACTCTTTCTGGCATAGACTGGATAAGCGCTGAGACATTCATTCCCAAGTCAACCCTCTCATTAGTCTTCATCTTCCTCTTGTTGGTGCATAGATCCTTCAAAAATTTGGCATATCTGGGCACTTGCTTGATCACATCTAGGAGAGGAATATTTACAGCTACTTTTCTGAAAAAATCAAGAATCTCCTTCTCCTTATTTTCACCACCAATCTTCTTATTATTCTGCAATCTATGTGGGAATGGAATGGGTGGTCTATACACTTTCTCAGCTTCAACTTCAACCATAGGCTCAGGAGTAACCTCAACAGTAGGCTCGGGAGTTACCTCAATAGTTTCTTCATCCTTTCCAGAGGTGGCCTCAACAACTTTTCCCGATCTCAGAGATATGGCACTCACATTAGGGTTGGAGGCATTGGGATTTATCACTGGTTGTGCTGGCAGCTGGGTTGTTCTTTGAGCTTGCTTTATGTTATTTATGTCTGTGGCCATCTGTCCAATCTGTGTCCTCAAATCTTGAATGCTAGCACTTGTTTGCTTTGCGATCACGTGCTGTGGAGGCCTGGGCGTGCCTGGAACTGTCCCATTTGCTGCTGGAAAAGTGTAGTCATTTGTGCATTCATCTGTGAAGTCAATTGTGAAGTCATTTGCTTGAACATGTCTTCCATTGAAGGTCCAGAAGGTGCAGAAGTGGCCACTGGAGGAGGATTCTGAGGTGCCATCGGTCGTTGTTGGGATGAGTTCCCATACCGCAGATTAGGATGATTACTCCAGCTGGGATGGTACCTATTTGTTGAGAGGTCTGGAGTGCTGTACCTGTTCTGGTTATTGCCTTGATTATACGGATGGACTGCAAAGGCTTGAGGTGATTCAGTAAATGATCCTCCTTGCAGAATGGGGCATGCCTCATATGGGTGCTCAGGAGAACTGCACATGCCACACAACACCGCAGGCTGAACCCTATCCATTGCCAATTTCTCTACCAAAGAAGTGAGCCTATCAATTCTGTCATCACGGTCATGGCTGGAAGTAGAACTGTGGACCTCATGCACTCCTCTTGTCTCAACCGAATTTCTTCTGGTAGTAAACTGCTGGGAATTCAGTGACATATTTTCAATGAGTAGCTCGGCGTGGTGGAGTCTTGTCAACCAACGCTCCCCCACTAGCAAAGATCCAAAATATTCCTATCCATCGGCGGTAGCCCTTCATAAAAGTACTTGGATGAGGAGCTGTTCGAAATCGATCTTTGGGGGCAATCGGATGTCAACTGCTTGAACCTCTCCCAATATTCAGCTAGCGACTCATTTCCTTGCCTCGATGCCACATATCTCCTTCCTTATTGAAGTGGCTCGGAGGCGGAAAATATTTCTCTAGGAAGAGCTTCTTCAAGTCGTTCCATGTGGTAATGGAGTTCGGCTCAAGGTATAATAGCCAATCTTTTGCAGCTCCCCGGTGAGAACGGAAAAGCCTTCAACTTGATATGATCCTCGGATTACTCCTACGGCCTCAAAGTTGTGGAGCGGACAACCCGGAATTCCTTGAGATGCTTGTGTGGATCTTCACCTGCAAGACCATTAAATCTTGGCAACAAATGGATTAGCCCAGATTTTAATTCAAAAGGAGTGTCGACACCGGGGATAAGCAATGCACAAACCATTGTAATTCACATCGGGGCAGCAAGCTGCATCAATGTCCTTTGGTCTCCCATGTTTTCAAAAACAGTTTTGGAATTAGAATCACTACTAGAACTAGCCCGAAATTCTCTACGGAGTGTGTGCAGTGTTCTTTCAATTTCCGGGTCAAAATCACACAGTTCAGGGCAATTAGACCTAGTAGCCAAACCAATTCAAAACAAAAACAAAAATAAAAAAGAAAAACAGAAATAAAAATGTGAAAATAACAAAACAAGAGTCCCCGGCAACGGCGCCAATTTTTGGTCGCGCTATCGCGCACGCGCCAAAAAGGACGAGCGGGTTTTAAAAATGTAGTTTAGGGCGACAACTCGGATGTCGTCTCTCAAGGACTCTAAAAGTGTTATTTTTCACAAAAATCAGTTTTTTTTTGGGGGGGGGGGGGGGAGGGGGGGTTTGGATTGAGATGCAATCAAAGAAAACAAAATAATGAAAACAGAGCAATTAAAAACAGGGCAAGTTAAAGAAATTATCAAATAGCAAACAACGATTAATCTACTGTCAAGAATTCCCAACTATCCTTGGTTAATGTAATCCCAAGCCCTAAGCAGATTCTAATCCCCTTTCAGTTATAGCAACAACTAACAACGTAATCGCTACTACGGATGTAGGTTCCTATTCCCGAAATAACAAACGGGGTTAAGCTCTCATGAACAAACGAACATGAATGAACACACGCGAAATAACAAACGCAATTAAATATAGGAAAATAACATCACTGAAACAAATCAATACAATACTACACACTCCTGAAATAACAAACAGAAATGTATAATATGGTATTGAAAAGGGAAAAGTAATTAAAATAGGGATTTACAAAACCTCAAGTTTATGGAATTCTCATACAGTAGACTAATCTAAGAATTTAGCTCTCCATGTGAAAAACGAAAAACACAGAAAAGAAATGTAAACAGAACAATGGAGAAGCAAAAGGTTCCTACAATCTGTTCAGAACAAGTATTTATACTAATCAGAAATTAAGTCTACTCGCGAGGCGAAGCCTCTCTCGCGACGCGAATCTTGCGAACAGTCTGCAACCTTTGGTATTCTCGCGAGGCGAACACACCTTCGCGAGGTGAGAATCTGAAGAGTCTTCTTATTACGCCCGTTATGAATATCAGGGGCCAACCGTGATGCTTTCTGACTTCCAGTCTCACGAGGCGAATGGATGCTCGCGAGGCGAGACTCTTCAACTTCAAAACTGCCACAGCCGTGACCTTCAACACGGGCAAGCCGTGATCGTCTCTGACTTTTCAGGCTTGGGTTACTCGCGGGGCGAGATCTTCTTCGCGGGGCGAACCAGAGACTTTGCAATTTCTTGGAACAGTCAGCTTCGGGGTAGCGAGGCGAGAAGAGCAGTCGCTGGGCGAACCAGAGAGGATGTCAATTTCACTGTTCTGCTGGCTTTCAGGTTCGCGAGGCGAGCAAAACTCTCGCGAGGCGAATCCCCTGCTTCTTTATTCTCTCAACTTCTACTTAACCTGCAAACAAAGAAACAACTATAAGTGTATTATTTGACTCAAACTAGCTAAATTAACCTAAAACTACCCTAGAGACATAAAACCTTGCTTGAGGACAATCTAATCTAATTTGGGTGAAAATAGGATATAATTTGCACAAAACCCTGGTCATACTAGCCATAAAACTAGATGAGCCAGAGGCTTATCAATAAACAAACTAAAACTAAACATACACTAAACTACGAGTAGCGGCTCCTCGGAGTCACTCCTCAGCAAGCTGCTCACCATCCTATGCATAACCAAAAAGATACATGCAAAGCAAACAACAAAAGATGGGGAGTAAGAACCATGTATATAAACATAACGGCAATAGGATAGTTGGCAAGATTGTTAAGTCATAATGCATTTGACTCGTCATGCGTCTGACTCACACTCATGTGGCTCTTGTGTGTTTTGATGAACTCAAACATTAAGTAATTGATTTTACATTGAACCATATGAACATTGCTAATCATCTACTTGAGTTGCGTAGCCAAAGCTTTGTATCATAGCAGGACAAGTCAACAAAAGATTGTGAAAGAATCAAATGGTTGCATAAAAACGTATGAAGTACAATGCATCTGAAGTCTGACTAACTGAAGTCTACGACTTACAGTCTCATCATTCTCTGAAGAAGAACAAGTATCATAGCAGTATTGAAGCAGTATCAAAGCAAAGCAAAGCAATTAATGTTTGTCATCTTCACTGAAAGCTAAAGGAAAAGGACTTACTCGATCATGAGTAAACAAAATAGTAGAGTATACTTGTATGGAAGATTTCTCTTTATTACTTGACTGACTATGCTGAAGACCAAAGAAGAATGTTTACAACACTCAAACAACATGTCCGTGCAAGGTATCTAAAGCATCCATTACAACTTACTGGAAGCAAAAGGACTTATTCATTCGTTATAAAAGAAAAGAAGAAAAGCAACATTCTGTTAAGAGAATGATAACCTTCACCTAAGACAACAAATGAAGACTGAAGCTTTGCACTATCATCTGAATAAGAAAAAGATCAAAGTCTATCTGCTTTATCTTCAGAAGGAAAGTTGAAAGAATATTTGGATCAAGTTTACAGACCAAAATCTGATAAAGGAAAATACAAATATGCGTCTGAATCCCTGACAAGGTCAAAATCTTCATTTTGTCAGATCAATCTACCAAGACTCACGTGACAACCACTGTCTCAACCTTAGACAAAGAAATGATCAAGATTAAGATTGTGTGGTGTCTTCAAATCATTCAGGAAAGCGCTCCAAGGAAAGAATATTTATCTCTCCTGTTAAAATGGAAATTTGAAATGAAATTTATTTAAACCTGAAATGATTTTAAATTAATTATATTCCCTTGTATTCAATCGAGAATAGAAAATAAGAAAATACAAAAGGTGAATACAGCAGAGCAAGGATTTCCTTATGAAAACAAAAGGAAAAGCTACTTTATCTGAGACTTTATAAGTGTTACACAAATAAGGAAAGTACATTGTCCAAAGCAAGAAAAGCATATCTGCTATACTCATATGTCAATAAGGAATCTCCAACGTCTTCAAAGCATTTACTATCAAGTCAGAACGGCTATTTCTCAAAGAACAAAGCTGAAGACCTCCAAATGCATCTCAACGTATTTTTGTGATCAAGTATAAATAGAAGAAGTAGAAGACCAAGAAAGGATAGACAACATATACAGGTGATGTGATACAATGCAACCAGAAAAATCTCTCTGAAAAGCTATTTTACTCAAAGAAGAACTCGTCTTATATATCTATAGCTGAAAGCTCTCATCACTCACATATCTTCTTCACACTCTGAATATCATTCGAAGAAGAACTTATCTACAGCTCACCAAGATCCAAGTTCATATTCATTCTCTGTAGTGTTGGTTGAATTGCTTTGTAACCTTGAAGCTATGCTTCATAACTCTCTCAAACCTTCTGAGCCTGAAGAGGCTAGGTGTGCAAACAATACCAGTGGTTGAGTTTGGAAAGGCTAGGTGTGCAAATAATACTCGTCTGTAACCTTGATCAGTTATAGTGTTAAAACTTGGTTAAGCTAAGGACTGGATGTAGCCCAAGGTTGTGGGTGAACCAGGATAAATCTGAGTATACTTTTTCCTTATCTTTTACTTTATTATTCAGTTTGTTTAACTGTTTTAAATAACTAACTCGGGTGTGTTATATAGTTGGAAATATGTGGGTTGTAAAAGGCGTATGTCCTAAGAGCCACTCACTAAACTCCCAGCAGTTTTGAACCAAAAGCAACTCTGTCGAGACAAGGGGTGTGAATGAGATCCAAGGTTCTTCTTCCAACAAGGCCCTTGAAACCAGAATTGATGAGCTCACTTCTTTAGTGAAGTAGATGGCAATGGATAAGGTTCAACCAGCAAGGTTGTGTGGCATTTGTACTTCTCCTGAGCACCTGTCCGATGCATGTCCTATTCTGAAGGATGAGTCAGTCACTGATTTGCCTCAAGCTTATGCAGATAATCTTTACAATCAAGGCAACAATCAGAACCTGTACAGCATTCCTGACCTCTCCACAAATAAGTACCACCCCAACTGGAGGAATCATCCAAACCTTCGGTATGGGAACTCATCTGCACAACAGCAACAACTAATGTTACCGCTGGCACCACCACAGAATTCTCCCCAAGTGACCACCTCTTCACCTTCCGGACCTTCCCTAGAGGACATGATCAAGCAAATGGCTGCAAACAATCTCCAGTTTCAGCAGCAAGCAAATGCTAGTATTCAGACTTTGCACACACAGATCGGACAGATTGGACGGTTTCAGCAGCGAACGGATGCTAGCATTCATACCTTACAGACACAGATTGGACAGCTTGCCACTTCCATGAATGCCATGCAACAAGCTCAAGGATCGAACCAACTACCTGCACAAACAGTGGTGAATCCCAATGCCCCCAATCCTAATGTGAGTGCCATTTCTTTGAGATCCGGTAAAGTTGTAGAGGCAGCCCTTGAAAAAGATGAAGAAACTGTTGAGGTAACTCCTGAGCCTTCTGTTGTTGTTGAAGCTGAGAAAGTGTATGTGCCACCGATCCCCTTCCCGCAAAGAGTGCAGAAAAATAAGAAGATTGATGGGGAAGACAAGGAGAGGGAAATTCTGGATGTGTTCAGACAGGTGGCGGTGAACATTCCGCTTCTGGATGTGATTAAGCAGGTCCCAAAATATGCAAAGTTTCTGAAGGATTTGTGCACACACGATAGGAGGTTGAAGGGTAATGAGAGAGTCAATTTGGGGCGAAATGTTTCAGCCCTCATTCAACCTAAGCCTGCACCTGAGAAAGTTACAGTTTCAGCCCTCACTCAGGCACTGCCACAAAAGTGCAAGGATCCGGGAACTTTTGCTATTCCATGCACCATTGGGGACAGCAAATTCGACAATTGCATGTTGGATTTGGGAGCCTCCATCAATGTCATGCCCACTTCTGTCTTCAACAATCTTGATCTTGGTCCTTTGCAACATACGGGTCTCACTATCCAGTTGGCAAACAGGACCAATGCTCGCCCCATGGGAGTGGTAGAAGATGTGCTGGTACAAGTTGATGATTTGATTTTCCCTGCTGACTTTTACATCCTGGACATGGCAGGGGAAACAAATTCAAGCAGATCACCAATCATCCTGGGCAGACCGTTCATGAAGACGGCAAAGACAAAGATTGATGTTGATGATGGAACCATGTCCATGGAGTTTCGTGACATTATTGCAAAATTCAACATTTTCAATGCTATGAAGCATCGATTGGAAGAGCACTCTGTTTTCCAAATAGAGTTGCTCTCTGAAATTGTTGATGACACCTATGATGACTTGGTTGCTGATTTTCCATCTATTTCTGGTTTTAATGATGTTTATTCATGTATTGACTGTACTGACACTAACCCTTGTGTTGTTTGTGCTGAGATTGATTCTACTTTGCAGGGTGATAGTGTAAGTGAAGCTGTCCGTTCAGCTGAAGTTCTTGACAGCCCGGCTGCCCCAAACATACCATCTGTTGAGCAGCCACCCTCCCTAGAGCTTAAGCCACTTCCTAGGAATCTGAAGTATGCTTATTTGGAAAGGGATGAAAAACTTCCAGTTATTATTTCCTCCAACCTTGACTCTGACCAGGAAGCTAAGCTCTTGGAGGTTTTGAAGAAGCACAAGAAGGCAATTGGGTGGACCTTGGCTGACATACCAGGTATTAGCCCCTCCAGGTGTATGCATAGGATCCTGTTGGAGGATGGGGCTAAACCAGGTAGGCAGCCCCAAAGGCGGCTCAATCCATTGATTCTGGATGTTGTAAAGAAGGAGGTGACAAAACTCCTGCATGCGGGTATCATATACCCCATCTCTGATAGTAGTTGGGTGAGTCCAGTTCAAGTTGTACCTAAGAAATCTGGACTCACAGTGCTAAAAAATGAAAATGATGAACCTGTCCCCACTAGAGTCCAGAATAGCTGGAGAGTTTGCATCGATTACAGGAGATTGAACCAGGCAACTAGAAAGGATCACTTTCCTTTGCCGTTCATCGATCAGATGCTTGAACGGCTGGCTGGTAAATCCCACTACTGTTTTCTTGATGGCTTTTCCGGATACTTCCAGATCCACATTGCACCAGAGGATCAGGAAAAGACCACTTTCACGTGCCCCTTCGAAGACGTTTTCCCTCTGGGGAGGATGCCATTTGGCCTTTGCAATGCTCCTGGCACTTTCCTGAGATGCATGATTATCATTTTTACTGAATTTATTAAAAATTGCATGGAAGTGTTCATGGATGATTTCACTGTATATGGTTCCTCATTTGATGCATGCTTGCATAGTCAGAATTTGGTTTTAGAAAGATGCATTGAAACTGACCTTGTTTTGAACTATGAAAAGTGTCATTTTATGGTTGAACAGGGGATTGTTTTGGGGCATATTATTTCCAAAGAGGGTATTTCAGTAGATCCTGCTAAAATTGATGTGATTTCTACACTGCCTTACCCATCTTGCGTTCGCGAGATTCATTCTTTTCTTGGTCATGCAGGTTTCTACAGGCGCTTCATAAAGGACTTCAGCAAGATAGCTCTTCCTCTGTCAAACTTGCTGAATAATGATGCCATGTTCAATTTTGATGACAACTACAAGAAGGCATTTGACTTCTTGAAAAGGGCATTGACCTCTACCCCCATCATCCAGCCCCCTGACTGGACCCTCCCTTTTGAGCTCATGTGTGATGCTTCTAACTATGCTATGGGGGCGGTCCTGGCACAAAGGGTGGGCAAGGCTGCACATGTCATTTATTATGCTTCTAGGACTTTAGATGATGCACAGTCTAATTACACCACCACTGAAAAGGAACTTCTAGCTGTTGTTTTTGCTCTTGATAAATTTAGATCACATTTGCTAGGTTCCAAGGTTATTGTTTTCACTGACCATGCAGCTCTGAAGTGTTTGTTGAAGAAGCCAGAAGCAAAGCCGAGGTTGATTCGGTGGATGTTGTTGCTCCAAGAGTTTAATGTAGAGATAAAGGACAAGAGTGCAGCGGAAAATTTAGTGGTTGATCACTTGAGTAGAAAAGAAAGGGATGAGGATCCTTCCCCCATTCAGGATGACTTTCCTGATGAGCAGCTTTTACAGTTACATGGCGTAACTCCTTGGTTTGCCGACATTGTGAATTACCTAGTTGCTGGTGTCTTTCCGACAGGAGCAACTAGGTCACAAATCCACAAACTAAAGAGTGATGCCAAGTACTATGTTTGGGATGATCCATTCCTCTGGAAATTTGGCAGTGATCGGGTAATCAGGAGATGTGTCCCCGACTATGAGATTGAGTCTATTTTGCACTTTTCTCATGCCTCTCAAGTAGGGGGACACTTTGGGCCACAGAGGACTGCAAGAAAAGTCCTAGATTCTGGTTTTTACTGGCCCACCATTTTTAGAGATGCTTATGAGGTTTACCGGACTTGTAAGGAGTCAGACAGCAGGTACAGCCATCACTCGCAATAGTGAAATGCCTCAACAACCTATGCTTTTCTGTGAGGTGTTTGATGTGTGGGGAATCGACTTTATGGGTCCTTTCCCTGCATCTTTTGGCTTTCTCTACATTCTTTTGGTTGTTGACTATGTTTCAAAGTGGGTGGAAGCTATCCCCACTAGGACTAATGATTCTAAAGTTGTTGCAAATTTTGTTAGGTCCAATATATTTTGCAAGTTCGGAATACCTCGGGCTATCATAAGTGACCAGGGCACTCATTTCTGCAACCGCACAATGGAAGCTTTACTCCGGAAGTATGGAGTTGTGCACAGGGTCTCCACTGCTTATCATCCCCAGACCAATGGCCAGGCTGAGATCTCCAACAGAGAGATCAAACAGATCCTAGAGAAAGTGGTGCAGCCGAATAGGAAGGACTGGAGCCGCCGTCTAGAAGACGCACTTTCGGCTCAGAGGACCGCTTTCAAGACACCAATAGGGATGTCCCCCTTTAGGCTTGTGTTCGATAAGGCATGTCATCTCCCTGTGGAAGTTGAGCACCGTGCTTATTGGGCGGTCAAGTGCTGTAATTTGGAAACGCAAAAAGCTGGCATTGAAAGGAAACTCCAACTACAGCAGCTTGAAGAGCTTAGGCTAGAAGCCTATGAAAGCTCTCGGATTTATAAAGAGAAAACCAAGCACTTCCATGATAGGATGATTGCTAGGAAGGAATTCTCTGTGGGCCAACAGGTCTTACTGTTTAACTCCCGCTTGAAAGTGATGGCTGGGAAACTTCAATCCAAGTGGATTGGCCCATTTGTTGTTACTAATGTTTTTCCTCATGTTGCAGTAGAAATTAAAAGTGCAGGTAGCAACAAGGCCTTCAAGGTTAACGGGCAGCGCTTGAAGCTATTCCATGGAATCTCGGTGCCCGAAGATGCTACTGTTGAGGAGCTCTCCTTGGGAGAGCCCACCTACACTGCAACTTGATCAGGGAGCACTTTCCCCTTTCCCTCACTCTGATTTTATATTTATGTTCTTTCATTGAGGACAATGTATGTTTTAAGTGTGGGGAAGGGAACCATTTGTTGTGTTTTGTTTTGTGTTTTTTTTTTGTTTTGTTTTCTTTTAGCTCTTGAATAATTTGAGAAGATCAAGAGCATGTGTGTGAGTCTTGTGTCGGCAAGCTTGGTGGGTTTTGTTGACTTGGCACAGATTGATTGCATGACATATGTTGATGATTCCCCCTAGGTTTTAAAAAAAATTGAAAATTGATCCCCATGTGGAAAAAAAAATTGAAAACTGAGCTTTGAGGAATTTTGTTGTGATTGCATGATTTAAGATAAGTTTGGGGTGAAGGGGTGCACACACTAGGGATTGAATCTCGGTCAAACAATTTGCAAAAATGTCCAGGTGAGGATTTGAACCTCCAACATGTTTTTAATTGTGTGAATCACTTTCAAAACATGTTTTTAATTGTGTGAATCACTTTCAAGTTGCACTTTCCCGAATTTTCTTGAGTCTCCTCTTGGTTTGCATGTTTATGTGATTGCATCAGATGATTTAGGCAGATTTTCTTTGAAATAGCTACTTGGCCTAAATTGAACCATCCCTAATGCAAGTTCCCTAGTTAGCCCCATTGAGCCTAATAAGCCTATTGTTTCTTGATAACCCTATGTTATGAGCCAAAATCTGGAAAAACCATGTTAACCCGATCTTAGGATTAGGAGAGCATGAGCAAGAGAAGGTTTGTAAGAAACTAAGTTTGGGGTGGCTACAAGGTGTGATATGCCATTCTGGGTTGAGAAAAAGAAAAACATAAAGGTTGAAGCCAAAGGCAAAAAGATAAAAAATAAATAAATAAATAAATAAAATAAATCGGTGTCAAAGGGAAAAAGGTTGTAGTCACCCAAGGCAAAAAGAAGGATGAGAAAAGGATATTGGGTGGAATTTTAATGTTTCGAAGTGTTTCATGCTATCTTAATTCCTAGGGATGTAAAGCCTAGTACCTTTGTATATCCTACCCTTAGCCAGGCCCCAGTACAACCTTTAAAAGACCTTTTGATGTTGCATGCATGTTTTCGTGGGAACCTTGATTGAGATGAAAATCAAATTCATGGGAAGTGCTCTTGAAATGTGAACTGAGTGAAAAGTTGATAGCCTAGACAAATTGAGCGAGTGAGTGAAATACTACATGCCCTTGTGAGGAAAGAAATTGTTTGAAATTGGTGATCTCCCTTTTGTGTGTAACTTGGATCCCTTACTTAGATTAATGATTGTTTGAATGATGAAATTCTCAAATGTTTAGAGTAAATGATTGTGGGGATTACATTGTTGAAAAGGGGGGAACATTGAAGGAAATTTGGTTTGATGAATTGCTTGAAATTTGTGCGAAATTGATTGAATCCTTTAAGTTTGCCAAGTCTTGAGTCTTTTTGAGTTTTAGTTTGCTTGGGGACAAGCAAAGTTCAAGTTGGAGGTATTTTGATCAGCCTCTGGCTCATCTAGTTTTATGACTAGTATGACCGTGGTTTTGTCTTAATTGTATCTCATTTTCGCCCAAATTAGACTTGATTGTCCTCGAGCAAGGTTTTGAGTCCCTTAAGTAGTTTTAGGATAATTTAGCCAGTTTTGAGTCAAATAAAGCACTTATTGCTATTTCATGTTTCAGGACTTAGGAGAAGAAGCCATCACGGCCTAGCCGTGACACTGGTCACGGCCGTGATGAGCTACCCATGAAAGACAGAAAGCATCACGGCCTAGTCGTGACACTGGTCACGGCCATGATGAGAAGACCCTAGAGATCAGAGAGGATCATGGCCTAGCCGTGATTCCCATCACTTGTGTGATGGGAAGACAATGAAGAACAGAAGTGATCACGGCCTAGCCGTGATGGAGGTCACGGCCGTGACAGATCAACACCCAAAGTCAGAATGCATCACGGCCTGGCCGTGATAGGTATCACGGCCTGGCCGTGATAGGTATCACGGCCGTGACGGACCAGAATTTGAATGCGCGCCCTTGACAGAAGCGGTCACGGCCTGGCCGTGACGGCCATCACGGTCGTGACGCGCGGCCACCTTATAAAACAGAAGCGCAGCAGACAAAAAGGATATCCAATTTTCACAGTTTACATCATATACTTTTAGTTTTTGTCATATTTGTAATGGAGAACTAATCTCCCTAGATTAATCTGCTGTAATCGGCTTCCGTCGACACTTGAGATTCTGTAATTCCCGATTGTATTTCCTTCTCTCTTTCAATACTATTCTATATTCTCTGTTTGCTTAATTCAGTTTGTATCGAATCAGTGTTGATTTATTTTCGATGATTTTATGTTCCTAAACTTAATCGTGTTTGCTTAATTCGCGTGCGTTCAATCGTGTTTGCTTAATTCACGAGTGCTTCACCCCGTTTGCTTAATTCAGGAATTAGGAACATATGTCCCGTAGCGTCGATTTCGCTTGTTAATCGATGCTACAATGGAAAAGGGATTAGAATCCGCTTAGGGCATGGAATTACATGAACCGATGATAGTGGGAAACCGAACAGTAGATTGATCGTCTTCGCCTTATTTGATAATCGTTTTTATTCCTCTGTTCTGTTATGTTTTTCTCAATTGATTTTCAAACCCCCCCACCCCCCCAAAACTGATTTTCTGCGATAATAACATTACGAGAGTCCTTGTTATACGATACCCGAGTTGTCGCATCCTGACTACACTTTTTGCAAACCACTCGCTTTTTGACCCGTGCGCGACAGCGTGTCAGATTTCAAAGGGGTTTTTTTTTAATCTGGATTGTTCTGATCTTAATGAGATTGACTTTTTCTCAACAAGTGGATATCACGATCGAAATTTTACCCAGTGTAAGGTATTCCAAAACAAAAACTCAAACATGGGTAAACCTTTCAAGAACAAAATTGCCCCAGTGTAAGCCGTTCTAGAATAAACACAACCAAGGATACACCTTTTAAGAACAAAACTGCCCCAAAAAAAATTTCCCCAGTTTATGGTTCTAAGGATAAAGTTATCCTCATTCAAGCCAAATCTCGCCCTAACTTTTGCTTAGACCGCCCTTTCGAGTTTTCAGTCTAACGGGCTTTTTTTTTTTTAAGAGCAAAGTGCTTGGAAAAGAAAGTGTGGATACCTTGTCTCATGATTAATATTTTATGAAAATAAGAGTAATTCCTCGTTGATCAGAATGGACTTTTAAAGCTTGTAACGTGGTCATGGTTTAAGGGGTTAAGAAACAAAAGGTATAAAAGGCTCAAACAAATGTTTAAGGGTGAATGAGACAAAGGATCTTACATCATCAAGAGAATTGCTTGCTTTAACTTGCACACACAACCTTTTTTATTTTTTTCATTTCATTTTTCTCCTTCTCATCCTTTTTTTTTTTCAACTCAATTACATTGCCAACATTGTCTCTTTTTGCTTTCAGCATCACATTTTCCTTCTTTTACTTTTTCTTTTGCTTCCTCTTCTTCTTTCTTTAAGAATCTCCTTAAAATTCTTCTTTCTTTTTCCTTCACTTATTGTGGTTGCTATCAATCTTTTATACGAGCCCCCATTTGCAGGGGTGATCCTTGTCCAAGGTTATTTTGAAAGAATTTATAAGGCTCAATAGGGGTAACAAAGGATAATGATTTCTTTTTTTTATGAAGGATAAAGAAAGATGACCAATCTTCATTTCAAATTAGGATTACTAATTTTTCATAAAGAATTAAACTTGAGACATGGTAAGAAAACACACCTTCATTCATTTACTCTTTTTTTTCTTTTCTTTTTTTTTCTTTCTTTCTTTTTTTATTTTTTTTCCTCGAGCAAATAGAACATGCGCAAAAGGTTTCATCAAGAAAGAAAAAAAATCCAAGGGCTGGATACCCACATAGTTCCAATGTCAAAGAAGAAACCGACAAGAAAGATAGAGGTAAACACATAAATGAAGAAGCTAAACTGTGATGGAATCCATGCAAATTTAATATATTAATGCTTCAAGAAGGATGACAAAAACTTAGATCGCAACAGATTCTGATCACTAAACACAACAAATAGTTAAACCATCCTCGTGACAATCTATTGATGAACAAAACAAAATGCCAAATATTGTATTTCCTCAACTATTGTCAAAAGAATCATTTGTAATGATAAGCTCTTCCCCTTGAACACTAACTAGTCCATATGCTAACAGCCTTCTCACAGTGGTCTTGAAATCTTCACAATTATCAATAGAGTGACCACCTACCCCCATGTGAAACTTACAAGTGACATTTGGGTCATACCATGCCGGAAATGGGGGTTCCATTGGGCGCACAGGCTTCTCCGAAATCATATGGACATCAAATAATCGTTGGAATAACACATCCTTGGAAATGGATAGCCTTGGGAAAGGTGGTAGGGTTGATGGAGGGCGAAAGGTTCTTCTTATTTGTGGCACTTTGGGTTGGAATTGGCTAGGGTGATTTGTTGGGGAAACAATGGGATATGATGAGTGTGGTTGTGTGTATGGACAAGGTGATGAAGGCGCTTGGAAAACATTTGTGGGATGGAAGATCTGGTGAGGTGGGTATATGAATGTAGGTGTCTGGTATAGAAAGTAAGAATTAGGATCATATGGTGGTGAGTTTGATTAGTGACTTCTTTTCTGGGACGCACAATGATTCAACTTTTCTTCTATGAGAAAGTCATTCTTGGGATTAAAATAGATAAAATCATCATCCCTACTTTTCCTTAGATGCAAAACTTATGTTGAGGTGAGACACAGATAGATATATATATATAAATATATATATATATATATATATATATATATATATATATATATATATATTGCTTGAAATGAATCATTTTTTTCTCAAAATATTTTCAATTAAGCTTCTTTTTTTTTGAATTTTTTTTTTAAGAAATAACAAGAATAAAAATAATGCATGGCATGCTTGGAAAGAAAAATGCAAGTTTGTAAATGTGGTGAGTTTTTTTTTTTTATTTCAAGTTTAAAAATGCATGAGATACATGAAACACGTTTTTTTTATGAAGGGGAAATTTAAGGGGGAAAAAAAAGAAACATGAAATCAATTTTTTTTTTTTTAAAGTTGACCATACATTTTTTTCTTATAGGTGCAAGAACATGTAGGATAGAGGGAAAAAATGCTCTCTGTGTCCTAAAATGGTCCACTTTACCGTAGAAGGTCATGACTCGAAGGGGATTGGCCACTAAGTTGAACTATTGGTGAAAATTTCAGGGTGGATCTAGAATTCTAAAGGTTGTGATCCCCAGATTGCCCCTGTCTTGAAAGGTAAGGACCCAGCCCATGACCCTAGCGACAAGTAGGGATAAACCCTCACAGGATGACTAGTCCATGATACCGGTAACAATCTGAGTGATGACTCAACAAATATCATAGGGGCACCAGGCCGATCAATGACAATGTCGAGACACTGCCTAGTCCTAAGTTATCCACAAGCTCGAGTATAGAGCTAAAAAGTGTGTGCAACAAGTGACAGTGCAGTGTGTGTGGAGAGAGCATCCAAACTTGTACAGCCCTAAAAACTACAACAAACCTTACAAAGCTAAGCCACACATATATACATCAAATATAGAACAGCTACCCTAGGGTCGAGGTAACAAGTCAAATTATCATCAATGAAGTATACGAAATAAATAAAGGAGAATATGAATATTAAGGAATATCAAATCTAGATAAAGCAAACAAAAATATATTTTTTTTCTTTTTTTTTCTTTTGTGTTTTTCTTAAATAAAAGAAAGGGGTAAAACAAATAAATTAAAATTTACTAAAAATTTGCATGATCAATTATATTAGGCTTGACTCTCCGAAAAAATTCCCCAGTGGAGTCGCCATTTGTCGCAACCAAAAATTACGGCAGGGACGATGATAAAAAGAGATTTTAAGAAAAATATAGAGTCGCCACCAATTTTATTTAATTTAGAAAAAATTGGAAAACCTTTAAAAATGGTCTTTGGAACCAAGTTGAGTTCGGGAATCGGTTACGAGTAGGGAAGGTGTTAAGCATCCTACATCGCCCATCCTACGAATGGTACCTTGAATTAATTGCGTAAAATTAATAACTTTTAAATTATTTATTTTACCCCAAAAATTTTTACATCAATAAAGAGATTACTAATTAATATTTACCCTAAGGAGGTTGAACATGACATATAAGTCTATAGGGCAACCTCAATTCTAAGAGATTGAACATGAAAATTTTCATAGAGCAATCCCTAAGTAACATTAATTAATAACACAAATTCAATTGTTTTTAATTATCTAAAAAAACAAACACAAAAATAAGGAAAAATAGTTTTGGCTTGACATAATATCTAATCATGGTCCTACGTATTCCCCGCTGCGATGGGAAATTCAAAGCCACGTAGTTCTTGTTAAAAATATTTGATGGTTTGGTTTTTATTTTTATGAAAAGGTTTTTCTTTATTTTTAAAAAAAGTTTTTATTTTTGAATCTTTTATTGCCTAACTTCTAAATATTGAAAAGTCCTAAACGATATAGAACATGAGACGTACGTCCACAGATCAATCTTGAATCTAAGGAATTGAGTGTGATACATCTCACAAAGCAATCCCCAAAATTATTTATAATTAATTCCCCTTTTACATTTTATTTATTTTGACTCATTGAAAAAGAAAGAAAACAATCAAAAAATAATAATAACAAAAATAACAACAATAAATAAATAAATAAATAAATAAATAAATAAAATCCAAAATGGAAGAGACTTAAACTAAGAGGGGCAAGGATCACAACCTTCTATCATCAAAGTAGAAAATGAGAAAAAAACAAACAGGCAAGAGCTTAGCACTGTAGCGCGCGGGTCACCAAGGAGGCGGAGGTAGTGGCGGCCCGGGATGGCGGAGCGGCTAGGGACGTGGGTGCAGCTTGCAGAACATGGTGGTGTCGCAGTGACTGAGGATTAAAGGAGCCAAGATAACTCTTTCTTAATGTTCTAGTTTGCTATTAAAAGGATTGATAGTTGTTGTTGTTTCTGTTAAGGTTGGAGTCAAGGTTAAATGGAGGAGAGTGGTGGCTATTGTATGATAGTGAAGTGAGAGGTATTTTTGATGGAGGTGTCGTGGAGTCCCCCTTTTGTGTAGCCTCTCTTGTGATTTTATAATGTCAATTCCTCCAATCTTGATCCTAAAATTCCGCCTAGATTTAAGATTGCTATCTGATCTTGTTCCTAATAATCTACCAAGATTAAGATTTCTATCTCTGATTCAAAATAAAGTGGTTGCTAAGGTTTGTTGGAGGAGGATGAAATGGGTTTAACTGGCCTAGCCCAATTGAAAATCTTTTTATTATTTTTATTATTTTTATTTTCTTTACAATTTTTTATTTTATTATTTTTTTGAAATTTTTAGTGAAAACTAAAAAGACACGGTCAAAATAGGGTGTTCACAGTTGCCCCTCTTTACTTGTTCATTACTAGAATGCATGAAGAATGAGCGATTTTTCATGTGATAGTAGTAAGGAACTAGTAAAGAAAATGAACTCGCATTTTGGCCGGGATGGGAAATAGGCTAGAGAAAATTCAGCATTAAGCTTCAGAGCTCGGAAAATAAAATGACAACGGGCCTCGGATCCCTAAAATAAAATTACCAGTGAGCCTCAGAGCTCAAAAAACTAAACTTGCAGTGGGCCACGGATCCCAAGAATAAAATTAGCAGTGAGCCACAGAGCTCAAAAAAATAAATTTGCAGCGGGCCTCGGATCCCAAATATAAAATTAGCAATGATCCTTAAAGCTCGAAAAATAATTTTGCAACGGGCCTTAGATCCCAAAAATAAATTTGCAGTGAGCCTCAGAGCTCGAAAAATAAAATTGCAGTGGGCCTCAGATCCCAAAAATAAAGTTGCGGTGAGCCTCAGAGCTCGAAAAATAAAATTTGCAGCGGGCCTCAGATCCCAAAAATAAAATTAGCAGTGAGCCTTAGAGCTCGAAAAATAAATTTGCAGCGGGCCTTAGATCCCAAAAGTAAATTTGCAGTGAGCCTCAGAGCTCGAAAAATAAATTGCAGTGGGCCTCAGATCCCAGAAATAAAAACGCAGTGAGCCTCAAAGCTCCAAAAATAAAATACGGTGGGCCTCAGATCCCAAAAATAAAGTTGCGGTGAGCCTCAGAGCTCGAAAAATAAAATTTGCAGCGGGCCTCAGATCCCAAAAGTAAATTTGCAGCGAGCCTCAGCTCGAAAAATAAATTGCAGTGGGCCTCAGATCCCAGAAATAAAAACGCAGTGAGCCTCAGAGCTCCAAAAATAAAATGCAGTGCACCTTGAGTCAAAATATGTGAGCCTGGAGCCAAAACAAGTAAGCCATGAGCCTTAAAAGTAGACCATTGAGTCAGAAAAATTTTATGACTGGGCCATGACCCGAGAATTTCATGCAGTGTACAAGTAAGCCATGAGCCTTAAAAATAGACCATTGAGTCAGAAAAATTTTATGATTGGGCCATGACCCGAGAATTTCATGCAGTGGACCCTAAGTCAAAACATGCAAGCCATGAGCCTTAAAAATGGACCATTGAGTCAGAAAAAATTTATGATTGGGCCATGACCCGAGAATTTCATGCAATGGACCTTGAGTCAAAACATGTGATCCATTAGCCTTAAAAAGTAGACCATTGAGTCCGAAAAATTTTATGATTGGGCCATGACCCGAGAAATTGATGGACTTTGAGTCAAAACAAGCAAGCCATGAGCCTTATAAAAATAGACCATTGAGTCCTAAAAGTTTTATGATTGGGCCATGACCCGAGAATGCGATGGACCTTGAGTCAAAACAAGCAAGCCATGAGCCTAAAAAAAATAGACCATTGAGTCGAAAATTTTATGATTGGGCTATGAATCCAGAAATTTATTGAAAACTGCCTTTTAAGAAAATGTGGAACCAAATGCTTCTCAGAAAAGCTTTCACTAATCAAACTCATATTCAAATGGAACCTTTTGCAAAATTGGTTTGCCTATATCCCTTTTCACTTGATAATGCCTCCTTAGGCTTGCTACTTCCAGAGTATCCCTTTCTACCTCTCAATCTTTATTGTCCATAAAGATGTCATTTCCTTCAGTTACCGAAACTTCAAATTTCTTTTGGTCCGGACTGTTTATCAAAAGATTATCATTAGATGGTTAAATTATACTATTATGTCTAGGTTCATCTTTCTTGAAGCATAATATAACAGATATGCATTGATTCAGAAGTGTGATGAAAAAGGATTTGATTGACTCGATAACTTTGACTTGTGCGTTTGACTTCACAAGATACGGAAAACAAGGAAAGGGACACAAAGGATGGTAAGGATTTCAAAGGGGTTGTTTTTTTAATCTGGATTGTTCTGATCTTAATGAGATTGACTTTTTCTCAACAAGTGGATATCACGATCGAAATTTACCCCAGTGTAAGGTATTCCAAAACAAAAACTCAAACATGGGTAAACCTTTCAAGAACAAAATTGCCCCAGTGTAAGGCGTTCTAGAATAAACACAACCAAGGATACACCTTTTAAGAACAAAATTGCCCCCAAAAAAAATTGCCCCAGTTTATGGTTCTGAGGATAAAGTTATCCTCATTCAAGCCAAATATCGCCCTAACTTTTGCTTAGACCGCCCTTTCGAGTTTTCAGTCTAACGGGCTTTTTTTTTTTTAAAGAGCAAAGTGCTTGGAAAAGAAAGCGTGGATACCTTCTCTCACGATTAATATTTTATGAAAATAAGAGTAATTCCTCGTTGATCAGAATGGACTTTTAAAGCTTGTAACGTGGCCATGGTTAAAGGGTTAAGAAATAAAAGGTATAAAAGGCTCAAACAAATGTTTAAGGGTGAATGAGACAAAGGATCTTACATCATCAAGAGAATTGCTTGCTTTAACTTGCACACACAACCTTTTTTATTTTTTTCATTTCATTTTTCTCCTTCTCATCCTTTTTATTTCAACTCAATTACATTGCCAACATTGTCTCTTTTTGCTTTCAGCATCACATTTTCCTTCTTTTACTTTTTCTTTTGCTTCCTCTTCTTATTTCTTTTAGCATCTCCTTCAAATTCTTCTTTCTTTTTCCTTCACTTATTGTGGTTGCTATCAATCTTTTAAACGAGCCCCCTTTTGCAGGGGTGATCCTTGTCCAAGGTTATTTTGAAAGAATTTATAAGGCTCAACAGGGGTAACAAAGGATAATGATTTTTTTTTTATGAAGGATAAAGAAAGATGGCCAATCTTCATTTCAAATTAGGATTACTTATTTTTCATAAAGAATTGAACTTGAGACATGGTAAGAAAACACACCTTCATTCATTTACTCTTTTTTTTCTTTTCTTTTTTTTTTTCTTTCTTTCTTTTTTTCTTTTTTTTTCCTGGAGCAAATAGAACATGCGCAAAGGGTTTCATCAAGAAAGAAAAAAAATCCAAGGGCTGGATACCCACATAGTTCCAATGTCAAAGAAGAAACCGACAAGAAAGATAGAGGTAAACACATAAATGAAGAAGCTAAACTATGATGGAATCCATGCAAATTTATTATATTAATGCTTCAAGAAGGATGACAAAAACTTATATCGCAACAGTTTCTAATCACTAAACACAACAAATAGTTAAACCATCCTCGTGACAATCTATTGATGAACAAAACAAAATGCCAAATATTGTATTTCCTCAACTGTTGTCAAAAGAATCATTTGTAATGATAAACTCTTCCCCTTGAACACTAACTAGTACAGATGCTAACAGCCTTCTCACAGTGGTCTTGAAATCTTCACAATTATCAATAGAGTGACCACCTACCCCCATGTGAAACTTACAAGTGACATTTGGGTCATACCATGCCGGAAATGGGGGTTCCCTTGGGCGCACAGGATTCTCCGAAATCATATGGACATCAAATAATCATTGGAATAACTCATCCTTGGAAATGGATAGCCTTGGGAAAGGTGGTAGGGTTGATGGAGGGCGAAAGGTTCTTCTCATTTGTGGGTTCACTTTGGGTTGGAATTGGCTAGGGTGATTTGGTGGGGAAATAGTGGGAAATGATGAGTGTGGTTGTGTGTATGGACAAGGTGATGATGGCGCTTGGAAAACATTTGTGGGATGGAAGATCTGGTGAGGTGGGTATATGAATGTAGGTGTCTGGTATAGAAAGTAAGAATTAGGATCATATGGTGGTGAGTTTGATTAGTGACTTCTTTTCTGGGACGCACAATGATTCAACTTTTCTTCTATAAGAAAGTCATTCTTGGGATTAAAATAGATAAAATCATCGTCCCTACTTTTCCTTAGCTGCAAAACTTATGTTGAGGTGAGATGCAGATATATATATATATATATATATATATATATATATATATATATATATATATATATATATATATATATATATATATATTGCTTGAAATGAATCCTTTTTTCTCAAAATATTTTCAATTAAGCTTCTTTTTTTTGAATTTTTTTTAAGAAATAACAAGAATAAAAATAATGCATGGCATGCTTGGAAAGAAAAATGCAAGTTTGTGCATGTGAGTTTTTTTTTATTTCAAGATTAAAAATGCATGAGATACATGAAACACGTTTTTTTATGAAGGGGAAATTTAAGGGGGGGAAAAAAAGAAACATGAAATTAAATTATTATTTTTTTTAAGTTGACCATACATTTTTTTCTTATAGGTGCAAGAACATGTAGGATAGAGGGAAAAAATGCTCTATGTGTCCTAAAATGGTCCACTTTGCCGTAGAAGGTCATGACTCGAAGGGGATTGGCCACTAAGTTAAACTATTAGTGAAAATTTCAGGGTGCATCTAGGATTCTAAAGGTTGTGATCCCCAGATTGCCCCTGTCTCGAAAGGTAAGGACCCGGCCCATGACCCTAGCGACAAGTAGGGATAAACCCTCACAGGATGACTAGTCCATGATACCGGTAACAATCTGAGTGATGACTCAACAAATATCAGAGGGGCACCAGGACGATCAATGACAATGCCGAGACACCGCCTAGTCCTAAGTTATCCACAAGCTCGGGTATAGAGCTAAAAAGTGTGTGCAACAAGTGACAGTGCAGTGTGTGTAGAGAGAGCATCCAAACTTGTACAGTCATAAAAACTACAACAAACCTTACAAAACTAAGCCACATATATATACATCAAATAGAGAACAACTACCCTAGGGTCGGGGTAACAAGCCAAATTATCATCAATGAAGTATACTAAATAAATCAAGGAGAATATGAATATTAAGGAATATCGAATCTAGATAAAGCAAACAAAAATATATTTTTTTCTTTTTTTTTCTTTTGTGTTTTTCTTAAATAAAAGAAAGGGTTAAAACAAATAAATTAAAATTTACTAAAAATTTGCACGATCAATTATACTAGGCTTGACTCTCTGAAAAAATTCCCCAGTGGAGTCACCATCTGTCGCAACCAAAAATTACGGCAGGGACGGCGATAAAAAGATATTTTAAGAAAAATGTAGAGTCGCCACCAATTTTATTTAATTTAGGAAAAATTGGAAAATCTTTAAAAATGATCTTTGGAACCAAGTTGAGTTCGGGAGTCGGTTACGAGTAGGGAAGGTGTTAAGCATCCTACATCGCCCATCCTACAAATGGTACCTTGAATTAATTGCGTAAAATTAATAACTTTTAAATTATTTATTTTACCCCAAAAATTTTTACACCAATAAAGAGATTACTAATTAATATTTACCCTAAGGAAGTTGAACATGACACATAAGTCTACAGGGCAACCTCAATTCTAAGAGATTGAACATGAAACTTTTGATAGAGCAATCCCTAAGTAACATTAATTAATAACACAAATTCAATTGTTTTTAATTAGCTAAAAAAAAAACACAAAAATAAGGAAAAATAGTTTTGGCTTGACATAATATCTAATCATGCTCCTACGTATTCCCCGTCGCGATGGGAAATTCAAAGCCACGTAGTTCTTGTAAAAAATATTTGATGGTTTGGTTTTGATTTTTATGAAAAGGTTTTTCTTTATTTTAAAAAAAAGTTTTTATTTTTGAATCTTTTATTGCCTAACTTCTAAATATTGAAAAGTCCTAAACGAGATAGAACATGACACGTACGTCCACAGATCGATCTTGAATCTAAGGAATTGAGTGTGATACATCTCACAAAGCAATCCCCAAAATTATTTATAATTAATTCCCCTTTTACATTTTATTTATTTTGACTCATTGAAAAAGAAGGAAAACATACAAAAAATAATAATAACAAAAATAGTAACAATAAATAAATAAATAAATAAATAAATAAAAACCAAAATGGAAGAGACTTAAACTAAGAGGGGCAAGGATCACAACCTTCTATCATCAAAGTAGAAAATGAGAAAAAAAACAAACAGGCAAGAGCTTAGCACTCTAGCGCGCGGGTCACCAAGGAGGCGGAGGTAGTGGCGGTCCGGAATGGCGGAGCGGCTAGGGATGTGGGTGCAGCTTGCGGAACATGGTGGTGTCGCGATGACTGAGGATTAAAGGATTGATAGTTGTTGTTGTTGTTTCTGTTAAGGTTGGAGTCAAGGTTAAATGGAGGAGAGTGGTGGCTATTGAATGATAGTGAAGTGAGAGGTATTTTTGATGAAGGTGCCGTGGAGTCCCCCTTTTGTGTAGCCTCTCTTGTGATTTTATAATGTCAATTCCTCCAATCTTCATCCTAAAATTCCGCCTAGATTTAAGATTGGTATCTGATCTTGTTCCTAAAAATCTGTCAAGATTAAGATTTCTATCTCTGATTCAAAATAAAGTTGTTGCTAGGGTTTGTTGGAGGAGGATGAAATGGGTTTAACTGGCCTGGCCCAATTGAAAATCTTTTTATTATTTTTATTATTTTTATTTTCTTTGCAATTTTTTATTTTATTATTTTTTGAAATTTTTAGTGAAAACTAAAAGACCCGGTCAAAATAGGGTGTTCACAAGGGCTATCAACAATTCCATCCTTGTGCAGTTGTGGTCCTCTAGTGAAGCACATCATGAAGTTCATGACCTTCGTTTGGACCTTAACTTTGCATCATATGCTATGTGTAGGAAATGAATGTGCAGATTGGTTGGCTAAGACTGGTTTTGCCTCTGATCATGTCTTAACGGCTTGGAATCAATGTCCTCCTTAGTTGCATTTGGTGTTACTAGCTGGTGTTATGGGCGTAACTGGACTTAGGCTCTAATTTTCTCTTTTTGTTTTTCCGTCTAATAAAAAATTGACTAATTTTGTCACGATAAATTATGTATTTCCCTTTAAAAGTTTAATATTATGACTTAAAATTAATCTTTTATAATATATGTCATCAATATTAATGAGTTTAATTTAGATATATTATTAGTATAAATTTTTTGCACTATCTAAATAAACTATGAAATCCATTTTGAGTTCATCTTAAATTACCGATATTTTTCTTCAAATGGTTTTATAGTCACCTTTTTGCAAGTAGGTTCAGGCCAAGTTCCCTAGTATCCTATATTGATAGAGAGAGATTCAAATTCAAGCAAGGGTGCAAGGCCTATGAACTTTGAACTAGATATAAAATGACGAAAAAACATGAATGATTAAAATGCACTTTGATATCTCTTGCCCAGCAGTTACTTGAATCTTCTTCCCTTGAGAAAAAAATCACAAATTATTTTATGTGTGAATTTTAAAATGATGAAGACGAGATTTAATTAGTTTTTAATGACATGATAATTTATAAATGATTGATAATATATAAAATTTTCACGCTAAATGTGTATACTAATTAATACCATATTTAATTAACACACCTTTTTTTTGTTACAATTAACACACCTTATTATTTGATTATTTCATTATTTCCGTTACAAAAGAAAAATGTTTGTTTTTATCTCATTGTTATTTAATAAGTTGGATTCCTGAACATATGTGATTATATATATATATATATATATATATATTGGTCTAGGATAGAATCAGGGTATCCCACAGATGCAGTTATATTCATATTACCATGATTCAAATCCATCCTAGACATATGATTAAAGAGGTCAAACTACTAGCCACTTGGACAACACCTTATGAGTATATTTCAAGTTGTTTTATACATTGAGAAATGAGAAATAGGTTTCAAAATATTTTAAGATATTAAAATAAAAAAACTATAAAAGTGCAATCCCAAATTATAGAAATTTTTAGTATATTGTGCTGGTTTAGATGCGCAATGAAAAACAAGTTTTCAGTCTTTTGTTACTTCTATTTTGTTGAGTAAATTTGATTATTTTAATTAACAAAATTATTAAATCCAATGAGAATATTAATTTTTTTTATTAAAGTATGTAATTGATACCATAAAAAAATATTATCTAGAAAAATATAATTTTCATTTGATGCAATTTATTTTTTCTATTTTCATTTAAGTCAAGTTTTTATAATATCTTAATCATTAATAATGATAATTTCTTAAAATTAAATTGTTAAATTGTGACTCAAGTGTCCACGCTTTAGGCAATATTAATAGGCTGAAAATAAAATACTATGTTTGAGAGTTTTAAATGATGTAAAATAGAGTGACTAATAGTAGAATGAAGTAAAAATATAAAATGACTATTAGTCACTCTATTTTACATCATAAATCAAAATCAAAATATAAATGACTATTAGTCACTCTATTTTATACATGTTATTAAAATGAAATTAAAATAAAGCAAAAGGAACATGTATTCTTGAGAATCACTCCTAAGGCTGGGGTTGGGAGGTCGATGAAAGTCAAAAAACTCAACTCTCGTTTCATGGGTCCGTTTCAAATCCTAAAAAGAGTCGGGCATGTTGCTTACCAATTGACTCTTCCGCCACAGTTGGCAAACCTTCACGATGTTTTCCATGTGTCGCAACTTAGAAAATATGTGCCTGATGAATCTCATATGATATCTCCCGAGTCTGTACAATTGAAGGATAATTTAATCTTTAAGCCCAGACCTATTCGGATCATTGACAAGAGCACAAAAACTCTGAGGAACAAGATGATCCCATTGGTGAAAGTGATTTGGGAAGGGTTGACTCCAGAGGAAGCTACTTGGGAACTCGAGGAAGATGTTAGACAACATCATCCAGATCTTTTCGACACAGGTACATAACTTAGTAAAGCATTACCGTTAATGTTGTGTAGTTTGGGTGAGACGTGAGAATTTCGAGGACGAAATTCATTAAGGAGGGGAGAAAATGTAACATCCTAAAATTCTAATATAATTAATTGAAAAAAAAATAAAACAAAATAAAGTAATAAAATAAATAAATAATAATGATATAATAAAAATAAAATATGATTAAGAGGTTTAGTGGTGAGAATTTATTAGTATGAAATTTATTAGAATTGATTAGTGGATACAAAAGAAATACTAAATTAAAATAAATATATGAAAAAAAAAAGAAAAGAAGAGAGAATTAGTATATATATATATACACACACACGTGTACCTCACAAGTAAAAAAAAAAGAAAGAAAGAAAGAAAGAAAGGAAATCACAAAACCTACAGTATGCCATGCGCTGAATGCGCTATATATATATATATATATATATATATATATATATATAGGTGAATTGGTCACTGTACCCGGACCAGGAGCGCCGGGAGGGAGAGAATTTCATTCATTCGCAGTACAACCGTAACAATACAGATCCAAGAACACCACTAAATGGGAGGGGAATTTTTAGGGAAGCACAAATACTTATCATACGTAATTTTTAGAGCACATTGGAGGTCATCAAAATGTGAGTAAAAATAATTTTTCTCACACTCTCACGGTACAATTAATTTGAGGCTACTACATGTAATTTTGTCCTTTCTGAAATAGTAAAATATGTTAGGGTTATTGATTTTGAGATTCTTAAAACATCTCACCTTTTGATAATTGATTTTATATCAAAGAATATATTTTTGTGTGGCAATGTTGTACGTGCTTCTGTTTAAGCTATCATGTACTAAATTAATCATTTTGGCTTATCTAATCTACTTTTTATAAATTGTGAATGCCAATTGAATGCAAATTATTTTGAATTTCACGCTAGACTTTTTGTACCTTATGTTAATAATGTTGTTGTAGTGGCGATCAGGTGAAACACTTGTTGCATGCTTAGATTCTTGTGTTTAAAAGCCGGTTACATTAGAATATTGGTATTATAATAAACATATTATATTCAATATTAATTTGTCATGATAGTTGTGTTATAAATCTGTTACAGTGTTCATGAAATTGATGCCATGGAGTTTGATAAAATTTTGGTAGTCATCTGGGATGACATATTGCATAGTACATATGAGTTGATTACCACCTTCCGGGAAGGGATGACGATTCTACATTCTATTCCGAGAATAGGATGGAGATATCACCATCTAGGATGGGATATCAGATAATTAAAATATTCACATTTGGAATGAAATATTATTAGATACCTCTGGGATGGGGAAGGCAGTGGAACGTCATTGCATGGATATGGATATGCATAAACATTAATGAATCTAATATTCACACCAGTTCTGGAAACCAAAGAATCAAGTCAAGTGATTCTATGAATCACCAAGTCATGTTCATTGAGTTGTATTACATTGTGTAGAGTTTGCATGATGAATGTGATTAAATGCAATGAGATGTGACCATTACTGAATTATGAGTTTATGCTTTAAATACTTGGTATTAATTATATATATAACAACAACAAATCATAAATCAGAATATAAATAACTTTTAATGTAATTAAAATGAAATTAAAAAATTTTAATGATATATCAATTTTTAATTGATTTACTATATAAAAAATGTTCACATTAACAGTTCCTTACCTAAATTAAATTAAAATATCAATATACTAAAATTAATCAAAAATTAACATATCTTTAATTTTATTTCTTCCCTTACAATTTTATTTGCTTTAGATAAAAATTATCCTATTACAGAGAATAAAGATAGCATAAATGTTGAAACAAAGGTTTTGTGAGTAAGAAATCGAGTGCTTCCAGTTTACCCAGGGAAGAAAGAACACAATTTGATTCGTTCATCCATCAATTTGATGCAAACCAGTGCGGTATGGCCTGACCCGTTTTGCACAGAATGCTCAAAATACAACAAAAATGTAAAGATAAAAAATTGAAACACAAGAATTGGATCCAATAACTTGAAACAAGCAGTTTTCAATGTTTTCATGAAATCCTAAATAGACACGAGAGCATTACACTGATTTAAAAGCACCGAAGCTCCTTTTACATCAAAAGCCCTAACCATAGAGATATACATAGAAATCAATGGGAACAAACTAAAACTACAACGATCAAGCTTTCTTGGGAGACTTGGTGGCCTTAGATGGAGATTTAGGCTCTTTGGCTGCCCTATCGGTCTTCTTGGGCAATAGCACAGGGTTGATGTTTGGAATAACACCACCATGAGCAATGGTGACTCCTGCAAGCAATTTTCCAAGCTCCTCATCGTTCCTCACAGCCAGCAAAACATGCCTTGGGATAATTCTATTCTTCTTGTTATCTCTAGCCGCATTCCCAGCCAACTCAAGCACCTGCATCCAAAATTAAACACCTTCAATTCCAAAATTCCCAAATCACGCTTCCACAATCAATCAATAACAGACTGAAACCCTATCCTATCCTGTACCAAAATTAACATTAATAAGACATTTGAATCGATCTAGAAATTAGGGTTACCTCAGCAGCTAGGTATTCCAAAACGGCAGCGAGGTAAACGGCAGCACCAGATCCCACGCGCTGAGCGTATCTACCTTTCTTCAAGTAGCGCCCGATTCTTCCAACGGGGAATTGGAGACCAGCTTTCACGGACCTTGAAACGGGCTTCTTCTTGGGCCCACCGCCTCTCCTTCCTCCGGCACCCTTCTTCAACTTTCCGCCACCGGTATCCATCGAGAGAAAGAACAGTGCTGTGAAATAGAATGTAAGAATGAGATTGCAATTGGTGGGAGACAAGTGCGGGCATGGTTTATATGGAGCTTCGGACAGTGAGAGAGGACTCTATGGAAATGTGGGTGAAAAGATTGTGGACGTACGATTGGATCTTATCAACGGCTGTGAGATCTTTTATGTGGTGATCCGTGTGACTTACAATGAAATATGATTATAGTTAATCCAAATCTTTCTTTCGATTCCTCACGGGTGGATTCTACGCTCTCAGATTTGAAACTTGAAAGGGTTTAGGAACTCTTCCCACGTCACCAACAAAAATGTGATAATTCCTTTTTCTTTCTTTCTTTTCCTTTTTTGTTATACGATAACTCCTTTTTTCAACATCACAATTTAGGTGCACTACCTATTTAATTTAGGTGGACTAGCTATATTTTTATATATTCTCAATCCATTATAAATTTTTAACATTTTATTTTTATTATAAGTATCATAAAAGTCATATAGAATTGCTTATTAAAAAAAAGTCATATAGAATGACGAGTGATTGATCAAATAATATATCAAAATTAAACACTTTATTTCATTGAGTTTTTTCTTAACTTTTCTATTTTAATTTATAAAAAATATTTTCCAAAATAAAAAACCAACCATGATCTCATTTTGAATCTCTTAGTTTTAGTTTCGCTGATTATCTCTTTCTAAGAAATAAAAGAACATCGCAAGAAAAACCCTAACTCCAACCATTAAACCCAATTGACCAAAACCATTTAAAGTAACTTCAATAGTGGTTGTGATAGTTGGTTATCCTCTTCGTCTCTCTTTTAGTGTTGAAAACTCTCAAAATAAACAATAATGTTATGTATCTTGAACCATAGAATGAACCCAAAAGTTGGCGATATCTATATTAAAAACTCACGTAAAGAACCACATAAGTGAACTTAATATTAGACCTTGACTTAAAACCTTGAAACAATGAGCTTATATGTTTTTCCACTTATAACCGATTTGAATTTCCAACACTTAGTCCCAAAACTCAAGTGCGAGTCTCAACATTAGTATGCTACCCCGAAAATAAAAGGTCAAGGTGCTCCACAACATGCGTCAGGGCCAAACCCGACCACAAACCACCGTATCCAATGTTAAAACCATTCACTTTGGACAATGAGGGAAGCCCAAAAGCTGGGAAGATCTTTTATTCATGAGCTATGTTAAGAATCACATAAGTGAGTTTGACATTAGGTGGTTAGTAATGGAGTGGTGGAGAGATAAAAGCATATCACTCCATTGTTTGGAAGTTTAAGGACGAAATCCCAAACCCCCCAATTTGGAGGGTACAAAAAAATCGGGGTTTGGATGGGATGGGGTGGTTTGAATTACCATCATAAACTGTCACACTCAATTAATGAATGAACTCTCAAACAATGGGTTAATGTTCTTTAACCACCTCACTCCATTACTAACCACCTCACTCCATCCTCCCAAACATACCCAAAGGCAACAAGTCTATAGGTTTTCTCGCTTATATATTGTCCACATTTTTTTCCCAATGTAGGACTCACACTTCAATTTCCAACTATGTAAATTAGTGATTTTGATAAAATAGATATAATAGGTTCTTTACTAAATGTTTTCTTTTGCAAATGATGCAGTCTCCATTTTCCTCTCAAAATTTTCACCTTCATCTCTGTAACACTTCGTTCATTTTAAACAAACTTGTTTTCTACTCATTTAAGATCATACTCCATCCATGAAAACATACCCTTAATTTAAGTAGTCTTGCTGATGACACCAGGCTATCATTGCTCTAAGATCAAGTGAGTGTTTACACATTTTGTAAAATGAATTGATAATTTAGTAACCTGTAGTTGTGTCGTGAAATGATGAAAGAGTCTCTTTTTCACTTCCAACTTTTTTTTGTGTGTGACTGTTTTTCACTTCCAACTTGCTGACTATCCTAGTAGGCCAGTAGGCATTATTTGACTACTTGAGTGAAATGACAGGGTAGAACTCTAAGCTCTTCTCCCGTGAATGCGTTTAAGAAATCACCCACCGCCACACACTGCTCATGACAAAGAACTAAGTTTAGGCCACTCCTTTGAGAAATGATTAGCAATTCACTTCACATGGATATGTTAGCTGAGAGTTTTGAGGAAAATAAAATGAAGTACTTTAGACTGAAATGAAATAAAAACATAATAATATATCACCCCACGATTTAAAAGTTTTCAACAAAGAAACAAAAGATCTCCCTCAAACCCAAACCCCAAATTGAAAGATATAAAATAATTTGGACTTCCATCATCACCAATTACACTGCGTAACTTAAAAAACTCTTGAACAATTTGATTTAAGTCATATTTTTTTATGATTCCACAAAGACCACAAATCACACCCTAGCAACCATCCAAGCATAGCATCAAATTCCAAATAATAAATCAAACGATGTCATTTATAACTCAATCTAAAAAGAAATCAAAGAAACTAATTACTTGAATGGTTGAAACCAGGGAAACGATTTTATGCCAAATGAAATTTATACCATAGGACCACAAATAACTCAAGCTATTAACCGTGTCAAAGTAATTGAATTCCGAGCTTCAACGAAACACCAAAGTCGAAGTAAAGATTCGTAGTTCCGACCTTCCTTTACATGGCTAGAAAAATTAGCTAAGTTGGCAGAAAAGGTTAAATTCGATCCACTCTAAAACATCGTACAATTGAGTTGAATTAAAATGTTCACAAGGATTAACAGAAATACATTTTTCTGTTTCAATAACAGGGATTAACGCTTTTTGCTACAAAAAAAAAAAAGACCTAAATGCAGATTATACAAAACATCAATTTTCAAGAGGCCTATAACAATCAAGCCTTCTTAGGAGTCTTGGTCGCCGTGGAAAGCGACTTAGGCTCTTTAGCAGCTTTCTCATGCTTCTTTGGCAACAGCACAGGGTTGATGTTTGGAATAACACCACCATGAGCAATGGTAACACCAGCCAGCAATTTCCCAAGCTCTTCATCATTCCTCACAGCCAGTAAAACATGCCTTGGGATAATCCTATTCTTTTTGTTGTCTCTTGCAGCATTCCCAGCCAATTCCAAAACCTACATCCACAAAAACCCTAATTAATAACCCTAATAATTAACAATTAACAATTAAAATTACTATCGCTATTATGGTACAATTTCCAAAATCGAGCTTCCGCAAGCAATCAATAGCAGAATTGAACCACATTCCGTAAAATCAACTAGTTCCAATTTGAATCTGAGTCCCGAAATTAATTAATATTCCAAGCTCAATTTAATTTTATTCGAATCAAATTAGGGTTTACCTCAGCAGCTAGGTATTCGAGAACGGCAGCGAGGTATACAGGAGCACCAGTTCCGACGCGCTGGGCGTACCTTCCCTTCTTCAAGAAGTGTCCAATTCTCCCGACGGGGAACTGGAGACCAGCCCTGACGGACCTTGTAACGGGCTTCTTCTTGGGCCCGCCGCCCTTCCTTCCTCTAGCACCCTTCTTCACCTTAGCACCAGCGGCATCCATTGCAGAGAGAGAGAGGAGATGTAAGAATAAGTGAATGAGATGGGGGGGTGGTGGGCAGAGGCATTTTATTGAGGCTTCGGATAGCGTGTGGGGGCCTCTATGGGACGAGGCTAAACAGATTGTGGACGTTCGATTGGAGCTTATCAACGGCTGTGGAGTACTTTGTTTAGTGATCCGTGTGACTTCCAAATGCACCATTGGAAGTGCAATCAAATGAAACGTTCCTCCTGAGCATATAATTTAAAATTCAGAGTAAATTACACTTTGCCCCTCGAAATTTTGTTAAAATACACTCTACCACAACTTTATAATATTTCAAAATACAGTTCACCCAAATTTATATATTATGATTACTTTAAACGTTTTATAAAAATTCATTTCATTTGTATTTTTTGAGTCCCTTGATTTAATTATTTGGATAATTCGATAAAATCGATTTTTATCATACTTTATTTTTTTTCTTATGTCAAATGTCATTTCTACTGATTTAATAGTGAAAAAAGGATAATTTTCATTTGAGGAAGCTAGTTTATAGTGTCTAACACCTATTTTAACCTCTCTATACTAGAATATTAAAACATTTATGAAAGGGAGCTACTATTTGTTCTTTATTAATCTTTATTTGATTTGATGATAAGTGGCAAAATTCTATAGAATTATTGACCAACTTTGGGAGTTTGAGAAAAATAATAATTATTGATATATGTTTTAACATGTAGGATGGCAATGGGACGGGGTGGGCACGGGTAGCACTCCCTCGTCCCCCGCGAGGTGAAATTCATGCCCGTCCCAGCCTGTTACTCGCGCGGGTATCCAACGGATATTCGAGGGTTTGTGGATATCGGTGGGTAATTTTTTCCAGAAAAAATGATTTGTTTGTTTGGAAAATTGCTGAAATATGTATAATTTCAATTAAAATAACCATGTCCATACAAATGGATGTTACAAAACTACTAAAGCATTATCCAATTACAAAAGTTACTAACAAAAGTAATCAAATACATTTGTTTTATCCAAAAAAAAAAAGCTACAAAAGCTAGGATCCACTTGAAACACCCTTGGAATATGTTTTCTCCAAATACCAAAGCTAAAAAATATAGGATCCACTTGAAACAAACTTAGATTTTGATTTGATTCCAACTGAACACAACCAAGGCACATGCTATTACAAGAAAGAGAGGCAATATCATATGAACAAAAAATATTTGGCCAGTAACTTAATAAAAGTTCAACTTAATATAATTAATATTAGTATGTACATATTTTACCGTTAGTATTAGCTTATGGCTTTATAGGCTCTTCACCAACAATGTCAGCATCCATATCTTCCAATACTGTAATACAATCGATGTCACGAGCTTCTAATTTTGAAGAACCCGAAAAAGAAAAATAAGTTAAGTAAAAACTTTATAATAACGTACCAATATAGATAAATAAATTAAAAGTAATAAATTTTGTTACCTTTTGTAACGCCATTCGTTACATTAGTGATCCCAAGATAAAATCAATAAAATATCCTTTAAAACATTTAATTAAAACATATATCTCATAAAGAAAAATTAGAAAAAAAAACATTAAAGTATGAAAATGCCTCATATTAAATAATATAGTATTAAATTATCCATGTAATGAATATAGATATAAATAAATAAATAAATAAATAAATCAAAAACCTCAAAATCGGGCGTCTAACTACAATCCCAACGATAAATAATTGCGTCTAGCCACATACGGCTCCTTATTTAAGAACAAACTAACCAAACGAGAAAGATTATCTAATGGTGTCCACTAAGTCTTCACGCCTCTTCAGCCCCAATGACGTCCTCCTCGTGCTCTGAAAACAATGCTTAATAATGAGATATAAAATCCCAGTGATCAACAATACAGTTTTATAAAAACATTTTCAAAAAATAGCATTGTTCTCAGCCGGTGCGGTAGCCGGAAAAACTGTCCATGGTACCCGCTAATTTTTCAAAATAATATATATAAAGAAAATACTTTTAACATTAATAATAAACTCATCTCAATACATCACATTTCATATACCAGATAAATTCAGGTTTAATCCAAGCGGTCCGAAGACCTCCAAATTAAATTGGCTTCTTGCCGGCATGCCATATATTCACACATCACACGACAATGGCGTCCCATTGCCCACCCCTACTCACGAGGAGTGTTTCGATGTCACCCTCCTGTCGGGGACATTTCCATTTCGATACCTCCCATGTGCACATGGTGGTATTTCTCATTTTTCGACACCCCAACCTGTGGCGGTGTTACTTTCGATACTCCTTATTAGGTAGTATTACTTATTTTCGACATCCCAATTATATGAGATGTTACTTTCGATACCCCATTACGGTGGTATTACTTTTCGATACCCCTATCATAGGTGGTATTGCAGCAAACATCATACAATTCATCATAGGGCACAATTTCATGTATCATATGTGTAACAAATCATTTACCAAAATTAAATATATAATTTTATCATGCATGTCAAATAAACTCACATGGCATAGCACACACCAATAAGCACGTTATTCACCTAATAAAAATATCAATCATGTATTTCATGCCATCGGTAACAGGAATAAATACCCAATTTAATAATCCTTTTTATTTTAATTCAAAACCCCAAAAAATTAGTTTATTAACAACATGCGTCATTCAATTAAAATCTCTCAGAATCATAGGTAATCCGCTCAACACAACAAAACACATGTATCATGAAAAGGGTTATTAAAAGGTACTGTTACTCACCTCTCGAAGACCTCCAAAAGCTCCTAATGTTGTATATTGTATAAAATAATTCCAGTGTTTCTCGAAAACGTCATGTTCCCCCTGCTACGCACAGTGATTTTACTTTTGGAGTAATCCCAATTTTATTTGTTGAAGCAGCGTTATCACTATACTGACGTGAGAGACAAGCGTTTTATTTTTCCTTTCCTTCTCACAGTGGCGGCGCTACACTACTTCGAGTGCGTTTGGGTAAACAACTTAATTAAGAGTTTATCACATAAGACCTTATCTCATGAGAGCTTATGCCATAAGTGCTTAAAGAAAGAAAAAGAAATAAAGGGGCATGAAATGATTCGAATAGTGAAAAACACGGAGAGGGTGTTTAGTGCATAAGCTCTTATGATAATTCCATAAGCTTCTCCTAGTGACTTGTGAAAATAAGTCAAAAACTCCTTATGGGATGGCATAAGTTATTTTTATAAGCTCTGTCAAACACACTGCATAAGAGCTTATGTCATCAGATAAGTCAAAAGAAGCTTAAATAAGCTATTCCAAACGTCACCTTCCTCTCTTCTTGAAATTGGTCACGTTAGCTGCTATCTCTTCTTGTAATTTCAATTTTAAGAATGGCCCCTCTTTTAATTCATATGAATTGAAAACCAAATTCCACTTACGCTACTATGATAAAATGAAGTTGGCTATGGACATATGTTTAATAGAACGTGGGCCTCTGATATGATTTTGTTGATTTTTTTTTGTTTATATATAATATTATTATCGTATTCATTTGATAAAGAAAAGTTAGAAAACAATTGTTGTACGTGATTTTATTATTTTATTTTATTTTTATTTATTATAATAACCAATGAGTAATTGACTAAAATAATTTATCCATCACTTTTTTTTTATCCTTTTTTTTTCATTCTTTTGTAATTACTAAACAATTCCAATAAATTAATCATTTTCTACACTAATCCTCCTAATAGCTTAATCTTTTATTAAATATTATATTGAAATTTTAGGATGTTACACCTTTCACATCAGTCCATAACCAATCTTGGACACACTTCAGTGCTTCTAAAGTATCACAACGCAATCTCCTACGATGGGGAGTAAGAAACCGACCACCGGTGCTAGAAGAAGACCCCGAAGCAATAGTTGAGATGCGAATTGCGAGAAAATCTCTTGCAATCATTTGTGTAATTGGGTATTTTAACTCATTAGCATTCCATCAATTCAAGATGTCAAACACCTCACATGAATAAGGCAACACGACTCCTCCAAATATTGGTCAAATTTTGACTTATGAATTGTTGTGGCAGATTTTTGTGCACTGATATGCTTTTGTAAAATCTGACATCCAATCTTCTTCATTTATTCCATCACCCACATCTTCATTTTGATTTGAACTTAAAGATGAATAAACAGTCTCCTTACCCTTGATTTTGATATCGTACTCTCTTACCATGTCTTGACAAACAAATTTCACCTTTTCAATTTCAACATCTGATTCCTTCCCATAAATTTTAGGGACAAAATAATCTAACAAATCAACTTTATACCTGGGATCCAACACAGTACCTGCAGCCATCACCCCATTGATCACACTCCAACATGTTTCAAATTTGGCCATCATGGTTGTAGCCATTTGATGAAAGATAAGATTAGTACTGTCAACCCACTTTATCAATGCCAATTTAATAGCACACGTTTTTGGAAAATAAAAATTTACAGTTGGATACAAAGTATCGGAAAATAACTTTGTAACATCATAAAACAGTTGCAACCTGAGACAAATTTCTTTGGCCATCTTCCAATCATCTTCACTAGGCAATGTGTTACACGGATTCTCCTTTTGTGTCGATCGTCTAAACACATCTTTATATTGTATGGCAACTTGAAGCATTAAAAATATAGAATTCCACCTAGTTTTGCAATCAAGAACTACTTTTCTACCATATGTAATGCCCATCTGACCACATGTCTCTATAAATTTCTCCTGTCTTTTAGGTGTAGATGTCCAAAAACTCGCACTTCCTCTAATCTTTTCAATAGCATCATAGATTATGGACAAACCATCTCTCACAATTTAGTTCAAAATATGAGCGCAACAATGCATATGAAACAGTTGGCCACCCAAAATAAGTGAGCTAGGGGAAATCTTATGTAAAATACGGTCAATCGTAGCATCATTTGTGGAACAATTATCAACTCATCAAGGCGGATAACTTTGTATCTAGATTCCAATCCATCAAGACTCAATGACTTGTGAACTTAAAACTCAATGCCATTAAGACAAACACTACATCAACCATCAAAAAGGAACCCTGTTCCAGGTCATTGTGGTTGAAACTTAACCGATGAATGAAAGTTATAGCTATTCATCATCAAAAGCAACTTCTCGTTGTAAAACTTTCTGGAAAATCAAGTTTAAGTCATTAAAGGGGGGGAAAACTACGTTTATGACTTTTGAATCACCCTATTTGATTTATTTGCATATGATGAAATGAACAAATAATTTTAATCTGATTAAAAAATAACAATCATGTTTCGTGAAAACCTCTCATAAATCAAACAAATTGACATAATCATAAATCAATTTCTATCTATCTATCAACTGCTCAAAAGTCTTTGTCTTGCATAAAGTGTTGGTATTGGTTGAGAAGGGAAGGGGGAACTAGAGTATCAAATAAAGAGAAACATAAACTACCACTCACCAGTCATGTGAAGATTTACAGTGAATAGTGCCAATAAGTGCAGTAGAGCGTGGTGGGTGATGGCAGGAAAGAGGGAAGAGGAAGCTTACCGTGAGGGAGGGAGGCGCGACAGACGAAGTTTCTGGAGGAGTCCGGCGAGACGGTGGTGGCCTGAAGGGTAAAAAAGAGGAGACCTAGGGTAAGGAGGGCAAGTAGCGGCGCAAATAGAGGAGGTGTCAAGGGTGAGAAAAATGGGTCTGATATGACATATGTTGTGAAGTGTGAACCTAGGTTATTAAGGGTATTTAGGTAACTTTCTCACAGGTGCGGGTATCCGCAGGTACGAGTACCTCCGTACCCGCCCGTTAACAAACGGGTAATGTAAAAAATTCATTGTTGGAATAAATACGATTCTATAAGCTTATATATATTTAAATAGGAATAAAAATGAAAGAATACGCCATTATTGTAATGATGATGTCTCCTCAACTCTATTACTTGTACCTCCTTTTTGAGCATTCAAATAATGACATCCCTTATTGTAACATTCTTTTCCTTACAACTGTATATAGTTTAGGTTGCCCCAATTTATAGGAAAATGTAGTCCAAACCAATTACTTAAGGTTGGGTTCAAATGGGTTAGTATTTTTAGAGAAAAAAATTGCAAACCCTAACTAAGTAAACCCAAAATGGAAAGAGTTGGTTCGAGTCGAGAGATCGAGTTACACCATTACACCTTTTCCAAATGTTTTTAAAATCATTCTAACGAAAAAATCGAGAAAGGAAAGTGGTTCAAAGTTCAACTTGTTGAACCAGCGGTCAAATCGGGATTATATTTATATATAATTGCAAGCATCGTAAAGGAAAGGAAAGTTTCAACCTGGTAGCCATCACAAAACCATTACCAATCTTTGTTTTCAAAGGAAATGAAAGTTTCAAACAAACATGAAAATCATTATCTAACCTCTCATGATTTCATTCACAAACATGATTTCGTTCACAAAAGTGAAAACTTTGAGAGGAAAAAAGAAGCCCCAAAATATAATAATGGTAGAAGCAGGAACTCATATGAAGTCAATAGCAGTCAAGAACCTCAAATCTACCAGTTATTTTCTTACTGTGCCTTAAAACGAAAAGCAGGTACCTATTTGTGTGGATGCACCGTTGATTTAATCGTGGAGCTGTGGAGCTGCGCTATTGTAAAAAACACGATCTGTTCGTGGAGGTGTGCCACTACAGAGAACATGAGATGTATCATGAGTCGTTGGTTTCTGTGCGCCATAGTGGAGTCAGGTTGTCGTGCGCTATTTGCTGTTGTAAAGGTGCGATGTTGTTGGTGTTAGAAAACGTAAAACCCTTAACATTTTTCCCAATCAAGTCACGAGTATGGTCCCCGGTTCAGGTTTAGTTAGTGAAAGTAGTATTTTTTTTTAAAAATAATAATGTAAAATGTTGGTGGAATGGATCAAATTGTTCTCAAATTTTCAGTTTTTTTTACTGATCCAACATTTTTTTTACGTTCTTGGCCAGCCAAACTGTAAAGCGATTCTAAGGTCCGGCCAGGACGGGACAGGGGACTAATTGACGGTCCAACGATTTTAAAAACATTGCTTTTCCCCAATTTTCTCATCCCATCGCCCAACTTGTATCCAACATTTTTTTTAAAAATAATAATTTAATTTGCATTCTCTTAACAAATTCATGTTCTAGTATTCCATAATACAAATAAGCGAAAATAAATCACAAACACAACAAAATAGAGCCAAATGTACAAGAAAATATGTGTTTGCAAGTGCACGCCTTGACCGAGGTTGTAAACATCATCGTTGTTGAGGTAGTCTTGCAAGTCGAGTCATTGTTTCCATCATTGAGATGTTATCGTCAACCTGCCATCCCCGTCGCACCATAGTCACACTCAATAGTAACAATCGTATGCATACACCACATACCATTGAAACCAAGCAAGGATTCAAAATGGAGGTGGCTATTTTGTTGTCACCAACCAATGTGCTGGTTGGGGATGAAGGTCGTTGAGGAAAGGACTACGATAACAATGAATGTAAGGGTTCATGATAATGTTACGAAGAATGGAGAAATTACGAATTTAGGTCTAAAATGGAATGAGAATGTGGCGATAAATGTGGAGTCTACCAGAAAAGGGGAAAACAACATTATTTTATAGTCGGGTCGAGTCAACATGTTGGCTTTCTTAACATTTCATCCAAACTGATTTGTAGACTAGTTAACCATATTATAACCATTATTTTTATCTTTTACCATTAATCAAATGAAACATTTAAGTGCGCGACCGATTATAATTGGAGCATTGAGTTAGAGTAAATGTTAATGTTCACAGTGGTCAAATATTTGTAAGTATATTTAATTTTATAAAATTAATTTTAACATAATTGATTAAGTTTTTTTATTTTTATTTTTGTAATTTATCACCATTTAATTATCATGTATTTTGTTTTATAATAAAAAATGCTTAATGTAATTGTTCTTACAAATTTTCGGTAATAAACGATCCGAGAATCCGAGAAAAGTTACACCGAGAATCCAAGGAACACTAACTACGATTCACTACTACACTTAGTCAGAAATGTACTCTTTGTATTGAGATGTCTCTGACAAGCAGAGCAATAGTTACAAGATAGCTTCAAGATTCTCGTTACATCCAAGTTCTATTTATATGTAAAAGAACCGCTTTACGGTTTCGATTTGTAGCCCCAACTGTATGCCCATGTTCCCCACTCTTCCACGTTCTCGACTCTCCCACGTCCTACAATCGCTATTCTTCTCATCTGCTTTGACTAGGTCTTCCCTTAGTCCTCGGTCTTCGGTCTTCGACTGAAAACGGCCCATTCTTGGCCCAAACATATCCAACTAGTACATAAGCCCCTCAAGCTCTAAGCTTCAAAGAGGCGAAAGAGCTTCAAGTAAACCGGACTCTTCCATACCTGAGCTATAAATGTCTCCAGGCAAATCCGAGCTTTTTTCAAGCTGGTTTGCCGATGTCTTCAAAGAAGCATTCGGTGTGCCTCGTTAAAACCTTCCCGAGCAAAAACCTTTTCAGGAAAAAAGTCCCAGGTAGGAAAAAGAGTACACTAGCGATAGAAATTTGATAGACATCTTCAAGAAAATCAAGCTTTCTCTGAGCTGATCGTACATGTTTTAACTATTCTTCTTTATCTTCATCTTAGTAAACTGGCCTTTCTTCTTCTTGCTTCTGCTTCTTCGTCTTGCTTTTGCACCTTGCTTCCTTTCTTCTTCTTTTTTCTGCTTTTGGATTCTTCTTCTCGTTTTTTGTCTCTACTTCTTTTTTATTTATATATACCAGTTCAAATACAACTTCAACTAGAACAACAAAAAAACATCATTACAGATATAAATGGGGATATCAACCATGCTAACATGTGATATAAACTCCAAGGCATATCAACGTGCTACCATCAAAAATATAAAATAAACTTTAACTTCACCCTCAACCGCTATTAACGTATTTGTGCCAAAACATAATGCTCTGATCAGGGACTTTCGCTTTGCCTTTTATCCGAGATCTTGCTCGTCTTTAAGGGCTTTAAGTATGCCTTTTATCCGAGAACTTGCTCGTCTTTAAGGACTTTCAGTGCCTTTTACCGAGATCATTCTCGTTTTAAGGACTTTGAGTGCCCTTGACCCGAGATTTTGCTAGTTTTAAAAGACTTGATAATTTTCCTTTTACCTAGATCATTCTCGTTTTAAGGACTTTGAGTGCTTTTTACCCGAGATCTTGCTTGTTTTTAAGGCCTTGATAATGTTCATTTTACCGAGATCATTCTCATTTTAAGGACTTTGAGTACCTTTTACCCGATATCTTGCTCGTTTTTAAGGCCTTTCAGTATGCCTTTTATCCGAAATCTTGCTCGTCTTTAAGGACTTTCATATAAACATAGCTCTTGCCGAGATTTTTGCTTCCTTATAACTCTATTCATATATATATATATATATATATATATATATATATATATATATATATATATATATATATATATATTATATATATTCAACTCCTTATTTCCACCCAGGACCCGATTAAATCGATCTTAAGACAGATTTGATGCAAACAGACTCCAATATTAAGGAAGGCATCTTGGACAGTACCACCCTCACGTATCACATTCACCACCTACATCACTATACATTAACTTAGACTTAAAGTCCAAATAAAAACATAACATTCTCTTTCGAGAATTCTGGCTTTCACCTCCAACACTTGTTATTATACAACATTGAATATAATAAGATACAACATATCCCCCAACCGAGTTCATAAAAATTCATATACTCTTCCTCTAAATAATGCTTCTGTAGTAAATATTTTCCCCTCCAATTTCATTATTAAGGACTTGATAATGCCTTTATAGACTTATTTATAAGAACCGGGTGTTTTTCTAATTATAATATGATAAAGGTATGAATGCCATAATAGTTCTAGAAGCAACATGGATTTATAAACCACACAAACTTCAATTGAAAGTCAACTACTATTTACATGGAGTACGGTGTTTCGATCATTAATTATTATTTCAATGACGATAATAACCAAATGACCTTTAAACTATTGTTGTTTCCACGTAAGGCAGCTCCACTTTTCAATCTATCATCCACAATCTAATTTACATCACTGCATCTCTCACGTATATATCATATCAGAACCTTCTTTTTTACTTGCTACCAACCCTTTTTCTTACCAAGGTTTAGTTTATATTATCAAGCTATAATTTGTTCTAGAAATCATCCAAACTAATGACATAGGCTTTGTAGCTGTCATAGCTATTTACAAAAAGGCAAGAGATTCCCTTCAACATATAAAGCCACAAGATTCTTCTCTAGATAAATATAGAAGGCTTTCTCATATGGCACAAATTTCTCCTCAACATACCAAACACCCTTTTGTTACTTAAAGAATATGCAATTATGGTTAGCCACCACCATATTGCACATGTTAATTTATTTATAACTTCAAGCTAATTAAACCACCAAAGATGCCATTCAAACGTATTGACAATGGCCACATACTGTCCTTTTGAGAATTTATCTGCTTCTATGAACAACAGTAGGAATTAAAATTCTTAAAAACATCATGTGACTATTGCCAAGTTTTTAAGCACATAAAGATAGTCATAGCAACAAAACAATATCACCTGGGCGTTTTATCGAACACTTGGTGCGTTTCAAGATGCACAAATTCAGACCATTGGAGATGAATCATGATGAAACTTTTAAGTTATAGCAAAAACGGTGGGGTGGGGTGTGCTTTGCGCCAGCATGAAGACAACTCTACTAGTTCCACACTCTTTGAAACTGAAACCTACTTCCAAAGCTAATTCGGAAAGTTCTAAGGAGGAGCAAGTTGGGCTCCTTGTCAATGATGCCTTTGCCATTGCTCTGTGCGTTGAACCCTTGGACTTTCTATAGTGCGTCTTCTGAAACGTAAAACAGGGAATGAATCACAGTGGTTGTTCACGAATCTACGGTGAGTGATGGGTTTCGCCTCTCTGGTTCTTCTGCGTTGCACATAGGTTGGGGCGACGAGTCCGTACTCGTCGACGTCGGATCCGAGATTCTGAGTTGGAGGAATCCGATTTAGATGGAACATCTTTGTGGGTCCCTCTGGAAAAGATATATTCTTCGGTTGTAATTTCTGCCTACCATTCCTATTTTTCCTCATCACCATCATCCACTCTTCATACCACTATCTGTGGCAACCACCCAGTATCCTCTGCCATAACTTCTATGGAAATTGTCAGATTAAATTTCAGAGTAAGAGCCCATAGATGCGCTGAAAATTTTCGTGACCAGAATAGCGGATCGAAGAAAGCTTCCATTTCTCTAAGTCTGCCTAATATCACCTGCTCAACGGACAACATATGGGGTTAAGTTAGGGCTACAGATCCAAACCGTAATGAGCGATCCGAGAATCCGAGGAACCTTACAGTTAGGGCTACAGACCGAAACCGTAAAACGGTTCTTTTACATATAAATAGAACTTGGATGTAACGAGAATCTTGAAGCTATTTTGTAACTATTGCTCTGCTGTCGGAGACATCTCAATACAAAGAGTACATTTCTGACTAAGCATAGTAGTGAATCATAGCGATAGTGTTCCTCGGATTCTCGGATCGTTCATTACTGGAAATTCGTAAAAACAATAAGTATTATCACATGACTCATCTAGAAGAAGAGAGTTTGTGGGGAATGACCCATGTTTAAAACCAAGTACTCTAGTTTAATATACATGAGTTGATTTCAAAAATATTGACCCATCGATACTGTTTCTCTTTTTTTTTTGGTTACTCATCAGAGTTTCTTTTTATCGCTTTCCTATGCATCAAGACACGATAAGCAAAAACACACATGCAAATTATTAATTTCTATAAATGATATGACTGCTTAAGGGCGGGAATAAGTCGTACGACTTATCAAGGGCTTATAGCCTAATATCTTTTTTGGTTTACACATATGTGACCTATTTATTAAGCAACCCAGACTTTGGTTTTTTTAAAGACTTATTTAACCATGCGGGTCAAGATTTGAGTTATGAAAAAAAAAAGTATTTTATTTATGTTTAACGAACATTTTAAGTCCCTCAAATAAGTTTTTGTTTTTTTTAGTGCCTCCAAATTTTTTGTTAGGAATTGATGTTGATACGTTTAATATTTTGAAAAATATTCATGTTGCTAGATTGTGTTGTTAAGTGTTGAAGTGACTAACAATGTGTCATAGTAGCATTGGCACACAGACTAATTATTATTATTTTAAATCTCACATGGTACTTTCAAATGTTTATTTATATTTTTTTATAATTATTATTATTTATCATTTAAATATTAAATTATTTTAAAATTATTATAATATTATTAGAATATACGTGTGGGTGTGGATTTATATATCAAATAAAACATTTACCCAAAGAAAAAGGGAATCGAATTCAAAAGTTGACTGGACTTGAGTTGACTCGAAAGAATTCTTGACCCAAAGGAAATAATGAAATTTGTCATTGTAGTAATTTACCCAAACAATCAAACATTAACCCTTGAACTTGAGTGGATTCTACAATGAGGCATGATGGAAAGTGGTATATGGTTGAACCATTATGGATTATCCTCACCTATTGTAGCCAGTTATGTAGGTAATAAAGTTTTTATTATTTGTAGAGATGGGACTCTGGCGTAGGGTAAAAAAAACCAATTTGGTCCTTGTTGCTGATGATTTTTCCATCTGTACCCAAATCTATATGAAATTATGAACGTGGGTCGAATTTTTTTCAAAAGTGACCCACTTTTAGAAACTACATACCAAAATAACCTCCTTTTGAAACAATTTACCAAAATAACATACTTTTGAATAAAAAAATTATTTTTTTAGTGCCGACAATTTGACTGGCGCCATTGACTTGTTGACCTGCCACGTGGCAGGTCAAGATTGGTCCGAAAAGTTTGCAAAAAAAAAATTTAAAACAATTTTTTTTGGCGAAAAAAAAGGGTCAGTACCATGTGGCACACTCTGGTGGAGTGACGCTAGTTTGACTGGAGTCATTGACCTGCCATATGACAGCTTCTGATTGATTCGTCAGTTTTTTTGGAATTTTTTTTTAAAAAAAGGTTTTACTGGTTAAAAAAATTAAAAAAAGAAATAAAATTAGATTATTAATTAATTAATATAATTCTATTAATAAATTTTATCATTATTTAATTATACTAATAATATAATTAATAATTAATTAATAACAATAAAATTTTATCATTATATAATTTCCATCGTTGTGCAGTTGTGCTCCTCTAGTGAAGCACGTCATAAAGTTCATGACCTTCGTTTGGACCTTAACTTTGCATCATATGCTATGTGAAGGAAATGAATGTGCGGATTGGTTGGCTAAGACTAGTGATGCCTCGGCTCATGTCTTAACGGTTTGGAATCAATGTCCTCCTTAGTTGCATTTGGTGTTACTAGCTGGTGTTATGAGAGTAACTGGACTTAGGCTCTAGTTTTTCTCTTTTTGTTTTTCCGTCTAATAAAAAAAATTACTAATTTTGTCACGATAAATTATGTATTTCCCTTTAAAAGTTTAATATTATGACTTAAAATTAATTTTTAAAAATATATGTAATCAATATTAATGAGTTTAATTTAGATATATTATTAGTATAAATTTTTTGCACCGTCTAAATAAACTATGAAATACATTTTGAGTCCATCTTAAATTACCGATATTGTTCTTCGGCAGTTTAATAGTCACCTTTTTGCAAGTAGGTCCAGGACAAGTTCCCTGGTATCTTATATTGATAGAGAGAGATTCGAATTCAAGTAAGGGTGCAAGGCCTATGAACTTTGAACTAGATATAAAATGACGAAAGAACATGGATGATTAAAATGCACTTTGATATCTCTTGCCCAGCAGTTACTTGAATCTTTTTTCCTTGAGAAAAAAAATCACAAATTATTTTAAAAAGATTAAGACGAGATTTAATTAATTTTCAATGACATGATAATTTATAAATGATTGATAATATAGAATTTTTCACACTAAATGTGTATACTAATTAATACCATATTTAATTAACACACCTTATTATTTGATTATTTCATTATTTCCGTTACAAAAGAAAAATGTTTGTTTTTATCTCATTGTTATTTAATAAGTTGGATTCCTGAACATATGTCAAGCTTTATATATATATATGGTCCAAGATAGAATCAAAGTATCCCACAGATGTAGTTCTATTCACATTATCATGATTCAAATTCTAGACATATGATTAAAAAGGTCAAATTACTAGTTACTTGGACAACACCTTGTGGGTATATATCAAGTTGTTTTATACATTGAGAAATGAGAAGTAGGTTTCAAAATATTTTAAGATATTAAAATAAAAAAACTATAAAAGTGCAATCCCAAATTATAGAAATTTTTAGTATATTGTGCTGGTTTAGATGCAATGAGAAACAAGTTTTTTGTGTTTTGTTACTTCTATTTTGTTGAGTAAATTTTATTATTTTAATTAACAAAATTATTAAATCCAATGAGAATATTAATTTTTTTATTAAAGTATGTAATTGTTACCATAAAAAATATATTATCTAGAAAAATATAATTTTCATTTAATGCAATTTATTTTTTCTATTTTCATTTAAGTCAAGTTTTTATAATATCTTAATCATTAATAATGATAATTTCTTAAAATTAAATTGTTAAATTGTGACTCAAGTGTCCACACTTTAGGCAATATTAATAGGCTGAAAATAAAATACTATGTTTGGGAGTTTTGAATGATGTAAAATAGAGTGACTAATAGTAGAATGAAGTAAAAATATAAAAACATATTACTCAATTATTTAAATGTTTAATAAGGGTTGGAAGAAGAACCCACATCCCCTAATTTGAATGATATGATATAAAAAATTGAAGACTTGAATGGGAGATGAAATGATTTAAATTATCATCCTTCACCACTCCACTTCATTACTCAATACACTTTCATAGAATCTATTATTATATTATTATCACTCTACTTCATTACCAATTACTTCATTTCATCTATCCAAACATAAGTAAAAATAAAAATCTAAAGAGTTTAATTGGGATGTGTATTGTCAGTATAAATTTTTTTATACTGACAACAAATCATAAATCAGGATATAGATGATTTTTAATGTAGTTAAGATGAAATTCAAATTTTTTTAATGATATATCAATTTTTAATTGATTTACTATATAAAAAATGTTCACATTAACAGTATATACGAATTAAATCCTTAACTAAATTAAATTAAAATATCAATATACTAAAATTAATAAAAAATTAATATATCTTTAATTTTATTTCTTCCCTTACAATTTTATTTGCTTTAGATAAAAATTGTCCTATTACAGAGAATAAAGATAGCATAAATGTTGAAACAAAGGTTTTGTGAGTAGGAAATTGAGTGCTTCCAGTTTACCCAGGGAAGAAAGAACACAATTTGATTCGTTCATCCACCAATTCACGCCATCAATTTTATGCAAACCAGTGCGGTGTGGCCTGACCCGTTTGCACAGAATGCTCAAAATACAACAAAAATGTAAAGATAAAAAATTGAAACACAAGAATTGGATCCAATAACTTCAAACAAGCAGTTTTCAATGTTTTCATGAAATCCTAAATGACACGATTTTATCAGAGCATACACTGATTTTAAGAAAAATGTAGAGTTGTCACCAATTTTATTTAATTTAGAAAAAATTGGAAAACCTTTAAAAATGGTCTTTGGAACCAAGTTGAGTTCGGAGTCAGTTACTAGTAGGGAAAGTGTTAAGCATCCTACATCGTTCATCCTACGAATGGTATCTTGAATTAATTGCATAAAATTAATAACTTTTAAATTATTTATTTTACCCCAAAAATTTTTACACCAATAAAGAGATTACTAATTAATATTTACCTTAAGGAGGTTTGTAACATCCTAAAATTCTAATATAATTAATTGAAAAAAAATAAAACATAATAAAGTAATAAAATAAATAAATAATAATGATATAATAAAAATAAAATATGATTAAGAGGTTTAGTGGTGAGAATTTATTAGTATGAAATTTATTAGAATTGATTAGTGGATACAAAAGAAATATTAAATTAAAATAAATATATGAAAAAAAGGGAAAGAATAGAGAATTAATATATATATATATATATATATATATATATATACACACACACACGTGCACCTCACAAGTAAAAAGAAAAAAGAAAAAGAAAGAAAGAAAGAAAGAAAGGAAATCACAAAACCTATAGTATGCCATGCGCTAAATGCGCTATATGTACAGGTGAATTGGTCACTGTACCCAGACCAGGAGTGTCGTGAGGGAGAGAATTTCATTCATTCGCAGTACAACCGTAACAATACAGATCCAAGAACACCACCAAACGGGAGGGGAATTTTTAGGGAAGCACAAATCATGGTACAATTAATTTGAGGCTTCTACATGTAACTTTGTCCTTTCTGAAATAGTAAAATATGTTAGGGTTATTGATTTTGAGATTCTTAAAACATCTCACCTTTTGATAATTGATTTTCTATCAAAGAATATATTTTTGTGTGGCAATGTTGTACGTGCTTCTGTTTAAGCTATCATGTACTAAATTAGTCCTTTTGGCTTATCTAATCTACTTTTTATAAATTGTGAATGCCATTTGAATGCAAATTATTTTGAATTTCACGCTAGACTTTTTGTACCTTATGTTAATAATGTTGTTGTAGTGGCGAACAGGTGAAACACTTATTGCATGCTTGGATTCTTGTGTTTAAAAGTCGGTTACATTAGAATATTGGTATTATAATAAACATATTAAATTCAATATTAATTTGTCATGATAGTTGTGTTATAAATCTATTACAGTGTTCATGAAATTGATGCCTTGGAGTTTGATAAAATTTTGGTAGTCATCTGGGATGACATATTGCATAGTGTATATGAGTTGGTTATCACCTTCCGGGAAGGGATGACGGTTCTACATTCTATTCCGGGAATAGGTTGGAGATATCACCATCCGGGGATGGGATATCGATGATTAAAATATTCACATCCGGGATGGAATATTATTAGATACCTCCATCCGGGATGGGGAAGGCAAGGGGGCGTCATTGCATGGATATGAGCTCATAGACCTTAGTGGATCTGGGATTCACACCGGTTCTGGGAACCAAAGAGTCAAGTCAAGTGATTCTGGGAATCACCGAGTCAAGTTCATGGAGTTGTATTGCATTGTGTAGAGTTTGCATGGTGAATGTGATTAAATGCAATGAGATGTGACCATTGCTGAGTTATGAGTTTGTGCTTTAAATGCTTGGCATTAATTATATATATATATATATATATATTATTTTGGAGGTCTATTATATTCAATATTTTAAAAATTAGCGAGTACCATGAATGTTTTTCCGGATTACCGCGTCGGCTGAAAACAACACTATTTGCGAACCTTTTTATTAAATGATTTTTATTCACTGGGATTATGTCTCTTTAAAAGTGTTGTTTTCAAAGCACGTGGACGACATCACTGGAACTGAAGAGGATTGAAGACTTAGCGAATTTTCTTAGTTATTATTCCTAGCTTGGTTAGTACTTTCTTAAATAAGGAGTCGCATGTGGCTAGACGTTTTCATTTATTTATCGTTGGGTTTATTAGTAGATGCCCGTTTTTTGAGGCTTTTGGTTTTTATTTGGATTTATGGATTTACTACTATATTATCACATTGGATACTTTATCACTATTTTGATTAATATGAGGTATTTTCAGACCCGATTAAGTTGCGAATTTTTTTTATGACATGTATGTTTTTTTAATTTTAAATTCTTCAAAGGATTTTCATTGATTTTTTTTGGGTTACTAATGTAACGAAGGGTGTTACATTTATGGTATCATAGCAGTTCGATTCTAAATCGGACTGTGGTAGTGGGGCTTTTTCAAAAAAAAAAAAAAAACTTGGGCACATGGGATGCTTGTTAGAGTTATAAATGATGCATGTTATTCTTTGGGATATTGGACCTGATCAACCCAGTATTTCATTGGTAGTGAGCATATTTATGGCGATTAATAGGCGAGGGACGTACGTTGCACTTGCGCCAGCTTTGGATTGTATAGCCAGAGTCATGCAAGCGCGGGCGGAGACTCTCCGTCAACTGAATGGGAATGGAGGCCAATCACTAATGGAGTGGTGGCAACCTAGGACCCTTAGCGCGTGGGGACTTTCTGAATTCAAGAAGGACAATCCGCCATCATTCCGAGGGAGCTTAGATCCGAAGGAGGCTGAATTCCTTCAACTCGCATGCAGGAGAAAAGTTACTCTATTGTTCCAGGAGTAGCGACACTCAAATCATATGGCAACTTAGAAACAGACAAAGATAGATTTTTCACATAATCTAAAGATATAAATGAATGAGTTGCTCCCTTGAGCTGTCCCTTAGTGTACCAAGGTGTACCTTATTTTGTTGATCTTATATGCTTGCCCATGTCTGGGTTAGATGTCATTCTTGGTATGGATTGGTTGTCCGCAAATCATCTTTGTCATAAATTGCTCTGATAGAACTATCTTCGTTCCTATACAACCAATGTCTAATGATTTTCCCGTACCCAGTCCTATTGTTTATGCTGTTGCTTGTCATAAGTGCTTAGTTGAGGGAGCTCAAGGATATATACTCTTATTCTCTGCTAAGATAGAGGCTGACCGTGATGTGACGGCTATGCCTGTGGTGTGCGAGTTCCAGGATGTTTTCCCTAAGGATGTCTCTAGCTTGCCTCTGAATAGGGAAGTTGAGTTTAACATAGATCTAGTGCCAGGGAGTGGACCAGTATCGGTAGCGCCTTATAGAATGGCACCTTTAGAGTTGAGCGAGCTTAAGAAACAGTTAGAGGAGATGCTAGGGAAGGGGTTTATTAGGCCTAGTGTGTCACCTTGGGGAGCACCTGTCCTACTGGTGAAAAAATAAGGGTGGGAGCATGAGGCTATGTGTTGACTATAGGCAGTTGAACAAAGCGACCATCAAGAATAAATACCCTTTGCCTAGGATAGAGGATCTCTTAGATCAGTTAAGGGGAGCGTCAGTGTTTTCCAAAATAGATCTAAGATCGGGATAACATCAACTTAGAATTAGAAGTGAGGACATCCCTAAGACAGCCTTCAGGACAAGGTATGGGCACTATGAGTATGTAGTGATGCCCCCTTTGTCCGACTCAAAGCCTCGGCCGTTTTCATGGACTGCATGAATCGGATCTTTAGGACCTTTCTGACAGGTTTGTGGTGGTGTTCATAGATGATATTTTAATATATTCTAGGACACCTAAGAACATGGAGAACACTTAAGGTTGGTGTTGCGAGATCTTGAGGGACGAGCGTCTTTATGCCAAACCGGAGAAGTGTGAGTTTTGGCTAGAAGAGGTAAAGTTTTTAGGACACACAATCTCAAAGGATGGTGTAGTGGTTGATTCCTCTAAAGTCGATGCGGTGTTGGGATGGGAACAACCTAAGATGATAACCGAAGTAAGAAGTTTCTTAGGCTTAGCTGGTTACTATAGGAAGTTTATAGAGAGACTCTCTAGACTAGCCTTACCTTTGACCCAATTGACTAGGAAAGGGAAACATTTTGTGTGGGACCAGGAGTGTGAGGACGGGTTCCAAGAGCTTAAGAGGAGATTGGTGTCATCACCAGTCTTAACTATACCGGATCCCTTAGTGAGTTCTCAGGTATCTTTGCGACGCATCTAAGAATGACTTGGGATGTGTCTTAAGGCAGGAGGGCAAGGTGGTAGCATATGCCTCTAGGCAGCTTAGGCCAAATGAAGGGGATTACCCTACCCATGACTTAGAGCTAGCAGCCGTGGTTTTTGGTCTTAGGATTTGGAGGCATTACCTTTACGAGGTAAAGTTTGAAGTTTTTAGTGACCATAAAAGCCTTAAATATCTGTTCGACTAGAAGGAGTTGAACATGAGACAACGAAGGTGGATGGAGTTCCTTAAGGACTATGACTTCGAGTTGAAGTACCATCCGGGAAAAGCCAATTTGGTGGCAGATGCTTTGAGTAGGAAGTCCCTACACGTGTCGAGCTTGATGGTGCAAGAGCTGAACCTCATGGAAGAGTTTAGGGACATGAATTTGGAGGTGTTAGATGTGTCCTTAAGTGTCTTAAGCTTGAAGTTGAATAGGTTGGAGATTAATAGTGACCCTAGAGATGAGTTTAGGTGGGAACAACTTTTAGGCCAGGAGTTGCAGTCTCGGTTGGGACAAGAGGGTTATGGGATGCCTGTTGATGGTCTAGTGAAGTTTAAGAATAAGACCGTTGTTCCTAAGGAGGGGAGCCTTAGAGAGAAGATATTAGAGGAAGCTCATAAGGGAAAGTTACCATACATCCTGGAATAACTAAGATGTGCCAAGACCTTAAGAGGATGTATTGGTGGCCAGGAATGAAAAAGGATGTGGCTAGCTTCGTAACTAGGTGTTTAGTGTGCCACAAGGTTAAGATAGAACATCAGAAGCCTTCGGGGTTGTTGCAGTCCTTGGAGATTCCAGAATGGAAGTGGGAGAGAATTTCTATGGACTTTGTGATGGGGTTACCTAAGGCACGTTTGGGCTTAGACGCCATTTGGGTGATAGTGGATAGGTTAACTAAGTCTGCCCACTTCTTGCCAATTAAGGCAACCTATAGCTTAGACAAGTTGGCATACCTCTATATCAAGGAAATAGTCAAGCTTCATGAGATACCCACATCTATAGTGTCGGATAGAGACCCGAGGTTTACCTCTAGATTTTGGAGAGCTTTTCAGCAAGCCTTTGGGATTAAGTTGAACCTTAGCACGGCCTATCATCCCCAAATGGATGGTCAGTCAGAGCGGACCATTCAGACCCTTGAGGACATGCTTAGGGCTTGTGTCCTAGATGAAGAGGGAGTTGGGAAGATTCCTACCTCTCATTGAGTTTGCATATAACAATAGTTATCACGCTAAGTATAGGCATGACACCCTATGAGGTCCTATATGGGAGGAAGGGTAGGTCCCCTATATGTTGGTGTGAGGTGGGTGAGAAGACCCTGCCAGGACCAGAGTTAGTCCAGGAGACCACAGAGAGGATTAAAGTCGTTAGGGAAAGGATGCGCACTGCACAAAGTAGGCAAAAGAGTTATGCCGACAAGAGAAGGAAGCCTTTAGAATTTCAGGAAGAGGAACATGTATTCTTGAGAGTCACTCCTAAGGCTGGGGTTGGGAGGTCGATGAAAGTCAAAAAGCTCAACCCTCGTTTCATGGGTCCGTTTCAAATCCTAAAAAGAGTCGGGCATGTTGCTTACCAATTGGCTCTTCCGCCACAGTTGGCAAACCTTCACGATGTTTTCCATGTGTCGCAACTCAGAAAATATGTGCCTGATGAATCTCATATGATATCTCCCGAGTCTATACAATTGAAGGATAATTTAATCTTTAAGCCCAGACCTATTCAGATCATTGACAAGAGCACAAAAACTCTGAGGAACAAGATGATCCCATTGGTGAAAATGATTTGGGAAGGGTTGACTCCAGAGGAAGCTACTTGGGAACTCGAGGAAGATGTTAGACAACATCATCCAGATCTTTTCGACACAGGTACATAACTTAGTATTGCATTATCGTTAATGTTGTCTAGTTTGGGTGAGACGTGAGAATTTCGGGGACAAAATTCATTAAGGAGGGGAGAAAATATAACATCCTAAAATTCTAATATAATTAATTGAAAAAAAAAATAAAGTAATAAAATAAATAAATAATAATGATATAATAAAAATTAAATATGATTAAAAGGTTTAGTGGTGAGAATTTATTAGTATGAAATTTATTAGAATTGGTTAGTGGACAAAAGAAATACTAAATTAAAATAAATATATGAAAAAAAAAGGAAAACAAGAGAGAATTAGTATATATATATATATATATATATAAACACACACACACACGTACCTCACAAGTAAAAAAAAAAAAGAAAGAAAGAAAGAAAGGAAATCACAAAACCTACAATATGCCATGTGCTGAATGCGCTATATATATATATATATATATATATATATATATAGAGGTGAATTGGTCACTGTACCCGGACCAGGAGTGCCACGAGGGAGAGAATTTCATTCATTCGCAGTACAACCGTAACAATATAGATCAAAGAACACCACCAAACGGGAGGGGAATTTTTAGGGAAGCATAAATCCTTATCATACGTAATTTTTAGAGCACATTGGAGGTCAGCAAAATGTGAGTAAAAATAACTTTTCTCACACTCATGGTACAATTAATTTTGTCCTTTTGGCTTATATAATCTACTTTTTATAAATTGTGAATGCCAATTGAATGCAAATTATTTTGAATTTCACGCTAGACTTTTTGTACCTTATGTTAATAATGTTGTTGTAGTGGCGATCAGGTGAAACACTTGTTGCATGCTTAGATTCTTGTGTTTAAAAGCCGGTTACATTAGAATATTGGTATTATAATAAACATATTATATTCAATATTAATTTGTCATGATAGTTGTGTTATAAATCTGTTACAATGTTCATGAAATTGATGCCATGGAGTTTGATAAAATTTTGGTAGTCATCCTGGATGACATATTGCATAGTACATATGAGTTGATTACCACCTTCCTGAAGGGATGACGATTCTACATTCTATTCCGAGAATAGGATGGAGATATCACCATCTAGGATGGGATATCAGATAATTAAAATATTCACATTTGGAATGAAATATTATTAGATACCTCTGGGATGGGGAAGGCAGTGGAACGTCATCGTTTGCGTGGATATGAGCTCATAAACATTAATTAATCTAATATTCACACCAGTTCTGGAAACCAAAGAATCAAGTCAAGTGATTCTATGAATCACCAAGTCATGTTCATTGAGTTGTATTACATTGTGTAGAGTTTGCATGATGAATGTGATTAATTGCAATGAGATGTGACCATTACTCAATTATGAGTTTATGCTTTAAATACTTGGTATTAATTATATATATAACAACAACAAATCATAAATCAGAATATAAATAACTTTTAATGTAATTAAAATGAAATTAAAAATTTTAATGATATATCAATTTTTAATTGATTTACTATATAAAAAATGTTCACATTAACAGTTCCTTACCTAAATTAAATTAAAATATCAATATACTAAAATTAATCAAAAATTAACATATCTTTAATTTTATTTCTTCCCTTACAATTTTATTTGCTTTAGATAAAAATTATCCTATTACAGAGAATAAAGATAGCATAAATGTTGAAACAAAGGTTTTGTGAGTAAGAAATCGAGTGCTTCCAGTTTACCCAGGGAAGAAAGAACACAATTTGATTCGTTCATCCATCAATTTGATGCAAACCAGTGCGGTATGGCCTGACCCGTTTTGCACAGAATGCTCAAAATACAACAAAAATGTAAAGATAAAAAATTGAAACACAAGAATTGGATCCAATAACTTGAAACAAGCAGTTTTCAATGTTTTCATGAAATCCTAAATAGACACGAGAGCATTACACTGATTTAAAAGCACCGAAGCTCCTTTTACATCAAAAGCCCTAACCATAGAGATATACATAGAAATCAATGGGAACAAACTAAAACTACAACGATCAAGCTTTCTTGGGAGACTTGGTGGCCTTAGATGGAGATTTAGGCTCTTTGGCTGCCCTATCGGTCTTCTTGGGCAATAGCACAGGGTTGATGTTTGGAATAACACCACCATGAGCAATGGTGACTCCTGCAAGCAATTTTCCAAGCTCCTCATCGTTCCTCACAGCCAGCAAAACATGCCTTGGGATAATTCTATTCTTCTTGTTATCTCTAGCCGCATTCCCAGCCAACTCAAGCACCTGCATCCAAAATTAAACACCTTCAATTCCAAAATTCCCAAATCACGCTTCCACAATCAATCAATAACAGACTGAAACCCTATCCTATCCTGTACCAAAATTAACATTAATAAGACATTTGAATCGATCTAGAAATTAGGGTTACCTCAGCAGCTAGGTATTCCAAAACGGCAGCGAGGTAAACGGCAGCACCAGATCCCACGCGCTGAGCGTATCTACCTTTCTTCAAGTAGCGCCCGATTCTTCCAACGGGGAATTGGAGACCAGCTTTCACGGACCTTGAAACGGGCTTCTTCTTGGGCCCACCGCCTCTCCTTCCTCCGGCACCCTTCTTCAACTTTCCGCCACCGGTATCCATCGAGAGAAAGAACAGTGCTGTGAAATAGAATGTAAGAATGAGATTGCAATTGGTGGGAGACAAGTGCGGGCATGGTTTATATGGAGCTTCGGACAGTGAGAGAGGACTCTATGGAAATGTGGGTGAAAAGATTGTGGACGTACGATTGGATCTTATCAACGGCTGTGAGATCTTTTATGTGGTGATCCGTGTGACTTACAATGAAATATGATTATAGTTAATCCAAATCTTTCTTTCGATTCCTCACGGGTGGATTCTACGCTCTCAGATTTGAAACTTGAAAGGGTTTAGGAACTCTTCCCACGTCACCAACAAAAATGTGATAATTCCTTTTTCTTTCTTTCTTTTCCTTTTTTTGTTATACGATAACTCCTTTTTTCAACATCACAATTTAGGTGCACTACCTATTTAATTTAGGTGGACTAGCTATATTTTTATATATTCTCAATCCATTATAAATTTTTAACATTTTATTTTTATTATAAGTATCATAAAAGTCATATAGAATTGCTTATTAAAAAAAAGTCATATAGAATCACGAGTGATTGATCAAATAATATATCAAAATTAAACACTTTATTTCATTGAGTTTTTTCTTAACTTTTCTATTTTAATTTATAAAAAATATTTTCCAAAATAAAAAACAACCATGATCTCATTTTGAATCTCTTAGTTTTAGTTTCACTTGATTATCTCTTTCTAAGAAATAAAAGAACATCGCAAGAAAAACCCTAACTCCAACCATTAAACCCAATTGACCAAAACCATTTAAAGTAACTTCAATAGTGGTTGTGATAGTTGGTTATCCTCTTCGTCTCTCTTTAGTGTTGAAAACTCTCAAAATAAACAATAATGTTATGTATCTTGAACCATAGAATGAACCCAAAAGTTGGCGATATCTATATTAAAAACTCACGTAAAGAACCACATAAGTGAACTTAATATTAGACCTTGACTTAAAACCTTGAAACAATGAGCTTATATGTTTTTCCACTTATAACCGATTTGAATTTCCAACACTTAGTCCCAAAACTCAAGTGCGAGTCTCAACATTAGTATGCTACCCCGAAAATAAAAGGTCAAGGTGCTCCACAACATGCGTCAGGGGGCCAAACCCGACCACAAACCACCGTATCCAATGTTAAAACCATTCACTTTGGACAATGAGGGAAGCCCAAAATAAGGGAAGATCTTTTATTCATGAGCTATGTTAAGAATCACATAAGTGAGTTTGACATTAGGTGGTTAGTAATGGAGTGGTGGAGAGATAAAAGCATATCACTCCATTGTTTGGAAGTTTAAGGACGAAATCCCAAACCCCCCAATTTGGAGGGTACAAAAAAATCGGGGTTTGGATGGGATGGGGTGGTTTGAATTACCATCATAAACTGTCACACTCAATTAATGAATGAACTCTCAAACAATGGGTTAATGTTCTTTAACCACCTCACTCCATTACTAACCACCTCACTCCATCCTCCCAAACATACCCAAAGGCAACAAGTCTATAGGTTTTCTCGCTTATATATTGTCCACATTTTTTTCCCAATGTAGGACTCACACTTCAATTTCCAACTATGTAAATTAGTGATTTTGATAAAATAGATATAATAGGTTCTTTACTAAATGTTTTCTTTTGCAAATGATGCAGTCTCCATTTTCCTCTCCAAAATTTTCACCTTCATCTCTGTAACACTTCGTTCATTTTAAACAAACTTGTTTTCTACTCATTTAAGATCATACTCCATCCATGAAAACATACCCTTAATTTAAGTAGTCTTGCTGATGACACCAGGCTATCATTGCTCTAAGATCAAGTGAGTGTTTACACATTTTGTAAAATGAATTGATAATTTAGTAACTGTAGTTGTGTTGTGTCGTGAAATGATGAAAGAGTCTCTTTTTCACTTCCAACTTTTTTTTTGTGTGACTGTTTTTCACTTCCAACTTGCTGACTATCCTAGTAGGCCAAGTAGGCATTATTTGACTACTTGAGTGAAATGACAGGGTAGAACTCTAAGCTCTTCTCCCGTGAATGCGTTTAAGAAATCACCCACTGCCACACACTGTTCATGGCAGCAACTAAGTTTAGGCCACTCCTTTGAGAAATGATTAGCAATTCACTTCACATGGATATGTTAGCCGAGAGTTTTGAGGAAAATAAAATGAAGTACTTTAGACGAAATGAAATAAAAACATAATAATATATCACCCCACGATTTAAAAGTTTTCAACAAAGAAACAAAAGATCTCCCTCAAACCCAAACCCCAAATTGAAAGATATAAAATAATTTGGACTTCCATCATCACCAATTACACTGCGTAACTTAAAAAACTCTTGAACAATTTGATTTAAGTCATATTTTTTTATGATTCCACAGCACCACAAATCACACCCGGCAACCATCCAAGCATAGCATCAAATTCCAAATAATAAATCAAACGATGTCATTTATAACTCAATCTAAAAAGAAATCAAAGAAACTAATTACTTGAATGGTTGAAACCAGGGAAACGATTTTATGCCAAATGAAATTTATACCATAGGACCACAAATAACTCAAGCTATTAACCGTGTCAAAGTAATTGAATTCCGAGCTTCAACGAAACACCAAAGTCGAAGTAAAGATTCGTAGTTCCGACCTTCCTTTACATGGCTAGAAAAATTAGCTAAGTTGGCAGAAAAGGTTAAATTCGATCCACTCTAAAACATCGTACAATTGAGTTGAATTAAAATGTTCACAAGGATTAACGAAATACATTTTTCTGTTTCAATAACGAGGATTAACGCTTTTGCTACAAAAAAAAAAAAGACCTAAATGCAGATTATACAAAACATCAATTTTCAAGAGGCCTATAACAATCAAGCCTTCTTAGGAGTCTTGGTCGCCGTGGAAAGCGACTTAGGCTCTTTAGCAGGTTTCTCATGCTTCTTTGGCAACAGCACAGGGTTGATGTTTGGAATAACACCACCATGAGCAATGGTAACACCAGCCAGCAATTTCCCAAGCTCTTCATCATTCCTCACAGCCAGTAAAACATGCCTTGGGATAATCCTATTCTTTTTGTTGTCTCTTGCAGCATTCCCAGCCAATTCCAAAACCTACATCCACAAAAACCCTAATTAATAACCCTAATAATTAACAATTAACAATTAAAATTACTATCGCTATTATGGTACAATTTCCAAAATCGAGCTTCCGCAAGCAATCAATAGCAGAATTGAACCACATTCCGTAAAATCAACTTGTTCCAATTTGAATCTGAGTCCCGAAATTAATTAACATTCGAAGCCCAATTTAATTTTATTCGAATCAAATTAGGGTTTACCTCAAGCCTAGGTATTCGAGAACGGCAATGAGGTATACAGGAGCACCGCTTCCGACGCTACTGGGCGTACCTTCCCTTCTTTAAGAAGCGTCCAGATTCTCCCGACGGGAACTAGAAACCAGCCTTGACGGACCTTGTAACGGGCTTCTTCTTGGGCCCGCCGCCCTTCCTTCCTCCAGCACCCTTCTTCACCTTAGCACCTGCGGCATCCATTGCAGAGAGAGAGAGGAGATGTAAGAATGAGTGAATGAGATGGGGGGTGATGGGCAGAGGCATTTTATTGAGGCTTCGGATAGCGTGTGGGGGCCTCTATGGGACGAGACTGAACAGATTGTGGACGTTCGATTGGAGCTTATCAACGGCTGTGGAGTACTTTGTTTAGTGATCCGTGTGACTTCCAAATGCACCACTGGAAGTGCAATCTAATGAAACGTTCCTCCTGAGAATATAATTTAAAATTCAGAGTAAATTACACTTTGCCCCTCGAAATTTTGTTAAAATACACTCTACCACAACTTTATAATATTTCAAAATATAGTTCACCCAAATTTATATATTATGATTACTTTAAACGTTTTATAAAAATTCATTTCATTTGTATTTTTTGAGTCCCTTGATTTAATTATTTGTATAATTCGATAAATTCGATTTTTATCATACTTTATTTTTTTTCTTATGTCAAATGTCATTTCTACTGATTTAATAGTGAAAAAAAGATAATTTTCATTTGAGGAAGCTAGTTTATAGTGTCTAACACCTATTTTAACCTCTCTATACTAGAATAGTAAAACATTTATGAAAGGGAGCTACTATTTGTTCTTTATTAATCTTTATTTGATTTGATGATAAGTGGCAAAATTCTAGAGAATTATTGACCAACTTTGGGAGTTTGAGAAAAATAATAATTATTGATATATGTTTTAACATGTAGGATGGCAACGGGACGGGGTGGGCACGGGTAGCACTCCCTCGTCCCCCGCGAGGTGAAATTCGTGCCCGTCCCAGCCTGTTACCCGCGCGGGTATCCAACGGATATTCGAGGGTTTGTGGATATCGGCGGGTAATTTTTTCCAGAAAAAATGATTTGTTTGCTTGGAAAATTGCTGAAATATGTATAATTTCAATTAAAATAACCATGTCCAAACAAATGGATGTTACAAAACTACTAAAGCATTATCCAATTACAAAAGTTACTAACAAAAGTAATCAAATACATTTGTTTTATCCAAAAAAAAAAGCTACAAGAAGCTAGGATCCACTTGAAACACCCTTGGAATATGTTTTCTCCAAATACCAAAGCTAAAAAATATAGGATCCACTTGAAACAAACTTAGATTTTGATTTGATTCCAACTGAACACAACCAAGGCACATGCTGTTACAAGAAAGAGAGGCAATATCATATGAAAAAAAAATATTTGGCCAGTAACTTAATAAAAGTTCAACTTAATATAATTAATATTAGTATGTACATATTTTACCGTTAGTATTAGCTTATGGCTTTATAGGCTCTTCACCAACAATGTCAGCATCCATATCTTCCAATACTGTAATACAATCGATGTCACGAGCTTCTAATTTCGAAGAACCCGAAAAAGAAAAATAAGTTAAGTAAAAAATTTATAATAACGTACCAATATAGATAAATAAATTAAAATTAATAAATTTTGTTACCTTTTGTAACGCCCTTCGTTACATTAGTAATCCCAAAATAAAATCAATAAAATATCCTTTAAAACATTTAATTAAAACATATATCTCATAAAGAAAAATTAGAAAAAAAACATTAAAGTCTGAAAATGCATCATATTAAATAATATAGTATTAAATTATCCATGTAATGAATATAGATATAAATAAATAAATAAATAAATAACCTCAAAACCGGGCGTCTAACTACAATCCCAAAGATAAATAATTGCGTCTAGCCACATACGGCTCCTTATTTAAGAACAGACTAACCAAACGAGAAAGATTATATAATGGTGTCCCCTAAGTCTTCACGTCTCTTCAGCCCCAATGATGTCCTCCTCGTGCTCTGAAAATAATGCTTAATAATGAGATATAAAATCTCGATGATCAACAATCTGCTTTTATAAAAACATTTTTAAATATAGCATTGTTCTCAAATTAGGTGTGAGCCGTAAAACTGTCCATGGTACCCGCTAATTTTTCAAAATAATATATATAAAGAAAATACTTTTAACATTAATAATAAACTCATCTCAATACATCACATTTCATATACCAGATAAATTCAGGTTTAATCCAAGCGGTCCGAAGACCTCCTAATTAAATTGGCTTCTTGTCGGCATGCCGTATATTCACACATCACACGACAATGGCGTCCCATTGCCCACCCCTACTCACGAGGAGTGTTTCGATGTCACCCTCCTGTCGGGGACATTTCCATTTCGATACCTCCCATGTGCACATGGTGGTATTTCTCATTTTTCGACACCCCAACCTGTGGCGGTGTTACTTTCGATACTCCTTATTAGGTAGTGTTACTTATTTTCGACATCCCAATTATATGGGATGTTACTTTGATACCCCATTACGGTGGTATTACTTTTCGATACCCCTATCATAAGTGGTATTGCAAGAAACATCATACAATTCATCATATGGCACAATTTCATGTATCATATGTGTAACAAATCATTTACCAAAATTAAATATATAATTTTATCATGCATGTCAAATAAACTCACATGGCATAGCACACACCAATAAGCACGTCATTCACCTAATAAAAATACCAATCATGTATTTCATGCCATCAGTAACAGGAATAAATACCCAATTTAATAATCTTTTTTATTTTAATTCAAAACCCCAAAAAATTAGTTTATTAACAACATGCGTCATTCAATTAAAATCTTTCAGAATCATAGGTAATCTGCTCAACACAACAAAACACATGTACCATGAAAAAGGTTATTAAAAGGTACTGTTACTCACCTCTCGAAGACCTCCAAAAACTACTAATGTTGTATATTGTATAAAATAATTCCAGTGTGTCTCCAAAACGTCATGTTCCCCCTGCTACGCACAGTGATTTTACTTTTGGAGTAATCCCAATTTTATTTGTTGAAGTCAGCGTTATCACTAGACTGACGTGAGAGACAAGCGTTTTATTTTTCCTTTCCTTCTCACAGTGGCGGCGCTACACTACTTCCTCTCTTTTAATTCCTATGAATTGAAAACCAAATTCCACTTACGCTACTATGATAAAATGAAGTTGGCTATGGACATATGTTTAATAGAACGTGGGCCTCTGATATGATTTTGTTGATTTTTTTTTGTTTATATATAATATTATTATCATATTCATTTGATAAAGAAAAGTTAGAAAACAATTGTTGTACGTGATTTTATTATTTTATTTTATTTTTATTTATTATAATAACCAATGAGTAATTGACTAAAATAATTTACCCATCACTTTTTTTTATCCTTTTTTTTTCATTCTTTTGTAATTACTAAACAATTCCAATAAATTAATCATTTTCTACACTAATCCTTCTAATAGCTTAATCTTTTATTAAATATTATATTGAAATTTTAGGATGTTACATTTTCTCCCCTCCTTAAAGAATTTCGTCCCTGAAATTCATTTATACTCACACCTATTTTAACATATGTGATATTCAAAACTTAAAAGTTACCATACCTTAGATAATAAAATCTGGGTATTGACGAACGATGTCCTCCTCCATCTCCCAAGTGGCTTCCTCAGAAGTCAATCCGTCCCATAACACTTTCACCAATGGAATTGCCTTGTTCATTAGAGTCTTAGTGCTCTTGTCCAAGATTTGACTAGGCTTTGGCTTGTAGATCAAATTATCCTTCAATTGTACAGACTCGGAAGCTATCACATGAGATTCATTAGGCACATATTTTGAGTTGCGACATATGGAAAACATCATGAAGGTTTGCCAACTGTGGCAGAAGAGCCAATTGATAAGCAACATGCCCGACTCTTTTAAGAATTTGGAAAGGTCCCATGAAACGTGGATTTAGCTTGCGGACTTTCATCGACCTCCCTACCCCCGTCTTAGGAGTGACTCTCAAAAATACATGCTCACTTTCCTGGAATTCTAGAGGCTTTCTCATTTTGTCGGCATAGCTCTTTTGTCTACCTTGCGCTGTGCGCATCCTTTCCCTGATCATTTTTATTCTCTCAGAGGTTTCTTGGACCAATTCAGGTCCTATCAAGGTCTTCTCACCTACCTCACACCAACATAAAGGGGACCTACACCTTCTCCCATATATGGCCTCTTGGGGTGTCATGCCTATACTAGCGTGATAACTATTATTATACGCAAACTCAATGAGAGGTAGGAATCTATCCCAACTCCCTCCTTCATCCAAGACACACGCCCTAAGCATGTCCTCAAGGGTCTGAATGATCCGCCTGATCGACCATTCGCTTGGGTATGATAGGCCATGCTAAGGTTCAACTTAGTCCCAAAGGCTTGCTGAAAAGCTTTCCAAAATCTAGAGGTAAACCTCGGGTCTCTATCCGACACTATAGATGTGGGTATCCCATGAAGCTTCACTATCTCCTTAATGTATAAGTCTGCTAGCTTATTCAAACTATAGGTTGCTTTTATTGGCAAGAAGTGAGCAGACTTGGTCAACCTATCCACAATTACCCATATGGCATCTAAACCCAAAAGAGTCCTAGGTAGCCCCATCACAAAATCCATAGAAATCCTCTCCCACTTCCATTAAGGAATTTCTAAAGGCTGTACCAAACCCGAAGGTTTCTGATGTTCTATCTTAACCTTTTGGCATACTAAGCACTTGGCTACAAAGCTAGCCACATCCCGTTTCATTCCTGGCCACCAATACATCTTCTTTAGATCTTGGTACATCTTGGTTATCCCTGGATGTATGGTGAACTTCCATTTATGCGCTTCCTCTAAAACTTTCTCTGAGGCTCCCCTCCTTAGGGACAACGATTTTATTCTTAAACAACACTAGACCATCAGTAGACAACACATAATTCTCTTGATCTAAAAGAGATTGTAACTCCTAGTGTAAAAGTTGTTCTTGCCTAATCATTTCTCTAAGGTCACTGCGAATTTCCAGCCTATTCAACTTCAACTTAGAGCACTACGAGACACATTTAGATTCATGTCCCTGAACTCCTCTAACATATTCATCTCTCGGACCATTAAACTTGACACATGCAAGGTTTCCCTACTGAGTGCATCAGCCACCACATTGGCTTTCCCTGGATGGTACTTCAACTCAGAATCATAGTCCTTAAGAAATTCCATCCACCTCCTTTGTCTCATATTCAAATCTTTTTGGTCAAACAAATACTTAAGGCTCTTATGATCACTAAAAACCTCAAACTTTGCCCCATACAAATAGTGCCTCCAAATCTTAAGAGCAAAGACTACTGCTGCTAACTCAAGGTCATGAGTATGATAGTTCACCTCATGGGTCCTAAGCTGCCTAGATGCATACGCCACTACCTTGCCTTCCTGCATCAACACACAACCTAAACCATTCTTAGAAGCGTCACAACATACCACAAAACTCACTGAAGGATCTGGAATGGTTAAGACCGGTGATGACACCAATCTCCTCTTAAGCTCCTCAAAATTCTCTTCACATTCCTTATCCCACTCGAAAGAGTTTCCTTTCCTAGTCAACTTGGTAAGAGGTAAAGCTAGCCTAGAGAACCCTTCTATGAATTTCCTATAGTAACCGGCCAAATTCTAGGAAACTCCTCACTTCGGTCACTGACTTAGGTTGCTCCCATCCAAGCACTGCATCAACCTTACTAGAGTCGACCGCTACACCACTCCTAGATATGGTATGTCCTAAAAACTTCACCTCATCAAGCCAAAATTCACATTTTCTGGCTTTGCATACAGTTGTTCTTCCCTTAGAATATGCAACACTAACCTCAAATGCTCCTCATGATCCCCTGGTGTCCTAGAGTATATCAAAATATCATCTATGAACACTACCACAAAGCTGTCAAAGAATGGCCTAAAGATCCGATTCATGTAGTCCATGAAAACGACTGGGGCATTGGTCACACCAAAGGGCATCACTACATACTCATAGCGCTCATACCTTGTCCTAAAGGCTGTCTTAGGAATGTCTTCATCCTTAGATCTAATTTGATGGTATCCCGACCTTAGATCTATTTTGGAAAACACCGACGCTCCCCTCAGCTGGTCTAAGAGGTCATCTATCCTAGGCAAAGGGTATTTATTCTTGATGGTCACTTTGTTCAACTGCCTATAGTCAACACATAACCTCATGCTCCCATCTTTCTTTTTCACCAGGAGGACAAGTGCTCCACAGGGTGACACACTAGGCCTAATAAACCCCTTCCCTAGCATCTCCTCTAACTGTTTCTTAAGCCCGCTCAACTCTAAAGGTGCCATTCTATAAGGCGCTACCGATACTGGTCCACTCCCTGGCACTAGATATATGTTAAACTCAACTTCCCTATTCAAGGCAAGCTAGAGACATCCTTAGGGAAAACATCCTGGAATTCACACACCACATGTATAGCCGTCACATCACTGTCAGCCTCTATCTTAGCAGAGAATAAGAGTATATATCCTTGAGCTCCCTCAACTAAGCACTTATGACAAGCAACAACAGAAACAATAGAACCGGGTACGGGGAAAATCATTAGACATTGGATGTGAAGAGATAAGGATATTTTTGTCAGAATGCTTATGGTAATGAGTCTAGATGCCAATAAGTCAATACCAAGAATAACGTACAATACATAGATAACAATAAGGTTGATGTCATAAGGAGTGTCTTGACGCACAAGGAAACAATTTAAGCAGCCAATGGAAGAACAAGAATATCCCTATAGGAGTAGAAACTTATGAATCAAAGGACAAATGAAAGATTGGTATCTCCAAATTTTCACACATAAAGGATGTATCAAGGAATGCGTTGCTCCTGACTCAAACAATATAATAATAAAAAAAATATTTTTCTTAACGAGTGGAAGAAATTCAGCCTCCTTCGGATCTAAGTCGTTCTGGAATGATGGCGAATTGTTCTTCTTGAATTCAAAAGCCCCACGTGTTAAGGGTCCTAGGTTGCCACCACTTCATTAGTGACTGGTCTTCATTCCCTTTCGGCTTGACGGCGAGTCTCCGTCGCCCTTGCATAACATTGGCCATACAATCCAAAGTCGCCGCAAGTGCAACATTCGCCCTCGCCTATTAGTTGCCATAAATCTGCTCACTACCAATGAAATACTCAGGTTGATCGTGTCCAATATCCCAAAGAATAGCATGCAGCATCTATAACTCTAACAAGCATCCTATGCGCCCAAGTTTTATTTTTAGAAAAAGCCCCATTACCACAAATTCGATTTAGAATCGAATCGCAATGATACCATAAATGTAACGCCTTCGTTACATTAGTGATCCCAAGATAAAATCAATAAAATATCCTTTAAAACATTTAATTAAAACATATATCTCATAAAGAAAAATTAGAAAAAAAAATTAAAGTCTGAAAATGCCTCATATTAAATAATATAGTATTAAATTATCCATGTAATGAATATAGATATAAATAAATAAATAAATAAATAAATCAAAAACCTCAAAACCGGGCGTCTAACTACAATCCCAACGATAAATAATTGCGTCTAGCCACATACGGCTCCTTATTTAAGAATTAACCAAACGAGAAAGATTATCTAATGGTGTCCACTAAGTCTTCACGCCTCTTCAGCCCCAATGACGTCCTCCTCGTGCTCTGAAAACAGTGCTTAATAATGAGATATAAAATCCCAGTGATCAACAATACAGTTTTATAAAAACATTTTCGAAAAATAGCATTGTTCTCAGCCTGTGCGGTAGCCGGAAAAACTGTCCATGGTACCCGCTAATTTTTCAAAATAATATATATAAAGAAAATACTTTTAACATTAATAATAAACTCATCTCAATACATCACATTTCATATACCAGATAAATTCAGGTTTAATCCAAGCGGTCCGAGGACCTCCTAATTAAATTGGCTTCTTGCCGGCATGCCATATATTCACACATCACACGACAATGGCGTCCCATTGCCCACCCCTACTCACGAGGAGTGTTTCGATGTCACCCTCCTGTCGGGGACATTTCCATTTCGATACCTCCCATGTGCACATGGTGATATTTCTCATTTTTCGACACCCCAACATGTGGCGGTGTTACTTTCGATACTGTTTATTAGGTAGTATTACTTATTTTCGACATCCCAATTATATGGGATGTTACTTTCGATACCCCATTACGGTGGTATTACTTTTCGATACCCTTATCATAGGTGATATTGCAGCAAACATCATACAATTCATCATAGGGCACAATTTCATGTATCATATGTGTAACAAATCATTTACCAAAATTAAATATATAATTTTATCATGCATGTCAAATAAACTCACATGGCATAGCACACACCAATAAGCACGTCATTCACCTAATAAAAATACCAATCATGTATTTCATGCCATCAGTAACAGGAATAAATACCTAATTTAATAATCCTTTTTATTTTAATTCAAAACCCCAAAAAATTAGTTTATTAACAACATGCGTCATTCAATTAAAATCTCTCAGAATCATAGGTAATCCGCTCAATACAACAAAACACATGTACCATAGAAAGGGTTATTAAAGGATACTGTTACTCACCTCTCGAAAACCTCCAAAAGCTCCTAATGTTGTATATTGTATAAAATAATTCCAGTGTTTCTCCAAAATGTCATGCTCCCCCTGCTACGCACAGTGATTTTACTTTTGGAGTAATCCCAATTTTATTTGTTGAAGTCAGCGTTATCACTATACTGACGTGAGAGACAAGCGTTTTATTTTTCCTTTCCTTCTCACAGTGGCGGCGCTACACTACTTCCTCTCTTCTTGAAATAGGTCACGTTAGCTGCTATCTCTCATCCAAAGCCCATGTAATTTCAATTTTAAGAATGGCCCCTCTTTTAATTCCTATGAATTGAAAACCAAATTCCACTTACGCTACTATGATAAAATGAAGTTGGCTATGGACATATGTTTAATAGAACGTGGGCCTCTGATATGATTTTGTTGATTTTTTTTTTGTTTATATATAATATTATTATCATATTCATTTGATAAAGAAAAGTTAGAAAACAATTGTAGTACGTGATTTTATTATTTTATTTTATTTTTATTTATTATAATAACCAATGAGTAATTGACTAAAATAATTTACCCATCACTTTTTTTTATCCTTTTTTTTCATTCTTTTGTAATTACTAAACAATTCCAATAAATTAATCATTTTCTACACTAATCCTCCTAATAGCTTAATCTTTTATTAAATATTATATTGAAATTTTAGGATGTTACATTTTCTCCCCTTCTTAAAGAATTTCGTCCCCGAAATTCATTTATACTCACATACCTATTTTAACATATGTGATATTCAAAACTTAAAAGTTACCATACCTTAGATAATAAAATCTGGGTATTGACGCACGATGTCCTCCTCCATCTCCCAAGTGGCTTCCTCAGAAGTCAATCCGTCCCATAACACTTTCACCAATGGAATTGCCTTGTTCCTTAGAGTCTTAGTGCTCTTGTCCAAGATTTGACTAGGCTTTGGCTTGTAGATCAAATTATCCTTCAATTGTACAGACTCGGAAGCTATCGCATGAGATTCATTAGGCACATATTTTGAGTTGCGACATATGGAAAACATCATGAAGGTTTGCCAATCAGTGGCGTAAGAGCCAATTGATAAGCAACAGTGCCCGACTCTTTTAAGAATTTGGAAAGGTCCCATGAAACGTGGATTTAGCTTGCGGGCTTTCATCGACCTCCCTACCCCCGCCTTAGGAGTGACTCTCAAAAATACATGCTCACTTTCCTGGAATTCTAGAGGCTTTCTCCTTTTGTCTGCAGTAGCTCTTTTGTCTACCTTGCGCTGTGTGCATCCTCTCCCCGATCATTTTTATTCTCTCGGAGGTTTCCCTCGGACCAATTCAGGTCCTATCAAGGTCTTCTCACCTACCTCACACCAACATAAAGGGGACCTACACCTTCTCCCATATATGGCCTCTTGGGGTGTTATGCCTATACTAGCGTGATAACTATTATTATACGCAAACTCAATGAGAGGTAGGAATCTATCCCAACTCCCTCCTTCATCCAAGACACACGCCCTAAGCATGTCCTCAAGGGTCTGAATGATCCGCTCTGACTGACCATTCGTTTGGGTATGATAGGCCATGCTAAGGTTCAACTTAGTTCCAAAGGCTTGCTGAAAAGCTTTTGAAAATCTAGAGGTAAACCTCGGGTCTCTATCCGACACTATAGATGCGGGTATCCCATGAAGCTTCACTATCTCCTTAATGTATAAGTCTGCTAGCTTATTCAAACTATAGGTTGCTTTTATTGGCAAGAAGTGAGCAGACTTGGTCAACCTATCCACAATTACCCATATGGCATCTAAACCCAAAAGAGTCCTAGGTAGCCCTATCACAAAATCCATAGAAATCCTCTCCCACTTCCATTGAGGAATTTCTAAAGGTCAGAATAAACCCGAAGGTTTCGATGTTCTATCTTAACCTTTTGGCATACTAAACACTTGGCTACAAAGCTAGCCACATCCCGCTTCATTCCTGGTCACCAATACATCTTCTTTAGATCTTGGTACATCTTGGTTATCCCTGGATGTATGGTGAACTTCCCCTTATGCGCTTCCTCTAGAACTTTCTCTCTGAGGCTCCCCTCCTTAGGGACAACGATTTTATTCTTAAACAACACTAGACCATCAGTAGACAACACATAATTCTCTTGATCTAAAAGAGATTGTAACTCCTGGTCTAAAAGTTGTTCTCGCCTAATCATTTCTCTAAGGTCACCTGCAATTTCCAGCCTATTCAACTTCAAGCTTAGAGCACTAAGAGACACATTTAGATTCATGTCCCCCGAACTCCTCTAACATATTCATCTCTCGGACCATTAAACTTGACACATGCAAGGTTTCCCTACTGAGTGCATCAGCCACCACATTGGCTTTCCCTGGATGGTACTTCAACTCAAAATCATAGTCCTTAAGAAATTTCATCCACCTCCTTTGTCTCATATTCAAATCTTTTGGTCAAACAGATACTTAATGCTCTTATGATCACTAAAAACCTCAAACTTTGCCCCATACAAATAGTGCCTCCAAATCTTAAGAGCAAAGACTACTGCCGCTAACTCAAGGTCATGAGTAGGATAGTTCACCTCATGGGTCCTAAGCCGCCTAGATGCATAAGCCACTACCTTGCCTTCCCGCATCAACACACAACCTAAACCATTCTTAGAAGCGCCACAATATACCACAAAACTCACTGAAGGATCTGGAATGTATAAGACCCGTGATCACACCAATCTCCTCTAAAGCTCATCAAAATTATATTCACAAACAAAAACCCACTAGAAAGATTTACCTATACTAGACAACTTTGTAAGACTTAAAGCTAGCCTAGAGAAACCTTCTATGAATTTCCTATAGTAACCTCCGCCAGTCCTAGGAAACTCCTCACTTCTGGTCCACCGACTTAGGTTGCTCCCATCCAAGCACTGCATCAACCTTACTAGAGTCGACCGCTACACCACTCCTAGATATGGTATGTTCTAAAAACTTCACCTCATCAAGCCAAAATTCACACTTTTATGGCTTTGCATACAGTTGTTCTTCCCTTAGAATCTGTAACACTAACCTCAAATGCTCCTCATGATCCCCTGGTGTCCTAGAGTATATCAAAATATCATCTATGAACACTACCACAAAGCTGCCCAAGAATGGCCTAAAGATCCGATTCATGTAGTCCATGAAAACGGCTGGGGCATTGGTCACACCAAAGGGCATCACTACATACTCATAGCGCTCATACCTTGTCCTAAAGGTTGTCTTAGGAATGTCTTCATCTTTAGATCTAATTTGATGGTATCCTGACCTTTGATCTAATTTGGAAAACACCGACGCTCCCCTCAGCTGGTCTAAGAGGTCATCTATCCTAGGCAAAGGGTATTTATTCTTGATGGTCACTTTGTTCAACTGCCTATAGTCAATACATAACCTCATGCTCCCATCCTTCTTTTTCACCAGGAGGACAGGTGCTCCACAGGGTGACACACTAGGCCTAATAAACCCCTTCCCTAGCATCTCCTCTAACTATTTCTTAAGCTCGCTCAACTCTAAAGGTGCCATTCTATAAGGCGCTACCGATACTGGTCCACTCCCTGGCACTAGATATATGTTAAACTCAACTTCCCTATTCGAAGGCAAGCTAGAGACATCCTTAAGGAAAACATCCTGGAATTCACACACCACAGGTATAGCCATCACATCACACACACTTCTATCTTAGCAGAGAATAAGAGTATATATCCTTGAGCTCCCTCAACTAAGCACTTATGACAAGCAAAAGCGTAAACAATAGAACTGGGTACGGGTAAAATCATTAGACATTGGATGTTAAGAGATAAGGATATTTTTGTCAGAATGCTTATGGTAATGAGTCTAGATGCCAATAAGTCAATACCAAGAATAACATACAATACATAGATAACAATAAGGTTGATGTCATAAGGAGTGTCTTGACGCACAAGGAAACAATTTAAGCAGCCAATGGAAGAACAAGAATATCCCTATAGGAGTAGAAACTTATGAATCAAAGGACAAATGAAAGATTGGAATCTCCAAATTTTCACACATAAAGGATGTATCAAGGAATGCGTTGCTCCTGAATCAAACAATATAATAATAAAAAAAATATTTTTCTTAACGAGTGGAAGAAATTCAGCCTCCTTCGGATCTAAGCTGTCTCAGAATGATGGCGAATTGTTCTTCTTGAATTCGAAAAGCCCCACGTGTTAAGGGTCCTAGGTTGCCACCACTTCATTAGTGACTGGCCTTCATTCCCTTTCAGTTGACGGCGAGTCTCCGTCTGCCCTTGCATAACCTTGGCCATACAATCCAAAGTCTGCTGCAAGTGCAACATTCGCCCTCGCCTATTAGTTGCCATAAATCTGCTCACTACCAATGAAATACTGGGTTTATCAGTCCAATATCCCAAAGAATAGCATGCAAAGATCCATAACTCTAACAAGCATCCTATGCGCCCAAGTTTTATTTTAGAAAAAGCCCCATTACCACAGTCCGATTTAGAATCGAACTGCAATGATACCATAAATGTAACGCCCTTCGTTACATTAGTGATCCCAAGATAAAATCAATAAAATATCCTTTAAAACATTTAATTAAAACATATATCTCATAAAGAAAAATTAGAAAAAAAAACATTAAAGTCTGAAAATGCCTCATATTAAATAATATAGTATTAAATTATCCATGTAATGAATATAGATATAAATAAATAAATAAATCAAAAACCTCAAAACCGGGCGTCTAACTACAATCCCAACGATAAATAATTGCGTCTAGCCACATACGGCTCCTTATTTAAGAATTAACCAAACGAGAAAGATTATCTAATGGTGTCCACTAAGTCTTCACGCCTCTTCAGCCCCAATGACGTCCTCCTCGTGCTCTGAAAACAATGATTAATAATGAGATATAAAATCCCAGTGATCAACAATACAGTTTTATAAAAACATTTTCGAAAAATAGCATTGTTCTCAGCCTGTGCGGTAGCCGGAAAAACTGTCCATGGTACCCGCTAATTTTTCAAAATAATATATATAAAGAAAATACTTTTAACATTAATAATAAACTCATCTCAATACATCACATTTCATATACCAGATAAATTCAGGTTTAATCCAAGCGGTCCGAGGACCTCCTAATTAAATTGGCTTCTTGCCGGCATGCCATATATTCACACATCACACGACAATGGTGTCCCATTGCCCACCCCTACTCACGAGGAGTGTTTCGATGTCACCCTCCTGTCGGGGACATTTCCATTTCGATACCTCCCATGTGCACATGGTGGTATTTCTCATTTTTCGACACCCCAACCTGTGGCGGTGTTACTTTCGATATTGTTTATTAGGTAGTATTACTTATTTTCGACATCCCAATTATATGGGATGTTACTTTCGATACCCCATTACTGTGGTATTAATTTTCGATACCCCTATCATAGGTGATATTGCAGCAAACATCATACAATTCATCATAGGGCACAATTTCATGTATCATATGTGTAACAAATCATTTACCAAAATTAAATATATAATTTTATCATGCATGTCAAATAAACTCACATGGCATAGCACACACCAATAAGCACGTCATTCACCTAATAAAAATACCAATCATGTATTTTATGTCATCAGTAACAGGAATAAATACCTAATTTAATAATCCTTTTTATTTTAATTCAAAACCCCAAAAAATTAGTTTATTAACAACATGCGTCATTCAATTAAAATCTCTCAGAATCATAGGTAATCCGCTCAACACAACAAAACACATGTACCATGGAAAGGGTTATTAAAAGGTACTGTTACTCACCTCTCGAAGACCTCCAAAAGCTCCTAATGTTGTATATTGTATAAAATAATTCCAGTGTTTCTCCAAAACGTCATGTTCCCCGTGCTACGCACAGTGATTTTACTTTTGGAGTAATCCCAATTTTATTTGTTGAAGTCAGCGTTATCACTATACTGACTGTGAACACCTAATTTTGTCCTCTTTTTCTCTCTTTTTAACCCATATTGAGAAAAATAAAAAATATAATATTGCGAAAAAAAAGAGTAAATAAATAAAGAAAAGAAGATATGTGTGATGGTGTGAGGCCAAAAGAGTAAGACAAAAATTTAATTTGTTTCAGAAACAAAAAGGAAGGTCAAGCTTTGAAAAATTGCAAGAGGGAGAAAGTTTGAAAATCAAAACATGAAAAAGGAAAACACTGCCCCAACTCTAATGCAGTTTCAACTCATAGTCTGAGCAAATGCAGAAAGCTCAATGGGGACTTAACACAAAGAATGAAAATCTGCAATCTTGAGAAGAGTATAACAAGCATCAGAGGTAAAACAAAGAAAGTGGAAATGGACTTGGCTCTGCAACTGAGACTGGCTTTGGGGACTTGATTCTTGGTTTTATATGCCCTGTTGGTGAATATAAGAGGCAACACAAATCAGTGGAAACAAAAAGAGGGGAGAAAAGAGGATTCAGATACGCAAAAAACAGGGGGGTCGAAAAACAAAACAAGATTGCATCTGAAAATGTATGTTTGATTCTTCAGAGAAAGATCTCCTTAACCTCCATCATAAGCTACCCATATCCATCTTCAGCCCCAAAACACCTCTCAATCTCATCCTCCTTAAATCTTCATCATCCCCACCTTCTTCTCATTCAACCCATTCCCCTATACTGCTAGTTTCCACTTCTAGCACACACAAAATATATCAAATCGCAGATCCACTCAGCCGCCACCACGTCTCCGCTCGCCGCCCCTGTACACCCGACGCCGCTCAACACAGGAGAGGAGGCCACGCGTTCTGATCCGGCGAACCGCCACCATCCCTCCGCCTAGCTCCTCCACAACCCACGCGGATCAGCTTCACCCAGCACCGCGACCTCCGCCCCTCCGCCGCTACGGTACGCTCAGACGACCACCACTGCAACCTATCCAGCCTCCCTGTACGGCCGCCCTTCTCCGCTGCGTTATCACGAACCGACGTCACCGCCATCACCTTCCGACCAGACGCCGTACATCACGCCCCCGCCTCCGATCGACCACTGCTTCCCACTCTAACGCCGTCGCCGATCGGATTCTTCTGTGCCGTCCCCGCTGCACACGTTCACCCACCCCCTCTTGGACTCTGCACTTGGTAACGAAGGAAGCACCGGAGGCATGTGTTTTCCACTTTTCCCATTTATTTATTTATTTATTTATTTATTTATTATTTATTTTGCTTTTACTAACTGATATGTTTTTTTTTACATGTTATTGGGCTTCAATTTTGGGCTTAAAGTGTGTATTATGTCTTACTTTGTTTCTAAAAAAAAAACTTTTAAAAAAAATTTAAAAGGTTGAAAATCTTTTAAAAAATATATAATTTTTTCTCCTAAAATATTTTGAAATAAAAATCTCTTTTGAGTTCACGCAACAATCTACAATGTTGATGTATGATTTCTCATCCTCAAGTATTGTATGAATTGTAAGGGTTCATCGTATAGCTTTGCTATCTTTAACCCCCGTGCAAATGCAGTGAATCCCCTTTAAAAAAGTATTAAGTGTTTTTTTTAATTTATACTTTTAATCAATTTTACCAAATTTAATTTTATATATATATAAAAAAAAAGTCTTTTTAACTCACGCAACAATTTACAACGTTGATGTATGATTTTTCATCCTCAAGTGTTATACGGATTTTAAGGGTTCATCGTATAGCACTGTTATCTTGAACCCTGTGAATGAGTGAATTATTTTTGAAATAAAATCCTTTTTAAAAACAAAATCAAATCTTTACCAAAAATAAAATCAACCAACCAATCAAGTTTTTTGAAAGAACTACGTGACTTTGAGTTTCCCATCGCACCCGGGAATACGTAGGAGCAAGATAAATCATCTTGTCGGGCCAAAACTAAATTTTCCTTTTTTTTGTGTCCCTTTTTATGTTTAAATAATTAACCAAAATAATTAAACTTTTCTCTTTCCAGGGATGCTCTATGGACACGGTGCCATGTTTAATCCCTTATATTTGAGGTTCTCTGTGGACTCATGTACCATGTTCAACCTCATTTAGTTTTTATAAACTATAAAGTTAAAAATATAAATTTTTTTAATAAAAGTCCAAAGTTAAAATTTAAAATAATTCTTTCTTGTAAATAATTTTCGGGGTAAAATAAATATTTAAAAGGTTATTAAAATGTTTTTGCACAATTAACTTGAGGTACCGTTTTTAAACGGGCGATGTGGGGTGCTAACACCTTCCCTACTCGTAACCGACTCCCGAATCCAAATCTCTTTTTTTAAAAGACCAGTTTACCTTTAAATAATTGGGTTTTCTAAGATTTTCCCAATAAAAATCTTAGTGGCGACTCCTCTGTTTTTACCTTCTTTTTCGCGGCTCCCGGACGGGACGGTCGCGACAGCTGGCGACTCCGCTGGGGACTTTAGAGAGTCAGACCTATCATAGTTGGTTGTGCAACTTCTTTTAATAACTTTGAAAATACTAGTTTTACCCCTCTTTGTTTTATTTGTTTTGTAAATTGTTATATGCTTTAATATATGCCTTTGTATATTCTTGCAACCCTAGGGTAGAGAATTATTATGTTGTTGGCTGTTCTTTTTTGCATGTGTGATGTAGTTTTCATTTTAATAGGTTTGGAGCAGGTTTGTATGCTCCCAGCACACACATCACTCACACTTATTTCACACACTTTTAGCTCTATACCCGAGCTTGTGGAAGCTTAATGATTAGGCGGTGTGTCGACATTGTCATTGAAGAGGTCTTGTACCCCCCTGATATTTGTCGATTCACCACTCAGGTTGTACCCGATATCATGGGATGGTCATATTGAGAGGGTTTATCCCTACTTGTGGCTAGACTCATGAGTCGGATCCTTATCTTTCGAGATAGGGGCAATCTGGGGACCATGGATTTTAGAAGTCTAGAACCTACCCAATTTTCACTGATAGAGCAAACTTAGGGGCCAACCAATTAGAGTTATGACTTCAGCTGTGTCCGACCCTAAGTTTCAACCGTCTTAAGACACAAAAGGGGGCATGATTATTCTCTACCTTTCTTTTCATATTCATACATCCATTTCAATTTTCAAAATAGGAAACGACCCATTTTTTTTTAAAAAAAAAAAAAAACCATTTCATGCATTCAAAAAAGAAAAAAAAAACTTTTTTTTCCCTTCATTTGTCTCTAAACAAAGAATTCTCATTTGTCTCCAAACAAAGAAAATAAATTCATTCATCTCATGCATTTATAAAAAATGATTCTTCTAAAAAAAATAAAAAAAATAAGAAACTCATTTCATGTATCACTGTTTTGATAAAAGTTCCTTCATGCATCTCATGTATTAAAATTTGGGTAAGTATAAAAAAAAAAGTAAATCTTTTCCATGCAACCCGTGCATTAACACCTTCTTGGGTCAAGAAAAATCTTTTTCATGCATCTCAAAAGGTTATCTTCAGTAAACTTTCACAAATAAGGATTTAATCCCTTTTCCCCAAACTTCACAGTGACTTTTTGAATAATTGCTCTGTGGCACCCTTATTGGACTCGATCACAAGCCAAAATCATGGATGAGGAAGAGCAAACGCAGAAGTTCATAAAAGATTGGAGTCAACTCAAAGAGAAGATGACCCAAATGATGGTAATGTTGCAAGTCATGCAGAAGGAAAAGAACACGAATGAGAGCCCTTCAGCCTCAACTGAAGGGCAGCCGGCCATACCTCTTCTCACTCATGAGAACAACCAACAAGGGGTCGTGATGTCTTTCACTGGCTACCCAAGCAATCAAAATCGTCCTTCATTTGACCCAAGCAATCCCCCATATGGTCTTCCTCGAGGATTTGTGCCGCTAGTCGCTCCTGGACCAACAAATGGCAATCCAAACTCACAAAACACAACCCAGACACAGATCCCCACCAATTCTATGGTGCATTCCGTTAACCCAAACACTTCACCATTCACCTTCCACATCGGTGCCAATGGGATCCAAGTGGCACGGGGCTTCGCTTCCCCACGGTATGTTCCCCGTGAATCGGTCGTGTGGGAATCCTCAATCCATAGAAAGGTTGGAGGTTCTAGAGAGAAAGATCGCGAACTATTGAAGGGGCAAACAGTCATGGTCTTCGGGATGCCTCTGAACTCTGTCTAGTGCCCAATGTCGTAATACCTCCAAAATTCAAAGTTCCAGATTTTGACAAATACATAGGAACCACTTGTCCAAAAAGCCACTTAACCATGTACGTCAGGAAGATGGCATCACATGCCCAGGATGATAAGCTCTTGATTCATTTCTTCCAAGATAGTTTGACTGGGGCAGCTTCAAATTGGTACATACACCTCGAGCGGGCCCACATTCGATCCTTCAAAGACCTAGCGGATGCATTCCTGAAACAATACAAGTATAATATTGACATGGCTCCTGATAGGATGCAACTTCAAAATATGTTAAAAAGGGATACAGAAACCTTCAAGGAGTATGCACAACGGTGGAGAGAATTGGCTGCTCAAGTAGTGCCCCCATTAACTGAGAAGGAAATTATAGCAATGTTCATTGATACACTTCAGCCACCCTTCTATGATAGAATGATTGGAAGTGTATCATCAAACTTTTCTGACATGGTTATCATTGGAGAAAGAATTGAGAATGGGATGAGAAATGGTAAGATTGTGGAAAGTTCTGTGGGGGTAGCCGGGATGACAAAAGCTCCATTTGTCAAGAAGAATGAAGAAGAGGCACATGTTGTGGCATCAGAGCAAGAGTCTGAGTGGTCTGGGCATTGGATACTGGGTCAAATATCTGTCAACTCTCAACCGTCTTTTCAAACAACCTACACTCCATATTATCCATCACATCACCAACCTAACCATCCATATGTAGCCGCCATCTCACAATTTCCAACCCAATCCTATCCTATGAGGACACCATACCACCCATCAAACCCTTTCCAACATCAAACCTTTCCCACCATACCGCCCCAACAAAACCTAAATGCAAATCAAAGGAGACAACCTTACAACCCAGAAAAGAATCCCATGCAGTTTGACCCTATACCTATGACTTACACGGAGCTATTGCACAGCCTTATTGAAAAATCTTTGTTGGTCCCGGTCTCGACCAGGGCGGTGCAACCCCCATACCCAAAATGGTTTGACCCAAATGTCAAGTGTGACTATCATGGGGGAGTGATAGGTCATTCAACTGAAAATTGCAAAACCTTAAAGTATAAAGTGCAAGATCTGATCAATGCAAATGTGCCAAGTTTCCAGCGAGACACTCTTGGTGCAGGAGGTTCTGGAGTCCATGCCGTAGAGGACACTTTGGAACATGACCTTTGAATCTTGTGTAGTGTAATTCATTGATGCAAATCCTTTAGCTCTGCCCAAGGCTTTAGGAAGTTTTTAATAATGGGCTTACTTGTTTCCATTTCAGTATGAATAAATGAATGCATTGAGTTTCCTTCCTTTCCTTCATCTTCTGATTTTACCTTCATCCTTCTTCTTTTTCTTGAAAGTTATTAATAAAGCAGATCTGAAGGTGATTCTCTTTAAAACTAAAATAAAATAATAAGTGCTAGAACCTCATCGTATGATCCTGATCACCTCATTAACCATGCTGGTTCGGACAACTATGGAAAGCTTCCTCATGAGATCAACCGAAGATGATTGACGCAATCAAAGGAAATCTTTTTGATTCAAGCTAGACACCATGATTTGAAAAAAAAAATTAAAAGGGAAATCGAGAAAGAGCGTCCGGTTATGCTTTTTGCAGTTACTATCATTTTGTCTTTCATTTAAAATTTATGGAAATTAACAATCAAATTTGAAATGAAGAATGACCATCTTTCTATATCTTTCACATACTTGTACTACCCATTATTACCCCTTTTGAGCTTGAAACGTTTCTTCAAAGAACCTTGGACAAGGATCACCCCTAAGCAAGGGGCAAGCATGAAAGAATTGGCGATTATGAAAAGAAGAAAAAAGGGATAAAAAAAAAATTCACGCAAAAAAAAAAGGGGGAAGAAATAAAAAGGAAAGTTAGAGGAAAACAAAGGTTCTTAGATCATGGATCCTCAGTCCTATTCAACCTTAAAACATTTGTTTGAGCCTTATATCCTTTCCTTCATGACTCTCAACCATTGGCCGCGTTATGAGCCTAAAAAGTCCATTCTGATCAATGAAAGATTGTTATCATTTTCATTAACTTTAATTGTGAGACAAAATGTATGTGCTTTTTCAATGCATCGCTCTCGGAAAAAGAAATAGAAAAGACAAGACAAAGAGAAAATGAAAAAAATAAAAATAGGAGGAGGCTCGCTGGGTTGAAAACCTGCAAGAGTGACCCGGTAGGTTGAAAGATCGGAAGAGTAACCTGCGCAAAAGTTAGGGTCAAACAGATTTCTCGAAGCAACAAACTGGGGCAGTTTGAATTTAAAGGCAAATCATGTCCTCGGAAGGAGATTAAAGCAGTACTCGAGATCATACGAGTGTCTCTTGAAGAAATGTAAACTGCAAACCAGGGCGGTTTGAAGGCGAGTCATGAAATGCTCTCAATACATGAAGACTGGAACAAACCATGTTCTTGAAAGCTGATTAAAGCGGTGCTCGAGATTATACGCATGAGAAGCTAGCACTTATCATCTTAAAAGAGTACCACCTGAAGAAAAATGTGAACTCCATCCCGTCATTGTTTCCTTCCTTCTAACAACCTTTCAATTCTTTCGCTCATATCCTTACCACTTTCCACATATTGTTACTCCCTGTCCATCCTCTATCATACCCCTCTTTCTACCATAGACTCAATTTGCATTCTTTAATACATACTGAATGGTGAAGCAAGTATCAATAATGATATCATTTAGAGTTTCTCTCAGGATGCAAAGGTCATGGAAAGTACATCAATCTCCTAACAAAGGGCAATGTTGGAAAAGATAGAGAAATCAAGCAGTCTCATCCATCGGGATAATCATTAGAAATAGGCATATTTGTGACAAGGGGCAAAGCATCAATGAGGAAAGAAAATGACAATCCGGATCAATGAGTGACATTCCAGTTCTTCCTTAAATTTGGTTGTGATCGAAGCTTTAAGGGGCTAGAAATCAAAGAGTGGTTTGCGAAAAACGATCAAAGTTCATTATCAATCACTGAAAGAATCTCTTGCATCATGCATTATTTCATGCACCAGAATCAACATCATTGCATCACATTTAGGCATAGGGCCTCTTAAGTTTTGTTTTGTTGTAGTTTGGCTTTATCGGGCGCAGGGCCCAAAAAGTCATGTTACTTGTTAGCTTTAGTAGGCATAGGGCCTCATAAGCTTTATTTTGTTCGACTTTAGCGGGCACAGGGCCCCAAAAGTCATGTTACTGTTAGCTTTAGTAGGCATAGGGCCTCATAAGCTTTGTTTTGTTTGACTTTAGCGGGCACAGGGCCCCAAAAGTCATGTTATTGTTAGCTTTAGTAGGCATAGGGCCTCATAAGCTTTGTTTTGTTCGAATTTAACGGGCACAAGGCCCCTAAGCTTTGCTTTTGTTAGCTTTAGCAGACATAGGGTCTCTAAGCTTTCGTCTGTTTTAATGGGCATAGGGCCCATAAGCTTTGTCTTGTCAGCTTTAGCAGGCATAGGGCCTCTTAAGTTTTGTTTTGTTGTAGTTTGGCTTTAGTGGGCACAGGGCCCCAAAAGCCATGTCTTGTCATCTTTAGCAGGCATAGGGCCTCTTAAGTTTTGTTTTGATTGTAGTTTGACTTTAGTGGGCACAGGGGCCCCAAAAGACATGACTTGTCAGCTTAAGCAGGCATAGGGCCTCTTAAGTTTTGCTTTGTTGTAGTTTGGCTTTAGTGGGCACAGGGCCCCAAAAGTCATGTCTTGTCAGCTTTAGCAGGCATAGGGCCTCTTAAGTTTTGTTTTGTTGTAGTTTGACTTTAATGGGCACAGGGCCCCAAAAGTCATGTCTTGTCAGCTTTAGCAGGCATAGGGCCTCTTAAGTTTTGTTTTGTTGTAGTTTGACTTTAGTGGGCACAGGGCCCCAAAAGTCATGTCTTGTCAGCTTTAGCAGGCATAGGGCCTCTTAAGTTTTGCTTTGTTGTAGTTTGGCTTTAGTGGGCACAGGGCCCCAAAAGTCATGTCTTGTCAGCTTTAGCAGGCATAGGGCCTCTTAAGTATTGTTTTGTTGTAGTTTGACTTTAGTGGGCACAGGGCCCCAAAAGTCATGTCTTGTCAGCTTTAGCAGGCATAGGGCCTCTTAAGTTTTGTTTTGTGGTAGTTTGGCTTTACCGGGCGCAGGGCCCCAAAAGTCATGTCTTGTTAGCTTTAGCAGGCATAGGGCCTCGTAAGCTTTGTTTTGTTTAGCTTTAACGGGCAGAGGGCTCATAAGCTATACCTTTATTGGCTCCTATAGGCATAGGACCACATAAGCTTTTTACATTTTGCTGTCAAGCTTCAGTGGATAACCGACTCCACAAGCTTTTTATCCTTTTGCTTTCAAGCTTCAGCGGATAACCGACTCCGCAAGCTTTTGATCCTTCCCTTCAAGCTTCAGCGGACAACCGACTCCGCAAGCTTTCAACTTTTCTTTCAAGCTTCAGTGGATAACCGACTCCACAAGCTTTTTATCCTTCTGCCGTCAAGCTTCAGTGGATAACCGACTCCACAAGTTTTTTACCTTTTCTGTCAAGCTTCAGTGGACAACCGACTCCGCAAGCTTTTAATCTTTTCTTTCAAGCTTCAGCGGACAACCGACTCCGCAAGCTTTCAACTTTTCTCCTCAAGTTTCAGTGGATAACCGACTCCACAAGCTTTTAATCATTTTTGCTTCAGCGGATAACCGACTCCGCAAGCTTTTAAACTTTTTGTCAAGCTTCGACGGGTACCGTACCCCGTAAGCTCTGCTTGTTCAAGCTTCAGCGGACAACCGACTCCGTAAGCTTTCAACATTTCTTTCCAAGCTTCAGTGGATAACCGACTCCGCAAGCTTTTAATTCTTTTGCTTTCAAGCTTCAGCGGACAACCGACTCCGTAAGCTTTCAACATTTATTTCCAAGCTTCAGTGGATAACCGACTCCGCAAGCTTTTAATTCTTTTGCTTTCAAGCTTCAGTGGACAACCGACTCCGTAAGCTTTCAACATTTCTTTTCAAGCTTCAGCGGATACCCGACTCCGCAAGCTTGTCGCATTTTGCTTTCAAGTTTCAGCGGATAACCGACTCCACAAGCTTTTTATCTTTTTGCTTTCAAGCTTCAGCGGATAATCGACTCCGCAAGCTTTTGATCCTTCCCTTCAAGCTTCAGCGGACAACCGACTCCGCAAGCTTTCAACTTTTCTTTCAAGCTTCAGTGGATAACCGACTCCACAAGCTTTTTACATTTTGTTGTCAAGCTTCAGTGGATAACCGACTCCACAAGCTTTTTATTCTTTTCTTCTCCAGTTTCAGTGGATAACCGACTCCACGAGCTTTTACCTTTTCTGTCAAGCTTCAGCGGACAACCGACTCCGTAAGCTTTTATCTTTCTGCTCGAGCTTCTGCGGGCAGTCCGTCCCGTAAGCTTTTAATTATGCACCTGTTTACTTGTCAGTGAACTCCGGCCAAAATTGGAGTTCATGTCTTTACTCGTTTCTTATAACGATAATAGGTTAACTGCGGTTACACCAACTATCTAATAAGAAACAAGTAAAGAGGGGCAGCTGTGAACACCTAATCTTGTCCTCTTTTTCTCTCTTTTTAACCCATATTGAGAAAAATAAAAAATATAATATTGCGAAAAAAAAAAGAAAAAGAAAAAAGTAAATAAATAAAGAAAAGAAGATATGTGTGATGGTGTGAGGCCAAAAGAGTAAGACAAAAATTTAATTTGTTTCAAAAACAAAAAGGAAGGTCAAGCTTTGAAAAATTGCAAGAGGGAGAAAGTTTGAAAATCAAAACATGAAAAAGGAAAACAATGCCCCAACTCTAATGCAGTTTCAACTCATAGTCTGAGCAAATGCAGAAAGCTCAATGGGGACTTAACACAAAGAATGAAAATCTGCAATCTTGAGAAGAGTATAACAAGCATCAGAGGTAAAACAAAGAAAGTGGAAATGGACTTGGCTCTGCAACTGAGACTGGCTTTGGGGACTTGATTCTTGGTTTTATATGCCCTGTTGGTGAATATAAGAGGCAACACAAATCAGTGGGAAAAAAAAGAGGGGAGAAAAGAGGATTCAGATACGCAAAAAACAGGGGGGTCGAAAAACAAAACAAGATTGCATCTGAAAATGTATGTTTGATTCTTCAGAGAAAGATCTCCTTAACCTCCATCATAAGCTACCCATATCCATCTTCAGCCCCAAAACACCTCTCAATCTCATCCTCCTTAAATCTTCATCATCCCCACCTTCTTCTCATTCAACCCATTCCCCTATACTGCTAGTTTCCACTTCTAGCACACACAAAATATATCAAATCGCAGATCCACTCAGCCGCCACCACGTCTCCGCTCGCCGCCCCTGCACACCCGACGCCGCTCAACACAGGAGAGGAGGCCACGCGTTCTGATCCGGCGAACCGCCACCATCCCTCCGCCTAGCTCCTCCACAACCCACACGGATCGCTTCACCCAAAGACCGCGACCTCCGCCCCTCGCCGCTACGGTGCGCTCGAGGCGACCACCACGCAACCCATCCAGCCTCTCCCCAGACGGCCGCCCTTCTCTCCGCTGCGTTATCACGAACCGACGCCACCGCCATCACCTTCCGACCAGACGCCGTACATCACGCCCCGCCTCCGATCGACCACCGCTTCCCACTCTAACGCCGTCGCCGATCGGATTCTTCTCATGGTGTCCCCGCTGCACACGTTCACCCACCCCCTCTTGGACTCTGCACTTGGTAACGAAGGAAGCACCAGAGGCATGTGTTTTCCACTTTTCCCATTTATTTATTTATTTATTTATTTATTTATTTTTTTTGCTTTTACTAACTGATATGTTTTTTTTTTACATGTTATTGGGCTTCAATTTTGGGCTTAAAGTGTGTATTATGTCTTACTTTGTTTCTAAAAAAAAAACTTTTAAAAAAAATTTAAAAGGTTGAAAATCTTTTAAAAAATATATAAATTTTTCTCCTAAAATATTTTGAAATAAAAATCTCTTTTGAGTTCACACAACAATCTACAATGTTGATGTATGATTTCTCATCCTCAAGTATTGTATGAATTGTAAGGGTTCATCGTATAGCTTTGCTATCTTTAACCCTGTGCAAGAGTGAATCCCCTTTAAAAAAGTATGAAGTGTTTTTTTTTAATTTATACTTTTAATCAATTTTACCCAATTTAATTATATATATATATATATATATATATATATATATAAAGTCTTTTTAACTCACGCAACAATCTACAACGTTGATGTATGATTTTTCATCCTCAAGTGTTGTACGGATTGTAAGGGTTCATCGTATAGCACTGTTATCTTGAACCCTGTGAATGAGTGAATTATTTTTGAAATAAAATCCTTTTTAAAAAAAAATCAAATCTTTACCAAAAATAAAATCAACCAACCAATCAAGTTTTTTGAAAGAACTACGTGGCTTTGAGTTTCCCATCGCACCCGGGAATACGTAGGAGCAAGATAAATCATCTTGTCGGGCCAAAACTAAATTTTCCTTTTTTTTGTGTCCCTTTTTATGTTTAAATAATTAACCAAAATAATTAAACTTTTCTCTTTCCAGGGATGCTCTATGGACACGGTGCCATGTTTAAACCCTTAGATTTGAGGTTGCTCTGTGGACTCATGTACCATGTTCAACCTCATTTAGTTTTTATAAACTATAAAGTTAAAAATATAAAAAAATTTAATAAAAGTCAAAAGTTAAAATTTAAAATAATTCTTTCTTGTAAATAATTTTCGGGGTAAAATAAATATTTAAAAGGTTATTAAAATGTTTTTGCACAATTAACTTGAGGTACCGTTTTTAAACGGGCGATGTGGGGTGCTAACTCCTTCCCTACTCGTAACCGACTCCCGAATCCAAATCTCTTTTTTTAAAAGACCAGTTTACCTTTAAATAATTGGGTTTTCTAAGATTTTCCCAATAAAAATCTTAGTGTCGACTCCTCTATTTTTACCTTCTTTTTCGCGGCTCCTGAACGGGACGGTCGCGACACTGACGTGAGAGACAAGCGTTTTATTTTTCCTTTCCTTCTCATAGTGGCGGCGCTACACTACTTCCTCTCTTATTGAAATAGGTCACGTTAGCTGGCTATCTCTCATCCAAAGCCCATGTAATTTCAATTTTAAGAATGGCCCCTCTTTTAATTCCTATGAATTGAAAACCAAATTCCACTTACGCTACTATGATAAAATGAAGTTGGCTATGGACATATGTTTAATAGAACGTGGGCCTCTGATATGATTTTGTTGATTTTTTTTTTGTTTATATATAATATTATTATCATATTCATTTGATAAAGAAAAGTTAGAAAACAATTGTTGTACGTGATTTTATTATTTTATTTTATTTTTATTTATTATAATAACCAATGAGTAATTGACTAAAATAATTTACCCATCACTTTTTTTTTATCCTTTTTTTTTTCATTCTTTTGTAATTACTAAACAATTCAAATAAATTAATCATTTTCTACACTAATCCTCCTAATAGCTTAATCTTTTATTAAATCAACATAGACCCCGAAGCAATAGTTGAGATGCGAATTGCGAGAAAATCTCTTGCAATCATTTGCGTAATTGGGTATTTTAACTCATTAGCATTCCATCAATTCAAGATGTCAAACACCTCACATGAATAAGGCAACACGACTCCTCCAAATATTGGTCAAATTTTGACTTATGAATTGTTGTGGCAGATTTTTGTGCACTGATATGCTTTTGTAAAATCTGACATCCAATCTTCTTCATTTATTCCATCACCCACATCTTCATTTTGATTTGAACTTAAAGATGAATAAACAGTCTCCTTACCCTTGATTTTGATATCGTACTCTCTTACCATGTCTTGACAAACAAATTTCACCTTTTCAATTTCAACATCGGATTCCTTCCCATAAATTTTAGGGACAAAATAATCTAACAAATCAACTTTATACCTGGGATCCAACACAATACCTGCAGCCATCACCCCATTGATCACACTCCAACACGTTTCAAATTTGGCCATCATGGTTGTAGCCATTTGATGAAAGATAAGATTAGTACTGTCAACCCACTTTATCAATGCCAATTTAATAGCACACGTTTTTGGAAAATAAAAATTTACAGCTTGGATACAAAGTATCGGAAAATAACTTTGTAACATCATAAAACAGTTGCAACCCGAGACAAATTTCTTTGGCCATCTTCCAATCATCTTCACTAGGCAATGTGTTACACGGATTCTCCTTTTGTGCCGATCGTCTAAACACATCTTTATATTGTATGGCAACTTGAAGCATTAAAAATATAGAATTCCACCTAGTTTTGCAATCAAGAACTACTTTTCTACCATATGTAATGCCCATATGACCACATGTCTCTATAAATTTCTCCTCTCTTTTAGGTGTAGATGTCCAAAAACTCGCACTTCCTCTAATCTTTTCAATAGCATCATAGATTATGGACAAACCATCTCTCACAATTTTGTTCAAAATATGAGCGCAACAATGCATATGAAACAGTTGGCCACCCAAAATAAGTGAGCTAGGCGAAATCTTATGTAAAATACGGTCAATCGTAGTATCATTTGTGGAACAATTATCAACTGTCAAGGCGGATAACTTTGTATCTAGATTCCAATCCATCAAGACTCAATGACTTGTGAACTTAAAACTCAATGCCATTAAGACAAACACTACATCAACCATCAAAAAAAGGAACCTTGTTCCAGGTCATTGTGGTTGAAACTTAACCGATGAATGAAAGTTATAGCTATTCATCATCAAAAGCAACTTCTCGTTGTAAAACTTTCTGGAAAATCAAGTTTAAGTCATTAAAGGTGGGAAAACGAAAAGCAGGTACCTATTTGTGTGGATGCACCGTTGATTTAATCGTGGAGCTGTGGAGCTGCGCTATTGTAAAAAACACGATCTGTTCATGGAGGTGTGCCACTGCAGAGAACATGAGATGTATCATGAGTCGTTGGTTTCTGTGCGCCATAGTGGAGTCAGGTTGTCGTGCGCTATTTGATGTTGTAAAGGTGCGATGTTGTTGGTGTTAGAAAACGTAAAACCCTCAACATTTTTCCCAATCAAGTCACGAGTATGGTCCCCGGTTCAGGTTTAGTTAGTGAAAGTAGTATTTTTTTTTTAAAAATAATAATGTAAAATGTTGGTGGAATGGATCAAATTGTTCTCAAATTTTCATTTTTTTTACTGATCCAACATTTTTTTTACGTTCTTGGCCAGCCAAACTGTAAAGCGATTCTAAGGTCCGGCCAGGACGGGACAGGGGACTAATCGACGGTCCAACGATTTTAAAAACATTGCTTTTCCCCAATTTTCTCATCCCATCGCCCAACTTGTATCCAACATTTTTAAAAAAAATAATAATTTAATTTGCATTCTCTTAACAAATTCATGTTCTAGTATTCCATAATACAAATAAGCGAAAACAAATCACAAACACAACAAAATAGAGCAAAATGTACAAGAAAATATGTATTTGCAAGTGCACGCCTTGACCGAGGTTGTAAACATCATCGTTGTTGAGGTAGTCTTGCAAGTCGAGTCATTGTTTCCATCATTGAGATGTTATCGTCAACCTGCCATCCCCGTCGCACCATAGTCACACTCAATAGTCACAATCGTATGCACACACCACATACCATTGAAACCAAGCAAGGATTCAAAATGGAGGTGGCTATTTTGTTGTCACCAACCAATGTGCTGGTTGGGGATGAAGGTCGTTGAGGAAAGGACTATGATAACAATGGATGTAAGGGTTCATGATAATGTTACGAAGAATGGAGAAATTACGAATTTAGGTCTAAAATGGAATGAGAATGTGGCGATAAATGTGGAGTCTACCAGAAAAGGGAAAAACAACATTATTTTATAGTCGGGTCAAGTCAACATGTTGGCTTTCTTAACATTTCATCCAAACTGATTTGTAGACAAGTTAACCATATTATAACCATTATTTTTATCTTTTACCATTAATCAAATGAAACATTTAAGTGCGCGACCGATTATAATTGGAGCATTGAGTTAGAGTAAATGTTAATGTTCACAGTGGTCAAATATTTGTAAGCATATTTAATTTTATAAAATTAATTTTAACATAATTGATTAAGTTTTTTTATTTTTATTTTTGTAATTTATCACCATTTAATTATCATGTATTTTGTTTTATAATAAAAAATGCTTAATGTAATTGTTCTTACAAATTTCCGGTAATAAACGATCCGAGAATCCGAGACACGTTACACCGAGAATCCAAGGAACACTAACTACGATTCACTACTACACTTAGTCAGAAATGTACTCTTTGTATTGAGATGTCTCTGACAAGCAGAGCAATAGTTACAAGATAGCTTCAAGATTCTCGTTACATCCAAGTTCTATTTATATGTAAAAGAACCGCTTTACGGTTTCGATCTGTAGCCCCAACTGTATGCCCATGTTCCCCACTCTTCCACGTTCTCGACTCTCCCACGTCCTACAATCGCTATTCTTCTCATCTGCTTTGACTAGGTCTTCCCTCAGTCCTCGGTCTTCGGTCTTCGACTGAAAACGGCCCATTCTTGGCCCAAACATATCCAACTAGTACATAAGCCCCTCAAGCTCTAAGCTTCAAAGAGGCGAAAGAGCTTCAAGTAAACCGGACTCTTCCATACCTGAGCTATAAATGTCTCCAGGTAAATCCGAGCTTTTTTCAAGCTGGTTTGCCGATGTCTTCAAAGAAGCATTCGGTGTGCCTCGTTAAAACCTTCCCGAGCAAAAACCTTTTTCAGGAAAAAAGTCCCAGGTAGGAAAAAGAGTACACTAGCGATAGAAATTTGATAGACATCTTCAAGAAAATCAAGCTTTCTCTGAGCTGATCGTACATGTTTTAACTATTCTTCTTTATCTTCATCTTAGTAAACCGGGCTTTCTTCTTCTTGCTTCTGCTTCTTCGTCTTGCTTTTGCACCTTGCTTCCTTTCTTCTTCTTTTTTCTGCTTTTGGATTCTTCTTCTCATTTTTTGTCTCTACTTCTTTTTTATTTATATATACCAGTTCAAATACAACTTCAACTAGAATAACAAAAAAACATCATTACAGATATAAATGGGGATATCAACCATGCTAACATGTGATATAAACTCCAAGGCATATCAACGTGCTACCATCAAAAATATAAAATAAACTTTAACTTCACCCTCAACCACTATTAACGTATTTGTGCCAAAACATAATGCTCTGATCAGGGACTTTCGCTTTGCCTTTTATCCGAGATCTTACTCGTCTTTAAGGGCTTTAAGTACGCCTTTTATCCGAGAACTTGCTCGTCTTTAAGGACTTTCAGTGCCTTTTACCGAGATCATTCTCGTTTTAAGGACTTTGAGTGCCCTTGACCCGAGATCTTGCTAGTTTTAAAAGACTTGATAATTTTCCTTTTACCTAGATCATTCTCGTTTTAAGGACTTTGAGTGCTTTTTACCCGAGATCTTGCTCGTTTTTAAGGCCTTGATAATGTTCATTTTACCGAGATCATTCTCATTTTAAGGACTTTGAGTACCTTTTACCCGATATCTTGCTCGTTTTTAAGGCCTTTCAGTATGCCTTTTATCCGAAATCTTGCTCGTCTTTAAGGACTTTCATATAACCAAAGCTCTTGCCGAGATTTTTGCTTCCTTATAACTCTATTCATATATATATATATATTCAACTCCTTATTTCCACCCAGGACCCGATTAAATCGAGCTTAAGACAGATTTGATGCAAACATACTCCATTATTAAGGAAGGCATCTTGGACAGTACCACCCTCGCGAATCACATTCACCACCTACATCACTATACATTAACTTAGACTTAAAGTCCAAATAAAAACATAACATTCTCTTTCGAGAATTCTGGCTTTCACCTCCAACACTTGTTATTATACAACATTGAATATAATAAGATACAACATATCCCCCAACCGAGTTCATAAAAATTCATATACTCTTCCTCTAAATAATGCTTCTGTAGTAAATATTTTCCCCTCCAATTTCATTATTAAGGACTTGATAATGCCTTTATAGACTTATTTTTAAGAACCGGGTGTTTTTATAATTATAATATGATAAAGGTATGAATGCCATAATAGTTCTAGAAGCAACATGGATTTATAAACCACACAAACTTCAATTGAAAGTCAACTACTATTTACATGGAGTACGGTGTTTCGATCATTAATTATTATTTCAATGACGATAATAACCAAATGACCTTTAAACTGTTGTTGTTTCCACGTAAGGCAGCTCCACTTTTCAATCTATCATCCACAATCTAATTTACATCACTGCATCTCTCACGTATATATCATATCAGAACCTTCTTTTTTACTTGCTACCAACCCTTTTTCTTACCAAGGTTTAGCTTATATTATCAAGCTATAATTTGTTCTAGAAATCATCCAAACTAATGACATAGGCTTTGTAGCTGTCATAGCTATTTACAAAAAGGCAAGAGATTCCCTTCAACATATAAAGCCACAAGATTCTTCTCTAGATAAATATAGAAGGCTTTCTCATATGGCACAAATTTCTCCTCAACATACCAAACACCCTTTTGTTACTTAAAGAATAGGCAATTATGGCTAGCCACCACCATATTGCACATGTTAATTTATTTATAACTTCAAGCTAATTAAACCACCAAAGATGTATTGACAATGGCCACATACTGGCCTTTTGAGAATTTATCTGCTTCTATGAACAACAGTAGGAATTAAAATTATTAAAAACATCATGTGATCACAAGCAAGTTTTTAAGCACATAAAGATAGTCATAGCAACAAAACAATATCAACTGGGCGTTTTATCGAACACTTGGTGCGTTTCAAGATGCACAAATTCAGACCATTGGAGATGAATCATGATGAAACTTTTAAGTTATAGCAAAAACGGTGGGGTGTGCTTTGCGCCAGCATGAAGACAACTCTACTAGTTCCACACTCTTTGAAACTGAAACCTACTTCCAAAGCTAATTCGAAAAGTTCTAAGGAGGAGCAAGTTGGGCTCCTTGTCAATGATGCCTTTGCCATTGCTCTGTGCGTTGAACCCTTGGACTTTCTATAGTGCGTCTTCGAAACGTAAAACAGGGGAATGAATCACGGTGGTTGTTCACGTAACGGTGAGAGTGATGGGTTTCGGCCTCTCTGGTTCTTCTGCGGTGCACATCGGTTGGGGCGACGAGTCCGTACTCGTCGACGTCGGATCCGAGATTCTGAGTTGGAGGAATCCGATTTAGATGGAACATCTTTGTGGGTCCCTCTGGAAAAGATATATTCTTCGGTTGTAATTTCTGCCTACCATTCCTATTTTTCCTCATCACCATCATCCACTCTTCATACCACTATCTGTGGCAACCACCCAGTATCCTCTGCCATAACTTCTATGGAAATTGTCAGATTAAATTTCAGAGTAAGAGCCCATAGATGCGCTGAAAATTTTCGTGACCAGAATAGCGGATCGAAGAAAGCTTCCATTTCTATAAGTCTGCCTAATATCACCTGCTCAACGGACAACATATAGGGCTACAGTTAGGGCTACAGATCCAAACCGTAATGAACGATCCGAGAATCCGAGGAACCTTACAGTTAGGGCTACAGACCGAAACCGTAAAACGGTTCTTTTACATATAAATAGAACTTGGATGTAACGAGAATCTTGAAGCTATTTTGTAACTATTGCTCTGCTAGTCGGAGACATCTCAATACAAAGAGTACATTTCTAACTAAGCATAGTAGTGAATCATAGCGATAGTGTTCCTCGGATTCTCGGATCGTTCATTACTGGAAATTCGTAAGAACAATAAGTATTATCACATGACTCATCTAGAAGAAGAGAGTTTGTGGGGAATGACCCATGTTTAAAACCAAGTACTCTAGTTTAATATACATGAGTTGATTTCAAAAATATTGACCCACCGATACTGTTTCTCTTTCTTTTTTTGGTTACTCATCAGAGTTTCTTTTTATCGCTTTCCTATGCATCAAGACACGATAAGCAAAAACACACATGCAAATTATTAATTTCTATAAATGATATGACTGTTAAGGGTGGGAATAAGTCGTGACGACTTATCAAGGGCTTATAGCCTAATATCTTTTTTGGTTTACACATATGTGACCTATTTATTAAGCAACCCAGACTTAGGTTTTTTTAAAGACTTATTTAACCATGCGGGTCAAGATTTGAGTTATGAAAAAAAAACTATTTTATTTATGTTTAACGAACATTTTAAGTCCCTCAAATAAGTTTTTGTTTTTTTTAGTGCCTCCAAATTTGTTGTTAGGAATTGATGTTGATACGTTTAATATTTTGAAAAATATTCATGTTGCTAGATTGTGTTGTTAAGTGTTGAAGTGACTAACAATGTGTCATAGTAGCATTGGCACACAAACTAATTATTATTATTTTAAATCTCACATGGTACTTTCAAATGTTTATTTATATTTTTTTATAATTATTATTATTTATCATTTAAATATTAAATTATTTTAAAATTATTATAATATTATTAGAATATACGTGTGGGTGTAGATTTATATATCAAATAAAACATTTACCCAAAGAAAAAGGGAATCGAATTCAAAAGTTGACTGGACTTGAGTTGACTCGAAAGAATTCTTGACCCAAAGGAAATAATGAAATTTGTCATTGTAGTAATTTACCCAAACAATCAAACATTAACCCTTGAACTTGGGTGGATTCTACAATGAGGCATGATGGAAAGTGGTATATGGTTGAACCATTATGGATTATCCTCACCTATTGTAGCCGGTTATGTAGGTAATAAAGTTTTTATTATTTGTAGAGATGGGACTCTGGCGTAGGGTAAAAAAAACCAATTTGGTCCATGTTGCTGATGATTTTTCCATCTGTACCCAAATCTATATGAAATTATGAACGTGGGTTGGATTTTTTTCAAAAGTGACCCACTTTTAGAAACTACATACCAAAATAACCTCCTTTTGAAACAATTTACCAAAATAACCTACTTTTGAATACAAAAATTATTTTTTTAGTGCCGACAATTTGACTGGCGCCATTGACTTGTTGACCTGCCACGTGGCAGGTCAAGATTGGTCCGAAAATTTTGCAAAAAAAAATTTAAAACAATTTTTTTTGGCGAAAAAAAAGGGTCAGTACCACGTGGCACACTCTGGTGGAGTGACGCCAGTTTGACTGGAGCCATTGACCTGCCATGTGACAGCTTCTGATTGATTCGTTAGTTTTTTTTGGAATTTTTTTTTAAAAAAGGTTTTACTGGTTAAAAAAATTAAAAAAAGAAATAAAATTAGATTATTAATTAATATAATTCTATTAATAAATTTTATCATTATTTAATTATACTAATAATATAATTAATAATTAATTAATAACAATAAAATTTTATCATTATATAATTTCCATCGTTGTGCAGTTGTGCTCCTCTAGTGAAGCACGTCATAAAGTTCATGACCTTCGTTTGGACCTTAACTTTGCATCATATGCTATGTGAAGGAAATGAATGTGCGGATTGGTTGGCTAAGACTAGTGATGCCTCGGCTCATGTCTTAACGGTTTGGAATCAATGTCCTCCTTAGTTGCATTTGGTGTTACTAGCTGGTGTTATGAGAGTAACTGGACTTAGGCTCTAGTTTTTCTCTTTTTGTTTTTCCGTCTAATAAAAAAAATGACTAATTTTGTCACGATAAATTATGTATTTCCCTTTAAAAGTTTAATATTATGACTTAAAATTAATTTTTAAAAATATATGTAATCAATATTAATGAGTTTAATTTAGATATATTATTAGTATAAATTTTTTGCACCGTCTAAATAAACTATGAAATCCATTTTGAGTCCATCTTAAATTACCGATATTGTTCTTCGACAGTTTAATAGTCACCTTTTTGCAAGTAGGTCCAGGACAAGTTCCCTGGTATCTTATATTGATAGAGAAAGATTCGAATTCAAGTAAGGGTGCAAGGCCTATGAACTTTGAACTAGATATAAAATGACGAAAGAACATGGATGATTAAAATGCACTTTGATATCTCTTGCCCAGCAGTTACTTGAATCTTTTTTCCTTGAGGAAAAAAATCACAAATTATTTTAAAAAGATTAAGACGAGATTTAATTAATTTTCAATGACATGATAATTTATAAATGATTGATAATATAGAATTTTTCACACTAAATGTGTATACTAATTAATACCATATTTAATTAACACACCTTTTTTTTTTGTTACAATTAACACACCTTATTATTTGATTATTTCATTATTTCCGTTACAAAAGAAAAATGTTTGTTTTTATCTCATTGTTATTTAATAAGTTGGATTCCTGAACATATGTCAAGTTTATATATCAAAGTATCCCACAGATGCAGTTCTATTCACATTATCATGATTCAAATCCTAGACATATGATTAAAGAGGTCAAATTACTAGCCACTTGGACAACACCTTGTGGGTATATATCAAGTTGTTTTATACATTGAGAAATGAGAAGTAGGTTTCAAAATATTTTAAGATATTAAAATAAAAAAACTATAAAAGTGCAATCCCAAATTATAGAAATTTTTAGTATATTGTGCTGGTTTAGATGCGCAATGAAAAACAAGTTTTTTGTGTTTTGTTACTTCTATTTTGCTGAGTAAATTTTATTATTTTAATTAACAAAATTATTAAATCCAATGAGAATATTAATTTTTTTTTATTAAAGTTTGTAATTGTTACCATAAAAAATATATTATCTAGAAAAATATAATTTTCATTTAATGCAATTTATTTTTTCTATTTTAATTTAAGTCAAGTTTTTATAATATCTTAATCATTAATAATGATAATTTCTTAAAATTAAATTGTTAAATTGTTGACTCAAGTGTCCACACTTTAGGCAATATTAATAGGCTGAAAATAAAATACTATGTTTGGGAGTTTTGAATGATGTAAAATAGAGTGGCTAATAGTAGAATGAAGTAAAAATATAAAAACATATCACTCAATTATTTAAATGTTTAATAAGGGTTGGAAGAAGAACCCACGTCCCCTAATTTGAATGATATGATATAAAAAATTGAAGACTTGAATGGGAGATGAAATGATTTAAATTATCATCCTTCACCACTCCACTTCATTACTCAATACACTTCCATAGAATCTATTATTATATTATTATCACTCTACTTCATTACCAATTACTTCATTTCATCTATCCAAACATAAGTAAAAATATAAATCTAAAGTTACAAGATATATCAACCCTTCATTAGCTAAAGAGTTTAATTGGGATGTGTATTGTCAGTATAAATTTTTTTATACTGACAACAAATCATAAATCAGGATATAGATGATTTTTAATGTAGTTAAGATGAAATTCAAATTTTTTTAATGATATATCAATTTTTAATTGATTTACTATATAAAAAATGTTCACATTAATGGTATATACGAATTAAATCCTTAACTAAATTAAATTAAAATATCAATATACTAAAATTAATCAAAAATTAATATATCTTTAATTTTATTTCTTCCCTAACAATTTTATTTGCTTTAGATCAAAATTATCCTATTACAGAGAATAAAGATAGCATAAATGTTGAAACAAAGGTTTTGTGAGTAGGAAATTGAGTGCTTCCAGTTTACCCAGGGAAGAAAGAACACAATTTGATTGTTCATCCACCAATTCACGCCATCAATTTTATGCAAACCAGTGCGGTATGGCCTGACCCGTTTGCACAGAATGCTCAAAATACAACAAAAATGTAAAGATAAAAAATTGAAACACAAGAATTGGATCCAATAACTTCAAACAAGCAGTTTTCAATGTTTTCATGAAATCCTAAATGACACGATTTTATCATAGCATACACTGATTTTAAGAAAAATGTAGAGTTGTCACCAATTTTATTTAATTTAGAAAAAATTGGAAAACCTTTAAAAATGGTCTTTGGAACCAAGTTGAGTTCGGAGTCGGTTACTAGTAGGGAAAGTGTTAAGCATCCTACATCGTCCATCCTACGAATGGTACCTTGAATTAATTGCGTAAAATTAATAACTTTTAAATTATTTATTTTACCCCAAAATTTTTTACACCAATAAAGAGATTACTAATTAATATTTACCTTAAGGAGGTTTGTAACATCCTAAAATTCTAATATAATTAATTGAAAAAAAAATAAAACAAAATAAAGTAATAAAATAAATAAATAATAATGATATAATAAAAATAAAATATGATTAAGAGGTTTAGTGGTGAGAATTTATTAGTATGAAATTTATTAGAATTGATTAGTGGATACAAAAGAAATATTAAATTAAAATAAATATATGAAAAAAAGGGAAAGAATAGAGAATTAATATATATATATATATATATATATATATATATATATATATATATATATATATATATATATATATATAGACACACACACACGTGCACCTCACAAGTAAAAAAAAAGAAAAAGAAAGAAAGAAAGAAAGGAAATCACAAAACCTACAGTATGCCATGCGCTGAATGCGCTATATATATGTACAGGTGAATTGGTCACTGTACCCAGACCAGGAGCGCCGTGAGGGAGAGAATTTCATTCATTCGCAGTACAACCGTAACAATACAGATCCAAGAACACCACCAAACGGGAGGAGAATTTTCAGGGAAGCACAAATCATGGTACAATTAATTTGAGGTTTCTACATGTAACTTTGTCCTTTCTGAAATAGTAAAATATGTTAGGGTTATTGATTTTGAAATTCTTAAAACATCTCACCTTTTGATAATTGTTTTTCTATCAAAGAATATATTTTTGTGTGGCAATGTTGTACGTGCTTCTGTTTAAGCTATCATGTATTAAATTAGTCCTTTTGGCTTATCTAATCTACTTTTTATAAATTGTGAATGTCATTTGAATGCAAATTATTTTGAATTTCACGCTAGACTTTTTGTACCTTATGTTAATAATGTTGTTGTAGTGGCGAACAGGTGAAACACTTGTTGCATGCTTGGATTCTTGTGTTTAAAAGTCGGTTACATTAGAATATTGGTATTATAATAAACATATTAAATTCAATATTAATTTGTCATGATAGTTGTGTTATAAATCTATTACAGTGTTCATGAAATTGATGCCTTGGAGTTTGATAAAATTTTGGTAGTCATCTGGGATGACATATTGCATAGTGTATATGAGTTGGTTATCACCTTCCGGGAAGGGATGACGGTTCTACATTCTATTCCGTGAATAGGATGGAGATATCACCATCTGGGATGGGATATCAGATGATTAAAATATTCACATCTGGGATGGAATATTATTAGATACCTCCATCTGGGATGGGGAAGGCAGTGGGACGTCATTGCATGGATATGAGCTCATAGACCTTAGTGGATCTGGGATTCACACCGGTTCTGGGAACCAAAGAGTCAAGTCAAGTGATTACGGGAATCACCGAGTCATGTTCATGGAGTTGTATTGCATTGTGTAGAGTTTGCATGGTGAATGTGATTAAATGCAATGAGATGTGACCATTGCTGAGTTATGAGTTTGTGCTTTAAATGCTTGGCATTAATTATATATATATTATTTTGGAGGTCTATTATATTCAATATTTTAAAAATTAGCGAGTACCATGAATGCTTTTCCGGATTACTGCGTCGGCTGAAAACAACACTATTTGCGAACCTTTTTATTAAATGATTTTTATTCACTGGGATTATGTCTCATTAAAAGTGTTGTTTTCAAAGCACGTGGACGACATCACTGGAACTGAAGAGGATTGAAGACTTAGCGAATTTTCTTAGTTATTATTCCTAGCTTGGTTAGTACTTTCTTAAATAAAGAGTCGCATGCGGCTAGACGTTTTTATTTATTTATCGTTGGGTTTATTAGTAGATGCCCGTTTTTTGAGGCTTTTGGTTTTTATTTGGATTTATGGATTTACTACTATATTATCACATTGGATACTTTATCACTATTTTGATTAATATGAGGTATTTTCAGACCCGATTAAGTTGCGAAATTTTTTTATGACATGTATGTTTTTTTTAATTTTAAATTCTTCAAAGGATTTTCATTGATTTTATTTTGGGTTACTAATGTAACTAAGGGTGTTACATTTATGGTATCATAGCAGTTCGATTCTAAATCGGACTGTGGTAGTGGGGCTTTTTCAAAAAAAAAAAAAACAAAACTTGGGCGCATAGGATGCTTGTTAGAGTTATAAATGCTGCATGTTATTCTTTGGGATATTGGACCTGATCAACCCAGTATTTCATTGGTAGTGAGCATATTTATGGCGATTAATAGGCGAGGGACGTACGTTGCACTTGCGCCAGCTTTGGATTGTATAGCCAGAGTCATGCAAGTGCGGGCGGAGACTCTCCATCAACTGAATGGGAATGGAGCCCAATCACTAATGGAGTGGTGGCAACCTAGGACCCTTAGCGCGTGGGGACTTTCTGAATTCAAGAAGGACAATCCGCCATCATTCCGAGGGAGCTTAGATCCGAAGGAGGCTGAATTCCTTCAACTCGTACAGGAGAAAAGTTACTCTATTGTTCGATTCGGGAGCAACTCATTCATTTATATCTTTAGATTATGTGAAAAATCTATCTTTGTCTGTTTCTAAGTTGCCATATGATTTGAGTGTCGCTACTCTTGCAAATGATAAACTTGTTACCTCTATTGCTTGCTTGAGCTGTCCCTTAGTGTACCAAGGTGTACCTTATTTTGTTGATCTTATATGCTTGCCCATGTCTGGGTTAGATGTCATTCTTGGTATGGATTGGTTGTATTCAAATCATGCTGTCATAAATTGCTCTGATAGAACTATCTCCGTTCCTATACAACCAATGTCTAATGATTTTCCCGTACCAGATCCTATTGTTTATCTTTGTTGCTTGTCATAAGTGCTTAGTTGAGGGAGCTCAAGGATATATACTCTTATTCTCTGCTAAGATAGAGGCTGACCGTGATGTGACGGCTATGCCTGTGGTGTGAGAGTTCCAGGATGTTTTCCCTAAGGATGTCTCTAGCTTGCCTCTGAATAGGGAAGTTGAGTTTAACATAGATCTAGTGCCAGGGAGTGGACCAGTATCGGTAGCGCCTTATAGAATGGCACCTTTAGAGTTGAGCGAGCTTAAGAAACAGTTAGAGGAGATGCTAGGGAAGGGGTTTATTAGGCCTAGTGTGTCACCTTGGGGAGCACCTGTCCTACTGGTGAAAAAATAAGGGTGGGAGCATGAGGCTATGTGTTGACTATAGGCAGTTGAACAAAGCGACCATCAAGAATAAATACCCTTTGCCTAGGATAGAAGATCTCTTAGATCAGTTAAGGGGAGCGTCAGTGTTTTCCAAAATAGATCTAAGATCGGGATACCATCAAATTAGAATTAGAAGTGAGGACATCCCTAAGACAGCCTTCAAGACAAGGTATGGGCACTATGAGTATGTAGTGATGCCCTTTTGTCTGACCAGCGGCCCAGCCGTTTTCATGGACTGCATGAATCAGATCTTTAGGACCTTTTTGGACAGGTTTGTGGTGGTGTTCATAGATGATATTTTAATATATTCTAGGACACCGGAAGAACATGGAGAACACTTAAGGTTGGTGTTGCAGATCTTGAGGGACGAGCGTCTTTATGCCAAACCGGAGAAGTGTGAGTTTTGGCTAGAAGAGGTAAAGTTTTTAGGACACACAATCTCAAAGGATGGTGTAGTGGTTGATTCCTCTAAAGTCGATGCGGTGTTGGGATGGGAACAACCTAAGATGATAACCGAAGTAAGAAGTTTCTTAGGCTTAGCTGGTTACTATAGGAAGTTTATAGAGAGACTCTCTAGACTAGCCTTACCTTTATCCCAATTGACTAGGAAAGGGAAACCTTTTGTGTGGGATCAGGAGTGTGAGGACGGGTTCTAAGAGCTTAAGAGGAGATTGGTGTCATCACCAGTTTTAACTATACAAGATCCCTTAGTGAGTTATGTGGTATACTGCGACGCATCTAAGAATGACTTGGGATGTGTCTTAAGGCAGGAGGGCAAGGTGGTAGCATATGCCTCTAGGTAGCTTAGGCCAAATGAAGGGGATTACCCTACCCATGACTTAGAGCTAGCAGCCGTGATTTTTGCTCTTAGGATTTGGAGGCATTACCTTTACGGGGTAAAGTTTGAAGTTTTTAGTGACCATAAAAGCCTTAAATATCTGTTCGACTAGAAGGAGTTGAACATGAGACAACGAAGGTGGATGGATTTCCTTAAAGACTATTACTTCGAGTTGAAGTACCATCCGGGAAAAGCCAATATGGTGGCAGATGCTTTGAGTAAGAAGTCCCTACACGTGTCGAGCTTGATGGTGCAAGAGCTGAACCTCATGGAAGAGTTTAGGGACATGAATCTGGAGGTGTTGGATGTGTCCTTAAGTGTCTTAAGGATGTGTCCTTTAGGCCAGGAGTTGCAGTCTCGGTAGGGACAAGAGGGTTATGGGATGCCTGTTGATGGGCTAGTGAAGTTTAAGAATAGGACCGTTGTTCCTAAGGAGGGGAGCCTTAGAGAGAAGATATTAGAGGAAGCTCATAAGGGAAAGTTACCATACATCCTGGAATAACTAAGATGTGCCAAGACCTTAAGAGGATGTATTGGTGGCCAGGAATGAAAAAGGATCTGGCTAGCTTCGTAACTAGGTGTTTAGTGTGCCACAAGGTTAAGATAGAACATCAGAAGCCTTCGGGGTTGTTGCAGTCCTTGGAGATTCCAGAATGGAAGTGAGAGAGAATTTCTATGGACTTTGTGATGGGGTTACCTAAGGCACGTTTGGGCTTAGACGCCATTTGGGTGATAGTGGATAGGTTGACTAAGTCTGCCCACTTCTTGCCAATTAAGGCAACCTATAGCTTAGACAAGTTGGCATACCTCTATATCAAGGAAATAGTCAAGCTTCATGGGATACCCACATCTATAGTGTCGGATAGAGACCCGAGGTTTACCTCTAGATTTTGGAGAGCTTTTCAGCAAGCCTTTGGGACTAAGTTGAACCTTAGCACGGCCTATCATCCCTAAATGGATGGTCAGTCAGAACGGACCATTCAGACCCTTGAGGACGTGCTTAGGGCTTGTGTCCTGGATGAAGAGGGAGTTGGGAAGATTCCTACCTCTCATTGAGTTTGCGTATAACAATAGTTATCACGCTAAGTATAGGCATGGCACCCTATGAGGTCCTATATGGGAGGAAGGGTAGGTCCCCTATATGTTGGTGTGAGGTGGGTGAGAAGACCCCTATATGATTAAGAAGTTTAGTGGTGAGAATTTATTAGTATGAAATTTATTAGAATTGGTTAGTGGATACAAAAGAAATACTAAATTAAAATAAATATATGAAAAAAAAAGGAAAAAAAGAGAGAATTAGTATATATATATATATATATATATATATATAGACACACACACGTACCTCACAAGTAAAAAGAAAAAAGAAAGAAAGAAAGAAAGGAAATCACAAAACCTACACTATGCCATGCGCTGAATGCGCTATATATATAGGTGAATTGGTCACTGTGCCCGTACTAGGAGCGCCGCGAGGGAGAGAATTTCATTCATTCGCAGTACAACCGTAACAATACAGATCCAAGAACACCACCAAACGGGAGGGGAATTTTTAGGGAAGCATAAATCCTTATCATACGTAATTTTTAGAGCACATTGGAGGTCAGCAAAATGTGAGTAAAAATAATTTTTCTCACACTCTCATGGTACAATTAATTTTAGGCTTCTACATGTAATTTTGTCCTTTCTGAAATAGTAAAATATGTTAGGGTTATTGATTTTGAGATTCTTAAAACATCTCACCTTTTGATAATTGATTTTCTATCAAAGAATATATTTTTGTGTGGCAATGTTGTACGTGCTTCTTTAAGCTATCATGTACTAAATTAGCCCTTTTGGCTTATATAATCTACTTTTTATAAATTGTGAATGTCATTTGAATGCAAATTATTTTGAATTTCACGCTAGACTTTTTGTACCTTATGTTAATAATGTTGTTGTAGTGGCGAACAGGTGAAACACTTGTTGCATGCTTGGATTCTTGTGTTTAAAAGCCGGTTACATTAGAATATTGGTATTATAATAAACATATTAAATTCAATATTAATTTGTCATGATAGTTGTGTTATAAATCTGTTACAGTGTTCATGAAATTGATGCCATGGAGTTTGATAAAATTTTGGTAGTCATCTGGGATGACATATTGCATAGTACATATGAGTTGATTACCACCTTCCGGGAAGGGATGACGATTCTACATTTTATTCCGAGAATAGGATGGAGATATCACCATCTAGGATGGGATATCAGATAATTAAAATATTCACATTTGGAATGAAATATTATTAGATACCTCTGGGATGGGGAAGGCAGTGGAATGTCATTGCATGGATATGAGCTCATAAACATTAATGAATCTAAGATTCACACCAGTTCTGGAAACCAAAGAATCAAGTCAAGTGATTCTATGAATCACCAAGTCATGTTCATGGAGTTGTATTACATTGTGTAGAGTTTACATGATGAATTTGATTAAATACAATGAGATGTGACCATTGCTGAATTATGAGTTTGTGCTTTAACTACTTGGTATTAATTATATATATAACAACAACAAATCATAAATCAGAATATAAATAACTTTTAATGTAATTAAAATGAAATTAAAAAATTTTAATGATATATCAATTTTTAATTGATTTACTATATAAAAAATGTTCACATTAACAGTTCCTTACCTAAATTAAATTAAAATATCAATATACTAAAATTAATCAAAAATTAACATATCTTTAATTTTATTTCTTCCCTTACAATTTTATTTGCTTTAGATAAAAATTATCCTATTACAGAGAATAAAGATAGCATAAATGTTGAAACAAAGGTTTTGTGAGTAAGAAATCGAGTGCTTCCAGTTTACCCAGGGAAGAAAGAACACAATTTGATTCGTTCATCCATCAATTTTATGCAAACCAGTGCGGTATGGCCTGACCCGTTTTGCACAGAATGCTCAAAATACAACAAAAATGTAAAGATAAAAAATTGAAACACAAGAATTGGATCCAATAACTTGAAACAAGCAGTTTTCAATGTTTTCATGAAATCCTAAATAGACACGAGAGCATTACACTGATTTAAAAGCACCGAAGCTCCTTTTACATCAAAAGCCCTAACCATAGAGATATACATAGAAATCAATAGGAACAAACTAAAACTACAACGATCAAGCTTTCTTGGGAGACTTGGTGGCCTTAGATGGAGATTTAGGCTCTTTGGCTGCCCTATCGGTCTTCTTGGGCAATAGCACAGGGTTGATGTTTGGAATAACACCACCATGAGCAATGGTGACTCCTGCAAGCAATTTTCCAAGCTCCTCATCGTTCCTCACAGCCAGCAAAACATGCCTTGGGATAATTCTATTCTTCTTGTTATCTCTAGCCGCATTCCCAGCCAACTCAAGCACCTGCATCCAAAATTCCCAAATCACGCTTCCACAATCAATCAATAACAGACTGAAACCCTATCCTATCCTGTACCAAAATTAACATTAATAAGACATTTGAATCGATCTAGAAATTAGGGTTACCTCAGCAGCTAGGTATTCCAAAACGGCAGCGAGGTAAACGGCAGCACCAGATCCCACGCGCTGAGCGTATCTACCTTTCTTCAAGTAGCGCCCGATTCTTCCAACGGGGAATTGGAGACCAGCTTTCACGGACCTTGAAACGGGCTTCTTCTTGGGCCCACCGCCTCTCCTTCCTCCGGCACCCTTCTTCAACTTTCCGCCACCGGTATCCATCGAGAGAAAGAACAGTGCTGTGAAATAGAATGTAAGAATGAGATTGCAATTGGTGGGAGACAAGTGCGGGCATGGTTTATATGGAGCTTCGGACAGTGAGAGAGGACTCTATGGAAATGTGGGTGAAAAGATTGTGGACGTACGATTGGATCTTATCAACGGCTGTGAGATCTTTTATGTGGTGATCCGTGTGACTTACAATGAAATATGATTATAGTTAATCCAAATCTTTCTTTCGATTCCTCACGGGTGGATTCTACGCTCTCAGATTTGAAACTTGAAAGGGTTTAGGAACTCTTCCCACGTCACCAACAAAAATGTGATAATTCCTTTTTCTTTCTTTCTTTTCCTTTTTTTGTTATACGATAACTCCTTTTTTCAACATCACAATTTAGGTGCACTACCTATTTAATTTAGGTGGACTAGCTATATTTTTATATATTCTCAATCCATTATAAATTTTTAACATTTTATTTTTATTATAAGTATCATAAAAGTCATATAGAATTGCTTATTAAAAAAAAGTCATATAGAATCACGAGTGATTGATCAAATAATATATCAAAATTAAACACTTTATTTCATTGAGTTTTTTCTTAACTTTTCTATTTTAATTTATAAAAAAATATTTTCCAAAATAAAAAACCAACCATGATCTCATTTTGAATCTCTTAGTTTTAGTTTCGCTGATTATCTCTTTCTAAGAAATAAAAGAACATCGCAAGAAAAACCCTAACTCCAACCATTAAACCCAATTGACCAAAACCATTTAAAGTAACTTCAATAGTGGTTGTGATAGTTGGTTATCCTCTTCGTCTCTCTTTAGTGTTGAAAACTCTCAAAATAAACAATAATGTTATGTATCTTGAACCATAGAATGAACCCAAAAGTTGGCGATATCTATATTAAAAACTCACGTAAAGAACCACATAAGTGAACTTAATATTAGACCTTGACTTAAAACCTTGAAACAATGAGCTTATATGTTTTTCCACTTATAACCGATTTGAATTTCCAACACTTAGTCCCAAAACTCAAGTGCGAGTCTCAACATTAGTATGCTACCCCGAAAATAAAAGGTCAAGGTGCTCCACAACATGCGTCAGGGCCAAACCCGACCACAAAACCACCGTATCCAATGTTAAAACCATTCACTTTGGACAATGAGGGAAGCCCAAAAGTCGGGAATATCTTTTATTCATGAGCTATGTTAAGAATCACATAAGTGAGTTTGACATTAGGTGGTTAGTAATGGAGTGGTGGAGAGATAAAAGCATATCACTCCATTGTTTGGAAGTTTAAGGACGAAATCCCAAACCCCCCAATTTGGAGGGTACAAAAAAATCGGGGTTTGGATGGGATGTGGTGGTTTGGATTACCATCATAAACTGTCACACTCAATTAATGAATGAACTCTCAAACAATGGGTTAATGTTCTTTAACCACCTCACTCCATTACTAACCACCTCGCTCCATCCTCCCAAACATACCCAAAGGCAACAAGTCTATAGGTTTTCTCGCTTATATATTGTCCACATTTTTTTCCCAATGTAGGACTCACACTTCAATTTCCAACTATGTAAATTAGTGATTTTGATAAAATAGATATAATAGGTTCTTTACTAAATGTTTTCTTTTGCAAATGATGCAGTCTCCATTTTCCTCTCAAAATTTTCACCTTCATCTCTGTAACACTTCGTTCATTTTAAACAAACTTGTTTTCTACTCATTTATTAAGGTTGTGGTTTCTAAATGAGCTGTTCATGGGGTGTTTATTAGTTTTTCAACATGTTGAAGAATGGTTGTTCGATTTTTTACACGCTTGAAGAATGTTGAATAATGTTGAAGTATGAATTTGCACTTCAAGTTGAATGGATTTACTTGGGAAAATGAAGATCTAAGCCCATGTTTAGTTTACTTCATGTTTTCTGTTTTCATTTCTTGATTTTAAGAACAATCACAATAAAACTAATTACAAAATTGTTACTTTTTTAAATTGTGTTTCCTGTTTCCAAAGGTTTGTACAGGAAATCCTGGAAACAACTTTTTGTTTGTTTTCATCGTTTCCTCTACAAATATTTGAAAACAGGAAATAAAATGAAAACAAATTAATAATTTTATAGTAGGTTTTATGCCCTTAGAGTAGTCTGTCATTTTTTTCAGTGATCAACATAGAGGAACCACTCTTCTAAGCACACACAACCTTTGGCTGAGGTTCTCCCTCCACCGCGTGTCCTATTCAACATAATTCAACGGTTCTTCTATGCTATTTATTGATTTTGTCCCTCATTTCAGGGACTTCTTTTTTATTTCACTACATGATTATTTACCACAAAAGCTCAAAATGATGTTTTATGCGCTTAGAGTAGTGGTTTTGTGTGCATAGAGAAATGGTTCCTCTATGTTAATCATTGAAAAATCGACGAATATTGTTAGAATGACCAAATTTGCAACATTGAAAAAATAAGGGGACCGAATGTGCACGAAAAAAATTTTAGGGATCAAAATTGTACTTAAGCAATTGTAAATGGACGTGTAAAAGAAAAAGAGGGGAGTATTCCTTTCCAAACCCAAAATCCAAAATTGGAGGGTCTGAAAAATTATAGAACCAAGTGATATGAAATAATTTGAATTCTCACCCTTATTTACTTTATTTTATTACACTCAATAACTCCCAAATGAGTGAACATTTTTTACAACTTCAGTTCATTACTAACGATGATACTCCATCCATGAAAACATACCCTTAATTAAAGTAGTGTCTTGATGACACCAGGCTATCATCGCTCTAAGATCAAGTGAGTGTTTACACATTTTGTAAAATGAATCGGTAATTTAGTAACCTGTAGTTGTGTCGTGAAATGATGAAAGTTTCTTTTTCACTTCCAACTTTTTTTTTTGTTTGTTTTTCACTTCCAACTTGCTGACTATCCTAGTAGGCCAGTAGGCATTATTTGACTACTTGAGTGAAATGAGACTAGGTAGAGCTCTAAGCTCTTCTCCCGTGAATGCGTTTAAGAAATCACCCATTTGCCAAACACTGTTCATGACAAGCAACTAAGTTTAGGCCACTCCTTTGAGAAATGATAAGCAATTCACTTCACATGGATATGTTAACTGAGAGTTTTGAGGAAAATAAAATGAAGTACTTTAGGCTGAAATGAAATAAAAACATAATAATATATCACCCCACGATTTAAAAGTTTTCAACGAAGAAACAAAAGATCTCCCTCAAATCCAAACCCCAAATCGAAAGATATAAAATAATTTGGACTTCCATCATCACCAATTACACTGCGTAACTTAAAAACTCTTGAACAATTGATTTAAGTCATATTTTTTTATGATTCCACAAGACCACAAATCACCCCACGCAACCATCCAAGCATAGCATCAAATTCCAAATAACAAATCAAACGATGACATTTATAACTCAATCTAAAAAGAAATCAAAGAAACTAATTACTTGAACGGTTGAAACCAGGGAAACGATTTTATGCCAAATGAAATTTATACCATAGGACCACAAATAACTCAAGCTATTAACCGTATCAAAGTAATTGAATTCCGAGCTTCAACGAAACACCAAAGTCAAAGTAAAGATTCGTAGTTCCGACCTTCATTTACATGGCTAGAAAAATTAGCTAAGTTGAATTAAAATGTTTACAAGAACCGTTTCGGAAGACAGAAAGTAATCACAAAATAAACAAATTGAGTACATGACCACGAATGATTAAACCCCAACTGTATTCTTTGATTAAGCGAAAATCCCCCATGGGGATAATGATACCAGAAATACATTTTTCTGTTTCAATAACAGGGGATTAACGCTTTTTGCTACAAAAAAGACCTAAATGCAGTTATACAAAACATGAATTTCAAGAAGCCTATAACAATCAAGCCTTCTTAGGAGACTTGGTCGCCTTGGAAGGTAACTTAGGCTCTTTAGCGACTTTCTCATGCTTCTTTGGCAACAAGACACGGGGTTGATGTTTGGAATAACACCACCATGAGCAATGGTAACACCAGCCAGCAATTTCCCAAGCTCTTCATCATTCCTCACAGCCAGTAAAACATGCCTTGGGGTAATCCTGTTCTTCTTGTTGTCTCTTGCAGCATTCCCAGACAATTCCAAAACCTACATCCACAAAAACCCTAATTAATAACCCTAATAATTAACAATTAACAATTAAAATTACTATCGTTATTATGGCACAATTCCCAAAATCGAGCTTCCGCAAGCAATCAATAGCAGAATTGAACCACATTCCGTCAAATCAACTTGTTCCAATTTGAATCTGAGTCCCGAAATTAATTAACATTCAAAGCCCAATTTAATTTTATTCGAATCAAATTAGGGTTTACCTCAGCAGCTAGGTATTCGAGAACGGCAGCGAGGTATACAGGAGCACCCGATTCCGACGCTGGGGCGTACCTTCCCTTCTTCAAGAAGCGTCCGATTCTCCCGACGGGAAGCTGAGACCAGCCACTGACGCGGACCTTGTAACGGGCTTCTTCTTGGGCCCGCTGCCCTTCCTTCCTCCAGCGCCCTTCTTCACCTTAGCACCAGCGGCATCCATTGCAGAGAGAGAGAGGAGATGTAAAAATGAGTGAATGAGATGGGGGTGGTGGTGGTGGGCAGAGGCATTTTATTGAGGCTTCGGACAGCGTGTGGGGGCCTCTATGGGACGAGGCTGAACAGATTGTGGACATTTGATTGGAGCTTATCAACGGCTGTGGAGTACTTTGTTTAGTGATCCGTGTGACTTCCAAATGCACCACTGGAAGTGCAATCTAATGAAACGTTCCTCCTGAGCATATAATTTAAAATTCAGAGTAAATTACACTTTGCCCCTCGAAATTTTGTTAAAATACACTCTACCACAACCTTATAATATTTCAAAAATATAGTTCACCCAAATTTATATATTATGATTACTTTAAACGTTTTATAAAAATTCATTTCATTTGTATTTTTTGAGTCCCTTGATTTAATTATTTGGATAATTCGATAAATTCGGTTTTTATCATACTTTATTTTTTTCTTATGTCAAATGTCATTTCTACTGATTTAATAGTGAAAAATAGATAATTTTCATTTGAGGAAGCTAGTTTATAGTGTCTAACACCTATTTTAACCTCTCTATACTAAAACAGTAAAACATTTATGAAAGGGAGCTACTATTTGTTCTTTATTAATCTTTATTTGATTTGATGATAAGTGGGAAAATTCTAGAGGATTATTGACCAATTTTGGGAGTTTGAGAAAAAAAATAATTATTGATATATGTTTTAACATGTAGGATGTCAACGGGATGGGGTGGGCACGGGTAGCACTCCCTCGTCCCCCATGAGGTAAAATTTGTGCCCGTCCCCGCCTATTACCCGCGCGGGTATCCAACGGATATTCGTGGGTTTGTGGTTATTGACGGGTAATTTTTTCCCGAAAAATTGATTTGTTTGCTTGGAAAATTGTTGAAATATGTATAATTTCAATTAAAATAATCATGTCCATACAAATGGATGTTACAAAACTACTAAAGCATTATCCAATTACAAAAGTTACTAACAAAAGTAATCAAATATATTTGTTTTATCCAAAAATAAAAGCTACAAAAGCTAGGATCCACTTGAAACACCCTTGGAATATGTTTTCTCCAAATACCAAAGCTAAAAAATATAGGATCCACTTGAAACAAACTTAGATTTTGATTTGATTCCAACTGAACACAACCAAGGCACATGCTGTTACAAGAAAGAGAGGCAATATCATATGAACAAAAAATATTTGGCCAATAACTTAATAAAAGTTCAACTTAATATAATTAATATTAGTATGTACATATTTTACCGTTAGTATTAGCTTATGGCTTTATAGGCTCTTCACCAACAATGTCAGCATCCATATCTTCCAATACTGTAATACAATCGATGTCACGAGCTCCTAATTTTGAAGAACCCGAAAAAGAAAAATAAGTTAAGTAAAAAATTTATAATAACGCACCAATATAGATAAATAAATTAAAAGTAATAAATTTTGTTGCCTTTCACATCAGTCCATAACCAATCTTGGACACACATCAGTGCCTCTAAAGTATCACAACACAATCTCCTACGATGGGGAGTAAGAAACCGACCACCAGTGCTAGAAGAAGACCCCAAAGCAATAGTTGAGATGCGAATTGCGAGAAAATCTCTTGCAATCATTTGCGTAATTGGGTATTTTAACCCATTAGCATTCCACCAATTCAAGATGTCAAACGCCTCACATGAATAAGGCAACACGACTCCTCCAAATATTGGTCAAATTTTGACTTATGACTTGTTGTGGCAGATTTTTTTACACTGATATGCTTTTGTAAAATCTGACATCCAATCTTCTTCATTTATTCCATCACGCACATCTTCATTTTGATTTGAACTTAAAGATGAATAAACGATCTCCTTACCCTTGATTTTGATATCGTACTCTCTTACCATGTCTTGACAAACAAATTTCACCTTACAAATTTCAACATCCGATTCCTTCCCATAAATTTTAGGGACAAAATAATCTAACAAATCAACTTTATACCTGGGATCCAACACAGTGCCTACAGCCATCACCCCATTGATCACACTCCAATACTTGTCAAAATTGGTCATCATGGTTGTAGCCATTTGATGAAAGATAAGATTAGTACTGTCAACCCACTTAATCAATGCCAATTTAATTGCACACATTTTTGGAAAATAAAAATTTGCAGTTGGATACAAAGTATTGGAAAATAACTTTGTAACATCATAAAACAGTTGCAACCCTAGACAAAATTCTTTCGCCATCTTCCAATCATCTCCACTAGGCAATGTGTTACACGGATTCTCCTTTTATGCCGATCGTCTAAACACATCTTTATATTGTATGGCAACTTGAAGCATTAAAAATGTAGAATTCCACCTAGTTTTGCAATCAAGAACTACTTTTCTACCATATGTAATGCCCATCTGACCACATGTCTCTATAAATTTCTCCTCTCTTTTAGGTGTAGATGTCCAAAAACTCGCACTTTCTCTAATCTTTTCAGTAGCATCACAGATTATGAACAAACCATCTCTCACAATTAAGTTCAAAATATGAGCGCAACAATGCATATGAAACAGTTGACCACCCAAAATAAATGAGCTAGGTGAAATCTTATGTAAAATATGGTCAATCATAGCATCATTTGTGGAACAATTATCAACTGTCAAGGCGGATAACTTTGAATCTAAATTCCAATCCATCAAGCATTCAAGTAAGACATCAACAAGAGTTTTGCTAGTATGAGGCACATAAATGAACCTAACATGGTAACATTTAAATGAAAGTCTCAATAATAATATCACCACCAACAAAATCAACAATAATCAGAATTATCACCATATCATTAAAGTTTAGATTTATTACCTTACAAGTCGACTCTGTAGGGTCCATGAATCATCAATAAAATGAGTTGTAACGGTCATAAAGCCTTTGTTTTGATTACTAGCAGTCCACATATCAATTGTAATTGCAACTCAACTTTGATTTTGTACCACAATAGTTACTATGGCTTTCCACTTTCCATCTATTTTTTGCTTCTTGGAATGATTCCACACATATGAAGTTTGCTTTCTCTTAGCAATGTCAGCTTCACTTGCCATTGAGTTTTGAGTTCACCTTGAGTTGTATCTAAATTCACATGAGACTCAATTGATGCACCCACTTTTGATTTAGTCACATTAGTTGATGTGTGGTATTTTTACACTTGCTCTTGTCCATCACCCATAAGAGCAGATGTTTGCAATTGCTCTTGTGCAGCAGACATTGATACTGTGTGCAATGTAAACAAAACAATTAATAACATTTTTTAAAGTAACATTTAAATTTGAGTTAAGTACGAAAGTAACATTTGTGAAACTTGGATAAATTATACATCATGGTAATTAGAGAATCGAGTATGAAAGTAACATTTTTGAAACTTGTAGCATTATTGAATTCAATTTGACAGCCACTTAGGAAGCGAGCAAAAGAATAACTATACAAATCAAGTATAACAAATGTTTCCACTGTCACATCAATTCCGAAGTATAGGGGCAAATCTTAATATGAATGACAATAACTTGTTTACCAATTAAGCAATACACGAATCAAAAAAACCTCCCCATGAGGAGACTTGCATGTACACTTATGAGTAAATCAATTCCAATGCCAAAAAAGAAAATGTATTTGTATCCAAAGACAACATATATTTATATCATTTGACCAGTTTTGACATTCAATTGATATATGATATCTACATATGAATATGTTGTAATTTGGTCAAAACAAAAAATAGAAGTACAATAAAGTATCACATTACAATAAAAAGTACAGCAAAGTACATATTAAAGTACATGTAAGTACCCTCCCCCTTCTCTTTTTTCCATTTCCTACTCCAAAGGTACATATTAAAATATTAACAAAGGAATTCACATCAAAATTCATATCAAATCCAATAATAGGTAATTAACTATTAATCAAGAACAAACAAAAGTCAAGCTTATAGAATTCATATGTTAGGATAAATTACTAACCAAGTCACTGTTACGGTAGCCTACCAAACAAATCATACTAGCTAACAGTTGCATTAAGACAAACACTACATCAACCATCAAAAAAAGGAACCAGGTTCCAGGTCATTGTGGTTGAAACTTAACCGATGAATGAAAGTTATAGCTATTCATCATCAAAAGCAACTTCTCGTTGTAAAACTTTCTGGAAAATCAAGCTTAAGTCATTAAAGGGGGAAAAACTACGTTTATGACTTTTGAATCACCCTATTTGATTTATTTGCATATGATGAAATGAACAAATAATTTTAATCTGATTAAAAAATAACAATCATGTTTCGCGAAAACCTCTCATAAATCAAACAAATTGACATAATCATAAATCAATTTCTATCTATCTATCAACTGCTCAAAAGTCTTTGTCTTGCATAAAGTGTTGGTATTGGTTGCGAAGGGAAGGGGGAACTAGAGTATCAAATAAAGAGAAACATAAACTACCACTCACCAGTCATGTGAAGATTTACAGTGAATAGTGCCAATAAGTGCAGTAGAGTGCGGTGGGTGATGGCAGGGAAGAGGGAAGAGGAAGCTTACCGTGAGGGAGGGAGGGAGGTGCGACAGACGAAGTTTCTGGAGGAGTCCGGCGAGACGGTGGTGGCCTGAAGGTTAAAAGAGAGGAGACCTAGGGTAAGGAGGGCAAGTAGCGACGCAAATAGGGGAGGTGTCAAGGGTGAGAAAAATGGGTCTGATATGACATATGTTGTGAAGTGTGAACCTAGGTTATTAAGGGTATTTAGGTAACTTTCTCACAGGTGCGGGTATCCGCAGGCACGGGTACCTCCGTACCCGCCCGTTAACAAACGGGTAATGTAAAAAATTCATTGTTGGAATAAATACGATTCTATAAGCTTATATATATATTTAAATAGGAATAAAAATGAAAGAATACGCCATTGTTGGAATGATGATGTCTCCTCAACTCTATTACTTGTACCTCCTTTTTGAGCATTCAAATAATGACATCCCTTAGTGTAACATTCTTTTCCTTACAACTGTATACAGTTTAGGTTGCCCCAATTTATAGGAAAATGAAGTCCAAACCAATTACTTAAGGTTGGGTTCAAATGGGTTAGTATTTTTAGAGAAAAAAATTGCAAACCCTAACTAAGTAAACCCAAAATGGAAAGAGTTGGTTCGAGTCGAGAGATCGAGTTACACCATTACACCTTTTCCAAATGTTTTTAAAATCATTCTAACGAAAAAATCAGAAAGGAAAGTGGTTCAAAGTTCAACTTGTTGAACCAGCGGTCAAATCGGGATTATATTTATATATAATTGCAAGCATCGTAAAGGAAAGGAAAGTTTCAACCTGGTAGCCATCACAAAACCATTACCAATCTTTGTTTTCAAAGGAAATGAAAGTTTCAAACAAACATGAAAATCATTATCTAACCTCTCATGATTTCATTCACAAACATGATTTCGTTCACAAAAGTGAAAACTTTGAGAGGAAAAAAGAAGCCCCAAAATATAATAATGGTAGAAGCAAGAACCCATATGAAGTCAATAGCAGTCAAGAACCTCAAATCTACCAGTTATTTTCTTAATGTGCCTTAAAACGAAAAGCAGGTACCTATTTGTGTGGATGCACCGTTGATTTAATCGTGGAGCTGTGGAGCTGCGCTATTGTAGAAAACACGATCTGTTCGTGGAGGTGCGCCACTGCAGAGAACATGAGATGTATCATGAGTCGTTGGTTTCTGTGCGCCATAGTGGAGTCAGGTTGTCGTGCGCTATTTGCTGTTGTAAAGGTGCGACGTTGTTGGTGTTAGAAAACGTAAAACCCTCAACATTTTTTCCAATCAAGTCACGAGTATGGTCCCCGGTTCAGGTTTAGTTAGTGAAAGTAGTATTTTTTAAAAAAAATAATAATGTAAAATGTTGGTGGAATTGATCAAATTGTTCTCAAATTTTCAGTTTTTTTACTGATCCAACATTTTTTTTACGTTCTTGGCCAGCCAAACTGTAAAGCTATTCTAAGGTCCTAGCCGAGGATGGGAGAGGGGACTAATCGACGGTCCAACGATTTTAAAAACATTGCTTTTCCCCAATTTTCTCAACCCATCGCCCAACTTGTATCCAACATTTTTTTAAAAATAATAATTTAATTTGCATTCTCTTAACAAATTCATGTTCTAGTATTCCATAATACAAATAAGCGAAAACAAATCACAAACACAACAAAATAGAGCAAAATGTACAAGAAAATATGTATTTGCAAGTGCACGCCTTGACCGAGGTTGTAAACATCATCGTTGTTGAGGTAGTCTTACAAGTCGAGTCATTGTTTCCATCATTGAGCTGTTATCGTCAACCTGCCATCCCCGTCGCACCGTAGTCACACTCAATAGTCACAATCGTATGCACACACCACATACCATTGAAACCAAGCAAGGATTCAAAATGGAGGTGGCTATTTTGTTGTCACCAACCAATGTGTTGGTTGGGGATGAAGGTCGTTGAGGAAAGGACTATGATAACAATGGATGTAAGGGTTCATGATAGAATGGTTGAGAGCATAGCATCGGCTATAGCTTGATAATGAATATTAAGACACTTAAAAGTCTTAATAATATATTTGAAAGGAGTTTTGGATTTTAATTTAAAGAGGGAGACTTTAATTTAAAAGGCATAATGGTCAATTTTAATAAAAAAGTTATTAAGTAAGAACTCAAAGGGATTTTTTAATAAGACTTGTGAAGTTGAGAGTTGGTGAAGAAAATAGTGAGAAGTTGCTTTACCTTATTTTTATAAACGGGTTTATGAATAGAAACAATCTTGAAAATATTATGCTTTGTCAAAGAAAAGAATTTCCTCAAAGTGTTGCACTTTTCAAACAAAGTTTCTTTTGAAACTTGAAAGTTTGCTCAAATCGAGAATCTTAATAAAAATGTTTCAATGATGAAACCTTTAGAAAAGGCTTTTAAAGTCAAATCATTTGAAAATAAATTTGAAAGAAAAACTTTTTAGAAATGACTCTAAATGAAGATGTTTGGGTTTTGAAAAAGAAATGGAATCTTTTTTAAACGATATACTTTTCAAAAAGTCTCTTTTATTAAAAATTTTCACATAATGGAATCTCTTTAAAAGATTTTCCTTTTCAAGTCAAAAGTCCTTTTGGAATGGATTTTTGAGGATTTAGCTTTCATAAATGAATTTACAAGGAAAAGATTTTTGAAAATCATTTTAAAGACGAAAGTGGTTTTGGTTAAGACCAACGAGATATTTTGGTTTTGTTTTCAAGTTTTTATCAACGAAAAACAAAATTGTATTAAAACTGGTGATTACCCTTCACTTTGTGAATTATGTGAACCTAGTTGCCGAGACGTTGGGCTAGAATTCTGTGAGTTAAACACCTAGACTTCGTGTCTCGTGTTATGTATGGATGGACTTAGTGTCCTATATCTACGAACCTAGCGACCGGTGCATCAGCCTAGAGTTTCATGAGTTCAGAACTCACACTATGTGTCTTGTGTTTTTGTAAGAACGGAATTTGTGTCCTATGTATGTCAGTCTAGTGTTTGCGATATCGGCCTAGTACTTATGGATTGAGAACTTGGACTATGTATCTTGTGTTTTGTACGAATGGGCTAAATGCCTTTAAAAATAAGTTGTGGGCTTTGTGCCTCTACAAGAAAGTCGAACGAAAAAGAAAACAAAAAACTAATTTTTTTACATGCATGAACTGCCAATATAGTATTGTCGGGGCGGGTTCGGGTCGGTACCCGTGGGTTCGGGTTTCGTTGTCATGCCTAGCGTGGGTTGGAGACCTTTAGTTTGGTAGCGTATTGAGTAGTGAGGAAGAGGAGGATCCCTCTGAAACCTCTAGTAGTGAGAATGACATTGGATAGTTCTTCAATGGGAAACTCTATGTTTTACCAGCTATGGAGTCGTCTTTATGGTATTAGTGTTTTGGAGTCTTTTTTTAAGTTGCTTATTTATGGTATATTATGGCTCCTTTATTTCTTTTGGATAACTGTAATTATGTATGTTTGAAAACTTAAACGCTTTGACGGAAAAAACCTTTTTATCATCTTATGGATGGCTATGTTTTGATTGGATGTAACGTATTTTGAATTCATTGCTTTTATGCTTTTAAATGTTTGCATTGCAAAGAAAAATTTTTAGACCCATCTCTTGAACGTAGTTATTTACTTATATTATATTTTAAAAGCAACCAACATTTTAATTTATGATTTTCGTATCGAGTTGGGATGTAGAGCCAAGGGGGTGTTACAGTGGTATTCCTTTCAATGAGCCCATCACTGTGGGTAGAATTGCTAGAGCATATGAGATTTTGGATTTATTAGTCGACGGAGAGTACCTTTGTTGTGAAGTTGGTTGCTTGAATCAATGCTTGAAAGAGGAGCAGAAACAATAAGTTACTGAGCTGGGTTTATGTAGTTGGATTTCTGTGATCCTCATTGGCGGATGCAGACACACACACCTATCTAAAAAATCCTTTATTACCATTTTTATGCCCATTTTTCATCGTCACAAGATCTTTTCTTCATTAAAATATTTATGTGCTCTGATGCAAATGCCAACAATGCCAACAATACTATATTGACAAAACCTGTTTACACGTGTAAAGTATGATATCTACCGATCAAAGACACTGTACTCTCCCCTTTACCGAAGTATTACCCATATAAGCTTTCTTCTAAGAATTTATGAGTCCTTTGTAAATTTAATAGTGCTTTAAATATTTTAAAAAGTTTAGCAGATAAGAACGTCTACGTTCAACTTGTCTTCCCACTAAACATAAATTGACTGATCCATCAATAAACAAAACAATTAACTGAATTTGCACACTTTAACATGCACTCACTATGAATCACTATGAATGAACGCATTCCCCAGTGACTTGGATATTTAAAAGCACACACTTTTGAAGATGACAAAGGACAACATGTCAAACAAGTCAAGTTTTGAAAACTTAGATCTACAAAGGGTAGTTCTTAATTGTTTATGCTTTATTAGTACCTTTGTAAGATCATATAAGATGTTTGAATGAGACACTCATAAAATGAAATTAAAATCAACATAGGTTAAGATAATAAATTTGCATTCATGCATTCATCATATTGAAATGTTATATATCTTTACTTAATGCATGCATATATAATACTTGATCACTAGATGAGTTTGATTCACTGATTGGTGTGAATAGATTCAAAGCATTTTACCCTTTGTGAATCGATTCACAATAGGTCGTGAATAGATTCACACCACTTTGCTTTCTGTGAATAGATTCAACATACTTTGTGAATCGATTCACAACTGTCAGATCTGGTTTTTTAACATAACCAACATCCCAAATAAATAGATCTATTTATCTCTTTTGCTCAGAATCGTTAGTTATCATCTCACAAACTCGAAAACACGAAAACTCACTGAAATCTTTGCGTCTCATTCTCTCATTCTTTCATTATGATCATTAGAGCTTCAAGTTGTAATTTCTCACTTTCTAGAGTGATTCAAACCTCTTCTACTCTCTTGTTTTTGATGTTATTGGTTTGGAAGAAGTGAGGATCTTCTTCTGGTTGGTTTAAGGGTGAGGAACCCCTGGTTTTGTTTAGGTTGTAGAGTGGGGTATCTCGGGTTTAAAATTTCTTGAACGTTGTACTCAAGATCCTGATTAGTGAAGGAACTCTCATACTGGTGTGATGTGATCACACATTGATCACTAAAGTTTAGGATATTTCTTTGATCAAATTGCTTAAGAATTTAAGATCAACAACAATTCATGAACACAATTGAATGAAGCTTGATCCTCAAGTGAGAATCAAGAGAGAAACAAAAAAGTAGAAGAGATGACAACCGATATATGACTTGAATTAAAGAACAAGAAAGTAAATCTAAGCTATAAGTTATAAATTGCAAGAACTAAATTGCAAGAATTAAAGAACAAGAAAGTAGAAAATGGAAGAGGTAGAAAGGGAAGGGAAGACGCCACAATTTAATCATCTTTGAGAAGACACTGGATTGATAGGCAAGTGTAGATCCATAACTTGAACATGGAAGTTCAAGATAAGAATTAAGGTTCAACTCATGAACATCAAGGAGGAGAACTATATCAACACACTATAGCTCTCAAATGTGAGAAACTTTGCAAACAAATTCGAACTTGTAAAATGAGTTACATCACACCTATTTATAGATGAGGGCATGAAGCTCATCATCCTCTAGCCCCTATTTGCGCCACCTCTAGTGTAGTTGGGCCAATTAGCCCAATGTATAATCCTAGCTTACATGTTGGGCTAATTGGTCCAATAGGCCCAATCATCCTAAGCCCAAAAGCCTAAATAATTCATAAGTGCTTTTTGAATAAGCACTTTTATTACAAAAGTTCTACTCTATACATAGGTCCTAATCCTACTTTATTACAAAGGTTCCTTACTAGGTGGTCAATAACTCTATACATAAAAGGTTCAAAGTGATTCCCTCTTCATATTGTTGCCTATGAGTCAAATGGTTGACCACCACCTTCTTTAGTGTATCTTGGATTCTTCTTAGCGTTGCCCTTATCATGGGTCCATGTAAGTCTTCAATGCTTGGTCCTTGGCTTTGTGAATCCATGATCACATCATCCCCTCCTTCTTGAAGGAAATTCGTCCTCGAATTTAAGTACCGTATTATTAAAGAGAGGAATTTAGGTTTTTTTCTTTCCAAAAATTCTAAAAATAAAAAGTTATTGGGAAGGAAACTCCCTTTTTATTGTTGTATTTCTCAACCCATTCTCCCGGGTCAAATACCACTCTTTTGAAAACAAGTTTTTCCAACAACCCTTTCAAATATTTTCCATACTTTGCAATCTCTTGAGGGTGGCCTGGTAATATTTGTTTATTAGTGAGAGAAACATTTCTAAAGATATTTAATTTGTTTTTTATTCCTCTCAATGAATGTGAATTATGATGGTTGTGCATTGGTTTCAACTTTTTAATTCTCAAAATAGGTTCAATGCACATATGTAAGGTAGAAGTATTAGTAGGCAAGCAAAAATCATTATGTGTAAAATTATTTATGGGTTGCTCTACCAATAAATCTTCCTTTACCTCACTTTTAACCTTTTCAATAAGCACACTTTTAGAACTTACAACATAGCCTAAGCATTCCACTTTGGTGGTGCAAAAAGTGTATTTTTCAAGATTTACAAAATGCTTTTCTTTCTTTAGTACTAACAAAACAACTTTAAATGTTCAAGATGATATTCTTGTGTTTTGATATATATCAAGAAGTTATCAATGTAGACTACTACAAGCCTTTGAATTTCTTTATTTTTTTGAGGAATGACTTGAAGATTATCCAAAAGAAACTCAAAGGTAGTAGGTAAAGAAAATGATGGAGGAGAATCATGACACAAATTGTTGGAATAAAGCAAATACAATGGATGGTTTTCCCATATATAGTATTTTCTTTACTTCTTTTTCTTTTAAAACTATGCATTCTTTCCTATCTGTTTCTTTAACCTTTTGGTTTTCGTAAAAGTTTTGCTCACTTGTGCCCAGTTTGCTTAGCATTAGTCAATTATGTGACAAAGGCTATAGAATTCTTTTCAACTCAAATTGTTGCATAACTGAAAATGAAAGTGATAAGCAAATTAAGTTCATTGGTCATAGAGTAGGCAATATCTACATGATTAACCTAAAAAATACACCCTCAAATGATGATCAATGTTTATTAACAAAAGATGAGGATGCATGGTTATGTCATAGGAGAATAGCTCATATACATATGAATCACTTAAATAAGCTTATCTCTAAGGACCTAGTAATTGGCCTACCAAAAATAAAATTTAAAAATGACAAGTTATGTGATGCTTGTCAAAATGGAAGACAAGTTAAGTCCTCTTTTAAAGCAAAAAATATAGTTTCAACCAATAGGCCTTTGCAACTATTGCACATGGACTTGTTTGGCCCTTCTAGAACTATGAGTCTTGGTGGCAATTACTATGCCCTAGTAATAGTAGATGACTTCTCTAGATATACTTGGACCATGTTGATTCCTCATAAGAACAAAGTCTTTCATGTTTTCATCAAGCTTGCTAAACATATTCAAAATGAAAAAGACTTAAAATTTTCATCCATTAGTAGCGACCATGGAGGTGAGTTTGAGAACCAACTCTTTGAGAGCTTTTGTAAAAAAATGGAATTAATCATAATTTTTCTGCTCTTAGAACTCCACAACAAAGTGGAGTAGTTGAAAGAAAGAATCGATATCTAGGGGAATTAGCAAGAACTATGATTAATGAAACAAACCTACCTAAATACTTTTGGGTGGATGCGGTTAATATCGCTTGTTATGTTTTAAATAGGGTCTTGATAAGACCAATTTTGAAAAAGACCCCATATGAATTGTACAAGGGTAGAAAACCAAATATTTCACATATAAGAGTTTTGGGATGCAAATGCTTTATTTTAAATAATGGTAAAGAAACTTTAGGCAAGTTTGATGCAAAGGCAGATGAAGGTATCTTTGTAGGTTATTCATCTTTTATTAAAGCTTTTCGATTTTACAATAAGAGAACTATGACTATTGAAGAGTCAATACATATTGCATTTTATGAATGTAACCCCAAATTGATGGGAAATGATATTCTCTTTGATAATGTTGTAGATATGTCTCAAAAATCCAATGAGGAAGTCAAAAAATAAAAGATGGATGAAATAAATGAAGATGAAACTCCTCCAAAAGAATAAGAATTTGAGCATGTAGACCTACCCACGAGGGAAGAACATTGAAGGATCATCCTATCGACCAAGTGATAGGAGACATATCAAAAGGGGCAACTACTAGGTCAAATCTTAGAAATATATGCAATTATTCAACATTTGTCTCTCAAATCGAACCCAAAACCATTAGTGATGCAATTATTGATGAAAATTGGTTAATGACCATGCACGATGAATTAAACCAATTTGAAAGAAATAATGTTTGGGAGCTTATTCCTAGACCAAGAAATCATCAAGTAATTGGCACTAAGTGGGTCTTTAGAAATAAACTTGATGAAATCGGAATTATAACTAGAAATAAAGCTAGACTTGTAGCAAAAGGCTATAATCAAGAAGAGGGTATTGATTATGATGAGATATATGCCCCGATAGTTAGATTAGAAGCTATTAGACTACTTATTGCATTTGCATCTATCATGGATTTTAAACTATACCAAATGGATGTGAAAGCGCTTTCTTAAATGGTTTCATACAAGAAGAAGTTTCTGTGGATTAACCCCTTGATTTTGAAAATTTTGAATTTTCCAACCATGTTTTTAAATTGAAAAAGGTTCTCTATGGGCTTAAGCAAGCTTCAAGAGCTTGGTATGAAAGGTTGAGTAAATTCCTTTTAGAAAAGGTTATAAAAGGGGAATGGTTGATACTACACTTTTCATAAAAAAATAAAGGAAATGATATATTGCTTGTTCAAATATATGTGAATGATATTATCTTTGGTTCAACTAATAAGTTTATGTGTAGAGAGTTCTCAAAGTTGATGCAGGATGAATTTGAGATGTCCTTAATCGGAGAGCTAAATTACTTTCTTGGTCTTCAAATAAAGCAAACAAGGAATGACAAAGCTAAATATTGCAAGGATCTCATTAAGAAGTTTGGAATGAATAATGCCAAAAAAATTAGCACATCAATGGGTACCGGTTGTTATTTAGACAAAGATGAAGGTGGTAAGCCTATTGACCCTTCAAAATATGGAGATATTATAGGTTCTTTACAATACTTGACAACTAGTAGGCCCGATATAATGTTTAGCGTGTGTATGTGTGCTAGATTTCAAAGTAATCCCAAGGAATCACATTTTTTTGCTATTAAATGCATATTAAGATATCTAATAGGAACACCTAATATGAGTCTATGGTATCCTAAGGGTGGAAATTCTGGTTTAGTTGGATACTCAGATTCTGACTTTGCAGGATTCAAGTTGGATAGAAAGAGTACTAGAGGTACTTGCCACATCTTTAGAATTCTTTAATTTCATGGAATAGTAAAAAAAAACGATTTAGTTAAGCTTTGTCAACAACTGAGGTTGAGTATATAGTCAGTAGGAAGTTCTTTGTGCACAAATTTTATGGATGAAACAACAACCCCTAGACTATGGCTTAAAACTTAATAAAATTCCTATAAGATGTGACAATACTAGTGCCATAAAATTAACCAAAAATCCAATCCAACATTCAAGAACAAAGCATATAGATTTTCAACATCATTTTCTAAGTGACCATGTTGAAAATGGAGACCGTGTTTTTGAGTTTGTTGAAACAACAAATCAATTAGCAGACATTTTCACAAAACCTTTGCCTAGAGAAAGCTTTTTCCGCATAAGAAGTGAATTTGACATACTTGATATATCATGTATAGATTGAATTTGTGAGTTATTTCTTCAATTTGTATGCACTAACAAAGTTCTGTAGATAAAAGGCATCACCTATGTAAAAAGTACCAAAATTACTCAAGGTATGACTTATATTATTTCTAAAATTGAAGTTTGGCAACTCAATATGTGTTTTTGATGATTTGATTGTATTTGGTACTTAGCTTGTTGCAAACATGTGTAAAATGTGTATTCAAACTTGCTCCATGCATGAGAATAGGCATTTCAAGCATTTATCAAAAATTCATATATGAAAGTGAACTAATAAGTCATAAATGATAGCAAACATGTTGTTTTTGGTGTTTTCCTGCATTTTGGCCTCCGAATCAATTCACAGCATGCATTTTTCAAATGCACATATTTCACCCTCTGTGAATCGATTCACACCCATATTTGAATCGATTCACAGCATGAAAAATCCCTAAACACGTGAATTCTGTCACTTAAATCGCTGCACTCTGAGATGGATTCACGCCTCTGCACCTTTGAGAGTCGCTTTGATCCATCATCCCACAACACCCTTTGATTTTATCCTATCATGCATTTTCTAGTTTCCTTATGCTAGTTTATGTCTTATGGTTGTATGATTGGACTTATTTTTGGATATGTTGCTACTAGCTTGTTTCCCCTATATGTTCTGATATGTGTATGGACTTCCTTATTAGTTGTAATTGTGTTTATTGCAATGCTATGCTATCTTTGGATATTTTTATGATATGAACACATTCCTATCATATTTGAATTTTTTTATAATGCCAAAAGGGGGAGAAAGGTTCCCATTTGTATTTTCAGGTTATACTTCCACCTTTTATCAACACAAGGATGCTTATATTCAGGGGGAGCTTGCAAAAACATAATTCAAAATCTTCATGAAAAAATGGGGAGAATGTGAATGAACGCATTCCCCAAGTATGACTTGGATACTTAAAGCACAAAGTTTTGAAGATGACAAAGGATGTAACACCCCAATTTTTCACTGCTTTCTAATATCGTAAATTTATATAAATACGTTTATATATTTATCTGAGACTTATAAAATTCTTTTAATTAAACCTAAACCTTATTTACACTCTACTTTACCATAGAGAGTTACAATAAAAATTTAGGTTGAAAAGTTAGGCGAAACCTGATCTGTGAATTTCACCGACAGTATACTTATACTGCTCAGAAAACCTAATTTTGACTATTGAATGAAAAACTTAAGGTTTTTATTTAATTTCCTACGATTTTGGTTATTTTGAAATATTTCACTAAAAAGTGAAATATTATATTTTATCTGGGTGTCATATTGAATTGGGGAAACAACTGAGCAGATTACGGGATTTCCGGGACCCGCTAACGGATAATATCAACGTGTCACACATGATGAGTCACCATGTGAATGCATTAATGGTGCACATGGCATCATGATGACAATCTACAAGGAAATTGCACTTAGGTCCTTAAGTTTTGTTAATGAATTTGGTCCCTAAACTAGTTTCCATGATACACTAAGTGAAGTGGATCAATTTTTGGCTCTTCCAAACCATGTTGGGCTGTGGTTTTTGAGGCCCAAAATCATGGTAATAAATTCATTTGCATAAAACCAATTTCTACTCTTAAACTTTCCTATGTATTGGTTAAGACTTAAGCATTTTTATACTTGAAAATCAAGTAATGGACTTGGACTTCACAAGCCTAAATTTCGCATGGCCCAAGCCCGTGAGGATTTACTTCATCAACTTAGATGATGCCATCTTCTTCTCCAAGCTTCTCATTTCTTCTCCAATCTTCATATTTGTTCTTATTCTCTCTAACTCCATAACCTTGAGTTTCTAAAATAAGTGGTTGATTCTTGCACTTTTCTTCAATTCCAAGAGGTAATCCATGATCCTCATCATCATTTAACTATATGTTCTTCAATTCATTGCATGGTTCAGTGCCTTGTTCATCATTTCAATTCCTAGATCTAGAATCTTTGAAATTCTTTAGAAAATCATAGAAAAATCCTAAAAATGTGAAACCAATTTTTATGTTCCTATTATCATCTCTATTATCATAATGCAAGAGTTTGTTGCAAACAAAGTTTTCTCCCTATTTTTCTCTCCAAGGTCGAAACCTTGCTTGTTGGGTGGAGGAGATTTTGTTTGTTTTCTTTAGTAAGTGAACTTGGATGTCATCTTTCTATATCATATATATATTGAATCCAAGCCTATGTGTCAAACTAAAATCTCTTACTCCATTTACTCATTAAGACCGAACCTAGGTCTTTGGAAGTTTGGAAGTTTTTGATTCAAACTTTGTTGATTAGTCACTAATCCATTGTCTTAAGTACTTAGGATCATTAATCCAATGACTTAAGCAATTTTAGAAAATTTTAGCCACAAAATCTCTCTAAGGCCGTGACCTATCATAGAGGAATAGATGACTTTATTTGCTTGTTTTTGATTGGTTGAATTGTGGTTTGTTGAAGGATAAAGTCTTGTACCGTGTACGTGCGTTGACGATTTCCGGGTTCACGACAGAGTTTTTATCGGAAGCTAAGTTCTTCGAGAGGTAAGAGGGGATTGCCTGAGGGATTTTTCCGATGGTTACGTGCTATCAAGTTTGTTGGTCTGTATTGTTTATCTGTGGTGTTTGTTTAATTGGTTGAAGTTGTAGTATTTTTATCTGTATTGTTTACCCGCACTTAATTGTTTATCTACAGTTATATATTATAGTGATTTGATGCATGATTTGTCTGGGATAAATGCTATGATATCATTGTTGATTGTTGTTTGAGAAGCCTGACAGTGGTCAGTGCCCAATCAATTAATCAGATAAAAGCTTTAAGAAGTTTTATTAATTATATTCAATGTTTATCAGTAAAATATTGGAATATAATATTAATGGAAAATTTTATTTGAGAAAATAAGAAATTTTCGAAAATATTAGTATTTTAATGATTCATCAGTGTAAAAGTAATCTATGAGTCACAATGAGGACATAACTGTGAAATTATTTTTGTACTGCTAATTTTTACGTAAGAAATTCCGTAATATTATAAAAAGATATTTTGTGAAATTATTTTTTGAAAATAACTTAATCATGAATTTAGAAAATTATTTAAGGAGAAAATGTCAATTTTTGACTTAAACGTATTTGAAAACATTGGACGACAATTAGTTATGAAAACACGGTTACAGAAAGTATTTTCTTAAAACAGCCGTATTTCTGTAGTCTCAAGTGACTCTTTTTGAAATATAAGGTTTTTAGAAAAGTGATTTCCAGAAATTTGACGATTTTACAAAGAAATTTCCAAGTTTAAAATGATTTTCCGAAATCGAGTTTTTTGCAAATGGTGCAAACGATGTGCAAACGGTATTATTGAACTTAGTAACCGAGACGTCAAGATACTAGTGTTCTTACGGTGTTATGGACTTCGTGTCCTTTTGGATTGCATGTCATGTGGACTTCGTGTCCTACTTACGGTGTAAATAATGTTATTCAAAGTGAACATTGTTTTCTATTACCATGAACCTAAGCCTAATGCATCGATCTAGGGTTTCGTGATTGAGCACCCGAACTTTGAGTCCTGTGTTAATAATAAAAGACTTGAGATATTGAAAATGGTGAATGGTCGAAAGCTTTTGAGCTTCGGCAAGACGTGCCTATTTGTTAATCATGATATCATGGCGATATTCATGAATCAACGTATCATTGTGCCCTGGTTGGACAATGAAAAACCATATTCGATGATCACTGCTCCTTAAATTGGACAGTGTGCTATGGTAACCATATTCGTTGATCGTTGTCCCTTGTGTTGGACAGTGTGCTATGGTATTTAACGAGTGCCTTATTGGCCTTCGAGCATGATCAACTCACCACGACATTGGGATATCTCATGAGATTAAGTATGAAATTAGATGACGAATATGAAGTGTTCATGCATAGTTTTTCAAATGATGATGTTTGGGGTATGAAACCCATTGGGAAACTATTTGTCTTATTATGAATGCTTAGGTTGTTATTAACATGTATATGTATATATGTTTTCTTTTGTGTCGCACATGTAGTTGTCGCGTTAAATCCATATATTGGTTTCTCACTCTTGCATGTTTTATTGTTGACTTTTCTACTTGTGCATATATTTATATCCGAGTCCAGATGAACCACTAAAGGGAATTGACGACTACAGGAAGAAGTTTCCTTAGTTCGGAGCAGGCTGATGTTCGTTTCTACTGTGATAGCTACTATTAATTTCGACCAGCTTAGGTTTTGAATTATATTATGTTTTGGAAGAACCTATACTTAATAAGGTCTTGTTGTGTAAACAATTATGATGCAGTATAGTTACATGAGGTTATATATACATACCTAACCTTATATGGTCATGTTTACATTGTTGTCGTGGCTGTCGAAAGGAAAAAAAGAAAAGGAAAAATTTTTATCACCGTTTTGAGGAATGTTAATAACTTAAGAAAATATTATTTTCCGAAAGCAACCAGCGAAATAAAGTTTTATTTTCCACAACGAGTTAACCATGTAATGACTCAAGGGGGTGTTACAAAGGACAACATGTCAAACAAATCAAAATTGGAAGACTTAGATCTACAAAGGGTAGTTCTTAATTGTTTACGTTTTATTAGTACCTTTGTAAGATCATATAAGATGTTTGAATGAGATGCTCATAAAATGAAATTAAAATCAACATAGGTTAACATAATAAAGTTGCATTCATGCATTCATCATATTGAAATGTTATATATCTTTACTTAATGCATGAATATATAATACTTGATCACTATATCAGTTTCATATTGAAAAACTAAGTTAAAATGAATAGATTTACAAAATAAGATGATTGAAACATTAGTGTAAATATGCTGTGAATAGATTCATAATAGGTCGTAAATAGATTCACAACACTTTGCTTTCTGTGAATAGATTCAACATACTTTGTGAATAGATTCAAGATGTTTAAGTCTCAACGCTTATGTGAATCGGTTCACAGCTGTCAGATCTGGTTTATTAACGTAACCAACATCCCAAATAAATAGATCTATTTATCTCTTTTGCTCAGAATCGTTAGCTATCATCTCACAAACTCGAAAAATACGAAAACTCACTGAAATCTTTGGGTCTCATTCTCTCAATATTTCATTGTGATCATTAGATCTTCAAGTTGTAATTTCTCACTTTCTAGAGTGATTCAAACCTCTTTTACTCTCTTGTTTTTTATGTTATTGGTTTGGAAGAAATGAGGGATCTTCTTCTGGGTTGGTTTCAGGGTGAGGAACCCCTAGTTTTGTTTAGGTTGCGGAGTGGGGTATCTCTAGTGTAAAATTTCTTGAATGTTGTACTCAAGATCTTGATTAGTGAAGGAACTCATACCGGTGGGTGTGGGACTAGGCATAGATCATAAGAAATTGTGATTGAACCAGTAAAAATATCGGTTTGCTATTTTTCTTAACCCTTCTCTCTTAATTTCAATCTTGTATTACATATTAGGGTTTAATTGATATACAATTGAATTGCATTTGTTATAATATTTTTTTATCATCAATTCATTTACGTTTACGTCATCTAAAGATTCATATGCGCTTTTGTTAAATACGTTATACCTTCATCCAAGAAAAGTTTTCGAAAATCTTTTGAATCCTATTTGGCTCTAGTATTCCAACACTTGTTAGAGGCCACTTAGGCTAACACTTACTGCATAGCCATGTTTGGATTAACCCATTAATTCGAGGAGCACCAACACCAGGAGATCTCCTTCCATGGGCATGTGAAATTCCTTCGTGGGCTATAAGTTAGGAATCACATAAGTGGGTTTGACATCATATGGACCCAATACCATAAGACAACGAGTCTACGGGTCTTCTTCACTTATAAAGCCTGCAACTAATCAAGTTCTTTCCAACGTGAGACTTCTTCATCCACATCTTCACTCACACTTGGAATTCTCAATAAGAATGGTAACCCAAACAACTTCATCCCACTCAAACCCTCTTATTTTCATACCCTCCAAATTAGAGGTTTGTGATTTTCCTTCACCCCTCGTTAAACTTCCAAACAATAGAGTGTTATGTTTTTATCTTTGCACCCAACTCCATTACTAATCACTCTATCTCCTTCAAAACTCTCAAACATAGCCTTAATTGAGTGTGTTATTTATTTATATGTTATTACTAATTGTATAGAAATTTAAACCTAAAGCGTGCATGCGTGCACACACACACACATAGTGGCAGATCTTGAGTAAAAATTTTGGGGGAGCCATTAAGCATCAGTCAACATAATGTACTTAAAATTCATAATTAATTTCATATAATTTTCTCACTCAAATATTTAAATTAAGTAAACGTCCAATATATGAAATCCTGATTAGTGCTTACACATCTTGCAATGATGTAGATGCGTGCATGAAATATTAGGAAGCTTGAAGCAGATTTGTAGAGAAGGGGAAACCTAATTGTAGTGAGCCTTTATGATGTTGAGTTGAAAATACATCCATTTTGGGGGAAAAAGATTGGGGGGAGCCGTGGCTATCCTCGACTCCCAATAAGGGACACACACACTTCATTTTGGGGGAAAAAATTTGGGGGAGCTGTGGCTATCCTTGACTCCCAATAAGGTCCACACACGCACACACCTACACCCACACATATGCTTATTCTGTTATTTTTTACAAACTGTTTTTTGTTGAAAGATGATTTTTTTGGGTTTTTATTAAAAGTTTGATAATTTTTTTGTTAGGGTTTGTTTAATTATTTCTTATATATATATATATATATATATATATATATAACTTCTTTTACATATTTAGTGACTTATTGTTATTCTTGAAGTTTGTAATTAACCTTTCAATAGGCTGTGGTGAATTTTAATTTTTTTCAAATCACACCTGGTAGTCTGGTTATTAGTTATCAACTAGTTTACCTCTGTTATCAAAAAGAAAATGTTGTCAATCATTCCTAGCCAGGGGCAAAGTACTGTGAAGAAACTGGCCAATCATTTTGCTGGGTTCAAGATGACAGCTTAATGCAAACCTATTGGGATAAAGATGTATAACTGTATAAGGATGTCGTCTCGTTTCATGTATCTAGTAACAAATAATGAGAGAAGGATAATTTTAAAGATGAATTCGATTGGTGATTGCTTAAATTTGCTGATAGTTTTATGCAATTACTAAAGCCTGTCGTTATATTCTCTTTAATTAACTATTTTCCACCGCGCTATTCATGCATTCTGCCTGTTTCGTCCAAAAATCTCGGTTTAGAGACTTCAAGGACAAAACTAAATCACTCAGTTCTCTCTTACACTTTCTCACACAAAGAATGGGTTTTTAGGATATTCAGCTTGACAAAACCAAAGTTTTGCTCCTACGTATCCAGTATGGAATCAAAGTTGAGACATAGTTCCGAAGCAAGACACCCCATATAATTCCGACCTTTTGTTCAGCTTCTTAGGTTTCGGGCCCACTTCTATTAATGACTTCCTTCTTCCATCTAGCGCGATGAGCCCAACCCTTTTGGATGTTGCCGCTATTACTGGGCTCCCTATTTCTGGGGAAGAAGTCACATCCCTTCATCACCTCTCATGCGACCCCCTGAGAATCCAATTTGGCAAACTCACTGCTCCTTATTCCAATTTTATCGCAGTAAATTCTAGAACCAAAGGAACTGTATCTGAAGGGGAGCATCAAGCCTTCTTGCTCTTATGGCTTTGTAAGTTCTTTTTATGCACCAATTCAGTAGCCGTGGTCATTGAGTATTCCTACTACATTTCTTTGATTACCTCTGGTAGGAATCTCTCCCTCGGCTCCCTTTTCCCCTCTGTTTTTTACAAAGGCCTCTATGTCTTTGTAACCAAGCTTGAATCGGGTGAGAAATTGGATAACATCCCAGGACCTCTCTAGTTTCTTCAGCTTTGGATGCCTCTCTATTTCCCGAAATTCATTCCCCTTTCTCATAAGCAACTTCCATCACCTTCAGCTGATCAACCACTCGGTAAGATTCTCCAAGCCACCCTTATTTATAAGCAACTAGCTTACGATATTGTTAGTGAACTCTTCACCTTATCTCCTCGGCATACCAAAGAATTTTTCCCTCTGGCAGACAAGCTTTACCATGTGCTGTGGAGTCGAACCCATGTGGAAGAGACAGAAGATACTCGGCTCATGGGAGACATTATCTCTTGCTGGGGCAGTGCCTTGGTGGCTCGGGATCTAATGTGTGGGGTAAAACCAACAGCACGTTATAAATAAACCTCAGCCGAGTTCTATTACCCCAATATGTTTGCTTGGCAATTTGGATTAGTCTAAAGCATCCCTCTTGCTTATGAATCCAAGGTTACTCATTTCGCTCATCCTACCTTATCTGCTGAGGACGTTGAAGTATTCAGCATTCCCTCGGCTGCCTGGGGAAACATCTGCTTTTGTTAATTGGTGGCCCTCGGTGGTAGAAGCTATCTTTCCTTCAACACGTTCTGTCTACGTGTCAAGGCTGATTTCTGGCCATGCGGCTAAGCTTGTCCCTCTAGACATTCATATGCCCATCTCTATCGGAGCTCCTAGAGGGAAAGCTCCAGTATCCGGTAGTTCCTTTTCCCTTGAGTATTTCTAGATCTTCTTTCTATTTGCCTAGTACTGACTCATTTTTGTTCTTAGGAACTTCCCAAGATGTTGCTATTGATGTGGAGAACCTAGAAGATGAACCATCCCGGAGTTCGGCACGCCCTTTACAAAAGAAAATTACTCGACAATCTGGCATCTGCATCAGGGAACCTGCTCCTACTACCCAACAGCCATCACAAAAGAAGAAAAAACTTGCAAAGGTTTGTAGCATATCCCTCCTTTTTCCTTCATATTACCTTCCTTTGCTCTCTAGGCTAACTAATGTATAGCTTGCAGAACATTCTCCAACTAGTGCTTCCGCAGCTCAAACTCCTCAGACTGCCCAATCCACTGAAGTTCCTTCTATCCTAGCTACTCCTTCTGCTACATCGACCGACAACCTACCTGAGCATTTGTCTGCTTAAGCTTTTACTCCAAGGCCTTCTCCTGTTAGAGAAGAAATCCTTCAGGTTATCTTCTCATCTCATTTTTTCTTATATCCCTTTCTCGATGTTCTAAGGATACTCATACTCTTTTATTCTTCAGGAAAATGTTTCTCCTATTCCTCAAGAACCATCTACAAATACATCAACTCCTCCCGAGTCCATCCCAGATGGTTTACTTGCCTCCTATTTTTGATGGAAACATGGATGACTTGAGCATATGAAAAGAAGCATATTCAGATCCAGATTAGTGCACTATTATTAGTGGGCTCCTAGATAATAATTAAGTCCAATTTTTATCATTTTATTTTTAATTTTCGTACTATTTTTTAGGCTTAATTTTAAGATGACCTTTTGTATTCTCCTAGCCTCACTAAATGCTTCCTAGTAGTGCTCTAAGTCATAATAATGGCTAGTGGGAATTTATTATCATGTTTATGCTTATTTAGGTAATGTAAATGCATTTATCAATTAATGTGGTAAATGCATGGTAGTGGGAGTTTTATATCTTGTATTTTCAAGTTAGCCTATAAATAGGAAACTCTTGTACTACACAAATCAGTTTTGAATATTAATGAAATCTAAAGAGTTTTCTCTATTATGAGAGCTTCCCTTGGGTTCTTGGATAAAAGAACTAAATCTGATCTTATCAAGGCAACTTGTGGCGATCAAACCCATGACTTATCACTCACATTCTCACCTATATCTTGAGTGTGGCGTCAATATCCATTCTTTTGTCTGAAACTTCAAGGCGGTCCGGATCTGGATCATATCCTTTGGTAAACAGAGCTAAGGATCCTTGAATTTCAGGTATTATCTTCATTTGTTATTTTGTTCTATGAAAAATAAAAATTTAAGAATTCCAAATTTTATTCATCTTTCTTGGTGGTTGTTTGCAAAGTTTGAGTTTTTCTTAGTGGGTTCTTCAAGGTGTCACTAATGAAGAAAAATGATTCCAAGAAAAAGGAGGATCTTTTCTATTCTAGATGCTATGTGAAGGACAAGATATGTTGCTTGGTCATTGATAGAAGATGATACATTAACCTAGCTAGTACCAACATGGTACAAAAGTTGGGACTTCCTGTTCTAGAGCATCCACAACCTTATATCATTTGGAGCATCCCAGAGTTTAGTGATCTCAGTGACGTGATGGTGAACAAACAAGTACGAGTGTTGTTCCGGATTGAGAGATATGAAGATGAGTTGTTATGTGATGTGGTGCCTATGGAAACGAGGCACTTGTTACTTGGTCGTCCTTGGAGGATTGAACGACAAGCGAGATATGATGTCTACAAGAATAAGTACTCATTCGTATTTAATAATCACAAAATCACTCTTGGATCATTGTCACCAACACAAGTGTATGAAGATCAAATGTACTTGAAAGAAGAGAGTGAGAAAAGAAGAATGAGTGAGAAAAATAAATAAAAGAAGAGGGTTCGGTGGATGAGGAAAAAGAAGAAGTAAAGAAAAAAGAAACCTATGAGGGAGAGGAAAAGGAAAACCATGAGATAAATGTTGAGGGCTATCTCATGAAAAATGAGAGATTTGAGAGAGAAAAGGGAAGGAAGAGTCAATTTTAAAGCAAAAGGAGGAAAGCGTAAAAGAAAGATGTTATTAGATAATCCACTAACTTTTGATGCAGGTTTGGATTTGAGAACAAATCACTTTCAAGAGAAGGGGAATGATGGAAACATGGATGACTTGAGCATGTGAAAAGAAGCATATTCAGATCCAGATTAGTGCACTATTATTAGTGGGCTCCTAGATAATAATTAAGTCCAATTTTTATCATTTTATTTTTAATTTTCGTACTATTTTTTAGGCTTAATTTTAAGATGACCTTTTGTATTCTCCTAGCCTCACTAAATGCTTCCTAGTAGTGCTCTAAGTCATAATAATGGCTAGTGGGAATTTATTATCATGTTTATGCTTATTTAGGTAATGTAAATGCATTTATCAATTAATGTGGTAAATGCATGGTAGTGGGAGTTTTATATCTAGTATTTCCAAGTTAGCCTATAAATAGGAAACTCTTGTACTACACAAATCAGTTTTGAATATTAATGGAATCTAAAGAGTTTTCTCTATTGTGAGAGCTTCCCTTGGGTTCTTGGATAAAAGAACTAACTCTGATCTTATGAAGGCAACTTGTGGCGATCAAACTCATGAGTTATCACTCACATTCTCACTTATACCTTGAGTGTGGCGTCAATATCCATTCTTTTGTCTGAAACTTCAAGGCGGTCCGGATCTGGATCATATCCTTTGGTAAACAGAGCTAAGGATCCTTGAATTTCAGGTGTTATCTTCATTTGTTATTTTGTTCTATGAAAAATAAAAATTTAAGAATTCCAAATTTTATTCATCTTTCTTGGTTGTTGTTTGCAAAGTTTGAATTTTTCTTAGTGGGTTCTTCAAGATGTCACTAATGAAGAAAAATGATTACAAGAAAAAGGAGGATCTTTTCTATTCTAGATGCTATGTGAAGGACAAGATATGTAGCTTGGTCATTGATAGAAGATGATACATTAACCTAGCTAGTACCACCATGGTACAAAAGTTGGGACTTCCTGTTCTAGAGCATCCACAACCTTATATCATTTGGAGCATCCCGGAGTTTAGTGCTCTCGGTGACGTGATGGTGAACAAACAAGTACGAGTGTTGTTCCGGATTGAGAGATATGAAGATGAGGTGTTATGTGATGTGGTGCCTATGGAAACGAGGCACTTGTTACTTGGTCGTCCTTGGAGGATTGAACGACAAGCGAGATATGATGTCCACAAGAAGAAGTACTCATTCGTATTTAATAATCGCAAAATCACTCTTGGACCATTGTCACCAACACAAGTGTATGAAGATCGAATGTACTTGAAAAGAGAGAGTGAGAAAAGAAGAATGAGTGAGACAAAAAATAAAAGAAGAGGGTTTGGTGGATGAGGAAAAAGAAGAAGTAAAGAAAAAAGAAACCTATGAGGGAGAGGAAAAGGAAAACCATGAGATAAATGTTGAGGGCTATCTCATGAAAAATGAGAGCTTTGAGAGAAAAAAGGGATGGAAGAGTCAATTTTAAAGCAAAAGGAGGAAAGCGCAAAAGAAAGATGTTATTGGATAATCCACTAACTTTTGATGAAGGTTTGGATTTGAGAACAAATCACTTTCAAGAGAAGGGGAATGATGGAAAAATGAATGGCTTGAGCATGTGGAAAGAAGCATATTCAGATCCAGATTAGTGCACTATTATTAGTGGGCTTCTAGATAATAATTAAGTCCAATTTTTATCATTTTATTTTTAATTTTCGTACTATTTTTTAGGCTTAATTTTAAGATGACCTTTTGTATTCTCCTAGCCTCACTAAATGATTCCTAGTAGTGCTCTAAGTCATAATAATGGCTAGTGGGAATTTATCATCATGTTTATGCTTATTTAGGTAATGTAAATGCATTTATCAATTAATGTGGTAAATGCATGGTAGTGGGAGTTTTATATCTTGTATTTCCAAGTTAGCCTATAAATAGGAAACTCTTGTACTACACAAATCAGTTTTGAATGTTAATGAAATCTGAAGAGTTTTCTCTATTGTCAGAGATTGCCTTGGGTTCTTGGATAAAAGAACTAAATCTGATCTTATGAAGGCAACTTGTGGCGATCAAACCCATGACTTATCACTCACATTCTCACCTATATCTTGAGTGTGGCGTCAAGAACCATTCTTTTATCTGAAACTTTAAGGCTGTCCGGATCTGGATCATATCCTTTGGTAAACAGAGCTAAGGATCCTTGAATTTTAGGTGTTATCTTCATTTGTTATTTTCTGTTCTATGAAAAATAAAAATTTAAGAATTCCAAATTTTATTCATCCTTCTTGGTGGTTGTTTGCAAAGTTTGAATTTTTCTTAGTGGGTTCTTCAAGGTATCACTAATGAAGAAAAATGATGCCAAAAAAAAGGAGGATCTTTTCTATTCTAGATGCTATGTGAAGGACAAGATATGTAGCTTGGTCATTGATAGAAGAGGATACATTAACCTTGCTAGTACCACCATGGTACAAAAGTTGGGACCCCCTATTCTAGAGCATCCACAACCTTATATCATTTGGAGCATCCCGGAGTATAGTGATCTCGGTGACGTGATGGTGAACAAACAAGTACGAGTGTTGTTCCGGATTGAGAGATATGAAGATGAGGTGTTATGTGATGTGGTGCCTATGGAAACTAGGCACTTGTTACTTGGTCATCCTTGGAGGATTGAACGACAAGCGAAATATGATGTCTACAAGAATAAGTACTCATTCGTATTTAATAATCTTAAAATCACTCTTGGACCACTGTCACCAACACAAGTGTATGAAGATCAAATGTACTTGAAAGGAGAGAGTGAGAAAAGAAGAATGAGTGAGAAAAAAAATAAAAGAAGGGGGTTCGGTGGATGACGAAAAAGTAGAAGTAAAGAAAAAAGAAACCTATGAGGGAGAGGAAAAGGAAAACCATGAGATAAATGTTGAGGGCTATCTCATGAAAAATGAGAGCTTTGAGAGAAAAAAGGGATGGAAGAGTCAATTTTAAAGCAAAAGGAGGAAAGCGCAAAAGAAAGATGTTATTAGATAATCCACTAACTTTTGATGCAGGTTTGGATTTGAGAACACATCACTTTCAAGAGAAGGGGAATGATGGAAACATGGATGGCTTGAGCATGTGGAAAGAAGCATATTCAGATCCAGATTAGTGCACTATTATTAGTGGGCTTCTAGATAATAATTAAGTCCAATTTTTATCATTTTATTTTTAATCTTCGTACTATTTTTTAGGCTTAATTTTAAGATGACCTTTTGTATTCTCCTAGCCTCACTAAATGCTTCCTAGTAGTGCTCTAAGTCATAATAATGGCTAGTGGGAATTTATTATCATGTTTATGCTTATTTAGGTATTGTAAATGCATTTATCAATTAATGTGGTAAATGCATGGTAGTGGGAGTTTTATATCTTGTATTTCCAAGTTAGCCTATAAATAGGAAACTCTTGTACTACACAAATCAGTTTTGAATATTAATGAAATCTAAAGAGTTTTCTCTATTGTGAGAGCTTCCCTTGGGTTCTTGGATAAAAGAACTAAATCTGATCTTATCAAGGCAACTTGTGGAGATCAAACCCATGACTTATCACTCACATTCTCACCTATATCTTGAGTGTGGCGTCAATATCCATTCTTTTGTCTGAAACTTCAAGGCGGTCCGGATCTGGATCATATCCTTTGGTAAACAGAGCTAAGGATCCTTGAATTTCAGGTGTTATCTTCATTTGTTATTTTGTTCTATGAAAAATAAAAATTTAAGAATTCCAAATTTTATTCATCTTTCTTGGTGGTTGTTTGCAAAGTTTGTATTTTTCTTAGTGGGTTCTTCAAGATGTCACTAATGAAGAAAAATGATTCCAAGAAAAAGGAGGATCTTTTCTATTCTAGATGCTATGTAAAGGACAAGATATGTAGCTTGGTCATTGATAGAAGATGATACATTAACCTAGCTAGTACCACCATGGTACAAAAGTTGGGAATTCCTGTTCTAGAGCATCCACAACCTTATATCATTTGGAGCATCCCAGAGTTGAGTGATCTCAGTGACGTGATGGTGAACAAACAAGTACGAGTGTTGTTCCAGATTGAGAGATATGAAGATGAGTTGTTATGTGATGTGGTGCCTATGGAAACGAGGCACTTGTTACTTGGTCGTCCTTGGAGGATTGAACGACAAGCGAGATATGATGTCTACAAGAATAAGTACTCATTCGTATTTAATAATCGCAAAATCACTCTTGGACCATTGTCACCAACACAAGTGTATGAAGATCAAATGTATTTGAAAGGAGAGAGTGAGAAAAGAAGAATGAGTGAGGAAAAAAAAAAGAAGAGGGTTCGGTGGATGAGGAAAAAGAAGAAGTAAAGAAAAAAGAAACCTATGAGGGAGAGGAAAAGGAAAACCATGAGATAAATGTTGAGGGCTATCTCATGAAAAATGAGAGCTTTGAGAGAAAAAAGGGATGGAAGAGTCAATTTTAAAGCAAAAGGAGGAAAGCGCAAAAGAAAGATGTTATTAGATAATCCACTAACTTTTGATGCAGGTTTGGATTTGAGAACAAATCCCTTTCAAGAGAAGGGGATTGATGAAAACATGGATGGCTTGAGCATGTGGAAAGAAGCATATTCAGATCCAGATTAATGCACTATTATTAGCGGGCTTCTAGATAATAATTAAGTCCAATTTTTATCATTTTATTTTTAATTTTCGTACTATTTTTTAGGCTTAATTTTAAGATGACCTTTTGTATTCTCCTAGCCTCACTAAATGATTCCTAGTAGTGCTCTAAGTCATAATAATGGCTAGTGGGAATTTATTATCATGTTTATGCTTATTTAGGTAATGTAAATGCATTTATCAATTAATGTGGTAAATGCATGGTAGTGGGAGTTTTATATCTTGTATTTCCAAGTTAGCCTATAAATAGTAAACTCTTGTACTACACAAATCAGTTTTGAATATTAATTAAATCTAAAGAGTTTTCTCTATTGCGAGAGATTCCCTTGGGTTCTTGGATAAAAGAACTAAATCTGATCTTATGAAGGCAACTTGTGGCGATCAAACCCATGACTTATCACTCACATTCTCACCTATATCTTGAGTGTGGCATCAAGATCCATTCTTTTATCTGAAACTTTAAGGCGGTCCGGATCTGGATCATATCTTTTGGTAAACAGAGCTAAGGATCCTTGAATTTTAGGTGTTATCTTCATTTGTTATTTTCTGTTCTATGAAAAATAAAAATTTAAGAATTCCAAATTTTATTCATCCTTCTTGGTGGTTGTTTGCAAAGTTTGAATTTTTCTTAGTGGGTTCTTCAAGGTATCACTAATGAAGAAAAATGATACCAAACAAAAGGAGGATCTTTTATATTCTAGATGCTATGTGAAGGACAAGATATGTAGCTTGGTCATTGATAGAAGAGGATACTACCACCATGGTACAAAAGTTGGGACCTCCTGTTCTAGAGCTCCACAACCTTATATCATTTGGAGCATCCCGGAGTTTAGTGATCTCGGTGACCTGATGGTGAACAAACAAGTACGAGTGTTGTTCCGGATTGAGAGATATGAAGATGAGGTGTATGTGATGTGGTGCCTATGGAAACTAGGCACTTGTTACTTGGTCGTCCTTGGAGGATTGAATGACAAGCGAAATATGATGTCTACAAGAATAAGTACTCATTCGTATTTAATAATCGTAAAATCACTCTTGGACCATTGTCACCAACACAAGTGTATGAAGATCAAATGTACTTGAAAGGAGAGAGTGAGAAAAGAAGAATGAGTGAGAAAAAATAAATAAAAGAAGGGGGTTCGGTGGATGACGAAAAAGAAGAAGTAAAGAAAAAAGAAACCTATGAGGGAGAGGAAAAGGAAAACCATGAGATAAATGTTGAGGGATATCTCATGAAAAATGAGAGCTTTGAGAGAAAAAGGGATGGAAGAGCCAATTTTAAAGCAAAAGGAGGAAAGCGCAAAAGAAAGATGTTATTAGATAATCCACTAACTTTTGATGCAGGTTTGGATTTAAGGACAAATCACTTTCAAGAGGGGAGGAATGATGGAAACATGGATGGCTTGAGCATGTGGAAAGAAGCATATTCAGATCCAGGTTAGTGCACTATTATTAGTGGGCTTCTAGATAATAATAATGTCCAATTTTTATCATTTTATTTTTAATTTTCGTACTATTTTTTAGGCATAATTTTAAGATGACCTTTTGTATTCTCCTAGCCTCACTAAATGATTCCTAGTAGTGCTCTAAGTCATAATAATGGCTAGTGGGAATTTATTATCATGTTTATGCTTATTTAGGTAATGTAAATGCATTTATCAATTAATGTGGTAAATGCATGGTAGTGGGAGTTTTGTATCTTGTATTTCCAAGTTAGCCTATAAATAGGAAACTCTTGTACTACACAAATCAGTTTTGAATATTAATGAAATTTGAAGAGTTTTCTCTATTGTGAGAGCTTCTCTTGGGTTCTTGGATAAAAAAACTAAATCTGATCTTATCATTGTAACTTGTGGGGATCAAACCCATGACTTATCACTCACATTCTCACCTATATCTTGAGTGTGGCGTCAATATCCATTCTTTTGTCTGAAACTTCAAGGTGGTCCGGATCAGGATCATAGCAATTTTTCTTCACCAATTCCTCAAGCTGCCGTGGCACCTATTTTTTCCCCAACCTACCAAAATTTTAGCTTCGTTGAAGGGATCCGGAGCCAAGATATTCGTACTAATCCCGAGGCGATTTCTGACCTTCGTCTTTCTTTATTGAAGCTTGTCAGGGCTTCCAACATCACTCTCTCTCAAAAGGATGCCTACAACCGAATGGCCATTCAAATTAGGGATATTTCTTTCAATTACAAAGTGTACTCTGAACGCAAATCGACTGCCGAAAATGATTTGTCAAGGCTAGCCGTGCTTCGAGGACAAAAAGCTCAGTTCCAGGTGTCCTTCCAAAAGGTGGAAACCTGTGGCTTGAATGCTATGCTTCAATGTTAATTTTTCTTGCGGGCGGTTCAGTTCTTTTTCGGTTTAGATGACATGGCGAACCAGCTCGGGATGTCTACTCGGTTGACAGCATTGAAACCAGAATTAGCCAAGATCCAAGCAGAAATTGCTGACCTCGAACCCCAACTGGATACTATAAATAACAAAATTTTTGCGAGCTCAAGGGTCAGACTCCAGTTGTGTCATCAATCCTCTGCTTTGGACAAGGAAACCACCATCCCGCTACATAAAAAAGAAGCTCTAGAGAAAGATCTACTTATTGGCGAGCAAGGACTTCTATTAGATAATGAGTCCTGGATTGGCTGGGACAATAAATACTCAGTCCCAATAGGAAGCCTCCCTTGCCCCCGAGCCTGAACAGAATGAAAATCCTCCTACTTCCAATGCTACAGTGTGGGAGCCTACTCCAACTGTTACTTCAGTTGGTGATGTCTCCGCCTCTGAAGCCGCAACTGTCACTTTCCCTTCTGCTAAGCCATAAACCTAGAATTTTTCTTCTTCTAATTTTTATATAATCAGCTAGATGGTTGGCTTGTAACCGTCAATATTTTGAACAAATTTTTCTGGTTACTCGTCCCAGAATGATGGATAGTAATTCTTTAGATATCTTCCGTTTATGCTTCTTGCCATTTCTTCACCATGCATGTTAACTAGCCAATAGGCTCCATTAATCATAAATTTCCTGACTATAGAAGGTCCTTCCCAATTTGGTGACCATTTTCCTAATTTAGGATCTTGGCTCCTAATTGTAAAAATGCTTTCCAAACTAAGTCCCTTTCAACAAACCTTTTAACTTTGACATGTTTGTTGTATGCTCTGGCCACTTTCTCCTTATATTCTCTAAGGCCATTAACTTATCCTCATCAGCCGATTCTAACTCCATGAACATGGCTTGCTGGTACTCATCCATGGTCAAGCAATGTTGTTTGGCTACCCTTAGTGATTTTACATTAATCTCTAATGGTAACACAACATCCTGACCATAAGTCAGCTGATAAGGGGTAAATCCCATCGTGGTAGACTTAGAGTTTCTATAAGCGCACAATACTTCGGATAATGCTTCACGCCATCTTTTAGGTTTGTCTTCTATAGTCTTCTTAATCAAGCTGATCAATATTTTGTTGGTAGCCTCGACTTGACCATTTACCTGTGCATAATAAGGTGAAGACTGGACCAGCTTGATCTCATACTCTTGTGCAAAAGCGACCATCTTTTCTCCCTGAACATTGTGCCTTGATCTATTGTAATAGTTTCTGGAATGCCATACCGATAGATAATTTGATATTTAATAAACCTGATAGCATCGACTTGGGTATCATTAACCATCGACTGGGCTTCCACCCACTTAGTAAAGTAATCAGTGGCAACAATAATAAATGAGTGTCTTTTTGAAGATAAAAGGGTATATCTTTCCAATCATATCCATTGCCCAACCTCAAAATGGCCAAGGCTTAACAACAGAGTGCATCTCCTCGACTGGGATCCTCTGGATTGGCCCATGCTTTTGACATTCTTCACAGCCTTTAGCATAAGCATGACAACCTGCATTGATGGTTGGCCATTAATGTCCATACCTGTGTGTTGAAAGACTTGAAAGTAATTTTAGACTAAGGGATTTGTGAAATGCTTGAGTCATTAGCACTCAACAGATTTGATATTTATATACACTTAGGAGTAATTACAATTCATGTTTACAAGATAATTAATGAATGATAAGCTAAATACTAGGAACACCGTCCGTACCGTCCACACTGTCCACACCGTCCACACCGTCCAACTAATTCTAACACTCCCCCTCAAGATGGAGCATACAAATCAAATGCTCCAAGCTTGGAACAAATATTCTGAATTCTCGATCCTCTTAGAGATTTTGTAAAGACGTCTTCCAGTTGATCATTAGAGCTAATAGATTCGGTGATGACTTCTTTAGAAAGGACTTTTTCTCGGATAAAATGACAATCGATCTCAATATGTTTAGTTCTCTCATGGAATACTGGATTGGAAGCTATATGGAGAGCTGCCTGGTTATCACAACATAACTTCATTTGTTGAGTATCTCCAAACTTCAATTCTTCAAGAAGTTGTTTAATCCAAATGAGCTCACACATGGCTACAACCATAGCTCTATATTCAGCCTCTACGCTAGACCTTGCAACAACATTTTGTTTCTTACTCTTCCACGAGACAAGATTTCCTCCAATAGACACACAATACCCTGAAGTGGAACGCCTATCAATGGGTGATCCTGCCCAATCTGCATCGCAAAATCCAACTATTTTAGTGCTTCCTTTGTCTTCATAAAGTAGTCCTTGTCCTGGAGTCTTTTTAATGTATCTCAGAATTCGAATTACTGCATCCCAGTGATCATTATGAGGAGACTGCATGAATTGACTCACCACTCCCACTGCAAAGGAAATATCTGGCCTTGTAATAGTGAGATAGATGAGTTTCCCAACCAATCTCTGATACCTTTCAGGATCAGAATAAGGCCCCCCCTGGTTGGGTAGCAATTTTTGATTCGGATCCATGGGACTATCAACTGGTCGACAATCTAACATACCAGTTTCTTCAAGTATGTCTAATGCATACTTCCTCTGTGAGATGATAATCCCATTCTTTGACTGAGCAACTTCAATTCCAAGAAAATATTTCAATTTCCCCAAGTCCTTGGTCTGAAAATGACTACATAAATGTTCCTTCAGCTGAGAAATTTTCTCCTGATCATTTCCTGTGATGACTATATCATCTACATAGACCACCAAGTAAACACATCTATTTGGAGAGGTATAGCAATAAAAGACTGAATGATCTGCTTCACTACGTTTCATTCCAAAAGCTTGAATAACTGAACTGAATTTTCCAAACCAAGCTCGTGGAGACTGTTTCAGCCCATAGAGAGATCGTCGTAGCCTGCAAACCAAATAGATGTGGACGGTGTGGACGGTGCGGACGGTGTGGACGGTGCAGACGGTGTTCCTAGGATTTAGCTTATCATTCATTAATTATCTTGTAAACATGAATTGTAATTACTCCTAAGTGTATATAAATATCAAATCTGCTGAGTGCTAATGACTCAAGCATTTCACAAATCCCTTAGTCTAAAATTACTTTCAAGTCTTTCAACATGGTATCAAGAGCAGGTTCATTTGTCATTTGAAGGTGTTTGCTTCTGGTCCAGCAAAACCCTCAAAATCCCAACTTTTGTCCTCTGTTTTGACCCAAACAGCCACTGTCCAAGTTCAAAACTCACTGTTGCCAGTCACCCACTGTCTGTCTAGCCGGTCAAAATCCACTTTTGGGGTTGTTTGGAAAGTGGGTCTCTTGCCTTTAGTCTCCTCTGATTTTCTGGTTCCTGTTTCTGGTTGTTGCTTGCCGCCGCTGGTATCTTTACAATCTCAGGTGTTAAGGCAGCCTCTCCGTCTGTTTTGGCTCGAATGGGTCGTCCTCAATGCACATATTGCAAGCGAATAGGTCACACTCATAATACTTGTTACTCTCTTCTTGGGTTTCCTCAAAAATCAGTCAATGTTGAAATGTTCAAGAAAATTTTTTCCGAAGCCGAGTACCGAGAGTATCTTCAATTGAAAGCTGTCCATCAATCTCATGGGTCTACTGCCACTGGTGTTCATGACTCCACAGACTTCATATCTCAATCCGGTAACAATCAAAATCTTTGGATAATTGATTCAGGTGCCTCTGATCATATTGCTGGTAATCGTTCTTTATTCTCCTCCATATCTTCTCCTAAATTTCCTCACTTCATTACTCTTGCGGATGGTTCTAAGGTCAGTGCCAAAGGAATCGGTCATGTTTCAGTCACTCCTTCTATAACTTTAAAATCTGTTTTGTTTATACCTGGTTGCCCTTTTAATTTGATCTCCCTTAGTCAACTTACTCGCTCTCTAAACTGCTCAGTAACTTTTGTTGTTGGTTCTTTTACTATACAGGAACGTGGTACGGGTCGGATGATTGGCGTAGGACATGAATCACATGGTCTTTATTACCTCCAATCAGCTCCTTCTGTAAGTTGTACTGCAGTCGAGTCTCCAAATCTTCTTCATGAACGATTGGGCCATCCAAGTTTGTCAAAATTGAAGCAAATGGTTCCGAATCTTGCAAAAATGTCATAATTGAACTGTGAGTCGTGTCAACTAGGCAAGCATGTTCGCTCTTCCTTTCCCAGCAAAGTTGAAAGCCGAGTTGATTCTCCCTTTTCAGTTATCCATTCAGATATATGGGGACCGAGTTGTGTGTCTTCTAATGGTTTCCGTTATTTCGTTACCTTTATTGATGAGTTCTCTCGGTGCACTTGGGTTTTCTTAATGAAAGAACGATCTGAACTTTCGTCTATTCTCACCACTTTCGTTAATGAGGTCAAAACCCAATTTGGTAAAACAATAAAAATCCTTAGAAGTGATAATGCAAAGGAATACTTTTCTTCTGCTCTTTCTTCCTTTTTGTCATCACAGGGCATTCTCCATCAATCCAGTTGTCCTCATACCCCTCAACAGAATGGCATAGCTGAAAGGAGGAATAGACATCTTGTTGAAACTGCTCGGACCTTGTTACTCCATGCGAATGTACCTGTCCAACATTGGGGTGATGCAGTTTTGACAGCATGTTATTTAATTAATCGGATGCCTTCATCCTCTCTTGATCATAAAATACCACATTCCGTTTTATTCCCTAAAGAGCCACTATTTCATGTCGCTCCACGGATATTTGGATGCACTTGTTTTATTCATGACTTGTCTCCAGGTCTTGATAAGCTTGCTGCACGAGCCATCAAATGTGTCTTTTTGGGATATTCCAGGTTACAGAAGGGTTACAAGTGTTACTCCCCTTTGCAGAATCGTTATTTCATGTGTACAGATGTAACGTTCTTCGAAGAAAAGTTTTACTTCTCACTATCCACAGTTGAGTCTCAGACTATTCAAGAAGTCTTTCCGATTCCGTATCTTGGTCCATCACCTTCTCCTTTGTCGGAATCAGTTTCGACTACAGAAATTCCTAACGATCCCCCACTCGAGCAATCTCAAAGGTCACCCATTATATATCATCGTCGTCCACGAGTTCTTAATACAGAATTGGAAGGCACTGAAAGACCAGCTGAATCATGTCCTACTCCAGCAGATGACTCTACTACGGACCTACCTGAAGGAAACCTTGACTTGCCCATTGCTCTTAGGAAAGGTACTCGGTCTACTCGAAATCCTCATCCTATTTATGACTTCTTAAGTTACCATCGTCTCTCTCCTTCTTATTATTCTTTTGTGTCATCTATATCTTCCGTTTCCATTCCTAAAAATGTTTGTGAGGCACTTGATCATCCAGGATGGCGACAAGCCATGATTGATGAAATGCAGGCTTTGGAGCATAATGGTACTTGGGACTTGACTCCTCTTCCTCCGGGAAAGAAACCCGTTGGCTGTCGATGGGTATATGCTATTAAAGTTGGGGCCAATGGGCAGATCGATCGGCTCAAAGCCCGGCTTGTAGCCAAAGGTTACTCTCAGATTTATGGACTTGATTATGGAGATACTTTCTCCCCTGTGGCCAAAATCACTTCTGTTCGAATATTTCTTGCCATGGCTGCCATCTGTCATTGGCCATTATATCAGTTGGATATTAAAAATGCATTTCTTCATGGAGAATTAGAAGAGGAGATTTATATGGAGCAACCTCCTGGATTTGTGTTAGAATTAGTTGGACGGTGTGGACGGTGTGAACGGTGCGGACGGTGTTCCTAGGATTTAGCTTATCATTAATTAATTATCTTGTAAACATGAATTGTAATTACTCCTAAGTGTATATAAATATCAAATCTGCTGAGTGCTAATGACTCAAGCATTTCACAAATCCCTTAGTCTAAAATTACTTTCAAGTCTTTCAACACTGTGTATTAGCCAATACATCATAGATCCTGACCTATGTGAACCACATATCCCTTCATGCGCTTCCCCCATAATTCTCATGGTCTCGACTTTGCTAGGACACTTTAGCAAAATCCCTTCCAATCCTCTCTTATGTAGATCTTCATCTACCAAGGTATATTTTAAGGTCTTTTGCCTCAGTTGGAATGTTGAAGAGGAAGAAGGATCTTGTAAATACTTCATAATTTCAGTCCTCCAGTTATCGACTACATCTACTTCTCCAATAAGGAGCTCCTTGAGCAGATTATCCCAGGGCTGAACATCTTCAAAGGTCTCCTTATACCCAGAAGCATGTTATGCCCAATCATTTGCTTCTCCATTATCCCCTCTGGGTATATGCATTATCACTACATCGACAAACCGTCTTAAGAAACTGCTAGCCGTTTCGTGACATTCTGCCAAGTTTGGGTTGGTGCACTTGTACTCCTCAGACAGTTGCCTTAAGACTAACTGGGAATATCCCATAACCTGGATATACTTGGCTCCCATGGGCCATAATATTTTTAACCCAAAGATTAAAGCTTCATACTCAGCTTGGTTGTTTGAGCATCCTAACCTCAGCTGATGCATGAATTTTCAGTTCTTTCTTGTAGGGCTTGTGATTGCAATTCCAGCCCCAGCTCCCTTATTAGTTATGGATCCACCAAAAGTTAAGATCCAAGGCTTTAGGTTAACACAATGGCTCACCTCGGCTAAGGGATCAACCACGTCGACACAAGGATGCTGAGCCAGGAAATCTGCTTGGGCTTGCCCCTTTACTGCCCTAAGAGGCACAAATTTCAATGCTTAAGCACTTAGCTTGATGGCCCACTTCATCAAATGTCCATGAAAGACGGGCCTGTGTAGCAAGTACTTTACAATGTCTATCTTACATACTACCCGGACCTCTTTCGGCAAGAGGTAATATTCCAGATTGGTGCACGCATGAAAAAGAGACAAACATAGCTTTTCTATAGGAGTATATCTTGTTTCAGGATCATTGAGTAATCGGCTAAGACAATAGATGGATCTCTTATTTCCATCCTCATCATCTTGTGTTAACAGGCAACCGATTGACTATGGGGTAACCGATATATACAATTTTAATGGCCTTCCTGATACTGGTGGAACTAGCACCAAAGGGTTAGCCTAACATTGTTTTACTTGCTTGAAAGCAAGTTGTTGCTCTTTTCCCCACACCATTTCATAGACATATTTTAACTTTAATAGTGGAGAAAAAGCCTTAAGCTTACCAACTGAGTTTGAAATGAACCTTCTTAGGAAATTGATTTTTCCAATAAGGCTTTGCAATTCCTTTTTATTCTGAGGAGGTCTTGCGTCCAAGATGTCTTTAGCCTTGTTTTTGTCTACTTCAATCCCATGTTTATGCACCACAAAACCTAAAAAGTTTCCAGCCGATACACCAAAAGGTCGTTTGACAGGATTCATTTTTAAATTATGACTCCTCATTTTCTTAAAGTCTTGCTCTAAATCAGCTAAGTGTTGATTAAAGTCATGGGATTTTACTATGACATCATCAATATATATTTCCATGTTCTTCCCTATCAACTCATCGAAGATAGCATTCATGACTCTTTGGTACGTGGCACCAGCATTTTTCAACCCAAATGGCATGACTAGCCATTCGAATATCCCAATGGCGCTAGGACACCTGAAAGCTGTCTTATGGACATCCTCCTCGACTATAAATATCTGATTATACCCAGAATATCCATCCATTAATGTTAAAATACCATTTTGGCTACATAATCAACAAGCATGTCAGCTATAGACATTACATACTCATCTTTAGGAGTGGCAAAATTCAAATTCCTATAATCAATACAAATTCTAACTTTTCCACTTTTCTTAATTACAGGAACAATGTTCGACAGCCATTCAACATACATGGTCGTACGAATAAACCCTGCTCTAAGTAGCCGTTCCCTTTCCTCTTTAATCTTTGGCATTACTTTTGGGATGAACCTTCTTGCATCTTGCTTATGAGGCTTAAATCCCTCTTTAATCTGTTAGACTCAATGACTTAGAGATTTTGATATATGAGAAAAACAATTTAATGTGAGTGCAAGTGTTTTAGTGTCAAATTGCAAAGACAGGTATCAAGCAGTGATCAACAAGTTCATTAAGCAAATTCAAGGAAAATATTCAAGGAAGAACTTGAAGAAATCAAAAAAGCCACATGGAGGAATCAAAGAGCAAAGATAAAGATCACAGAATCATCAAGACAAGAGCTTAAAAGAGAAATTAGATTTAAGTCTTAGATGATTTGTAAGAGATGAAATCTCTTATTCACAAATAGCTCATTTGAAAAGATGCATGAAGAAAATCAATTTTCATAACCTGCATTAAAAGGAATAAGTTTTCGTTAATGAAAATGATTTTTGGAAATAAGAACAAGATTATAATTCTGCTCGTCCAACACAAGTGATAGAAGCGTTTGTCCACTAAAGTAATACAAGTGCTCGTCCATTAAAGTGACAGCAGTGCTCGTCTACTAAAGTGACAAAAGTGCTCGTCCACTAATGTGATAGAAGCGCTTTTCCTCTAAAGTGACAGAAGTGCTCGTCCACTAAAGTGACAGCAGTGCTCATCTGCTATCAACTACGAGCCCTGAGGATTGAAGACGACGCCAATGTAAAATCTTATTTCAAGAACCAGAATCAAGAAAATAGATTCTGTTATCAAGATCTAAATCTGTTTTAATTGATCCCAACGACTATAACTTGTTTTCTATATAAAGAGGGATCAAAGGAACACTTTCGATATCATATCATAACAACAGAACAATACACATATCATTCTTCATCTTTCTTGAGCTTATTGTGAAAAGAGTGTTTCGTTCTCTTAAGTGCTTCAATTTATTTATATGACTATTGAGAGTTAGGAATCAATTTTTGTTTTACTTTTTGATTGTAAAGAGAGAGGGAGTCTGAGTTATTAGGGTGAGGTATCCCTAAGAACGAACATTGAGGCTCTTCACAAGAGTGTGGTATCTCGAGGTGAAGGAGTGCTCTATGGTGTAAAGGTTTTTCAAGCTACCCGGCAAAGCTTGTGTGTTAGTATGTGAAAACCCACAGGTGGAGTGGGGACTGGGGACTGGATGTAGGTCACAGTGGTGGTGACTGAACCAGGATAAATCTGGTTGTGTGGTACCTCTAAACTCAAACTCCTTTACTTTCTGTTTATGTTCAAGAACCTGCGATTTTGATGTTTAAAGTTCAATATAATTTATGTTCTTGATCTATATAAACTGTATTGAAACCTGAATCTGATTGTAATCAAGTCTATGTTATCTACCTTCAAAACCGAGTTGATCAAAACCATTCTTGATTGCTGAAACTGAACTATAACTGAAACTGAAACCTGCAAGTTCGTTCTTGATTGTTAATGCTTGTATATGAAACTTGCATAATTTGTTCTTAATCTTTAAAGGTTTAATCAGTTTTCGTATTTTGTTATTATTGAGTATTAAACCTGAACCTATTCTGTGATCTATTAATTCTGAATCAATCTTTCTTATCCTCATCACCTTCTATTCAAGATTTTATATAAACCCTTCATTGATTTTGTAAAAGATCCCGAGGCCACAAATCTGAAAAGTAAAGTTTTGTGAAAAAGTTTTTAAGAGGGAAATATTTTTTTTGAAAACTCAATTCACCCCCCCTCTTGAGTCATGAAGCCAAAACAACAATTGGCATCAGAGCTAAACTCTGAAGTTTGGCTTAACAGCTATAAGAGTATGGCTTCCAATGACTGTTTGAATGAAGGGGGCTTCCCTTGCACTCCCTCCTGCCTTCAATGGATCTGAGTATATCTATTGGAAGGAAAGAATGGTAATCTTTCTTGAGGCAGCAGGTGTTGACATATGGGATGCAGTAGAAAATGGACCATTTGTCCCCTCTACTGTAGATGCTAATGGTGCTCCAAGAAATAAGCCTAAAATTGAATGGAATGAGGTTGATAAGAAAGGAGTTCAATATAATGCACGTGCTAAGAATATTATAACATCTGCTTTAAGCATGATGAGTTTTTCAGGGTTTCAAATTACAAATCAGCAAAGGAGATGTGGAATACATTGTAAGTAACACATGAAGGAACCACAGATGTCAAAAGAGCAAGAATAAACACCCTCACATATAAGTATGAGCCATTCAGAATGAAGGAAGGAGAACCTATGACTGAAATGAAAAAGAGATTCACACACATTGTAAATCAATTGGCTGGTCATGGAAAAGCTATATCAAATGAGGATTAAATTAACAAAGTAATGAGATGCTTGAGCAGGGAATGGCATCCTAAAGTAGCCACAATCTCAAAATCTAGAGACCTCTCATCAATGACCATTGCCACATTGTTTGGAAAACTGCAAGAACATGAATTGGAGTTGAACAGACTGAATGAGAGTGAAGAAACTGATAAAAGAAAGATGGGATTGGCTCTGAAATTACAAGTCAAAGAAGTATGAGACAATGATGATGATAATACAGAACAAGAGGCTGAATCTGAAGAAGAGATGTGAATGCTAGTTAGAAGATTCAAGAAGTTACTAAAGAAGAAGGGTAACTCCAAAAGAAAGTCATCCACTTCTCAAAGGAGAAATTTCAGCAAAGGTGACAACTCTTCCAACAACATCACATGCTATGAATGTGGAAAGATTGACCACATGAAGCTTGACTGTCCAAAACTACAAAAGAAGGACAAAACAGAAAAGTTTGACTCAAAGGACAAGAAGTGGAGAAAGCCAAGAAAGGCCTACATTGCTTGGGATGATAATGATCTAGAATCCACTGAAGAATCTGAATCTGAGGAGGCAAACCTGTGTTTGATGGCCAGCAATCATGGTGATTCAGAAAGTGAAGTAAAGTCTAATTATCAACCTTCTTATGATGAATTGCAAAATGATTTTGAAGAACTTCATAAAGAATCCATTAAACTTGCTAGATTTCTAATTAAGTCTAAGAAAACCATCACATGCCTAGAAGAGAAAAATTCTGTTTTAAACAAAGAGCTAGATGAATTAAAAACAGAAAATTGTGCTGTAATAGAAAGATTGGCTACTGTTTTGGAACCACCTATATGCTCTAATTGTTCTAAGTGTTGAACATTGACTAAAGAAGTTGAAAAACTGAAAAATGACTTAGGCAAGTTCACAAATGCTAGAGATAACTTGAATGCTTTATTAGGACAGCAAAAGTGTGTTTATGATAAGGCTGGAATAGGCTATGAACCTAAGATACATGAGAAATATTTCAAGAAATTTTTTGCTGCACCTAAGACATCAAACACACCATTTGTTAAATGCAACTTTTGTGCTAGAAAAGGCCACACAACTTCTACATGTCATTACAGAAAATCAACATACAGTAAATCTAAGTATATATGGGTTCCTAAAGGAACTATTGCTGCAACTAACCATGAAGGACCCAAGAAAAGTTGGGTACCTATAGCAAAAACATGAAATTCGGTTTTGTAGATGTGGTGGAAGGTCAAGAGCAAAAATTGGAATCATGATATAGAGCCTTCTCCAAACACAAAATGGGTAGCAATAAAGAAATAATATTGATAGAATAGTTTTTCTAATTATCATTATTAATGTATGATTGTGAATCTTTCTATGTTGACTTATATATCATTGTATAGTATGTCTACATTGTTCTATTAAAGTTATTTGATCTATCTTGGAATAATCATATGGCATTTGTGTCTTAAGTAGAATCTAAGAACATAGATGATGTTATAATTGATGAACATTGGATGATGGCTATGCAAGACGAGTTAATCCAGTTTGAAAGAAACCAAGTTTGGAAACTAGTGCCTAAACCCAAGAACTGTCAAGTAATAGGTACAAAATGGGTTTTTAGGAATAAACTAGATGAAAATGGTATAATTATAAGAAACAAGGCTAGATTGGTAGCCAAAAGGTATATCCAAGAAGAAGGCATAGATTATGATGAAACATATGCACCAGTAGCAAGATTAGAAGCTATAAGAATGCTACTTGCTTATGCTTGCATAATGGGATTTTAATTGTATCAAATGGATGTTAAGAGTGCTTTCTTAAATGGATTTATACAAGAGGAAGTGTATGTTGGTCAACCACCTGGTTTTGAGAATAATGAATTGCCTAACCATGTTTATAAACTGTCTAAAGCACTATATGGCTTAAAGCAAGCTCCTAGAGTTTGGTATGAAAGGTTAAGTAATTTTCTCATTGAAAAAGGATTTAAAAGAGGTAAAGTTGGCACAACTTTGTTCACTAAGAAAAAGGCACACAACATTTTACTTGTACAAATATATGTGGATGATATAATTTTTGGTGCCACTAATGAGCATTTGTGCAATGAGTTTGCAAGCCTTATGCAGAGTGAGTTTGAAATGTCAATGATGGGTGAGCTGAACTTTTTTCTTGGACTGCAAATAAAGCATACTGAAAATGGAATCTTTGTTAGCCAAACCAAGTACTGCAATGAGTTGATCAAGAAGTTTGGCATGGAAAATGCTAAGGAGATGGCTACTCCAATGAGTACCTCCTGTTATTTGGACAAGGATGAGCAATGTAAACCTGTTGATGTTTCTAAATTCAGAGGTATGATAGGCTCACTACTTTATCTTACTGCTAGTAGGCCAGATATCATGTTTAGTGTATGCATGTGTGCTAGGTATCAAGCAAATCCAAAAGGATCACACTTAACAATAGTTAAAAGGATAATTAAGTAACTGTTAGGAACAAAAGACATGGGATTATGGTATCCCAAGGGAGCTACATGTACTTTAATTAGCTATTCAGACTCTGACTTTGCTGGTTGCAAACTAAATAGAAAGAGTACAAGTGGAACTTACCATTTACTAGGAGACTCATTAGTATCATGGTTCAGTAAGAAACAATCTAGTGTGGCTTTATCCACTGCAGAGGCTGAATATGTAGCAGCCAGTAGCTGTTGTGCACAGGTTTTATGGATGAAACAACAATTAGTTGATTATAGTGTGCAACTAAACCAAGTTCCTATTTGATATGACAATACAAGTGCAATTAACCTAACTAAGAATCCCATAATGCACTCTAGAACTAAACACATAGAAATCAGACATCATTTCATTAGAGATCATATTCAAAATAGAGAAATTGAGATTGAATATGTTGACACAACCAAACAAATTGCTGATATTTTTACCAAGTCCTTGAACAAGGAAAGCTTCTTTTTCATTAGAAGAGAATTGGGCATAATTGATCAATCCTATATCTAATCTCTAAAGAAACTGTTTATATGACTGTATCTTTGTGTAAATATGCTCTGACTCTTGTATGATTTGATTTGGAATATCTATGAATGATTAGAAGACAGTTTTGGAATATCTATGCGAGATAGACGCGCTTATTTTCAAAATGAACAATTTTAGATGGACGCGTTTTTTTTTATTTGTCCCTGCACCTATCTCTCTATCATGAACAATTTTATATGCTATGCTTGAATGTTTAAATGCTTGCCTTCTCTATTACTTTGAATGTTTCTTTTCTTTACCTTTTTGATAATGCCAAAATGGGGAGGAAAAAGTATGATATAGAGAAAGGGGATAATAACAAATTATACATGCATATGTTGAGGGGGAGCTTATAAGCTTACATGATTAAAGGGGGGTAAATCAAATTATGCTCTGATGAGTAAATCAAATTCTCCTATGATAATATTTTTTTGCTCTAATATACTTCTGCTTTGATACCATAATATAAATCTGTCAAAAACACTTTGCGTTTGCTACACTTATACTACGACCTTATAATTTGTTAAAAAGATTTGTCATAATCAAAAAGGGGGAGATTGTTAGACTCAATGACTTGGAGATTTTGATATATGACAAAAACAATTTAATGTGTGTGCAAGTGTTTTAGTGTCAAATTTCAAAGACAGGTATCAAGCAGTGATCAACAAGTTCATTAAGCAAATTCAAGGAAAATATTCAGGCAAGAACTTGGAGAAATCAAAAGAGATACATGGAGGAATAAAAGAGCAAAGACAAAGATCACGGAATCATCAAGACAAGAGCTTAAAGGAGAAATTAGATTTAAGTCTTAGATGATTTGTAAGAGATGAAATCTCTTATTCACAAATAGCTCATTTGAAAAGATGCATGAAGAAAATCAATTTTCATAACCTACATTAAAAGGAATAAGTTTTCGTTAATGAAAATGATTTTTGGAAATAAGAACAAGATTCTAATTCTGCTCGTCCAACACAAGTGATAGAAGCGCTCGTCCAACACAAGTGATAGAAGCGCTCGTCCACTAAAGTAATACAAGCGCTCGTCCATTAAAAGTGACAGCAGTGCTCGTCTACTAAAGTGACAGAAGTGCTCGTCCACTAAAGTGATATAAGCGCTCGTGTACTAAAGTGACAGAAGTGCTCGTCCACTAATGTGATATAAGCGCTCGTCCACTAAAGTGACAGAATTGCTCGTCCACTAAAGTGACAGCAGTGCTCGTCTACTAAAGTGACATATGGAGCTCGTCTGCTATCAACTACGAGCCCTGAGGATTGAAGACGACGCCAATATAAAATCTTATTTCAAGAACCAGAATCAAGAAAACAGATTCTGTTATCAAGATCTAAATCTGTTTTAATTGATCCCAACGACTATACCTTGTTTTCTATATAAAGAGGGATCAAATGAACACCTTCGATATCATATCATAGCAATAGAACAATACACATATCATTCATCATCTTTCTTGGGCTTATTGTGAAAAGAGTGTTTCGTTCTCATAAGTGCTTCAATTTGTTTATCTGACTATTGAGAGTTATGAATCAATTTTTGTTTTACTTTTTGATTGTAAAGAGAGAGGGAGTCTCTCTGAGTGATTAGGGTGAGGTATCCCTAAGGAAGAACATTGAGGCTCTTCAAAAGAGTGTGGTATCTCGAGGTGAAGGGGTGCTCTGTGGTGTAAAGGTTTTTCAAGCTACCTGGCAAAGCTTGTGTGTTAGTGTGTGAAAACCCACAAGTGGAGTGGGGACTGGATGTAGGTCACAATGGTGGTGACTGAACTAGGATAAATCTGGTTGTGTGGTATCTCTAAACTCAAACTCCTTTACTTTCTATTTATGTTCAAGAACCTACGATTTTGATGTTTAAAGTTCAATATAATTTATGTTCTTGATCTGTATAAACTGTATTGAAACCTGAATCTGATTGTAATCAAGTCTATGTTATCTGCGTTCAGAACTGAGTTGATCAAAACCATTCTTGATTGCTGAAACTGAACTATAACTGAAACTGAAACCTGCAAGTTCGTTCTTGATTGTTAATGCTTGTATATGAAACTTGCATAACTTGTTCTTAATCTTTAAAGGTTTAATCAGTTTCCGTATTTTGTTATTATTGAGTTTTAAACCTGAACCTATTCTGTGATCTATTAATTCTGAATCAATCTTTCTTATCCTCATCACCTTCTATTCAAGATTTTATATAAACCCTTCCTTGATTTTGTAAAAGATCCCGAGGCGACAAATCTGAAAAGTAATGTTTTGTGAAAAAGTTTTTAAGAGGGAAATTTTTTTTTTGAAAACTCAATTCACCCCCCATCTTGAGTCATGAAGCCAAAACAACATAATCGACAACCGATGTTCTACCAGTTCTCTAGAAAGTCCTGGCATCTTATGGTAGTCCCATGCAAAACAGTCCTTGTAACTCTTTACCAGATTGATCTGTCGATTTCGTTCTGCCTCACTCAGCAACCCACTTATTCTTTTCATTTTCAGATCCTGCTCTATTCAACAATGGATCTTTAGTTGAAAAGGTAGGAATCTTCTTGATGATTGGGGACTCCCACCTTTCCTCACATTCATGCCCCCTAGGCATAACAGTCAAGCATTCTTCTTCTTGAATTTCTTCCAACTCCATAGATATGGCCGCACCAACCTTTTGCTCAACTTCCAAGGACGTTAGCCTATGTCTTAGGTCCTCGATTATTTGAGTTTTGTTATTCATATAAACACAACTCTATTGACCATAAATCGGCCTGGATATTAACAGCAAACCCATCGGCTGTCGAGTTGCAAGACTCCCATGATCCTTCTTCATATCCTTCAGGGATAGCTATAGGCTCTAGCCGAGGCGAATAGAATATAGCCTCAGCCATCTTAACGTCAGTCGTGAAAGGATTCTTATCGGCTGCAACTGATTCTACCTTGTCACCATCCTAAAATATTAGCATTTGATATAGAGTAGAAGGCACACACTGACTAGAATGAATCCAATCCCTTCCCAGCAATATGGAGTAAGTGGACTTATAATCTATCACAAAGAAGGCAGAGCTCAAGGTTTTACTTCCCATGGTGATATCGGCTACAAAAATTCATAAACCAGCCATGGCATCCCCTGTGAAATTAGTCATCTTCATATTAGTGGGAATCAAATCCTGCTTAGTTCTACCCAGCTTCTTCATGGTGACTGAAGGCATTATGTTTAACACTACTCCTCCATCCACCAAGACTCGGCAACCAGTCTTACCATTAACCTGAGCCATGATATATAGGGGTTTTAGGAGCTTGGTCATCTCCCCTGCTGGTTTGGGAAATTCCATCTCGGGCTCTTCTGGAATAGGAGTTAACACTACCCATTCGACTTCCTTGGCAAACACGTCACCTTCCAATTTCTCAGGTTGCTTTTGCCAAGCCAAGAACTCACTAGGAATTAGTACTACCATGTTGGTATCAGCCGAAAGTTGGTCTCTATCATCTCCCAATATGGAATCCAATACAGAATCTCCCAATAGAAGATCTGTTCCTAGTTCCTCCTCCATTTCCTCCACTGTTAGAGGAACCTGCTCTTCCGTTGTTATAATTGGCCTTTCTTCCAATTCGGCTGTCTCCAACTCATTAATCATCTATTGGAACTCCTGTTCTTCCTTTCCCAAACAATCCAGGTTTTTTGGCTGCACCGGATCCTGCTTTTCCTCCATAGTAGTTGTTCCTCCTTTCGGATGCCCAAAAGCAGCCTCTAGGATCTAGGCCTCCTGAGGAGATTTGATCTCAGCACGATCAATCGTTTTAGCCTTGGCTAGCATGGCCAAGGTCTGCTTCATTCTTTGTACTGATTTGTTCCTTTGGGCCCTTCTTTTCCGCGTTCTGGTCATCACTACCGGTCCCTTTTCCACAGGATGTTTCCCTTTTGCATACTTGTTGATGAACCAATGTTCCTTTTCCACCTTAGATGGTGGTTTGACCATATGCTGGGGTCTGATTAATTCCTCATTCTTTACAGTAATACATAGTGTGGTCATGCCTTTTTCCACATCGAAATGAGCTACTCTCTTACCTTTTTCTGGTACAGGAGCCTCGCCCGTTATAGGTAGCCTTTCATTAGCCGAAATATTATCGTGCTTATCGGCTAAATTTCTTCTTATGTTTCCTCTCGGAGCCTCTTTTTGTTGTTTCCCCAAACTCGACTGCAGGATTCCCTTTTCTTTCAAAATCTCTCCCCACACCTAAGAAATCCAATTTGCCAAACACCCCAGGCATTACCTCATTCTCTTTGTCCCTGGAGACCAGAATGGTCTTCCCATTTGGGCCTCTTTACACCTCACAGTCTGCCAGATGTAACTTGGCTCCAACCTGTCTTCTCGGCCGACTCTTCTCCAACCTGTTGAACACTGTGGGCCTATTGTACTAAGCCAGTGCATCTTTCTTTCCATCCTCCTTCTTATCCATCTGGGGTCTCTTTAGTCTGTCGAACACATATGGTTTCTGATCTATCGTTTTAGACTAATCAGACACAACTAGAGCTCTCCCTACCCCATCTGGCTCATCAAACACTCCCATTTGTCTCCATTTGCGGCGTACCGACTGTTTCCATATTTTAGACGATGAGCCGAATACTGTCTCTACCGATAAGGAAACCATATTAACCCCTGCTGAAGGGAACAGATATGTAATGACAGTCATCTCTTTTTCGGCTAGTTTAAACCTTCCTTCCTTCATGGCTTTTTGTATAGCCTTCCTGAATACTATACAGTTGGCAGTAGCATGCGTATAAGAATTGTGGCACTTACAACATTTCTTTCCCCTCAATTCTTTAGCTGGGGGAATTTAATGTCCTTCATTCAGTTTAATCTGCTGGTTCTTCAGGAGGTGATCAAATATTTGGTCTGCCTTGGAAATATCAAAAGAGTATTCCACTCTGCTCTCAGAAGTTTGCAGCTCCTTCCTTTTGGGGGTCTCAAAGCTAGGCAGGAATATGGTTTTCCCCTCAATATTTCAGCGGCCATGATGTCTTCCGATTGCTAGGCTGAGTCATCTGATGGATAGTCTGCGTTATCAACATCAATCACATTGATTAGGTGAGGGCCTTTGTTCCTTATAGATCTCCTTCTTTCCTTTTCCAGGATATATTGCTCAATTCTAGAGGCCTTGGAAGCTAACTGACTCAGATCAGTGCAATCCTGCCCTACCAGTTTCTCCCTAAGCAGAGGATGCATGTTGCTAATGGCCATTGAAGAATATTCAGTCAGAGGAAGTTGCACAACACATTTGCTCCTTAATTTCCTGAACCTTTCCAGATACTCGGTCACTGGTTCATCCAGTAGCTGTCTCAGATTCATTATGTCAACCACAGTCACATCTGGCTGAGGCATATAGAATGTATCATGGAAACAATGCTCCATGTCAGTCCAATTTTGAATGGAGGTAGGAGCTAAGGCAGAATACCAAGTAAAGGCTGCTCCAGTCAATGATAAAGGGAACAACTGGAGCTTATAAAACTCGTTTTGGTTGGCTTCCCCACAATGGGCAGTAAACCTGTCGATGTACTCCATAGTTGACTTACCGTCCTCCCACGAGAAGGTAGTGAAGTCAAGAGTTTTGAATCCCCTAGGCAGAGGCATCATTCTAGCCACCCACTCAGGGTAAAGTTTCATGTACACAGGCATATCCAACAATCTTAGCTGGATTCCAAAGTGCCTCCTCATTGTCACTACCAGAAAACTTGAGTTTTCGGACGGAATTTTCGAACGGAAATGTTTCCGTCCGAAATTTTCCGAAAATTTCGGATGGATTTCAGACGGATTGTGTTATTTTTTATATTTTCCTTGATCCGTCTGAAATTCGTCCGAAATTTCGGACGGATTTCTGACGGATTGTGTTATTTTTAAAATTTTCCCTGATCCGTCTGAAATCCGTCCGAAAATTTCGGACAGATTTCAGACGGATTGTGTTATTTTTTAAATTATCCCTGATCCATCTGGAATCCGTCCGAAATTTTCGGACGGATTTTAGACGGATTGTGTTATTTTTTATATTTCCCCTGATCCGTCTGAAATCCGTCCGAAATTTTCGGACGGATTTCAGACGGATTGTGTTATTTTTTATATTTTCCTTGATCCGTCTGAAATCCGTCCGAAAATTTCAGACGGATTGTGTTATTTTTTATATTTTCCTTGGGCGCGCTTTCAAATTTTGGTCTGTCACGGCCGTGACACTCATCACGGTTAGGCCGTGATAGGTTCTGTCTGGATCAGCTAACATGTCACGGCCGTGATGGGCAGCACGGGTAGGCCGTGAGAGCTTCTGACTTTTGCCTTCTGCTCTGCTTGATCATGGCCGTGATGGGCTCTGTTTGGCTCATTTTCTTCACTTTTCAAGCCCTATCTTCATCCAAGCTCCATCATGGTCAATTTTGAGCATTTTACCTTAATTTCTGCAAAACAACACCACAAAACCGCCTTACCCGTTCCAAGGTAAAAACTACTAAAAATCAATTTAAATATGCCTAAACTATATGAAAATGCATGCAAAAATGTACATGAAATGTGATGTGAAATCACACTATCAGATAGATCCGAAAATTTACATAATCCTTTTTTTTTGGATCATATCACCTAACTAGGCCAATTTGTACATTTTCGGGCATAATGGAGCCCCAATGGACTTGTTTGATCCTAATAGAGCCCAAATCGACTTGTTAAGTCTTAATTGGGCCAATTGCCCCGTACGACTGAATTGTACTTTTTTGGTCCTAATGGAGCCCAAATGGACTTGTTTGATCCAAATAGAGCCCAAATGGACTTTTTAGGTCATATAGGACCTAACTGGGCCAATTTGTACTTCTTTGGTCCTAAAGCAGCCCAAATGGACTTGTTTGATCCTAATAGAACCCAAATGGACTGTTTAGGTCATATACGACCTAACTAGGCCAATTTGTACTTTTTCGGGCATAAAGGAGCCCCAATGGACTTGTTCGATCCTAATAGAGCCCAAATCGACTTGGTAGGACCTAATTGGGCCAATTGCCCCATACGGCCCAATCGTACTTCTTTGGTCCTAATGGAGCCCAAATGGACTTGTTTGATCCAAATAGAGCCCAAATGGACTTTTAGGTCATATAGGACCTAACTGGGCCAATTTGTACTTCTTTGGTCCTAAAGCAGCCCAAATGGACTTGTTTGATCCTAATAGAACCCAAATGGACTGTTTAGGTCATATACGACCTAACTAGGCCAATTTGTACTTTTTAGGGCATAAAGGAGCCCCAATGGACTTGTTCGATCCTAATAGAGCCCAAATCAACTCGGTAGGACCTAATTGGGCCAATTGCCTCGTATGGCCCAATTGTACTTCTTTGGTCCTAATGGATCCCAAATGGACTTGTTTGATCCTAATAGTGCCCAAATTGACTTTTTAGGTCATATACGACCTAACTAGGCCAATTTGTACTTCTTTGATCCTAATGGAGCCCAAATGGACTGGTTTGATCCTAATAGAGCCCAAATTGACTTGTTATGACCTAATTGGGCCAATTGCCCCGATCGACCCAATTGAACTTCTATGGTCCTAATGGAGCCTAAATGAACTTGTTTGATCCTAATAGAGCCCAAATCGACTTGTTAGGACCTAATTGGGCCAATTGCCCCGATCGGCCCAATTGAACTTCTATGGTCCTAATGAAGCCTAAATGGACTTGTTTGATCCTAATAGAGCCCAAATCAACTTGTTAGGACCTAAGCGTAAGCTCCAAACATGATTTTCTTTGAAAATAACCTTGTTTGGTAATAAGATTAAGTGTTTAGATCAAATTAGAATGTGTGTTTGGTCATGCGTAATTGATTTCTTGATTTCTGATTGTTGCGCGTTGTTTGATTCCCTCTCTGAGACGTTTGACACGGCTATGCTTGCTTGATGGAGTAGATAATTACACTCTTGGAGCTAACGTGAGCATTAAGACGATGATCCTTTACTTGTTTGTTTATTTTCAATTACATGTAATGAGTGTTGCAATTATTCATGGACTGATGCAAGATCTAGGAAAACATCTGTCCTGTTTAAAGCAATCCGTACCGGTTTAGTTTGAGTAATTAAATTACTCTCTTCAAATTATTTTATTGGGTGCATTAGCACTGACCTATTTTAGTGAACGCACGCTTACTAGACAATAATTTACGTTATTGTCACTATTATTACCAGTACAGAAAAATATTTTAAATAATATGTTTAAGAGTAAAGCATTTTCATATTTTCATTCTATTTAATTTTAGAGTTGAAAATAATTTGGTTTGACATTTATCGGAGATTAAATTTTGGACTGAGTATTTTCTTAGTTGATCAGTCCAACTATTAATCTTTACTCTAATTTGAATTTCGAAAACTTATAGTTATCAATCTTTATTTTTAGAGTCCAAAAAGTAAAAACATGTTTATTTTAGGATTAATATTTTATCACTCATTTTGTACCTATTACTAAATAATTGACTTAAAAACATAACTTCTCTTTTTTTTTCTCTCTCTCTCTCTCGACACCTACCCCTCACTCTCTTTTCTTCTCTACTCCTTTTCTTCATATATTTCTTCCTTCTTTCTTTTTCTTCTCTATTCTTCTCCCTTCTTCTTCTTCCTCCAACTAGCCACCGCCCCACACCCTCCACCCATCGAACCGCCGGAAGCTGCCAGGAGGAGACGCGTCCGACCACCCGCTCCGATCCGTGTCACAGCCGCGCGATCTGGCCGAGCTCCGCCGCGAAGCCACGCCCTCCATCGTGGTAAACACCGCGAGCTGCCGGTTTTTATGGTGGTTTCCACCATGTGAGTTCCTTCCAACCTCCTTCTTCTTATTTCCTTTGGTCTTACTCTATCTCTCTCCCTTTTTGGTGTTCACAGAAAGCGAACCGCCGCCACGGCCACCGTCCGCCGCCGCGTCAACCACCGCAGCACCACCATAAGCTTGCCTTCTTCCTTGGGTAAGTGGTTTTCTCACTTCCTTTGTTAAGATTCAAGAGCCCCAATTTCTCCTCAAACCCTAACCCTAGGTTTTGATTTTTAGTTCTCAGTTTATGAAATTAATTGGTGTTTTCTGAAATTGGGAGCATGATTAAGTGTCTCCCTAAATCAATTTTGTCAATCTCTTGTTAAACTGTTTTTTTTTCACAATTTTCATCTTGAGCCCCAAAACCTCAAATCTATTTTCTTTCTTGATTGCTTGATTTGCTTCCTTAATTTGATGTTACCATTTTTCAGGAAGTAATCTATATCTGTTAGGTTTGTCCTTTTATTGTACCACACTTTATTTACACACATTTTTAGCATTCATGTTAACAGTCAAACATCTACCATTTACTCGTATCATGTGGTGAATTGCATAGATGGCTTTGCATCATGCATGTATCACACAATTTTACACTTGTGTAGTAACAGTCTCTTTTGTGCTTCTTTTTTTGGTTTGTCTCATTTCACATAAGGTTATATGTTATTTACTTTCAGCGTAAGAGCAGTAGTTGCTCTGAATCTTCATAGTTATGGAAGTGGAAGAAATCCTTGGGGTAATCTGAAACCAGAATATTTGGAAAAGGTATCGTGCTCTTGTTTCCTCTAATAATCCCTTGTTTCAGTGATAGCACATTCTGACTTTTTATTGTATACCTAATATTCTGTTTTCGACATAGGTGAATTGCAATCTTTGGTCTCCCTTTGAGTAGTTTTTCTGGAATTATTTTTGTGAATTTATATAAGTATGATTATAAACATACAAATAGTTTTCTTGGTCTGATCATTGCACTAATAGAGGGAAAATGTGAAGAATATCATTTTTATTCATTTCTTTATATTCTGAAAGATCGCTTCCATATAACAGAGGTGTCCATCAGATATCTTATTTACCGTATTTTATGATCTAAATTTTTGGACTGTATTTGTATATGCCTTTCTTCTGTCCCTCTTAGCTTGCTAAATTTTGTTACTCGTTTTATCCAAATTTAAGTATGCCTAAATGGAAGCACTTTTTCATGTACTTCCAGAGAGGCTTTGTTGAAGCACAAGTTGATGATGGACTTCTGGAAATATTTGGTCTAAAGCAAGGATGGCATGCATCCTTTGTCATGGTTGAACTGATATCTGCAAAGCACATAGCTCAGGTACCAAATGTTAATCTGAAACTGTTTATGGTTTGTGATTTGGGGTGAATCACAAATGTGAAGACTATGAGCACTAGATCCCTTACAGCTCTTTCCCAACCATGGTATTTAATTTCAGTTCTAGCTTATATAATTTAATAACTCAGATTTAGTCATTCTAATTTGATTTAATTTTCATTTTGAAGTATTTTCCTGAATGTAAATGCATCACATACTCCGACGATCTACTTACTCAACTTAAAGACGAGTGGTGTCGTTATGTGGTTATGAAATTTATCAACAATTAAAGGGTATGACATACTCTGATATTATGCTAGCTAGTGTCTCCCCTATATTATTAGACTTGTGTGTATGTGCAAGTGATGATCTGCATGTGTATCTTATGCAGGCCGACGACAAAGACTTTGTTTGATCAAGTAGAAGATGGAAGCAGCATGCACAAATTGTTTATAATTACAAGCTAGTGTGTTGATTAGCTTGTACACATTGTTAGTATGCATGGTTATTATCTAGTGTAGGTTAGCGACCTGTTGGTTTATGGACTTAAATAGTAGAATTGGTTATGTGTAACAATAGTCAAATTCATGATTTTGTGATTGAATGTGAAACTGCAAATGTTAGTGATTGGTGCCATATAATTCGCATAGATAGTCAAACTGTAATGTAAATGAAGTGATCTGTCACGGCCGTGATGGGCATCACGGCCTGGCCGTGATGGGCATCACGCCTTGAATATTGTTTCACTAAATGGTTTGCTTCACTGAATGATGGGTATCACGGCGGCGGTGATGGGTATCACGGCCTGGCCGTGACAGATTTTGCTTAGAAGGGGTCTGGCTCAGTTGACATGTCACGGCCGTGATGGGCATCACGGCCTGACCGTGACAGATTCTGACTTTTCATTCTTCCGTGGGAAATCCGTCCCAAATCCGTTGGAAAACAAAAATAAATCCGTCCGAAATCCGTCCAAAAAATAACCAACAAAATCACAGAATCCGTCCCAAATCCGTTGGAAAACAAAAATAAATCTGTCCGAAATCCGTCCGAAAAATAACCAAAATCCGGATTTCCACGTTGTCCATATTCCATCCGAAATCCGTTTGTAAATATTTTCGGACGGAATTTGGGACGGATTTTATAATTTCCCACGAGGCTTTTTCAGACGGGTGCCATTCCGTCTGAAATCCCTCCGAAATGAAATATCCGTCCGAAATTTGTCCAATTTCCGTCCGAAATCCGTCTGAAAATCGGTCCGAAAAAGATGGATTTCTAGTAGTGTGTCTCGGCTATCATTTCCGGGTCTATCAGCTGAGGACCCCTGTCACCTGCATGATTCGGTGTTGGTGACTGAACAGGCCTAGTAGGCCTAGCAGGTACACCTCCTGGATGATAAGGCATCTGACACTGTTGCTCCTGAATGGGGGTTGCCCCTTGGTTATTACCCGGGTAAGTGTAATTATTCATCCATGATCGAGGAATCTACTGAATTGGAGTAACTTGAGGTACATTAACCCATGACTGATCCACTATGACAGGAAAGGTCTGCCCATGAGGAAACCCCTCGGGAGTGCCTATTAGGGTAGGATGGATGTTAGACCAAGGCAGGTCTTCTACGTAATCGGCAATATACCTGGTAGGACCTGCGGCAGCCGAGTAAATCATGCCCCTAGTCATGGCAACCTGTGGACCGGCACCTATCACAGCAGTGTTAGGCGCCAGACATGACAAGCCAACTGTTCCTGCTATATGGGGGGCCTTCTGGGCACTTGTACTTGCCCAAATTGTAAGCTCGGCAGTACATTATCAGGGTGTGGAGGCTGGTACATAGGAAACACCTGCAGCATGCCCATACTCGACTGGACCATTGATTGTAGCCCTGACTGAGTTTGTCCACCAGCAGGAGTGCTAGCTATAACCGAATGAGTTGAAGCCTCACCAGTATTGGATTGTTTTTTCTCAGCTTCTCTAACAAAATGAACTCATTGTGTGCCATAGGTTTCACGATCTCTGAAAGTTCCCTTGACATTTGATACATCCAATCATTCATCCCCTGATCAATTTGATCTCGAATAAACGAGGTGGTCATCATTATCGGCTGAGGCTGATTAGAGCTTTCTACCCCAGGAGTAGAAGTTAAGGTTGAAGATGCCGAAATACCCACAGGTTGTGGAGTAATTGGCATCCCCAGAGTAGGTTGTGGAGCCCCTTATGGTGTCTTCTTAGACCCATTCTTCTTGCCTGCTTGACTAATATCCATACTGCTAAGGTTCTTACCAGACCTTAGGTGCATACGCCAAGGGTAATCTGAACCGGGAGATGGAAATTTCTCAACGAGTTCACCTTTGAGAGTCCCACCGGGCATGCCAAATTTGTTTTACGTGTAAATTAGCTAATCAACCGAATGGAAATTTAGCTGAGGAATTACACGTACGGATTTTAATAAGGGTCAGACGATTTGAACTAGAAGTAAAATCCAACTTCTAGCAAAGGGTTCCCAAACTGACTAAAGAAAGCGTTTGGTAACAAGGTGAACAAGAAAAGGCTAAGAACCAAAGAAAAAGGACTTAATCGGCTTGGAAGTAAGCTTGCATAAAGTAAATCGCACTAAGTAAAAGCAAGATTAAAGAAAAGCTGAAAGTAAAGGCAAGTGTAAGTAAGCAAAGCTTAAAAATTTGTATTGGGTGTTGTTGCGTGTTTTTACAATAAGTACAATAGGTATTTATAGGCTAAGACTAATCATCAATAATCCTTTTCTAATTGGCTAAACCTTCTAAATACATACAACTATCCCCAACTCAGTTGCCCACGTTCCTCAATCGCTACAGCCACAACGGCTACCCCTCAACAGCTCAACTCCTATTTTCTCGGCATGTTTTGTGGCATCCGTTGGTAATAGCTTTGTGTTCTTCCCACTTGCACGTTCCTAGGTTTCTTGGATCCTTTCAACAGTTCGCAACTCGTTAAGCTTTATCCCATTATGTCTTTCAAGCCTGGCCCATTTAACAAAGCATAACCCATTCCTTAGCCGAATGTGCTCCCTTCTCCATCGGCTATTTCTGTCTTCGGCTAACGATTTCCTAGTTAACCGTTGACTTGGCCATTAGGCCGAATTAATTTAAATGTGGGGATAACAATTGTCCCCTTACATTTTTCAGCTATACATATTCAAAGCTGGAATGATGTAACTAACTTCCCTACTACCCTCGAGCTCCGCACCTTAACAGCTTAGCATTTAGTCTTTCTAGCCGCTCTTCCAGGGACTTGGCCAGTCTTCCAAGATTTACAACGGTTATTTTAAGCTAAAGGATTATATCCGTTAATTCCCTCAAAACATCTATCCGTTTTACCCTTCTCCTTTAAATCAGTCGAACCTCATTCCTTGCTGATCTCATCTTCAACCTCTTGCTTTTATGATTTCCAGAAATCTCTTAGCTTCGTCAAAAATGTCTTTTGCTTCCGATTCCCAAAATAAAACTTACTCCTATGGAGATGACTCCACTTCCTCACCATCGTTTACCCCTCCAACTGCTTAATCCTTTCCTGCCCATGTCGAACCGAATGCCTCTTCTCCTTATCTAATCCAGACCATGCATTCCCATACTCTGAAACCCTGTTCCTTCGACTATACTGTGGGTCAATATTTTCTAGAAGGGCATCTTTATCCTGAGAACTTTACACTTCCCGTTACCGCTCCTTGGTTCTTGTAACAGTCTAATTTTTAATTACACTATTTAACCGGTTAAAATATAATTAATTATATTTTAATCTGAGAGTTAGAAAGTGATTTTAAATAAAATAAAATCATATACATAGTCTCTCTTATGGTAGAAGGCTACAGTGAAATTTTGGGTTGAAAATTCAGACGGAGCCTGGTCTGCGTTTTTAACTGACAGTATAATTTTTTACTGACAGAAAACCCTAATTTGACCCGATAACTGAAATTTGTAGATTTTTATATTTTTTCTGTGAGGAAGTCTAATTTCCAAATTTCTGATAAAAAATGAAATATTATGTTTATTCGGACGAATTTTGGTAAAAGTTCGGACGGAAAACAATTGGTGTTTTTACTAACAGTAAGATTTTAATGATCATAAAACCTAATTTTAACTCGTGAACGAAATGGTTTATATTTAAATCATATTTCTAATGAGTTTGGTTGTTTTGAAAATTTTCAACTGAAAACTAAATATTACGCTTTTACGCGGGCGTAAAACCCTAATCGGGAAACCGACGGAGTCGAAAACGGAACTACAGAGACCCGTCAAGAGATCGGGACAACGAGTCATACATGATGACTCATGGAGGATGAGTCACCAGGAATTTATGAGCATTAAATGCTAGTAATCATGACTTTTAGGTAAAATGACCAAAATACCCCCATGCTTTCGCGGTTATTAACAAGACACATCTACGCACTCTTAACCACTCATTTTACATGGTTGTAAACCCCCCACATCTCCTCAATTTTGTTCAGTCATATATACTAAACCATACCTATATAATTTTGCTTTCGTTTCATCATTTTCCCCTCAAAAACTGATATCGGGTAAATGACGGAGCTGCATACAGGATTTTTGGGAACCGCTAATGGATGGGATCAATTAAGGGTGGCAAATGGATGGATCGGATAAAGTTTTATTCGGATCTTAACGGATGAATGAAAAACAATCCATTATAATCCATTAAAAATTCATTAAAAAATCAAATCCATCCATGATCCATTAAATAAAATCCATCCGATCCATCCATTAACAACTTTTTCATGGATGGATATCCAATCCATCAACTATAATTTATTTTAAGAAATTAAATAATTTTATATCTCTTTTATCCATCCATAATTTTTAAAAATAAAATAATTTGTAAAAAAATTTTAAAATATTAACTCTATCTCACCCTCTCTCTCCTCTTTCTTCCTCTCTCTACCCTTTCGCTGTCTCCCTTTTTTTCCTACTCCATCTTTACTTTCTCTCCACTCTATCTCACGACCATTTTGTGTCACGACCATTTTTATATTATTATATAGGAGTTATTGATTATGTGCATCTACAGAGGTTGTTTTGCTACAACGTTCCATGACATTGTTTTACTAAACTTGTTACGACTTTCTGTGCTTTCAATTAGTTAATACTTTTTTTATGAATTTTATCAGGAAAAAAGGCAACGAAAAAAGAAAACGTACGTGATAACGTGGACTACTACAGTGCTTAAGAACAATTAATTAGTCAATACTTAATATAACAAAAAAAAAGCAGATAAATTAAATAAAAAATACTGAAGAAAAAATAATAGGGAGCGGAAGAGAAAATTAGATAGAGTTTTTTTTTTTGGTTACAAATGGAGGTTTTTTTTATTTGGTGAGAAATAATATGAAAAAAATAAATTGGTTTTGGAATGGATAAAAGTTGATCCATTACATTTTTGATTGTTGGTCCAATGGATTTTAAAATATATTGGATGGATCATAAACCATCAACTAAAAAAATAATCCAATCCATTTATATTATTTTTTTATAAATGGATGGATTGGATGGATTTTCTCATGGATGGACTGGATGGATGGTGGACAAATGGATCATTTTGCCACCCCTAGGATCAATGAGTCATGGATGACTTATTAGATGTGGCCCAAAATCAGCCACACATACATTAATTGTGAGCCACATAATTTTTAACCCTAGTTAGTAACATAACCCTAGTTAAGTTAAATATTAAGCCAATTCTTTATAACCAAACAAAACCTAAATCTAGCCTATAAATACTCCTCAAAACCGTGGCCTCCCCCCCAAACTCACTTCTTCATCTCTTCCATTTCTTCTTCACTTTTTCTTCAAAAACTCCATTGTTGTTCTTGCACAACTTGATCATTCTTTCACTTTCTTTTATTATCTAGAGGTAAACCCTCACTTCTATGATCTTATTTATATTCCTCGTCTCCTTAACTGTCTTTACCAACCACTACTTCGGATTAGAGGAGAAGAATTGAGAGAGAAATCTCAATAGTTGCAAGAAGCCTTTGTTGGAAGCTTTGAAACCAGGTTGGAGCAGTCTTAGTGAGGGAGTCGCCAAACATGCTTCATCCATTGGATTATTCCTTAATTTTAGAAGAAGGTTCAAGACTTGTGGTTCTTCATATCCAACGGTCATAATTTGGAAAAAACCTCCAGAGTGTGATATATGAAGCTCGGACGGTAGGCCTAGGAGGTGAGAAACTCAACTCGGATACCATCTAACCTATCACCAAAGAATTGTGATATGAGATTTGTTAACCATTGGATCAGACTGAAACATTGTGAGAAGGTGTAGCAAGAATAGTTCTTCATTGGCACCGTTCAGTTTTGATTAAAGTCATGGGATTTTACTATGACACCATCAATATATACTTCCATGTTCTTCCCTATCAACTTATCGAAGATAGCATTCATGGCTCTTTGGTACGTGGTGCCAACATTTTTCAACCCAAATGGCATGACTAGCCATTCAAATATCTCAATGGCGCTAGGACACCTGAAAGCTATTCTATGGATATCCTCATCGACTATAAATATCTGATTATACCCAGAATATCCTTCCACTAATGTTAAAATGCCATTTTTGGCTACAGAATCAACAAGCATGTCAGTTATAGGCATTACATACTCATCTTTAGGAGTGGCAAGATTTAAATTCCTATAATCAATACAAATTCTAACTTTCCCACTTTTCTTAATTACAGGAACAATGTTCGACAGCCATTCAACAAATCTGGCTGTACGAATAAACCCTGCTCTAAGTAGCCGTTCTATTTCCTCTTTAATCTTTGGCATTACTTCTGGGTTGATCCTTTTTGCAGCTTGCTTATGAGGCTCAAATCCCTCTTTAATCGACAACCAATGTTCTACCAGTTCTCTATAAAGTCCTGGCATCTCATGGTAGTCCCATGCAAAACAGTCCTTGTAACTCTTGACCAGGCTGATCAGCCAATTTCGTTCTTCCTCACTCAGCACACAAGCAGACAACTTGAAAGAAAGATTGACATTCACACTTTAACTCCTTTAGTTAGATAGCAGATAATATAATCAAAGCAACTAAAGAGTTTAAGAGAAGAGAGATAAACACATCTATTTATCCTGATTCACCCTTTAACACTAGGGCTACGTCCAGTCCTTGCCAGCACCAAGTTTTTCTCCACTATAACTGATCAGGTTATAGACAACAAGTATTCTTTGTACACCTAGCCTCTTCAGGCTCCAAGACAAGTATTCTTCTCACCTAGCCTCTTTAGGCTCACCCAGGTTTGTTTGAGAGAATGATTATAATTAATACAATTTGCAAGTCTTTCACTAACACTCAGAAGAGTGAATTAAATGTAAGCTTAGAAAGACTGCGTAATAACTTCAAATGATTGAAGAATGCAAATTGAAAGAATGAAGAAATGAATGCTCAGAGTAATGGCTCTTTAATGCTGTGAGTTCTCTATCTTCATCTTCAATGACTTCTGCATTTATAGCCTTCAAGCATTTAAGATCCGTTAGAGATATTCCTTTATTTGTTGGCTTCAAGCAGAACTCCATTAAATGCAATAGAGTCGTTCTGGGCAGCCTTTAATGTAATAGGAACGTTGGTTGTATTCTAACACGGAGGATCATGGCTTTATGCATTGTGCAGTAGCCTGATCAGAGTTTTGCATAATGCTTTTGTACTTTGCAGAGCATATTTCCCTTTTCGTGTAATAACCAAGAGTACTAGGGAATAAAGCATGTTGGAAACATTCTTTAACTGGACTTTGTTTTTGATCTCCTAGGTTGCTTATGAGAATGACCTTCTGACTTTCTTGATAAGTGTGAGAGAGAAAGCTTCAGAGCCTTCTGTATGAGGGGACAACTTTCAAAAGATCTTTGTACGTGAGTTCCCCATCGAAGAACCACAAACGAGTGTGAGAGCTTCGCAGAGACAAGTTGAAACTTCAATGTATAAAGTCAACATCCTAGTCATCAGACAGGTTGACTTTTGCTTCTCCAAACAGGTGGTCTTCTATGTGGACAGACAGGTGAGAAAGTAAATTATGATTTTTGTGATCTGCACACTAGATAGATATGTTAGCAACCAATATGAAGGTTAATTAAATCATTAACAAGTGTTTAGTTTTCATCAAAACTTAGGAAAATACACATCAGACATTCTAGATACTTAACAATCTCCCCCTTTTTGATGATGACAAACATTCAGATGATTTAATGAAACTTAGAAAATATCAACAAATAAGACATGCATAATTCAGACAAGTTGAAATTTTCTTAACGAGATAGGTTATGTAGACAAGTGCACTTAGGTTCAATCCATATTAGGAGTTCTTTAAAGCATATTATTAGAGATCATTTATCAGTTAAGAGTGCATTTAACTTTTGTTCAGTAATTATGATAAGTTAAGTTATGCATCTCAGACAACATCAGACAGGTCAATTTTAATCATCTCAATCTTTACTTTCTCCCCCCTTTTGTCACAGTAAAAAGGAAACAATTATGAAGCAGAAGAGTAAAAGACAGTAAAGATAAAGGATAAAAGGTATATTTCATTCATCATAAGCTGTGTACAAGTTAGATTCTAAATCAAAAACTACTTAGGCTGACTAAAAAGTAAAAACAGAGATTTAACTCTCTTTTCTAATAGCAGCCTAGCATGCCTTTCTTCATCCAGCTGTCTTCTGGTTTCTTCAAGCTCAGCTTTAAGCAAATTGAAGATGTGAAAGTCCACCATCTGAGTAGTCGGGGCTCCTGCAATCATGCTAGTTGATACAGTAGACTGGTCTGAATGCCAGGGCAAGGCCAAAATAGGGGCTGTCTTGGGTGTAACATCCATGTTTTTTGGCATTGTTGATATTTTTGACGGCTAGGTTTAAGACCTTGATTTAAGGTTTAATACGTATGTTTAGGTATTGAGAACCTTGCATGGAAAGTACGAGATTAATCGGCGTTGAATTGAATGAGAACATGTTATAGGGTTTCCGTTATACCGTTTAGAATGCTCAAGAGTGAACAATAGGAAATTTATTTTTGAGGAATATATTAGGCATGTGTGAGGACTTGATCTTATTCCTTAGGTATAGAGGAGTCTATGTTTCAAATTTCAAGTCAATTGGACTTTCAAACGAGCTCAGAACGCGATAAAACGTATGAATCTGGAGTGCTGGACAGCATGGGCGCTGAGCGCAACACTTTGGACACTGAGCGCTTACTGTAGGGATACGTTGCACTCTGGGATTGGGGGAGGAAGGCGGTGCATCCCACCAGCACTGAGCGCTGGTTGTTGGGCGCTGAGCGCTAGCACAAAAAAAAAAATTATGAGTTAAAATGAGTCAATTATGTGTAGAACCATATAGAAGAGTGGGGAAACAGAATTTTAGAGAGAGGGAGAGAAGAGTGAAAGCGAGGGAGAAATAAAATCCAGGAGGAGTTTCTGATCAATCTGTTCGTCCTATCGAGAATCCGATTATACCGTTGTGATCCTCGCAACATCTACTTCACCATCCTAACTTTATTTTCTTAATTTGGCTTAGGTAAGCCTATGTCATTTTTATGTCGAAATGCCATCGGTGATGATATTGAGGTTATCTTTAAATCCGTTTATCAGTTTTCAGTTCTATCTTCAGATTTGGGTTACACGTAACGTGTGCTTCATGAATATGTATTCATGTGAATTTTTGGAGCCCCAGAGGTAGGAGAACCTCACGTGGCAGATTTGAGGAGTTTAGAGAGGGCTCGTTTTGTTGCTCTAAAGCTAGCCTACGACACCTCAGGTGGGGGAAAGAAGCCATCTAACGTCGAAAATGGCTAAGTAACATTTTATTCAATAATGACATAGGGCGACCTAAACCCTACTAGTGGGCGAATAATGGACAATATCAATATCACATTGGGGACTAATTAGTGGTGCAATGATGATATGGAGATTGTAGATTTATCGCCATTAGGTTATTTTTATGATATCTGAGGTTGTCTGGTTTCATTATATTTGAGCTGCTTGCCGTGTGCTGTTTGGATTAACATGTTAGTTACAGTTATTATGTTTATTTGAATGTGTTATTATTTTATTATTATTATTATTATTATTATTATTATTATTATTATTATTATTATTATTATTATTATGATATGATTATTATTTTATTATTACTAAGATGTTATTATTATTTTATTTTGATTATGGTTGATAACATGTTGTTTTGAGTGATAACATGTTTTATATGCAATGACATGCTTAGTTGGCATCTAAGCGACAATATATGATATTTTTAAAGTGTTGCATGTTGGTGGAGGGTATGATATCTGATTTAGAAGTGCCTAACCTAATTAATTAATACTTTATTATGATGTGATATTATTTGAGATATTTTATGAGATAGTGATGAGAGGTTAAGGCACTAGGGTATGACCTGATATACGTCCGCGAGATCCATATAGATGCATGTTGTTGATCGCAGCCGTGTGTTTGGAACACACGAGGTCAGAAGTTCTTGCGGGACCGTCCCAACTTAGATTTAGGCTCTGCAGCTATAGTGTGATTGCTATGCATGAGCACCCTTAAGAGATAACCAGGGTGTGCACCAGAGCGAGATGTGCAGCTATAGTGTCATTGCTTTGCATGAGCATTCTCACCGCGGATGAGGGTTTGCACCAGGATTTGGGGAACGCGTCGCTTGGACGACTGACTAACATCCCTCAGCGGGCGAGGGATGTGTGACATGATTGGTGGTGGCCACGTCAGCATAAGTTGCATGAGTTCGAAGGGTTGAGGATGATAATGTATCTCGAGGATGATTGTATATATATATAGATAGAGGTCACTGCTTGTCCTCCAGCATCTGGCTCATAAGGAGTCCCATCAAGCTCCTCTGTAGCTGGCTCCTCTGTAGGGTCTTCTCAAAACGAGCACATAAAAGAAACATACATAGAAAAGAAGTAGGGAGATAAAAAACTGTCTATCATCATATAAGGAAAATGGTACATAACATATAATCAATAAAGGCACATAGACATGCATCACGAATATATATATATATATATATATGTGTGTGTGTGTGTGTGTGTGTGTGTGTGTGTGTGTGTGTGTGTGTGTGTGTGTGTGTGTGTGTGTGTGTGTGTGTGGTGTGGTGTTTAATTTTTGTTCCTTACTTTTAAATTTTCAATATTTATGATTTTCTATATATATGTCTAATGCTAATATTACAATTAAGTTTTAGTTAATTAAGTTTTTCTTTAATGGGACATCGGGGTGTCTCATTTGGCACAGAGAAGGGTGAAGAGATACGAGGGAAGACATATTGATGAAGAGTTCTAAAATAAAAGAAAGGAAGAAAAGAAAGTTTAAACAACGGTCTGATTCTGACATAGTCAGTATCAGGGGATGAAAAGACACGAGATAGTCTCTCAGATAGAGACAGACGGGTGACTCTAATTTGAATAAGAGGGGAAAGAGGTTGTTTGGCAAGAACAGAGGGAGGTAGGGATAACAAAGAATCTATGTAACGGAAGAAAGAGTTAGAACCTGTAACTAACAAAAAGTAATACCTAGACCTAGATGGTAACATTACAACAGAGGCAGGATAGTGAGTCATTGCCAATGTTATAATGAACAAGACAATAGGGGGATAAAAGAAAATTTCCCTACATGGGTTAAGAATATGGGATGGAGGAGAGGGAATGAAATACAAGTTAGAGAAACTTGCAGTCATGAGAGATTGCAAGTCAGACACAAAAAGACTTGATGATATTCCAGCTTGTTCTCTGGGAGTTGCATCCTTGTGAACTACTGTGTACTAACATATATCAGACACTACATCATCAGATGAAGTTTGGGTTTGGTGAGAAGAGACAGGTGAAGAAAATGGAGACACATGGGAAAGGTGTTGGACAGACAAGGATGGTGGAGAAGAGATAGAAGGATTTAGGATACCTTGATGAGAGGGGGAAAATGGCGCAGGAGAGGTGGATGGAAGAACCACTTGGTTTTCTGACATCCTCAGCTTCTTCCTTTGCAGGGGAGGATTCAAAGGGTCAATCTCAGGATAGACAACTGTATGTGTCCCAACAGACAGGTCTTTAGCAGTTGCAGCAGCAACTTCAACCTCTGCAGCTTCAGCTTCTGCAAGCATTTCTACCCTTTCAGCAACTGCCATAGTAGGCATTGGGTAGCCAGACCTTCTTTTTCTGGGACTAGGTCCCAAATCGAGAGTCTTATTCTCCTTGGGTTTCTCCAAGGGACTTGTTTTCTTCTCCCCATGAGCAGGTGCTTCCTCCTTGCTAGGTGTAGATTCAACCTGTCTGGCCTTAGCAAAGGTCTTCACAAGTCTTCTCTTCTTGCTAGGCTGAACTGACTCAACCTCTGAAGCATCAGCTTCCTCTTGGGAGATAGCTTCTTCAGCTTGAACCTCAAGGGCTCAACTGTCTCACCTGTTTCATCAGAAACCGAGGGTTTCTCCAACTCAGGCCTCTGGTCATGTCTGGCAACTTTTCCAGCAGGTTTCCAGATCTTTTCAGAGATAGGAATCTCTGACTCTTCAGTGGAGACCATTGGTTCCTTCAACTTCTAATCAGCAGCATGCTTCATCATCATCATCATCATCATCATCATCATCATCATCATCCAGAGGAATACCTTCTATGTCCCTCATAAACAAGTTCTTCCTGTCTATGGGAAGGGACATATTGACAAACTCTCCATCACCAGGGACAAAAAGTTTGTTCCTGAAGAGTCTTGTCAGCAACATTCCATAAGGGAAAGTCTGCATGTGGGTCCTCTTGATTAGGGTTTCAAGGTAGATAAAGATCAGATCATTGATATCCACCTCGATCTTGTGTACCAAGTGGTATAGGGAAAACCTGTCCATCTTGGTCACACTGTCCCTCGAGCCTTTCCTAGGCATCACATACTCCAGTAGCAGCTTGTGCATGAATCTTCACTTAACAACCATGCTCACTAGCTCCAGGTTTTCTGGGTTGGAAACTCCATATAGAGCAATATTCACATTCTATGTTCCCACTTGATCTTCCCACTCAGGTTTGTAAGCTGCTCCAATCCTTGGGCATTTTGTGACAAGTTCTAGAGAACTGATGGGAACGAAGATAGTTGTATCCAACACTCGAGCACGATAGCTTTTAGTTCCATCAACAGTACTAGTGAGAACGACAACACTTGTCCAGAAGTCTCTTACCAGCTTAGGATGAACCAACTCCTTTAAGTCGAAGAAGGAGGTCCACATGGAGTATTCCAACTCCTCTGTGACATCCATGCCCCACTTCTTCATTTGTTGGAGATTAACAGTCTTTCCAGCCAAAATCTTTTCAACATCAGAGAGTCTCATGTTGTATTTCTCAGCAATTTCTTTGGAAGAGAGATTCCTTGAGGGTGCCATTGCAAAGAGAGAAAGAGATTAGGGTTTGGAAAGCTTAGAAGGGTTTGTCAGAGAGAGACGAAGAGGTTTTAGGAATTTGAAAGCGTAAAGGTTTAACCCTTCTGAATCTTTACCTTTTATAGTCATAAAGTCAAGAGAGAGAAAGAAAACATTTTTAATTTTAAAACGACATGAATTGCATGCGGAACTACAACGCCCACTTAAGACATAATGAAAACATGGTTTCGAGATTAAAAACTGTCGTGCACATGATTAGCTTCAGATTAATAACTGGTATTAAATAATTAATAACCATTTTAACAAAAACTGTTGAGTTAAAGCATTATGACTCAGCAGGGTCAGACAGGTATCATAGACAGGTGATATAAAGACATAAGACAGGTAGCATAGACAGGTTAAACATCATACAAGTCATTCAACAATGCAATGCATGTTAAGATTGTCTCTAATAAATATAAACCTATCTTCAGCTAGAGGTTTAGTGAAAACATCAGCCCATTGTTTTTAGTTTTAACAAACTTAATATCATAGATACCTTTCTGAACATAATCCCTTATAAAGTGATGGTTGATTTCAATATGCTTAGCCTTAGAATGTTGAATTGGAATTTTAGTTAAGCATATGACACTTGAATTATCACACCACACAGATATATTATGCTCATAAATAGAGTAATCCTCAAGTTGATGTTTTACCCATAAGACTTGAGAGCAACAACTGGCAGCTGAGATGTATTCTGCCTCAACAGTAGACAAGGAAATAGTTGTCTGCCTTTTACTTGACCAGGAGACTAAGCTGGCTCCAAGAAAGTGACATCCTCCACTGGTGCTTTTCCTTTCTATTCTATCTCCAGCAAAGTCAGCATCACAAAATCCCACAAATCTGTATTCTTTTGATCTTAGATACAGGGAATCAAGATTAGTAGTCCCAAGCAAATATCTAAATATTCTTTTAACAACTTTAAGATGAGATTCTCTTGGGTCAAATTGGAATCTAGCACACATACAGACACTAAATTGAATGTCAGGTCTGCTTGAAGTTAAGTATAGTAGAGAACCAATCATACCTCTGTAGACAGTTTGGTCTATCTTTTTACCTTCATCATCTTTGCTTAATTTTGCATTGGGTTGCATGGGAGTTTTCATGAGTTTAGCACTTTCCATCTTGTACTTCTTAAGTATCTCCTTGGTATACTTTTGTTAATGGATGTAGATTCCATCACTTGTCTGTTAAATTTGTAATCCAAGGAAGAACTTTAATTCTCCCATCATGCTCATCTCAAATTCTGCTTCCATTAGCTTGGAAAATTCCTTGCACAACTTTTAATTAGTTGCTCCAAAAATAATACCATCAACATATATTTGGACTATAATGAAACTTTCTTTTGAACTTTTCTTAAACAAGGTAGTATCTACTTGTCCTATAGTAAAACCATTATGCATGAGAAAAGAACTAAGTCTATCATACCATGCCCTAGGTGCTTGTTTCAAACCATATAAAGCCTTTTTAAGTTTGAAAACATGATCTGGTTTATCAGTATCTTCAAAATCAGGGGGTTACTTAGCATACCCTTCTTCTTCAATTATACCATTTAGAAAAACACTTTTTACATCCATTTGAAAAAGAGTGATTTGGTGTTATGCAGAATGTAACATTAATATGCGAATTGCTTCTATTATAGCTATAGGTGCAAAGTTTTCAGTATAATAAATACCTTCTTGTTGGTTATAGCCTTGAGCTACTAACCTTGCTTTATTTATGACAACTTTGCCATCCCCATCCAATTTGTTTTTGAAAACACATCTTGTTCAAATGACAGATTTGTTTTTGGGCTTGGAGACAAGTGTCCAGACATCATTTCTAGTGAATTGATTGAGTTCTTCTTGCATAGCAAGAATCCAGCTTCATCCTCAAGAGCTTCTTCAATGCATTTTGGTTCCATTTCTGACATAAAAGCCACATTACTTGATTCTCTTAGAGTAGATATAGTCCTTACTCCTTCTGAGGGATTTCCAATGATAAGATCCTTAGGATGATGAGTTTTAAACTTCCAGTCTCTCTTGAGATCATCATGGAGATCTTGACTTGTCTGTTGACTTGTCTGCTGACTTGTCTGCCCACTTGTCTGTCTAGCTCATTTACAGGTTCTATTTTGGTTAGATCAAGTTGTTGGATTTTTGACTTGTTTATGTCAAGACCTGCAAGATCATATTCTAGATCTGATAGTTCCCTATCAGTATTTAAACCATCATTGAACTTAACATGAACATATTCTTCAATAACAGAAGATCTGGAGTTATAAATTCTAAGGCTTTAGACATTTCAGAAAAGCCTACGAAGATGCCCTTATCCACTTTGGAATCAAACTTTCCAAGTTGATCCTTAGTGTTTAGAATGAAGCATTCACAACCAAATGCATGAAAATAAGAGATGTTGGGGCTTTTTCTTTTCCACAATTCATAAGGTGTCTTCTTTAGAAAAGGCCTAATATGTATTCTGTTCTGTACATAACATGCAGTGTTTACTGCTTCTGTCCAGAAGTATTTAGGGAGATTATTCTCATTGAGCATAGATCTAGCCATCTCTTGCAGAGATCTGTTCTTTCTCTAAACTACTCCATTTTGCTGAGGAGTTCTTGGTGCAGAGAAATTGTGAGAGATCCCATTCTCTTCACAGAACAGTCTAAATTACTCATTTTCAAATTCTCCCCCATGATCACGTCTAAGGGTAGAGATACTCTTTTACATAATACTGAGAAAGCCTTAAAAGACTCATCCTTGTGGGTTAAGAAGAGTACCCATGTAAATCTAGAATAGTCATCAACTATGACAAATCCATATTTCCCGTTGAAACCAAAGTGTTTTTGAATTTAATAATCTCTATGTTTTGATGCTAACAAAAGGATTAAATTTGCTTGGCAAAGTGTTAGTTGAGATCTAACAAGTGAGTTCAGTTTATGCGTGAATATTCAAAATAATATAAGGTATACAATGCTTGGACTCGTGCAAAGAATTACCCGTCCAAAGGTTATTTAAACTGTTTATATTTTAATCAATAAGTAGACTAGTTTTCCTTAGTAGATGAGGCAATAAATGAATACCTAAATAACTTGTTAGGTATAGCAAGTCCAAAGACTAGAAAATAAGCGCGTCCATTTTGCCACATCAGCAGACGAGTGCTATCCTTGTAACTCAAGTAGTGCCTAAACTAAAACTCAGTAGAAGTCCACAGTGCCACGTCATTGGACGGAGGTTCTCTAAGAACTTAGCAAGTCCAAAGACTTTAGTGGACGAGCGCTTCTACCACATTAGTGGACGAGCACTTCTATCACTTTAGTGGACGAGCGTTTCTGCCACCTCAGTGGACGAGCAGAATTAAAATCTTGTATAGATGAGATCTTAAAACTAAGTAGATGGTTCTATATGTTTTATATGTTAATTACCTTGAATGTGATTTAATGCAATCTAGTCGACAATGAATTTATTTCAAATGATTGATATTTATTTCAAATGAATATTTGTTCTTTCTATTTGTGTTTATCCGATTTAATGTCTTATTTCCCTTGAAAAAGTTCATAGTACTATCAAGGAAATACAAAAGCAAATAGTACAATTGGAATTGCAAAACGATCTGTATGATGACATCTTTATTGCTGGAAAAAGCTGGGTATACACAAAGGAGGAAAGAAAGTTTTTTAAGGTACAATTGGTCAGAACAGTGAGCCTCCATTTTGTGATTTTCTGATAACCAAGGATACTTTTCAACTCGCCAAAATCAAGCTATCAGTATCAACGGATATCATGCATTTAATGCTATCTCTAAACGGGATTGTTCAAAGTAACCGTTGAAGAACTACAAGACCAGAAGAAGGTCACTATATAAGTAGAAGACCTCAGATACTAAAGAATAACTTTTTGCTAGCCTAACTTCTGCCAATACAATTATTGAGAAGACAAGCTCTCATTCTTTCATGCTTTCAAAAGCAAAAGTCTGTAATCTTTTAGTTTGAATATTGTTGTAATATTCAACTGATATTAAACTGTCATACTCTCACACTTAGTGAGTTAAGAAGATCAACCTTTAAATCAGTGATAGAGTTAGAGCCTGAGGAGGCTTGGTAAGAAAGGAATATTTGTAGCCTGAAGAGGTGTTGAATACTTGTTGTGTAATCTATTTGGACAAATTGTGGAAAAATCCTTCAAGTCGAAGGGACTGGACGTAACTCTTGGTTGAAAGAGAGTGAACCATGATAAAATCTCTTAAGTGAATTTTCTTTCCCTAAACTCTTCAGTTTATTTTTTTATACTAACAGTGGGGTTTTGATATTGCTTTTGTTAATCTTTTAAAAAGGATTTCTTGTGTGCTTTATCTTTTTATCTTCTGCTAGTGAAAAAGTTGTTCGAAAGGGTTTTTGCTAAAATAATTAACTAACACAATTAAACCCCCTTCTTGTGTTTGCCTGTGTCAACTTCACTTGGTATCAAAGCTCAGCCTTGACAGGGTTGAGCATCTAACAAGTGCTTAGGCAGTACGATCCTACAATCATGGATGCAGAAGGACAAGCTATCAACAGACCTTCTCTCTTTGATGGAACTGATTATGATTATTGGAAAAATAGGATGATGACATTCTTGGATGCACAGAATGCTGACATCTGGGAACTAATAGAAAATGGCTACACTAAGACAAGGAGTGAAGCTGGAGCTACAATGCCTAGAGCTGAATGGACCCAAGAGCAGAAAAGCCAACATCAACTAAACTTGAAAGCTAAGCACTATCTCATGTGTGCTATCACCAGAACTGAGCATGACAAGGTTCATAGTTGCAATACAGCCAAAGAAATCTGGGATACTCTTGCATTAGCTCATGAAGGTTCCTCACAAGTGAAGGAATCAAAGATAAGCATGCTGGTTCAACAGTATGAGCTATTCAAGATGGCTGATCATGAAACCATAGACCAGATGTTTGGAAGATTCCAAACAATCACAAACAGTCTCAGGTCTCTTGGAAAGGTCTATGAAAATAGAGATCATGTGAGAAAAATTTTGAGAAGTCTCTCAAAGCAGTGGAGACCTAAGGTAACTGCTATCCAGGAAGCAAAGAATCTGAATACTCTTTCTCTGGAAGAGCTTATGGGGTCATTACAAGTTCATGAACTTGAACTTAATGAAGAGGAAAACTCCATAAAAGGAAAGTACATTGCCTAGGCCAAGAAAGCTAGTTCCTCAAAGATGCTTAAAGTTACTGAGTCTTTAGATGAAACTGATTCGTCAAGTAATGAAGATGACTTAGATGAGGATGAACTATCTTCATCTCCAGAAAAATCCAACACATGTGGAGAAATAAAGGTGGATTCAGAAGGAAGCAGCTCAACAAAAAATTCTCCAAAGAGAAGTCAGATTCCAAGGAGAAAGGTCCACCCCTGTGCTTTGAATGTAAGAAACCAGGGCACTTCAAAGCTGACTGCCCAGAGCTGAAGGAGAAAAAGAAATTCTTCAAAAAGAAGAAAGGCTTGATGGCTACGTGGGAGGATCTTGACCTGTCTTCTTCTGATGAAGAAGATGAAGCAGGAGAAGAAGCAAACATTTGCTTCATAGCTGACACTGCATCAGAAAGTGAATTCACTGATGCTGAGGTAATAGAATCTGATCCATCTACTCTTCAAACTGTTTTTGATGAATTGCTGCATGAATCATTCATACTGTCTAAAGAGTATAAAAGTCTCAAAAAGAAGTTTACTAAACTTTCTAGAGACTATGATAATGTCTGCACAGTAAATAAAAACCTTAGGGATGAGAATGAAACATTAAAATCAAACAATGTTAGTCTGAATGACAAGACTAAGTGTAAGTCTAATAGGTCTTGTGAAGTTGAAAAACTGAAACAAGATGTGACATACTTGACAGACTCTCTGTCAAAACTGGTTGGTGTAACAACCTGATTTTTAATTACACTGTTTAACTGGTTAAAATATAATTAATTATATTTTAATCTAAGAGTTAGAAAGTGATTTTAAATAAAATAAAATCATATTCATAGTCTCTCTTATGGTAGAAGGCTACGGTGAAATTTTGGGTTGAAAATTCAGACGGAGCCCGATCTGCGTTTTTTTAACTGACAGTATAATTTTATACTGACAGAAAACCCTAATTTGGCCCGAAAACTGAAATTTGTAGATTTTTTATATTTTGTCCGTGAGGAAGTCTACTTTCCAAATTTCTGATCAGAAATAAAATATTATGTTTATTCGGACGAATTTTGGTAAAAGTTCGGACGTAAAACAGTCGGTGTTTTCACTGACAGTAAGATTTTATTGATCAGAAAACCTAGTTTTGACTCGTGAACGAAATGGTTTATATTTAAATCATATTTCTAACGAGTTTGGTGGTTTTGAAAATTTTCAACCGAAAATAAAATATTATGCTTTTTACGGGCGTAAAACCCTAATCAGGAAACCGACGGAGTCGAAAACGTAACTACAGAGACCCGTCAAGAGATCGGGATAACGAGTCATACATGATGACTCATGGAGGATGAGTCACCAAGCATTTATGAGCATTAAATGCTAGTAATCATGACTTTTAGGTAAAAATGACCAAAATACCCCCAAGCTTTCGCGGGTATTAACCAGACACATCTACGCACTCTTAAAAAATCATTTTATGTGGTTGTAAACCTCCCACATCTCCTCAATTTCGTGCATCCATATATACTCAACCATACCTATTTCATTTTGCTTTCGTTTCATTATTTTCCTCTCAAAAACCGAAATCGGGTAAACGACGGAGCTGCGTACGGAATTTCCGGGAATCGCTAATGGATAGGATCGGTGACTCATTGATGAGTCACTTTGTGTGACCCAAAATCAGCAACACCTCCATCAAATGTGAGCCACATATTTATTAACTATGGTTAAACTTATATTAATTAAATAATCACAAAACCCATTAATCTAAAAGTAACAGACCAAACAAGGCATAAGATTACTCCTATATATACCCCCCAAACCGTGGCCTCCCTCACCATTTCACTCACTTCTTCATCTCTTCCATTTCTTCTTCACTTTTTCTTCAAACACTCCATTGTTGTTCTTGCACAACTTGATCATTCTTTCACTTTCTTTTATTATCTAGAGGTAAACCCTCACTTTTATGATCTTAGTTATCTTCTTCATATCCTTAACTCTCTTTATCAACCACTACTTCGGATTAGAGGAGAAGAATGGAGAGATAAATCTCAATAGTTGCAAGAAGCCTTTGTTGGAAGCTTTGAAACCAAGTTGGAGCAGTCGCAGTCGCAGTGAGGGAGTCTCCAAACTGTCTTCAACCGTTGGATCATTCCCAAATTTTAGAATACGGTTCAGGACTTGTGGTTCTTCATATCTAATGGTCGGAATTTTGAACAACCCTTAATAGTGTGAGATATAAAGCTCGGATAGTAGGCCTAGGAGGTGAGAAATTCAACCCGGATACCATCTAAGCTGTCACCAAATAATTGTGATCTGAGATGTTGTAACCGTTGGATCAGGCTGAAACTTTGTGAGATGGTTTAGGAAGGATAGTTCTTCATATTCACCGTTCCATTTTCTAAATAGAGCTCTGTGGACAGAGTAATGGAGCTTGAACAGTAGCCCTGTTTTGGTAGCTTTCCCCTAGGATTCATGTACTTATTTTGAATCCGATTTTCCCTAAGTCCAGCCATTGATCTTCGGAACGGTGGATGTGTAAGGATGGGCGGTGGCAGATTTTTGGATGTTGTTGGACAGCGAGCTGAGGTTCTTGGCAGTAGCATGGACGCATTTGGAGCTTGTACGAGAAAGCGTGCACGTCAATCAGGTGGGGGAAAGAATCCTTCTACCGTCGAAATCGATAAGTAGCATATTATATAATAATTGTGTAGGGCGACCTAAACCCTACTAGTAGTTGAGTAATCGACAAGACCAAAATCATATTGGAAACCTTTTCTGTAAAACCAATGGTGATTTGGGATTGTAGGTTTATCGACGTTAAGATGATTTTATCTTATCTGAGGTTGATTGAATTTATTATTATTATTGCATTGCTTATGTGATATTTTGTGGTATTTGAATTATTTTCTGATATTGTGTTATGCATGATCTGCCTGGTTTTTAATATTGTGCTTAGTTGATTTTTAAGTAAGGATATGTGTTGTTCGGGAGATAATTGTTTGGGTGAGAGAATAAAGGTGATTTAGAGGTGCCTAGCCTAATTAAGTGGTTTTATCTATGAGGAAAAAGGTGTTGAGACTTTGATGGAAGGTTGAGGCACTAGGTTGTTATTGATGTAATTTAGGGAGATTCATTTAGAGATGTATTGTTATTCACAGCCGTGTGAGTGGAACACACGAGGTCAGGATATCATATTTTGGGATATCAGATATTGCGGGTGAGTGCCCTACAGATGTGGATGCCGAGGTAGACTACCGTAATACTCTTTAGTTCTTGACGCGTTCGAATGTTCTTGGCACTGGACCGTTATGGAATGATATTCTTTGACGAGTTCGCATGTTCTTGGCACTGGACCGTTCTATATTGATACTCCTTGACGCGTTCGTATATTCTTGGCACTGGACCATTTTAGACTAATACTTGTTTAGTCTTTGATGCGTTCGAAAGTTATTGGTACTGGACCGTTCTGGACTACTGACTAACGTGATAGGAATAGAGATGGCCACGTCAGTATAAAAGTTCAGTTATATTAGATTGGGGTAGAGGATGATACATTATTTTGAGGATGATTTGTTAGTTATGTATGTTGATTGTCTGTGACATTTATTGTATGATATGCTATGACTCTTTTCCGCTTTTGATGATAGAAATGTTTCTTATCCCCTATATCTTTCTGTGTGTTGTATTTTATTCTAATGTGATCGTACGAGAAGACCCGATGGAGGAACCAGTTGCTGAGGAGTTAGATGGAACTACGTATGAACCAGAGGAGGGAGGACGAGCTGTGGATTCTGGCAATGTAATTTAGTGTCTAGGGCCAGTGAGTCTTATAAGACGTTTTGTTTCCGCTATTAATTGTTGTTTTAAGATGCCTGTGAGGGATCCTACTGAGAGGGTACCCTTAACAGTGTTTTGGTATTGTCATAAATAAACAGGTGTGTATTTATATATATTAACGTTGGTGTGTTTTAAATTTGAAGAAGTTATATTATAATTAAATAAGTTTTAATTTTTACGTATTTTCAACGATAAGCGCGCGATTAAGTAAATAAATATTAGGGTTTTAATGTAATAATACAATGGGGCACAACGGGGTGTCTCAGTTGGTAGCTCAGATAAATTAAATCTTATATTAAGATTTTCTAGATCACCACATGACAAATCTGGCATTGGTTATGATAAAGAGAAGCAAGATGCATCTCTAAATAAACCAAAAGTTCATACACAATATAAGGCTTTTGAAGCTCGTCCACAGCATACTAAGTCAAAACCAAGCCCTTCCAATACTTACTGCAAAGCATGTGGAAAAAGTGGGCATGTGTCATCTAAATGCATATATAACAAGCATGCAAAGCATTCAATACCTACGATCACTAACAAGAAAGGACCCAAGTCAATTTGGGTACCTTAAGATAAGATAATCCATGTTGCAGATCTGGTTAACAACAAGAAAGAAACAGAAGTCCTGGTACTTGGACAGTGGATGCTCACGACACATGACAGGAGAAAGGTATATGTTCCAAGACCTTAGACCCAAAGATGGTGGCTAGCTCACCTTTGGAGGAAACCAAAAAGGAAAAATCATTGGTATTGGTAAAATTGGTATACATCCATTTCCCTCCATTGATAATGTTCTGTTAGTAAATGGTCTTAAACACAATCTGCTTAGCATTAGTCAATTATGTGATAGTGGGTTTGCTGTTTTATTTAATAAGAATATGTGTTTTGTCAAGAAAGCTGATGGATCACTCTTATTCACTGCCCAGAGGCAAAACAATCTGTATAAGATTGACTTGGAGCACCTCTCAAATCAAAGTGTGTCATGTCTAGTGTCCATTGAGGATGAGCGATGGATTTGGCACAAAAGGTTAGTTCATGCAAGTTTGAGATTAATCTCAAAAATGAAAAAGCATAACCTTGTAAGAGGTCTACCAAACCTTAGTTTCAAATCGGATGCTCTCTGTGATGCATGTCATAAGGGAAAACAAGTCAAAGGTTCCTTTGAATCTAAGAATGTTGTTAGTACCAACAGACCACTAGAATTGCTACACCTTGATCTCTTTGGTTCAACAAGGACTGCTCCTGTCAGTGGAAAGAAATATGGTCTCGTCATAGTAGACGACTACACTAGATGGACATGGGTTATGTTCCTTGCTCACAAGGATGAGTCATTCAAGGTCTTTTTTGTATTCTGCAAACGTGTACAGAATGAAAAAGGCATGTGTATAGCTTCAATTAGAAGTAATCATGGGGGAGAATTTGTCAATGAGCTATTCCATGAGTTATGTGAAGAAAGTGGTATTCAACACAACTTCTCAATACCAAGAACACCACAGCAAAATGGTGTGATAGAGAGAAAAAACAGATCTCTTCAAGAGATGGCTAGGACTATGCTAAATGACAATTTTGTCCGTAAACACTTTTGGGATGAAGCTGTGAACACTGCCTGCTACATTCAGAACAGAATATATATTAGACCTATTCTGAATAAGACTCCTTATGAATTGTCGAAAGCTAGAAAACCCAACATTTCATACTTTCACCCGTTTGGATGTAAATGCTATATTTTGAATACAAAAGATCAACTTGGTAAATTTGATGCTAAAGTGGATAATGGAATCCTTGTAGGATTTTCTGAAACTTCAAAAGGCTTTAGAGTTTATAATTCAAGAACTTTAGTTGTAGAAGAATGTATTCATATGAAATTTGATGACAAACAGCCTGATAAGGATCTATCAGAGCTAGATGAAGCTTTTTCAGATCTTGATCTAAACATTTCAGGAGAGAAACCAGAAATCAAGATTGATATCCAAATAGACGTCACTTCGCAACAACAACCTGAAACTTCTACCTCTCAACAGGAAAATGCTCAGAAATCTTGGTATTTCAGAAATTACCATCCTCAAGATCAAATCATTGGTGACCCCAATGACAAGCTAAGAACTAGGTCAACCTTCAGAGAACAAAGTGATTTTGCTCTTGTCTTTGAATGTGAACCAAAGATAGTGGACGAAGCTCTACTGGACGAAGGATGGATTCTTGCTATGCGAGAAGAGCTAAATCAGTTTGAGAGAAGTGAAGTCTGGACGCTTGTACCCCTGCCGGAAGACAAGTCAGTCATTGGAACAAAGTGGGTCTAGAGAAACAAGCTTGATGAAGATGGTAAGGTTGTGAGAAACAAGGCAAGACTTGTTGCTCAAGGCTACTCTCAAGAAGAAGGTATAGACTACACTGGAACTTTTGCACCAATTACTAGACTAGAAGCAATAAGAATTTTAATATCATTTGTTGCACATCATACACTACAAAAAAAAGGTTATTTAGCGACCGAAAATAGTGACCGAATTTGTTGGTTGCTGTTTGCGACCAAAATGACGACCGATTGTAGGATCTAAATCAAACACTGATTAGAGTTGATATTGCGACCGAAATAATGACCGAAATAAAGCGTAGCAGAGTTATCAGTCTCTATTTCGGTCGCAAAATAAAGGAAAGTAAAATTCAATAATTTATGACTTTTTTAGCGACCGAAATGGCTACCGAGTTAAATGCAACGGCTAAATTTTTTTTTATCTTTGCGACTAATATTAAATCGGTCGCTAAACGGCGCATAAAAAATTAAAATAGAGCGTGTTAGAGACCGAATTTTAAATCGGTCGCTAAATTTATGAATTCAAATTTCAAATTAACCCGTTTAGCACCGAATAATTCGGTCTCTAAAACTGAAATCCCTAAATCGCGATTTCCTTCCTCTCTTCCCCCATTTCTCTCTTTTCTTCTCTTCTCTCTCACACGCAGCGGCACAGCAGCTCCTCTCCGGCCACCACCTCCTCCACACGGTAAGCATACATCTCTCTCTCCCTCTCCTTCTCTCCTTCTCTCTCTCACTCGCGTCTTTCTCTCCCTCTCCTTCTCTCCTTCTCTCTGTCACTCGCATCTCTCTCTCCGTCTCCTTCTCTCTCTCCCTCTGTCTCTCTCTCTTTGCAGGTTTTGCGCGGTTTGCAGGCTCTGTTTGCAGGTTTTGCGTGGCTGAGAGAGCACCCTCTTGGGCCGCCGCACCGTTGTCTCTGCAACTGTGAAGGGTAAATTATACTGGTTGAACCTTTGATCTATGTGATGTTGCCTGTTGATGATTGAAGCTGTTAAGCATTGAAAATTAGATTTTCTGTTCTCTGTTACTTGCTAAACTGTTTGGTATTGATCAAATGGGTAAAGTTTCTGAGGATTATTGTCTTGTTTAAACAATATGATAGGTGTTGAGGGTAATGATAGCAGGGTGTTTGATGAAAAGCCTGAATTACCATGATTTGTAAAGTATATATTTTTGCTAGGTGGTGCAGGTACTGATTGGTTTTTAATTGTACTTTAAAATTGCTTGCTTTATGACTACTTGAGTTCTGGTATTTTAGTGTTTATAGGATCATTATACTTCTGCCACCTTTTCGCATATATCCAATTGGTTCTAATCTGGTTTTGTTTCTACTTTTTAAATCCCTCTTTTGGTGTAGCTAAAGGTAAATAATATTTTTGTGATGTTAAAAATGGAAATAACTTAACTGAATGATCATTGTTTTAATTTGATTGACCTTTTATGATATTTATGCTATGGTTATTGCCTAAGAGGATTTTTGTTTTCGCAAGTCATCTTGGTGAACATGCTACGCTGGTTTGCCTCATGTGCATTGCTCCATTTTACCACTTTTCTTTTTATTACTTCTTTTATTTTATCTCTCTGTTTAGGGTTCATGCACTATTAGTTCCCCACACTCTCTTCCCTCCCATTCACGCCACCTGCACACAGCACACTTTGCGCACACTTATATAAGTTGTTGAAGTACATAACATACCTTTTTTTTATTGCTTTGACACTAAAACAATGCCCGGCTTAAATAAGCTATGGTACTGATATGTAATGAAAATGTTTTGTTTATACTTTCATGAGTGGCAAGTGTGCAAGTAGGTTAATGATTTCCAAGTTTATACTTTTATCATAAGAGCCTTTGATGATGTTATTATTTTTTCTTACAGTTTTTTTTGTCGATTGACAACCGCTCTAGTCGTCACCCATTTTCATTATTTGCTTGGAGTTGAGGTAGGTCAAATACTCTATCTTTTTCTTTGTTGCTAGTGGTTCTTGAAGACTTTGAATTGATTTGTTGATTGTTAGTGAAGAGCTGAGCTCAATAGGATTCTGGTTGTGTGCTGGTAGATTAGAAATGATGCATGTGGTTGCAATTGAATATGTTGTTTGTTAGTGGAGAGGTGAGCTCAATAGGATGCGGGTTGTGTGCTGGTAGATTAAAATTGATGCATGTGGTTGTAAACTTTATATGTTGTTTGTTAATGGAGAGCAGAGATCAATAGGATGGATGTGTCAATTCTATGCCTTGATTGCCATTTTATGTCCTTATTAACGTTTTTGTCGCTAAAATTGTGCTCTGTATATAGAGTTAAATTTGTATCTTCTGTTATGGTTAATGAGTTAGAATAGCCATAGTGGAGAGCAGAGCTCAATAGGATGTGATCCTGTCAAAAAGGCGGGATGATTGTTGTGTGTTGCTAATTTAGAAGTTATGCATGTGTTTGACAATTATGTGTTACTTGTTAGTGGAGAGCAGAGCTCAATAGGATGTTTGCTACTATATTTTATCTAAGTTTGTATTGAAATATGATTCAATATATATTTGTTGAAGTATGTTTCAATCCTTATTAGTCAATGGTTTTATTTTCTGCTAGAGTTAATTATTAAGTTACGAAATCCTTAGTTTCCTATTTGAGATTCAATATTAATGAGCATACGTACCTTCTCAGGGCACGCATGCTCATTGTATTGAATCTTGAATTGTCCAAGTGGGACAGTTTAGGAAAAAACCTTTTTCACACTCGTACAATAGTCATTTCAATGTTCAAATGCCTTATATACTTGTTGAAATCTCGGTTTGATGCATTTCCTTTTGTTTTCCTGGTGCATACTTGATCGTGGTGATTCTCACCGTGCTCGAGTCGTGTACTTGGAGACCGATGGGAAATGCTGCCAAAATTTTGTCAAGTATAAGGTATTTGAATATGGGAATAACTATTATCATCATCAGGACATGAGAGTCGTGGTCCATCCGATATGAGGATTCTTCTTATCCCTAGGGGGATAACGAGTAAGCTAATTTAATTTTTTAATATATATAAAGTATCGTTAATTTTTATTTACTTTTTTTTTATTTATAACATTTATTAATGCTCTAATTTTGCTGCAGCTTTCTGCCCGCGAAGGGCCCTTCTGATTCGTTATCAAAGATCCTGCGACGCAAGTTTGATGGTCCATGGCCTACATGGAAGGGCATCCCAGGGGGCCATAGGGATCAGTTGTTTCAAGAGTTTAAGGTAACAATTTATTAAGTTATTTAAATTAAATTTACATTATATATACACACACACACACACACACACACACACACACACACACACGAATTTCCTAACAACTGTAAGTTGCAGAAAGAGTATAGGTGGGACGTAGCTTTAGAGGGTCTCGTCAGGGACATATTTGAGCATAAAGGCTTACTGGTCATGAAGAATCTGACGAACAAGCTGAGGAATGGTAAGAATAAGGGGAAGTGGGTGGATCCTGAGATCAGGAGGCAGCTGGACCAGTACAGGGCTACTGAGAAGTTCCAGGAGATCCAGGCCACAGCTCAGCGTAATTGAGCTTCTGATGGTGGCGTATGTGCTTGGATCGGCGAGTCTAAATCAGCCGCCGCCCACTACGATAGCTGGTAATACATTAAACTTTTTCTGTGCAGAAAGCACAAAAACAGCGGGCCCCCACTGCTATGGAGTTGGTGGAGAGGACGAAGAAGTTGAAGTCGGGGACGTGGGTGAACGACAAGACCCGTAACTATGCTGTAAGCAAAAAACCAATTTGGTGTTTACTTGTAATTTATTATAAATTATTTATTAATATTGATTATAATTTTAACTAAATCTCTTCATCTATACTTTGTAGGTGGGCTTCAACGAGAAGAAGGAAGATGCCATATCACGTGCCTCACAGTCACAAGATGAGGCCTTGACTGGTGATGGCCCCAGCTCTCCTATCTCCGTCGACGATAATGCCATTTATTTGGAGGTCGTCGGGGGCAGGAACAAGGAGGGGCACGTGTATGGACTCGGACACCTGGGAGGCGAGTTTATCGCTTCATCATCCGGCACACCTGCTCCTTCCTACGCCGATACCGTCCCTCAGGAGCAGTTCAACCAAATGCAGGACACCATCACGCAGATGAACGCGGAGCTTCGGGAGAAGAGAGAGAGAGCATCAGATGGCGAACCAGATTGCACAGTTGACTCAGGCACACCAGCAGTTGATGCAGACGAGCATCGAGCAGGGTCAGACATTGCGGCTGGTGTTGGAGCAGATGAGGATCCAGACTCTAGTTGCTCAGGGTGATGCTCTGACGGTTGTGCCACCTGCTGTCGCTCCTCCTCCAGTTCCGCCGCCACCATCGATGTCTGCTCATCGCAGAGGACGATCGAAAGCGTAGCGTCGGTGTTACGGACGCTGAGGATGATTGGATTCCTCCACCTCCCCTTCATCATAATTGATTTTTTTTTTTCATATTTTTGACTTTAAACGATTCTTGTACGACACTTTGGATTATTATATATATATATATATATATTCATTATTTCTTATGATTGTATATTTCATTAGTAATTTGGTGTGTTTTATTAGTGTTTTTGCTAAACTTTAAAGAAAAACAGAAAAAATTTATTATTTAAAAATTTAAATTTAAATTTTTTTAATAAAAAACAATTTAGCGACCGAATTAGAAACCAATAATTCGGTCGTCAAACTTTACTTAACATTAACAAATTGTGGTCTAGATACCGAAAATCCGTCGCTAATATAGGTTAACAGTAACCAACATTGGCGATCGAACTAGCAACCAATTAACGGTCGCTAAAAATGGTTACCCAAAAAATGCGACCAACCGTGTAGCAACCGTTTTTTATTATTTAGAGACCGAATTTACGGTCGCCATTTAGCGACCGAATTATTATTTTGGTCTCTAAAAGCTTAGCGACCAGGTTATCAGCCACCACCATTAATCGGTCGCTAATTAGGTCGCTAAATTAAATAGCGACCGAATTAGAAAGTTTAGCGACCGAATATGCCGGTCGCTAAACAGTTGTTTTTTTGTAGTGACAGCTTTATGCTTTTTCAAATGGATGTTAAAAGTGCCTTCTTAAATGGCTTTATAAATGAAGGAGTATATGTCATGCAACCTCCTGGCGTTGAAACTACAAATCACCCTGAACATGTTTATAAGCTTAAGAAAGCATTGTATGGACTTAAGCAACCTCCTAGAGCTTGGTATGATAGGTTAAGTTCGTTTCTAATGGAAAATGGTCTTTACAGAGGAAAAGTAGACACAACTCTATTTAGAAAATCTATTAAGTCAGATTTCATTATAGTACATATTTATGTTGATGATATCATTTTTGGTGCTACTAATGAATCTATGTTCAAGGAATTCTCTAAGTTAATGCAGAAAGAATTTGAAATGAGCATGATGGGAGAACTTAAGTTCTTCCTTGGACTTCAAGTTAAACAGACTATCGACGAGGTGTACATCCATCAGACTAAGTATACAAAGGAACTTCTAAAGAAGTTTAAGATGGATGATTGCAAACCAATGATTACCCCTATGCACCCCACTTCAATACTGAATAAAGATGATAAAGAGAAAAAGGTAGACCAAAAGGAATATAGAGGTATGGTGGGATCTCTTTTATATTTGACTGCATCTAGACCAGATATAATGTTCAGTGTTTGCTTGTGTGCTCGTTTTCAATATGATCCAAGAGAGTCTCATCTCTCAGCAATTAAAAGAATATTTATATATTTAAAAGGTACTACTAATCTGGGTTTCTGCTTTAAGAAAAATGATGATTACAGATTAGTTGGTTTTTGTGATGCTGACTATGCTGGAGATAGAATTGAAAGAAAAAGAACTAGTGGAGGATGTCACTTCATTGGAGCTAACCTAGTATCATGGTCAAGCAAAAGGCAAAGTACCATTGCTCTATCAACTGCTGAAGCAGAATACATATCGGCTGCAAGCTGTTGCTCACAACTTCTATAGATCAAACACCAATTGGAGGACTATAATGTATTTGTAAGTAGTATTCCACTCATGTGTGATAATACTGTTGCAATCAATTTATCTAAGAATCCAATATTGCATTCTAGAGCTAAGCATATATAAATTAAACATCACTTTATTAGGGATTATGTACAAAAATGTGTGTTTGATATTCAATTTGTAGATACTGACCACCAATGGGCAGATATCTTCACTAAACCTCTTGCTGAGGACAGATTTATCTTTATAAGAAAGCATTTGAATATGTTGTATGTGGATTGAGCTAGTATATATTGTTAATTTGGTCGTCCATAGCATGTTTTCTCTACACGTCCACTAGTCATGACGTCCAAAGCAAGTGGATTCTACGCGTCCACTACCTATGTCTTTGTACGTCCACTCTTAGTCTTGTGTGGACTCGTCTATGCACACATTTATTTCTTATATTAATTTGTTCTTGAACACTTTTATATAAAACGCATCTCTTTCCTTGTTGAGTCAGCTACCCACATGAATCCCATCGTAACTTTTTACGGTTCCAAGATTACCAACGCTGTTTTACACTTAATGACATGTCTTGTCATTATCTTTTTTTTTGGAAACTGTTGGTTTTCAGAAATCTTTAAAAGTAACCTCTTTCCCTCTGAAAATCTTTTCGTATCTCTTCATCCCTACCAACCTCTCTCTCTGAATCTTTCGAACTCTTTGACTCCCTTGCTCTTTCAAAAACTCTTCTTACTCAACAATGGCTTCAACCACTACTCCCATGCCTGCTTTTGCAACTGATACGATGTCCATATCCGTGGAACACCACTTCAACTTCGGAATTCTACAATAATACAACTTGGATGTGAGCAAGTTCATCAACGCTGCTGGCTGGGATGGAATCTTCTTGGAAAAGGACTTAGTTTATCCCGATCTGATAAGGGAATTCTGGAGGAGAACAAAGATCTCTGAAACCGAAGTTGTCGGATTCGTGCTGGAAAGGAAAGTGATAGTATCACATAAAACCATCTCTGATGCAATTGCTTGTGCTCAAGAAGGATTATTCTTCACTGAGAACTGGGAAGAATACCTAAGTGGTGCTGAAACAATTGCTGTTACCCTTATGAGGCAAGACAGTGTGAGAAATCATTCTTGGAAATCATCTGAGACGAAAGATCACATCAGAATTCTTCACCAGATTCCGAACAAGGTGGTGCTGCATAGGATTGGCTCCAAGGACAATTTATCAGCTCTTCACAAGTTTTGCCTTTGCCATCTGGTTTTTGAAACCAATATTAACCTTCCATGGATCCTATTTCATCGCTTCAAGGATGCCATTACCAACAGAGAATCTGCCTCTCACATTAGTTTCACCCATCTCTTGTCAAAAATTCTCAAGCAACAAGGCGTGTACGATATTCTAAGTGCAAAGCCTAAAAATGAACAAGAAAGACTCCTTTGTGAGAAAGGATTGCAAGCTGTTGACTTTGGCAGAGTAAATCTTAGTGGCATGCAACTCAGCACTTACAAGCAAGTGGAGCTGGAAAAACTTGAAGAGAAGATGAAGGTTAAGGAAGAAACTCTTGAAGCCAACAAAGATGCAATTCTTGGTTTGAAGAAAGGAACCAAGAGAAAAACTATGGATGTGAGACAACCCATTCCCAAGAGGACTACTAGAGGATCGGTCTCCTCTGTATCCTCTGGTGCTACTCGTCCACCTGCACCAAAGAGGGCAAGGAAAGTCATTATGTCTGAAGAAGAAGACGATGACGAACTCCCTATTGCTACTATTCTTGAAAAACAAGCTGATGTTGTTGCCGGTCCAATTGCTAAGAAGAAAAGGCAACCAGCAAAGAGGGCTAGAACATCCTTGACTTATGAGGTAGTAATCTCTGCTAATGACCCTGTTAGGTTAGCAGTAGATGAATTAGTATCAAATTTGACAACTCTTGATGATAATTTCTCTGCTCCACATGATGTGGGTGATGCTTATGTTCCTACTCTGCCACAATCACCACCCTCACCACTACCACATATAGATAACAATATTACCATTGAAGCCCCCTTTCCAAAACCCTTGAAAACTCTATTTCCACCCATAATTTCCTCTTCCACTCTCTATGCTGGCAATTCTGAAAATTGGGTCAAAGTACAGAGAGAATGGAAAATACTCTTCCACACCATTCCACATGCACCAGAACTCATCCTAAACAGATGGTATCCCCTGGTTGAATATGAGTTTGAACCCCTCAACATCTACCCTTACTGGGTCAACCCTGAACCCCACTCTCCAACTGGTCCATTCCCTTCTCAAATGTTCAATGAACATGGACCTCTCCTCACCCACCTTCCCCACCAAGGATTCCCTGCCAAGAAAATCTACCCCAACTTAGTGAAACTTCCACCTCTTAAACCTTTCACTGATGGAGTAGAAAGAGTTATCATATTTGATTGGCATACAGATCCAAACAAGAAAAATCTTGGAAGTGTTCTTGAGAAAAGAGCCAAATCCTCCAGGTAAATTCCTTTTGTCAGGGATCAGACTGCAAAATGGATGACTTTCAAACATCCAAGTATATATGGAGCTGCTGTTGACCAGTTTGTGGACACACTAATGTATGAGATGCTGAAATGGGAATTCAGCCACTCCAGAGCAGACAGAGCTGCACGTTTTGTCCCTCCAACTTGGTTAAGACACTTCACTTCTACAAATGTTGGAGTCAAGCCCAACAAGATCTGTCCTAGATTGACAATGATTGATCTAAACAAGGACAAGGACAGGAAGCATCCAAGGCACAAAGGAAAGATTCCAGTAGTTGAAGACATCATGTTGGATCTTCATTCTGAACCCTTTGACCACTCACAGATGGATTACATTCAATCCTTTCCAATTAATATGGTCAATGAGGCTAACTATGCAGGAGCCTTCTGGCAATCCCACCTAATTCACTGCACCAGAGAAGCCTCCACTTCTGGCCTGTCTACTGAAGAGAAGAAGAAGACTCCTGAATTCAGAGGCAGATGTGGACTCTCGAGTGTCAGATATTTGATCTTCAAGGATCTGTGGGGTCTGCCTATAACCAGTCGTGATGTGGAAATTCGTAATCCAATTCACTGGGCAAAGGATATCCCTGAGCCGGTTATACAATATGCTTTTGCCACAGCTTCAACCTCATCCTTTGAGAATATATCTGAAGAATTGGTTGGGGAAGGCCCTGAGCTGAATGTGGAAATCTTTTCAAAACCTGTTTGAGCCTTCAACTCCTTTACCTGATGTTGTTGCTGTTGTTGAACCAACTCTGACAGAGCAGTCTGATGAGATATGTGCTTCTAAGAAAGGTGCTGAGTCTGCTAAGACATCTTCCTAACCATTAGCTCTTGCTATGGTTCATCCTCCAGCCCATGCTCAAGACACTGTCTCAGACTCTGCTGAGAGCTCAAGACAATTATCTTTGCCATTGGCAGAATTGTTGATGATAAGGTTGGAAAGATAGTTGAAGAAAAGACTGGGCAGATGGCACAACAAATCGAGGAAAGAGTGCAAAAGCAAGTGCAAGACACCTTGGCCCCTTCAAATGCCATGGTGACTCAAGTGATGGCCTTGCTAATGGAATTTCATAAAAATCAAAATCCAAACCAACCCCCTCCACCACCTCCTTCTTCTTAGAATATCTTCTTTGTTATTTTATTTTGCTGACAGTGATGGTCCACTCCCTTTTTACCTTTTTGGCTGATGACTAAAAAGGGGAGAAAGGAAACGAAAGAAAATTATATATAAAAAGTCAGTTGTTGAAAAGCACTTATATGTTTGCATTTGCATCTACTTGATAAATTGATCTGCTTTGCTTATATTATCTGCTTTGATATTTACTTGCTCTTAGACTTGTGAATGATAAGTGTTTGTATCTATCTGTTAGTCTGCTTAAATATTTAAATACTTTGTCTTAGGGGGAGCCTTGCAAGCTCTCTTAGACTTTACTATTTAAATTTAATCAGTTTTTGTCATCATCAAAAAGGGAGAGATTGTTGGAACCAAAGTGGTTTTGGATTTAATAATCTCTAAGTTTTGATGCTAACAAAAAGGATTAAATTTGCTTGGCAAAGTGTTAGTTGAGATCTAACGAGTGAGTTCAGTTTATGCAGGAATATTCAAAATAATATAAGGTGTACAATGCTTGGACTCGTGCAAAGAATTAGCCGTCCAAAGGTTATTTAAACTGTTTATATTTTAATCAATAAGTAGACTGGTTTTCCTTAGTAGATGAGACTATAAATGAATACCTAAATAACTTGTTAGGTATAGCAAGTCCAAAGACTTGAAAATAAGCACGTCCATTTTGCCCCGTCAGCAGACGAGTGCTATCCTTGTAACTCAAGTAGTGCCTAAACTAAAACTCAGTAGAAGTCAATAGTGCCACGTCATTGGATGGGGGTTCTCTAATGTATGGAGGTTCTTCCACCTCAGTGGACGAGCATAATTAAGATATTGTATAGATGCTTTCTTAAAACTAAGTAGACGGTTCTATATGTTTTATATGTTTACTACCTTGAATGTAATTTAATGCAATCTGGTCCACAATGAATTTATTTCAAATAATTGATATTTATTTCAAATGAATATTTATTCTTTCCATTTGTCTTTATCCGATTTAATGTCTTATTTCCCTTGAAAAAGTTCATAGTACTATCAAGGAAATAGAAAAGAAAATAGTACAATTGGAATTGCAAAACGATCTGTACGATGACATCTTTATTGCTAGACAAAAGCTGGGTATACACAAAGGAGGAAAGAAAGCTTTTCAACTCACCAAAATCAAGCTATCAGTCTCAACGGATATCATGCAATTAATTCTATCTCTAAATGGGATTATTCAAAGTAACCATTGAAGAATTACAAGAGCAGAAGAAGGTCACTATATAAGTAGAAGACCTCAGATACTGAAGAATAACTTTTTTATAGCCTAACTTCTACCAATACAATTCTTGAGAAGACAAGCTCTCATTCTTTAATTCTTTCAAAATCAAAAGTCTGTAATCTTTTAGTTTGAATATTTTTGTAATATTCAACTGATCTTAAACTGTCATACTCTCACACTTAGTGAGTTAAGAAGATCAACCTTTAAATCTCTGTGATAGAGTTAGAGCCTGAAGAGGCTTGGTAAGAAATGAATACTTGTAGCCTGAAGAGGTGTTGAATACTTGTTGTGTAATCTATTTGGAGAAATAGTGGAAGGGACTGGACGTAACTCTTGGTTGGAAGAGAATGAGCCAGGATAAGATATCTTGAGTGAATTTTCTATCCCTAAACTCTTCAATTTATTTGCTTATACTAACTGTGGGGTTTTGATATTGCTTTTGTTAATCTTTTAAAAAGGATTTCTTGTGTGCTTTATCTTTTTATCTTCTGCTAGTGAAAAAGTTGTTCCAAAGGGTTTTTGTAAAAATAATTAACAAACACAATTTACCCCTCTTCTTGTGTTTGCTTGTGCCAACTTCATTTCCTTCCAGCCAAGCTAGCAACACTAACTGGCCCAAACTGATCCATGTGTAACAACTGAAGAGGTCTAGAGGTTGATACTTGGTTTTAGATTTGAAACTTGATTTTACTTGTTTTCCACTCTGACATGCATCACACAAGACATCTTTCATAAAACTAATATCAGGCAATCCTCTCACAAGGACATCCGTTTTTCAATTTTGAAATTAGTTTCATACTAGCATGTCCTAGTTTCTTATGTCACAACCATCTTTCATCCTCTTTAGACATTAGACAGGTTAAACTCTGATGTGAGAGATCAGTCAGTTCAATATTATAGAGATTTTGTTGCCTTCTAGCTGAAAAGAAGGTTTTGCCACTAATGTCTTTAACTATGCATAAATCCTTGGTAAATGAGACATCAAATCCACTGCCACTTTATTGACTTATGGTAAGCAAATTGTGTTTTAATCCTTCAACCATAAGAACATTAGATATAGAGGGAAGAGGAGGTTTACCACCAATAGTACCAATGCCTATAACCTTCCCTTTCTGATTGCCTCCAAAGGCAACATGTCATCCTTTCTTAAGTTGGAGGTCCAAGAACATAGACCTTTCTCGTGTCATATGTAGCGAGCAACCACTGTCAAGGTACCAAGTGGTGTTTTCTGTGTCCTATTAAGGACATCTGCCACAGGAATTATTTGGTCTTTAGGTACCCATAATTTTCTGGGTCCTTTTCTGTTAGTTCTAGGAGTCTGTGAAGACTTCCTTATCTTCTTATGGATACACTTAGACATAACATGTCCAGTTTTTCCACAGAAGTTACAGACAGGTATGGATTTAATGAAAGTTGGCTTAACAGACACTTTAGAGGTTTTAGTTGATACTTTATGATGTGTCTGGTGAACATATCCAATACCTTCTTTGTTAATGGAGTGTCTATGATAGCCAAGCTGCTTAGTCGGATTGTCTATACCATTAACAAATTTGGCAAGATCATAAGTGAGCTCTTCCACTTTTTGTTGAAGTTTTCCAACTTTTCAGACTGTGATGCTTCACTAGAGGTCTTAGCTTTATCAGTCTTTTCAGTCTTCAGCTCCTTGTTCTCCTTGGCCAGTTTCTCACACTCTTGAGATTTCTGCTTATGCTCACTAATGAGATTTACATACTCTCTTTACATAAGCAGTTGGTTTCCTCCAGCAAATCCTCATAGGCATCAAATAATTCCTCATAGTCAGGATGTACCTCATTATCTGAATCTGAGTCAGTGTTGGCCATCAGACAAAGATTAGCTTCTTCCTCTGTCTCTTCATCATCAGAAGATGTTGACTCCAGATCCTCCCAAGTAGCCATCATTCCTTTCTTCTTCTTTTTGAAGAACTTCTTAAAAGGGACTTTCTTGAGTTGAGGACACTCAGCCTTGATGTGACCAGGCTTCTTGCACTCATAGCAGACAATTGAACTCTTGTCTGTTGTAGTGGATTCTTTGAAGTTCTTGTCCTTGTTGAATCTTCTGAATGGCTTATCCTTTCTGAATTTCTTTTTCTGTAAGAGAAACTTTATCTTCCAGTTTAGGAGAGATAACTCTTCATCACTTTTAGAATCCTTGGTTTCAGACAGGTCAATATCACTGGATAACTCGTCTGTCTTTAGAGCTTTTGAAGCCTTTGATGACTTATGACCAGCCTTTAGAGCAATTGACTTCTCCTTCTTTGTTGTAAATCCATCACCAAGTTCCTGCTCATGAACAATGAGTGAACCAAGAAGTTCATCCATAATCAAGGTAGTGAGATCCTTGGCTTGAGAGATAGCAGTGACCAAAGGTCTCCACTGCTAAGGAAGACTTCTCAGTATCTTTCCAACTTTCTCAGCATTAGTATAAATTTTCCTAAGAGACTTCAGGTCATTGATGGTAGTTTGGAATCTTTCTATCATCTAAGCAACAGACTCTCCTTCCACCATGAGAAATAGTTCATACTTCCTGACAAATATGGCAATCTTTGATTCCTTAACTTTGATTGTTCCTTTATATGTGACAGCTAAAGTATCCCATATTTCTTTAGTAGAATCACAGGCACATACTTTTCAAATTCTTCAAGACTGAGAGTACAAATGATGTTGTATCTGGCTTTGTGATTTAGCTCCCATTTTGCCTTTTCTACAGGGGTCCACTAAGCTTTTGGCTTGTCAGTGTTGTCATCAATTTTAGGAATGAATGAATCATCAGTGTTGACATCCCAGAGATCAGAGTTTGTAGATAGAATGAACCATTGGAATCTATCTTTCCAATAGTTGTAGTTTTCTCCATTGAAGAATGGAGGTCTGGTTAGGGAAGCTCCTTCAGTCCGGTGGCTCCCACTTGAACTAGCTCCAGCAGTCATGTCTATTCTTCAGGACCTTTATCTCTACACTGTTAGATGCTTAACCCAGAGGCTAACCTCTGATACAAACTGAAATAGACAACTATAAATACGAGAAGGGGGGATGAATTGTGTTTATCAGAAATTAAAACAAAGTTCAAAACTTTTTGCACACAAAAGCTAGGTTCAGACAAGTGTGAAAAACACTGCACAGACAGGTGACCTGTCTGGTGTGATTTTAACTTAAAAGTACACAACTTGAAAACAAGATTGATATTCACACTTTAACTCCTTTAGTTAGATAGCAGATAATATAATCAAAGCAACTAAAGAGTTTAAGGGAAGAGAGATAAGCACAGCTATTTATCCTGGTTCACCCTTTAACACTAGGGCTACATCCAGTCCTTGGCTGCTGATAACTCTTTGAACGAAGAGTTATTTAAATCCTTTTTACTGTGATTCTTTGAAATCCTTAAGGTTTTAAGTTTCGTTTTTAATAGAAAATGTTAGTGTGTCAATATTTGTGTTAAGTTTAGTGAATATCAACCATTTGCTCTTGATTGCTCTATCATTGTCTAAAAATTGTGTCTTGGTATGCAGAAAGCTTGCTGGAGCAAGGCTGAAGCATTGGGATATAAGGACTTGGTTGTTGCAGCAAGGACTACCTTCCAGTAGTATTGCACTAAAGGACAAAAGTTGACAAAGACACCTTTCCTCTCTCCTCAAGGGCGCTGGCGCTGTCACTTGTAAGGATGCACACGTGCCTAGGATCAGTTGCCCTACATCTTTTAGAATTTGGGCTAGGGTTATTCTATGAATTCTTTTTGGTTTTTGACCCAAAATGGAATGAAAGATAATAGGGTTTTGTGTACTATAAAAGCATTATAGCAACCCTAGTGAAAGGGGACTTTTGGAACATTTAATTTACACATTGTCTTGTTGAGAGCGGTGCTGGTTTTCTTTCTTCCTAAGCTGCTACTGCTGCTGTGTTTCTTCCTTGTTCTTCCTTTGTAATGGTTTCTTGCTATTCTCTTATATTTGTTCTTTGTAAGCTCACTATAATCTAAACTCTTTAAGCTTTGGGTATGCTAGTATAATGAATGTTTAGTTGAATTATGTGATGGCTATGTTTGCATCTTCTTTTATCACACATTTAATGTTGTTTGATTAAGAGTGATCAACTTGATTGAATACTTAGCTTGCTAAATTTGGAAGAATTAAGTAAGTGGAAACTTGATAAAAGATAGGGGTTAAGTCATTAATTGAAAAATTAATTGATGACGAGTGGGCTAGGAATAGCTATTCATGTCCCTGGGCTAGCTGGAACGAGCTTTAGTTAGAGGGTGGTGTAATTAATCTGAATCTAGGAATAGAACAAAGTTAATGAACCTAACCATGTAGTGTTGGAAAACACACTTTAAATTCCTGGAGCTAGATGCTAGAGCATGGTCGGAGCATAATGAGGGCTAAACAAAATTTATGCTGCAGCATACCTGAAGCTGTTTTAATTATTTAAATCAACAGATCGTCCTTTTTCTGTTAACAGGTTTTAATTTCAAGTCACAGCTTGTTTATTTTCTAGCATCAACACCCTTATTTCAATTTGTTTGCACACAACAATTTTTGGTTACCTCATCCTAACTCCTGGACTTATAATCTGAACTGGAATTTTGTTGCATCAATTTAATCCCTGTGGGAACGATATCTGAACGAAAGTTCTATATTACTTGACGCGATTGTGTATACTTGCTCAAGCTTAAAGACATCTGTTTTTAAGGCAACAAGTTTTTGGCGCCGTTGCCGTGGATTGTGATTGGTGTTAAAATTCTGTTTTTAGATTATTAGTTCTGTAGTTAGTGGTACTGATACTTTTAGTGCCTTGCTGTAGCATAGGATACTAAATCCTTATGCATAGGTTCTTTTCACCTAACTACGGATTTGATCCAGAGATAGAAAGGACATTTAAAAGGCTTAGAAGAGGTCAAACGTCTCAACCTGTACCTGAGTTGGTTCTGAGTACTCCAACTGACTCCACACCTAATTCTTGTGAAGCATTGTCTCCTGCTGAATCATAAATCGCTGAAGAAGCACCACAAGACAGCATGGCTATGGCTAATGACAAAAACTATGCCATAAGGGGGTATGCAGTGTTTGACCCTGAAGCTATGAACACATGGATAATAAAGACTCCCATCACTGCACCTCAGTTTGAATTCAAGCCAGTGATGTTACAAATGTTGCAAACAATTGGCCAATTTAATGGAGCTGCAATAGAGGACCCTCACTTGCACCTCAAATAGTTTCTGGATGTAGCAAGCAACTTCAAGATCCCAGGAGTCACTGATGATGCATTTAGATTAAGATTATTTCCATTCTCCTTGGGAGGAATGGCTAAAAACTGGCTAAATTCCATGGATGCAAATTCAATTGATACTTGGAACAAACTTGCTGAAATTTTTTTGACCAAGTTCTTCCCACCAACTATGAATGCCAAGATGAGGAATGTCATCACTTCATTCAGGCAGCATGATGATGAACCACTATTTGAAGCATGGGAGAGATTTAAGCAACTCACTAAGAAGTGCCCCCACCATGGTATTCCATTTTGTATTCAGATGGAGCACTTCTATAATGGAGTTTTACCTAGCTCAAGGATGACGTTAGATGCCTTAGCTGGAGGCAGTATCCTCACTAAATCCTACAATGAGGCTCATGCTCTGATAGAAGGGATAGAAGCCAACAGCTATCAGTGGCCAACAGTAAGACAAGTTTCTGGAAAAGGCAATGCTGCAGCAGGAGCATATGAAGTAAGTGAAGTTGCAGTACTGTCAGCTCAAATGACTTCTAACTATAATGGTTAGGGAACTGACTATGGCAAATCAAGGAAATTCCTTTGCTCCACCCATATTGACTGAAGAGATGGTGAATGAACAAATTTACAAGGCTGATGTTGTGTCATGTGTTTATTGTGGAGGAGATCATGTGTTTGAGAATTGCTCTGCAAACCCTACTGTAGTCAGCTATGTGGGAAACAACCATTACAAAGGCAATAATTCATTTGGAAACGCAGGATGGCAGCAATCACAACATCCTAATCTAAGGTATTCCAATTGCAGCAACACATTGAATCCACCCTCTGGTTACAATCAACAACAACAGCCTAAGCAGCAATAACCCCAATTGCAGTAGAAAACTCCAGATTCATCATTAAAAGTTGTACTAAAGGCATTCATGACAGAGACCAAAGCTCGAATGAGAAACTTAGAGAATCAAGTGGGACAGTTGGCCAATGCAATCAACTTAAGGCAGACTGGCTCATTACCTGCTTCTACTGAAGACCCCAAGGCCTTAAGTTCTAGAGGGGGTAAAGAACAGTGCAAGGTAATCCATTTAAGAAGTGGTAAAGATGTAGAAGTTGCAGAACCAAATAAAAGGTGCCTGATGCTGTATCACACCCTGCTATGCCCAAATTGATGCCGAAAAGGCCTCCACCACCCTTCCCTCAGAGACTAAAGAAAGCTCACCAAGAGAAACAATTCAACAAGTTTCTGGATGTACTAAAGCAGCTTCATATAAACATACCCTTGGTAGAAGCTCTGCAACAGATGCCCAATTACACAAAGTTCATAATAGATGTGCTCACTAAGAAAAGAAGATTGGGAGAATTTGAAACTGTTGCTATGACTGAAGAATGCAGCATGATGTTGCAGAACAAAATGCCAAGGAAAATGAAAGATCCTGGAAGTTTCACCATACCATGTTCCATTGGAGACACCTACTGTGGTAAAGTTGTATGTGACTTGGGAGCAAGCATCAACCTTATGCCCATGTCTATTTTCAAGAAGCTGGGAATTGGAAAAGCAAGGCCTGCATCTGTTACTCTTCAGCTGGCTAACAGATCCATCGCATATCCAGAAGGGAAAATTGAAGATATGTTGATCAAGGTCGATAAATTTGTATTTCTTGTGGATTTCATCATTTTGGATTTTGAACCAGATAGAGAGGTTCCCATCATCCTAGGGAGACCATTCTTGGCAACACGAAAAACCCTGATTGATGTGCAAAAGGGAGAACTTACCATGAGGGTTAATGATCAGCATGTTACATTTAATGTTTTCAATGCCCTGAAGTACCCTGATGAGGGTATGGAAGAATGCTCTCGCATTGAGACATTTGATGAACTGATGCAACAACAATTTCTGAAGAACCATATAGACTATGCTGCAGCATCAGCAGAAGATGAAAATTTCCCTGATGAGGATTCTGACAAATCCTTGGACAGCAAGGCAGTGCAACATATGTGGACTAAAAAATATGAGTCATTGGAGGAAACTGATGACACTGTTCAAGACAATATTCCTTCTATTGTTAAATCTCCATCCCTTGAACTAAAAGAATTACCAAGTCACTTGAAATATGCTTACCTTGGTGATGATAATACTTTTCCTGTTATCATCTCTGCTTCACTGAATGGCCTGTAAGAAGAACAATTGTTGACAGTGTTAAAAAGGCACAAAAAGGCAATAGGGTGGCAGATAACAGATATCAAGGGGATTAGTCCATCAATATGCATGCACATAATTTTTTTGGAAGAAGGCTCAAAAGATAGTATTGAAAGTCAGAGAAGGTTGAACCCAATTATGAAAGAGGTAGTCAAAAAGGAGATTATAAAGTGGCTGCATGCAGGGATTATCTATCCTATTTCTGACAGTGTTTGGGTGAGTCCAATCCAATGTGTTCCTAAGAAAGGAGGTGTGACTGTCATCACTAATGCGAAGAATGAGATCATCCCCACAAGAACTGTGACTGGTTGGAGGATTTGCATGGACTACAGAAATTTGAACAAAGCCATAAGGAAAGACCATTTCCCCTTGCCTTTCATTGATCAAATGTTGGACAGACTTGCTGGGAAGGATTATTACTGAAATAGACAACTATAAACACGAGAAGGGGGGTTGAATTGTGTTTATCAGAATTTAAACAAAGTTGAAATCTTTACGCATACAGAAGCTTGGTTAAGACGAGTGGAAAGATACAGGACAGACAGGTGAACTGTCTGATGAAATTTTAACAGTGACTTAGACAAACACACCACTTGGAAGACGGATAAGAAAACTAAGGCAACTAAAGAGTTTATAAGGAAAGAGAGATTAACACAACTATTTATCCTGGTTCACTCTTCAAAGCAAAGATCTACGTCCAGTCCTTGGCAGCACCAAGTCCAATATAACTGATCAGGTTACAGACTCCAAGTATTGTTTGCACACCTAGCCTCTTCAGGCTCCAAGATAAGTATTCTTTGCACACCAAGCCTCTTCAGGCTCAAAGATAAGTATTCTTTGCACACTTAGCCTCTTCAGGCTCACTCAGGTTTGTTTGAGAGATTTGGTTTGTAATAAATACAACTTCAGACAGACAAAACTTTCACTAACACTCAGAGAGTGGTTTAAATGTAAAGCTTAGGAAAGTCCGCGTAATAAGTTCAAATGATTGAAGAATACATAATGAAAGAATGAAGATATTAATGCACAGAGTAATGGCTCTTTAATGCTATGTGTATTCTCTCTCTCTCTTTTTTTTATCTTCAATGACTTCTGTATTTATAGTCTTCAAGCATTTAGGATCCGTTAGAGACATTCCCTCAGATGTTGGCTTCAATCAGAACTTCATTAAATGCAATAGAGTCGTTCTGGGCAACCATTAATGCAATAGGAATGTTGGTTGTACTCTAACATGAAGGATCATGGCTTTATGCATCGTGATACAGCCATATCAGAGTTGTGCAGTGAGCTTTTTGTACTTTGCTGAGTACAATACCCTTTTCGTGTAAGGACCAGAGGTACTAGGGAATAAAGCATATTGGAAGCATTCTTTAACTGGTCTTTGGTTCTGATAACCGAGGTTGCTTGAGAGAGTAACTTCTGACTTTTCTTGATAGACGTGAGACTGAGTATGAGAGAAGGCTTCAAGTCTCTTTCTGATGGGACAGGCAACAAAAGCTTGTTTGGTCCTTGATTCTTCAACGGGTAATCTCAGACAAGTGTAGGAACTCGTGGGGAGACACATTGAAGAGTCAACAGACAGGTTGACTTTCAGTTATCCAGACAGGTAGTCACTTATGAGTAGATAGATGATTCTTACAGTTTTAATCTACATACTAGATAGACAGGTTAGCAACCAATATGAAGGTTAATTAAATCATTAACCAATGTTTAGTTCTCATCAAAACTTAGGGAAATGCACATCAGACATTTTAGAGACTTAACAATCTCCCCCTTTTTATGATGACAAACATTGAGATGATTTAATGAACCTCAGAAAATATCAACAAAGAAAATAGCATATATCAGATAGGTTGAAATTTTCTTAAGCAGACAGGTCATGCAAATGCTTGATCAGACATTAAGATTAACTATGCAATCCATTTAACTTAGTCACACATACGTTTGACTTGTTTTACTTTGAAATTATTATCAGAGCAATCTTACTTAAGATTTATCTGAGAAATTATAGAAACTATCATAACATACTCATGTCCATGTATTATTTAAGATCATATCATATTCATTTTCCCGTTCTCCTATATCACATTTCTACATTTCTCCATTTCTATATTTCTCCCCCTTTTGTCAACCTCAAAAAGGAATAAACTATGAAAGCATTAAAGAAATAAGGAGAAATTTATTTTATTCATCATGAACGTTTACAAGTACAAGGTAGTCTATATACCTAAAAACTACATAAATTGACTAATTAACAAAAATAAAGCAGCACCCCTTTGCTCTAAGAGCAGCCAAGCTCGCCTTTCTTTATCTGGCTGTCTTCTTAAGTCTTCTACTTGTCCTTGAAGCAGATGAAAGTCTTGTAAGGCCACTGTTTGTGAAGAGACAGACAGAAACGAGTGCCAGGGTAAGGGTAAAACTGGGGGTGCCTTAGGTAGAGATAGGGGAGAGGTGATGGAAGGGAAGAAAAGTTCATGGAGAGGTTGAAGGGCATAGAAGGGAAGAAAGACGAATTTGAAGATAAGACTGGTTCTGACACAGTCAGTATCAGGTGAAGGAAACACACAGGAAAGTCTCTCGGACAGAGACAATCTGATGATTGTTATTTGAATAGGTGGGGGGAGAGGTGTTTGAGCTAATAAAGAATCAATATGGCAGAAAAAAGAATTAGATCATGCGACTAACATAAAGAATACCTAGACCTATGTGGTAGCATTACAAAAGAAGCAGGATAGTGAGTTCCAGCTAAAGTTCTAATAAAGATAATAATAGGTGGGTAGAAGAAAAGTTCTCTACAGGGGTTAAGAATATGAGGCGAAGGAGAAGGGATGAAAGAGACATGTGAGATACTTGCAAATAAAAGAGATTGCAGATCAGACACAAAGAGTCTTGATGATATGCCAATTAGTTCTTTGGGAGCAGAGTCCCTGTGAACAACTGTGTACTGACAGTCATCAGGTACAATAGTGAAAGAAGATTTTTGAGTTTGAAAGGAGGAGACATGTGAAGAAATAAGAGATGCAACAGAAAGAGGTTGAACAAAATGGGCAAATGGAGAAGAGACAGATGGGTTGATGATACCTTGATGAGAAAGGGAAGGTGTGAACACCCATTTTTGTCTGTCTTTTATTCTAATTTTTATAATATTATATTTCAAGGAGACTAATAATAATAGAGAAGAGATAAAAAAGAAAAAAAAGAAAAAACGAAGAAAGGAGGGGGCTCATAACTAATTTGCTGTTGGACGGGGTGGTCCCGTCCAGTCCATTGGACTTGCTAATGGACGGGGTGGTCCCGTCCAGTCCATTCCACTTGCTGTTGGACGGGGAGGTCCCGTCCATCACATTGGACTTGCTGATGGACGGGGTGGTCCCGTCCAGTCCATTGCAATTGTTGTTGGATGGGGAGATCCCGTCCAGTCCATTTGACTTGCTAATGGATGGGGTGGTCCCGTCCAGTCCATTCCACTTGCTATTGGACGGGGAGGTCTCGTCCATCACGTTGGACTTGCTAATGGACGGGGTGGTTCCGTCCAGTCCATTGCACTTGCTGTTGGACGGGGAGGTCCCGTCCAGTCCATTGGACTTGCTAATGGACGGGGTAGTCCCGTCCAGTCCATTCCACTTGCTGTTGGACGGGGAGGTCCCGTCCATCACATTGGACTTGCTGATGGACGGGGTGGTCCCGTCCAGTCCATTGTACTTGCTGTTGGACGGGGTGGTCCCGTCCAGTCCATTCCACTTGCTATTGGACGGGGAGGTCCCGTCCATCACATTGGACTTGCTGATGGACGGGGTGGTCCCGTCTAGTCCATTGCACTTGCTGTTGGACGGGGTGGTCCCGTCCATTACATTTGACTTGATGTTGGTCGGGGCAGTCCCGTCCATTGCCTTTGCTGTTGGACGGCGAGGTCCAGTCCAGTGCGTTGCATTTTCTATTGGACGAGGAGGTTCCGTCCACTTCAATTAGTTAATTTTCTGTTAGACGAGGAGGTTCCGTCAACTTCAATTATTTAATTTTCTGTTTGACGAGGAGGATCCGTCCGCTGCAATTATCTAATTTTTTGTTGGACGAGGAGGTCCGTCTAGTGTATATCTACTTTTGCATATCTAAGTTTCTGTTGGGTGAAGAGATTCCTTCCACTGCAATTTTATTTTCAAGCTGGAGGCTAAAGAATAAAGAAAGAAGAAGAAGAAGGTAATGAAGAAAGGACGAAGAAAAGAAGGAGAAAAGGACAATCAACAAAAAAGGAAAGGAGATTGAGTTACTTCTCCTAACCCTAAAAAACCCTATTTTACATATCAGATAAGACCTCTTTTCCTCCTCCCACTCCTCTACCCATCGGTCCTTCTTCTTCCCCATCTACTCCCTCATTTTAACTTAGCAACCCCACTCCTAACCCTAAAAAAACCATCTTACACATTAGACAAAACCCCCCATCTCCTTCTCTCTTCAAACACGCAACCTTCACATCAAATCACCTCCCTTCCACTGCTTGCGCCGCCCCCATCTGGACACACGCCATTGCTGCTCAGAACCACCCAAGCCTCGGATTTCGTGAAGACCAACCTAGAAGCCGCTGGGTAAGAAGAAGCATGAAGCCCTCTCCTCCATCTATAAAAGGAGGGGACGGAAACAGAAGAGGGGGGGAGGGGGGGGGGGATCTAACATTTTCTTTAGGGGAGATTTTTATGTAACATTTTCTTTGTGAAGAAGAGAGAATAGAGATCTGAGTTTTTTTTCTCTTCTTTATTAGAGTGGTTAAGAAGGAAGAGTTAAAAGAGTCAGTGAGATTGAAAGGTAAAGGTTTTGATCTTGAAATCTTACCACTGGGAGAAAACAAAATCATTGTTATTCTGCTCTCATTTGGTAATCTTTGTTCTCTTTGTTGATATTATTCATAAGTTTCTCTTGACATTTTATTTTTCAGTGTCTCTGTTTATGACAAAAGAAAACCCATGGATATTGAAACAGAATAAGTTAGTAAAAATGTTTCATTCTCGTCTCTGTTTACTATGATGTTCCTGCACCTCTATCTACTGAATGATTTAATAAAATATTTCATTGTTGTTCTATTTTCATAAGGTAAAGCTACTTTTACATAAAAATAGAAGATGATCACTTAATTAAAACAAACTTATTTCTAGGGTTGCCCTATGACAAGTGTCATGTTCAACCCTTTAGATTTTGAGGTTGCGCCGTGGACTTACGTGTCATGTTCAACCTCATTTAGTTGTAATAAAAAAAAATTCACAACTAAAGATGTTTTTTTAAAAAAAAACGATTTTCGGGGTAAAACAAATATTTTCAAAGTTATTAATAATTTACACAACTAATTTTGGGTAACCATTTTTATGGATGTTCTAGGGTGCTGCGGGGTTAAGTCTCCATGCCTTCCCTAGACGTAATCGACTCCCGAACCCGAAGCTTTTTCTTAAAGGGTTTTCTAACTTTCCCGAAATTAAATAAAGTTGGTGGCGACTCCATGTTCATTCTCTAAAAGAAACACCAGTTTTTCTTTGGTCGCTACAGATGGCGACTCCACTGGGGATTTCTTTTAAGAGGGTCAAGCCCGTAAAAATTGGTTTTGCAAATTTTTAGTAACTTGCAGCTTGTTTGTTTTACCTTTTATGGCTATATCTTACTGTTTTTTTACTTACAATAATTAAATGACAAAACTAAAAAATGTTTTTTATTTTAGTGATGTTTGTTTGGATTGTCCTTTTGGTTGGGTTTTTCCTCTTATTTAAATGAGAAGAATTAGTTGTACATGCATTTTAACTCATGTTATTGTTATATATGTTTCACTAACAATGTTTTTGTTTCCTCCTTTTTTTTTCATGTTTTAACAATAGGGTAGAGGACTTATAACCATTTTTATATATACCTATGTTTTAGTTTTGCAGGTTTTTCTTGTCTTCTCTTTTTATTTTTACTTTTAAGTGTTACAGGTTTGTATGCCCCCTTCACACACATCACTATCACATGTTGCACACACTTAGCTCTATACCCGAGCTTGCTCAAAAACCCAAGGATTAGGCGGTGCTCCGACGTTGTCATTGAAGAGGTCTTGTACCTCCCTGATACTTGTCGGTTCACCACTCAGATTGTACATGAGATCATGGAATAGTCATATTGAGAGGGTTTATCCCTACTTGTGGCTAGATTCATGAATCATATCCTTATGAGGGCAATCTGGGGACCATGACTTTTAGAGGTCTAGACCCGTCCCAATTTTCACTACTAGAGCAGACCTAGTGGCCGACCTGTTTAGAGTCCTAACCTTAGGGTGTGTCCATCCTTAGGTTTTACCTGTCTTAGGACAAAAGGGGGCGTACTTTTCTTTCCTCTCTCTATCATCATAAGCATAAATTGTCATGCATGTTCATTGTGAATATTCACAAAACTAGAGGCGCCACATTGCTGCCTCAAACCTGAATGACATATTCGAATATTATTGCACATCTAATAGGCGCTATGTCATAATGAAGGTGATGCATACCCATCAGGGTTTTCAACCCCATTGGGTCCCATACAACATGAATCATGAAAAATATATTTGCTTCACTATACTCATTTTTTGTTTTTTTTCCACTTGTGTCTCTTTGTTGGAAGATTTTGGTACTCACCTTATAGCAAGAAAATGGAAAAGTTTGGTTCAGGGAAGAGCACTAGCAATGCGAGCTGTTCTAAGAAAAGTATCAAGATCGATGTGACACTCAATGACGTGAAGAGATTATGTGAACTCAGCCAGCAAATGTCAGAAAAAGCGCGCTCAGACTTTGTCAGCAAGTATGGTAGAATATTGGACCTATTGGGTGTTCCAGTGGAAGCTCCCGCTCTGAGTGCATTGCCCAATATTGGAATTCAACTTTGAGGTGTTTCGAATTGCCTAACTTAGACATCACTCTGGCCATAGAAGAGTATGCTTATATGCTAAGACTGCCAATTCAAAAGAAGACTCGCGTCTACATGTATTATTGCCGATATGTAATAGATTGGAAGATAGCAAGTCTATTGGAGCTTCAACTGGAACAGATAGAGAAAGCGGAAAAGGGAACCACGAATGGGTTGAAGAGGAGATTTTTGGAAGTGTATCTCAACAAGCTGGGCCAGCAACAACGATGGGTTACTTTCAACAAAGTACTAGCCCTCATGATATATGGGTTGGTGCTATTTCCTTTTGTACCAGATCTGACTGATCAGTCAGCCATGTATGTTTTCTATAGGGTCGAAGAATATGGTGTGAACCCGGTCCGTGCCATCTTAGCTGAAACTTTTCTCTCCCTACAGGTTTGTCATCAGAATCAACAAGGGAAACTGCGATGTTGTGCATCAATATTGTATGTTTGGATCATGACTCACTTGTATGCTCGTGATAAAATTGATAGAACAGATGACCCGCTGAAAGGATTCAATCGCATGCAACTAAAGCCACGTAAGCTATATGAATGGAAACAAGAGTAAGATCAGATCGACCCGTGGTCATTTAGTTGGATGTGTCCATGGTATAATGGAGATTCAGTTGTATTCAGCTGTGGAAGTTTTTCAAATGTTCCATTGATGGGTCCCAGAGGTTGTGTATCATACCCACCAGCTTTGGTGATGCGTCAGCTCAAGTGGACACAGGATGAACCCCCCGAAGAGCTGCTCGATGGGATATTCTTCCTATACCAAGAAAGTGAAAGCATCGAGAGTCAAACGATAGCAGTAAGGTCAGCATGGAATGATGTTCATATAAAAGGACCAGAGTAATTAGGAAGGCGAATCATAGCTCACACAAAAAGATATGAAGTATGGAGAGAGGCAAGAAGAGGTTTCCCTCCAAGACCTGCATCCCCTCTCTATAGGGAAAATAGTCCTCTTACCAAGGATCAAATGTTGAATGAAATCGAAGTTTTAAAAGCTCAGATGAGGATTTTTGTTGAGAAGGACCAAGCTGCCGAAGTAACTATTATCACGCTCCGAAGACAAGTGCAGAAGTTGGTTTACAGATTGAGCATTTGAAGGACGAATGCGCCGATGCCCACAAAGCCCCAAGTCGCGCAAAAAGGGCAAGAAAAGACAAAAAAGCAGAAATTCAAGAGCTGCTGGCAAAAATAGGATGTCAAGAGAAGATGCTTGTCAAATTTCAAAGGAAGGAAAAAGAGCTCGAGACAAATGTAGGGGTTCACGTTGAAACAATACATATACTAGAAGAGAGAGTTGAATCCCTGCAAGAATCCTTGGCCCAAACAGAAGTGTACTCTGATCGAGGATGGAACGAAGCAGCCAAGTATCGCGAGCTACTAGCAGAAGCCAACATGAGAGAAAATTGGCTCAAAACCAACCTAAAAGACTCTGAAAGAGTTGAAGCTCAATGTCACGCAGAATGGGTAAAGGGATGGAAATTGGTGGTGAATGATGTAATGAATGAAAAGGAAGAATGGAAGAGAAAATACGAGGACATGATGGATAAGCCCCAATATCACACTTCAAAGCTGGTGGAGCGATTTGAAGAGGCATCCGCCCACATTCGTATGAACCTTTTCCTTCAGCTACCACCGAAGGTGACCGAATTCTTCAATCATTTTGGGAAACTTGCCAGAGGGTTCAGGAAAAAGAAGATGAGACTCTTAACATAGAACTTTGTAGACCTCGGAGATATATGGAAACCATCAATGTACTTCTTTTATTTTGATCAAAGACTCATGATTTGCATCCAAATATTTATAATGAAACAGAAGTTTTCATCCATGTCTGTCGAGCGTTTTTTAGATGATATCTATCGAGGAGTGCATTCTCCCTTAGATACGTCATCAACTATATTTTTACCCTAAAAACGATGTGTTTTCTGTGTAAAAATAAGGACGTTGCAAGTACGGGTGCGGTCTATCGAGGAGTAGATTCTCCCTTGGACTTGACACCAACTGCATTCAAGCCAGAGGGAACCATACCACTAGATTTGATTCCAGGATAAGTTTCCTTGAAGTAGGTGTATACTACAGTCTTCCTAAGTGTACCCTTACGATCGAACAAAGGATGTTAACTTGCACATGCATACATACACACACACAAAATTTTTGGATTTACTAATGAGATTCTTAAATATTTTACAGAGTCACATACTTCTGAGAATCCGGGAACCATTGCACGATTGAGGAAAGGTAACACCAATCAAACCCGAGTTTATAATACCATATCTCGGACCAGGATGGCTGCCAATGCATCTGAGGAAGGAAGAAACTTAAGCTCCGAGATAGATGAAGTGAGGGGAAGAGTAAGTGAGATGACTGAAACCCAAGCAAGATTAGAAGCCATACTATAGGATATGAGGGAATCTCTCAACATGCTTAGTGCGAACAGAGACACAATTGAACCTGGTAGGCAACGGATTTCTTCTGTGGTGACAACATCGATGTTTTCAAACATTAGCATGGGTCTCATTCAGGGAGTATCTGGCCCCGACCAGACACACCACACGGCACCAATAACACTTCCCATTGGAGAAGGATACCCCCCTTTTGAAAATGCCTATCATGAAGTCCCGAGCTATATCACACCGATATGGGAGCAACCACATGTATCTACTCGCATTCAGTCAGCGGGAGTTCAGGCTGGTAAGGACAAGATGAGAGATGAATGGATGGAGAAAATGGAAAAACAGATAAAAGCAATAAAAGGCCCAAGTATCTAAGGCCCTCTCCAGATAGAAGAACTCTGTCCCGCCACAGATGTCGTGATCCCCAAGTACTTCAAGATTCCTAATTTTTCCAAATATGATGGAAGTGGAAACCCATGATTTCACCTCATTAGTTACACCACCAAGATGGCAATTTGGTCCAAGGATGACAAATTCCTTATCAGCTTTTTCCACGAAAGTTTGACTGGCCTCGCCTTAGAATGGTACCTCCAATTGGACCACTCCAAGATCTCGCGATGGACGGAATTGGCTGACTTATTCATGGACCAGTACAAATTCAACCTGGATGCAGCTCCGAGTCATGAACAGTTGACTACAATGCAGAAAATAAGTGAGGAGCCCTTCAAGCAATATGCCCAAAGGTGGAGGAGTTTGGCTGCACAAGTTCAGCCCCCGTTGACTTTATCTGAAATGTGCTCATACTTTTTAGGAACCCTCGGAGCACCTTTTATAGGGGCCATGACTGGGGCAGCCTATAAATATTTCTCCGACTTGATCGCCGCCGGTGAAAGGATTGAATTTTTGGCAAGAGCTGGAAAGCTCCCCATGAATGATGGTGAAGGAAGTGCATCCCGGAAAGGATTTCAACCAAAGAAGAAGGAAGTTGAGGCGAATTATGTACAATGCCAATGGAACTTTAATCCTCAGTACCAAGTACCCTATAACCCTAACCCACATATTCTATACCAGAACCCCGCTTTACCCGTTACAATCATCGTCACAAACCAACACTTACTCGCAGAACCAAATCAGTAATATTCCTACCCCTCAACCATATAACCTTGCCCGCCCATCATACACCCATTACCCATCCGCACCCCCACAAAACCGCCCAAACTATCTTCCGCGTCGCCCAAATTTCCCAAACCAAGGATGTTTCCAAAATCCAAGTCTGCCACCCTTCCCGAAATTGTCCATCTCTAATGTGGATTTATTCCAACAATTGTTTGATCGCCGCTTGATTACGGGAAACCCTGTACGTCCCTCAGAACCACCATTTCCTTCTTGGTACAATCCAAATAAGACTTGCAAGTATCACATGGATGTCACAGGACATTCTATTGAGGATTGCGAAGCTTTTAAGATGGTAGTGAGAAAGTTGATTGCTTGTGCGAAGCTAGGGTTGGAAGAAGAGGTCGGGCCTAATATCGTTAAGAATCCAATCTCGAATCATAATGATGGAAATCGAGTGAACAATTTGGAGGTAAGAGGGTCCCCAATCAGGAAGGTACTGGAACTACGAGTGCCAATGCAAAAGATCTTCGAAGGACTAAAGAAGGCGGGATACAACATTGTTGCACCGGTAAGAATCCCAAGAGAAGAAAGGGGGTACGCCAAGGATCTAAGGTGTGACTATCACCATGGGCAAGTGGGGCACGACGTCGAAACTTGTTGGGATTTCAAAGTCCTGGTTGAGAGATTACTCACCTTGGGGTTGATTCAAGCCAGACGAGGTGCTGCCGAGGAAGTCAATGTAGTTGAAAAAGTTGTACTCTGAGTACCACCCATGAACAAACCTTCAGCCCCAGAAAGAGTCATCGACCACTTATGTTGATACGCATACTGTACCATGGAATTATGAACAGAAGGTTGAATTAGCTGGAGCTATGGGAGAGACCTCGAAGGCCCAAGTTATTAATATTGTGAGAATTGGAGGCATTACAAGGAGCGGGCGATGCTACACCCCTGTTGAAGAAAAAATGATGAAGGAATCCAAAGAAGAGGAAACTATGGATGAAGCAAAAGGGAAAGAAGAAGAAGAGTTTCTGAAGATCATGAAGCAAAGTGAATATGATGTGGTAGAACAGTTAAAGAAAACTCCGTCAAGGATATCTCTTTTATACCTTGTATTGACATTAGAGTCGCATCGTAAAGCATTATTGAAGGTGTTGAATGAAACGTATGTCAAACCTGACGTCACTCCGAAAAATATGGTAAATATGGTGGACCCAATCAGGCATGTCAACATGATTACTTTCTCAGAAGATGAAGTGGCCTCGAAATCCCGCAGTATCACCAAAGCCTTAAACATTACCCTAAAGTGTAAAGGGTTTGTGATTGCAAAGGTGCTTGTAGATGGTGGTTCGGCATTGAATGTGGTTCCAATGTCCACCCTCGAGTAGCTAAATATGAGCATGGCGGATTTGACACCACAAGAAATGATTGTACGAGCCTTTGATGGGACAGCAAGAGGAATCTTAGGAGAGATAACTCTGTCCCTTGAAATAGGGCCTAGTTGTTTTTTTTGTCATCTTTCAGGTCATGGAAATCCAACCAGCTTACACTATGCTTCTAGGGAGACCTTGGATTCATGAAGCAGGGGTTGTTCCATCGACTTTGCATCAGTGTTTGAAGTATATCCAAGATGGATCCGTTATTACTGTCCGTGGTGAAGAGGAAATTATGCTGACAAAGCCGGCCACAATACCTTATGTAGAAAGTACAGAGCTGATGGAAGACGACTCGCTGTGTAGTTTTGAGGTATTGAAGTCAGAGAACAAGAAAAGGGAGCCCCCAATGAAGAACGTGAATGAAGTAGCTATCCACATCATGGAAAACAACGGGTATCAAATAGGAAAAGGCCTAGGGCCTCAGCTGCAAGGGATATCTCAGCCAATTGAAGCAGCTATGAGAGAAGGAAGGCATGGATTGGGGTATCAACCCTACTTGACAGAAAATATGAAATTCATGACTCTTGAGAACAAAGAAGGAGAAGATGGTGAGAGAAAGTATCTTCCCCTTCTGACAAAGACTTTCCTAGTAGCTGCTAAAGTTATCAGTCCTGAAAAGTCATTTTCCCCTCACTTCACTATCAGCACACTTGAAGAGGAACTGGACAAGAACCATGTCATCTATCTCCCTGATAGCAATGAAGTTCTCAACAATTGGCAATCTGAACTATTTGTTGATGTTATTTCCATGAAGTAATAATCTTATTGTACTAATTATGAACTGATGTTTACTTTCTTTGAGACATGAATGAGAATGTAACACTTTGTCTGGTGTTTTCCTTTTGATTCCATCGTTTCTTTTCTCTCTCTTTGATAGTGTGATTTTACATGATGTTTCATATACACTTTTGCATGCATTTTTCATATAGATTAGGCATTCTTTATTTGATTTTAGTTAGTTTTTTCCTTGGAACGGGTGAAGCGGTTTCTTGGTGTTGTTTTGCAGGAATTTAAGGAAAAATTCTCAGAATTAGCCTCGATGGAGCTTGGATGAAATAGAGCTTGAAAAGTGAAGAAAATGAGCCAAGCAGAGCCCATCACGGCCTGGCCGTGATGACCATCATGGCCATGATCAAGAAAACTGAGAAGATTGAAGGCAAAAGTCAGAAGCTGTCATGGCCTAGCCGTGATAACCCTCACTGCTGTGACAGGCCAAACAAAACCGATCACGGCCTAGCCGTGATGAGGCTCACGGCCGTGATGCTCCAAATTTGAAAGCACGCCCATTCCAGAACGCGTCACGGCCTGGCCGTGATGGCCATCACAGCCGTGACGCGCAAAAGATCTATAAATAGAAGCTCAGCAGACAGAAATGGGAGAGCTAGGAACCCTAGTGGAGACCAGAAACCAACCTAAAAACAGAGACCTTGGAGGCTGCGGCTAAGGAAGGATTGGAACCCTAGAACGGAGCTGCTGAGAGGGGATGTTGTGACGATAGTGGAAAGCTCCCATGGAGTTTCTTCTCTCCTCTTCTCATATTTCTCTGGTTTTTGCTTTCTCTTTTATGAGTAGCTAAATCCCGTTTGCTGGGATTAGATGTAACCAAACTGATTAACATGTATTTGTCTTGACTGATTATTCTGTGTTCATGCCTTCGTATTAGTGATTAATTTTCCATGCTTAATGCTTGTTGTGGCTAGCACCCCCATGACTCGATTAGTGTTTTGGTATGCAATTGGGAAATTCGTATTAGAACCGGAACTGAATTTAATCACCTAGTAACCCTTGCATCTAGGAATGGAGTCTGGTTTACTAGTAATCGCGTAATCCCTAATCCTAATGCAAATTCATTAATCTAGGTCACCTAAGGAATTAGGGCCTATTAGTGGATTTAGGCTCTTGTCATCCGAGGAATCGGGGCTTGAGTAATCTAGTGGATTGATTTTAATATTTGAAGCATGAATGGGAGGTATCTAGTCCTGGTATTGCATGAGGGAGAGGTTTGGTGAAGTATAGTCCCAACATATCCTTTTCGCATCCCAAGTGCTCGACAAAAATACAAAAAGATTTTATTCCTTTGTTTTGTTTATTTTGATTTCTCTTCATAGTCTAGATAGTTGCTGAACTTGTGAATTGGTAATTGACATCCAATCCCCGTGGATACGATAACCGGTCTCACCACCGTATTACTTGCACGACTGGGTATACTTGCCTAGATCCGTCAACAAGTTTTTGGCGCCGTTGCCGGGGATTGGTTTTGCCAATATCATTAGTAACAAAGGAGGCAACTAATTTAGACATTCTTACTTATTTTCATTTTTCTGAATAAATTTGACCTCTTTTTTTTCTGTATATATTTGAGTTCTGTTTTTGCAAGGTGGACGAAATTCATGGAAAATTATTATTATCCACCTGATAAGGAAGCTTCTAGTCATATTTTGGAGGATAACTTGTGTTGGGAAGACGATATAAATTTGGGAGAATTCTTCGAGGAGTTTTCTTTATCTCATAATATTCCATCACGAGTCGATCCTATGAATGGCGAGCTTGTATATATATACACCAAGGAGGATTGGGAAACCTTTTGGTCATATTTACCACCTCCACCACCGTGTATTGTGATTCCCATAGAGCCACATGAAGCAAAAGTTGAGCAGAATCTGGTTGTGGGAATGGATCAAATTGAAGATGAAGTGGTGATGGTGGGCGAGTCACAAGAAGAGGAAGTACCTTTCACAAGTCCTTGGGAAATTGAGGAGTGGGAATGGAATGAGCAACCACCTCTGAAGGTTGCTCTAGAACAATATTCCCAAGAGTTGTCCATCTCTGAGACCAAAATCAGAACCAACTGTGACAGTATCGAAGCTGTGATGCAGAATTTCAAAACGCAAGTTAAGGAAATCTGCAAACAGTTAGTACAAGAGTCACATGGAGCACAAATTGAGCAAAATCTGGTTTTGGGGATAGTTCAAGATGAAGACGAAGTGGTAGTGGATTCCACCATGCTTGCTAAGGAATCTGAATTTTCTGCATTGGACAAATATGTTGGCTTACATGCATGTGTGGACGCTGCAAAACTAACCCCTTCCACTTGTCTGCCAAATTTCCTCCTGAAGACACCATTTGACCCGAGGGAAAGTGAATCCATTACTGCAGTTACAAAGGTCAATGGAGTTTTCACACACTGGCTAGGTGGGATTGTGGCCAGAGTCATATTACTGCTGCAGTCGCCAATCCATAAACCATGGGATCCGGGTGGAGGATCTTACATCTTGAGCACCCCTTGGTCTTTATACCACAGGTTATGGGATCCAGGTGGATGCTTCTTAAGGAGTCAAGCTAGTGACGTTAAAGAAGCGCTTATTGGGAGGCAACCCAATTTTTTTGTTCCTTTTTCCTTTTGTTTTTGATTTTTAACTCTTGAATAATTTGAGAAGATCAAGAGTTTTCTTTTACTAATAAAATTGCTAAGTGATTTCAGGGAAAGAAGGAAGGGAGAGCAAGAAGACAAGGAAAAAGCAAAGGCAGCAACCATCACGCCCAGGCCATGACACTGGTCACGATCGTGATGAGCCAATCATGAAGACCAGAAAGGATCACGGCCCAGCCGTGATCCACATCACGGGCGTGATGAGAAGACCATGAAGAGCAGAGAGCGTCACGGCCTAGCCGTGATGGAGGTCACGGCCGTGACAGGCCAACACCCATGGATCAGAATTGATTACGGCTTGCCCGTGATGAGGCTCACGACCGTGATGCATCTCCCAACAAGTTTCTGACTGGAATGAGAGCCAACACCCGCTACCGCCTCGGTAAGTCGTTCCATTTTTTCTCCTATCTCCGACTTGATTGTTTACATTGGGGACAATGTAAATTCTTAAGCTTGGGGTAGGGGTACTTTGCATTTGCATTGTTCATGTTGCATTCATATAGTTTTGCATGATAGCTTCGCATGATCACACAATTAGATTGCCCTTGTTTAGATGTTGCATCCAATTGTGAGAACTGAGTGCCAAATAAATTGAGATCGTGAATTCTTGAACCCAATTTTTTTTATTCTTGTGATATGGCTACAAATAAAAATGTTTGAGATAACCATTGATAGTTGATAATTAGCATGTGGTTCTGTAGATTTGTGTTTCTCATTGATTTTTGAACTACCAAAATGTGAGATTTTGAGCCATAAAGGGGTACTCACTAAATCTACCCCATTCTTTGTGTTAGAGTGTTATTCCTCTTGGATTGCATTTCTCTAGAACTTGACTTGAAACCATTTTGAAGCTTAAAAAAATTTTTGAAAACATTTTTGAAAATGATTGAGGCACTAGGTATTTTTCCGGCCTTCTGAGCTTTGATTGACTAAATGTTACCCCTTAGTTGCCCAATTTTGAGCCTGAAAGAATAAAATACTTTTCTTGGTACCTTGAAATATTTTGATAAATATGTTTGGTAGGATACCTTCTAAAGTATTGCACAAAAAGGGTAAAAAGGTAGTTGAAAAAAATATGGGATGAGAAAATCAGAAAAATATTTCTCTTGAGCTTAAAATCTTCCCTTCTCCAAATAAAAGAAAAACAAAAGAAAAAGAAAAATATATAGAGAAGGGGATGACAAAAAGAAATGAGAAATGAAAAGAAAGAAAGAAAGGTGGAAAAATTAGTCAAAACCCAAAAAGGTATTTTAGAAGGTCATGCTTTGCAATGCTGGATAGTTTGTATAGCCTTTTGAAATTTCCTTTTCTTGATTTCCCTACCTAACGATTAATCCCATGGCCCCATTACAACCAAAGCAAAAGACCCCTTGATTCTTAATTGTTTTCATTAATAAAGTAGAGATTTGGTTGATAGTCAAGCCTATGGTAGAATTCATTCCTTGAGGAAAATGGAGCGAATTGTCTTATATCCCTAACACTTGAGTGAGGTGAGAAAGAGAGCCAAGCAAATGAACAAGCTTGGGGTGAGTTTCAGGTGAGAAAGAGTGCCCGAATCAGTGAGGATATGAGTCTAAGAAACTTAAGCCTCTAATTGGACTTTAACTGATTGTCTCTTGCTAAATTATTTGAGATGCCTGTTACTTGGATTACTTGCTACTCGGGTTCTTAGTTCACTACCCATGCTTTGATTATTTATCTCTTCTGACCTTAGTGATTGCTTGAGGACAAGCAATTGAATAAGCTTGGGGTGATTTGATAGTGTGATTTTACATGATGTTTCATATACACTTTTGCATGCATTTTTCATATAGATTAGGCATTCTTTATTTGATTTTAGTTAGTTTTTCCCTTGGAACGGGTGAAGCGGTTTCTTGGTGTTGTTTTGCAGGAATTTAAGGAAAAATGCTCAGAATTAGCCTTGATCGAGCTTGGATGAAATAGAGCTTGAAAAGTGAAGAAAATGAGCCAAGCAGATCCCATCACGGCCTAGACGTGATGACCATCACGGCCATGATCAAGAAAACTGAGAAGATTGAAGGCAAAAGTCAGAAGCTGTCACGGCCTAGCCGTGATAACCAACACGGCCGTGACAGGCCAAACAGAATCGATCACGGCCTAGCCGTGATGAGGCTCACGGCCGTGATGCTCCAAATTTGAAAGCGCGCCCATTCCAGAACGCGTCACGGCCTGTCCGTGATGGCCATCACGGTCGTGACGCGCTGCAGATCTATAAATAGAAGCGCAAAAGACAGAAATGGGAGAGCTGGGAACCCTAGTGGAGACCAGAAACCATCCTAAAAACAGAGACCTTGGAGGCTGCGGCTAAGGAAGGATTGGAACCCTAGAACGGAGCTGCTGAGAGGGGCTGCTGTGACGATAGTGGAAAGCTCCCATGGAGTTTCTTCTCTCCTCTTCTCATATTTCTCTGGTTTTTGCTTTCTCTTTTATGAGTAGCTAAATCCCGTTTGTTGGGATTAGATGTAACCAAACTGATTAACATGTATTTGTCTTGACTGATTATTCTGTGTTCATGCCTTCGTATTAGTGATTAATTTTCCATGCTTAATGCTTGTTGTGGGTAGCACCCCCATGACTCGATTAGTGTTTTTGTATGCAATTGGGAAATTCGTATTAGAACCGGAACTGAATTTAATCACCTAGTAACCCTTGCATCTAGGAATGGAGTCTGGTTTACTAGTAATCGCGTAATCCCTAATCCTAATGAAAATTCATTAATCTAGGCCACCTAAGGAATTAGGGTCTATTAGTGGATTTAGGCTCTTGTCATCCGAGGAATCGGGGCTTGAGTAATCTAGTGGATTGATTTTAATATTTGAAGCATGAATGGGAGGTATCTAGTCCTGGTATTGCATGAGGGAGAGGTTTGGTGAAGTCTAGTCCCAACATATCCTTTTCGCATCCCAAGTGCTCGACAAAAATACAAAAAGATTTTATTCCTTTGTTTTGTTTATTTTGATTTCTCTTCATAGTCTAGATAGTTTCTAAACTTGTGAATTGGTAATTGACATCCAATCCCCGTGGATACGATAACCGGTCTCACCACCGTATTACTTGCACGACTGGGTATACTTGCCTAGATCCGTCAACACTCTTTCATTTATTTATTTTGTTTAAGCTTTCCTATCATAAATAAGACTCTTGCCTATACTTCTCCTATTCCCGACTTTTTCTTCCCTCAGGAGAGGGAAGAAAACTCATTTATTGATTCCCTCGCGGCCGCTGATGAATCCAACCTTGAATCCGATGAGGAAGAAGAAGACATTGAAGAATTCTTAAAGATGGCAAAACGGTCAGAATAAGGGATTAGCTCGAATGATGAGGTTTCAGAAGTGATCAATATGGGAACCAAGAAAGACAAGAAGGAGTTGAAAATAGTGGATAACCCAGAGCGAGAAGAAATGGTTGCACTATTCAAAGAGTATCTAGATATTTTTGCATGGTCCTACAGAGATATGCCAGGTTTAGATCCTGAGATAGCATCGCATAAAATTCCCTTATAACCAGATGTGGCTCCAAAGAAGCAAAAATTAAGGAGAATGCATCCTGAGATGTCGCTGAAGATCAAGGAAGAAGTGACCAAGCAGTTAGAGGCTGGCTTTCTGGAAGTAGCTAGACACCCGGAATGGGTAGCTAATATTGTCACGGTACCAAAGAAGGATGGAAGGGTCAGAATGTACATGGACTGCCGAGACCTGAATAAAGCCAGTCCAAAGGATGATTTCCCCTACCTCATATTGATGTCCTTGTAGACAGTACAGCCAAAAGTCATAGGTTTTCTTTCATGGATGGGTATTCTGGGTACAATCAGATCCTCATGGACAATGACGATAAAGAAAAAACAACTTTTATCACTCCTTGGGGAACTTTTTGTTACAAAGTGATGCCTTTTGGATTAAAGAATGATGGGGCCACTTACCAACGTGCTATGGTAGCATTGTTCCATGATATGATGCATAAGGAGGTAGAGGTATATGTTGATGATGTAGTGGCTAAGTCCAAGGAAGGAGAAAGCCATGTGGCATTTTTGAGAAAGTTGTTCGAACGGCTAAGAAAGTACAAGTTGCGCCTCAACCCTGCAAAATGTACTTTTGGTGCATCCGCAGGGAATTTACTCGGCTTTGTTGTCAGTAGAGAAGGAATAAAGGTGGACCCTAACAAGGTAGAAGCAATACGTGACATGCCAGCACCTAAGAATGAGCGAGAAGTAAGGGGTTTTCTTTGAATATTGAACTATATTGCGCGCTTCATTGCAAATCAGACTAGCACATGCGAGCCCATCTTCAAACTCCTCAGGAAGAATAATCCAGGAAGATGGGATGATGACTGTCAAGAAGCCTTTGATAAGATAAAGGCATATCTACTGAATCCCCCAGTGTTGGTACCACCTACCCAAGGTCGTCCATTGTTACTCTATCTCACCATACTGCCAACCTCAATGGGGGCAATGCTGGGACAACAAGATGAATCTGGAAGGAAGGAGCAAGCAATTTATTATCTGAGTAAGAAGTTTAACGCCTGTGAGGCTCGTATGGATCCTTTGAAGTATATCTTCGAAAGTCCTCATATCTCCTTAAGAGTTTCGATGTGGCAAGTGATATTGTCATAATTTGACATCAAATATGTGACTCAAAAGTCCATCAAAGGAAGTGTGATTGTTGACCATTTAGCAGAGAATCCTCTTGAGGATGGATGACCTGTCAATTCCGAGTTCCCAGATGGAGAGATAATGTCCCTCGAGGAAGATGAAGAACGAGAAGATGTGTGGAAAATGTATTTTGATGGAGCAGTCAATATGCATGGCAGTGGTATAGGAGCAGTGGTTATCTCACCAAATGGCAAGCAGTACCCGGTGACCGTAAAACTGAAATTTAAATGTACGAATAATATTGCAGAATACGAGGCATGTGCTGGTGGATTGCAAATGGCACTTGAAATTGATTTAAAGTAGTTGAAAGTCTTCGGGGATTCAGCTTTAATCATTTACCAAGTCAATGGTGAATGGCAAACCAAAGACTCCAAGTTGGTTCCGTATCAGAAATACTTGACTCAGTTGATTGCAAAGTTCGACGAGATTACTTTCTCGCACTTAAGTCGAGACAAGAATCAGTTTACTGATGCTTTAGCCACACTAGCTGCCATGACAAAGCTGGATATCCATACCAATTTCCAACCCATCCAAGTTAGAGTGCAAGATGAACCGGCATACTGTGCTCATGTAGAAGGAGAACCTGATGGTAAGCCTTGGTATCATGATATCAAGCAATATATTCAGAACAAGGAATACCCGGTAGAGGCGAGCGAAGTAAATAGAAAGACCATCCGAAGACTGGCTATGGACTTTTTCTTAAGCAAGGAAGTCTTGTATAAAAGAGGATATGATGGTACCCTACTTAGATGTGTGGATACTCGCGAAGCTAAATTGATCATGAAGGAATCTGTGGGACTCATGCCAATGGTCACATGATGGCTAGGAAAGTCTTGAGAAGTGGTTATTATTGGCCTACTATGGAGTCAAATTGTATGGAGCATGTTCGTAAATGCCAAAAATGTCAGATGTATGCAGACCGGTTTAATGCACCTCTGTTTCTACTGCACAATTTAGCATCCCCATGGCCTTTTTCGATGTGGGGAATAGATGTCATCGGTCCCATTAATCCCAAGGCTTCCAATGGTCATCGTTTCATTTTGGTGGCGATAGACTATTTCACTAAATGGGTAGAAGCTGCCTCATATGCCAGCATAACTCAAAAGGTGTTTATCAAGTTCCTCAAGAAGGACATCGTCTGTAGATACGGGATCCCAGAGAAGATAATCACAGATAATGCTCCTAATCTTAATGGTGCCGAGATTCAAAAGTTTTGCGATGGTTTCAAAATCAAACACCACAATTCAACTCCTTATAGACATCAAATGAATGGTGCAGTTGAGGCAGCAAACAAAAATATCAAGAAGATCGTTGCCAAGATGGTTGTAAACTATAAAGATTGGCACGAAATGCTGCCATATGCTCTACATGCCTATCGGACTAATATACGATCAAGCACCGGGGCAACCCCTTTCTCTCTGGTGTACGGGATGGAGGCTGTCCCACCTATCGAAGTAGAACTCCCTTCGCTAAGAGTCTTGATGGAAGCAGATTTAGAAGAATCAGAGTGGGTGAAAACTTGATATGAGCAGTTGAACATGATAGAAGAGAAAAGACCGGCAGCTATCTGTCACGGGCAATTGTATCAAAGCAGAATGGCAGGGGCTTTCAATAAAAAGGTTCGTCCTAGAGAATTTTGCACGGGAGACCTGGTTTTAAATAAAATCATCCCTAGTCAGGAGGATGTCCGAGGAAAATGGGCACCGAATTACGAAGGCCCTTATATTGTCAAACAAGAATTCTCGGGAGGAGCTTTAGTTCTGCAAAACATGGATGGGGAAGAGTTACCAGGGCCAATAAACTCTGATGCAGTGAAAAAATTCTACGCTTGAAGGCCCGCTAGGTTGAAAACCCGAAAGGGAAGCCTAGGCAAAAGTTAGGGCAAAACACAATGAAAACAAAAGATAAGCAAAGGCCCGCTAGGTTGAAAACCCGAAAGGGCGACCTAGGCAAAAGTTAGGGCAAAGAAACCTTAGCTAAAAACCTGCAAAGGCAGCCTAGGAGGAGGATATGATCCAACGTTTCCGCAAGCACTCGCCATACTGGGGCAATCTTATCCAACTAAGTATACTGGGGCAAAATTGTTAAGGAATGATCGAAGAAGGTGTGTTTGAGGAATCAGAAACATAAGCCAAGATCTGTGTCATCAAAAGGCTGAGGGGAGTCAATTAAATGAAAATCAAAGGACCAACACTGGGGTAAATTTTATGTGATTCTCATAATTTTCTTTACCTATCTTTGTTTTTAAATCTTCATGATCCATTTTGTAATTTTGTTCTCATTGTTATTGTCTCTTAACAAACTGAATTCTCGTATTAAGGTAAAAGACTTTTCTTCCACACTCCCCTGTCGTGTTCACTCTCATGTTCAATCACTATGGTCATGTCTCAATAAAAGTAAATATAAGTTTAATGGTATGATTTGATAATTCTAATGGTAGCACCAATGAATGGTTTAAACCAAGAGGACTCAATACTTCAAATTCAATGGAAGAGGTAGCATGCACTGGACGACAAAAGAATGATGCAAATAAGCTTGGGAGGACAAACATAACATCCACCTCATAAGTCATCAGGTTCTTGGGTGACCAATGTTGTTAAAAGAATGAGTGATGCCTCGTCCCAGAGCGGCCGGTGAACGAGGGTTTGGTTGGTGGAAGTTTTTCCCATTGAGCATTTGGTTCCGGTGTCCTCAAAAGGAAGGGATTCTCATTTGTTTCAGATTACTGATTAAATATTTTCAAGCTCTAAGGCTCACTGCAATTTTATTGTCGACCTCTGAGGCTCACCGCATCTTTATTCTAGAGCTCTAAGGCTCATTGCAAGTTTATTTTCGAGCTCTAAGACTCGTTGCACATTTAATTTTCTATTGGACGAGGAGGTTCCGTCCATTGCATATTTACTTTTCTGCTGGACGAAGAGGTTTCGTCCATTGCATTTAATTTTCTATTGGACGAAGAGATTCCGTCCATTGCATTTAATTTTATATTGGACGAGGAGGTTCCGTGCATTGCATATTTACTATTCTGTTGGACGAAGAGGTCCCGTCCATTGCATTTAATTTTCTATTGGACGAGGAGGTTCCGTCCATTGCATATTTACTTTTCTATTGGACGAAGAGGTTCCGTTCATTGCATTTAATTTTCTGTTGGACGAAGAGGTTTCGTCCATTACATTTAATTTTCTATTGGACGAGGAGGTACCGTCCATTACATTTAATTTTCTGTTGGACGAAGGGGTTCCGTCCATTGCATATTTACTTTTCTGTTGGACGAAAGGGTTCCATCCATTGCATATTTACTTTTCTGTTGGACGAGGTGGCTCCATTCATTGCACATTTAATTTTCTGTTGGACGAAGAGGTTCCGTCCATTGCATGTTTATTTTCGAGCTCTAAGGCTCACTGCATATTTACTCTCCTATTGGACGAGGAGGTTTCGTCCACTACAATTTTATTTTCAAACTGTAAGGTTTTCATCTGAGCTCCTAGTGTTTTTTCGGACAAAATATGTGTTCATTTTTCTTTACTTGTTCATTACTACAATACATGAAAAGTCACGACTAATCATGTCTTCTAGTATGCAACAAGTAAAGAGGGGCAACTGTGAACACCCATTTTTGTCCGTATTTTATTCTAACTTTTATAATATTATATTTCAAGGAGACTGATAATAATAGAGAAGAGAGAAAAAAGAAAAAAAAGAAAAATGAAGAAAGGAGGGGCCTCATAACTAATTTGCTGTTGGACGGGGTGGTCCCGGACTTGTGGGGGGGGGTGTCGTTCCTTTGGGGGGGTGGGGGGGTTTGGGGGTGTGGGGGGGTTCCTGGGGCGGGGGGTGCTTTGGGGGGCGCGTTTGGGGGGTCGTCATTGGCTTTGGGCGGGTTCTTTCTGGGCCTCCTGGGGGGGGGTCCTCTCCATTTGGGTTGGACTTGCTATTGGACGGGGAGGTCTCGTCCAGTCCATTCCACTTGCTGTTGGACGGGGAGATCCCGTCCATCACATTGGACTTGCTGATGGACGGGGTGGTTCCATCCAGTCCATTGTACTTACTGTTGGACGGGGAGGTCCCGTCCAGTCCATTTGACTTGCTAATGGACGGGGAGGTCCCATCCATCACATTGGACTTGCTGATGGATGGGGTGGTCTCGTCCAGTCCATTGCACTTGCTGATGGACGGGGTGGTCCCGTCCAGTCCATTCCACTTGCTGTTGGACGGGGAGGTCCCATCCACCACATTGGACTTGCTGATGGATGGGGTGGTCCCATCCAGTGCATTGCACTTGCTGTTGGACGGGGTGGTCCCGTCCATTACATTTGACTTGTTGTTGGATGGGGCAGTCCCGTCCATTGTATTTTCTGTTGGACGGCGAGGTCCAGTCCAGTGCGTTGCATTTTCTGTTGGACGAGGAGGTTCCGTCCACTTCAATTATTTAATTTTCTGTTGGACGAGGAGGTTCCGTCCACTGCAATTATCTAATTTTTTGTTGGACGAGGAGGTCCGTCCAGTGTATATCTACTTTTGCATATCTAAGTTTCTGTTGGGCGAATAGATTCCGCCCACTGTAATTTTATTTTCAAGCTGGAGGCTAAAGAATAAAGAAAGAAGAAGAAGAAGGTAATGAAGAAAGGACGAAGAAAAGGAGAAAAGGACAATCAACAAAAAAGGAAAGGAGATTGAGTTACTTCTCCTAACCCTAACTAACCCTATTTTACATATCAGACAAGACCTCTTTTCCTCCTCCCACTCCTCTACCCATTGCTCCTTCTTCTTCCTCATCTCCTCCCTCATTTTAACCTAGCAACCCCACTCCTAACCCTAAAAAACCCATCTTACACATCAGACAAAACCCCCATCTCCTTCTCTCTTCAAACAAGCAAACTTCACATCAAATCACCTCCCTTCCACTGCTTGCGCCGCCCCCATCCGGACACACGCCATTGCTGCTCAGAACCACCCAAGCCTCGGATTTCGTGAAGACCAACCTAGAAGCCGCTGGGTAAGAAGAAGCATGAAGCCCTATCCTCCATCTATAAAAGGAGGGGAAGGAAACAGAAGAAGGGGGGATCTAACATTTTCTTTAGGGGAGATTTTTATCTAACATTTTCTTTGTGAAGAAGAGAGATTAGAGATCTGAGTATTTTTTTCTCTTATCTATTATTAGAGTGGTTAAGAAGGAAGAGTTAAAAGAGTCAGTGAGATTGAAAGGTGAAGGTTTTGATCTTGAAATCTTACCACTGGGAGAAAATAAAATCATTGTTATTCTGCTCTCATTTGGTAATCTATGTTCTCTTTGTTGATATTATTCATAAGTTTCTCTTGACATTTTATTTTTCAGTGTCTCTGTTTATGACAAAAGAAAAACCCATGGATATTGAAACTGAATAAGTTAGTAAAAATGTTTCATTCTCGTCTCTGTTTACTATGATGTTCCCGTACCTCTATCTACTTAATGATTTAATAAAATATTTCATTGTTGTTCTATTTTTATAAGGTAAATCTACTTTTACATAAAAATAGAAGATGATCACTTAATTAAAACAAACTTATTTCTTGGGTTGCCCTATGACAAGTGTCATGTTCAACCCTTTAGATTTTGAGGTTGCCTTGTGGACTTACGTGCCATGTTCAACCTCATTTAGTTGTGATAAAAAAAATTTCACAACTAAAGATGCTTTTAAAAAAAATGATTTTCGGGGTAAAACAAATATTTTCAAAGTTATTAATAATTTACACAACTAATTTTGGGTAACCATTTTTATGGATGTTCTAGGGTGCCGTGGGGTTAAGTCTCCATGCCTTCCCTAGACGTAATCGACTCCCTAACCCGAAGCTTTTTCTTAAAGGGTTTTCCACCTTTCCCGAAATTAAATAAAGTTGGTGGCGACTCCATGTTCATTCTCTAAAAGAAACACAAGTTTTTCTTTGGTCGCTACAGAAGGGAATGAAGGAGATGTCTGCTCTTCAGATATCTTTAACTTCTTGTGAGAAGGAGACACTTGGTCATCCTTGGATACAACTGTCTGAGCTCCTCCAGACAGGTCTTCTGCAGTGTTAGCTTTTACAAGTACTGGGTAACCAGATCTTCTCTTTTTGGGAATAATTCCCAAAATGAAAGTCTTCTTTGGTTCTTCCAGGACTTGCTCTGTCTGCTCCCCCTAAGCAGATGCTTCCTCTTTGCTAGGCTCAGACTCAACTTGTCTGACCTTGGCAAAGGTCTTCACCAACTTCCTTTTTTTGCTGGGATGAGCAGGAACATCCACTAATTCCTCAGCTTCACTAGTCTTCCTCTTGGGAGAGGGTCTTCTCAGCCTGAACCTCAAGGGCTCAACTGTTTCAACAGAATCTTCAGATACCGAGGATTGCATCTCTGGAATTTGGTCTTGTCTGCCCACCTTTCCAGATGGTTTGAACAATATTTCAGAAATGGGGACTTCTGATTCGTTATTGGAAACCACTGGTTCTTCCTCCTTCTGCTCAATAGCAGGCTTCTTCTTCTTTTGTTTCTTCTTCTTGCTGTCTTCCTCCTCATCAGCAAGAGGGATTCCCTTGATGTCCATCATAAACATTATCTTCCTGTCTATGGGCAGTGACATGTCCACAAAGTGAACATCACTAGGAACAAACAACTTGTTCCTGAATACCCTTGTCAGTAACATCCCATAAGGACAGGTCTGCATATTGGTTCTCTTGATCAGAATCTCAAGGTACATGTAGATAAGGTCGTTGATGTCAACCTTGATTTTGTGGATCAAGTGGTACAAAGCAAATCTGTCCATCTTGGTCACACTGTCTCGTGAGCCTTTCCTTGGCATCACGCACTCCAACAACAATTTGTACAGGAATCTGCACTTGACCACTATGTTGACATGATTAGGGTTCACTGGTTTGGGAACACCATAGATGCCAATGTTGACATTGTCAGTTCCCACTTCATCTTCCCAGTTGGGTGTGAAGCCAGCTCCGATTCTCGGACATTTTGTGACAAGCTCCAGAGAGCTAATGGGGAAGAGAAGGGTTTTATCCCCCATTTCAGCCTTCAAGCTTTTGATTCCATTGAGTCTATTGGTGATAACCACAACATTTCTCCAGAACATTTGAACGAGCTTAGGGTGAACAAGCTCCTAGATGTCGAAGAAAGGAGTCCACTTGGAGTACTCCAACTCTTCAGTGACATCCATTCCTAGTTTCATCATCTGTTGAAGATCAACAGTCTTTCCCGGAATGATCTTTTCTATCGCAGTAACCTTGAGATTGTATTTCTCAGTGATTTCTTTTGTAGAGAGACACTTGGATGATGCTATTTTTTGAGAGAAAATGATTCTAGGGTTTCGAGAGAGAAGAAGGTTTGAAAGATGAGAAGACAAAAAGATTTTGGAATATTGAAACATAAAGGTTCAACCTTTCTGATCTATTGTCTTTTATAGTCATAAGGGTAGGAGAGAGAAAAATGACATTTTTAATTCAAAAAAGGCACGATTTGTATGGGAAACTGCAACGCCCACTTAAGACATATTGAAAACATGGTTTTTAGATATGTAAACCACCGTGCACACGATTAGCTTCAGATAAGGGAATGGCATTAATTAAATAATAACAATTTCAACAAAACTGAGGAGTTCTAGCATAGTGACTCAGCAGAGTCAGATAGGTAAGCATAGATAGGTGATAAAGCATAGACAGGTTAACATTCAGGCATGTCATTCAACAATCCAATGCATGTTTAGATTATCTTTAATAAATAAAAACGTTTCTTCTGGGAGGGGTTTAGTGAAAATATCAGCCCATTGATTTTCAGTTTTAACAAACTTAATATCAAAGATGCCTTTCTGAACATAATCCCTAATAAAATAATGTTTTATTTCAATATGCTTAGCCTTAGAATGCTGAATTGGATTTTTAGTTAAGCATATAGCACTAGAATTATCACACCATACAGATATGTTATGTTCATAAATAGAGTAATCCTCAAGTTGATGTTTTACCCATAAGAGTTGAGAGCAGCAACTAGCAGCAGAGATGTATTCTGCTTCAGCAGTAGGCAGGGCAATGGTTGTCTGCCTCTTGCTTGACCATGAGACTAAACTTGCTCCAATGAAGTGACATCCTCAACTGGTGCTTTTTCTTTATGTTCTGTCTCCAGCAAAATCAGCATCACAATATCCCATTAATCTGTATTCTTTTGATCTTAAATACAGCAAACCAAGATTAGTAGTTCCAAGCAAATATCTAAATATTCTTTTAACAGCCTCAAGATGAGATTCTCTAGGATCAGATTGGAATCTAGCACACATACAGATACTAAATTGAATGTCAAGTCTGCTTGAAGTTAAGTACAGTAGAGAGCCAATCATACCTTTGTAGACAGTTTGATCAACCTTTTTACCTTCATCATCTTTGCTTAGTTTTGCATTGGGTTGCATAGGGGTTTTCATGAGCTTTGCATTTTCCATTTTGTATTTCTTTAGTATCTCCTTGGTATATTTTTGTGGATGAATGTAAATTTCATCACTTGTCTGCTTGATTTGTACTCCAAGGAAGAACTTCAATTCTCCTATCATGCTCATCTAAAATTTAGCTTGCATTAGATTTGAAAATTCCTTGCACAAATTTTCATTAGTTGCTCAAAAAATAATATCATCAACATATATTTGAACTATAATAAAGTCCTTTTTAGAGCATTTCTTGAACAGAGTAGTGTCGACTTGTCCTCTAGTAAAACCATTATGCATGAGAAAAGAACTAAGTTTATCATACCATGCTCTAGGTGCTTGTTTCAAACCATATAATGCCTTTTAAGTTTGAAAACGTGATCTGGTTTATCTGTATCCTCAAAACCAGCGGGTTGTTTAACATACATTTCTTCTTCAATTATACCATTTAGAAAAGCACTTTTTACATCCATTTGAAACAGGGTAATTTGGTGTTGTGCAGCATATGACATTAAAATGTGTATGGCTTCTAATCTAGCTACAGGTGCAAAGGTTTCAGTATAATCAATAACTTCTTGTTGGTTATAGCCTTGAGCTACTAACCTTGCCTTATTTCTGACAACTTTACCATCTTCATCCAATTTGTTTCTGAAGACCCATCTTGTTCCAATAACCGACTTGTTTTTAGGCTTAGAGACAAGAGTCCAGACATCAGACATCATTTTTGGTGAACTGGTTAAGTTCTTCTTTTGCATAACAAGAATCCAGCTTTCATCCTCAAGAGCTTCTTCAATGCGTTTAGGCTCCAAATCTAAAATAAAGGCCACATTACTTGATTCTCTTAATGTGGATATGGTTCTTACTCCTTCAGAAGGATTTCTAATAATAAGATCCTTAGGGTCATGAGTGTTGAACTTCCAATCCCTTTTGAGATCATCATGAAGATCTTGACTTGTCTGCTGACTCATTTGTTGACTCGTCTGCTGACTTGTCTGTTCCACTTGTTTGTCAGCCTCAGGCACAGGTTCTGTCTTGGTTAGATCGGGTTGTTGAATTTCTGGATTGTTTATATCAAGGCCTGCAAGATCATCTTCTAGATCTGATAGTTCTTTATCAGTCTTTAATTCATCATTGAATTTAACATGAATAGATTCTTCAATAATACAAGTTCTTGAATTGTAAACTCTAAAAGCCTTAGACATTTCAGAATATCCTACGAAAATACATTTATCTACCTTAGAATCAAACTTTCCAAGATTATCTCTGGTATTCAGAATAAAACATTCACATCCAAAAGCCTGAAAATAAGATATGTTGGGACTTTTTCCTTTCCATAATTCATAAGGAGTCCTTTTTAGAAAAGGCCTAATAAGTATTCTGTTTTGTACATAGCAAGCATTGTTTACAGCTTCTGCCCAGAAGTACTTAGGGAGATTATTTTCATTGAGCATAGATATAGCCATCTCTTGCAGAGATCTGTTCTTTCTCTCAACCACTCCATTTTGTTGTGGAGTTCTAGGTGCAGATAAATTGTGAGAGACTCCATTCTCCCCACAAAACTATCTAAACTGTTCACTTTCAAATTCTCCCCCATGATCACTTCTAAGGGTAGAAATACAGAAACCTTGCTCATTTTGTACTCTTTTGCAGAATACTGAGAAAGCCTTAAAAGACTCATCCTTGTGTGTTAGGAAGAGGACCTATGTGTATCTAGAATAGTCATCAACTATGACAAATCCATATTTTCTTCCAGCCAGGCTGGCAACACTAACTGGTCCAAACAGATCCATGTGTAACAACTGAAGAGGTCTAGAGGTTGATAGTTGGTTTTTAGATTTGATAATTGATTTTATCTGTTTACCTCTCTGACATGCATCACACAAGACATATTTCTTAAAACTAATATCAGGCAATCCTCTCACAAGATTATTCATTTTTAATTCAGAAATTAGTTTCATACTAGCATGTCCTAGTTTCTTATGCCTTAACCATCTCTCATCCACCTTAGACATTAGACAGGTTACACTTTGATCAGAGAGATCAGACAGTTCAATCTTATAAAGATTTTGTTACCTTTTAGATTAAAAGAGGTTTTGCCACAACAGTCTTTAACTATGCATACATCCTTGGTAAAGGAAACATTAAAACCACTATCACATAATTGACTTATACTATGCAAATTGTGTCTTAATCCTTTAACCATAAGAACATTAGATATAGAGGGAAGAGGGGTTTACCACCAATAGTACCAATTCCTATAACTTTCCCTTTCTGATTCCCTCCGAAGGCAACATGTCCTCCTTTCTTAAGTTGGAGGTCTAGGAACATAGACCTTTCTCCTGTCATATGATGCGAGCAACCACTGTCGAGGTACCAGCAGTGGTGTTTTCTTTGTCCTATTGGGGACATATGCAACAAAAATTATTTGATCTTTAGGTACCCATATTTTTCTGGGTCATTTTCTATTAGTTCTAGGAGTCTGTGAAGACTTCCTTCTCTTCTTATGGATACACTTAGACATAACATGTCCAGTTTTTCCACGGAAGTTACAGGTAGGTGTAGACTTGCTTACAGTTGACTTAACGGATACTGTAGAAGCTTTAGTTGATACTTTATGATGTGTCTGATGGACATATCCAATTCCTTCTTTGTTAAGAGAGTGCCTCTGACAGCCAAGTAGCTTAGTCAGATTATCTCTACCATTAACAAATTTGGCAAGATCAGAAGTGAGCTCTTCCACATTCTGTCGAAGTTTTTCAACTTCTTCAGATGGTGATGTTTCACTTGAGATCTTAGCTTCATTAGACTTCTCAATCTTCAGCTCACTATTCTCTTTAGCCAGCTTCTGACACTCTTGAGATTTCTGTTTATGCTCACTGGTGAGCTTTACATACTCTCTCTTGAGGGATTTGAAAGCCTTAGATAAGCAGTTGGATTCTTCCAGCAACTCCTCATAAGCATCAAGTAATTCCACATAGTCAGGATGTACCTCATCGTCTGAGTCTGAGTCAGTGTTGGCCATCAAACAGAGATTGGCTTGTTCCTCTGTTTCTTCATCAGAAGATGTTGACTCCAGATCCTCCCAAGTATCCATCATTCCTTTCTTCTTCTTCTTGAAGAATTTCTTAAAAAGGGTCTTCTTGAGTTGAGGACATTCAACCTTGATGTGACCAGGCTTCTTGCACTCATAGCAGACAATTGGACTTTTGTCTGTTGAAGTGGATTCTTTGAAGTTCTTGTCCTTGTTGAACCTTCTGAATCGCTTATCCCTCTTGAACTTCTTTTTCTGTAGGAGATTCTTTATCTTCCTGGTCAGGAGAGACAATTCTTCATCACTCTCAGAATCCTCATGTTCAGACTGGTCAGCATCACTGGATGACTCGTCTGCCTTTAGAGCCTTGGAAACCTTTGCTGACTTTTGATCAGCTTTCAGAGCAATTGACTTGCCCTTCTTTGGTGCAACTTCATCTCCAAGTTCTTGCTCATGAATAGTGAGTGTTTCAAGAATTTCATCCATAGTCAAGGTAGTGAGATCCTTGGCTTGAGAGATAGCAGTGACCAAAGGTCTCCACTGTTTAGGTAGACTTCTCAGAATCTTTCCAACCTTCTCAACATTGGTATAGACTTTGCCAAGAGATTTTAAACTATTGACAATAGTTTGAAATCTTCCTAACATTTGAGAAACAGATTCTCCTTCCTCCATGACAAACAGTTCATACTTTGTGACAAGTATGACAATCTTTGACTCTTTGACTTTGGCTGTTCCTTCATGTGTGACAGCTAAAGTGTCCCATATTTCTTTGGCAGAGTCACAAGCACATACTTTCTCAAACTCCTCAGGATTGAGAGCACAAATGATGTTATATCTAGCTTTGTGGTTCAGCTCCCATTTTGTCGTTTCTGCAGTAGTCCACTGAGCTTTTGGTTTGTCAATGTTATCATCATTCTTGGGAATGAATGGACCATCTGTAATGACATCCCAAAGATCAGAGTTTGTAGATAGAATTGACAATTGAAATCTATCTTTCCAATAGTTGCAGTTTTCTCCATTGAAGTAAGGAGGTCTGGTTAGGGAAGCTCCTTCAGTCTGGTGACTTCCACTTGAACTAGCTCCAACAGTCATGTCCATTCTTCAAGACCTTTTACCTCTACACTGTTAGATGCTCAACCCAGAGGCTGAGCTCTTATACCAACTGAAATAGACAACTATAAACACGAGAAGGGGGGTTGAATTGTGTTTATCGGAATTTAAACAAATTTGAAATCTTTTCGCATACATAAGCTTGGTTCAGAGGAGTGGAAAGATACAGGTGACCTGTATGATGAAATTTTAACAGTGACTTAGACAAACACACCACTTGAAAGACGGATAAGAAAACTAAGGCAACTAAAGAGTTTATAAGGAAAGAGAGATTGACACAGCTATTTATCCTGGTTCACTCTTCAAAGCAAAGAGCTACGTACAGTCCTTGGCAGCACCAAGTTTTATCCACTATAGCTGATCAGGTTACAGACTCCAAGTATTGTTCGCACACCTAGCCTCTTCAGGCTCCAAGACAAGTATTCTTTGCACACCTAGCCTGTTCAGGCTCAAAGACAAGTATTCTTTGCACACTTAGCCTCTTCAGGATCACTCAGGTTTGTTTAAGAGATTTGGTTTGTAATAAATACAACTTCAGACAGACAGAACTTTCATTAACACTCAGAGAGTGGTTTAAATGTAAAGCTTAGGAAAGTCTGCGTAATAACTTTAAATGATTGAAGAATACATAATAAAAGAATGAAGATATTAATGCGCAGAGTAATGGCTCTTTAATGCTATGTGTATTCTCTTTTTCTTTTATTTTTTATCTTCAATGACTTCTGTATTTATAGTCTTCAAGTATTTAGGATCTGTTAGAGACATTCCGTCAGATGTTGGCTTCAAGCAGAACTTCATTAAATGCAATAGAGTCGTTCTGGGCATCCATTAATGCAATAGGAATGTTGGTTGTACTCTAACATAAAGTATCATGGCTTTATACATCGTGATACAGCCATATCAGAGTTGTGTAGAGAGCTTTTTGTACTTTGCTAAGTACAATTCCCTTTTCGTGTAAGGACCAGAGGTACTAGGGAATAAAGCATGTTGGAAGCATTCTTTAACTGGTCTTTGGTTCTGATAACCGAGGTTGCTTGAGAGAGTAACTTCTGACTTTTCTTGATAGGTGTGAGACTGAGTAGGAGAGAAGGCTTCAAGTCCCTTTCTGATGGGACAGCCAACAAAAGCTTGTTTGGTCCTTGATTCTTCAACGGGTAATCTCAGACAAGTGTAGGAATTTGTGGGGAGACTGGTTGAAGAGTCAACAGACAGGTTGACTTTCACTTATCCAGACAGGTAGTCACTTATGAGCAAATAGATGATTCTTACAGTTTTAATCTGCACACTAGATAGATAGGTTAGCAACCAATATGAAGGTTAATTAAATCATTAACCAATGTTTAGTTCTCATCAAAACTTAGGGAAATGCACGTCGGACATTTTAGAGACTTAACAATTACTGTTTTATGGATGGATACTCAGGGTATAACTAGATTGCTATAGCACCAGAGGATCAGGAAAAGACAACCTTCACTTGTCCTTATGGCACCTTTGCTTTCAGAAGAATGCCATTTGGCATGTGTAATGCTCCAGCAACCTTCTAGAGATGTATGATGGCAATTTTTTCTGATATGATTGAGAAATCAATAGAAGTGTTTATGGATGATTTCTCAGTGTTTGGGGAAAGTTTCCAAACCTATTTAATAAATCTGGAACAGATTTTGGACATATGTGAAGAAACAAACCTAGTGCTGAATTGGGAGAAGTGTCATTTCATGGTGACTGAAGGAATTGCGCTGGGACATAGAATCTCCAGAAATGGCATTGAAGTGGACAAGGCAAAGATTGAAGTTATTGAAAAGCTGCCCCCTCCCACATCAGTAAAAGGAATTAGGAGCTTCCTAGGTCATGCTGGTTTTTACAGAAGGTTCATTAAGGACTTCTCAACGATCTCTAAGCCATTGTGTCGGTTGTTGGAGCATGATAGGGCTTTTGAATTTAATGCAGAATGCATAAAAGCCTTTGAACTTCTAGAGACTGCTCTTATCACTGCCCCTATTATTGTTCCACCTGACTGGGAGAAGCCTTTTGACTTATGTGTGACGCGGGTGACTATGCAGTGGGAGCTGTTTTGGGATAGAGGTACAACAAAGTGTTGCATCCAGTTTATTATGCAAGCAAGTCCTTGATCGATGCTCAGATCAATTACACCACTACTGAAAAGGAGATTCTAGTTGTAGTATATGCCTTTGAGAAGTTAAGATCCTATCTTGTTGGAACAAAAGTGGTCGTTTACACAGACCACTCAGCAATCAAATATTTAATTGACAAGAAGGATGTTAAACCAAGGCTGATAAGGTGGGTGTTACTACTACAAGAATATGATCTGGAAACCAGAGATAGGAAAGGAGTGGAGAATCAAGTGGCTGATCACCTCTCAAGATTACCAGAGGATGTTGCAGCATCCAGGAGAATAGCCATTGATGAATCTTTCCCTGATGAGCAACTGCTAGCAATGCAAGATGCTGCAGCACCCTGGTATGCTGATCTAGTCAACTTTCTTGCCAGTGGTGTGGTTTCTCCAGACATGAATTCTCAACAAAGGAAGATATTTTTCCATCAAGCCAAACAATACATCTGGGATGAACCATACCTTTACAAGATGAGCCCAGACAATCTAAATAGAAGATGTGCTACAGATGAAGAATTCCATGATATTCTGACTCAGTGTCATGCTGCAGCATACGGGGGATATTTTGGCGGTATGAGAACTGCTGCCAAGGTTCTCCAATCAGATTTATTCTGGCCTACCCTTTTTAAAGATGCACATGAATTTGTTAAACATTGTGATAGATGCCAAAGGGTAGGGAACTTGTCCAATAAATATGAAATGCCTCTCAACACCATTTTTGAAATTGAACTATTTGATGTATGAGGTATTGATTTTATGGGACCATTTCCTCCTTCCTTTTGCTACCTTTACATTCTAGTAGCTGTTGATTATGTGTCTAAATGGGTGGAGGCTGTGGCAACAATAAAAAATGATGCTATGGTGGTAATCATTAGTGATGAAGGAACCCATTTTTGCAACCAGGTTTTTTTCCAAATTGCATGCAAAATATGGAGTCAAGCATAAAGTTTCCACAGCCTATCACCCACAAACTAATGGTCAAGCGGAGTTGTCCAACAGGGAAATAAAAAGGATCTTGGAGAAAATGGTTAACACAAGTAGGAGGGATTGGTCCTCACATCTAGATGAGGCACTGTGGGCTTATAGAACTGCATTCAAGATTCCTTTGGGGATGTCCCCATACAGACTGGTGTATGGGAAAGTTTGAATTTACCCTTAGAGCTGCAGCACAAGGCTTTCTGGGCGGTCAAGAAACTTAACTTTGATCTTCAATCTGCTGGAGCAGCACGCATGCTGCAGCTTAATGAAATGGAGGAACACGGATTGTTCTCATATAAAAATGCTGAAGCATACAAGGCAAAAACTAAGACCTGGCATGATAAGAAGATACATCACAGATCCTTTCATGAAGGAGAGCAAGTGATGCTATTTGACTCTAGGCTGAAGCTTTTCCCTGGCAAGTTGAAGTCAAGATGGTCTGGCCCATTCAAAATTGTAAAGGTCTACCCACATGGAGCTGTTGATCTGATGGATGCTGATAATGAGAGAGAATTCAAGGTTAATGGTCAGAGAATCAAGCATTATTTTGGTGAACCTGTAGATAGAATGAAGGTCGCCACCACCCTTGATGATACTGCATGATGCTACATCACGGTCTGGCTGAGGACCTTGTAAACCAAGCGTTCATGGGAGGCAGCCCATTAATAAGAAGTCAATTACCTTTCTAAATAAAGAAGCAATAGTAAGGATAGAAGTAAGTCAGGCTACATCATAAGAAAGAACACTAGGTTGCTCTGGAACAATGCTATAGCATGCAATTTAATGATAAAAATCGAAAAAAGAAATCTTGAGGTTAGGGACTATCTGCTGACAAGGGTACAAAGTGGGGACCAGCTGGACTTTTTGTCCGTTGTGGAAAAAGAAGAAAAGTGGACAGTTTTAATAAAATTTGAATTTCAATATATTCCAAAAAATGTGGAGAGAGAAACCGCTCTTCCCCAAGCCTAACCCCCAACCACACGATCTCCACCTCTCGATAACCTCTCTTTCTTCTTTATTCTTTTCTTCCCCCACGATTACCACCCTCGGTAACCAATACCCCTCTCTCACCTGACACCTTAAATAGACCACTCACCCTTCTCTCTCACTCACATTTTACACACCCAACATCTATCTTCTTCATTCTTCAGCCCGTAACCCTAACACTCAACCCTTCCTTTTCTTCACAAAAAAAAAAATTGCACCATGACTGCCAAGAAATCAAGCAGTGTGAAACACAAAGCTGTGAAGAATGCTGCTCCACCCTCTTCTGATCCAACCGAAACCCTAACCAGCAGGGTTAGTGAAGAAGCACAAGAGAAGTATGAAAAAGAGACTCTCCACTACAGTCTCCATCAAGAAAAAGGTTTCAAATATGGGAAATGAGTGATCTTGGGTCTGCTCCCAGAGCTTGTAAACGTGATTGAAGCACATAAATGGATGACCTTTGCTGAGCACAAAGATGGGTTTTGTACACAAATGGTTAGGGAGTTTTACGAAAATATTGCGTCTGACGCCCAAACATTTGTGGTTATCAGAGGAGGTAAGGTGTCTTTTTCTGCAAAGATGATTAATCAACATCTCGGCTTGGAGGAAGTGGAAAACGGGTATCAACAGATTTTGAAAGCCACAACAACTGCCAAGCTACAGAAAATGAAGACGGAACTAGATCTCCCTGGTGCAGACTTCATACAACAAGCATAAGTCCAACTCAAACTGCCTCGGTCAATGCCGCAGCCTCTTGTAAAAATCTAATACCACTTCCTCAGATACTCTATCTCCCCTACCTTTCACCTGGAAACAGTGGACAAAGAACACCTGGTTCTGCACCACTGTATCTTAAACAAAAAAAAAGATAAATTTGGGGGAGATACTCAAGAGTCAGATCACCACCAGTGCAATGAAGCAACAAGGTAACCTAATTTTTCCCTGTCTTATTACTGAACTCTATTTGGAGCAAGGGATAAAGTATAACCCTGGGGAAAGACTAGACCTGAACAAAGGCCCCATTGATATGAACTGTGTGCTGAGGATGTAATCAAATTCTGAAGAAGAAAGTGCAAGTGGAAGCAAACCTCCCAGATCTAGCACCCCAGAACAACAGGATTGTTCTGGGATGCTGGAGTAGAAAGTAGAAGAACTGACTAGTATGCTGTAGCAACATGTGCAGCATGAGAAGACTTTCTGGCAATACTGCTTCTGCAAATATCAGTGGGAAAATCAAACAATGAAGCTCAATGGTTGGAAACTCGAGATTTCAATCCCCCAGGTCCCCCAAGAAATTCTGCCACCTTTTGTTGAAGATGTCCCTGTAACACCCCATTAACACAAATCTGTTTCTGATCCAGTACCTGAAAACCCTGAAAAATCTGCCAACATTGACCCTGTCCACAGCTCTGCCTCGGATGAGGAATGGATGGGTATTTCCCCATCCAAGCAGCAGAAACAGAAAGAAGCTGCGGCCACTGCCCTTAAACAGAAGAAACCTGCCTCTAAAGCCTCCCAGCAAGATCAAGGGAGTACTAAAAGGCCTCGTGTTGCAGCCCCTGAGAAAGTACCCTCCACCACCCCTACTGTAGCATCAACTCCTCCCTCAGCATCAAAACTAGCAAAGATTACAAAGTCAGCTACTGAGAAGGAGTGCCCAGTGACGAAAATTGTTGTTGTTTATGTTGCAGAAGAGGAAGAAGAGGAGGAAGATACAATGCCTCTTTCAAAGAAACTAAAGATGGCTGCAACTAATGTGACTGTAAAGATTAAGAAAGAGAAGGTTGCTGCAGCATTGAGGGAAGAGGAGGCTAAAGCTACTGCAGCAGAGGAATCTGACAAGGAAGAAGCTGCTGAGGCAGAGGAAGAAAAAGAAGAGGGAGCTGAAGAGAGCATTGAGGCTAAAGAAGAGAATGAAGAGAGTGCTGAAACAGAAGAACAAGAAGAAAAAGATGAAGAATAGAAAGAAGAGGAGGAAGTCCAGGTCACCGAAGCAACGCAAGGCAAGGTGCCCTCCAAAGAGAGGAGGCACCAAGAACAGTTTGTGCACCAGAGTTCCATAGGCTTGAAATAGAGCCATAGTGGGTGTTGCAGTTTGCTGCAACATCCCACATCAGGATGCCCTAAACCTTCCACCCTATTCCCAGATTTTTTTTTTTTAAAGTTTTTGCAAGTAGTGGTCATTAGGACCTGTTATGTCTGTTTGTCTGTAGGGCCATTAGGGCCATAGTTGTGTGAATCCTGATTTATGAATGGTTGTGCATGAATCCCACGTCATGTTTTTTTATTCCAAATGATTAATGATTAATTGGAAAAGGCATGTGGCCTCTTTTGATGTGTTCTACTTGTACTGTTTAGAATGAAACTCTTGCTGTCTAATCTAATACACCAACTTGAATGTGATCACCAGCACTACTGCACAATTGTTAGAATAGAGGGCATATGTGTTGTAGCATGAACAGATAAAGGTGAGCCTAAGTGACAGATTGCATTGAACATCTATGTTTCACAATCATGCATTTTCTGTAAAGTTTGCTTTGATTTTGTCTAATCTTAACATACATAATTGCACACACTATATGCTTGAGGCATTTTCTTGTTTGTTTTATGTCTGACAGAACCTGATTAAGCCCACACAACTAATATAGTTACCCCTAGTTACCCCCTTTGAGCTTTGGCCATTTATTGAACAAACTAGCTCATTACAAGCCTTAGACCTGGAAAAACAAAATTCACCAGCAAGGTAGATTTAGAGGATGCTTTTGTAGCTAGTTCTGACATAAGTTTGGGGAAAGCTTGAGGACAAGCACCTGCAAAAGTTTGGGGATGCTGTGCTGCAACACATGCGCATGATGCAACAGGGTTGTAAGTAAATCAGTAAAGGATAGGCAGCCAGTGAATTAAAAATTCATAAGTGGAAAATGTGAAGCTAAGATCCCCTTATGTGAAAAAAAAAAGAGAGAGAAGGTGAACAATTTAAAATTATGAGCAGAGAAACAAAACAATGACTGAAAAATCACACCGAGTGTTCTCTATTCACATCAAAATGTTCAGTAAAAGGTGGACGTGGTAATGGAAAGAAAGGAAACAACAAAACAGAAAAATGAGGATTGTAGGATCAATTGGGAAGTTGAGCTACATAGAAAAGCATCCTTATGCTCTACCTTGAGTAAGCTACCTATCCAAATGAGTCAACTCCACCTGTCCTAAGCCCAGTTACAGCCTTAAAGACCTCTTGTTGTGTGTAATTCTATGATTGTTTTAATTGTGATAGATTCTCATCAAATCTATATCAGAGATGCATGTTTGTGATAAAGAGTGAAAAGTCTAAAGTGAGGGTGAGATGCAGAACCAACTGTTCTGAGAGAGGTACGTTGTAGCATGTGTTAATCTATTTGAATCAATGTGTAGCGGTTATTGTTGAGAGCAGGATAGAAGGATTAGTTTAGTTAAGTAAGAAAGTGTGGATTTCTGGATGTGAGTTGAAGGATGGACAAATCTTGGTGGTGCTTGCATATCATTCATTGATGAGGATTTTTGAGTTCCTTGCATGTTTCTTTTGCATTACTTGAGGACAAACAATGGTTTAAGTTTGGGGTTGTGATAACTCTTTGAATGAAGAGTTATTTAGATCCTTTTTACTGTGATTCTTTGCCATCCTTAAGGTTTTAAGTTTCATTTTTATTAGAAAATGTTAGTGTGTCAATATTTGTGTTTAGTTTAATGAATATCAGCCATTTGCTCTTGATTGCTCTATCATTGTCTAAAAACTATGTGTCTTGGTATGCAGAAAGCTTGCTGGAGCAAGGCTGAAGCATTGGGATACAAGGACTTGGTTGTTGTAGCAAGGACTACCTTCCAGTAGTATTTCACTAAAGGACAAAAGCTGGCAAGGACACCTTTCCTCTCTCCTCAAGGGCGTTGGCGCTGTCACTTTTAAGGATGCACACGTGCCTAAGATCAGCTGCCCTACATCTTTTGGAATTTGGGCTAGGGTTATTCTATGAATTATTTTTGGTTGTTGGCCCAAAATGGAATGAAAGATAATAGGGTTTTGTGTACTATAAAAGCATTATAGCAACCCTAGTGAAAGGGGACTTTTGGAACATTTATTTTACACAATGTCTTGTTGAGAGCGATGCTGGTTTTCTTTCTTCCTGATCTGCTGCTGCTGCTGCTGTGTTTCTTCGTTGTTCTTCCTTTGTAATGGTTTCTTGCTCTTCTCTTATATTTGTTCTTTGTAAGCTCACTATGAGCTAAAATCTTTAGGATTTGGATACTTAGCTTGTTAAATTTGGAAGAATTAAGTAAGTGGAAACTTGATAAAAGATAGGGGTTAAGTCATTAATTGAAAAATGAATTGATGATGAGTAAGCTAGGAATAGCTATTCATGTCCCTGGGCTAGCTGGAACAAGCTTTAGTTAGAGGGTGGTGTAATTAATCTGAATCTAGGAATAGAACAAAGTTAATGAACCTAACCCTGTAGTGTTGTAAAACACTTTAAATTCCTGGAGCTAGAAGCTAGAGCATGGTCAGAGCATAATGAGGACTAAACAAAAATTATGCTGCAGCATACCTGAAGCTGTTTTAATTATTTAAATCAACAGATCGTCCTTTTTCTGTTAACAGGTTTTAATTTTAATTTCAAGTCACAACTTGTTTATTTTCTAGCATTAACACCCTTATTTCAATTTGTTTGCACACAACAATTTTTGGTTACCTCATCCTAACTCCTGGACTTATAATTTGAACTTGAATTTTGTTGCATCAATTTAATCCCTGTGGGAACGATATCTGAACGAAAGTTCTATATTACTTGATGTGATTATGTATACTTGCACAAGCTTAAAGACATATGTTTTTAAGGCAACGATAGCCCCAAGTTTTTATCCACTATAACTGATCAGGTTACATACAACAAGTATTCTTTGCACACCTAGCCTCTTCAGGCTCCAAGACAAGTATTCTTTGCTCATCTAGCCTCTTCAGGCTCACTCAGGTTTGTTTGAGAGAATGATTGTAATTAATACAATTTGCAAGTATTTCACTAACACTCAGAAGAATGAATTAAATGTAAGCTTAGAAAGGCAACGTAATAACTTCAAATGATTTAAGAATACAGATTGAAAGAATGAAGAAATGAATGCACAAAGTAATGGCTCTTTAATGCTGTGAGTTCTCTATCTTCATCTTCAATGAGTTCTGTATTTATAGCCTTCAAGCATTTAAGATCCGTAGAGAAATTCCATCAATTGTTGGCTTCAAGCAGAACTCCATTAAATGCAATAGAGTCGTTCTGGGCAGCCATTAATGCAATAGGAACGTTGGTTGTACTATAACACGGAAGATCATGGCTTTATGCATCGTGCAGTAGCCAGATCAGAGTTTTACAGAATGCTTTTGTACTTTGCAGAGCACAAACTTTTCGTGTAATAACCAAGAGTACTAGGGAATAAAGCATGTTGGAAACATTCTTTAACTGGACTTCGTTTCTGATCTCCTAGGTTGCATGTGAGAATGACCTTCTGACTTTCTTGATAAGTGTGAGAGAGAAAGCTTCAGAGTCTTCTGTATGAGGGGACATCTTTCAAAAGCTATTTGTACTTGAGTTCTCCATCGAAGAACTACAGACGAGTGTGAGAGTTTCACAGAGACAAGTTGAAACTTCAATGTATAAAGTCAACATCCTAGTCATCAGACAGGTTGACTTTTGCTTATCCAGACAGGTGGTCTTCTATGTAGACAGACATGTGAGAAAGTGAATTCTGACTTTTGTGATCTGTACATTAGATAGACAGGTTAGCAACCAATATGAAGGTTAATTAAATCATTAACAAATGTTTAGTTTTCATAAAACTTATGGAAATACACATCATACATTTTAGAGACTTAGCACCTACCAGAACCAGGTATCTTCACATTTTCAACATGTTGGAACAGCTAATCTCATCTTATTGAAAAAATGAGTTATAAATTATTTTTGCATGATCATTTTAAGATAATCTAAATAAGTATTCACTGCGTACAAGATAGAAAACCATAAACTCACTCACAAAACTTTTTTTAAAAAAAATTAAGTGATACTAAATAATGAATATAGATAATATTTCAAATAAGAAAAATGGTAAAAGCAATTAATGTTGGTTGTTCAACAAATTCAACAACAGGGTCAAATGACTTTTATACCGGTTATTATTAACTTTAAATTATATAGAAAAAATAGAATATTGAAGAAAATTGAACATGCTTGAAAGTGGAAATTAAATTGAGAATACAATTGATACTTGTCAGAAAATATTTTATATACATTTATTAGTGTATGGACCCGTACCATACATGAGAAATATTCTATTTTTAGGATTTCATAAAAAAAATGTAATTATTGATTTCAAGTTTTTGGATTAAATTTTTTTTTTGTGACGAATTATATACCAAAAATTATTAAAAAAATGATATTTGATCTGAACTATCGATCACAAAGAGTAACAGATATTAAGTTAATAACTATTGTTGATATTATAATACAAACAATAACTCTTAAGAATAAATAATAAGTACATACTATCTACTACACAATTTTAGTATTAAAAATATAATTTAAAAAATAAGACATGTATAAAGAATATATAAATATACACCATGTGATTATAAAAATAAATAAATATTATGATATAAAATGTATACATAAAGGTGATACTTTTATCCTCATCTCACATTCTCTCTCCTAACTCTCTCCCCACTACCCAACACCACATAATATTAGTCATATTATGAAATCAAATAAAAGGGAGAGAATATATGAATTTGTAATATATAGCTCTCATATCTTGAACTCAATATTAGAAAACACTTAACTTCTGCTACACTCTGATTTTCATATTTTGTTTAAACTGTTTGTTATAATAAAAAAGGGTGAGTTTGTAAGACTTCATGCACAATCGATTTTGATGTATGACAAACATATCACTTAATGTGTGTGCAAGTATTTTTGGTATCCAATTGTCAAGTTGAATGAGCAATTAAAGAGGAATATTCAAAAGAGGAACTTGAAGTATTCATAGGAAGAACCATCTAATGGAAGGATCATCGAATCATGAAGGCAAAGCTCAAAGGAAGAATTGTTTTTAAGTGTTAGGTGATTGTAAGAGAAAATCTCTCTTACTCAATGACAGATCTTTGAAAAAATGCATAAAGAAAATCATTGTTCAAATCATGTATAAAAAATATAAGGTTTCAAAAGAAATGATTTTTGCAAGTGAGCAAAGTTCAGTGTCTGTACAACCAAGTACTTAATCGGTGTGTTTCACTTTCCGAAATGACAAACAGAACAAGTGAATTTTGGTATTCAGTACATACATGTACTACACCTCCATATTTTATCAAATCATATCTGTTATTGAAATGAAACTGAATACGTGGGTGTACATAATCTGTGTACTCGTATATTCAAGATTAAGTATCTGAATTTTATTAATACATAGATATATTGATTAGGTGTACCAATTGTTAAATCAAGAACAAGTTTTCTGGAAAGCCCGAGCACCCATGTACTACACCGGTAGACATGTGTTATCAGTAAGAATCTTGATTTAATACACCCCTATACAAGAAATCATACACCCTTGTTCAAGAACCTGAAACTGCATAACTCATTTTGTTATCAATTCAAATATGTTTTGATTCAATCCCAACATTCATATTTTTTTTCTATATAAAGGGGGTTTGATAAAACACTTGATAATAATCAGAAATCATATGGAAAATATTGAATTCGAAATTTTCATATTCTTCGTTGAGCTATCTTGTGAAAAAGAGAATGTTCTTCTCATAGTTCTTCACATTGTGTAATCTGACTTTTGAGAGTTCTAGATCAAATCTTTGTTTCAATTTTGAATGTAAGAGAGTGGGGATTCTCTCTATGTGTGATTTAGGGTGAGGAAACCCTAAGGTTAGAAAGAACAATTGTTGAGGCTTTTTCATAAGGTTGTGGTATCCCATTGGTTTCAAAAACATTTCGTTTTTAAAAAAAAAAATTCAATTTTTTTTAGTGTAATAAAATTGATGGCGAGATCTCATAAATTGATATTCATGGTATTAGGAAAATATTGAAAAACTCTCTTGAGAGCTATGTTAGGGTTTTGCATGGTTGCCTAGGGTTTGCATGTGATTGCACCATGGAGAATTCGGTTTGCCCCTAGCAAATCCTCTTCCCAGACTCTTCTTTTCCTCCTCATCCTCCCCCCAATCCTCTTTCTCCTTCTTCTATGCATCCTTCTCGTAAAACTGCTTCTTCCTTTATTCGGTCGGCCCTCTCAAGCATTTAATAATGCTTATGATATTCCTCTTAGCCAATTATCAATCCCATGTGTGAAAGGTGATGCAATTGTAGTTAAAATCCCTGAGGAAGAAGATGTTGCTGGTTTAGAAAGCTTCAAAAACAATCTTCATGGGAGAATTATGATTTCGAAAGGTGATTCCCCATATAAGATTGATGACTTGTGATCTAAGTTAATGAATATGTGGAAACCTTTGAGTCATTGGAAGATGATTCTGATTGGAAAGGGATTTTTGAATTTTATTTCTCATCTATTGAAGATTTAAGGAGGATTTTATCGGTTGGTTCTTGGATTTTGTCTCCGGAAATACTAAGACTCTTATTATGGACTCCAGATTTTTGTCCTAGTCTTGTAAAGCAAACGAATACTCAGTGCTGGATACGAATAGTGGGGCTGCCTCAAGAATATTGGAGGCCTAAAATACTCTTTGTAATAGCTAGAGGCATTGGTGCTCCATTATCCTTGGATGATGCAAAAATTAATAAGACTTTGGGGCATTATGCAGGGGTTTTGGTGGATCTTGATTTGAAACAGCAATTGCAAGATCATATTATGGTTGAAAGAGAAGGATTTACTTTTTTGATTCAAATTGAGTATGAGAAATTGCCTCTATTCTACTCTTCTTGCATGGTGATTGGACATTATGTTTCGAATTGTAAAAGAATCATTAAGAATGATGATAGGATCATAGAAGAAAGGCATCAGAAAAGGGTTGCAGCCTGATATGTTCCAAAGAAGATTGATAAGAATGCGACTTCAACTATTCCAGAGGATGAAATTCAGGCTTTGTTGAAGAAGAATGTCTTTAAGGACAAAGGGAAAGAAGTGGGTGTTGACCAGTCTCCTACTTCCAAGGAAGAGCCGAGTAACAGGATTCAGGATTTGCAGAAGGACCAGGATGCAGCAATTCATGGCCCTGATGTGGTCATTGATGTTGAATTAAGAAGGTCTGTGGATCCAGTCATTAAACCTGTTAATGAAAATGTGCAGGATGTTTCAGATAATTTGCAAAATTTTAATTCTGATAAGGATAGAGAGATTGACAGTTTAGATGAATATGAGACTATTGATGTTGAACATGCTGATAATGATTGCAATAAGGATTTGGCCTCAAATCAGGGGCAGGATTTTAATTCCATTCATGTGAAATCCTTTGGTTCATAGGAAAATGTTGTTGCAGATTCTCTCACTAACAGTGATGTTAGGTCTCTTGGTGGTTTTATTCCTCCTGTTGGTGTTGGAAAATCCCAGCATTTGAATAAGGAGACTTCTTCTAATGTTGCAGAGAAACAAGTTTCTAATTCTCAATTGAGGGATAATGTGACATATTCTTCTTATTCAATATCTCCTTTGTTGGAGGATAGGGAAGTTCCTCAGGTTGTGAAGAAGGATATAAAAATTGTCTCTAAATTTTGGACTGATCAGGTAGATGACATTGAAGCTTCAATTTCAAATGAGAGAGAGGATAAAAATGATGATGATTTTACTCCTGTTTTATCCAAATCTAAGAAGAAAAAGTTGAGGAGAGGTAGAAACATTAAGGAAAAGACTCATAACACTCGTGCAAGGGCTGGTAGCATGAATGTTTCATGATGAAAGTTCTATTTTGGAATACAAGAGGCCTAGGTAATAAAGATACTAGGCTTGTTTTGAAGAAAATGTGTGTTAAACAGAAACCAAGTTTGTTTTGATTCTGAACCTTGGATAGATGTAGATAAGGTTACTGTTGTGTTTTGGAAGTCTCTTGGTCTGAAGCTTTTTATGGTGAATGATAGAAGTGCTAGAATCCCCAACATTTGGTGTCTTTGTGAAGAAAGTCTGAATCCTCTAATTGTTTATACTTCTTCTCAGCAGTGTTCTTTTTCTGTAGTCATAAATAGTCAGTCAATCTTTATGTCTGTTGTGTATGCTTCAACAACAATTCAAGGTAGAATGCATCTGTGGAATGAATTAACCACTCTATCTACTAATAACCTTGTTCCTTGGGTTTTTATTGGAGATTTCAATGCTGTGTTAGGCTCCCATGAAAAGAGAGGTTGTAATTTACCTCTCAGGCAGTCTTGTATGATGAGTTCAGTAACTGGACAAATATCAATAATTTTACTCATGTGACTACTAATGTTGTCTCTGATCAAAGGTCTACCTTCTAAGCCTCCTGCTTTCAAATTTTTTAGCATGTGGTGTGAACATCCTGACTGTGAAAAACTGGTTAAAGAGGTTTGGACTAGGAATGTTCATGGTTGCCCTATGTTCATATTAGTCCAAAATCTGAAAATGCTAAAAGCTGAGCTGAAAAATCTGGAATAGGGAAGTTTTTGGTGATGTAAAAATAGAAGTGGAGGATGCTTATACTGGTTTAGATGTGATTTAGCAGGAAATGTCTGATATTGATTTCTCTGATGATCTTCAAGCACAAGAAAATAAAGCTCAAGTGGATTTACAGGCTATCCTAAATGTAGAAGAGTCTTTTTGGAAGCAAAAGACAAGTTTGAATTGGTTTTCAATGGGAGATAGCAATACAGAATGGCTAAATTAAGGCATACCACCAAGCAAATGTCCATGCTCAAAAGGGGTGAAGAGTTTTTAGATTCTCAATCAGATATTGAAAGGCATGTAATTGAGTTTGATGCTAATCTCTATGCTACAGAAAATGTCTGTTCACATTATGAAAATGTAAGTTTGTTATCCCTAATTTAGTTTCAAATGATCAAAATGCTATGCTTACAGCTATTCCAACTAAGGATGAAGTAAAGTCAGCTGTTTTTGTAATGAATGGTTCGAGGTCTCCCGGTCCATGTGGCTTTGGAGGTGGTTTCTTCCAGTCATTTTGGGAAATTGTGGGGGAGGATGTGTATAGGTCTATACATCAATTCTTCAGTCAGAATTGGATTTTACCAGGATTGAATTCTAATTTCGTGGCTTTAATCCCTAAGTTCCCAGAGGCAGAGAAAATTGAGGATTACACGCCATTAGCTTTGGCCAATTTTCAATTCAAAGTGATATCCAAGGTCCTAGCGATAGACTATCAATTATTGCTCCCTCTATAATATCTGTCCAGCAAAGAGGTTTTTTGAAAGGAAGGAATATAGCTGAGTGTATTTACACAGCTTCAGAAGCTATAAAACTGCTTGATTGCAAGTCCTTTATAGGAAATGTAGCTTTGAAGTTTGACATAAAGAATGCATTTGATACTCTTGATTGGAAATTTCTCAATAAGGTTCTAGTGGCTTTTGGTTTTAATGATAAGTTCTGTAGCTGGATTTATACTATCCTTCATTCTGCTAGATTATCCTTCATGGTTAATGGTCAATCCTGTGGTTATATGGCTTGCAAAAAAGGGGTAAGACAGGGAGATCCATTGTCTCCCATGTTATTTTACCTGGCAAAAGACTTTTTGAGCAGAAGCATATCTCAGTTGGTAGATTCTAAGCAGTTAATTCTCATGTCAGGTCCAATGGGATTCCAAACTCCATCTCATGTGTTATATGCAGATGATATAATGGTGTTTTGCAAAGGAACTAAAAGGAACCTCTCTACATTGATGAAACTGTTCAGAATGTATGGTGAAGTGTCTGCTCAGCACTTAAGTTTAGATAAATGTAAATTTTTCACAAATTCTATGAGTTCCAGGAGAGTAAGTGAAGTCAGGAATGAACTTGGTTTTTCTGCAGGGAGTATGCCTTTTGTTTACTTAGGAGTTCCTATCTTGAAAGGAAATCCTAAAGCTATACATTTGAAGCCTATAGTTGATAGATTTAAAGCCAAGTTGAGTGCTTGGAAGGGATCCATCTTACCTATCTGAAATAAACAACTATAAACACGAGAAGGGGGGTTGAATTGTGTTTATCAGAATTTAAAACAAAGTTGAAAACTTTTCGCATACAGAAGCTAAGTTCAGACGAATGAGAAAAACTCAGTACAGACAGGTGATCTGTCTGATGAGATTTCAACACAGAAGCAAGCAAGCACACAACTTGAAAACTGATTTAAAGATCACACTTTAACCCCTTAGTTAGACAGCAGACATAATAATCAAAGCAACTAAAGAGTTTAAGGGAAGAGAGATTAACACAGCTATTTATCATGGTTCACTCTTCAACACAAAGAGCTACGTCCAGTCCTTGGCAGCACCAAGTTTTATCCACTATAACTGATCAGGTTACAGACTCCAAATATTGTTTGTACACCTAGCCTCTCCAGGCTAAAAGACAAGTATTCTTTGCACACCTAGCCTCTTCAGGCTAAAAGGCAAGTATTCTTTGCACACCTAGCCTCTTCAGGCTAAAAGACAAGTTTGGTTGAGAAGTTTGTTTGTAATAAGTACAATCAGACAGACAGTTCTTTCACTAACACTCAGAGTGTGGTTTAAAATGTAAGCTTAGGAAAGACTGTGTAATAACTTCAAATGATTGAAGAATAAATATTGAAAGAATGAAGAAATAAATGCGCAGAGTAATGGCTCTTTTAATACTGTGAGTTCTCTGTGTATCTTCTTCTTCAATGACTTCTGTACTTATAGCCTTCAAGCATTTAAGATCCATTGGAGAAAAATTGGGCTTCAAGCAGAACTTCATTAAATGCAACAGAGTCGTTATGGGCAACCATTAATGCAATAAGAACGTTGGTTGTACTCTAACATGAAGAGTCATGGCTTTATGCATCGTGTAGTAGCCATATCAGAGTTGTGCAGAGTGCTTTTTGTACTTTGCTGAGTACATTTCCCTTTTCGTGTAATAACCAGGAGTACTAGGGATTAAAGCATGTTGGAAACATTCTTTAACTGGGCTTCACTTCTGATTTCGCAGGTTGCTTGTGAGAATGACTTCTGACTTTTCTTGATAAGCGTAAGACTAAGTGAGAGAGACCTTCAGAGTCTTACGTATGAGGGGACAGCTTCCAAAAGCTTGTTTGGTCTTTGGTTCTTCATCGAGAAACCTTAGATAAGTGTAGGGACTTATCAGAAGAAAGGTTGAGACTTCTATTGAAGAAAGTCAATAATCCTAGTCAGCAAACAGGTTGACTTGTTGCTTATCCAGACAGGTTGTCATTTATGTGGGAAGACAGGTGAGTCTTACTATATTGATCTACACACTAAGTAGACAGGTTAGCAACCAATAAGTATGTTAATTAAATCATTATTCAATGTTTAGTTTTCATCAAAACTCAGGAAAATGCACAACAGACATTTTAGAGACTTAACAATCTCCCACTTTTTGATGATGACAAACATTAACTTGATTTAATGAACCTTAGAAAATATCAACATAAGAAGTAACACAGATTAGACAAGTAGAAATTTTCTTAACCAGATAGGTTGTGCAGACAGGTGCACTTAAGTTCACTAAACAGAGATAGAGTAAGATATATGATCAGAGATTTAATTTTTAAGGCAAGTTTTATTTTAACTTAGTCATATCTTACTTGTATTATCTTACTTACTTCCAGTTCCATCAAATCAAAACATAATTGTCTACATAACAAACATAATCATCTTCATTACTTTCTCCCCCTTTTGTCAACAATAAAAAAGGAATACACATATAAAGAAAAAGAACATAGAAGATACATGATAAAAGAACATTGATTTTTATTCATCATAAGCTTTTTCAGGTACAGGGCAGAGTTTTACAACATAGACTACCTAGGCTGACTAATCAATAAAAACAGAGAGTCAACTCTTTGTTGCAGCAGTAGTCTCGCATGCCTTTCTTCATCCAGTTGTCTTCTAAGTGCTATCAGTTGAGCTTGAAGCAAACTAGTTGAGGAAACATACAGGTTTGAGTACCAGGGCAGAGCTAAAATTGGGGGTGCCTTGGGTACAGAGAAGGGTGAGGTAATGCGAGGGAAGATTAGTTGATGAAGGGTTTGATAATAAAAGAATGGAAGAAAAGCTAACTTAAACAGGGGACTGATTCTGACAAAGTCAGTATTAGGAGAAGAAAAGATATAGGAAAGTCTCTCAGACAGAGACAGACGGGTGATAGTTATTTGTAAAAGAGGGGGAAGAGGTTGTTGGGCTAAGACTGATGGAGGTATAGGTAACAAGGAACCTATATGACAGAAAAAGGAGTTTGATCCTGTTACTAAAAGAAAGAAATATCTAGAACTACGTGGTAACATTACAACAGAGGTAGGATAGTGTTCCAGTCAATGTTCTAATAAACAAAACAATATGGGGATAAAAAAAATCTCCCTACAAGGGTTAAGGATATGAGGTGGAAGAGAAGGGGTGACAGTTAGATGAGAAAAACTTGCAATCATCAGAGATTGCAGATCACACACAAATAGACTCGATGATATGCCAGTTTGTTCTTTGGAAGTTGAGTCCCTTTGAACAACTGTGTACTGACATATATCAGACACAACATCATATGATGATGTTTGGGTTTGATAAGAAGATACAGGTGAGGGAAAGGGAGAGGCAACTGATAAAGGTTGAACAAACAAAGTGGATGGAAAAGAAACATAAGAGTTGTGGATACCTTGGTGAGAGGGAGAAGATGGTGCAAAGGGGATAAAAGAAAGAATTATCTGATCCTCAGATAGCTTCAGCTTCTTCTTGGAAGGAGACATAGTGTCAACTTCAGGGTGAACAACTGTCTGAGTCCCACCAGATAGGTCAGCAGTAGTTACAGCAACAACTTCAACTTCTGCAGAGGGTGATCAGTCCCTCCTACCTGTCCAGCACAATAACTTCACCTACCGAGGATGAGTAATTGGGGTGATCAGTCCCTCCTACCCATCCAGCACAGTAACTTAAGCAATAATAATTTCATGAGTCAATCTCTCTCTCCACTAGGGTCTCTGATAAGGGCTCGAGTGCAACTATGTTCGTGCAACATAATTGCCCTCTCGTCTCTATTAAAGATCCTTCTTATAGAAACCACCAAACCACTCATCTATTTGTCCTTGATGCCCTTCCTATTAGCAACTAATCATCTGATCCTTACTCAATGGCTGTAACTTACCTGAAGGCTTTTGGTGTTCCATCTTGGCCTTCTGACAAACTAGGCACGCATACACAAACTCAGTCACATCCTTTTCATCCTAGGCCACCAAAACGTCCTCTTAAGGTCCTGATACATCTTCGTGGCACCTGGGTGCACACTCAGTCCACTCATATGTCCTTCTTTAAGGATCAACTTTCTAAGCTCTGGGAGGTCTGGTACACAGACTCTATCTTTAAACCTCAAGATCCTATCACTTCCATCCTTAAAGCTAAGGTCTCTACCCGAAGCGAGTAACACTCACTGGTCTAAGAGGAACTTGTCTACCCTCTGGCCCTCTCTAATCTGATCCATCAAGCTGTTGGTAACCTTCAAGGTACCAAGCCTAATACTCTTAGGGGTAAACTCACAAGCTAGACTAAGGTCTCTAAACTCCTCAATCGGATCCATCTCCCTAACCATCAAAGCGGAGATATGTAAGGTTTTCCTACTTAGGGCATCGGCCACCATATTGGCCTTTCCTGGATGATAGGTCGGCTCGAAGTCATAATCCTTTAAAAACTCCATCCACCTACGTTGCCTCATATTGAGCTCTTTTTGGTCAAATAGATATTTCAAACTCTTATGATCACTAAAGACCTCAAACTTCGCTCCATACAGATAATGTCTCCAAATCTTTAAGGCAAACACCACAGCTCCTAACTCTAGATCATGGGTAGGGTAGTTCCTCTCATGGGTTTTCAACTGCCTAGAAGCATAAGCTACTACCTTACCATCTTACATCAACACTCCACTTAAACCTTGCTTCGATGCATCACAATACCCTACGAAAGGTTTACTAGGACCGGGCAACACTAAAACTGGTGCTGAGGTCAACCTACTCTTAAGGGTTTGGAAACTTTCCTCACACTTAGAGTCTCACACAAACAACCGTCCTTTTTTGGTGAGAAGGGTGAAGGGTAAAGCTAACTTAGAAAAGCCTTCTATAAACAGCCTATAAGACCCGGCTAAACCCAAGAAACTCCTAATCTCGGTCACAGACCTTGGAGCTTTCCACTGGAGCACCGTCTCAACTTTGGTTGGGTCTACGGTTATGCCATAGTTAGAGATGACATGCCCTAAGAAGCTCACTTCCTATAACCAGAACTCACACTTAGACAACTTAGCATACAACTGCTTTTCTTTAAGGATCTGCAAGACAACCCTCAAGTGCTCCTCATGTTCCTCCTTAGTCTTAGAGTACACTAAGATGTCATCTATAAAGACCACCACAAACTTATCCAAGTAAGGGTGAAAGGTCTTGTTCATGTAGTCCATGAAGACCGCAGGAGCATTGGTCACATCGAAGGCCATAACCAAGTACTCATAGTGACCATATCACGTTCTGTACGTGGTCTTCAGGATGTCCTCAGACTTAACCCGAATCTGATGGTACCCTGATCTCAAGTCTATTTTAGAAAAGACGCAAGCGCCCATCAACTGGTCCATGAGATCATCAATCCTAGGGAGGGGATACCGATTCTTTATGGTCACCTCGATGAGTTATCGATAGTCGACACCCAACCTCATGCTACCATCCTTTTTCTTCACCAACAACACGGGTGCTCCCCACGGAGACACACTCGGCCTAATGAACTGCTTCTTCATCAGGTCCTCCAACTGTTCCTTCAACTTAGCTAGCTCTAGATGAGACATTCTATAGGGCGCTATGGATATTGGCCCGGTGCTAGGCACTAAATTTATGGTGAACTTTACATATCTCTCTGGGGGTAAGTTATAAACATCCCCCGGAAAAACCTCAGGAACTCCCGCATAACAGGCACACTTCCAACATCAGGAGGGCTCTCTACTTCCAGGGAAGCTATCATCATTTACACTTGGGCCTTGTCTTTCATTGAAGCTTGAACTTGACTGGCAGAGAGAAGGTCTGGAATCTTAGACTCCGTTGGAGTTCCAAAATCTATGGTTCTATCGAAGGAATCTAAGGGAACATGGTTGGAAGATAACCAGTTCATTCAAAGAATAACATCGAGCGGTTTTTAAAAAAAAAAGTAAGCTCACAAAATCAGCTGCAGGGTTCATATTATCAAGAGAAAATAGAACAACCTTCCTAAACACAAGAAGCACCCGAAGGCTCCTTGGATTGTTCAAGCCAAACCGCCAAAAATGCAGTAAGTCAAGCCAAAGAAAAGCTATAGGTACTTAGTACCACGTAACATTGTCTATATAAATATAGACAATTCAAACAAGAGTCACACAACAGACATACGACAGACTCATACCACGTCTGGACAGGGTCGAACTGCTCTGATACCACTAAATGTGACACCCTTCTACCCCGCACGTTAATATAAAACATTTACTTAAAAGAGGGATTATAAAAACTTGCATTTATTTAAATAAAATAAATACTTGGATAAAAAGGTTTCACATCTCAACATATACAACATGGAAAGAAAGCATAAACATAATATAAGTTCAAAAGGCATAACGTAATGTAAACATAAACAAAGACATAAACCCCAACCCCGATGTCACATACAGAGCAGGTATAACCAAAAATCTGAAATAACAAATCCTCGGATACAACTTAAACAACTAACTAATAACTAAGCAAAACTGGGAATCCTATACGTAGCAGCTCCTCGGAGTCACTCCTCAACGGGCTGATCGCCATCCTCTGCATATATACAGAAGGTACATGCAATACAAAACATAACAACAGGGAGTAAGAAACATATATATGAATATAACGGCAAGGAAGCAGTTAGCACGACGAGCATACAAAAAACAAACATGTTATATCAACAACGATATCGTAAGATCATCATCATAATATGTATGCTATGCAATGCAATCCTGCTCCATGCCTCTACTATGCATTTGGATTCAATCTATCTCAGGATGAGCAACTTCGGAGTTAAATATCCACATTGGCCACTAGGCACCAACTCCGGGGCAATCCAACTTACCTTGGTTGGACCCCTTGGATAGCCGACGCACCTTACTCTCGGATGCGCCACCACGGGGCTACCAGGTCCGGCGGACGGCCAGAACCCCTTACTCTCGGGCGAACTCCCCTATGTCGAACAACCTCCCATCAACATCTCCAATGCGTGAATGCATAGCAAACATCACACCAAGATGACCTCCACCTCCGCTTGGGCCCATAGGCTACCCAAGTCTTATCACCATCATCACCTCGACCGCTAGGCTATTGAGGATTATCGTTTAACATTCACCGTTAAGTCTTTTAATCACTCTGGCTATTTTGCACCAGAGGTTACTGCCTCGACCATTCCGCTATCGAGGTCTCCTTGGACACTAGGCTACCAAGGTACATCATCATTATCACTCTAGCCTTTTAGGCACTAGAGATTACCACCTTGACCATCCTACATCAAGCCCCCTTGGCCACTAGGCTACCAAGGTACAACATATTTTCACTTGTCTTTTGGTCTTCATGTTTCGTTGGTATCTTATTTAGTCTTTTAAGCATTTGCGGTAAGAACCCCTATCTCAAACCGTTTGTTTTCTATTCTGGACAAGGGAGCACGGGCATGCTCCTTACCAAGCACGGTCGTGCTCAAGAGCAGACCATACTGTTCTGGGCAGCAAGGGTTGTAAACCCTCGCCAAGTCCTTTGGAGTAAAACTTGATTCAACCTATTGGCATTACTAAGTCCTTTCATCACAGTCTTATCACTTGGTTTAATCTTTATGTCTGATAGACTTATTTGGGGAATTGATCCTTTATTTGGCTTCTCTCAATTTCTAACAAAATCATTCCCTGTGGTCCTTATAATCCTTTGAACAAAACCTCACAATTATTATTAATATTCATGTCTTATTAACTGAAAGGGGAAAAACCTCCCTTTTTACCATGGTTCACAACGAATAATCCAATCAACCAATAACCAAACATTGTAACATACGACAGTCATGGCATCATCATTCAACTCATAACAACAATCATATCAACACTAATCATATCATAAACATGTTGAGAAATCATACAATAAACACATATAAATAACTCATATTTTCACATCAATATAAACATATATACATGTTATAAAACAAGACACATCATCAAACATATGTTCATGGGTTAACCCTTCATCTTACGCTACCCCCTATGCCTACATATTCATATTGTCCCTTCTACCCATACCTGGTATGAGGTTCGCGTTTCAAAAGAAGAAAGAGGGTCCTCTAGGGTCTCGTCTCACAAGCACTTATCTACGACCTCAAGAACAACAAGGAAACATCTTAATTAGACTCTTAGGCCCAAAAATCAAAAGGGAAAGAACGAGAGGGACGAGGTGTACCAATCTTACCTTGTTGGAAGGTTGAGACAGCGAATATGATGATCACGTCTTCATAGCAATGTTCTCCTATCAACGAATGGTGAAGAACGATGCAAGAACGGGTTCCCTAGGGAGATTTTTCTAGAGACGGTTGATGGAATTTGAGAGAAAAAGATAAGGGAGGCAGCTCTGAGTGTTGGGACGTGATAGACTAGGGTATAGATCGTGTTTTAGGGGTTAAAAACGGGATGGAATGCATTTTGGGGTTAAAAAGAACCTAAAATGTGTTTTTTGGTTCTGTACATATTCGCGGGGCGAGCCAGAGAACCAATTTCTGTCAGTTGGATTCGCGAGGCGAACCTGAAAGCGCAAAGATGAAATTTTGGTTTTCGCGAGGCGAGGCCAAAACAGTAGAATTTGGCCAAAACACATGGAATACGATTTGTAGATAATTCTCTTAGATTTCCAATGCCACAAATATCACCTTGATCGGACATCTGGAACTCAAGATATGGTGAAAACGGTGAAATAGGTTACTAGGACTTCTAAGACAATTGAACCTTCCTAAGGCTAAACCTTCCCAACATGAACATATACATCAAAAGCAAACCTAACAAGCATATGCAAACATCTATACAACATATATAAATGCATTAAGCTTATTTATGAAAAATGGGGTGTTACACTCTGCAAGAGGTTTAGTAAAGATATCTGCCCATTGATGGTTAGTATCTACAAATTGTATATCAAACACACCTTTTTGCACATAATCTCTAATAAAATGATGTTTAATCTCTATGTGATTAGCTCTAGAATGCAAAATTAGATTCTTAGAAAGATTTATTGCAGCAGTATTGTCACACATAAGTGGAATACTACTTACAAACACATTGTAGTCCTCCAATTGATGTTTGATCCATAGAAGTTGTGAGCAGCAACTTGCAGCTGAAATATACTCAGCTTCAACAGTTGATAAGGCAATGGTACTTTGTCTTTTTCTTGACCATTAGACAAGGTTAGATCCAATGACGTGACATCCTCCACTGGTACTTTTTCTTTCAATTCTATCTCCAGCGTAGTCAGCATCACAAAAACCAACTAATCTGTAATCTTCATTTTTCTTAAAGCACAAACCCATATTAGTAGTAAGTTTTAGATATCTAAAAATTCTTTTAACTGTTGATACGTGAGATTCTCTAGGATCAGATTGAAATTGAGCACATAAGCAAACACTGAACATAACATCAGGTCTAGACGCAGGCAGATATAAGAGAGATCCTATCATACCTCTATATACCTTTTGGTCTACCTTTTTCTCTTTATCATCTTTGTTCAGTATGGAAGTGGGGTGCATAGGGGTATTCATTGGCTTGCAGTCATCCATCTTAAACTTCTTCAGTAATTCCTTTGTATACTTTGTTTGATGGATGTACACCTCGTCCACGGATTGCTTAACTTGAAGTCCAATGAAGAATTTGAGTTCTCCCATCATGCTTATTTCAAATTCTTTATGCATTAACTTAGAGAATTCATTGCACAGAGATTCATTAGTGACAACAAATATAATATCATCAACATATATTTGCACAACTATGAAAATTGATTTCCTAAAGAGAGTTGTGTCTACTTTTCCTCTATTAAAGCCATTTTCCATAAGAAATGAACTTAGCCTATCATACCAAGCTCTAGGTGCTTGCTTAAGTCCATATAAGGCTTTCTTAAGCTTGTAAACATGTTCAGGATGGGTTTCACTCTCAAAATCCGGAGGTTGCATTACATATACTTCTTCATTAATAAAGCAATTTAGAAAAGCACTTTTAACATCCATTTGAAAAAGCATAATGCTATGATGTACAACAAATGAAAGTAAAATCCTAATTGCTTTTAGTCTAGCAACAGGTGCAAAGGTTTCAGTATAGTCAATACATTCTTCTTGAGAGTAACCTTGAGCAACAAGTCTTGCCTTGTTTCTCACCAACTTACCATTTTCATCAAGTTTGTTTCTGTAAACCCACTTTGTTCCTATAATTGATTTGTCCTTAGGCAGGGGTACCAGAGTCCAAACTTCAGTTCTTTCAAACTGATTAAGTTCTTCTTGCATAGCTAGAATCCAGCCATCGTCCAGTAGAGCCTCGTCTACTGTCTTTGGTTCCAACTCAGAGACTAGTGCAGAATTATCTTGTTCTCTGAAAGTTGATCTGGTTCTTAGCTTGTCATTATGGTTTCCAATGATTTGATCTTGTGGATGATATTTCCTGAAGTACCAAGATTTCTGAACTATATCATGTTGAGAAGTGGAGGTTTCTAGTTGTTGAGTGGACTCGCTACTTGATCATCAACTTTTATCTTTGTTGTATCTCCTGAGATGTTTAGATCAAGATCTACAAAAACTTCATCTAGCTCTGATAATTTCTTATCAGGCTGTTTGTCATCAAACTTGACTTGAATACTTTCCTCAACTGCTAGAGTTCTAGAGTTATAAACTCTAAAGCCTTTTGAAGATTCAGAAAATCCTAACAGTATTCCATAATCTACTTTTGCCTCAAATTTACCAAGTTGGTCTTTTGTATTCAGTATATAACATTTACAACCAAAGGGATGAAAATATGAAATGTTGGGTTTTCGTCATTTCCACAATTCATAAGGAGTCTTGTTTAGGATAGGTCTAATGTATATTCTATTCTGAATGTAGCAGGTAGTATTAACAGCTTCAGCCCATAAGTGTCTAGGGACAGAGTGATCATTGAGCATAGTTCTAGCCATCTCTTGAAGAGATATGTTCTTTCTCTCTACCACGTCATTTTGCTGTGGTGTTCTAGGTATTGAGAAGTTGTGAAGAATACCACTTTCTTCACAGAACTTATGATATAGCTCATTTTCAAACTCTCCCTCATGGTCACTTCTGGTTGAAGTGATACACATGCCTTTTTCATTCTATACACGTTTGTAGAATATAGAAAAGACCTTGAAAGACTCATCTTTATGAGCTAGGAACATAACCCATGTCCATCTAGTGTAGTCGTCTACAATGACCAGACCATATTTCTTACCACTGACAGAAGCAGTCCTTGTTGGACCAAAAAGATCAAGGTGTAGCAGTTCTAGTGGTCTATTGGTACTAACAACATTCTTAGATTCAAAAGAACCTTTGACTTGTTTTCCCTTTTGACATACATTAAAGAGAGCATCAGATTTGTACTTAAGATTTGGTAACCCTCTCACGAGGTTATGCTTATTTAGCTTTGAAATTAACTTCAAGCTTGCATGACCTAGCCTTTTATACCAAATCCATCGCTCATCTTCAAAGGACACTAGATATGAGACACTTTGATTTGTGAGGTCCTCCAAGTCAATCTTATACAGATTGTTTTGCCTCTTAGAAGTGAATAAAATTGATCCATCATTCTTTTTGACATTACACATGTTCTTACCAAAAGAAACAACATATCCACTATCACATAATTGACTTATGCTCAGCAGATTATGTTTTAAACCATTTACCAAAAGAACATTATCAATGGAGGGAAAATGATGTTTACCAATTTTACCTATACCAATGATCTTCCCCTTCTGGTTTCCTCCAAATGTAACCCAGCCACCATCTTTGGCTCTAAGGTCTTGGAACATACATCTTTCTCCCGTCATGTGACGTGAGCACCCACTATCCAAGTACCAAGATGTTTGTTTCTTTCCTGTTGTTAAGCAAATCTGCAATAGGTATTATCTTATTTTTAGGTACCCAAACTGACTTGGGTCATTTCCTCTTGAGACTCGTATACTCTCTGGACAGTATGGACGACTCATGCAATAATTCATCAAAAGCATTTTGAATAGTGGATGGGTCAGAGTCCATTACCTCGATATCAGTGTATTCACTTTCTGATGATGTGTCAGCCATGATACAAATGTTTGCTTCTTCCTCAGTTTCATCTTCTTCATCTGATGAAGACAAATCAAGATCCTCCCATGTAGCCATTAAGCCTTTCTTCTTTTTGAAGAATTTCTTTTATCCTTCAGCTCAGGGCAATCGGCTTTGAAATGTCCAGGTTTATTGCATTCAAAGCACAAGGGTGGACCTTTTTCCTTGGAGTCTGACTTCTCCTTGGAAATTTTTTTGTTGAACTGCTTCCTTCTGGAACCACCTTTCTTTCTCCACATGTGTTGAATATTTTTGGAGATGAAAGATAGTTCATCTTCATCTGATCCTTCATCACTATCTGAAGGTTCAGCATCATCTGAAGATTCGGCAGCTTTGAGGACTTTTGATGAGCTTGCTTTCTTTGCCTTTAGGGCAATAGACTTTCCTTTTCTGGAGTTGTCTTCTTCATTCAGTTCAAGTTCATGAACTTTGAGAGATCCAAGAAGCTCTTCTAAAGAAAGAGTATTCAGATTCTTAGCTTCCTGAATAGCAGTAAGTTTAGGTCTCCATTGTTTGGATAAACTTCTTGGAATCTTTCTAATATTGTCTCTATTTTCATAAGTCTTTCCAAGAGATTTGAGACTATTGGTGATAGTTTGAAATCTTCCAAACATCTAATCTATAGTTTCATGATCAGCCATTTTAAATAGTTCATACTGATGAACCAGCATGCTTATCTTTGATTCTTTTACTTGAGAAGAACCCTCATGAGCTAAGGCAAGAGTATCTCAGATTTCTTTAGCACTGTTGCAGCTGTGAACCTTATCACGTTTAGATCTAGTAATAGCACACATGAGATAGTGCTTAGCTTTTAGATTGAGCTGATGTTGATTTTTCTGCTCTTGAGTCCATTAGGCTCTAGGAATAGCAGCTCTAGCTTCATTTCTTGGTTCTGTGTAGCCGGTTTCAATCAGCTCCAAAATATCAATATTCTATGCATCCAAGAAGGCCATCATCCTCTTCTTCCGGTAGTCATAGTCAGTTCCATCAAAGAGAGGAGGTATGTTGATAGCTTGTCCTTTTGCATCCATAGTTGTTGGATCGTACTCCCTCAGCACTTGTTAGATGCTCAACCCTTTTGAGGCTGAGCTCTGATACCAACTGAAGTTGACACAGGCAAACACAAGAAGGGGGGGTTGAATTGTGTTTGTTAATAATTTTCGAAAACAACCATTTTGAAACTATTTTCTCACACAAGAAGTTTAAAACAGAAGCAAGCACACAAAATGATTTAATAGAAACTTAACAAAAGCAATATCAAATCCCCACAGTTAGCATAAACAAAAAAATATGTAAGAGATTAGAGATAGAAGATTCACACAAGAGATTTTATCCCAGTTCACTCTCTTCCAACCAAGAGCTACTTCTAGTCCCTTCGACTTGAAGGTTTTATCCACTATTTCTCCAAATATATTACAACCAAGTATTCAACACCTCTCCAGGCTACAAGTATTCCTTTCTTACCAAGCCTCTTCAGGCTCTAACTCTAACAAAGAGATTTGTTTGTTTTTTTATCTTCTTAACTCACTATGTGTGAGGATATGAAAGTTTAAGATCTATTGAATATTTTCACAATATTTCAACTAAAGGTTACAAACTCTTGCTCTTGAAGGAATATCAGAATGAGTTGATTGTAGATTGGCAAAAGTTCAGCACACAAAAGTTTGGCTAGCAAAAGTTCTTCTTCAAAGGTTGAGGTCTTCTATATATAGTGACCTTCTTCTTCACTGGTATTTCTTCAACGGTCATTTTGAATAGCCCCGTTTAGAGATAGCATTGAATGTATGATATCTGTTATCACTGATAGCTTGATCGTGGCCTTTGTGAAATGTACTCTTGGCTATCACATTTGCATGATATGGAATGATACACCTCTGAGCAATTGTAACTTGAAAAACTATCTTTTCTCCTTTGTGTAAATTCCAGCTTTTTCCAGCAGTAAAGATGAATTCGTACAAGTCATTTTTCATTTCCTCATTTTACTATTTGCTTTTTGTATTTCCTCGATGGTACTATGATTTTCTCACAAGAAAACAAAGCATTAACCAGATAAAACAAATTAGAAGAACAAATATTCATTTGAAATAAATATCAATCATTTGAAATAAATTCATTGTGGACCAGATTGTATTTATTCACTGTTAGAAGAACATATATAAGATATAGAAGCTCGTCTACTCAAAATTTCCGTCTACACAGTTATGTGTAAGAACGAAGTCTGTTCATTCTTTTATTTAACTCGTCCCAATCGACGTGGCATATTCTCTCGTCTACTATCAAGTCTTTGGACTTGCTATTGCTTAGAGAGTTATTTTAATCTCCGTCTGGTGACGTGGCAACTAAAGTTCGTCTACTCAAACAAAGAACTCGTCTACTGACGTGGCAAGTTGAAACTAGTCTATTTGCTTTTAGACTTAAAATCCGTCTAGTAAATATTTCGTGCCTCATCTACTTAAATAAACCAGTCTACTCAATTAAATAAATAAATAACTTTACCAATACATTGAGTAGCCCATCTACATGGGTGGACGTGCATTTCTCTTTAGGAGTCCAAGAAAACTTATTCTAAGTTTCCATGACTTATATATTTTTAAGTGTTCCTGCATAACTGAATAGCACATGTTAGATTTCAATAACACTTTGCCAAGCAAATTTAATCCTTTTGTTAACGTCAAAACATAGAGTTTAATTAAATCCAAATCACTTTGGTTCCAACAATCTCCCCCTTTTTGATGATGACAAAAACTAATTAAATTTGAGTAGAAAAGTCTAAGAGAGCTTACAAAGCTCCCCCTAAGACAAAGCATTCAAACTTTTAATCAGGAAAAGCATAAGACAGAAATTTAGTAGCACATGTATATAACTTATCAGATGAGTGCAACTACTTATCAGTTAAGTATAGCATCAGAGCTTTTAAAGTTTTTATCAACCGTAAGCAAGTTTCAGAGCAAATAAAATATATCATATCAAACAGTGTTAGAGCATATGGACTTAAGATATATCAGATCAATAAACAAATCATAGCAAACAGTATCAGAGCAATCCAAATAGATATATCAGAACAATTTTTATATTAGCATAGCAAATCATGTTAAAGTATAAACAGAAAGAGACATGCTTATGCAGACAAGTATATACTTTTCAAAAACTAATTTTTCATATTAAATTTAATTCTCTTTCCTTTCTCCCTCTTTTTTGTCATCAGACAAAAAGGTAAAAGGAGTGGACCATCATTGTCAGTATGGAAACAACAAAAGAAAAGTCTAAGAGGAGGGTGGAGGAGGAGAAGGAGGATTTGGATTTGGGTTTGGTGGAGGAGGAGGAATCTGAGTTGGTAGATTTTGACTCTGTTGAAATTACAGCATGATGTTCGTCATCTGGTTCATCATGGAGTTTGTTGGAACCAGGGCTTCAGCTACCTGCACTTTCACTTGTTCTTTAACCTTACTCTCTACTCTTTCATCTATTTTTCTGCCAATAAATTCTTCAAAGTTTGGAGGCAGTGAGAGTGAGGGTCTTGAGCTTTCAGCACTATCTTGAGCATATGCTTGACTTGGAACAGTGTCTAGAGCTCTGGAAGTCTGAGGTTGCTCTGTTGGATGAATGACATTCAGAGCCAGTGGTTGAGAAGAGTGTTTCTCAGAAGTGCTTTGTCTAGGAATGGACTCAGCAACTTCTTCAACCTCAGCTACAGGTTGAACCACTTTCACTTGAGGATCAGGATGTACTTCTTCAACTTCCATGTCCTCAATGATGATCTCTTCATCTGTGTGCTCTAATGGTGGAGAGGGTAGAGGTGAAGTAGCATATTGCAGCACTGGTGGAGCCAACTCTTTTCCCCAATGGATATGGTCCTATTCAAAAACAGGAGTTATGACAGGAATACCAATGATGTCCTTGTAGATAAGGAATCTACAGTAAGCAAGGCCACACTTCCCTTTGACTTTAGGAATATATTTCCTTTCTTCAATAGTCAGTCCAGAGGAGGAAGCTTCCTGTGCATATTCCACCATGTGAGTCCTCCGGATGTCCACAGCAACATCCTCTTGAATATCTTCAGTTCATTGAGCCAACCAGTAGTCAATCACATTTTGATCAGTGAGATTGATTGTTGCTGGATTGATTATGCAGCTGTTAGGAAAAGGCATTTTGCCAGTGTTTCTCTGCTTCTTCTAGTCCTTATCCTTATTGTAATCAATCATGGGTAGCCTAGGACAGATCATGAATGGCTTGATACCAATCTTGGTTTCCTTATTATGCCTTAACCAAGTTGGAGGGACAAAGTTTGCAGCTCTGTCAATTCTAAAGTGACTGAACTCCCACTTTAGCATTTCATATATTAAAGTATCAACAAAATCTGTAGCTCTACCATAAATGCTAGGATGTCTGAAGGTAGTCCAATTGGTGTTTCTGTCCATGATGAGTGGAATATGCCTGAATGATCTATATTTTTTGGAGATGACATCAGTTAGATTCATCTTGGCAGGGTCAGTATGCCAATCGGAGATGATGTGTCTCTCAACTCCTTCAGTGAAGGGCTTTAAGGGTGGATATCTAACCAAGTTGGGGTAAATTTTTCTTGGTGGAAATTTCTTCAGGGGTAGGTGAGTGATGAGTGGTCCAAGGTAATTGTACATTTGAGAAGGGGGTCGGTCAATGTTAATGTCAGGGTGATATTTATGTCATGGTGTGTAAGTGGGTTTAGGTTCATATTGGTATTTGGGTAGAGGATAGAGGGGCCTGGTTGAAACAGGTTCTGGTTCATGTTTGCGATACAGGATACTCCAATCTCTTTTTACTTTGGCCCAGCTTTCAGCTTGGCCATCATAGAAAACAAAGGGAGGAGTGTAGGGGAATCTGGTTTTTCTATTTTTGGGAAAGGGGGCTCCTAGGATGATTCCATTATTTGGTTGGTTAAACCAGGGGTCAGTTTCAGGTATGATGGGTGGGAATTTTGGTCTTTGTGATTGTGGTGAAGGCAAGGATGGAATGTAAACATCATCAGAAAAATTGACAGAAGTAGTAGCAGCAGTAGCAGAGACATTATCAATCCTATCTCCTAAGATAGAGACTAATGCATCAACTGCTAATTGTACAGGGTCATTAGCAGGGATGATTACCTTAGAAGTAATAACTGACTTAGCTATCCTGACAGGTTACCTTCTGGTTTGTGTATGAATTGGCACATTTGCATCAATAGCAGTAGTAGCAGTAGCAACAGCAGTAGAAGTCTTCTTCTTCTTCAGAATGGTACTAATAGTGGCTCTATCCTCATCAGCATCCTCATCCTAGGATGATTCTTCTTTGCCTCTTCTGAGCAGGAGCATCAGATTCCCTAATTACAATGCTTGAGAGATTGCTTCTCCCAAAATCAGCAGCCGACATTCCTTTCTCAGTTAGAATCTTGTTCTGATCTTCTTCAGACATGGCAGCAAGGACATCATAAACACCTTGATTCCTGAGAATCTTTGATAGAAGTTGAGTGTAGGGAATGACAGAGAGGTTCTTTCTATTTTGCACCGAGTGTTTGAATTTTTCAAACAGGATCCAAGGAAGGTTGATTTTGGTTTCCAAGAATAGATTGCACAAGCAGAATTTGTGGAGAGAGGAAAGGTTGTCCTTGGAGCCAGTCTTGTGTAAGACAGTCTTGTTCAGAATCTAATGGAGGATTCTGATTTCATCCTTCATCTCAGCAGACTTCCAGGAATGAGTTCTTACAATATCTTCTTTCATTAGGGTAACAACAATGGTTTCAGAACCACCTAGGTCTTCTTCCCAAGTGTCAGTAATCACCAAACCCTCTTGGGCACATGCAATAGAATCGGAAATGGTCTTCTCAGAGACAATCACCTTCTTTCCCAACATGAAGCCAATAATCTCAGTTTCAGTGATTGTAGGTTTCCTCCAGAAGGACTCTTTCAGAACTTCAAAATTGAAGTGGTGTTCAACCGCTATGTTCAGAGTATCACTGACGTAGGAATGGACAGGGAATGAAGGTGAAGCCATTTTTGAGGTTTGAAGGTTAGGGATTAGAGACAGGGGAAACAAAGAGCTCGAGAGTTTGAGAGAGAGAGATAGATGTCAGGGAAGATGGGTAGCGAAAGGTTTTTTAGAGGGAAAGAAGTTACTTAAAATGGTTTTTTTAAAAAAAATTAAAAAAAAATGACAAGACATGTCATTAAGAATAGAACGGCTTTGCTATTTTGAAACCATAAAAAGGTTTTGATGAAATTGATGGAAATTATTGACTCAGCAAAGAGAATAAAGGATAAATTTGTCATTGAGACAAAATAAATGCATTTAACAAATATATGCATAGACGGGTCCAATCATAAGCAAGTATGGACGTGCAAATTAACATGCAATGGACGCGGCAGACAATAGTAGTAGACGCGTTATGCAGTAGACGCACAATTGAATCTGCAATAGGCACAAATTTTTATCATGCCCTGGATGCAAAATTTTCAACATGCATTGGACGGAAAAAATCAATAGACGTATATTTATCAGAACAACATTCTCAAGTCTGGACGCTTATATCAATCTACACATAACATATTCAGATGCTTCCTATTAAAAATAAATATGTCCTCTACAAGAGGTTTAGTAAAGATATATGTCCATTGATGGTTAGTATCTACAAATTGTATATCAAACACACCTTTTTGCACATAATCTCTAATAAAAAGATGTTTAATCTCTATGTGCTTAGCTCTAGAATGCAAAATTGGATTCTTAGATAGATTTATTGTAGCAATATTATCGTACATAAGTGGAATGCTACTTACAAACACATTGTAGTCCTCCAATTGATGTTTGATCCATAGAAGTTGTGAGCAGCAACTAGCAGCTGAAATATACTCAGCTTCAACTAGAATGAACCATTGAAATATATCTTTCCAATAGTTGTAGTTTTCTCCATTGAAGAATGGAGGTCTGGTTAGGGAAGCTCCCTCAGTCTGGTTTCTTCCACTTGAACTAGCTCCAACAGTCATGTCTATTCTTCAGGACCTTTACCTCTACACTGTTAGATGCTCAACCCAGAGGATGAGCTCTGATACCAACTGAAATAGACAACTATAAACACAAGAAGGGGGGTTGAATTGTGTTTATCAGAATTTAAAACAAAGTTAAAAACTTTTCGCATACAGAAGTTAAGTTCAGACGAGTGAGAAAAACTCAGTACAGACAGGTGACCTGTCTGATGAGATTTCAACAGAGAAGCAAGCAAGCACACAACTTGAAAACTGATTTAAAGATCACACTTTAACCCCTTAGTTAGAAAGAAGATATAATAATCAAAGCAACTAAGGAGTTTAAGGGAAGAGAGATTAACACGGTTATTTATTCCGGTCCACTCTTCAACACAAAGAGCTACGTCCAGTCCTTGGCAGCACCAAGTTTTATCCACTATAACTGATTAGGTTACAGACTCCAAGTATTGTTTGCACACCTAGCCTCTCCAGGCTAAAAGACGAGCATTCTTTGCACACCTAGCGTCTTCAGGCTAAAAGACAAGTATTCTTTGCACACCCAGCCTCTTCAGGCTAAAAGACAAGTTTGGTTGAGAAGTTTGTTTGTAATAAGTACAATCAGACAAACAGTTCTTTCACTAACGCTCAGAGAGTGGTTTAAAATGTAAACATAGGAAAGATTGCGTAATAACTTCAAATGATTGAAGAATGCAAATTGAAAGAATGAAGAAATAAATGCGCAGAGTAATGACTCTTTTAATGCTGTGAGTTCTCTGTGTATCTTCATCTTCAATGACTTTTGTATTTATATCCTTCAAGGGTTTAAGATCCGTTAGAGACATTCCTTCAGTTGTGGGCTTCAATCAGAACTTCATTAAAAGAAATAGAGTCGTTCTGGGCAGCCATTAATGCAATAAGAATGTTGGTTGTACTCTAACATGAAGAGTCGTGGCTTTATGCATCGTGTAGTAACCATATCAGAGTTGTACAGAGTGCTTTTTGTACTTTATTGAGTACATTTCCTTTTCGTGTAATAACCAGGAGTACTAGGGATTAAAGCATGTTGGAAACATTCTTTAACTGGGCTTCACTTCTGATTTCGTAGGTTTCTTGTGAGAATGACTTCTGACTTTTCTTGATAAGCGTGAGAATGAGAGAGACCTTCAGAGTCTTACATATGAGGGGACAGCTTCCAAAAGCTTGTTTGGTCTTTGGTTCTTCATCGAGAAACCTTAGATAAGTGTAGGGACTTATCAGAAGAAAGGTTGAGACTTCTCTTGAAGAAAGTCAATAATCCTAGTCACCAGACAGGTTGACTTGTTGCTTATCCGGACAGGTTGTCATTTATGTGGGCAGACAGGTGAGTCTTACTATATTGATCTGCACACTAAGTATACATGTTAGCAACCAATAAGTAGATTAATTAAATCATTATTCAATGTTTAGTTTTCATCAAAACTCAGGGAAATGCACAACATACATTTTAGAGACTTAACACTATCATGGGAAGGGTTCGATTAATTAATTCAGTCATTGATGGAATGCTTCTCTACATTTTACATATTTATCTTTGGCTCGTAACTTTATTGAAGTCCATTGATTCTGCCATTCGAAATTTTGTGTGGTCAGGGAATATACACAAAAGGAAATTGGCTACTGTGGCTTGGAAGAATGTTTGTAAACCTTTGAAGGAAGGTGGTCTTGGTCTGAAACCGGTTAGATCCATCAATGAGGCAGCTATTCTTAAGTTAAGCTGGGAGGTAGTTGCTTCTGACAACACTTGTGCAACCTTTCTAAGAGCTAGATTCTTTAAAAGTAATAGAATGGTTTCTACATTAGATCCTCTATATGGCCTAGAATCAAAAAGTTAATGCCAATTGTTAAATCTTCAGTGAAGTGGTCTATTGGTGATGGCAAAAACATTAACTTCTGGAAGGATATTTGGTTAAGTGATTCCATTGTGGATCTGTTGAAAATTCCAGAATGTATGCATAATGCTCTTAAGGCAAAGGTTAGTGATTTCATTCTTGATGGTGCTTGGAACTTGCCTCAAGAATTCTGTAATATGGCTCCTGAATTGGCTTCAAAAATTGTTAAATTGATCATTCCAATTTCAGAGGATGCAAAGGATCATCTTGTTTGGTCTAATTCTAAAAATGGATCTCTGTCTTTAAATGATGCTTTTGAATTTCTTATCCTTTCATCCTCTCCTTATCAGTGGTGTAAATACATTTGGAGAAATTGTATTCCTCCATCAAAATCATTTATCCCTTGGAGGCTTTTTTCATAATCGAATGCCCACAGATGAATGTCTTAGATCAAAGGGTTGCATTGTGGTCTCTATGTGTGATCTATGTAAGGAATCCGATGAATCAGCTGAGCATTTGGTCATATCTTGTAAATTTTCTCAAGCCCTTCGATCCTGGCTAAGTAGTTGCCTTAATTGTTCCATTGATTTATCTTCAATTGCTGTAATCTTTTCTATGTTAAATAGAAACTGGTGCAGTCAAGTGAAGGATATTATTAGAGCAGCTATTGTCAATGTTGTTTATTCAATTTGGTATTGTAGGAATCAGAGCAGATTTCACAATTCCATGGTTCCTTTATCAAGTGCAATCAATTTCATCATTGCTGCAATAAACCTCACAGGTTCTTCTTCGAAAGGTTTTACTTCAAATAGCATTGAAGAATTCCAAATCCTTAAATTTTTTAATGTTACTGCCAAGGTCAACAAAGCACCAAATATTAGAGAAGTAATTTGGTCTCCTCCATCATGTAATTGGGTTAAATGCAATTCAGATGGATTAGCTAGAGGGAGTCCTGGTCATGCAGCAAGTGCTAGAATTTCTCATGGTTCAAAAGGAGAAATCATTGGTTGTTTCTCTTCATACATAGGCATTTCCTTTGCTCTTAATACTGGATTGGTGGCAGAAATGTTAGCCATTGAATTGACTTCTCAGAAAGGTTGGAATAGGCTTTGGTTGGAATGTGATTCCCAACTAGTTGTGCAGGCTTTCAAATCTCATCAAATTGTTCCTTGGAAATTAAGGAATAGATGGTGCAATTGCAAGGTTCTTGTTTCAAGGATGCAGTTTTTGGTTTCTCATATATATATAGGGAAGGTAACTCTGTGCAGATAAATTAGTTGTTTTTGGTGTAGATAATCATGGTTTTCATTGGTGGGATTTGCCTCCTAATTTTATTAGAGAGGAATTCTTTAGAAATAAGTTAGGAATGCCTAACTATAGATTGAGATAATTTTTTCATGGTTTTGGTATAGTCCCCCCACGCTCTTTGTATTCATTTTTATTTCTTTAATAAATTTAAGATGTGCTGCAGATGAATGGTAGGATTTTTGGTGCTAACCTAATTGGAATCATCTATTCTATAGTGATGCTTTTTCACATCTTAGCCTTTGATAAATAATAAAAAAATTTGATGGCGACTTCATTTTATCTTCTCTTTTTCGCTTTCCCCCGTCGCAATCATAGTAGCGACACATGTTAAGTCATTTTTAGGACAAACATTAAGTCATATACCTCCCTCCCTCCCTCCCGAGAAAAACTTCTCCTTCATGTAATACCTACATACTGTTGTGAAAATTAGTTTTATATTTAAGAAATATAGAAGTGATAGTCAAACTACCAACATTATGTTGATTCGAGTGAAACGGAGCTCGGATCCCTTAAAATAAGGTCTCGACTTCAAGCCTTACGGATGCAAAAAAAATGGTTCGAGGGGAAACCCCATTAATAATCATCGACGAAACCAATTGATACTTCGTATATATGTCACGGTAACAAAAAAAACAAGTCTTAGTCCAACTATAAGTGGGCTATAGATATGTACCAATTACTGATGGCTTTTTGACTTTAATAATTGACATTTTTATTAAAAAGTATTTCAATAATCAAATTATTCAAAGCCATCTTATATGTCGTATATAATTGCAAATGTGGGTAACACCTACTATATAATAATATATACTGCCCAAAATCTCTCTCTCTCTCTCTTATTTTAGGGCTGAGAAAACTTCTACATGTAATACCTACACATTGGAGTCTCATGAACCTAAAGGGTCAACACAACAACCCAGTTCATCTAGCCATCACCCGTGGGGAACCTATCCCTTCATCTGAGGTGTCAAAGCCTGTATACTCACTTTTACATATTGCATATACAATGTCCACTATGCTGGGCCTCTTTGATGGGTCCTTATGCAAACAAGCAATGGCAATGGTGAGAACACCCATCAAACTCTCCATTGGACATGTCTCCCTCAATATATCTTTGTCCAACCATTCCTTTAGTCTCCTAGCCTTCTCTTGTTCATTATCCACTTCAAAAGTTTTGACAGCACTTGCCCACAAGAGATTTCCCTCTTCATCAATGGCTTCCTTCCCGGTAATTAGTTCAAGCAACACAACCCCAAAAGCGAACACATCCATCTTTGTTGAGACCACACCATCAGCTAGATATTCAGGGGCAATATAGCCTTGTGTTCCCACAATGTGCATCGTGATGGCATTTACTCCTGACTTTGCAAGCCCAAAATTGGCGATTTTGGCTCTCATGTTGGAGTCCAAGAGAATGTTGCTGCTCTTGATGTCTTTGTGCACAACTCGTGGCCTTGTGTGCTCATGGATGTATTGGAGACCGTTGGCAATGTCAATGGCTATTCTCAGCCTTGTTTTCCAGTTCAGCTTTTCCTCGCGGTCCTCATGCAGCCATGAGTAGAGAGATCCATTCTCCACGTATTCATAGACTAGATAGCAATTTCCTTCATCTGGGTCTATGCAAAATCCCTCCAACTTCACCATATTCCCATGGTTCACCTTAACACATAAAATGGCACATCGTCAGTCCAATACTCTATTGGATTAAAGTAAATATCTGTGTTTTTATTTTAATAATTAAAAAATATAAACTATAATAATATTTATTTGTCAAAATATTAATAAGTATCGGTGTAAAACTCCTTCGTACAGACGGTATGTAGAAGTTAGCATGAATAAGGAGTGCTAGGAGCATATTCTCTAACATACACTCTTTTCAACTGATTTTTTTTTATTGGTTGAAATTTATCTCACTATTTTGAAAATAGGTCTCATTAATTCATGTGGGTCCTATTTGAATTTTTAGAATCCACGTAAATTTCAACCAATAGAAATCAATGCATTGAAAATGATATGTTTGAAAGTGTGGTGCTCGTATTTCTGAACAAAGCATTTCATGTTTGGACGTTGAGCCAAGCCCAAGTGAGTGACTGGCCCAGTATCAACCAGTTTGGACGACACGCACTGAAAATAGAAAAAGCATACAAGAAGCGGCGAGATGCACAAAATAAAAAATATTAAATACTTTTATATTTTGTTTCTTGTAGTTTTCTTTGAATTGTAGGTTGAATTTTATATCTTCAGACGGGAACAAACCAAGAGGGCGGCGGCTACTTTTGTCTGTTACTATGCCTTTAAGCGCACCTAACGTGCTGCTGCTTTAAAGTTTAGTAAGAGACACTATATTAACATTGATCTACCCAGATCCCAAAGGATTAGAGATCTCCTCCATTTCTGGAAAAAAATAGAGAGCTCCATTACTATAATTTTGACGGTATAAATATATATATTTCTGAAAATGATGACATAAATTAGACTTTTATTGATATTTATATATCAAAATTATAATAAATGAGTTCTCCATTTCTAAATCTGAAAGATAAGACAAAGTTGGAACCATCTTTCATTGAATAAGCAGAAGCAACTTCCTCTTGGTGTGTTTTAAAATAGAGAAGTATGAAAATAATGACTACTAGATAATTTGGAGAATAAAATTTCCAGTCTTGATTTGATGCATGTACACTTTTGTTACCCCTTTTTTCTTTGGATAATAAGTGAATTTCTGTACACCTCATGCCACGATTCCAATTATTTATTTGCCCCAAAGTACCATCATCGGAAATATTAGAATAGTTGTGTGTATCTATGCATCTAAGAGGTTTATTCCCTTTTGTCAAAAAAAAAAAAAAATGAGGTTTATTCCCCTTCTATTGAGAATGACAAAAATATAGAAGTGGAGCAAGGTGACATAACTTAAAGCAAAATCCTTATATTCTAGAATTCTGTAACATTTGAAACCTTCCAAACACATGACATACAATTTGGTTGTCCTCTTATTAGACAAGTCACTTCAATTAACCTCATCTGATTACTCATCAACAATAAGATATTAACTTCCAGCATATCTTATTCAAATAAGGGTTTTCTCCCTCTATGTTCCTCACCCAGACCTTAAAGACTGTTTCAAATTTCAATCTGTTACTCCATTGTGATTCTGTATCTTCCACTGTTTTTCAGCTTTTTTTCATGTAGTTTCTTATCACCAAACAAAAAATGGACATTCATTTAGTTCTGAACATAGTAGCACTAGAGTTGTTACTTTTTTTTTAACAAAAAATTTAGGGTGAGGGATGATGCCCAATCAAAGACACGGAAAACCTTTGGACTCTACGATAACAATAGAATTATTACTAGTTATAGAACATAATGATTAGCAAATAATTACTGGTTTAAGATAAGTGAAACTTTAGTGTTACCTTCTGTAAGATCTTGAGCTCATCATAGGCATTCCACCTCATCTTCTTGATAGCATAGACCTCTCCATCAATCTCACCTTTGTACACAGACCCCTGAATCAAGTAATTATCATCAAACCCATCAGTGGCCTCTAACAGTTCTTCAATTCCAAAAACCCTATACTTATCTAAGCAATCTGACACATTTGCCTTCAACTTCAAATCCGTTTGCTTGTTGTTCCCTTTTCCCTCTTTCCCTCCCACATACAAGTTCTGCTTCTTCTGCTGTTCCTCATCTCTCACCATCCCCACCCTATCCTTGAACAGAACCTCCCTATAAACCCACATCCCAGTCACCAAAATCAACAACAGCCCAGTAACTCCCAACCCAATTGCCAATCCTCTAACAGTGCCTGTTCTATCATCAGACTCAGTGTTGTTCCTCCCAGGAGGAGGAGGAGGAACAACACTAGGCTGTGATAGAACCGGCAACCGAGTCACCGGAACGAAAATGGTGTCATAAACCTTAAAATCATTGCCATTCACATCACTTATGGCCTGTGCTTGTGATCCAAGCCTTGAAGCAATGGATGATATGTTGTCAGATGGTTGAACAACATATGAGATCATAAAATTCTCTTGGTTTTGCTGCAACTGAGTTGTGTTATCAGGGCACTTGCAGAAGATAGGGAATATAACATTATCCCCAATAGAAAGGTTTGTAGGGACAAGAGTTGGATTCACAACCTCCACAGAAGGGTAGGTTGTGAGGTTCTGGTACTTGATGGTGGAGACAAGAAAAAAAGTATCATTGGGTTTGATGGTGTAAGTGAGGTTGGCATAAGAGATGGCACCAAAAGTGGTGTTGATGGTGTTGCAAGAACAAGTTAAGGGTACAAAGAGGGATTGGTCAGGGAGTAGAGGAGAGGAAGGGGAGGATATGTTGCTTGGGTTTGATATCATGAGGCGGCTAACAGAGAAGAGGTCACCTATTGAAGCAAGGTCAAGGAAGTCTGGACTTGCTGCTCTGTAGAAAGCATAGGCTTGACATGGATAATTCCTCTGGTTGGATCTACAAGTGTAGCCTGTGTTGTTTTGTTGGCTTGGGGTTTGGGCTTGAGAAGGTTGAACCAAATGGTGAAGGATAAGGAGGAGGAAGAACAAGAGAGAAGAAGCAGAGAGGTGATGGAGTTTGCAACTTGTCATTGTGGCTTATTGTTGATTGTTGATTTACCTTGCCATTGTTTAATTTGGTTGTGACAAGGTTTATATTGGGAGGGTTTGATTGAAGTGTAGACTGCAGAACAAAAGGACTTTGAGATCTAACTTGTCAAGAGGCTAGTCAAGTTTGGTTTGTTTTCCAGTTCAGCAATTTTGGTTTTATTTCCACTATTAATGGGTTTCCCATCTTCAATTCTAGTCAAGGCGGGCGGTTGAAATTTCTGACAGGAGGATCGACCCGTTTTAATTATTATTATTATGTATTTAAATTTGCTATACAGGGTTTTAATTTTTCAACAACTCACCCCCTCATATCATATGCTTGGGATAATATTGTTTACAACAATGTTTTTAACATTTTGCGTGGGTAGGAAAGTTGAAAAAAATAGATTATGTTGATAATTGATTATATGTATAATTGATTTGCGATAATCAATTATAATCAAAATCTATTTTTGTTTGGGTATGCTTGTTGAAAACGATTTTTAAGATAATCTATTTTGTTTGAATTAGATAAAAAATCACTTTTGTATTGTAAATTAAAAAAAAAAGTATCTAATTATTTGTTTAGATTAAAAATATGTTTTGCAGGTTTGCTAATTTGACACAAAATGCTGGACAACAATACATACATCGTATGAACAAGCCGCATCATCATGGCAAGATCAGAAACGCACTGTATCGCAAGATCGTGTAGCACACCTTTTTTTTTTTTTTTAAATGAATTTTTTGATTAAGTATGGGCATTCACCACATATTTGAAGGCATTCACCAGATAATTGAACTACGTTCACCAGATAATCTAAGGCATCCACAAGCTAATTTAGTATAGGCATTCACCACATATTCGAAGGCATTCACCAGATAAGTGAACTACGTTCACCAGATAATCTAAGGCATCCAAAACTCGGTTTTAGTATGGGCATTCACCAGATATTCGAAGGCATTCACCATATAATTGAACTACGTTCACCAGATACTCTAAGGCATCCAAAACTTGGTTTTAGTATGAGCATTCACCACATATTTGAAGGCATTCACCGGATAATTGAACTACGTTCACCAGATAATATAAGGCATCCAAAACTTGGTTTTAGTATGGGCATTCACCACATATTTGAAGGCATTCACCAGATATTTGTACCCCGTTCACCAGATATTGATACATACTTAATCAAAAAATTTATTTACAAAAAAAAAATTAAATTTTTTTTAAAAAAAAAAAGTGCTACAGTGCCGCACAATGCCGCACTGTACGGCACTGTTCATATGATGTATGTATTGTGTCGCAAAAACTGTGTCAAAAAATCATTTCTGTATGTTTTGTTCTTTTAACATTTTTTATATGTAATATTTTTTATGTTTATCATCAATTATTTTATATTATAAAAAATTGAATAAAACAGTGCAAGCTGAATATTAAATAATCGTGAAGGGACATCTAGGGTAACTATTTATTTTTATTTAGAATGAAACAATATAAAATAGAGATAAAAACAATTCATAAGCCAAAACATAAAGAAAATGAAGGAACAGTTATGGTAGAACCTATTCATACGTGAATAGTCAGGATCATAAAATAATCGAACGGTCCTCAAAAAGAGATGAATAAAAACAAGTCAAAACAACTAAACATCTATTTTTCTATAACAAAAAGCTTTTTCAAAATTCAAGTTAGATATACCCATATATGATGATTTTTTATGAAACAATTTTTTTAAATAAAAAATAACTGAAATGTTAGTTCCCAAATAAGCTATCAGTTTCTATATAAAATTAAAATGATTTTTTTAAATCGTATTGTGAATGTCCAAATAATGTAACTCTTTTTTTTTGGGGTTCATCCAAATAATGTAACTCTATTGATTAACATATTGTTTCATCAGCCATAGTCAATGATTGTCATTTGTCACCATGAAAAATAAAACAAAAATTAGCCATTGTCAGTCGCGTTCACTTTGTGCAAATGGGGTTAATATGATTGGTCTAAACCACGTGACAAAGTGACAAAATTGATTGACTTGGGTGAACTTGTAACATATGATGATATTCCCTACATTGAGTAAATCCACATTGGGTGAAAATATGTTGTTTCATTTTAACATATTTCATCATATTCTCATCAATAATATATTATCATGTAAATTAAAATGTTATATAATTTTATAATAAGATATAACATGTGATAAGATATCATTGATAGGAATAAAATTAGTTTATCAAAATGGGATAATAGATTCTCGTACCCACCCTGAAGGCTTCTTACTTATGCCTTCTTACTTACGGCATAAAGCTCCATCTAACACGACATCTCAAATTCAACCATAGTCCCAGGAAGCCTATTAACATTAACTACAATGGGTCATGAAGATGTGAAATATCTAACGAAAGCCAAGAAAGATGTAATCTAGCAGTTGCTTGGTTCCTTCCTACAGAGCAACCTTGACTATGTCAAAAGTGGGAGCAAGACTAGAGGCACTAAACGTATTGGAGATGTCATCATTTAAGATCAAGATGACTATGATATGAGTGTAACAATTCATTGCATAATTATCTTATTTTTCACTGTGACTATTATTTGGAAGAAAATTCAGTCATAACCGGACTTATTTGCCCGGGAGTGCATTGACTAGTAGTGGAGTGTGCACTGCAGGGCAATTTGACTAGGACAAATGATCTTGTTTCGACGAATTCATATTATGCAAAGTGTCTAAATAATGTCATACATGATATATCATCGTTTACACTCATCTTGATCTCAGTGTAGATCTAGAAACAGTGGAACACCTAAGGAGAAATTCAAAACCTCATAAATAATGTTATCTCGCTCTCAAAGAATTCCAATGTTGTTATGTGATTTGGCTTAACTTGGTAATAACGTTGGTTTTTGGTTTCCGACCAAATTTCCTTCGTTACAAATAATTAGAGATCAAACGAGTATGTGATCTATGAGTTATGCGCTAATCTCGTCAAGAATAGGTATGAACTGTCTGTCAAGTATGAATTTGATAAGTTAGTCAAATCTAGTAATATGCTGGCAAGGACTTAATGCTATGACAAGTATATAAGTTTAAAAAATGGTGTACAGATTATTGTTAATAATGAAACTTGATAACGAAACTGTTTATATTTGAAAAGGTAAATTTGAAATTTAAAAGAAGAAAGTAGTTTATATGTAGAAAATAACTTCCTGATTGTCCTGAGTTTACAATGAAAAAGAAACACAAGTTTAAAAAGAAAATTAAGTAAAGTAGGATCTAAATGATACAACTTTCAAGAAGTAATGAATTTAAAAGAAGAATATAAGAGAAATGCTGGAAATAAGTAAGAATAAATGAAGAAATTGAATAAAAAAGATGAAAAATGGCATTGAATTTTGTCATAGTATTGAAATAAGAAGGATGGAAGGAATACTTGAATGTAATCCGTCAATCTGCTGTATGGTCGAGATGTGTAGGATGTGTATCAAGTAACCGACCTCGTTTACATTATGTTTACAAGTATTTATAGACAAATAAAGTAACTACTCATTGCTAACTTCCTATCTTAATGACTGCCACGTGTCTTGGCAGTTTTCTAGACTTTAAATCTAAAATGCTTTGTCAAACAATTCTGATAACTGCTTCAGTTTCTTGAACTGCTCCGTGTCAACTTAATTGTCTTTGACGGTTTGGCTGCTTGACAACTTATATTGATAGTCATTCGTCAGATTGGGGACTTAACCGATTCCTTGATTTTTCTTCTTCTTCTTCTGTCAGACTATGTTTTCTCGTCAACCAAATATTTTCTATACTTAGAAAATTTTAGTTATTACTTCGATCCCTTCGTCATCCTATCGAGAAAACATCCGTCAAAAATTCAAAATTTCACCCTTAACAGATGTCCCCCAAGTTTTGCTTTTCGACGGCCTTGTCCGAAAGAATAGCAGAATTTGAATTTTCAAATCCTCAGACAGATTTTTAATTTTGGGTTTAACTTCAGTAATCAAATCTTATTAACTTAATCATATATCCCTATTTGATAGGGATAATCATAACGTTGTAGCTGTCATGGAAGTCGAACCACCAACCCCCACTTTCTTTAAATTTCTATCACATCACCGCTCAGTCTTCTTCTCCATCTACTTGCTTCTTTTCTCTGCAAAAATTTTTCTCTTTTGCAAAGTTGCTTCATTCTTCCTTATCTGCTTAGTGCTCATGGCGACTTCTTCCAAAACTTATGCTTCAGCACCTCAATCCTCGGTGACTGCTCCTAGGGTGGTGGTTCAGGACCCACTTTTGGATAAATCAGAGGTATGGCAAAATTCTAAGGTAATTTATCCTGTTCATGACTCTTCCATTTCTCTGAACCCACCTGTTGCATTCTTGGGTCCCCTTATTGCCTAGAATGAAATTCCTGATAATTTGCGGGGTTCCTTTCCTTGCAATAACCCTAATGAAGCTATCTTAGCCTCTTTATCTTCACTTCCTATTCACGCATTTGAAAAGGGCGATAGGATTTTTAGGAAGTCCCCTGCTACTAGATTTGATGCCTATGTTGGTTGGCTTGACCGTGTCCAAGCCCAGAAACGTGAGGTATGGAAAGAAGCTGGAATCTTTGAATTTATCCACTTTCTCGTCATCTTAAACTGGTAGACTTTTCTTTAATTGGGGCATCAGTCTTCTTCTGGAATAAAACTACCAAAAATTTCCATTTCCCATATGGAATGATGGGTCCAACCCTTTTCGACATGTCAGCCATTACAGGACTTTGTCCGGATGGCCCTTCAATGCATACTCGTGTCGAGGTTAAGAGTCAAATTGATGTCTATGTCCCAAGATGTTCTTTTTCTAAATATGTCATAGATTTCAAAGGTAAAGAAAACGAACCGGTGACAGACACTGAGCATGTAGCCTTTTTATTCCTTTGGCTATGTGCTTATGTCTTTTGTAGTAAATCTGCCACTTTGATTGCAGCTTATGTTCCTCTTGCCAACCTTCTTGCCACTGGCAAGAGGGCAACCCTAGGCCAGTGTGTTATGGCCAATCTTTACAATAGCATAAGTATGTTGGTTGACACTGTCAGATTAAAAAAGAAAACTAACATAGGAGGTCCTCTTTGGCTTCTCCAATTGTGGCTTCATGCCGTCTTAGAGCGTCGCCTTTCTTACAAGGCTCATGCAGAATTGTCAATAGACACTTATGGTTCTTATCTTTGCTATGTTTCTGCTGAGTCTTTGTCAAAAAATAAAACTGTCAATTTCAAATTTTATTTCAAAATTTTCATTCTCTTTCGTCGACTTCTTCAAAAATAAATTTCACCCCTTTCGTTGACCGAAAATATGAAAACTCTAGCTTGCAGAAAGATTTTGATAACATCTTACAAAGATGAAGTTGGGATCATTTGAAATATTTCATTGGGCTTCATACATGGTGTCACTCCTAATATCTATGTCAACAAGGGGCCTATCTATTGCTTGATAACCTCAGTGTGTAAATATAATTTTTTTGAACTTCCTATTGCCAGTTTCTTGAGTAGCCTGTTGGTTTGGAACTTGTCTTTCAGCCTACAGGTACTCGGTTCGAGACCGGCACTAGGTGCAAAAAAAAAAGGTAAAATGAGGTATTCTAAAATACCACTTTTTTATTTCAAAGTTACTCCCATGCTTGACTCTTCGTCTACTCCCATCTGGAGCTTCATCTCTTACTCTCTGTCCCTACTGAAGAATGGGTTTCCCAGCTTAATCAACTATCGCACTTTTTCAGCTCCAAATTAAAATAAAGCATTTTGCTTTGCTGGTTTTAGTTGCAACAGACGAGGGATTACTGAGTTGCTCCACCTTCCAACTCTAATTGCAATGTTGGAGATAAATTACAGCTTTCATAAGCATATAATTTTATATTTTATTTTTAGCATATAAAGGTCTGGTCGTGTATCACACTAATCAATCAAAGTTAATTAGAGAATGAAAAATAGTGTTGTTTGAGTTTCTCTTCCTCTTGTTCGTTGGGTGAGTGTATGTTCGTGAGACCAATTAATTTTCCTGGATGAAATATTTATGAGTTTTTTTATAGACTAAACCCCCAATTTGGTCCCTGAGAAAAACACTCGGGTCTGAAATAGTCCCTAACCAAAAAAAACTATCCAGTTGGTCCTTAAGAATGTGTTTACCGGGACAGATTAGTCCTCTGTCGTATTTTGTAGTGTTTCTATCATGTGTAGTGCATGTTAATAGGGACTAATTTGGCTCATGGTCATGTTTCTTAGGGACTTTACTGGTATCACTTAAAAATTGTTAGGGACTAATTTGTGACAGAAGGACTAATCTGTCCCGGTAAACACATTCTTAAGGACCAACTGGATAGTTTTTTTTGGTTAGGGATTATTTCAGACCCGAGTGTTTTTCTCAGGGACCAAATTGGGGGTTTAGTCTTTTTTATATCAATCTCATTTTTTGACAATCATGAGTAGAAGTTGTACTATTTAACCATAAGATTGATGTGATGCAAAATTAGGCTAAGGAAAATTAGTTGCTGCATTTATAGAGATCTTTGTGTTTAGGGAATTTGAGAATGGTGAAACATTTTAAGCGTATTTTTGACAATAGTAATAATAATCCCAATAAAATTTGTTATATATTTTTTATTTCAAAAGTTTAAATTGGCATTTTGAATTTAAATTAAATATTTCAAGTTTTATTTAATTCCTTTAAATTTTTTTAATACTCTTTATTTCTAGACTAAACCCCCAATTTGGTCCTTGAGAAAAACACTCGGGTCTGAAATAGTCCCTATCAAAAAACAAACTATCCATTTAATCCTTGAGAATGTAATTACCGGGACACTTTAGTCCATCCGTGAGTTGACCACCTCTGACCTCAGGTTACCAGCTTACGTGACCCACGTTTTTGCTGAGATGTCAGTTATCATTGTATTTTTATATTCCAGCATGGAAATTATGATTAAAAAAATTTAAAAATAAAAACCCAAATTCCTAAGTCCCCTATTAACCTTCTTCTTCCTCCACCTTCAATGTTTCACTGATAGAGACTCTAGGAATTCTTCTCCGTCTCCATTATCAACCTTATTCTTCTCCTTTCTCTCACCCCCTTTCTCTCTTCACCACCACCACCCCTTCTCTCTCCTCCGCCACCCCACCCCCTCTCCCCTCCACCGTCTACACCCCCCTCCCCCAATCCAAGACACGCCTCGAAATGACAGCAGAAGAGTCACGTAGCCCGCTGTTCCTTGCGCCGACGCAGAAATCGAGTTCCTGGATGTAACAGCCTGATTTTTATTATACTGTTTAATCAATTAAAATATAAGTAATTATATTTTAATATGAAAGTAGAAAATATTTTGTTTTAATAAAATAAAATCATATTCCTAATCCACCTTATCATATGAAGTCACAGTAAAATTTTCAGTTGAAAATTCAGACGAAAGTCGGTCTGCGTTTCACTACCAGTGTAAGTTTACTGAGCAGAAAACCTAATTTTGACCCGTGAACGAGACTGTTAGTATTTTTATCATGTTTCCTTCAACTTTGGTAATTTTAAAAATTTTATTTCAAAAATAAAATAAAATAAAATATTTTATTCGGGTGAACACGTCGGGAATATACTATCGGAACTGTAACCAGGTACGAAATGGAGCAGACTAGGGGACACAAAAGAGATGAGGTGACTTGTTAGGGAAAGGAGGCATGGTTGTAGAAGCTTTATGTGACATCCATAAAAGTATCATCATTACTTTTTTTCAAAATTTATTATTTTATAATCAATTAAGTCATTCCTTTCAACTTTTGCCAACCAAACATGACATAACTCAAAACTTGGCCTCCAAGCACTCATTTCTCTCCCTCAAAACCGTGGCCCTCTCTCTCTCCCTATATATCACACTTTCATTTTCTCCAGCTCACTTTTTCTTCTCCAAAAACACTATTTATTCATCTTCTTCCTTTCTCTTTAAACTTCATACTCCTAAATCTTGCATTTTTATTCATCTTTTCAACTCAAGTTCTTCACAAAAGTTGATCCTTATATCAAGGGTAATACTCTTATATCAATCTTTTTGCAAGTTTCTTCTTTTACCTTATGGTTTACTCTACTTTTTCTTTAAATGTTTTTAATGGGTTTTCAACTTCTAAAATCTCTAGAAAATTGTAGAAAAATCCTTTTGAGTTGAAACCATTTTTTATAGTCTTGTATTAACTTATGTTTTCACATAATAAGAGTTTTTATAAAACAAAAATTTCTACCTCTTATTTCCAAGGATGGCCGAAACCTATACATGGTGGCCTATGAAGTTTTGTTTCAACTTTTTGAAAGATGATCAGGTATTTGAGCTTCTAGATCCCTCTTGATCTTAAATCTAAAGTCTTGAAAGGTTTGAAAATCTCTAGCTTATTTATCCAAGGATGGCCAAACCTATATGGATTTGGACCTAGGATGCTTGAGTTCAACTTTCTAACTATGGTCGTGGATTTAGACCTCTTAATACTTTGTGATGCCAAACCTAAGAGTTTTCATCAAACAAAAGGCTTTTCCTTATTCTCCTAGGCTAGGCCGAAACTCAATGTTTTGGAGCTAGGATGTTTGAGTTTTCATTTTCCAAAATGATCATGGACTTGAAGATCCTTAAGACATTAGGATGCTAAGTCTAAAAGATTGGAAAGTTTAGAGATTTCTAACCTAGTTATCTTATGATGGCCGAACATATGAGGTTTATGGACCTAGGATATTTTGTTTTCTTTTATTTTCAATATGATCATGGATTTGAGCTCCTAAATACATTGGGATGCAAAATCTAAGAGATTGGAAGGTTTGAAGTTTTCTAACCTATTTTACTATACAAGGCTGAAACCTAACCTAAGAGTTTGGATTATTTTATTCAATATTTTCAAGTTATAACAAATTATCTAAGTCACCTAGAACCTAAGAGTTAAGTATCTAAAATCTTAGAGTGTGAAATGAAACCTAACTCTCAATAGATTTAAATGGCCGAACCTACATAATGAAAACATAGATGAGTTTATTTGATTTAGTTGTTTTTATGTTGTTTGGTTGAAGGTGGTGTTAACACCTCGTGGTCGGATAACGAGGAGCTGGGAATTCGAGCTTTCGGTGATAACTCAGGTGGGGGAAAGAATCAACCTATCGTCGGAATCGATAAGTAGTAGATTGTGTAGTAATTATGTAGGGCGACCTAAACCTTACTAGAAGTCGAATAATCGACAAGACCGGAATCGCTTTAAATGGTTGATGTTTATACTGTTGATGGTTGATTTGAGTTTTATTTCCTTTATTGAACTGATTTAGTTCTATGTTGATGTTTTGAATTATCTTTGATTGACTTGATGTTATGCATGATCTGTGTGGTATTTACTTTATGCTTAGTGGATTAAGCGAAGATATATATGTGGTCTAAGAGATGAGTTGTTTTGGGCGTGAGGATCATGAATATTTTTAGAGGTGCCTAACCTATATGAAATATGTTAAAGAGGTGTTGTGACATAGAGCATGTGTTGAGGTCTTGATGAGAGGTTAAGGCACTAGGTTATGACCATAGGAGTCTGCGAGGTTCATAAGTTGTGTTGTTTCTATAACCGTATGTGGGACACATACAAGACCCGAAGTCCTTGTGGGACCGTCCAAATGGTAAACTTAACTTGTGCAGCTACGAGTGTCATTGCTTTGCATGAGCACCTCTGGGAGTGGACGAGGTGTGCACCGGGATCATCGTGCAGCTGTAGTGTCACACTTTTCATGAGCGTTCTTACCATGGTGAAGGTGTGCACCAGGATAATCGTGCAGCTATAGTGTCATTGCTTTTCATGAGCACCCACTGTCCGGGGTGTGCACCGGGTTTAATGTGCAGCTATAGTGTCATTGCTTTGCATGAGCATTCTCACCATGACCATGGATGTACACCGGGAATGGGACGTGTCGCTTGGACGGCTGACCGATAACCATAACTATGATAGGGAAACCATAGCCATTTTCAGTTTCAAGTTTTAGTTGCATGAGTGAGGGTAGGATGGATATAAGAATTTTATGGAAGATGGATGACTTGACTGATGTTGTGTCTGTGATAATTACTGTATAGTTTACTATGACTCTTTTCCGCTTTTGATGATAGAACTGTTTCTTATCCCTTGTATATTTCTGTATGTTGTATTTTGTCTCCTTGTGGAACCATATGAGAAGACCCTATGGATGAACGTAACCAGAAGGAGTTGGATGGAACTCCCTACGAACCAGATGCCGGAGGACGAGCAGTGACCCATGGTGATTAGGGTCTAGTTAGTTATGGCCAGTGCGTCTGTGTCGTGAAGCTTTATCTTTCCGCTTATGTTTTGTATAACCATGCACCAGTTCGGGATCCTATTGATGGGATGCCCTGAAACAGTGTTTTGATAACTCTGATGCTTTAAGTATGTTTAATATATTTATGTTTTCATATTATGTTCTATATGAATCTATTTGCTTGAAAAATTAAGTTTCAATTTTTACGTTATTTTCACGTTAAGCGTGCGATTAAGTAATTAAATAATGAGGTTTTAAACTAAATGACATAAAGGGACACAACGGGGTGTCTCACTGGACCTTGGGCAGGCGATTTTCTTTCCAGATCTGAGGATGGTTTAGGATGCTTTTGACAGTCACAGTGTGATTCGTGATCTTTTTGGGGTGGTTTTTCTCTAGTAAATTGGTTTGATGACATCTCCATTAGGGGAGATTTGCCTTCTGATTTTGCTGGTTTATCTTGTGATTTTTGAGTTTGGAATTACAGAAATTCTGATTCTGGCTATGGCTATGACTGGGTTATTGTTATATCAACTTGATATCTTTGAAGGAGGTCATGCATACTGTTTCTGGTTGAAGTTGATGTTCTTCCTAATTTTGTTGTCTCTGGTGAAGGGTTCCTTTGGCGTCCGTGGCGAAGGCCAGGTTTTTGATGGTGACGTTTAAAGCTGTTGTGGAGCATAAGTGGCAAGCGGTGTGGTGGCGAGGAATGGGCAAGGGCTCTGGTAGTAGCGGAGGGCAAGGAATGGACAAGGGTCGGTAGTAGCGGCGGTTGGGGAAGGAGGAGAGAGAAGGCAGAGTGAAACAGAAGGTGGAGGAAGAAGAAGGTTAATAGGGGTAGTGGGAGTCAGGTGGAGGAAGAAGAAGGTTAATAGGAAGAATAAGGTGGAACTCAGGAATTTAGGTTTTTATTTTTTATTTTTTAATCATAATTTCCATGCTGGAATACAAAAATACAATGGTAATTGACAACTCAGCAAAAATGTGGGCCACATAAGCTGGTAACCTGAGGTCAGAGGTGGTCAACTCACAGATGGACTAAAGTGTCCCGGTAATTACATTCTTAAGGATTAAATGGATAGTTTTTTTTGGATAGGAACTATTTCAGACCCGAGTCTTTTTCTCAATGACCAAATTGGGGGTTTACTCATATTTCTACTAATACATTAAATTATATTATTTAACTTTGAATATTGAATGGGCAGACTTCTTCATTCAATTTATTGAATGCAAGGAAATTTTCTTTCCAATTTAAATGTACAAATTTTATGTGGTCAAATTGCTATTTATTGGTCTTTTATAAGTTGACCATTTGACTCTACCTTTCAACTTAATTCTGCATTTTAAATGGGAATGAATGGTGCTATTTATTGGCCATTTAAGTTTTTTACTCGAATATTAAATGAGATTGAATGACCATTATTTGATTTCATTAGGCCATCTTTGAGGAATTGCATGATGCCTATGAAGAGTTGCTGGAGTAATCCAACTACTTATCTAAGGCCTTCAAATCCCTCAAGAGAGAGTATGTAAAGCTCCTTAGTAAGCATAAACAGAAATCTCATGAGTGTGAAAAGTTGGCCAAAGAAAACAATGAGCTGAAGACTGCAAAGTCTAATGAAGCTAAGATCACTAGTGAAACATCACGGTCTGAAGAAGTTGTTAAACTTCGACAGAAAGTGGAAGAGCTCACTTCTGATCTTGCCAAATTTGTTAATGGTATAGATAATCTGACTAAGCTGCTTGGCTGTTAGAGACACTCCCTTAACAAAGAAGGTATTAGATATATCTATCAGACACGTCATTAAGTATCAACAAAAACCTCTAAAGTATCTGTTGAATCAATTTCTGTTAAATCCAAACCTGTCTGCAACATCTATGGAAAAGCTGCACATGTTATGTCTAAGTGTATTCATATGAATAAAATGAAGTCTTCACAGACTCCTAGAACTAACAGAAAAGGATCCAAAAAAAATATGGATACCTAAAAATCAAATAATTCCTGTTGCAGATATCCTTAATAGGACAAAGAAAACACCTTTGTTGGTACCTGGACAGTGGCTGCTCGCGACACATGACCGGAGAAAGGTCTATGTTCCTAGACCTCCAACTTAAGAAAGGTGGACATGTTGCCTTTGGAGGCAATCAGAAAGGGAAGGTGATTGGAATTGATACTATTGGTAATCCCCCTCTTCCCTCAATATCTAATGTTCTCATGATCAAAGGATTAAGGAACAATTTACTTAGCATAAGCCAATTATGTGATATTGGATTTGTTGTCTCCTTTACCAAGGATGCTTGTATAGTCAAAGACAAGAGTGGCAAGACCATCTTTTCAGCTAGTAGGCAGCCAAATCTTTACAAGATTGAACTGACTGATCTCTCATATCTAACTGTATTCATATGAAGAGTCAACTTGTGGAATGAAGCTCTCACTTGTCTGTGGTTCTTCGATGAAGAACAAGTAAGGACAAAAGAACTTTTCGGAGCTGTCTACTCAGTCAGAGGTTACTGAAGATTTCTCTCATGAGAATCAAGAAAGTCGGAAGGTCAAACACTCAAGCAACGAAGGAACTCAAGAAAATGAGTGCTTCCAACATGTTTTATTCCCTAGTACAACTGGGAGTTGCATGAAAAGGGAGATGTGCTCTGCAAAGTACAAAAGCAACCTACACAACTCTGATTTGGCTGCTGCACAAAGCATAAAGCACTACTCACCCCTGTTAGAGTACATCCAATATTCCTATGCGTTAAATACAGAAGTCATTGAAGATGAAGATAAAGAACTCACAACATTAAAGATGTAGGTGTAAGCCCTAGTGGCCAATCTATTTTGAACAGATCATCATTTGTATCATGAATTTGATCATATATTTGATATATGAATAAGGCATTCATTTATTATGTTATTATTTTATAGCATAATAAAGTCCTTAGAGTAGGCAGTTTTCATTCAATGAGATATTAAGTGCATGACTTAACCGTGAGACATCATTGAATAATAGAACTCTATTCTTAAATATCCATAGTCGAGTATTATTGTTAATTAGGACGCCAACAATACATAGAGACTATTGTGTGAGCAGACTGATGATCACATCTCACGGGTCATGGATATGTGATATCAAGTCGACACACAGGTATAAATATTAGGAGTTAAATTTATACCGGATGACCCACTATGAGAATACTTCATAATAGTTATGTAAGTGTTATAAGTATTCTTTTGGCGACCATAGTGAAGTAGTCATTTGACTTGAAGTCAGTACGATTCCTACATGAGAAGTTATAGGCTTTAATGCCATCAAACGTCATGCATAACAGGGTGATCATAAAGGTAGTTATTGGGCCTGCAATAAATCATGTTGAGGAGTGTGAGTGATGTAGACAGGATTCGTCCCTCCTACATAACAAGGGTAATGTCTTGGGTCCCTCATAGAGTGAGACGTGAAATATGCATGGCCACGTGGAAGTGGGTCAATATGTGATATTTGGCTCATTTGTGATCACATGTCTACTTGGGGATCGAGGAATAAATAATTAAACATAACAAGGATGATACTCGTATGCCTTGTGTTCAATTAAGACATATGGATGAAGGGACATTTACTACACGGTAAATTTTGGTCGCAGTAAGTCTAAAATCGGATCACTGATACTCTTGCTAATTAGGTAGTAATGATGCATTGCTAGATTTCCCTCATTATTTATAATATTTAATATTATAATTAATATTTAATATTATTGCCAACTTAGCGGGAGCCTATAAGGTCCTACGCATAGAGCAAATGTGGAGCAGTTATATTAGTTAAATACGATTTAATTAATATAAGGACATTTGGGCTTGTAGTGTACAAAGCCCAATAGGGTAAGCAGCCAGGTTAAAGGGAGCTGCCAACTTATAAATAGAAGTAGTGCTCTCCCCTCTAACCTAGTCTTGCTAACTGTGTCTCCCCATAGCCGTCAGCTAGAACAAGACGCATAGCTCCGACATCCATTTGCTCGCGTGGACTGAGTAGAGGTGCTTCTCCTTCGTGACACTGGTGATCGAAAAGTAAAGCACGCTTCAAGAGGTCAACATTATTTGCCATTTGTGATTCATGTTTGTAATGCCCGATCCATGGGGATGGTTTTCTTCGGCCTTGAGATATGATTTTAAAAGAGGATTATCTCATGAAAACTCCAACAAAAGAGCCATTACTCTGCACATTTATTCCCTTATTCTTTCAATCTGTATTCTTCAATCATTTGAAGTTATTACGCAGTCTTTCTTCACTTCATATATAATTCACTTTTCGGATTGTTAGTGAAAGACTTGCAAATTGTATTTATTACAATCTTTTTTCAAACAAACCTGAGTAAGGCTGAAGAGGCTAGGTGAGCAAACAATACATGTCTTGGATCGTGGAGAGGCTAGGTTTGCAGAGAATATGTGGAGTCTGTAACATAATCAGCTATAGTGTTAGAAACTTGGTGCTTCCAAGGACCGGACGTAGCCCTAGTTGTTAAGGGGTGAACCGAGATAAAATAGACGTGTTTATCTCTCGATCCTTAACTCTTTAGTTGCTTTGATTATATTATCTATTTACTAACTAAAGGGGCTTAAGTGTGAATATCGAATAAGTTTTAATCTTGCATGATTGTATGTTTTTATGTTGAAAACTAATCAGACAAGTCACTTGTCTGTGCTTTGCAAAAACACTTGTCTGTCCCTAGCTTGTGTGTGCGAAAAGTTTCTAACTTTCTTTTATAGTCTGATAAACACAATTCAACCCCCTCTTTTCGTGTTTATAGTTATCTATTTCACATCCTTCCAAACATAGCCTTAGTTGATATGCGATTTTAGTTTCTATAGATTTTTTAGCATATTTGATCCTCTAAATTTTGAAAAGTTACAACGTTAGTCTCATTGTCAACCAACCGTCAGTAATCTAATGGAACAATTCTATGTGCCTAACGTTTTGCCACCTGTCCTCCACATAACATACCTGTTTTTTACCGAACTGACCTACTTTTACAAACTATTTATCAAAATAACCTACTTTTGAAACAACTTACAAAACTAATCTCTTTTTGGCCACGCTGGAATATAATATTATTACACGTGGCGCCATTGACCTGCCACGTGGCAGGTCCTTATTGGTTCGTCAGAAATTTCCAAAGAAAAAAAATTGTAAGAAAAAAAAAACATTTTGCATGTAGCGCCTTGTGTCGCCGTCTGGCGCAGTGGTGCCACTGCAACTAGCGCTACTTGTGGTGCCACTGCACCAAACGGTAACAAGTGGCACCTCCCTACCCACATATTCTACCTATCTCAACCCCATCCCCCTATATGTTCTACCCGTATCGGGAACCCCCCTCCCCAACACTCTCATCAATTTTTAATCTCGCACAACACTCTGCTACACCCTTTTCTTTACACTTTATTTTACAATCCAGTTTATATAAGGTAAATATGTTAATTTTCATTGTATCTTATTTTTATTATTTTAATTAGTCATTGTTTACTTTTTATATTATTGTATTAATATTTATTTATTAATGTTATAAATAGTATTGTTATTTAATTAGTGGCATAATTAGTGTTTTTATCTTATTTTTTATTTTTAGGATTAATATTACTATTATTGTTGCTTAATATGTTATTATTATTTTTTGTTTATTTTTAAATTTATTATATTAATATTGTTGTTATTATATTAATATATGTTAGTGTTATTTTGTTATATTATTAACTAATATAATTATATTAATAATATTTTTATATTATTAGTTATTATAATTATTATATTATTAATTGTTAATGTTAGGCTAAATTACTATTTTGGTCCCTTATTTGTTTTAAAATATTCAATTTGGTTCCTCAAATGTCAAACGTTAGGCAAAAATGTCCTTTCCGTTAAGTTTCACCGTTAAGTTGAAAAAATCAAAACAAATAAGGGATCAAGTTGAATAAATTAAAACAAATGAGGAACCAAATTGAATAAAATTTCGGAACCAAGTTGAATCAATTACAACAAATGAGAGACCAAATTGAATAAATTAAAACAAATGAGGGACTAATTTGAACATTTTAAAAATTGAGGGACCAAATTGAATATTTTAAATAAATAAGGGACCAAGTTGAATATTTTAAAAATTGAGGCATCAAATTGAATATTTTAAAACGAATAAGGGACCAAAATAGTAATTTAGCCTTAATGTTATTATTATTATTATATAATTATTATCTATTGTTAGTTTTTTATTAGTTGTTATTAATTCTCTTACAAATGGTTTAATTTTGTTATAATTTTTTTCAAGGTAAGATGACACTTGCGATTAATCTTGGCACTATTGATCCCGTTGTGTTGCATGGATAGAGGACTCATGTTTCCTAACAAATATGGAATAATGACAAAGATCAGGTTCTTAGGTGTAGATGAGCACAACAATTTAGAGATGGAGGCATCAACATTCCCCCGCCCGTTAAAGGGTATCTCAAGCAAACGGGCATTATGGGAATTGCGCAACTATCGTTGTTCCAGGTCGACCACTCACTGATAAGTGCATTGGTTGAACGGTGGGGCCCGAAATCCACACATTCCATATGCCATTTGGAGAGTGCACCATTACATTCCATATGTGACTCATAATGTTGGCCTACATTAATCAAATAAACAAGTAAGAATGAACATAAATAAAAATAATTATCACCACTAACGATATTTAATATTACTAAAATATATTTAGAATAAAGTAATAAAATAAAACTAACAAAATTATTAATTGCAACAATTAAAAAAGGCATACCAATAATAGTAATAATAATAATAATGATATAATAAAATTAATATATTAAATAAACTAACAATGATATTAATAGCAAATATAAGCATTGATATATCATTAATAATAATTAAACAAATAATATAAAACAATAAAAAACGACACTAGTTTTTTTTTTAAAGAGAAATAACAACACTAGTTAAAAAATAAACAACTAAAATTACATATAAATACCCAAAATAAAAATTAATATAGAATGTTAGTGTAAAGAAAAGAATGTAGTAAAGTATTGGGAGAATTGGAGAAAACTGATGAGAATGTTTTGGGGAGAGTGGCTTCAGGTAGAGTATATAGGGGGATGGGGTTGGGGTAGGTAGAATGGGTGGGTGGGGAGGAGCCACGTGTCGTTACATGTAAAATGTTTTTTTTTCATAATTTTATATATTTTTTTTCTTGAAATTTTCTGATGAAGGTCAGCGGCACAGGTTTACATGGCACCAGCTATGTCAGAAAATATATATTATATTCCAGCATATAAAAAACGAGATTACTTTGGTAAATTATTTCAAAAGTATGTTATTTTGACAAATAGTTTTTAAAAGTAGGTCAGTTTGGTCAAAAAACCCCTTTTCCAGCGACCTTTGCGGTGCCGACGACCACCCCTCCATCAGAAGCGCATCGTCCTATGTGGCCTAATCCTTGATTTCCAGCCCCAATTGCCTCCTCACGCACCCACAAGTGCGTCCTGAAATCTTAGCACGCATCTCTGTTCACTGACGCGTGGTTGCTCCATTCCGCAGTTTTTTTCTAGCATGGTGCGCACTTTTGCATGTGATGCACTATGCACACACCTCGTTTTAGGTTTCAGGCATTGTGTGGTCGTCGTTTTTGTCCTTTTGTTACTGATCTATGATTTTCTTTGGTTCTACAGATCCTCCTAAGACCATCAATCCTCCTAAAGCCTCTCTAGCTAATTATGAAGATTTTCTCCAACGGTTTGTGCATCGTCGGTCATCTGGATCTACTACTTCTGATGTACACAATGGTAATTCATTTGCTTGCCTATCTTATTCACCCTCCTTTCGTCCTTGGGTTCTTGATTCTGGTGCATCTAACCATATCTATGATAATAAGCCTCTTTTTTCTCTTCTCTTTCTACATCTGGTTATTTACCTATTGTCACTTTAGCTAATGGTTCCCAATCCCAATCCCAAGGGGTTGGAACTGCCCATCACATCCTTTCCCTATTGTTGATTTTGTCCTTTATGTCCCTAGGTGTCCACTTAATTTACTCTCTATTAGTCGTTTAATCCGTTCTCATGATTGTTTGATTATCTGGACTAAAGACACTGTTATCCTGTAGGACCAGAGTTCAAGTCGGACGATTGGTGCCGAACATGAGTCTCGTGGCCTTTACCACTTCTCCACCCCCTCCTATTTCACTCATAAGGTTAATCAGAAGCTTCAAAGTGCAAAGCAATTTTATTTTGACATCATAACTTACTAGATCCAAAGTTTTTACTAAACTTTTGACCAGGGTGTTCCATTCTTGGAGCAGTTAACAATCAATGTGCAAGTGAAATAGCATTATTAGGTTTCTGTTTCTTTGATGACAAGCAAGAACACAGAAATAAGGGATATACACCCCTTGATCAACATAAACCGACTAATGGGATGAGTGGAAAAAGGTTGATCTTCACATTCATCATATGATATCTACTAATTATCATAAAAGGCCATGAACTTTTATTATGAAAAAAAGAAGATAGAAAATGTATAAAAAAAACCATGAACTTTAAACAATTATCTACTGAGTATGTCATCCTTCTTGATAGTAAAATCCCATAGGTCCCCATACTTCTCATTGAAATCCCATATGTCCATGGTATTATAGTCATTTATCAATTTGTCTCGAGCTCCCCTCTCCATATTGTATATCTGAGGTTCAAAGTGGTGGGGTTTATCAGGTTTATCCATCTCTATAATGCAAAATACGATTGTAAATAAACCTGCTCCAATGTACAAATACTCCCCCTGAAAGACAGAGAGTAATTAGGAATTAGTGGTACTTCTTTCTCAAAGTAAATTAAATATGCACGGTTTATATATTTAAGCAAAGTATTATTAGCCATTTGATTTGAATATTGAATCCTTCATCAATGGCAATTAATTACAATTACCGGAACATGGAAGAACACCCCAGCAGCAATGGCAGGTGGGAAGAGCCATGAAATAAGCCCTGCACAAGAATTAAAATAAAAAGCAAATAATGATCAAAATTGACAATTATAATAAAAAAGTTAGTAAATGATCAATTGTGTTTGGAAAGCACACCCTGGAATCCAGTGGGGGGATCTCCTGCAGTTATTTCTTCTACGAGCGTTTCCCAAAATGGTGCTGTATTGAAAATTCATTAGGAACTTTGTCAGGAAAAATGGTGCACTGTATCAGGAACACCTTTCCTTTCCTCATAATTATATAATATATAGCAGCAGATGATGGATATGAAAACAAATAAATAAAATCTAAAACATTGTATTTTGCCATCAATTTGTACAACTAAACCAAAACTACTTAGTAATAATTTTAAAATTTCATAAAAAAAACATATATGATTTTAAATAATGGTTGTGATCCCAGTTATATTTACAGAAATTGCACATAATTACAACAAAAAAGTATAGAAGATGTTCCCACAATTATGGTTGTGATCATGATATGAAAACCAGAACCACAATTTTGCAACCGATTATTAAATAGTGCAATTAAAAACAATGGCTTACCAATTTAAAACATAAAATCAATCATGAGAAATTTATTACTCTATATATTTTTTTGAATCACATGCATCACAACCTTTAAAAAAGAAAAAGAAAAAGAAACCAAAAGTACCTTTCTGTTGTTCTCCTTCATTGAAAGTGTGATGGTCATCATATTCTCCAAACTTAAAATCTTCCTGAAATTTGCACAAAAGAATTGAATGAAACCCATCACCATTGGATTATATAGAGAAGCTAGCTGAGAAGGATAGTATGGTATACAATACTAATGCCATTAGTGCGAAATTGATCTATGGGGTCTTCATTGAGGTCAGGCTCAAACTCATTGAAACCGGCTTTGAGCAAGAACCTTGTTGAGTTTTTACTCTTTGTCAAGATAACATGCGAGTTGGGTGGTGTTGGAGATGAGAAGGATGTGGAAGTGAGTTTGCGCTGAGTCACACAAGTGGGAGGAAGAAGTGAGAGTGTGGAACAAAGTGCCATCATGTGTGTGTGGTTTATCTGTTGCTATTATCCGTTTTTTGGCCTTTTTATATGTCCACCTTGGTTTCAAGATTCTCATCCCACACAAGTGATTCTCTTCTCGCCCAAAGTAAACTACAGGTCAATAAAATTCATTATAAAATGCAGGTAACCTCTAATTATAGGTTAGTGTCATAGAAGATAGATTATGTGATTTAAAGCAATTTGATCTCCTTGAATTTATCAAATTGTATAGACTAGTAGTCAAAACTCCTGTTCATGTATATAAAACAGTCTATATTAAATATACATGATCTTTTTATTGATAAAAAAAGTTATGTATCGTCTGATAAAAAACAATATGCATGATTTTGTAAGTTCAAAAAGTTGAATTGCTCAGTTTCGTTTACATAGAATTTTCAGAAATTAACCTTTATTTAAAGAATTTCTCGAATAGCTAAAAAATAAATGTAAACATTTAGGATGTTGCATACAAAATAAACAATTTCATTATTTAAAGGTTTAACAACTGAGTTGTTCTCTGAACTATTTGAGAATTTTTAAGTAGGTCCCTAAACTAAAAAAAATTATAATTGGGTCATCGAATTTTTATAAAGTTTTCAATTAGGTCCCTGAATTAAAAAAGTTTCTAATTGGTCCTTGAACTTATATAAAATTTTCAATTGAGTCTTTGGAGTATGGTTCAGTGAAGAGGTCGTTAAGCTTGCTGACGTGGAACGTGACCTGGAATCCCCCCTCCCAAATTTGTATTTCGGGTTGCAATAGACCAAAGTGTTAAACCAGAAAACCAAAATGTGACCTGCAACTGCTTCTCCTCCATATGAACAAATAGTTTCTTCCTTCCTCAATCTATATTTCACGGTTGCATATCCCTTCCCCGAAATAACTTGGTCCAAAGTAGCTCTTCCGCTTGCAACTTACTACATCTCACTTCGTCTTGTTGCATCTTGTTGTGATAACGTCTCAGGGTTCATCATCCACCCTCATAGATGACTGATATGGTTATCCAACTTAGACGAAATCAGTAATATTTCATCCGATTAAACAGATCACTATCGAATTTTTTATTTTAGGGACCCCATTGAAAATTTTATATAAGTTCAGGGATCCAATTAGAAACTTTTTTAGTTCAGAGACTCAATTGAAAACTTTATAAAAGTTCGGGGACCCAGTTACGATATTTTTAGTTTAGGGACCTGTCTAAAAATTCCCAAATACTTCAGGGACTAACTCAATAGTTAAACCTTATTTAAACACCCAAAATTAATACCTAGACTATAACACCCCGTTTTTCATATAAAGTCTCTAAGCACTTCTAAATGTTTTACATATGTTTGATTGTTGGGTAGTTGCTAGGAATGTGCCTAGGAAACGTTAAAAAGGGGCTAAGTAGGATTTTAAAGTGGAAAATCCCTTTCTGGTGCATGAGCACGGCCGTGCTCATGTATCAGCACGCCCATGCTTAAGGCGCGTGCTCAAGGGGAGCACGGCGGTGTCAGAAATGCATTTGTGACGTCAGTATTGCGGACCCCATGCTTAGTTAAGCACACCTGTGCCCATGTTAAGCACACATGTGCTTAGTGGGAGCACGACTGTGCTTGGGATCTGAGGTATATAAATAGAGGAGTCTGGTTTCGAGTGTTAACCCTCAAATTGGCACTTTTAGTGACCCTAGTATGATAGAAACCTCTCCCCTTTCCATTCCCTTGAACCCTTCAAAGTTCTTGGTGTTCTTGAGTCTGTTTGGGAGAGAAGTCACGCACGCTAGTGCCATTAAAGGTAACGGTTATCCCTCTATTAATCTCTTTTTCCTATTTTTTAGATTTAGGGATTAATTGGTTATTCTTTTCATGTTTGGTCTGGGCTTGAGGAACTCTTCGAGCCGCTCGAGGGAACGAGAATAGTTTGCTTGCATTGTCATAGTTGGAATCTTCATACCAGGTATGGGGAGAAGGGATAGTATGAACATGTAGGTATTGGGGGTAGCGTAAGATGAAGGGTTAACACATGAACCTATCGTTTGCTATTGGCTTAAATGTTTTGTCTTGCTATATGTTTATCTATGATCTGTATATGATTGCCATGTTAATTGTGAATAATTGATGATGATGATGTTTATGCCATGAATGAATGATTGATGATGATGTTGCCATGCTATGAATGCATGTTTGGTTATTGAGGTTGTTAATGCCAACCTTAATGTTAATAAGACATTAAAAAATGTTAATAACGATGAATGAAATTAAGGGATGATTTTCCCCAATGTTCATAAGACATGAACCGTAGTAAAGAGAAGTGAGATTGTTGCTTAATGGTATAGTCAAGACCCTATGATTGATCCAGGAGTGCTTTAGGGATATTAATAATGAAACTGGAATTAAAGGATTGATCCCCAAATATTTATAAGACATGAAGATTAAACAAGAATGATAAGACTAACGTTTGATGGTTAGATAAAAGCCAATAGGTTTGATCCATGAATGCCCTAGGAAGTTTAACAAGGGTTTCCAACCCTTTCAGCCCAGTTCAGTGCGGCCATGCTCCAGTGAGCACAGTCGTGCTCAATAGACAGCATGCACGTGCTCAACTTAAAGTTCAGCACGCCTATGCTGGGGGCAGCACGACCGTGCTCCCCTAAATAGAACAGACATTAAGACAGGAACAAGGGTATTTTACCCAAATTGTCCCCATGACGAATTAAGACACCAAAAGAAGTAAAGACAAGCTAGATAATTTAATGAAGACTTAATGAAGATAATAAAATACAAACGTAAGATGATTAAAGAGGTGACGATGTGTTACCTTACGTTGTTGTACCTTGGTGCTTATTGGCCAAGGGGGCCTTGATGCTTATTGGTCAAGGTGTTGTTGATGTTGAACCTTGGTGCATATTGGCCAATGGGGCCTCGATGCTTATTGGTCGAGGTGTTGATGGTGATAAAACTTTGGTGCTTATTGGCCAAAGCGGATGTGGTGATTGTTTGATTGTGTGTTGTTGTTGCTCATGCATTCACGCATAGAAGATGTTAGTGGGGGATGTTCAACGTAGGGTAGGTCGTCCGAGAGTAAGGTGATCTGGCCGTCCGCGGTGATTTATCCAAGAGTTAGGTGAATCTGGGCCCCCGTGGTGGTGCATCCGAGAGTAAGGTGCATAGGCTATCCAAGCAGTTTACCCATGGTTTGGTGAACTGCCGGCGTTGGTGCTTAATGGCCAAGGTGGATATGTAACTCCGAAGTTGACTTTTGGATCCACATGCATAACGGAGTAGTGGAGTAGTTCTGCACCGCATAGCATATGTTTTTGGGATGATGTAAATGATATGAATATGTTATGTTATGTATGTTGTTATGTTATAACATGCTTGACTGTGATGCATGCTCATCTTTCTAACTGCTTCCTTTGTCGTTGTATTGTATACATGTTTCTTACTCCCCATTTTTTTTTGTTTGCTTTGCATGTATCTCTTTATGCAGAGGACAGTGAGCAGCCGGTTGAGGAGTGACTCTGAGGAGCCGCTTACTCTTAGTTTAGGATTTCCTTTTTGTTAGTTTTTTTATATCTGAGGTATTTCCGGATTGTTGGTTACCAGCTCTGTAATGTGACATAGGGGTTGGGTTTGTGTTTTTTTAGTTATGTTTCTTTGTTATAACTTGTTTATTTCCGTGTTGAGATGTTTGTTACAATGTGGTATCTTCTACCTTGGTTTTCATTTTAAATACATGATATGCATGTGTTTTTTATTTTAATTCCTTTATTTTATGCCTTATAAATACATGCGGGGTAGAGGGTTTCACATAGACAATACCCATATTTCACATACTTATATTCACGTTATTACATTTATATGATTAGTCTATTACAAATTTAAAATATGAGATACCTCGATATCCAGTGATACTCGTATCAGCAATATGTATATATGTATATGTGTGTGTGTGTGTGTGTGTGTGTGTGTGTGTATATATATATATATATATATATATATATTGTACACTACAAGAAATGTCTTATTTATCGACGACATATTTCTGAGGGACTTTAGTCCCTCGGAAAATCTATCATTTACTAGGGTTGAAGCCCTCGGTGAGCATGAAATGATTTTCGACCACTTTTACCAACGGTCGAGGTCCTAGGTAACGTTACCGATGGGTAAGCCATCGAAATATCGTCGGTAAAACAGGCGTGATTTTGGTGAGAAGTGTTCCCGCCAGTTTTACGACGGCTTCGCCGTAGGTAAGGAGCATAGTCATTTGCGATGAATATGGCCATTAGTACCGTTCTCCCATTTGTGCGGAGTAGGTCATCGGTAATATTTTAAAATTTGCGAGGGGAAAAGCCATCGGTACCATTTCCCATCTTGTGACGGGAAAAGTCGTTGGTAAGGAGCAATACGTTTTCAGATCGGCCTGACTGTCAGTACAATTTACCAATTTGAGACGGCCCATGCCGTCAGTAAGTGTATTTTTATTTGCGACGTTCTTGGGACTTCGGTACAGTTAAAAATTCGACGCTAATATTGGAGGTAGCTGAATAGTCCCACTCACACAGGAGAATCACACTCATTCTGTGAAATGGCACAAAACAACACTAGAAGGGGGGTTGAATAGTGTTTACGAAAATCAGAGTTTGAGAAGCACAAAACAAAATCAGTAAATGTGAGATGCTTAAAGACAGAAGCCTTTCTCAACAAACTGATCAGCAACTGTTTAACACACTCGAGTTAGTTACTTAAAACGGTTAAACAAATTGAATAATAAAGTAAAAGATAGGGAGAGAGTATACTCAGATTTATCCTGGTTCACCCACAAACCTTGAGCTACATCCAGTCCTTGGCTTAACCAAGTTTTACCACTATAACTGATCAACGTTAAAGACGAGTATTATTTGCACACCTAGCCTCTCCAAACTCAAACACATGTTCTGTTTGCACACCAGGCCTCTTCAGGCTCAACAAGTATTCTTGAAACAAGCCTCTTCAGGCTCAGAGTTTTGAGAGAGTTTTGAAGCACAGCTTCAATGTTACAAAGCAATTCTACCAATACTCAAACACTGCGGAGAGTGGATATGAACTTGGAACTTGGTGAGTTACAGATGAGTTCTTCTTCAAATGATATTCAGAGTGTGAAGAAGATATGTGAGTGATGAGAGCTTTCAGCTATTGATATAATAAGATGAGCATTGTTCTTTGAGTAATATAGCTTTTCAATTGATGAGTAGTTTCTCTAGTTGCTTATCACTGTATCACATCACTTGTTTTTCAGTCTTCGACTTCTTCTATTTATACTTGATCACAAAGATCCGTTGAGGTGCATTTGAGAGTCTTCAGCTTTGTTCTTCAAGAAATAGCCATTCTGACTTGATAATAAATGCTTTGAAGAACGTTGGAGATTCCTTGTTGACATATGGGTATAGCAGATATGCTTTTCTGGCTTTGGGCAGTGTTCTTTCCTTATTTGTGTAACACTTAGAAAGGATCAGATAAAGTAGCTTTTCTCTTACTAACATAAGGAATGCTTTTCTGTAGCTTTGCCCTTTTGTCTTTTCTCCTTTCTTTGACTTCGATTGAAGATAAGAAATATATTAATAAACTTCTTTCAAGTTTATTTAACTATATTTCAAATCACTTTTAACTTTGAATCAGAGGTTAAGTAATTCCTTCATAGAGAGCTTTTGTCCTTGGCGCATGCTTCAATATCATAGAAGTGACTTAGTGTTTCACATCTTCCAATCTTGTAAATGTTTGAACATATTTTGAATCAAACATGTTAATCTAATAGAAAATTGGTTCTGACTTTGTCAGAGGCTTAGACGCATACTGAGAGAAGTAGACGCTTCATTGAAGTGAGACTTCGTGATCTGTAATCTTGATCCTTCTTCTACTTTCAACTTACCCCAGAAGATAGTGTTTGCATCATTTGAATACTTTGATCATTGCTCTGACAGATGACTTCATGCTTCTTTGGTCTTCAGCATAGTCAGTCGAATAACCTTTCATAAGAGTATTGCTTGACACTTTCTACTCTTTCATTTACTCATGATCGAGTAAGTCATTTTCCTTTAGCTTTCAGTGAAGATGACAATCATTAATTGCTTTGCTTTGATACTTCTTCGATACTGTTGCTTGTTGTTCTTCTTTAGAGTTTGATAAGTCTGAAAGATGTTGATGTAGGCTTCAGTGAGTCAGCCCTCAGACGCATTGTACTTCAGACGCTTGTATGCAACCATTTGATTTTTTCATAATCTTTTGTTGACTTGTTCTACGAAGATAGAAAGCTTTGGCTACACAACTCAAGTAGATGATTAGCAACGTTCATATGATTCAATGTAAAAACAATTACTTAATGTTTGAGTTCATCAAAACACACAAGGGCCACAGGAGTGTGAGTTAGACGCTTTATGACTTAACATTCTCCCCCTTTTTGATGATGACAAAAATTCCATAAGATTTTATATTGAACAAGCAACAGAGACACAAGATGATAAAACTTTAGCACTAACAGATAAGAGATTATCAAAACATTTTGTTTCTTAGAAAGTTTAGAGACTCCCCCTAAACTTATGCTATATTTAAAACAGCTTACAGCATTATCCTAACATACATTCTTGCTCTTTTTTAAACTTATTTTCTTTTACTTTTAGTCTAAGTTGCTTCAAGTTATTTGCTATGTTGCTTCATGTTATTTCTATGTTGCTTCATGTTATTTCTAAGATGCTTCATGTTATTTCTCCCCTTTTTGGCATTATCAAAAAGGAAAGTACTTTGGTACTTTTGGGAAGGCATTTTGCTAGAAAACATACAAGTAAAGGTTGATAAATAACACAGCAATCTGTACTAACACACAGAGATAAGATTAAAATTAACCAACAATAAAAACATAACGAGTCTATCCAAAGGTTCAATAAAACTTATCAAAACAAATTGAGTCCATAAAAATGACTCAAACAAAGACAGATAAATAAAACATAACATCAAACAGAGAGTGAAATAAGATCATCATCGAAAGATAGATTAGTTCTTCTTTTCAAGAATTAATTTTATGTAGAAGAGTCATGACTTTTTGCATTTCTTGGCGCATTCCTCGTAGTTCAGCTCTGGCTACAAGATCACCGACCACTGTAGGATTCTGTTCAGCTCTTGGTTCATGCTGATTTGCTTGTTGTTCTAGCTGCTGGACTTCTTCTGGTAGGTGCACTGATTCTTCTTGGATAGGGGTAGCTTCAACCATTTCTTCATCAGAAAATAATTATTCATGGTAGTTATCATACCATGGCAGAAGTTTGATACATGCAGAAGGTTGAGTTTCATTTCTGATAGACCAGACATAGTTTCAGAAAGAGATACCAAGCTTGTTTCAATGACTTCAGTAGTCATAACTTCCTCTACTATAGTTTCTTCATTTAGTTCAGAAGATGCAACCAACATATTTCTTGTTTCTTCTTCAAACAGATTGATCACAGACGGAATTGTTGTAGAGAAGTTAATCATTGATGGAGCAGACACAGATACATAACCAGGAGCATAGTCTTCATCATCAATATCAGATAAGCTTGGTTCTGATGGGATAACCAGATTTAAAACATGGTTTTCAAAATAAATAGAAACAGAATTTCTTAACACAAGAAAAGTGTTAGAAATGGAGCATATGAAATGATGGAGATTGTTTAGACACAAGAATTGATACAGGTCAGGGAGGTTTCCAGATTCAGATTCTTCAAACACAGGAGTTCTGCACCACAGACTCAATCTATTTATCAGAGAATGGGTCATTATAGTATAGAACAAACTGTCAGTTAACCTTTGAGAAGGGAGAGGCTCTCTTTCATCCTCATAGACGATGGAATCTACTAGCCAATTAATCAAATATCTTGGCCCAGCACAGCACAAAAAAAGGTATTTTCGAAGAAATAGATACTAGGACCATGAACAATCAGAAAGAGAAATCTTTTGTACCAAGGATACAGAGGCAAAGGTTTTGGAGGTCCGACATACCTAACATGTTGCAATGCAACAAAACCAATCCTTCCATTCAGAGTTGGAGTCTTCCACTTCTGATATTCTGTTAGCCCAGATCCAGATGATTCTGCATCCCATTGACCATTTTCGTCCTTTAGATACACAGCCACATCCCTTGGAGTGCAAATTATCTTATCAATCTTTCTCTTGAGATCCTTTCTCTAAGTGTCATCCAGAAGAAATCTTGGAATGGGGACATGAGTATCGTTTGCAATGAACTTTCTTGCTTTAATTGGTTTCTTCAAAGCTTCAAGAGCTTGTAGGGCTTCTAAGGGGATTCCTTCAATGGTCTTGATAGGTTTGGGAGTGGTGTCCTGATCTGGTCTAAACTTGGCACACCATCCAAACTTATAACTATTCTAGTTTTCTTCAAACTCTATAATCCTTCTTTTCTTTTCTTCCTCGGTTTCTTCAACAAACTCTTCTTGTTGAGTTTCTTCTTGTTCTTCTTGATCTTCTTCTTTCTCTTGTTCTTTTTCAGACAGCCTGATCTCTTCATTTCTTGGTTCACAGATCTTGATTCCTTTACTTAATCTTCCTTCCTCCTTGTCAATCCTTCCTCCTTTTCTTTTTCTAGTCAACCTTTTCTTTTTATTGAAACAGTCAGACACAACAGCAACTAATTTAGATACAGATTTAGTTACTAAGAGTGATGGTTCTTCAGACTTTGATTTCTTTATTTTTCTCTTTTTTCTACTCTTCTCAGCCACATACACTTCCTTCCTTCTTCTTTTCACAATACAAGCTATGGGCTTGTCATCATCTGAGTCTTCAGAGACTCTTTCAGGGGCTTCTTCAACAACAGGGTTTTCGGCAATTATGAAATCATTTCCAGATTCAGTCTTTTTTCCAAATCTATAAGGGTTCTTACTGAAATAACAGGAATCTGATTCATAACTTCTGAACTTAAGACGGTTCCATTATTCCTTATCAGTCTTGTCAAAAGTATTGCATAAGGATATCATGTCTTTCCACTAACTATCTTAAGCATATGATTGAAGATAATATCGTTTATGTCTACTTTCCTAAACTGAAGAAGTCGATATAAAGCATAATTATCCACTCTAGAAATGACATTTAAAGAACCTTTCCTAGGAGTCACACACCTAGTTAAGAAAAGTTGTAAAAACCTTGCCTTGGGAAGAAGATAACGAACAAACTTACTTTCCATGAGTCTGTCTCCGAACAGAGTTAGGTTAACTTCTTCCTTGTCTTCATAATATTCCCAGTCATCCGACATTCCTGTTCCTTCCCTGGGATAACCAGTTTCTTGAATAATATCACGAATGTCAAACCTATGTCTCACGGCATTCACGTTTCCGACAACGCTGAAAAGGTGTGCATGCCTTGATGATGAAATAACCAAAGTTAACACAAGAAGGGGGTTGAATTGTGTTTACCAACTTTTTAAGAAACTTTAGAAAATATTTTCAGAAGCACAACAAGCAAAAATAAGACAACATAAATTTAGACGAGTGACACGTCTAAATTTAAGACAGAACACACATACAGACAGAGAAGGGTAAAACAGAGTTTGATATTCACAATATTAACTCCCCAAGTTAAAATCTTAAACAAATACTACTTAAGTAAATTAAAGAGATAAGGGAAGATAAATATCACTCAAGAGTTTTATACTGGGTTACCCCAAAATCCACAGGGCTACGTCTAGTTTCTTGGCAGCACCAAGTTTCCACTATAACTGATTAGATTACAGTACAAGTATTCTTTGCACACCTAGCCTCTCCAGGCTAAACACTCAAAAAAGTATTATTTTCTCACCTAGCCTCTTCAGGCTCAACACAGTAGGAAATAAAACGTTTTGAATAACTAATACAACTTGCAAATTTTTCAAATAACACTCAGAGTGAAATAAATATGAAGTGTGAAAGACTGCGAATTAATATCAAATGATTGAAGAAGTATTCAATGAAAGAATGAAGACGTTAATGAAGTGAGTAAATGCTTTTTGCGCAGTGTTCTTAATGTTATTCAACTTCTTGTCTTTATCTTCATGGTTTGGTCTATTTAAAGACTTCAATCAATTTGATCCATTAGGCACAGCTTCAGAAAGTGTTTTCATTTGATTTGAGCTTCTGGGATACCATTAATGCCAAAAAGTCATTCTGTGTAAACATTAAATGCTTGAGAACATTGAGTTTTGACAAGGTTGTCCAAGAGTACACTTTGTTCTGAGCAGCTGTTGTTTCAGAGTTTACAGCAGCAGGCTTCTTGTACTTGCAGCAGAGAGCTTTCCTCTTTCAGTGCAACTCTCAGTTCACTCTCCAGAAAGCACTTTTACTTTGTACTAAAATAGCTAAAAAGTTACTGTTGTGGTATAGAGATTGCATGTTTATTCCTAAAAACGTTGAAGAAAACGTTGTTTATTCTTTATCCTTTGTGCTATTGTCCAGAGGTCTTCGAGATCCTTAAGGAAGGCATCTAATTTAATTTGAATTAGGTGACTTGGACTTCAATTCTGACAAACTGACATTGTAGCTGTGTTGGAATTTTAGACGGGTGCAAAGCAATCCAAAAAGTAGACGGGTGCTTGTACAGTCCAAAACTAGACGGGTGTTAGTGTATTCCAAAATTAGACCGGTGCTTCACTGAGTTTTCTCCAGACATATGCATCTTGCCACGTCATCAAGTATGTTGGAATATTGACTGAGTGTTGACTTGGTCTTTGACTGTATTGACTTAATTATTAGACTGGTAGTTTTTAGATGGGTCTAAAAATTGTTCTACCAGAAGGTAGACGAGTCATAAAATAGACGAGTGACCTTAAGTCTATTTTCCTGCACACTTATCAGACATGTAGTAATTTCATATGGTTTAATATTACCATACTTAGTCTATTTGGAATCATCAAAACTTAGAGAATTTACACATGGAATGTCTCTCCGACTTATGAGGTCTCAACATTCTCCCCCCTTTTGATGATGACAAATAAATTTTCTGATTTTATTGAACATCAAAAAACAATAAGAGAAATTATCAAACAGCTATAATTGTTTAGAGTATGTTATGCTCCCCCTTAGTTTATGCATTAGATATAACAAATATTTGAGCAAAAACAAGGTATCAGAACTGATATTAGATTCAAACGGAGTATATAAGAAAGCAACTTAGATTATATCAGAGTAGAAAACAAATTTTTTGCAGACGGATAGTCATGAAATTAAATTTTTGAACTTATATCATTTCTAATTGTATGTTTAAAGATTATATTTCCTCCCCCTTTTGGCATCAATCAAAAAGAAAAAAATTTAGTAAACAGAAAGCAGAGAGCCAAAACAAATATCAAAAACTTCATCTTATTTAATTCAAGAGTCAAAAAGGTACAGATGATATGGACATCATTGACTTGTACAATGCATGACATAAAAAAAATGAAAGAGACTAAGTCCTAAGACCTAAGAACTAGGACCCCCTTGGCTTTTGAAGAAAGCTTCCATCATCCTTTGCATTGCCTCTTGTTGTGCTAACATTTGGGCTTGAAAAGCTGCTTGTTGAGTAATTGCAGCATCCCGTCTTTGAATGACAGTCTGCAAACTTGAAACCATTTCATCTAGCCTTTGATGTGCAACAGGATCATAAGCAACTACTAGAGCAGTAGAATCTGTTGTAGCCAGAGCAGTTGCAGATGCTGATGGAGGAGGTGGACTAGGAGGAAGGGTAGGAGGTAACCCTTCAACAAGAATGTCATCCTCAGGTTGAGGGTCTAGAAAAACACAGTTTGAGAGAGTTGTTACAAAATCATTATTTGGATAAAATTCCTCCAAAAAGGTATGAATTTGGGCATGATGAAGAGGAGAGTCAACTACAGATAGGAAAAATTCACAAGTTATCCTAATGAGATTTATGTGAGTAAGAGGGGTAGATTCAGGAAAGTTCAACAGAAAGAAGGGTAAGACCATAAAGAAGGGAGGTATGGTATAGATTGAGGGTGAGAAAGGGTACAAAGAAAAAGCTTGACTGCCTCTCACAGGAATATCTTTCTTCTCTTCTTCTTTCAAACTAGAACTAGATCCACATCTCTAGTAAATGTATCTGACCTTGAGGAACTGATGATGGGTCTCAGTTGTGAACAATCTCTTCCTGTACTTGCACTTCTGATCATTTAGCTTGATAAGAGAGAATTGTTGATCCAGTGGCAAGTTTATTACCTTCTGCTTTCCTTTCAGAATCATGGAGTCAGGCATCACTTTGATTTCTGTTGAAGGCTTCATGAAGACATGTGGATTGAAAAGCCATTTTCCTACAGGCTTATGTTTTCTATCCAGCTTTACAAGCTGCCTTTCAGCTTCAAGAGAGGCAATCACATCCAAGTCTTTGCCATTTAGGAAGTTAGAGCAAGATTCATCTGTGACAGAGAATGGAGTGGTTCTGGAAAAGAGATGATAGGGAGATATAGTGGCTAAGGGGATAGGGTTGTGTCTGGTTGCAGAGAATAAGTCTGAAAAGACTAATCTTAGAGGGACTTGGCACTGGTTTCTGATGTGATCAGGAGTTTGTATTTTAGGTGAAGGTGGAGGAGGAGTGGGATTGTCAAAATATTCAAAGTCATTGACATCCTCAGTTTGAAGAGTGTCAATATGATGAGACGTTTGTGGTGTGGAAGGCTTGGATAGATGATGTTCTGTTTCAGATATTGTTAAACTCAATGACTTAGAGATTTTGATATATGACCAATACAATTTAATGTGTATGCAAGTGTTTTAGTGTCAAATTGCAAAGACAGGTATCAAGCAGTGATCAACAAGTTCAGTGAGCAATTAAAGGAGAATATTCACAGAAGAACTTGAAGAAATCAAAAGAGCTACATGGAGGAATCAAAGAGCAAAGACAAAGATCAAAGGATCATCCAGATCGAGCTTAAAGGAGTATTTTAGATTTAAGTCTTAGATGATTGGTAAGAGAAAGAAATCTCTTAGTCACAAAAAGCTCAACTAAAAAGTTGCATGAAGAACATCAATTTTCATAACCTGCATTAAAAGGAATAAGTTTTTGTTAATGAAAATGATTTTTGGAAATAAGAAGCGCTCGTCCAACACTAAAGTAATAAAAGTGCTCGTCCAACACAAGTGATAGAAGCGCTCGTCAAACACAAGTGACAGAAGCGCTCGTCCACTGAAGTGATAGAAGCGCTCGTCCACTAAAGTGACAGAAGTGCTCGTCCACTAAAGTGATAGAAGCACTCGTCCACTAAAGTGACAGAAGCGCTCGTCCACTTAAGTGACAGAAGCGCTCGTCCACACTAGTCTTTGGACTTGCTAAGTCCTTAATAAGGAGCTCGTCTACTAGGTTACGTTCAACCAGTTAAAGGAGTATCCGTCCAATGACGTAGCATATGGAGCTCATCTATTATCAACTACGAGCCCTGAGGATTGAAGACGACGCCGATGTAGAATCTTATTTCAAGAACCAGAATCAAGAAAACAGATTTTGTTATCAGACTCAAATCTGTTTTAATTGATCCCAACGACAATAACTTGTTTTCTATATAAAGAGGGATCAAAGGAACACTTTGAACATAACATATCATAACATATCAGAATCATTCATCATCTTTCTTGAGCTTATTGTGAAAAAGAGTGTTTCATTCTCATAAGTGCTTCAATTTGTTTATCTGACTATTGAGAGTTAGGAATCAATTTTTTTTTCTATTTGATTTTAAAGAGAGAGGGAGTCTCTCTGAGTGATTAGGGTGAGGTATCCCTAAGTAAGAACATTGAGGCTCTACACAAGAGTGTGGTATCTCAAGGTGAAGGAGTGTTCTGTGGTGTAAAGGTTTTTCAAGCTACATGGCTAAAGCTTGTTGTGTTAGTGTGTGAAAACCCACAGGTGGAGTGGGGACTGGATGTAGGTCACGGTGGTGGTGACTGAACCAGGATAAATCTAGTTGTGTGGTATCTCTAAACTCAAACTCATTAATTTTTGTCTTGTGCATATAACTGTGATCTTGATGTTCTAAGACTTCAATTGAAATCAGTTCTTGATCTGCATAATAAGTATTGAACCTTGAGTAAACTGTAATAATAACTGTGTATTCAATTCTATTCTTAAGGATCAATATTTGAATTGAATCTTGCATCATATTGGATCAAATTCGAATAGCTTAATTTCTGTTTCTTGATCACTGAAACTGAAACCTACAAGTTTGTTCTTGATTGTTAATGCTTGTATCTGAAACTTGCATAACTTGTTCTTAATCCTTAAAGGCTTAATCAGTTTCTGTATTTTGTTATTACTGTGTTTTGAACCCGAACCTATTCTGAATTAATCTTTCTTATCCTCATCACCTTCTATTCAAGATTTCATAAAAAGCCCTTCACTATTTTTGTAAAAGATCCTGAGGCCACAAATCTGAAAACTAAAGTTTTGTGAAAAGTTTTTAAGAGGGAAATATTTTAAGAAAACTCAATTCACCCCCCCTCTTGAGTCGTTGAACCCCCCTCTTGAGTTGTTGAAGCCAAAACAACAGATATGTGACCTTATGAAGTACTAAGGTTAAGTTCAAAGGTGTGATGGATAGGTTCAGAAGAAGAAGTTTGTGGAATAGGTGATGTGTGTGTGGTGTAGTTGAGATTTTTGGTGAAGCAGGTGGAGGAGTAGTAGTTTTTTGTTGTGGTTGTGTTGATGGTGTTTTCTGTGGTGATGGTGTTGGTGCTCTTTGTGGTGACAGAGTAGGTAGTGGTGATGGAGGTTATGGAATGGAAGTTGTTGGAGGTTCATCATCATTTTGAGAATATTGATCTAATGGTGTATTTGAAGATGGAAGCTTGTCAACATTGTTTCTGATCTTTCTTCTAATGTTTCTTTAACAACAGCATCTTCATCATATAGTTCTTCAAGTCTGATCCAGATATCTTTGACTGCTTCACAGCTACTGACTTTATCATATTCAGACCTGCTAAGAGAACATACAAGAAGATATTTTGCTTTGGCATTAAGTGAAACCATATTTTTGTGCTCTGATGTCCATCTGCTTCTTGGAATAACATTTCCACTTTCATCAGTTGGACTGTATGGACCTTGAGATATGATTTCCCATAGATCAAGATCAGTAGACTCAATGAACATTCTCATCTTACTCCTCCAGTACTTATAGAATTTTCCACTAAACATGGGTAGTTTGCTGAGATATGTACTCTGATTGTACATCTTGTTGCTTGAGGCTGCTTCACTTGCCATTCTTCATAATCTTTTCCTCTACACTGTGAAGTACTCAACCTAGAGGCTGAGCTCTGATACCAACTGAAATGGCACAAAACAACACTAGAAGACGGGTTGAATAGTGTTTTAAAAAATTAGAGTTTAAGAAGCACAAAACAAAATCAGTGAATGAAAGTGGCTCTTAGGACAAGCGCCTTTTACAACACACTGATTAGCAACTATATAGCACACCCGAGTTAGTTACTTAAAACATTTAAACAAACTAAATAATAAAGTAAAAGATAGGGAGAAAGTATACTCAGAGATTAATCCTGGTTCACCCACAAACCTTGGGCTACATCCAGTCCTTGGCTTAACCAAGTTTTACCACTATAACTGATCATGGTTACAGACGAGTATTATTTGCACACCTAGCCTCTCCAGGCTCAAACACAAGTATTGTTTGCACACCTAGCCTCTTCAGGCTCAATAAGTATTCTTGAAACAAGTCTCTTCTGGCTCAGAGAGTTTTAAGAGAGTTTTGAAGCACAGCTTCAAAGTTACAAAGCAATTCTACCAATACTTAAACACTGCAGAGAGTGGATATGAACTTGGAACTTGGTGAGTTGCAGATGAGTTCTTCTTCAAATGATATTTAGAGTGTGAAGAAGATATATGAGTGATGAGAGCTTTCAGCTATCGATATAATAATATGAGCATTGTTCTTTGAGTAATATAGCTTTTTAGTTGATGAGTAATTTATCTGGTTTCTTATCACTGCATCACATCACTTGTTGTTCAGTCTTCGACTTCTTCTATTTATACTTGAACACAAAGATCCGTTGAGGTGCATTTGAGAGTCTTCAGCTTTGTTCTTCAGGAAATAGACATTCTGACTTGATAATAAATGCTTTGAAGAACGTTGGAGATTCCTTGTTGACATTTGAGTATAGCATATATGCTTTTGTGACTTTGGGCAGCGTTCTTTCCTTACTTGTGTAACCCTTAGAAAGGATCAGATAAAGTAGCTTTTCTCTTACTAACATAAAGAACGCTTTTCTGTAGCTTTGCCCTCTTGTCTTTTCTCATTTCTCTGACTTCGATTGAAGATAAGAAATATATTAATAAACTTATTTCAAGTTTATTTAACTATATTTCAAATCACTTTTAACTTTGAATTAGAGGTTAAGTAAATCCTTCATAGAGAGCTTTTGTCCTTGGTGCATGCTTCAATATCACATAAGTGACTTAGTGTTTCACATCTTCTAATCTCGTAAATGTTTTTGAACATATTTTGAATCAAATATGTTAATCTGATAGAAAAGTGGTTCTGACTTTGTCAGAGGCTTAGACACATACTGAGAGAGATAGACGCTTCATTGAAGTGAGACTTTGTGATCTGTAATCTTGACCCTTCTTCTACTTTCAACTTACTCCACAAGATAGTGTTTGCATCCTTTGAATACTTTGATCATTACTATGACTGATGACTTCATGCTTCTTTGGTCTTCAGCATAGTCAGTTGAATAACCTTTCATAAGAGTATTGCTTGACACTTTCTACTCTTTCATTTACTCATGATCGAGTAGGTCCTTTTCCTTTAGCTTTCAGTGAAGATGACAATCATTAATTGCTTTGATTTGATACTGCTTCGATACTGCTGCTTGTTGTTCTTCTTTAGAGTTTGATAAGTCTGAATGATGTTGTTGCAGGCTTCAGTGAGTCAGCCCTCAGACGCATTGTACTTCAGACGCTTGTATGCAACCATTTGATTTTTTCATAATCTTTTGTTGACTTGTTCTACGAAGATAGAAAGCTTTGGCTACACAACTCAAGTAGATGATTAGAAACGTTCATATGATTCAATGTAAAAACAATTACTTAATGTTTGAGTTCATCAAAACACACAAGGGCCATAGGAGTGTGAGTCAGACGCATGACAAGTCAGACGCTTTATGACTTTACAGACACTTCTTTGAAGTGTGACTTCTTGATCTTGTTCTATTCTGTAATGTTGATCCTTCTTCTTTCAACTTCCTTCATAAGATAGTGTTTATATTCTTCGGATACTTGATTATTACTTTGATCGATAACTACTTCAGGCTTCTTGGTCTTCAATAAGCACATACTGTTTTCTATAAGAGTATTGCTTGATGTTGTCTTGCTTCCATTTACTTGTTGGATGGATAAGTCCTTTTTCTTTAGTTTCTAGTGAAGATGATAGTAGTTGAATACTTTGCTTTAGTACTGCTGCTAGCTGGTCTTCTACACAGTTGATAAGTCTGAGAGATGTTGATGTCGGCTTCAGTGTGAGTCAGGCTTCAGACGCTTTGTACTTAGTCAGCTTTGAATCAGACGCTTGTATTTAAGCTTTGGATCCTTTCATAATATTTTGTTAACTTGATCTTCTAGGATATAATTCTTTGACTATACAACACAAGGACAACAGGAGTGTGAGTCAGACGCATGATGAGTCAAACGCTTTGTGACTTAACATTCTGTTCCTCTTCTCTCGTATGATACTGAATAGTTCCGAACCTTCTCCCCTGTTTCACTCTCAGCCATCTCCGATCACCTCCGCCACTTCCGACCGGTGACCCGACACCGTTTGCCCAGTCCACTCCCCTCCGCTACTCCCAGTTTCATTCTCCGCCATCGACGACCTCTCCATCTCCGCCAAAGTTCTCCACTGTTTCGACCTCTGACCGCCTCTGGCAAACGACGGGTTGTGCAACCATGTCTGGCCGGAGACGCGACTACGTCCATCCAATCCTCCCCCTACTCATTGTTTCATTCTCCACCATCGTCGACCTCTCCATCTCTACCAAAGTTCTCCACTGTTTCGGTTTGTTCTCCACTCTTCTCTAACCTTCTATATTTGAATCTTTGGGTGTGACAGTTTCCAATGCTCTTTTTTCCAACCGACTTTGGTCCGTCGGTAATTTTGAATTACCGACGGCTTTTCAGGATTTCCAACAGCTTTTGTCCCTCGGTAATATCAATTTTTGTTGTAGTGATATAATATATCTCAACTAGTGTACCAAACCGAAAAAACTTGCTTAAAGTGAGTTTTTCTCTAAAGTGAATAAGGGTATTGTATCATTGTTAGATCACTTAGTTGGGTGACATCTCTATACACCTTATCAGAGCAAGATTAAATACACTCTTACTTATTCGCTTTATTTTATTTTTTTTTATAAAAGGGCTAGGTATGCAAAGGCATCACTATAGGAGAGAGGATCCCAACTAGTTTGGCACCCAAACCCCCATCAATCATATGCAGCATACCCTGAATATATTAAAAAAAGAAGAATAAAGAAAACAAAGAGCATGGGGGGACGAAGACCAAACCCATGAAGAAGAACAAGTCATCTAAATCTATAACTAGGAAGGCCTAATCTATTCCTACAAAAGTCTTCCTTTACAAAGTTGGGGATCAAATTCCACCAAGTATAGCACCTAGAAGAGATTCCAAATGAAGCAAGCTTGTCGGCACAAGAGTTCCCTTCTCTAAAAATGTGAGAAGCTAAAAAGCTCATACTCTTAACATATTCCAAGCTATTCCGCCAGCGAGTTCTGATTGTCCAAGGAACCAAATCCAAGGATTTAAAAGCTTTCACCACTAGGATAGAGTCTGTTTCAAGCCAAAGCTTGTGCCATCCTCTTTCATAGGCAGTTTCAATGGCAATGGTGGCAGCAAGGAGCTCTGCTTGGAGAGAGTCAGTAACTCCAAGGAAGGATGAAATGCATCCCAACACCTCTCCCGCGTGGCCTCTGAAAATTCCACCCTCAGCAGCAAGGCCTGGAGAGCCATGAGCAGCACCATCCGTGTTACACTTAATCCAACCACTAAGAGGGGGATGCCAATGAACTTCTCTGATAATAGGGGCTTTGCAAAGGTGGCCTGAAACTGTGAATTTTTTTAGAATCAGCAACTCATGAACAGATGAGGACATTGTACCCTTAGACGCCATACCTGCAATAGACACAGCAGCTGAGACCAAGTTCATAGCAGACCTAGCAGTGATGATTTTGTTGCCAAATCTCAGCTTATTCCTGCTGTACCAGATATACCAGACAATGTTGATAATTCCAGCTAACACCACATCTCTGACTTGGGAGCTCTAGCCAAGGTTACAAACAGCAAGCAGATCTTTAATGCCAGTAAGATCCAGCCTACAGCCAAGAGTAGAACTGAACCAATTCCACAGAGATAGAGCAAAATCGCAGTTAAAGAATAAATGCTGAGTCGACTCTTCTGATTTACCACAGAGACAGCAGATGGAAACTGTAGTGCAGTCTCTCAGCTTTAAGTTCAGTTGGAAGCTTATTATGAATCACTCTCCAGATAAGGAAAGATCTAGACGGAGGAATGAAGTGGTTCCAGATTCGCTTACCCCAAGTAACAGGATTCTGCAGCTTATGCAGGAAGGTATAGGCATCCTTAAAAGAAAGGGTCCCTGAGGCAGAACAGTCCCAAACCAGGTAGTCATTATCATGGAATTTCGGTATTACTATCTGATCAATTGCAGCAGGTAAGGCAGGATATTTGGTTGCCAATTCCATAGGAAGATTCCACTTACCATCACAGATGAAGTCTGCTACTTTAGATTGCAAAGAGTTGTGGCAAGATTCAGGGAAGTCAAGAAGATCAACAATCGGATTGGACAACCATCTGTCAGTCCAGAAGCGAATGTTGACACCAGAACCAATCAGCCAAGATGAGTTCTCTAAAACAGTGCTTAGAAAAGATTTGATTCCTGGCCATATAGTGGATTTCAGATAGAGATTCAAAGGTTTACCATTCCTGAAGAACCTTGCTCTAATCAGAGAGGACCACTGCTGGTTTGATGAGCAAGCTTCCCAAGCAAGTTTCAACATGGAAGACTCATTGATGCTTCTAATAGATCTTAGACCAACACCTCCCTCAGTAGTAGGACAGCAAAGTTTGCTCCAAGCCACTGTCACCACTTTCTTGGTAAGAATGTCTCCGGACCAGATAAAGTTCCTAATCCATTTGTCAATCAATTTCAACAGGGAGACTGGCCATGCATACACATGAAAGCTGTAGGAGAGCATTCCATGAATAATGCACTTAACCAGCTGGATCCTACCCATGATGGACAATAGAGAGCCCTTCCAAGATGCGAGCTTCAATATGATTTTATCAACAATTGGCTGTAAATGGCACTTTCTAGGCTTCCCTTTAAACAACGGGACACCAAGGTAAACAAAGGGCAACTGGCCAGCATTAAAACCAAGAGTAGCATATAGGGCAGCAGACCTTCTAACAGAAGCAGAATTAGTGTAAAATTTGCACTTATCGAGACTAAGGAGTTGACCAGAGATCTCACCATATTCTTGAAAAAGAGCCATAAAATTAGCTAGGTTTCTCTTTCCTCCCTTGCAGAATACCACCACATCATCAGCGTAGAGGGTGTGGCTTGGAACCCGGAATCCTCTAGGGCAGACATGGTTTCCAGTAGGCCAGAGTGCACTAGACTAGAGATTCCCCTACTCAAAACATCCTCAGCTAAGCAAAAGAGCAAAGGAGAGAGGGGATCACCTTGTCTAACCCCTCTCTTACAAGAGAAAAAACCACAGGACTTTCCATTAATTGAAAAAGAGAGCTTTGCATATTGCAAGATAGTGTCAATCCACCTACAAAAGATTGGATCAAAGCCAAAAGAGGCCAAAACCTTCAACAGAAAAGACCAATCAATGGTGTCAAAGGCTTTTCTAATTTCAAATTTCAAGATGATATTACCACCAAAGGCCTTGTTGTCAACCATATTCACAGCTTCTGAAGCACTGCAAATACAATCAGAGATATTCCTTTCTTTAATAAAACCCTTCTGCTCATTAGAGATTATCCTAGGAGCAATGGAAGCGAGCCTGTCAGCTAGAATCTTAGTTATGATCTTGAACTGAAAATTTGCCAAGGCAATGGGCCTGTAATTCTCAATCCTATCTGCACCCTTGAATTTGGGGACCAGAACCACCAAGTTTGAATTCATATTAGGAGGCAGCCAGTTATGACTGAAGAACTGCTTTACAGCAAGACAAACATCCATGCCAACAATGTCCTAGTGCCTTTGATAAAAACAACCCCCAAAACCATCCGGACCAGGAGCCCCATTACCATTCAAACTAAAAACTGCTGATTTGATCTCTTCTACTGAAGGCTGAGCAATTAAGGCAACATTGTCATTAGCAGCAACTAGGGAAGGGACTACTTTATCGATGAGACCATTGTCTATGCACAAGTTAGGAGAAGCATATAAATTGGAGAAGTATTGCAGCACATGAGATTCAATTTCGGCAGCATCCTCTAAGATCAAATCATCTTTTTTCAAGATAGTCATAGGCCTAGTGGCATTCTTAATCTGGACAACTCTATGAAAGAAAGCAGTGTTTCTATCACCATCCATGTACCAGTTTAGTCTAGCTTTCTACTTCCAAAATTCCTCCTGGCAATTGAGAGCATTCTGAAGATGGACTTGAGCCTCATGCTCTTTCTAAAACAGATTATCTGAAAAGCCTTCATTGGAAATTTGCTGCTGGATGGACTTCAAATTCAACTCAGCATTCTGCACTCTTAAATGGATATCTCCAAACACAATTTTATTCCAAGATTTTAGCTCAGCTTTTAGAGCTTTTAGCTTTTGAGATGGGATAAGCATAGGACAGCCATAGAAAGGCCTTTTCCATACATCAGCAATAAGCCTTGCACAGTCAACATGATCTGACCACATACTGAAAAACTTAAAGGAGGAGGGATGGGTCTTGGCGCCTTTCTGAAGAACTAACAATAGAGGATTATGATATGATTGAACCCTTGGCAAAGTGCTGCAAACAAAAGAAGACCAGAAAGAGAGCTAATCCGCATTGCAGATAACCCTATCAAGCCTTTTCTCAACATGACCTCTACCCCTTCTGCCATTATTCCAGGTGAAATGATCGCCTAGAGTGAGCATGTGGGTTAAGGAAAAGCTATCTGACCAGGCGAAGAACTCCTCACAGGAAATTCTTAAAGGCAAGTTACCACCCCTTTGTTCATGAGCACCAACTATAGCATTGAAATCACCTAAGAAACACCAAGGGCCTGGAATACTTTGCTGCAGAGAAGCTAATTCAATCCATAAATGCCTTCTCAACACATAAGATGTACTGGCATACACTGCAGAAATAAAAACCTGTTGATTGTTCCAGCTAACAGCAACTGAGACTTGCTGGGAGGAGACAGAGATGACAGTAGGAGAAAGGCTTTCATCACATAGCCCCCGTAAGTTTGGAATATGCTGTTGTCTATCATTAACCACAAAGGGCCTGACCTTCATCTGCTTCCAAAAGGAGATTGGAACTTGATCTAGAGGAATCCAAGGCTCAGACAAAAATAGTAAGCTAGGCTTATTAGCAGACCAGAAAATTTTCAGGGCTAACCTTGTATCTAAGTTCCCTATGCCCCTCAAATTCCAGTAAAGTACCTTCATTATGCAAATTTTTGGGGCCTGCCCTATTACGGGCTTTTTGTCTATCTTTCTCTGCTTGCAAAGCTTTCTTTCTCAATTTTTTCTTTTGGTACTTTGATAATACCACAGTAAACATAGGATCAACATTCTGTACCAGATTAGGATCCTTTTGCAGATACCGGTTGGCCATAGAAGCTTGTTGTTGGACCGCTCCCTGAGAATCAACCTCAATCTCATCCTCCACTTGATCACTCCAAAGCCTGCCAATTATCCTCATGTCATTAACCACATTAGGATTATTTATCTGGGCTATAGGAGTCAGCAAAGGCGTACTTGGAACAGGAACATTCAATGGCACAGGATTGTCAGAAGAAGACTTAGTCCCAAAGGCTGAGGAGAAAGAGGATTCTGCCACTACTGAATCAACAGCATCCTTAGAGGAGAGTAATTGGTTCCTAGATCCTGAGACCAATCCTCTATTATGAGAGGATAGGTTAGAGGCACTGCCTTCATCAGCAAGATACTGAGTAGAACTCTGAACAAAACCATGTTCCACAAGGGTCTTAGGTTGTTGAACCAGACCTTGGTTGGTCTCAGTTACAAAACCCAACAAAGGGTTAGATTCCTTGTGAAGATCAAATAGATCATCTCTTCTGCCTGCACCAGAAGAAGGGTTGTCATCCACAACTAAATCTGGTCCAAGGACTGGATCAAGGGCCAAAGTGGGAGCATGAACTGTAGAACAACCAGCCCCATCCAATCTTTGGTGGGCAGAGGGGGTAACAGAAGCAATTGCTTTTCCCTTTAAATCCTTTAGAAGTTTGTCATGGTCTGGATCCTTTGGAACCCTCCTGGCAGGCTCTTCTATTGGTTTTTCTGCAGTCACATTATTCGTAACTGCATTGTTCACCACCCTACTATCAGATACAATCCCCTCAATCACAGGGTTTATCTGTTTCTCCAAATCAATCACCTCAACAGTTTTCCCTAGCTGAGGGACGTATTGCTTTCTTGATTTAGCAACAGGTTCTTGATGCGTCATTCTTGCAATCCTTCCAGATGATTTCGAGCAGTTTGCTACGGTATGACCTATAGACCGACAAAAGGAACAAAAATCTGGCAGTTTTTCATATTCTAACCAAGCAAAAAAGGCAAAGTCTTCTCTTTCGACTTGGATTTTCTCTCTTAGCTTAGAGTTTAGATTCAAATCAACCAAGACTCTAGCAAAGTGACCAAAGGTCCTTTTACTTGTTGCCTCATCCAAACAAATTGGAATCCCAATACTCCCAGCCATTGCAAAAAGGATTTTTGGACGCCAATATTCTTGAGGTAAACCAAAGAACCTTACCCATACCTGAGCATTCGACTGCTTTAGAGAGTAAGGGTTGAAGTCCTTTGTCCAAGAAAACACTCTTAGGCTCCCAGGGTCCAAATTCCACAATCCCACAGCTAGAACACTGCGCATATCCTCCAGAGAGGAGAAGGAAAATTCATAGAAGCCCCTTCCCACTGAGATCAAATTCCAAGGCCCGATCTGCTTCCAAAGGGATAGTAACTTGCGGAGCAAGTCAGGGATCTTCAAAGGGTTGTTACCTTTTGCTAGGAGAATTCTCCCGTGCAAGTGATTCTTGCAACCTTCTACCCCAGCCAAATACTCAGATTCAGGAATCTTGATAGAGATTTCATCTTCTATGAGCTTCGGCTTTGGCAATTGGCTAAGAGGGACTGCACATGAGTTACTAAGTGCTTGGGCGAAAGATTTGGTTTGAATCTTGTCCTTTGGGGCAGACACTTGTGAAGAAGGTGGAGGAGAAGAAGAAGGGGTTGTTGCTTCAGGGAAGAGGAAGCCCCATGGACAATCTGAGGGGATTGCCATGGGCACAAAGGAACCTTGCCACCCAAGCGACGCACAAACCCTAGCAGAGCATGGGTTTTCGTCTTTTCCTACTTATTCGCTTTAGAGATAAACTCACTTTGAAAAAACATTGTCCTTACTAAAATACTAGTTTCTCAAAACAAATGTCAACATTTTAGCTTATAGTAATTAGATTGTTAATAACAATATAAAATAGAAATTTTTTTTGACAAAAATATAATATATAATTAAATAACATTTTTGTCCCCGTAATTATACACAAATATTTGGCTTTTCAATCAAAGTAGTTTTGTTTTTAAAACTAATTGCCAAAATAATATTTTTTTCAAAGAAGATTTATTAAAATAATCTTATTTAAAATAATAATAATAATAATAATAATAATAATAATAATAATAATAATAATAATAATAATAATAATAATAACATCAACAATAATAATAATTACAACAACAACAACAACAGAGTTATAATAATAATAATAATAATAATAATAATAATAATAATAATAATAATAATAAACATCACACATAATACTAATAATAAAAATAAGAATAACAATATCACTAAATAATAATAACAACAATAATTGAAAAACAATAATAATGATAATAATAATAATAATAATAATAATAATAATAATAGAATACTAGAAATAAAAAACAATATTAATAATAAGAAAAAACAGTAATAACAACGAAAATAATAGTAACGATATAGTCTAGAACCCTACCCACCTTTTTCCCTAGCTATATCCACCCACCTCTTTCCTTCATCCGACGATTCCTCCGCCATCAACAAGCTATTCAAGGTGGACGAGAAAGTCAGCACCGCGAGGATGTTTCTGTTTGGCTACCTGATACCTCCGTTTCTGTTGGGGTCCTTTCCCTGTGGCGGCGACGGGATGATGGTGCTGGTCTCTTTCCCTCCGTGCCTTTGTCATCACACTTCGCTGTCGATTAGCCTTCTCCTAAGTGGGTTTTGCGTTTTCCGGTTCACTGTGAGGGGAAGGGAAGAGTGAGGAAGAGGAAAAAAAATCAATACGGGAAGGTACACCGTATTACTGTGGTTCATATGAATTTTGTGGCTAAAATTACTTGTGCATGGTGGTACCACCTATCATGGTGGTCCACCATAGAACTTGCCCTACTTCTACAACTAACTTCTAAGGACATGATACAAGGAAGATGATGTACAACTAATATCAGCTGATGATAAACATAATATTTTCACAAAACAAAGTGAAAAATATAGAAGAAAAGCTTAAAAAGAAAGTGAAAAAACTAGTGTAAGTACATACTAAACACATGCTACACATTCCAATGGCAACGTCTTCAATGAGTTCCATGGAGAACTTGGAGTTTCGGTACTCCACGAGTTTCAACCATAGATATAATATTATAAAATTTCAACAGTCAAGATTAAAAGGGGTAAAATAGGTATTACAACAAAAATATTTTATTTAATTTAAAATTAATTTTTAAAATTAATTAACTTATAAAAATCGGTGGGCAGAAATAGTGGTTGCTCTGCACACAGACCCATGATGGCGTGCGGAAAGAAAATCAGAAACTCAGAAATTCATGAACCCATTACAACCTGCAAATCTAAGAAACTCATAAGAAACTCAAAGAGTGCAAATGATAATAAAGAAGATGTTGGATTGATCATACACCCAGAAAATAAGATTTCATTGAGAATTGGATACATGAATCTCAAACTTCAAGAACAAGATGTTGGCCATTTCAAAATTACAAAACATTAATCAAAGCAAACTGTTGGACGAATCTGGGCAAGTATACCCAGTCGTGCAAGTAATACGGTGGTGAGACCGGTTATCGTATCCACGGGGATTGGATGTCAATTACCAATTCACAAACTCAGCAACTATCTAGACTATGAAGAGAAATCAAAACAAACAAAACAAAGGAATAAAATCTTTTTGTATTTTTGTCGAGCACTTGGAATGCGAAAAGGATATGTTGGGACTAGACTTCACCAAACCTCTAGCTCATGTACTATCAGGACCAGATACCTCCCATTCATTCTTCAGATATTAAAATCAATCCACTAAATTACTCAAGCCCCGATTCCTCGGATGAAAAGAGCCTAAATCCACTAATAGACCCTAATTCCTTAGGTGGCCTAGATTAATGAATTTGCATTAGGATTAGGGATTACGTGATTACTAGTAAACCAAACTCCATTCCTAGATGCAAGGGTTACTAGGTGATTAAATTCAATTCCGGTTCTAATACGAATCTCCCAATTGCATACCAAAACACTAATCGAGTCATGGGGGTGCTAGCCACAACAAGCATTAAGCATGGAAAATTAATCACTAATACGAAGGCATGAATACAGAATAATCAGTCAAGGAAATACATAATAATCAGTTTGATTACATCTAATCCCAACAAACGGGGATTAGCTACTCATAAAAGAGAAAGCAAAAACCAGAGAAATAGGAGAATAGGAGAGAAGAAACTCCATGGGAGCTTTCCACTATCGTCACAGCAGCCCCTCTCCGCAACTCCGTTCTAGGGTTACAATCCTTCCTTAGCCGCAGCCTCCAAGGTCTCTATTTTTAGGTCTGAAAGTCTGTGTCAGAGATTCCCAGAATCCTCTCTGGAATCAATCCAGAATCCCCTTTTTCTGTCAGTTCTGTGCTCTATTTATAGGGAGGCCACGCGTCACGGTCGTGATGGCCATCATGGCCAGGCCGTGACGTGTTCTGGGGTGGGCGCGCTTTCGAATTTGGAGCATCACGGTCGTGAGCCTCATCACGGCTAGGCCGTGATCAGTTCTGTCTGGCCTGTCACGACCGTGATGGGCATCACGGCTAGGCCGTGATAGCTTCTGACTTTTGCCTTCAATCTTCTCAGTTTTCTTGATCATGGTCGTGATGGTCATCACGGTCAGGCCGTGATGGGCTCTGCTTGGCTCATTTTCTTCAGTTTTCAAGCTCTATTTCATCCAATCTCCATCAAGGCTAATTCTGAGCATTTTTCCTTAAATTCCTGCAAAACAACACCAAGAAACCGCTTAATCTGTTCTAAGGGAAAATCTAATAAAAATCAAACTAAGAATGCTTAACCTATATGAAAAATGCATGCAAAAGTATATATGAAACATCATGTAAAATCACACTATCAAATCACCCCAAGCTTATTCAATTGCTTGTCCTCAAGCAATCACTAAGGCCAAAAGAGATATATAATCAAAGCATGGATAGTGAACCAAGAACCCGAGTAAACAATCCAAGTAACAGGCATTTTCAAATAATTCAGCAAGAGACAATCAATTTCAAGTCCAATTAGAAGCTTAGGTTTCTTAGACTCATATTCTCACTGATTTGGGCACTCTTTCTCACCTGAAGCTCACCCCAAGCTTGTTCATTTGCTTGGCACTCTTTCTACCTCACTCAAGTGTTTAGGGGTATATGACAATTCACTCTATTTTCCTCAAGGAAAGAATTCTACCATAGGCTTGACTATCAACCAAATCTCTACTTTATTAATGAAAACAATTAAGAATCAAGAGGTCTTTTGCTTTGGCTGTAACGTGGCCATGGGATTTAACGTTAGGTGGGGAAATCAAGAAAATGATATTTCAAAAGTGCTAAACAAAATCATCAAGCATTGCAAAGCATGACCTTCTAAAATACCTTTTTGGGTTTTGATTTACTTTTCCACCTTTCTTCCTTTCTTTTGTTTTATTTCTCATTTCTTTTTGTCATCCCCTTCTCTATATTTTTGTTTTCTTTTTCTTTTTTTTTTCTTTTATTTGGAGAAGGGAAGATTTTCAGCTCAAGAGAAATATTTTTCTGATTTTCTCATCCCATATTTTTTTCAACTACCTTTTTATCCTTTTTGTGCAATACTTTAGAAGGTCTCTCATAAGCATCATTCATCAAAAATTTTCAAGGGACCAAGAAAAGTATTTTATTCTTTCAAGCTCAAAATTGGGTAAATAAGGGGTAGCATTTCATCAATCAAAACTCAGAAGGCCGGAAAAAAAATACCTAGTGCCTTAATCATTTTCAAAAATGTTTTCAAAAATTTTTAAGCTTCAAAATGGTTTCAAGTCAAGTTCTAGAGAAATGCAATCCAAGAGGAATAACACTCTAACGCAAAGAATGGGGTAGATTTAGTGAGTACCCCTTTTTGGCTCAAAATTCTCACATTTAGTGGTTCAGAAATCAATGAGAAACACAAATCTACAGAACCATATGCTAATTATCAACTATCACAGATCATCTCAAGCATTTTTCATTTGTAGCCATATCACAAGAATAAAAAATTGGGTTCAAGAATTCACTATCACAATTTATTTGGCACTAAGTTCTCACAATTGGATGTAAAATCTAAGCAAGGGGATAATCTAATAATGTGATCATGCAAAACTATCATGCAAGACTATATGAATGCAACATGAAAAAAATGTAATTAAAAAAATGCAAAAATACCCCTACCCCAAGCTTAATAATTTACATTGTCCCCAATGTAAACAATCAAGTTGGAGAGAAGAGAAAAATGGAACGACTTACCGAGGCGGTAGCGGGTGTTGGCTCTCATTCCAGTCAGAAACTTGTTGGGAAATGCATCACGGCCGTGAGCCTCATCACGGGAAGGTCGTGATCAATTCTGATCCATGGGTGTTGGCCTGTCACGACCGTGAACCTCATCACGGCTAGGCCGTGATGCTCTCTGCTCTTCAGGGTCTTCTCATCACGCCCGTGATGTGGATCACGACTGGGCCGTGATCCTTTCTGGTCTTCATGATTAGCTTATCACGGCCGTGACCAGCGTCACGGCCTGGGCATGATGGTTGCTGCCTTTTCTCTTTTCCTTGTCTTCTTGCTCTCCCTTCCTTCTTTCCCTGAAATCACTTGGCAATTTTATTAGTAAAAGAGAACTCTTGATCTTCTCAAATTATTCAAGAGTTCAAATCAAAAACAAAATCTAACTAAAGAGAAGGGTTAAGAAAAGTTGGGTTGCCTCCCAATAAGCGCTTCTTTAACGTCACTAGCTTGACTCATTAGAAGCATCCACCTGGATCCCATAACCTGTGGTCTAAAGACCAAGGGGTGCTCAAGATGTGAGATCCTCCACCCGGATCCCATGGTTTATGGAGTGGCGACTGCAGCGGTAATATAACTTTATCCTCAACTCCACCCAGCCAGTGTGTGAAAACTCCATTGACCTCTTTAACTGTAATGATGAACTCACTTCCTCTCGGGTCAAATGGAATTTTCAAGAGGAGAGTAGACAAACAAATGGAAGGGGCTAGCTTTGCAGCGTCCACACATGCATGTAAGCCGACATATTTGTCCAATGCAGAAAATTCAGATTGCTCAGCACGCATGGTAGAGTCCACCACCACTTCATCTACATTTTGAACTATCCCCAAAATCAGATTTTGCTCAAATTGTGCTGCATGTGACTCTTGTTCTAATTGTTTGCAAATCTCCTCAACTTGCGTTTTGAAGTTCTGCTTCGCAGCTTCGATACTGTCACAGTTGGTTCTGATTTTGGCCTCAGAGGCGGATAGCTCCTGGGAATATTGTTCTAGAGCAGCCTTCAGAGGTAGTTGCTCATTCCATTCCCATTCCTCAATTTCCCAAGGACTTGTGAAAGGTACTTCCTCTTCTTGTGACTCTTCCACCATCACCACTTCATCTTCAATTTGATCCGTTCCCACAACCACATTCTGCTCAAATTCTGCTTCATGTGGCTCTATGGGAATCATACATGGTGGTGGAGGTGGTAAATACGAGCAAAAGTTTTCCCAATCATCCTCGGAGATGTTATACATAAGACTACCCGTCACACTATCAACCTGTGCTGGACTAATATGATTCAGCAAATCCATGCAGTCTCCCAAACACCAGTCGTCCTCCAAAGTGTGACTTGAGGCTTCCTCATCAGGTGGATAATAATAATTGTCCATGAATTTCGTCCACCTACCACAAACAAGACTCAAAACAAAAAGAAGAAAGGCAACTTCAAAAGAAAGCCATCCACTTTTCAAAGGAGAAATTTCAGCAAAGGTGACAACTCTTCCAACAACATTACATGCTATGAATGTGGAAAGATTGGCCACATGAAGCTGGACTGTCCAAAACTGTAAAAGAAGGACAAAACAGAAAAGTTTGACTCAAAGGACAAAAAGTGGAGAAAGCCAAGAAAGGCCTACATTGTTTGGGATGATAATGATGTAGATTCCACTAAAAAATCTGGATCTGAGGAGGTAAACTTGTACTTGATGGCCAGCAATAACAGTGATTCTGAGAGTGAGGTAAATTCTGATTCACAACCTACTTTTGATGAATTGCAAAATGCTTTTGAAGAACTTCATAAAGAATCCATTAGACTTGCTAGATTGCTAATTAATTCTAAGAAAACCATCACATGCCTAGAAGAGAAAATTTATGTTTTAAACAAAGAGTTAGATGAATTAAAAACATAAAATTGTGTTGTAAAAGAAAGACTGGCTACTGTTTTGGAACCACCTATATGTGATAATTGTCCTAAGTTGGAGAAACATATAAATCATTTGAATGGTGATCTATCTAGAATTATTAGCGATAAAGACAACTTGTATGCATTACTTGGATAACAAAAAGAAATGAAAAACCAAGTTGATTTAGTGTACAAAATTGAGAGAAAGGCAAAAACGTTTAGAAAATTTCATGTTTCTCATTATGCTAATACATCACAATATGCTAGATGTCATTACTGCAATAGAAAAGGTGCTTTCTGCAATTTGAGAAATAATTATTCATTACAGATAAGGCAAATATGGGTTCCAAAAGGAACTTTATCATACTCTAACCATGAAGGACCCAAGAAAGGTTGGGTACCTATAGCACAAACATGAAATTCTGTTTTGTAGGTGTGGTGGGAGGTAAAGAGCAAAAATTGGAATCATGATATAGAGCCTTCTCCAAACACAAAATGGGTAACAATAAAGAAAGAATATTGATTGAATATGTTGATACAACTAAACAACTTACTGATATTTTTACCAAGCCCTTGAATAAGGAAAGCTTCTTTTTCATTAGAAGAGAATTAGGTATAATTGATCAATCCTATATCTAATCTCTAAAGAAATTGTTTATATGACTGTATCTTTGTGTAAATATGCTCTGATTCTTGTATGATTTGATTTGGAATATCTATGAATGATTAGAAGAGAGTTTCATAAGAAATAGATTTGATCAGGAATGGATCCCTTGTGTTTTTAGTCTGATAAACTCAGAATACACAAGATTCTAATTCAGCTCGTCCACATAAGTCTTTGGAATTGCTAAGTCCTTAATGAGAAGCTCCATCCAATGACGTGGCATATGGAGCTTGTCTACTAGGTTACGTTCTTTGGACTTTCTAAGTCCTTAATGAGTCCTTAATGAGAAGCTCCATCCAATGACGTGGCATATGGAGCTCGTCTACTAGGTTACGTTCTTGGGACTTGCTAAGTCCTTAATGATAAGCTCCATCCAATGACGTGGCAAAATGGACGCGCTTATTTTCAAGATGGACGCGAATGCTATAAGAACTGATGTAAAATCTTAATTCAAAACTTCAAATCTTCTGAAACCCACTCTTTCTTCACCTAATTTCGCAACCCTAGCAAAGCTAACCTTAATCCTTCTTGTACCCAAACCAACCTTAATATGGCGAGAACAAAGAACACTGCTCCTTCACCATCAAAAGCTGCTGAGAAGAAGAGGAAGGAAATAGAAACTTCTAAGTCAGCTGAGAAGAAGAAAGGAGTTGAGACTTCAAAGGCTCCTGATAAAAAGAGGAATAAAGGAAAGGAAGTGGAATTTTCCAAAGAAAAGGAAGTCACTAAAAGTGCTGCTCTAACTTCATACATGGACAATGATGCATTTCTTCAAAGCTCAAACAGAAGAAGATGTTGATGTTGCAAACATTGCAAGAGCTGCTATGAGGGAAGCTGAGCACACCCCTGCTGAACAATCACCTAAAGACCGAAACAAAAGAAAATCAAAAAGGAATAACTAGTTCTAGGAATTCATAGGAATTAGAACTTAGTTTTTTTTAAAAGGTAAAATCCCTTAGTTTGTAATTTTGGCTGATGGTTTCTATTTTTTTTTATTTGTCCCTGCACCAATCCCTCTATCATGAACAATTTTATATGCTATGTTTGAATGCTTAAATGCTTGCCTTCTCTATTGCTTTGAATGTTTCTTTTCTTTACCTTTTTGATAATGCCAAAAGGGGGAGGAAAAAGTATGATATAGAGAAAGGGGATATTAACAAATTATACGTGCATATGTTGAGGAGGAGCTTATAAGCTTACATGATTAATGGGGAGTAAATCAAATTCTGCTATGACAATTTTTTTTGCTTTGATATACTTCTGCTCTGATACCATGATATAAATCTGTCAAAAACATTTAGCTTCTGCTACACTTATACTCTGATCTTATAATTTGTTAGAAGAATTGTCAGAATCAAAAAACGGAAGTTTGTTAGACTCAATGACTTAGAGATTTTGATATATGACAAATAAAATTTAATGTGTGTGCAAGTGTTTTAGTGTCAAATTGCAAAGACAGGTATCAAGCAGTGATCGACAAGTTCATTAAGCAAATTCAAGGAAAATATTCAAGGAAGAACTTGAAGGAATCAAGGAGCTGCATGTAGAAATCAAAAGAGCAAAGTCAAAGATCAGAGGATCATCAAGACCAAGCTTTAAGAAGAATTTTAGATTTAAGTCTTAGATGATTTGTAAGAGAAAGAAATCTCTTAGTCACAAAATAGCTCAACTAAAAAGATGCATGAAGAAAATCAATTTTCAAAACCTGCATTAAAAGGAATAAGTTTTTTTAATGAAAATGATTTTTGGAAATAAGAAAATTATTTGTCAGGTACAGCCATGTAATCAATGGATGTATGTCTGCTACTGTAACTGACAAATAAATTTAAGGTTCTTGATTCAGTAACACCTATGCACAATATGAAATCAGATCAGTTATAAATGGTTAACTGAATACAACCCTGTACATATGCTATGTACGCGTGTATTCAAGTTTCAGGAAAATCTGATGTTCATTAATACATAGATGTACTTAATGGATGTACTGATGGATTAACCAAGTTCAAGACTATTAGTATGAAATTGGTTAATACAGCCCTGTACTCAACCCCTGTTCAAGAACTAGAATCAAGAAAACAAATTCTGTTATCAGACCCAAATTTTTTTTAATTGATCCCAACGGCTATAACTTGTTTCCTATATATAGAGGGATCAAAGGAACACCTTTAACATATAACATATATCAAAAAACTATCAGAATTACACGAAATCAATTTGAGAGATCAATTGTGAAAATCATTCATCATCTTTCTTGAGCTTATTGTGAAAAGAGTGTTTTATTCTCATAAGTGCTTCAATTTGTATATCTGACTATTGAGAGTTTAGGAATCAATCTTTTCGTTCTATTTTGATTGTAAAGAGAGAAGGAGTCTTTCTGAGTGATTAGGGTGAGGTATCCCTAAGGAAGAACATTGAGGCTCTTCACAAGAGTGTGGTATCTCAAGGTGAAGGAGTGCTCTGTGGTGTAAAGGTTTTTCAAGCTACCTGGCTAAAGCTTGTTGTGTTAGTGTGTGAAAACCCACAGGTGGAGTGGAGACTGGATGTAGGTCACAGTGGTGGTGACTGAACCATGATAAATATGGTTGTGTGATATCTCTAAACTCAAACTCTTTAATTTCTGTCTTGCGCATATAACTGTGATCTTGATGTTCTAAGTTTTCAATTGATATCAGTTCTTGATCTGCATAATCAGTATTGAACCTTGAGTAAACTGTAATAATAACTGTGTATTCAATTCTATTACCAAGGATCAATATTTGAATTGAATCTTGCATCATATGTGATCAAATTCGAATAGCTTAATTTCTGTTTCTTAATCACTGAAACTGAAACCTGCAAGTTTGTTCTTGATTGTTAATGCTTGTATCTGAAACTTGCATAACTTGTTCTTAATCTTTAAAGGTTTAATCAGTTTCCGTATTTTGCTATTACTGAGTTTTGAAACTGAACTTCTTTTTGTTTAATTCAATCACTGTTTGGCTCGTCCAACACAAGTGATAGAAGCGCTCGTCCAACACAAGTGACAGAAGCGCTAGTCCAACACAAGTGATAGAAGCGCTCGTCCACACAAGTGACAGAAGCGCTCGTCCACACAAGTGACAAAAGCGCTCATGCACTAAAGTGTCAGAAGCGCTCATCCTCACAAGTGACAGAAGTGCTCGTCCACACAAGTGACAGAAGCGCTCGTCCACTAAAGTGACAGAAGCACTAATTTACCTTTCTAAACTGATTCACCTCATCACCTTCTATTCAAGAATTTATAAAAAGTCATTCACTGTTTTTGTAAAAGATCCTGAGGCCACAAATCTGAAAACTAAAGTTTTGTGAAAAGTTTTTAAGAGGGAAAGATTTTTTTTGAAAACTCAATTCACCCCCCTTCTTGAGTCTTTGAAGCCAAAACAACAATGCCTCCAGATTTTTAAGGCAAATACCACGGCTCCTAACTCTAGGTCATGTTTAGGGTAGTTCCTCTCATGGGTTTTCAACTGCCTAGAAGCATAAGCTACTACCATACCATCTTACATCAACACTCCACCTAACCCTTGCTTAGAAGCATCGCAATAAACCATGAAGGAATCACTAGGATCTGGCACAACTAACACTGGTGCTGATGTCAACCTATCCTTAAGGGTTTGGAAACTCTCTTCACATCTAGAGTCCCACACAAACAACTGTCTTTTCTTGGTGAGACGGGTTAAGGGTAAAGCTATCTTAGAGAAACCTTCTATGAACCGCCTATAACACCCGGCTAACCCCAAGAAACTCCTAATCTCGTTCACAGAATTAGGCGATTCTCACTGGTGTACTGTCTCAACCTTAGTTGGGTCCATAGCTATGCCACCCTTAGAGATGACATGTCCTAAGAAGCTCACTTCCTCTAACCAGAACTCACACTTAGACAACTTAGTATACAACTGCTTCTCCTTAAGGGTCTGGAAGACAACCCTCAAGTGCTCCTCATGTTCCTCCTTGGTCTTGGAGTACACTAAGATGTCATCTATAAATACCTCCACAAACTTATCCAAGTAAGGGTGAAAGGTGTTGTTCATGTAGTCCATGAAGATCGCAGGAGCATTGGTCATGTCGAAGGGCATAACCAAGTACTCATAGTGGCCATATCGCGTTCTAAACACTATCTTCGGGATGTCTTCAGATTTAACTCGAATCTGATGGTACCCTGACCTCAAATCTATCTTCGAGACAACACAAGCTCCGATAAATTGATCCATAAGATCACCAATCCTAGGGTGGGGATACCAATTCTTAATGGTCACCTTGTTGAGCTACTGATAGTCGACACACAACCTCATACTACCATCCTTCTTCCTTACTAGTAACACTGGCTCTCCCCATAGGGATACCTAGTCCTAATAAACTGTTTTTGGATAAGGTCCTCTAACTATTCCTTCAACTTGGCTAGCTCTAGAGGAGACATTCTATAGGGCGCTATGGAAATAGGGCCGATACCAGGTACTAAATCTATGGTGAACTCTACACCTTTTTCTGGGGGCAGTTCGTAAACGTCCCCCGAGAACACTTCAGGAAACTCCCGCACAACAGTCACACTTTCGACATCAGGAGGGCTCTCAAGTTCCAGGGAAGACAACATCATGAACACTTGGGCTTCGTCTTTCATCGAAGCTTTCACTTGGTTGGCAGAGAGAAAGGTTGGATTCTTAGACTCCTCAAGAATTCCAAAAATCAAGGTTTTATCAAAACAATTTAAAAGGACGTGTTTGGAAGACAACCAGTCCATACCAAGAATAACATCAAGTGGTTTTAAAAAATTAAGTGCACAGGATCAGTTGCAGAGTTCATATTATCAAGAGATAATAGAACAACCTTCCTAAACACAAGAAGCACCCGAAGGGCCCTTGGATCGTTCAAGACTAACCGCCAAATGCAGTAAGTCAAGCCAAAGCAAAGCTATAGGTACTTAGTACCACATAACATTGTCTATATAAATATAGACAATTCAAACAAGAGTCACACAACAGACTCACGACAAACTCATACCACGTCCGGACAGTGCCAAACTGCTCTGATACCACTAAATGTGACACCCTGCTACCCCGCATGTTATAAAGCATTTAAAGGACAAAGATATAAAACCAATCATGCATTAACTGAATAAAATGAATTATTTTTCCATGGGTAGAAAGGTCCCACATGAACTAGTTCTCAAAACTTGTGGAAAATAAAACAAGTTTAAAACAATTAAAACATAAGGTCATGCTCAATGCACGATAGTACTGATCTAGGCAGGAAACAGAGCCTAGTTCTTGGGAAAAAAACTCTATAAACACTCTCAAATCAGAACCTAGGGTCCTTGGACTAATCCATTGGCATCAAAACTCACCTTCCACTAACAATTCATAATTAGTTAACAACCTCAAGTAATTAATCCTTAGTTACTATATCAATTAAGGGTCCTAAATTAACCAATTAGGGCCTATATAAACGTGTTACCTTAATCAACATAAATCAGCCAAACAGTCATGGTATCCACATCATCAACCAACATATTCATGGCATAATATCAACCAACCCAGCCAACATGTTCAACAACAACAATGATACATATATCATTATCTCCCACATAAAACAATTACTCATACTTATAAACATTTTGATAATCCGTTGGGTTATCATGTTTTATCTATTATTTTAGAGTGGATTTAATCAATTAAGTTGAGTTGAATACTTGATTTAACCCAAATTAGACTTTGTTTTCCTATTTTAGTTATTTTAGAGTCAATGTGTGCATTTAATTGATTTTAATTAGAATTTAATTGATTTTCTCAAGATTTTCTTATTTTTATTTTTATGAAAGGACAAAAAAAAGGATTGCAATTAAATTGAAGATTTCCAAGTAAATTGCGGGGGCCCACATGATGGATTTGAATCCAAATCAATTTGGATTTGAATTATTATGAGTAAAAGATAATTCAATTGGCATTGAGATAAAAGATTGGATCCAAATCAATTTGGATTTGGATAATAATTGCCTATCACAACAATAAAGGATATGATAAGATTTGGCAATTAATTTGGAGATATTGATTTGGCAATTAAATACGAAGATTAAAATGCTCAGGACCAGTTATGTTGGAGTTTGCATGAAGGCGGAGCTTGAAATACAAGAAAAATGAGCCAAACAGAGCCCATCACGGCCTGGCCGTGCCAGGCATCACAGCCATGATCGAGCAGGACTGAAAAAGAAAGAAGAACACAAAGTCAGAACCTGTCACGGCCAGGCCGTGATGGCCATCACGGCCGTGACAGGCCAACCAGTGTCAAGTTCTACAGGACAGAATCTGTCACGGCCTGGCCGTGACAGGCATCACGACCGTGACGCACAAAATGTGGAATTTTGATTTGCTGATTTGATTTGATTTTGTAATGGTTTCAAATCCAAGTTAAACTACTATATAAATAGGGCAATTAGGCTCGAAAATAGGGAGCACTTGACTGCTACCTTAGGTAAAAATTAGGATTTTTCTTCTTCTCAATTTCTTCTTTTCTCTTAGGTTTTTTTTTATGCTTTTGTTATTCAAGGTTGTTATGAATATGACAATGCTTGAGTAGTATTTTTATTTCTAGGAATTGGGGCTATGCCCAAGACTTGTTTTATGTTATGAATTCATGTTTTCCCTTTGTTAATTCTAATTTGCTTTTGATTTAATTCCTATTGCATGAATTACTTCTGAATTTGGTGCGCACTTATTTGCATGTCATACATACTCTAAGGATGAATCTAGCAGCGAACTTAGGTATTAGATCTATAGGGATTGAACTTAGAACTTAAATCATGAGAGTTAGAAACGGTCTTTCGAGGGTTCATTGAATTTTCACGAATCTTAATGGGTTCATTTAAATACAATTACCACGAGAGTAGTGGTTGGTTTAATTGGGCACTGTTCTTGTATCTCGAGAGGGAACATTAATTTATTTAGGATATATTCACCTTCAAAGCAATTTTGATAATTAACAAGAGGGGTAGTCAATTTAGTAGCATGAGCAGTCTTGTTGGTAACCCAATTCCTGAAAATCTCTTTTAATTTGAAATCCCAAAAATGTTTGATTTTATTTTATTATTTCTTTTATTTTCTTGAAATCTTGTCACACCTATTTCTCAATCTAAATAGTTGTTTAATTTGTGAAGTGACACTTGGTTTCCAAATCCCTAAGTTCGATGCTCGGTTTCTCACCGTTTTATTATTACTTGCTTCGATCCGGTACGCTTGTCGGAGCCTATCAAGTTTTTGGCGCTGTTGCCGAGGAATGACACTATCAATATCATTAATAACAAAGAAGACAACTATTTTAGACATTATTTTTTCTTTTTTGTATATATCTGATCTTTTCTTTTGAGTTTTGTTTGTGTTAGGTGGATACCACACATGGACCATTGTTTCTATCTAAACAGGGAATCTCAAATTGATTGGATCGTGCTTGATTGTATAGTTGATAAGCATGTGAAGATATACTCCAAGGAGGAATGGAAATCCTATTTGTCATCCTTACAACCACCACCAGACATTAAGCTGGATCTCGAGGTGCTGGAATCACTTTGGGACATAGATGCTCAACATTTGATCCAGAGCATAGAGCGTAGCAAAGAGGAATTTAGTGCCATGATTCAAATGCATAAAATGCGTAAGAAACGTTCTCAATTGATAGCGGGATGCTAAGTAATAACTTTCAGAGGTTAGAAGAGCAAGCTGGTGAATTTTCTAAATTGCAACCAGAAAAGCCGTACGAGACTCAAATTGAAGATAATGTTGTTGCCAATATGGACTTAAATGAAGATGAAGTGGTGGTGGAAGATGATTCAATAAGAGAGGATCATGAAGAGGATTGCAAGGAGGAAATAACTCCTATTGTTCCTTTGTAAGGGACAAATGAGACAAACCATGTGGAAAATACTTCTCTCACTAATCCTATTGAGGAGCCTCAAAATCCTGAGTTGGATAAATATGTTGGTTTGGATGCATGTGTGGATGTTACAAAGTTGGTGCCTACAATTTGTCTATCACATTACTTAGTAAAAATACCAACTTTGGAGTTCAAGTCATTGCCTGAAAATTGAGAGTTTTCATCAATAGCGGCAAAGGCTCTAAGGTCACCTCAAAAAGTTATGGTTCTAGTGCTTCATGGAGAAAATAATTACATAAAGCCATTCTTGGAGTAGGTGACTTACCATTTGACCCAAGAGGAAGTGTGCTCATAATAGCACTTAGAGAAGTAAATAAAGTCTCATCACACTTGCTTCTTCCATCTCCACTCCACAAGCCATGGGATCAGGGAGGAAGGTCTTACATCTTGGGCATTTCTTGGTCTTTTTACCACAGTTATGGGATCTGGGTGGAAGCATCTTCAATGAGTTTTTCTAAACCCTTCTCTTTTTAATTATTTTACTTTTCTTTACTTGAGTCATATGTGTGTGAGTCTTGTGTTGGTAAGCTTGAAGGGATTTTATTGAATTTAGCATAGATGGATTGCATTTAAAAAAAATATTGAATTTTGATGATTTCCCCTAATGATTTGAAAATTGAAAATTGAAAATTGATCTCCATGAAAATTGAACTTTGAGAAATTTTGTTGTGGATGCATGATTTATGACAAGTTTGGGGTGAAGGGGTGCACACACCAGGGATTGTATCTCGGTTAACTAATTTGCTAAAAATGTCCAGGTGAGGAATTTGAGCCTCCAACATTGTTTTTAAATTGTGTGAATCACTTTTAAGTTACACTTTCCCCGATTTGCTTGAATCTCTTCATGGTGTGCATGGTTATATGTTTGCATCAAATGATTTAGGCGATTTTCTTTGAAATAGCTACTTGGCCTAAAAAGAACCATCCCTAATGCATGTTCCCTAATTAGCCACATTGAGCCTAATGAGCCTATTGTTTCTTGATGACCTTATGTTATAAGCCAAAAATCCAGAAAAACCATGTTAACCAAATCTTAGGATTTAGGAGAGCATGGATGCTTAGCAAGACAAGGGTTGTAAGAAACTAAGTTTGGGGTGACTACAAGGATTTGATATGTTATTTTAGGATGAGAAGAAGAAAAAAAGAAAGGTTGAAGCCAAAGGCAAAAAGAAAAAGAAGAAAAGTTCAAATATATCAAAAAATGGTATTAAAAGGAAAAGGTTGTAGCCACCCAAAGTGAAAGAATGAAAAAAAAAATTGAAAAAGGAATAAGAGTGGAAAGTCAAGGTAAAAAGTTTCCTTCTCTCTTAATTCCTAGGGATGTAAAGCCTAGCACCTTTGTATATCCTACCTTTAGCCAGACCACATTACAACCTTTAAAAGACCTTTTGATGATGTATGCATGTTTTCGTGGGAACTATATTTGTGATGAAAATCAATTTCATGAAAAGTGTGCTTAAAATGTGAAATTGAGTGAAAAGTTGATAACCTAGACACTTGAGTGAATGAGTGAAATACTAAATGCCCTTGTGAGGATGGCAATTGTTTGAAATTGGAGATGTCCCTTTTGTGTGTAACTTGGATCCTTTGCTTAGATTGATTATTGCATGAATGATGAAATTCTCTTTGTTCGAAGTAAATAAATGTGGGGATTACTATAATGAAAAGGGAAAACATTGAATAAAAATTGAATTAATAAAATTGAATGAAATTTGTGCGAAATTGATTGAATCCTTTGAGCTTGTCAAGTTTTGAGTCTATTTGATTTGTAGTTTGCTTGAGGACAAGCAAAGTTTAAGTTTGGGGTATTTTGATAATCCACTGGCTTATCATGTTTTATCTATTATTTTAGAGTTGATTTAATCAATTATGTAGAGTTGAATACTTGATTTAACCCAAATTAGACTTTGCTTTCCTATTTTAGTTATTTTAGAGTCAATGTGTGCATTTAATTGATTTTAATTAGAATTTAATTGATTTTCGCAATATTTTCTTATTTTTATTTTTATGAAAGGACAAAAAAGAAGGATTGCAATTAAATTGAAGATTGCCAAGTAAATTGCGGGGCCCACATGATGGATTTGAATCCAAATCAATTTGGATTCGAATTATTATGAGTAAAAGATAATTCAATTGGCATTGAGATAAAAGATTGGATCCAAATCAATTTGGATTTGGATAATAATTGCCTATCACAACAATAAAGGATATGATAAGATTTGGCAATTAATTTGGAGATGTTGATTTGGCAATTAAATACGAAGATTAAAATGCTCAGGACCAGTTATGTTGGAGTTTGCATGAAGGCGGAGCTTGAAATACAAGAAAAATGAGCCAAACAGAGCCCATCACGGCCTGGCCGTGACAGGCATCACGGCCATGATCGAGAAGGACTGAAAAAGAAAGAAGAACACAAAGTCAGAACCTGTCACGACCTGGCCATGACAGGCATCACGGCCATGACACACAAAATCTGGAATTTTGATTTACTGATTTGATTTGATTTTGTAATGGTTTCAAATCCAAGTTAACCTACTCTATAAATTATTGCAATTAGGCTAGAAAATAGGGAGCTTTTGACTGCTACCTTAGGCAAAAATTAGGATTTCTCTTCTCAATTTCTTCTTTTCTCTTAGGTTTTTTTATGCTTTTATTATTCAAGGTTGTTATGAATATGGCAATGCTTGAGTAGTTTTTTTATTTCTAGGAATTGGGGCTATGCCTAAGACTTGTTTTATGTTATGAATTGATGTTTTTCCTTTGTTAATTCCAATTTGCTTTTGATTTAATTCCTATTGCATGAATTACTTGTGAATTTGATGCGCACTTATTTGCATGTCATAGATACTCTAAGGATGAACCTAGCGGTGAACTTAGGTATTGGATCTATAGGGATTGAACTTAGGACTTAAATCACAAGAGTTCGAAGCGGTCCTTCGAGGGTTCATTGAATTGTCACGAATCTTAATGGGTTCAATTTAAATACAATTACCATGAGAGTAGGTGGTTTAATTGGGCATGGTTCTTGTATCTCAAGAGGGAACATTATCTTATTTAGGATAAATTCACCTTCAAAGCAATTTTGATAATTAACAAGAGGGGTAGTCAATTTAGTAGCATGAGCAGTCTTGTTGGTAACCCAATTCCTGGAAATCTCTTTTAATTTGAAATCCCAAAATTTTTTGATTTTATTTTATTGTTTCTTTTATTTTCTTGAAATCTTTTCACACCTATTTCTCAGTCTAAATAGTTGTTTAATTTGTGATGTGACACTTGGTTTCCTAATCCCTGAGTTCGATACTCGTTTTTCACCGTTTTATTATTACATGCTTCGATCTGGTACGCTTGCTGGAGCCTATCACATATAATCATGGTATTCCAACAACCAACATGTTATCATATAACATAGCCAAAGTCAACAATCATCATCATAACATCATGTTCATATTAGCAGTAACAACGTAACCATCAAGAACATACTATGAACATAGGCATATAAAACAATAATCAAACATGTTATCATAACAAATTAAACCAACAAGTTAATCATATCATCAAACAAAGCAAGCCGGGGTTATGGGAACCTCTTTACCTTACACTACCCCCAATGCCTATGATATACACTACTCTTCTCCCCATACCTGGTATGCGGTTCGCGTTTCAAAAGAAGAAAGAGGGTCCTCTAGGGCCTCGTCACACGAGCACTTATCTACAACCTCAAGAACAACAAGAAAACACCTTAATTAAACTCTTATGCCAAGAAATAAAAAGTGAAAGAACGAGAGGGACGAGGTATACGAATCTAACCTTGTTTGAAGGTTTAAACAGCGAATACGATGATCACGTCTTCGCAGCGATGCTTTCCTATCAAAGAATGGTGAAGAACGGTTCAAGAATTACCTTGAGAGAGTTTTCTAGAGACGATTGATGGAAATTGAGAGAAAAAGAGAAGGGAGGCATCTCTGAGTGTTAGGACGTGATAGACTAGGGTTTAGATCGTGTTTTAGGGGTTAAAAACGGGTTGGAATGCGTTTTGGGATTAAAAAGAACCTAAATCGCGTTTTCTGGTTCTGCACGTATTCACGGGGTGAACTCCAATTCATGGGGCGAGCCAGAGAACCAATTTCTGTCAGCTGGATTCGCGGGGCGAACTCGAAAGCACAAAGCTGAATTTTGGGTTTTTGCGAGGTGAACATGCTTGCGGGGCTAGGCCGAAACAGTCGAATTTGGCCAAAACACATGAAATAGGATTTGTAGATAATTCTCTTATCTTTCCAACGCCACAAAGGTCACCTCGATCGAACATCTAGAACTCATGATATGGCCAAAACGGTGAGACATATTACTAGGACTCTAAGACAATTGAACCTTCCTAAGGCTGAACCTTCCCAACATGAACTTAGACATCAAGAACAACCTAACAAGCATATGCAAACATATATATAATATATATAAATGCATTAAGCTTATTTATGAAAAACGGGGTGTTACACTGGGCACCTCCCATTACGGGCCTATAGGTTAAGGCCTACACTATCACCCACACAGATCAGTATTAGGTGCCAATAGCCTATTACGAATAGATCACCATATTAGGGGGCTTAAGCATCATCAAATGGATCATAACATTAGCCATTTTTTCGCATCCTCTGCATAACAAAAAGGTACGTGCAAAGAAACAAGAAAAGACGAGGAGTAAGAAATCGATGTATAAACATAATGGCAAGGGAGCAGTTAGCAAGATGAGCATACATCACAAATACAGCATGTTATAGCATAATAGCATTCAACACAATAATATCATCTCAATCAAGTATGCTATGCGATGCAGTGCTACTCCACTACTCCGTTATGCATGTGGATCCAAAACTGCCCCAAGAAGACAACGTCGGAGTTACATATCCATATTGGCCAACAAGCACTAGCTCCGACAGTTCACCAAATCATGGGTGAACCCCTTGGATAGCCGATGCACCGTACTCTAGGATGCACCACCACAGGGGGACACGACTCACCTAACTCTCGGATGAATCACCAAGGATAACCAGATCGCCTTACTCTTGGACGACCTCCCTTACGCTGTACTTCCCCCACTAACATCTCCAATGCATGAATGGATGAGCAACAACAACAGACAATAACCACCACGTCCACTTTGCCCAATAAGCACCAAAGTTTAACGCCATCAACACCTTGGCTAATAAGCACCAAAGCTACTCTGACCATTAAGCATCCGAGTTTAACGTCGTCAACACCTTGACCAATAAGCACCAAGGTTAACATCATGCAGTGACACATCGTTAACATCTTAACCATCTTATGTTTTATGTTCATTGATCTTATCTTTATTCGATTGGTGTCTTAATTCATCATAAGGGACAATTTGGGTGAAAATCACCCTTGTTCCTGCTTAACGTTTCACTTTTATTTGGGGAGCACAGTCGTGCTAACCCCCAGTACGTTAGAAAGGGATTTTTGACGAGAAAATCTCACTTAACCCCATGTTAAACTCTTAAAGCACTTTTCTAATAATCTAGCACAACATACAACTATATACAACGCATAAAAACATATATACGAAAAATGGGTGTTACATTAGCCACTAGGTTTATGGGCGATGTTTAAATATTAAAAAATGCAAACAAGGATTTGCAAATCAAAAGATGGATTGCCTTTATTTTTCATTACCGTAACTAATAGCTTCAGTAATAAGCCAGGGTCTAAATTGCAAATACTATAATCATAAAAGCCTACCTTTAACCCTTTAAATTTATGTCCCTCACCCATGTGTTACTTGTTGGCTACATGCTACTGCTGCCTGGATTTTCCACTCCCTCACCCGTGAGGGACATAATAGGGGTGCGTTTGGGTAAACAACTTAATTAAGAGCTTATCACATAAGACCTTATTGTATGAGAGCTTATGCCATAAGCGCTTAAAGAAAGAAAAAGAAAGAAAGGGGCATGAGAGAATTCAAATAGTGAAAAACATGGAAAATGTGTTTAGTGCATAAGCTCTTATGATAATTCCATGTTTTCTCCCAGTGACTTATGAAAATAAGTCAAAAACTCCTTATGGGATGGCATAAGTTATTTTTATAAGCTCAGACAAACACACTGCAGAAGAGCTTATGTCATCAGATAAGTCAAAAGGAGCTTAAATAAGCTCTTCCAAACGCCACCTAGGTCCATCACCATAGACATCACCGTTGAAAAAATAGAGAATGTTGAACAATTCTAGCAGCCCCAATCTTTGGCCTGGGCTTATAAGAGGAAGCTGGGCCTACTGATAGTAAACCCACACAAAAACATCATCTACAGCCATGTACTATATACTACATATACTCCAGACAGTGGAATACGTTACATTCGTAATATATGTAATAACTAATAAAATAATGGCATTGAAAACGATACACATTAGCACCAACTGGATTTGGAGTTATCGTCGTTGGTGTCTGGCGTCAACTCATTTCCCCCGATATTCTCTCCCGCCTCATTATCTAATAATCAACACATTATCTTTCCCTTCCACGCCCAGCTCAAGAATCTCACCCATTCCTCTCATCACGTAACGTTTCTCTCTAGCTCTCAACATTCACAGTCACAGTCACATGCTTCTACTTCTGCTCTCTCTGTTACATTTATGCGTTCCCTATTTAAATCCATCATAGTGATTTTATATTTTTATTTTTGTTCTAAACCAAAAACTAGTTGATCAAATTCAAATCCATTATTTGTTTTAAATTTAATCGTGTCTCTGTTCATGCCTGATACATTGATTACTAGTCATTTTGATAAGAAATTTAGATTATACAGCAGTGAAACCTTATTCTAACAGCCAATTTTTTATTTATTTTTGGTAATCCGTAGCAAAAGATTTTCAACCGTTTCGGCCATGGACAATCCAAAAGCTGCCCCGCATAAGGAATTCCCGTTGGGGTTAGATGAAACGACAGAGGAAGAATATGCAGTTCAGTCTAACTTGCTTCAAGAATTCACCGCCATATCCAACATTGACAAGGCTTGGGTTTTCAAAAACGACGACGGCGGTTAGTGCGTTTTTCTCAATCTTCTAGGGTTCAATTTAGTGCCAATGCAGTCAATCACAGTGGTTCCATATTTAGGAGAAATTCTAAATTCTAACATACTCCTAAGAGCTTGGTTTTAAATTGCGGTCACAATTGCAATTACAAAAATCTCACCATAATGAGACTAAAATTGAGTGAGAATGATTGCTGAAGATGGTTAAATAGTAAACTATTTTCAATGGATACTGTCACATGATACAAGCAAAATTAAGCTAAGTGGTTGCTACAGAAACTACTGTCCCTGAACTCTGAACTAACCTGTGATAGTTAATAACAGCTGATATATTGGTAAGTGTTCACTTCATAATCGTTTCTTTTTCCTGCACAACCAGTCTCTCAGGGGATGTTTTCTATTAGCCGGCCGGATCTTTTGGTGAACAAGAGAAGGAAATTCATTCTATCCACTACCATTTCCAAAGAGAGCAATGGTTCTGTGAGATTCCAGTGGGTTCCATTTCCCATAGAGATGTCTGGAGTGTCCATAATGGTACCGTCCCCTTCTGGCTCGAAGCTTCTAGTAGTTCGAAACCCTGAGAGTGAAGGCCCTTGTCGCTTTGAAATATGGAGTCCGTCTCACGTGGAGAAGGAGTTCCATGTTACCCAATCGGTGCATGGTTCGGTATATACTGATGGATGGTAAATTATAATGATGGTTGTGTTTGGAATCACTAAAATTGAAATTAATTTGATTTGATTTAGAAATCAGTTCTCATGTTTGGAATCCATTGCCAGAATTAGGATAGATTATCATAATGTCATCTTTTCTTTCTTCCTATTTGTTATTTTTTACACTATCTAATGTCAGTCTGGTACTGTTTTTGGCAAGTTTGTCTCTGGTAATAGTTGTTTGATTTCGAGTATTTTGGCATTTTGTAATGTTAGGAGTAAAGACACACTCTCTACAGGATGTTACTATATTACTAACAGGTACTTAAGACTCGTGCATTGAAACCTGGTGTTCTATTCTATTATATATAGGTTTGAGGGAATCTCTTGGAACTCAGATGAAACTCATATAGCATATGTAGCGGAAAAGCCATCCCCTGCAAAGCCAACATTCAATGATCTGGGCTACAAGAAAGATGGGCCAACGGACAAGGATACTGGTAGCTGGAAAGGTCAAGGGGATTGGGAGGAGGACTGGGGAGAAACATATGCAGGCAAGAGGCAACCTGCACTATTTGTCATAAACATCACCAGGTTTGGTACACTTCATACTAATTCAATAATTAAATAGCATAATTTTTAGATAGAAAATCCTAACTAACTGGAATATTGACTTTACAGTGGAGAGGTGCTTGCTGTCAAAGGAATAGACAAATCTTTGAGTGTTGGACAAGTTGTGTGGGCTCCATCATCTGAAGGCTTAGCACAATATTTGGTTTTTGTTGGATGGTCATTTGAGACAAGAAAACTTGGTATTAAGTACTGTTATAACAGGCCTTGTGCATTATATGCTGTGAAAGCCCCACACCATGAATCAAAAGCTAATGAAACTGAGATTCAGTAAGTCACTTCAGGTTTAATTTATTTCCAAGAGTGATTATTTATTAAGTTTGGTTTTGCTGAGCTGAATTATCAAGGTGTGTTGGTGTAGCTCAACTGAAGATGTTCCAGCAGTTAACCTAACTCAAAACATTAGCAGCGCTTTCTTTCCACGGTTCAGGTAAGCTATACTCCCATTCTGAGTTTTTTACTAAAACACATCAGGGTCAGCATTTGTATGTTTCACAAACAAAACTTGCTATAATTTTCCAGTTATTCGTATGCAAGTAAGAGGTTGATGACCTCGTAATAGGAAAGTTAGTGATAGGTACCAGAAAAATAGTAATGGATATCAGGTCTGTATAAGTGTGATATCAGAACCTGAGTATCAGATGACAAGGAAGGAAAATACAGAGAAAACAAAAGATAGCCTAGGCAATTAGAGAGTGCCTAGTCTCTCCTAAGGTTCCAATCCAATACCAGCCTAATCTCCCGCAACCCCAGCTCCCATACAATATACCCTTCCCAGCTGAATTTCACCTCCCCACTCTCGCTATTGCCAACTCAGCAGTTAGTTAGGATTCCCTCTCTCTTGGCTCTGATCTGGTGCATCACACCTCTTTGCATCATCAGGTGCCACATCTTTTTTGGATCTCCTCACATAAAGTTTAGTAATTTTGGGCTTGGGCTTTGGGTCCGCATCAACCCTTTCCCCTTCGAAATCCACCTTGCCCTCAAGGTGAAATTCAGGATTCTTCTCCTGAAACTTGTTAGTGAGTATGATAGAGCAGTTAGTGGATTGTTAAGAGTTAGTTAGAATTCTGTTGGAATTCTGTTAGTAGCTAGAATTCTGTTAGTAGTTACCAAGCTATTATAAATAGGCTGCTCTCTGTTTTGTAAAGTTAACATTTCAGAATAACATTCTCTCCATTTTCTCGATTCTCTCTCTCTGTTCTTCTTCTTCTCTCTCTGCATCAGTTTCTATTATGGTATCTAGAGCTTCAAAGTTCTAGGCCATGGCTTCCGTAACTGCAACTGATCCTCAGCCTCCACCGCCACCGACGCCACCGGTGCCATCGCAGTCTTCTCTACCTAACTTCGCTTCGATTGTTACAGTGAAACTCACTGATAACAATTTTCTCCATTGGAAGCAAGTCGTCGAAGCAGTCATTCAAGCAAATCGTCTTGAACGCTTCTGTGCGTGCCCTAGGATTCCACCACGTTATCTCTCTGAGGAGGATCGTGTTTCCGATCGTTTCAACCCTGAGTACTCGGCTTGGGAGGCACAGGATCAACACCTGTTCATATGGATGCTGAACACTCTTTCTGATTCCATGCATACGCGAGTAATTGGTTGCGCTCACGCTTGGGAACTCTGGGACGAAATTCACAATCACTTTAATGCGCTGATGAAAGCTCGTAGTGCGCAGCTGAGATCTGAGTTGCGACACATCACCAAAGGCGATCGCAAGATCAATGAATACTTGTTGAGGATCAAAGCGATTGTTGACTGTTTGGCTTCGATCGGGAGCCCTATCACTCTTCAGGAGCACATCGATGCAATTCTTGAAGGACTTCCAGACGATTATCATCTTCTGTTCCCTACGATTAAGTCGCACCTAGGTCAATACTCGATTGCAGAGATTGAAGCACTTTTGCTCTCTCATGAATCGCGCCTGGAACGGTTGAAGACTAAGACTGCGATTGACACCTTCTCTGTTAATGTGGCTCATACTACTCCTCAATCACTTCACAACTCTAACAATTTGCCGCATCAGGTGACCAATTCTCAACCTCAATCCTCCTCCAATACATTCCAACATAATAATCAGTATTCTAATCCTAATTCCACTTTTCCGTCATCTGGTAATGGCTATCGTGGTGGCCGTGGTGGCCACTATGGCCACCGTGGCAGAGGTCGAGGAGGAAGATACTATAATCGTGGAGGAGTTGAGTACCAAATTTGTCATCGCACCAATCACACTGCCGATAATTGCTATCATCGCTTTGATCGCAGTATCAGTCTCAGTCACAGTACTATGCACCACCTCCTCAGTCTCAACTCTTCTCTGTATTATGCACCACCTCCTCAGGCTCAGAACTCAAATCTTGTGCAGTATCATCATCCACCGAATCAGCAACAGTTCCATCAGCAATCTTCCACCAACCTGCCACCTCTGTTGCCATTACCTTGGCATAACACTCAGACTTCTCAGGCCTCTCAGTCTGGTGGCCCTATGGCTATGGTTGCTTCTGGTCAAAGTCCTATGACTATGGTTGCCTCTGGATCAGGATCAGATCCTAACATGTGGTATGTTGATAGTGGTGCCACACATCATGTTACTGCTGATATGACTAATCTCCAGCAACATTCCAACACCAGTGGCCTAGATCAAGTATTCATGGGTAATGGACTTGGCCTGTCAATTAATTCAATTGGTTCTGCTTGTTTTCTTTCACCATTTGATACTACAATTACATTGACACTCAAAGATATTCTATATGTGCCTAAAATCACCAAAAATCTCCTTAGTGTCAGTAAGTTCTCACAAGATAACAATGCTTTCTTTCAATTCTATTCTCATGAGTGTTATGTCATTTCTCAGGTCACTAAGCAAGTTCTCCTTGTTGGCCAAGTCAATCCTCAAGGTTTATATGTCTTTCCAAGTCTTACAGTAGCTGCCAAGACTACTTCACTGTCACCACAATGTCTCAGTGTATCTAGATCTAGTCCTTTGAGTTGTAATCTCTTAGGTTCATATGTAAATAAAGAAGTTTGTTGTAACTCTGTTTCTAGGAATAGCAGTAACTCCACTCATACTAATGTGCCTAATTCCTATTACATTTGGCACTGTAGGTTAGGGCATGCCAATGATGCTGCCCTGAAAACTGTTCTGACAAGTTGTAACCTACCATATATGAATAAAACTGTTCTTGATTTCTGCACTGCTTGTTGCTTTGGTAAATCACACAGATTGCCCTCTAATCCTCTACTTCGTGTATAAGAAGCCATTTGAACTGCTTTTCCTTGATCTTTGGGGACCATCACCAGTTCATTCAACCACTGGCCACTCATATTACTTGTCCATTGTTGATGCTCATTCCAAGTTCACTTGGCTGTTTCTCTTAAAACAAAAGTCAGAAACATTAAGCATCTATAAACAATTCTTAGAGTTTGTCAAAACTCAGTTTCAAACTGTGATTAAATCTGTCCAAACAGACTGGGGTGGTGAATTTTGCCCCTTTGCTAAGTTCCTTACTGAATTGGGCATTATTCACAGGGTCATCTGTCCTCACACTCACCATCAAAATGGGAGTGTTGAGAGAAAACACAGACACATTGTTGAAACAGGGCTTGCTCTTCTTTCCCAAGCCTCACTTCCAATGAAATTCTGGGACTATGCTTTCTCTACTGCTACATATCTCATCAATAGGTTGCCTACTCCAACTATCTCAAATAAAACTCCCTTTGCTGTTCTACACAACAAAGACCCTGATTATTCCTTCCTAAGGGTCTTTGGATGTGCATGCTATCCATGTTTAAGACCATACAACAAAAACAAACTCCAGTTCAGATCTAGTGAGTGCACCTTCTTGGGTTATTCTCCTTCTCATAGAGGTTACAGGCGTCTCTCTAAAGAGGGCAGGATGTACATCTCAAAAGATGTTCAATTCAATGAATACAAATTTCCCTTTCACACTCATTCAAGTCCAACTTCTGCTCCTGACACCACTATTGAGTCAGTTTGTCCCATGCCTCTCACTGTTGTTCCCTTTCCCTTCAGTTCTTGTTCCCCCGAGCCTAGTCAGTCTATGACTAGTCCTCCACCTGAGAATGTCCCTGCTCCTTCACCCTCTCTTTCCCTCTTAAGTCCAACCAATGGATCTCCTAACTCTACTACCTCTAGTAACTCCTCATTACCTTCTTTACACTCAGGCCTTACACCACAATATCCCACCTCTCCAACTCCCTCTCCTATCTCTGCTAGCCTCTCCAATCCTTCTACCAGTCCCTCTCCACCCATTTTGCAGCCTGCTAACACTCATAATATGGTTACCAGATCTAAGGCCAGAGTGTCCACTGCCCTACTTACACAGGTTGAACCCCATTCGCCTAAGGAGGCCTTGTCCTTACCCCACTGGAAAGAGGCCATGTAACTGGAGTATGGTGCTTTGGTGCATAATGACACTTGGACCCTAGTAGATTTACCGCCCCATAGAAAGGCAATTGGGTGCAAGTGGGTGTTCCGTGTCAAGGAGAATACGGATGGGTCAATTAACAAGTACAAGACTAGGTTGGTGGCAAAAGGGTTTCACCAAAAACATGGCTTTGACTACACAAACATTCTCACCTGTTGTCAAACCAGTAACAGTAAGGGTGATACTCACTTTGGTAGTCACTCATGGTTGGGAAATTCAGCAACTTGATGTGAATAACGCGTTTCTCAATGGACTGCTCACTGAAGAAGTATACATGGAGCAGCCAGCAGGGTTTACAAGCTCTAATCCTAGCCAAGTTTGCAGGCTGAACAAGGCCATCTATGGTCTTAAACAGGCACCTAGGGCCTGGTTTGAGAGGCTTGCTAAAGCTCTCTTAGGGTTCGGTTTCAAATCCAGCAGGTGTGACCCCTCCCTATTCATCCATTCTCGAGATGGTCGCTGCACATATGTTTTAATCTATGTTGATGACATCATTATCACCAGTTCTTCATCTAGCCGAATCACACATCTCATTACTAAACTCAGTGCTGAATTTGCACTCAAACAACTAGGGGAATTGGATTACTTTCTGGGTGTTGAGGTTAAAAGGTTACCTACTGGGAGTCTCTTGTTGTCTCAGACTAAGTATATAAAAGATCTTCTACATAGAGCACACATGGCTGAGGCTAAGCCCCTTCCAACTCCCATGACCAGCAGTTGCAAGCTGACCAAGTATGGTGCAAATTACCTTCCGTGATCCATCCCTATACGAGATCAATACTGGGTGCTCTTCAATATGCAACCATTACAAGACCAGAAATCACTTTCTGATGTTGGGAAAGTTTGCCAATTTCTTTCCCAACCCTTAGAGGAACATTGGAAAGTCATTAAACGTATCTTAAGATACCGCAAGGCACTCTCACCTATGGTCTCGCTACTCAAACCAGGTCTTGAAACAATCCCCTCTCCGTCTGCGGGCGTTCGGTGATGCTTGATCGGGCAATGACACCGATGATAGGCGCTCGCTTTGGGTCATGTGTGTATCTTGGACCAAACCTAGTGTCATGGTGGTCCGTAAAGCAAACTCTTGTGGCTCGGTCAAGCACGAAGCGTAATACGAAGCCTAGCCGCAACCACAGCTGAAGTGATCTGGCTGCAGTCACTCCTCAAAGAGCTACAAGTGCCTACACTTAGTCCAGTGCTCTATTGTGATAACCTAAGCACAGTTTCTCTTTCCCATGACCCTGTACTTCACTCCAGGACCAAGCACATGGAGCTAGATCTTTTCTTTGTCAGGGAAAAAGTGCTGGACAAGACTCTAGCTGTCTATCATATACCTGGAATAGACCAAGTTGCTGACTTACTGACAAAACCTCTAACACAGAACAGATTTGAAGAATTAAGAAGGAACCTTGGCATTGTTGATAGGTTCACCTATGTAAATACACCCCCATGATTATAAGGGGGTATGTTAGTGAGTATGATAGAGCAGTTAGTGGATTGTTAAGAGTTAGTTAGAATTCTGTTGGAATTCTGTTAGTAGCTACCAAGCTATTATAAATAGGCTGCTCTCTGTTTTGTAAAGTTAACATTTCAGAATAATATTCTCTCCATTTTCTCGATTCTCTCTCTCTGTTCTTCTTATTCTCTCTCTGCATCAGTTTCTATTAAAACTCAACCAGCGACTCCCATGAATTCTTGAAGGTGGGCAAGTGCTTCCATTTGACTAGGATCTCCATGCTTCCCTGCACATTCTGTCTTGCAGCTAGTACTTCCTCTGGTTGGACTTGTAATTCCAGTTGTCTGTCATAAATGTAGGTAGAGGTTGGACTGTACTATTTGCAGCCACAGTTTTTTTTTAAATAGCGAAACATGGAACACCGGATGCACTTTACTTCCTTCAGGTAGTCATAGTTTGTATGTTGTGGGGCCAATCCTGTCTATGACTTCATAAGGACCATAGAACCTTGGACTCAGTTTCTGATTCATCCTCTTCGCCAAACTCTTCAACTTGTGGGGCTGTATCTTAAGGAAAACAAGTTCCCCGACCTGATACTCCACTTCTCTTCTATGCTGATCTGCCTGTTGTATCATGCGGTTTTGAGCCTTCACTAGTTGCTCCTTTAACTCTTCCAATAGCTTTTTCCTTTCTTCTATCACCCTGCTAACTTCATCTAGAGAAGTTTGCTCTACTTCTCCTCTAATCACCACATGAGTATTTCTGCCATAAAGGGCAGCAGGGTCGTTTTGGTGGCCAAGTTTTGGTCGAGTCCCAGTTAGGTACCTCAAGTATGTCTCTAGACACCGGTTCACTACTTCAATTTGTCCATCTGTTTGGGGATGGTAAGCCGAGCTAAAGCTAAGTTTTGTGCCTGCCAGCTTGAACAGTTCAGTCCAAAAGAAACTAAGGAAGACCCGGTCTCTATCTGTCACGATAGTAGCTGGGAACCCATGGAACCTAACTACCTCCTTGAGAAAAATTTCAGCGACATCCTTGGTGGTGTACGGGTGAGCCAAAGCAATGAAATGAGCATATTTTGTGAACCTGTTACCACCACTAAGATAGTATCCACCCCCATTGCTTTCGGAAGCCCACTTATGAAGTCTATGGAGTTATCTGACCATGTTTGTGAGGGAATGGGGAGGGATTGCAGCAGACGCGCGGGGCTCAAAGCTTGGTATTTATTCTTTTGACATACGTCACATTCCTGGACATACTGTTGTATCATCTTCCTCATTCTCTCCTAAAAATCAACCCTGAAATTCTCTCGAGTCCGGAAATACCCCGAATGACCCCCTACAAGAGAGTCATGAAACTCCTTAAGGATAAAGGAATCTTAGAGGAGTTCGTAGGGACCACCATCCTCTTCTTGTAGTACAACCTGCCTTTGCACAGTTTATACCATGGATGCGAGTTGACATCATCCATCAAGTCTTGGACCTTTTTCCTCAACCGTTCATCTCTGTTCACCTCCTCTTCTATATCCTCCCATTCATAAAACGGCGCAGTGAATAATGCTCTCAACTATAACTTTCTAGAGAGAGCATCCGCTGCCTTGTTCTCTTTTCCCGGCTTCTACTTGATCTCAAAATCATACACTAAGAGTTTTGAAATCCACCTCTTCTGTTCTTCGCCCATGATTCTCTACCTAAGACTCTTTTGAACGGTATGCACCACAAAGTGCCTCCCCATCAAATAATGCCTCCACCTTTGAACCGCTAGCACCACCACCATTAACTCCCTCTCGTACACCGATTTCTTCTGAGATCTATCTGATGGAGTTTGACTCAAGCCACCAGCTTTCCTTCTTGCATCAAAACTGCCCCAATTCCCTTTCCTGACGCATCCGACTCTATTTCAAATGTCTTCTCAAAATCAGAAACTGCCAGTACCAGAAGTGGGTCATGGCCTTCTTAAGTTGTTCAAAGGCCACTTGAGCTTCATCACCCCAAGCAAAACTGTCCTTCTTGAGCTGTTGAGTAGGAGGCCATGGTAACTTCCCATAATTCCTCACAAACTTCCTGTAATAGCCTGTTAGTCCAAGGAACCCTCTGAACCCTTTCACATCCTTGGGCATGGGCCATTCCAATATAGCTTTGATCTTGCTGGGATCAGCTGATACTCCTTGCTTGGAGAAAATGTGGGCCAAATACTCTAACTTCTCTTGGCCAAAGAACACTTCTTGTTAGCAAACAACCAATGCTCCTTCAACAATTGCAACACCATTTGAAGATGGTTTGCATGGCTCTCCATGTCTCGACTGTAGATGAGGATGTCATCAAAGAACACCAAAACAAACTTCCTCAAATAAGGCCTTAGTACCTGATTCATGAGGGCTTGAAAGGTGGAGGGGGCATTGGTTAGACCGAAAAGCATAACGAGGTACTCATAATGACCCTTGTGAGTTCTAAAAGTAGTTCTTGGTTTGTCACCCTCTCTCATCCTAATCTGGTGGTATCTCGATTTCAAGAACTCATCCAACAATTCATCTATAATAGGAATTGCCAATTTATCTGGAATGGTCAACTGGTTCAAGGCGCGATAATCAACACAAAACTTCCATCCTTGATCTTTCTTTTTGACCAATATAACAGGACTGCTATCAAGACTTGGTAAATTGAATAAAAATATGGGTCGGTGTCCTACAAACTAAATGCTTCCTGGTGCGGTTAAGATTCATCCAGTTTTTTCATGTATCACAGCTTAAGAAAGCTTACGGGAAGTATGATGTTAAATCTGAATTGCCAGAAGGGTTGAAACTTGATGAATCTGACATCATAGAGCCTGCAGAGGTACTAGAAGTGTGGCTATCATCATGTAGGGGTGTTATGGGAGAGCGATAGTTAATCCATTGGAAAAGTAAACCATTAGAAGAAACAACTTGAGAAAATCATTTTATGATTCGAACCCAATTCCCATACCTCAAGGGCCAGGGAATGTTAGCCAAGACGCAAAAGTTCAGAATCTAGCAGTGGACCAGTTGTCATGTGGCAATAAGATTTGGAAGAGATATTCCAAAAGGAGAGAATAAAAGAATTTTGTTGATGTTTGTTTGGTAGATATCTATGTATCCTATTGTGAGAATAACATGCATTATGTTAGGAGACTAGATAAATTAAGGGAATAATAATATCAATAAAAGAGGAGTAGCAGAATGGAGAAAAAGGAGGGGGAAGAGACAATTAGCTAGAGGGCTGAGACATAGTTTCTCTTAAGAGATACGGCTTTTGAGAGGGATTTGTCCTTCATTCCTATCTGTATTTTGAATCTTTTCTATGAATAAAGGCTCTTAGTTCTCTGTTCTCTCTATAATCTCTAACAAATCCATAGTAGGCTGTATCTAGAATTGGTTTTACTGGGCTTTTGTTATCAAACGTTGAACGTTCTACTTTCCATACCTTATTTTATATATTTATATAATGTCTAATATAAAAACAAACTAAACTGATAATTGTTAAATAACATAGTTTTTATCAAAATTCATCTTAATATTATATGTCATATGATTTATCAAAAATATTTATCAAAGTATCTAATATTTAGTGACAATGCTTTTTAATTATTAATTATGAATATATCATTAATTTTGAGTATTTTTTATTTTGGCATTTATATGTATATAATATAAATAATTTATATTGTTTTCCTAATCTTCAGTGTAGCAGCCATCGCCCTATAGGTTTTTGGGATTGGCAGCTACGTGCTGCTATTCGATATTGACTACATTGGTTATTAGTAAAAAGTATGTGAATTTGTTTTCGATGATCATGATACCTGTACATGAATTTTCTACCAGCCTAGATGGAAAGTTGCTTGTGTTTTTGTCGGCAAGAAGTTCAGTTGATTCCGGAGCCCACTCTGCAACAAATTCACTTCATAGAATTGATTGGCCTAGTGATATGAAGCTATCCCAATCTTCAAAAGTTTATGATGTGGTAAGCTCTAATTTTGCCCAGGCTAGTTTTATGATTTGTTATTGCTCTTATTTTTTTTATTTGCTCTATTCATGTTAATTATGAGCATGAGCTTCTTGTCTGCCCTGTGCTTAAGAGCTTTACTTAAAAAAATAATGTTGAATGCTCATATAAGTTGAAGACAATGATTTGTTATGTATGTTTATGGTGTTACATGAGGAATGGGTCCTCCATATAAACCCCTGTTTGTTCTCCCATTACTGAATCCTAATACTCTTTTTGAATAAGGAAAGACCTCAATTCCCATTCTGCCTTGTCCACTCCAGAACTTTCTTGTTTAACAGCCCACTTCCACTTTTCAAAGAGTTCCCCTTGATCCATGCAATCAGAAGGTGAACCCATTTCTTGTTTAACTACCCACTTCCCTTTTCCACAGAGATGGGCTTGGCCCCTTAGGTCAGACAAGTGACCTGATTTTTGTAATTCCATCTTTGCCCCCTTCCTTTTTCCTACACTTTACGAAGCTTCTATTCGCAGCAGCCATCTCCTTATCCTCTTGAATTGCCATAGTCCCAAGGACCGTCTTACGAGGATTGGGTCCGATGACGGCACACACTCACCGATTATGGTCTCCCCCAAAATACCTCGACCACCGCCTTCGCAGCGGCCGTCAGCGCTCCAGTGATAGAAACATATAAACACGGTGGAGGAAGAACTCGACAACGTGACGGCGGGTGGGCGAACACAGTGGGACGCTCTTACAAATCGGGTACGCAGGTCGACGCCAATCTGTTGTAGAGGGAGGAACTCTCCCTTCTGTTTTTCTCCCTTCTCGGTCTCAACCTCAACCTCCTCTTTGTCGCGGGTCCCTATTTTCTCTCCTACCTCTGAAAGTTCTCTGAAAACCTTCAATCCCCCTTCATTGTGTGTTGCCAGTTTTGCTACAGCACCGATGCTGCTGCTAATGGACCTTTCACTTCTTTTTCCTTCGTTTCCCTTCTCGATTTTCTCCCTTTCTTCTGCTATCTCAATTGGATTTTGACTTCCTTGATCGGTTCCTTGTTCTTGAAGATCGAATGAACTTTGAGCCATCAATGGCTCCGATTCCAATTCCAATTCCAATTCCGGCTCCTCTTCCTCATCTGAAATGAGAAAAATGTCTCGGCATTTCGGCTTAAAATGCCAAAGAAATGCAAGTGAGAACATTTCCTAACTCACCTGTGGATGATGTCAATCCCACCACGGCCACCATTTGAGAGATCGACCTCTCATTGCCTTCACAGCCTCCGTCATCTTCTCCGCCTCTGGTGTTCCCCTTGCATCGAAGTATTTCTGAATGCAAATCACTCACGAGTTTGTGCTTGTTAGCATTGCCTGAGGTGGGGCAGAGTGCGAAGCTTGTTGATTCCAAGAATTATTAGGGTATTGACTATTGAGGTTGTTGGTGTCTTGGTGATATGAACCAGAATTAGAAAATTGTCGAGGTCCATACGAGTTGTTTCTTAGAGGTGCATGAGTATACTGTTGGTCAAAACGATACCAACAAACTGAAGCTTCATGGCCATATCTATGGCAAACTTGACACTGAACAGAATTCCGGCAACCTCGGCCTCTTCCATGGCCCCCACGGCCTCTACCACAACCAAGATGGCCTCCTCGAAAATACCGAGATGATTCAACTGAGTAAAGATGATTATTCTGAGCAAGATTTACCTGAGGAGATCGAAGGGTTCATACCTCGTGTTTACAAGGTTGATAAGAGGATCATATTCCTCTGGAAAGCCCTCAAGAATGACATCGAGGTGTTTTTGATCTGATACCGGATCATCAATCGAGTATAAAGAATCCACAATTGCGCACTGAATTGACTATTGAGGTTGTTGGTGATATGAACCAGAATTAGAAAGTTGTGGAGGTCTATACGAGTTGTTTCTTAGAGGTGGAGGAGTATATTGTTGGTCAAAACGATAGCAACAAACTGAAGCTTCATGGCCATATATATGGCAAACTTGACACTGAACAGAATTCCGGCAACCTCAGTCTCTTCCATGGCCACCATAGCCTCTACCACAACCAAGATGTCCTCCTCGAAAATACCGAGATGATTTGACTGAGTAAAGATGATTATTCTGAGCAAGATTTACCTGAGGAGTGGTTATGGGATCAGATGAAGGCACACTTGCAACATTAACAGTGGTCGAGCTGCTCTATGCACGTTGTTTGTACTTTTCAAGACGGACTTCTTGAGCCAATAAGAGAGCTTCCAGTTCATCAAGATCGAAGGGTTCATACCTCGTGTTTACAAGGTTGATAAGAGGATCATATTCCTCTGGCAAGCCCTCAAGAATGACATCGAGGTGTTTTTGATCTGATACCGGATCATCAATCGAGTATAAAGAATCCACAATTGCCTTGATTCTCATAACGAACTCGGAAATTGACCTATCTTTTTTTTTTGTCTTACGAAATTCAGTGCGTAACATGTGCGCACAAGCTTTGGTCTTGGAATTGAAGTGGTTGTGCAACTTTTCTCACAGTTGCCACGATTGAACACAACCTATTAGGTGAGTAAGAATTGGTGCTATAATCGAAGATTGAAGCCAAGAAAGAAGGAGCGAGTCTTGGCCTTCCCACTATGTGAACTCTAGATTGACGGTACCGGCGACTCGATCGGCTTTGGAAAGATAGCGCGATGGAATCGACGGCACCAGAAGTTGATTCGCTCTTATGATCGGCTCAATCTGTCGTTTCCAAAGGAGGAAGTTATCCTCGGTTAATTTCTCGGAAATTGAGAGGGAAAACGGTGGCGGTGAAGGCACCGGAGTGGGTGGTGGTGGTGGTGGGTGGGTACAAGGAGAATTAGGTCTCTCGCCGTTGGGATCCATGGATCTCACCGAGCTCTTGATACCATGTTGTGGTTCAAGATAAGAGAAGAGAGAGAGAAAGTAACTGAATTACTGTGATTCTCATTGCTAAATGATTCGAGTGATTACAGGTATTTATACAAGTCTAAGGCAGCTTAACTGCCTACTTGGAAAACAGTTACACACAACTGACTAAGGCAGTAGTACAGTGTGCAGTACTGTACCGCCTTACAGTGTTCTCTAACAAACACTAGAACCTCCATCTCCGGCATTACTGGCTCTCCCTCGATGATCCGGCAGGTCGGACCAATTGACAGAGACCTGAAATAACAGTAGCAATTAATAAGGAAAAACAACTCAGTAATGGAAAGAAAGTATGTATTATTTCTGGAATGAAGAGATTACATAGGAATGAGTATTCCTACTGCCCAAAGCACAGCTCCTCCGAGTAGAGATATTTCTCTCTGCCCAATCTCTAAGGTCCTAACAGAAAAGATACTCAATGATCCCCTCTTCCATTCTCCTTCCCCCTATAATCCCGTTCCATTTCCCAACTAACTGCCACATCAGCAATTCTTCTCTAACTTCCATATTCAGCTTAGTTGTTGGGCTTAGGCCCAAATCCAGTGTCCTATCAGTGAGGAAGGCTCTGTAGAATTGTGGGGGTCTGGGCTTCTGAATCTGCAGCAGAAGCTCCTTGTATTTTCTTCCTTTCTAACTTTTTTCAGCAGTTCCTACCTTTCTGGTTTATACCTTAAGCTATATCACTGATTGTAAAGAGCTAGCCTCCATCGTTCTACAAATAATTTTTCAGCTTATATCAGTTTCCTGATGGAACCTCAACTTCAGGGCACCTTGTTATTGGAGGAAACTTAGTATTGTGAACGAGAAAGAGTAAGAAACAAGATGTTGTTACCATAACCAGGTCAAGTGCCGAAATAGAATAATACCACACTGACATTGGCAACATTTGAACTCATGGCTGAAGCATCTACTTCAAGTTCTAAGCTTGAACTGATTTGTTTTACGGTATTCAATAAATTAGCTTTAAAACAAGCATGAAAGTTTTTACTTAGATTTTGTTTGCTGCATGGTAAGTGCTATTTCTGTTTTGAATGAAATTCTAATGAATTATTGTGATTTTTGTTCCAATTTCAATCTTCAAAGATTCCAGTTGTGATGTGTGCTGAGGATGGCTGCTTCCCTGGACTCTACTGTTTTAATATCCTTAGTGGTCCGTGGCTTTCTGATGGCTACACTATGATTATATCCTCTTTCTGGAACAGCCGTCAAGTTTTACTTTCTGTCAATGTGTTGAGGTAACAATAACTGTAGGAACGCATTTTTGTTCTGTTTGTGCGAAGCTTTATGCAAATCATAATGTTTGACTCCTTACATTTCCATTAAATATAGTGGAGAAATATTATGTATCACCCCTACCGATTCAAATTTCTCGTGGAGTCTCCTTGCCTTGGATGGGAACAATATTCTTGCTGGTAAAATCCAGTGCTCAGTTTATCTTTGACCTAGCCTGTTGGAGTGAAAACATATTTTACTTGATTTAAACTTGTTCAACTTTATGCAGTTTCTAGCAGTCCAGTAGATATTCCACTAATCAAGTATGGGACCATTGTAGAGAAGGCAAATGATAATAATGAATGGAATTGGTCAGATGTATCAAATCCCATATTCAAATGCTCTGACAAGGTTTTAGTTAATTTGCTTTATTAGGATATTTGTATGGATCATTCTTGCAAATAAAAGTAATCCTATATGCTCAAAGGGTAGCATTGGAGTTTGACTACAGGTTAGATCTTTGGTGTCCTCTCTTAAGTTCGGTCTAATGAAGATCTCAGTCAAGGGTGCTTCTGAATGGCCAACAAAAGGTAAGACTTTGGGTCTTTAGGGTACTATTAATACATATTTATCTTAATGTAATCCTTATGTTCTGATTACCACAATTTGACAGTAGATAATGCAACTCTCAATCCCCTTTACATGTGTGGATCACATGCTTTAACAATCTCATTAACATTTTGTGACATTCGAGACAGAAGGAAATATATTTGTACACTACTAGAAAAATCCCTACAAAATAATTTTTGTTGGATGGCTACAGTAGCTTATCGTACATTATTAAATCTGCTGTCCCTTCCTGCTTCCCTCCATCAAAAACAAAAACAAAAATGTTTCTGATTTTTGCATGAAGATAACATCATTAAGCTCTAAATAAAGGACGCCACTGTAAAGCTTCTGATATTGAAATTTAGAGAAGTTAAATTTTAAGGTGGAAAACAATAGAAACTGAAGAATGAGAAACTTGAGTAGAACAGAGTAACTATTTTGTTTATGAACAGCGAGGCTTAAGTATGACTAAATTAGGAACATAAACAGTAAACATAGTATAAGAACAGAGAGAGGAATTATTTTATTTCTCTAATGCTGATTGATTTGTTCAGCTTACAATTTAAAGGCAGAATTGGTTCTACTTATGGAAACCAAATCTGCAAGATTACAGGAAAATTAAACACCTAATATCTGATCAGATATCAATCAGATACTGATGCAGATTTATTACAATTCTAATTAAAGAAAAGAGGGAAACTAGGAGAGGAAATAGGGAACAATATCACAACATTAAATGGACCAAATCAGACCATATCATATTGCAACACCCCCCCTCAAGTTGGTGCATAGATATCTATCATGCCCAACTTGCTTACAAGGAATTCAAAGTTGTTTCTAAACAGTCCTTTAGTAAGGATTTCTGCCACTTGCTGTGAGGTAGGAACAAATGGCATGCAAACTGATCCATTTTCTATCCTTTCTTTGATGAAATGTCGATCAATCTCCACATGCTTGGTTCTGTCATGTTGTACTGGATTTTGAGCAATGCTGATTGCAGCCTTGTTATCACAGTACAGCTTCATTGGAAGTGTGATAGCCATTCCTAGCTCTTCAAGGGACACTTTTTAACCACACCATCTCGCAAATACCTTGTGCCATTGACCTGTACTTCGCTTCTGCACTACTTCTAGCAACCACACTTTGCTTTTTGCTTCGCCAAGTAACAAGATTACCCCATACAAAGGTGCAGTACCTTGATGTTGATCCCCTATTCGTGATTGAGCCAGCCCAATCAGCATCAGTGTATGCTTCAATAGATTGCTGAGTATTTTTACTGAACAACAACCCTTTCCCTGGAGTACTCTTCAAGTACCTTAGGATTCTATAAACAGCATCAAGATGTTGTTCATATGGAGAGTGCATAAATTGACTTACAAGACTTACTGAGAATGCAATATCTGGCCTTGTGTGAGACAAGTATATAAGTTTCCCAACTAGTCTTTGGTAGCGTGTAGTGTCCACAGGATCCCCTTCCTTGCCATCTCCAAGTTTTTTATTTGGGTCTATGGGTGTCTCGGCCGGTCTACATCCACTCATGCCAGTCTCTTCCAGGAGGTCCAGGATATATTTTCTTTGTGAGATGACAATTCATTTTCTAGATCTTGCAACTTCCATTCCAAGGAAATACCTTAACGACCCCAAATCTTTTATTTCAAATTCTGCAGAGGGAGTTTCTTTGAGCTTCTTCGTCTCTTGAAAGTCATTTCCTATAAGGATAATATCATCCACATAGACAATAAGAACAACAATCTTTCCTTCATTTGATTTTTTCACAAACATTGTATAATCTGTCTGTCCTTGGAAGTAACCTTGCCCCTTGACAAACTGAGTGAATCTCTCGAACCAGGCCCTAGGGGATTGTTTTAGTCCATACAGGGCCTTCTTCAACTTGCATACCTTTGGATAGCACCCTTTAGGAACGCATTCTTCACATCTAGCTGTTGTAAGGGCCAATCAAAGTTTGCCGCTAGAGAGAGGAGAACTCTAATGGTGTTGAGCTTTGCCACTGGCGCGAAGATTTCGGAGTAGTCAATCCCATGAGTTTGGGTGTAGCCCTTGGCAACCAGCCGGGCTTTATATCTTTCAAGGGTGTCGTCAGAGTTATACTTGATGGTGAACACCCACTTGCATCCCACTGTTTTTTTCCCTTTTGGTAGCTCTACCATCTCCCATGTCTGATTTTTTTCAAGAGCCTTCATTTCTTCTAAAACAGCCCCCTTCCACTCGGGAACCTTTAGAGCATCCTGTATATTGTTTGGAATCTCCCTACTTGACAACTGTGACGTAAAAGCTCGAAAGGAAGGTGAGAGTTTTTCATGACACAAAGTTAGATAGAGGGTGTTTGGTACATGACCTTACACCTTTTCGAATTGCAATGGGAAGATCAGAATCATCAACAGTTTCAGTATTATCAATAATTTCAGGAATTGTTTTACCTTGTGGGTCCTCGGGTTCTTGGTAATGCAAGAGTTGTTCTTTGGACTCAGTTTTTTTGTCCCTTTTTTTCCTTGAGAAGACAATATCAAAGGGTTTTTTTCCTTTCTCAATTCTGCCTGTTTCTAAAGATTCAATGTTTCCTTCATCTTGTCCAATGTTGTCTTCACAAATTTTTTGATTACAGCATTCAGTTTCATGGCCATGCCCAAAGGTATTTAGGCACACAATTTTGAAAGAGAAGAGACCGAGCCACTTCCAACAAATGCTTATTTTTTCTTTCAGCCACCCCATTTTGTTGGGGTGTGTTTACACAAGAACTTTGATGCACAATACCATTTTCTAGTAAAAAACCGTTTAAGTTCTTGTTAAAAAATTCTTTTCCATTATCACTTCGAAATATTTGGACCCTTTTTTGAAATTGAGTTGTCACCATTTGAAAAAAAAGCTTTACAATAGACTCAACTTCAGATTTTTCTTTCATCAAATACACCCATGTAGTCCTAGTATGGTCATCAATAAAGGTGACAAACCACCGTTTACCTGAAGGTGTTGGATGCCTACTTGGACCCCAAACATCACTATGGATGATTGAGAAGGGGCTGGATGATTTGTATGATTGAGAGAGGTAAGGAGAACGATGATGCTTAGCCAATTGACATGTTTCACAAGTAAAGGAAGACAAATTCTTATTATTGAAAAAATTAGGAAACAAATGTTTTATATAATTGAAACTAGGATGGCCTAACCTATAGTGCCATAACATTACTTCATTTTCTTTAGAAATAAGGCTAGAATAAAGGCAGTAGCTTTGACTTTGTCTTCCCAAGTCCTTGTCAGCTTCAAACAAATATAGTCCATCAATTTCTCTAGCATTGCCAATCATCCTCCCCGAATTCAATTCCTGAAATTTACAACTAGAAGGATCAAATATGGCACGACAATTTAAATCAAGAGTAATTTTGCTCACAGAAAGCAAATTGCAAGACAAATTAAGTACATGAAGGACATTATGTAAGGTTAAGGAGGATGATAGAGGGATGGATCCTATGCCAGCAATTGCAGAAAAGGAACCATCTGCAACCTTTATTTTTTGGTTACCTGCACAAGGACTATAGGAAGATAAGAGTTTTGAACAGTCTGTCATATGGTCAGTAGCCCCAGAATCTATGATCCATAGAGGTTTTAAGATATTGTCACTATGACAGAGGGAAGCAATAGGATGAGTACCTTTTTGGGCCAAAGAGCAAGAAGGATTAGTTGTCAATTTGGGAGAACGAAGCTTGTGTAGGTGCTCCAATTGTTCCTTAGTGAAAGGGAATGTCTCAGCCGAAGATGAAGACTCCTTGACTTCCTCGGTAGTAGTCTGAAAAGCACTTCCCTCTCTGTTGAATTTCTTTTTGAAGTTTGCTGGTTTTCCATGAAGTTTCCAGCAAGTTTCTTTTGTATGCCGTGCCTTTTTACAATGTTCACACCATGGTTTTTTTCTTCTGTCTCCATCAGAATCAAACCCTTTTGTAGAAAGGGCTGATCCTTCTATTGGTGGGGTGAGGGATGATTCCGGAGCATGTAGCATCACCCTTCTTCTGGCCTCCTCACGTCTAACTTCAGAAAACACTTCTCGGATGGAAGGCAGAGGTTTTCGAGCAAGGATCCTTCCCCTTACTTCATCCAAGCTTCGATCCAAGCCAGCCAGGAACATATACGCTCAGTCATTCTCCTCCCTTTTTATGAATCGTGCAGCATCTTTGGGGTTCTCCCAATCTTCTTCATAACATTGATCCAACTATTGCCATAAGGTTAGCAGCAGATTGTAGTAGATGGTGACATCCTGGCCTCCTTTCTTGGACTTCCAAAGTCGGGTTTTCAGGTCATAGATTTGAGAGGAATTCTCCAAATCCGAGTAGCAGTCTTTCACAGCTTCCCAGACTTCTTGGGCAGTTGATAAGAAAAGATAAGGCTTTCCAATAAAAGGTTCCATGGAGTTAATCATCCATGACATGAATAAGAGAGTTCTCAGCCTTCCACTTCTTCCATGTGGGGTCATCTTTTTCTGGTTGCTTGATTTCTCCAGTCAAATAGCCCAACCTGCTTCTCCCTTCCATTGTCAGCTTCACAGATTGAGCCCACTCAAGGTAATTTTTACCATTCAGTTTGTGCACCATGAGTTGGAGGTTCAGGGCTTGGGATTGGTTATCAATCACACAGGGTTGGGACTCCGCTCTGTCATTCTTCGGCGGGACAGTCTCCTCGGTCTCATTACGTTCTTCCCAGTGTTATCGATGGCGGATGGCGGCCGGCCAAAAATCCGCCATACATTATAGCGGATGGCGATGCGGCCATATGGCGGATGCCATGACGGACAAAAAAAATTATATATATATGTATATATATATATAACAAAAATTGCAAAAATAAATATAAAATCCAAAACACTAACAACATATGAAGAACCATAAACTAAATTGATAGAAAATATCATATAAGTCTCATAATACCTATCATAGACTACTAAGTACTAACAAGGTTGATAAAATAACAAGGTTCAAGACTACTAACAAGACGGAAGAAGTTGGAGAGGGCTCGTGAAGCTTCAGAAGAAGCTGGTTCGCCTGCCATTTTCGAAAATGACTGAAAAAAGGAGAAAAGAAGAAGTTAGTTGCTGGTCGCCGGTCAAAGGTTGGCTGCCGGAGGTTGGTGGTCGTCGGATGGTGGTCGCCCGACAGTGGGTGTCACCGGAGGGAGGTGGTCAGAGAAGAAAGTGTGAAATGGGAGGAAGAGAAGGGGTTCTTCTGCTCTAGGGTTTTGTTTGGGATAAAATGAAGGGATGGAAGTCTGATTTAGTGAAATTAGGGTTTTTACCCATTTTGGGCTGGGTCAGGTCGCACAACCCAGAAAGATGGGTCAGTTTTTTCTAAAAAAAAACCCAAAAAACCCGCTTTTTCCGCCATGGCAGGCGATTCCGCCATAACTGCCAGCCGCCATGGACCGCCACGTGAAACCCGCCACGCCACCGCCTCCGAATGGCGGTTCCTTCAAATCCCGCCACCGCTTTCTGCCATGGCGCCGCCATGGCCGCTATTTGACAACACTGGTTCTTCCTCGCTGCTGGTGGAGGATCTTGAGCTAGCTCCGGTCATCGCCGTTTTAACCATTTGGAGAGGACAAGGTTTAGAGCTCGAATACCATATAAGAACAGAGAGAGGAATTATTTTATTTCTCTAATGCTGATTGATTTGTACAGTTTACAATTTAAAGGCAGAATTGGTTCTACTTATGGAAACCAAATCTGCAAGATTACAGGAAAATTAAACACCTAATATCTGATCAGATATCAATCCGATACTGATGCAGATTTATTATAATTCTAATTAAAGAAAAGAGGGAAACTAGGAGAGGAAATAGGGAACAATATCACAACATTAAATGAACCAAATCAGACCATATCATATTGCAACACATAGAATTAATTCATAGTTATTTGTTATGTCATGATTGAAGCCATTTGATGAGCTTGATGATCATTATCATAATGCTATGGTTTACACTGCAATTGATGGCTAAGTTGTGTTGTTATGAAGAAGAAAAATTTGACAGAACACTTTTTTTGCTTACCCTTCTTTTTTGTTGATAAAAGAAGAAACCTATTAAGATGAAGATAAAAAATATTACAATGAGAAGGGAGGATAAGGAGCCCTCCTTAAGAAAAGAAGGAAACAGAAAACAACCTGTAAAAAGAGAAAATCTAAGGATCAAACTGTCCAATCCCTCATAATATCAGTTGTAGATATTCCTTTAAAAAGGTTATGTGCTTTATACTAAATGGAAGCCTCGATTTTTCCTACCTTTTGATTGTACAATGTGAGTTAATACTCATGATTGTCAAACTCCTATTTAACTCCTAAACTCATGATTCTCAGAATCTAGGCCACAAAAACAAGTTAAATCATATATAAACTTTATTTTTTAAGTAAAACATGCATGAGTTCAATTTTTTTTTTAAAGAATCAGTGAACTTTCAATTCTACTTGCGCATTTATTATGAGCCTGAATTTATACATTGTTTTGCCCTCAAATTGCATAATTTTAGCGAATATTCTTGGTGACTTGAGCTGATTTGCCTATATTCTGCAATACATATATTGGGCTTATATTATAAAGCTAATTTTATATTTTCACTATTTTGTTTTTGTTTTATTAAACTACAAAATAATGGAAGTGATGGGCTAAGTATAATGTAATAGTTGGGTCAAGTATTAAGTTATGTTTATACTTTATTACTTTCATTTAATTTGTTATGGAGTTGGAATGTTGAATATTAATTACGGATAAGCTATTTGTTAGGCTACTAGGATATGCTTTTTAAATAATATTATAATTTGGGTTTACTAGGGCTCCATGAGTTTACCTAAAATCTCGAGTTTGACAACCTTGGTTAAACTACAATTTTTCAAGAGAAATTGATTTTCGTTTCTGACTTTTGCTTTTTTATTTCAACTACAATTTCAGGTGCTAGTAAACCTTATGAAGCTATATTTGTGTCATCAAAAGCTAAGAACGGTGACGCATGTAATCCACTAATTGTGATCCTTCACGGGGGACCACACTCTGTCTCATCGACTGGCTTTTCGAAGTCACTGGCTTTTCTTTCTTCACTTGGATATAACTTGTTGATTGTAAACTACAGGTAAAGGATATCCCCCTTGATGTCCAAGCGTTTAGTCAAAGCCTGACTTTTGAATTCATAATAAGTTTTTTTATGCATTCCCTCGTATTCTTGTTGAGACTTTACAAAGTGTTTGTTCAAGAGATGGATTCTTATACTCACACTGATGCTGATACAGATCAGTGATCAGGAGATTTTTTTTTTTTTTGGTAAAAAGTGCTAGGAGATTTAGTGTACAATAAGACTCGTAATCTGGGACTTGGGTCGGGTCTATAAATTTAGTATACACTAGTAATCAGGGGCTTGGGTGAGGTTTATAAATTTATGTGGGGTAGACCTGGAGTTATGAGAGCCTTTGCTCAGTTACCACAAGTAACAATTCTCAATACCCTATCGCTTACTCTATTCCCCTATTTATTTAGCTGAACCCTCTAATTTAACTATTACAATTTTTCTTATTCGTAACTGGGTTGTACCCTAACATGACCACCCTCTAAAATAACCTTGTCCTCAAGGTTGGAAACTAGAAATGGGGAAGGAATGGAATATAATCTCCCAAGCTCAGACATTTGAAACTGTTCTACAAAGTAGCCAGCAGTCCCTTGTCTTCTTGCATGATTGAATTTCTGACTTTAGCCTAAAGTTCCAATAGACTTGGGCTTGACCCGTCCAATAAGAAGCCCATTTTTTATAGTTCCAATTCTGCCCATTTTCATACTACCCTTCGCTGAAGCTTTTGGTTTGGGTTTGGGATGCGGTCATCCACTCTGCCTGTAACATCCTAAAAAAAATTAGTTTAATTTATTTAGATAAAGGGATTAAGTCATTAGATGGTGTAATATGATTATTTTGGTGTTAAGGGACTTAGAAAAGGATTTAAAATTAATATTCCGACCTTTAGCACGGAGCACGCCCTTGATCGTGGGGAGAACGATCGTGCTCAGTTCGAAATGAACACACTCTTTCTAAAATTCTCACTTTTAGCACGAGGTCGCGTCGAAAACTCACTCCGTGCAAGGAGCACCACCGTACTCAGGATCAGGATAGTGGAAAACGTGAGTTTCATGAAGGGAAGCGTGAGAAGGCCTTTATAATGGTATTTTGGCACTTTAAGGCCATTTTTTACAAACCCTATTTTTACAAACACTGATAGAACTGTCGTGGTGAACCTTAAAGCTTGAAGGGAGCAATTCATGAAGGAGAAAGGGGCTAGGAAGCAAAGAGTTTCTAGAGTAATGAATGAGAAACTAGCAGGAAGGTGACTCTAAGAAGCGTAGCTTTTTAGAGGTCTTCAAGAGATGAGTAAAAACGACCTTCTCGTACCCTTCCATGGTGCAATGAGTCTGGGTTTTTTTTTATACCAAGAACGCATTTGATGTCAAATTAAGTGTAAATTGATGTGTTCTATGTGATGCGTGTTTCTTGGTATGAATATTTGAATTATTGACATGTATTAACTCCAGTGCCATTGTATGTAATTTGGAAATATCTGCATTTTGAGGGGATATCGAATTATGTGAAATATCTATGTTGTGAGGGGATATCAAATATATGAGCAATATCTCCATTGTGACGAGATATAGAACAATTAGGAAATACCGCCATGACAGTGGGGTATCGAAATGTTGTGTAATATCTCCTTTAGAAGGGAATATTGAATACAAGAGTAATACCACCATCCTAGATGGGGTATCGAATATATGAGTAATATCCCTACCTAGGAATGAGATATCAAATGAGTAATATCACCATATGAAATGGGTTATCGAACAATGAGTAATATCGCCATATGAAATGGGATATTGAATGACTCCTCAAGGAAAAGAGTAGGCAATTGGATGCCATTTCATGTGTGCTTGTACCTTATTTATCATTATCATATGATTTGGTGACTTACTTTCATGAATGTTGTAATGTATGAAATTTCTTTTGTTGTCATATGTTATACCGCATAAATTATTGCTAAATATTTGTAAATGCTATTTTATAACTTAGCAGATACCATGGATGATTTTTCGGTTTACCGTGCTGGCTGAGAACAACACTCTTGCGAACTTTTTTATAACTTTGTTTTTATTCACTGAGATTATCATCTCATTAGTAGTGTTGTTTTCATAGCCTAACGAAGACATCGTTGCGACTAATGAGTCTTGAAGATTCATCATCTCATTAGTCTGTTAGTTTTAGTCTTGGTCAGTATTTAAATAATGTGCCCTTTTGGGCAAAGACCACGATTATTGTCGGGGATACTAATGTAACAAAGGGCGTTACATTTTGGGTATCAGAGCAGCTCAATCCTAAATTGGACTATAGTAGTGGGGCTCTTTCTAAAATCAAAACATGGACGCATAGGATATTTTTTTAGAATTATAAATATTGCATGCTATTCTCTTGAATGTTGGACTTGATCAACCCAACGTTTGATTGGTGGCATGAAGATTTATGGCGACTAATAGGCGTAGGGCAAACGTGAATGACGCACTTGCAGCAGCTTTGGACCGGATGGCCACAGTTATGCAAGCGTACTAGCATAGACGGAAGCTATCCGTCAAATGAGGGAAAATGGGCGCGCACCTGATGTTGGAGCGGTGGCAGCCCAAGACCCTAAGTAGGGGTTATCTGAGTTCTGTAAGAACGATCTATAGTCTTTTCGTGGCAGTTCAGACCCTATTAAGGCAGAAGAATGTCTTCAGAAACTAGAGAAGATATTCATGGTGATGCGGTGTTATGAGGCTTAGAAGGTAGCTTTTGCCATTTACATGCTGGAGTCCGATGCAGAACATCGGTGGAATTGCGCTAGAGGCGGTTTGCTAGCTCAGGGAGTCCCTATCGCTTGGGACATGTTCAAGGAAGTTTTCTTCGAGAAGTATTTTCCTCATATTGTTCGTATTCAGAAAGGAGAAAAATTCCTTCGGCTTCGCTAGGGAGACGTGTCTGTTTCGGAGTATGTGGCTAAGTTTGAAAGCTTAGCATGATTTTCACGTTATCTAAGTGACAACCCACATGATGATTGGAAGGCCATCAAGTTTGAGCAGGGACTGAAATCGAAGTTGCAGAGTTCTTTTGGTATTTTGGAGATTCGGGCCTACCCCACCTTGGTTAATGTGTCGGGTAGCCGAATAGAAGATGCAAGTGCTGACAGCATAGAAGCCTAAGGAGAAGACTAGCTTTGAGGGAAGGAAATTTCAGAGTAGAGATGGCAAGTTCCAGAAGAGCCTTGGACCTGTGTCCACAATCACTAAGGGCAAACAGGTGCAAGGAGCTCCGACAGACAACAGACAAGAGTAATGGATGCTACAAGTGTGGGTTTAAGCATGGAGATCAAGGGTGCCCGGTGGTACGGATTACTTGCCATGAGTGTGCCAATGTGGGACATTTTTTGCGAGGTGTTGCAAGAGTTGGGGACAACCTCAACCAAGGCCGCAGAACCAAGAGAGAGTCTTTACGCTCCAAGGAGAACGGGTGAAGGAGTCAGATGGTCTGATTCAAGGTATGAGTTTTATTAAAAAGAGAAAAGTCATTATTGTTTGATTCAGGAGTGACTCATTCATTTATATCTCTTGATTGTATGAAAAGGCTAAATTTGTCTGTTTCTAAACTGCTTTTCGATTTGTGTGTTTCTACCCCTGCGGAAGTGACTGAAGGTGGGACAGTTTGTGAGGTGTCGCAAGAGGAAGCAACCAACTTCATATAATATCCTGTCAATCCTAGGAAACTCCTCACTTCACACACTGACTTAGGTTGCTCCCATCTTAACAACACGTCAACCTTACGAGAGTCAATTGCTACACCACTCTTAGAGATGGTATGTTCTAAAAACTTTACCTCATCAAGCCAAGGCTCACGCTTTTCTTGCTTGGCGTACAAGCGTTCATCCCTCAAGATTTGCCACATAAACCTCAAATGTTCCTCATGCTCCTCAGGAATCCTAGAGTATTTCAAAATACCATCCATGAACACCACCACAAAATATCCGAGAAAGGCCTAAGGATCCGATTCATGTAGTTCATGATAACGGCTGGAGCATTAGTCACACCAAAAGGCATCATAACAAACTCATAATGCTCATACCTTGTCCTAAAGGTTGTCTTATGGATGTCCTCATTCTTGACTCTAATTTGATGGTACTTCGACCATGAATCTATCTTAGAGAACACTGACACACCCTCACTTATCCTAGATCCGTTGGGCCACCCGCAGATGTCCAGTCCTGCAAACTTCACGCTCCAGATGTCCAATCCTGGGCATGAGGGGACTGTGTTGGAGTCCCACATTGGATAAGGGGCAAAGCACATTTAACTTGGTATCGGAGCCGGATTTTGCATGCAATACGGGAGTTGGACCCAGGCCCATGCTACGCGTGAGGGCGGGTACTGAAGTTGCATTTGTGTCTCACATTGGCAAGGTTCCTGAGCTGTGCAATGCTTATATATACTTGAGCACCCTCATCCTTTAAGCTAGCTTTTGGGGTTGAGTTAGGCCCAAACCCAAATTCTAAGATGGTATCAGAACTATCCTAGAATCCTAGATTCATTGTTAGGTCACCTACCATATTTTGCACGCACCAAGCCTAATAGTGCTGAGCGTGAGGGGGTGTATTGGAAAAACCCAAGTCCCACATTGACCAGAGATAGTATCTAATAAGAGCTTATAAATAATGGGCAATCCTCATCCTATGAGCTAGCTTTTGGGATTGAGTTAGGCCCAAAATCTAATATGGTATCAGACCCTATCCTAGATCCGTTGGGCCACCCGCAGAGGTCCGGTCCTGCAAACTTCACGCTCTAGATGTCCAGTCCTGGGTGTGAGGGGGGTGTGTTGGAGTCCCACATTAGATAGTGATATGGCCTAAAGAGTGTCTATAAATAGTGCTGAGCGTGAGGGGGTGTATTGGAAAAAACCCAAGTCCCACATTGACTAGACATAGTATCTAATAAGAGCTTATAAGTAATGGGCAATCCTCATCCTATGAGCTAGCTTTTGGGATTGAGTTAGGCCCCAAATCTAATATCATTTATCGTAGGCAATTGATATTTATTCTTAATGGTTACCTTATTCAATTGCCTATAATCCACACACAACCTCGTACTCTCGTCCTTTTTCTTTACTAAATGTATCGACGTTGCCTAAGGTGACACACTAGGCCAGATGAATCCCTTCTCTAACAACTTCTCTAACTGTTTCTTAAGCTCACTCAACTCTAGAGGTGTCATCCTATATGGTGCTACAAATACCGGTCCACTCTTCGGCACTAGATCTATGCTAAACTCAACTTCCCTATTCGGAGGTAAGCTAGAGACCTCCTTAAGAAAAACATCTTGAAACTCGCACACTACAGGTATAGCCGCCACATCACCGTCAGCCTCTATCTTAGCAAAAAATAAGAGTATTTATCCTTAAGCCCCCTTAACTATGCACTTATGACATGAAACATTAATTGCAAAAGAATTGGACAGAGAAGAATCAATAGACATTAGCTGCTTTGTAATGAAGAAAGTTTTAGCAGAACAGTTCATAACAACATGATTTGAAGGCAACCAATCCATACCAAGAATGACATCTATGTTCTGCATCAGACTCTAGCATGTAAGACGCAAAATCTACCTTCTAAGCCTCAGAACACCGCATGACCATGAATATCTTCTCTAGTTTCTGAAGACAATTTTCCGCCTCAATAGGGTCTAAATTGTCACAGAAAGACGGTGGATCCTTCTTACAGAACTTAGATAACCCCATATATTGAGGATCTTGGGCTCTCGACATTGGGTGCACCCCCATTTTCCCTCATCTGACGGATGACTTCCATCGCCATCCGGTCCAAAGTTGCTGCAAGTGCGTCATTGCGTTTGCCCCACGCCCATTAGTCGCCATAAATTTGCATGCCACCAATCAAACACTGGTTTAATCAGGTCCAACGTTCAAAAGAATAGCATGCAATATTTATAACTCTAACAAGCATTATATGGACCGATGTTTTAATTTCAGAAAAAACCCTACTACCATAGTCCAATTTAGGATTGAACTGCTCTAATACAAAAAATGTAATGCAAGGCGTTACATTAGTGTCCCATACAAAATAATATGAAAAATCTTTAAAACTTTTAGTAAAACATGAAGCTCCAAATAAAATTTTCACGTGAAGCTCCAAATATATATTTGTTTGAAAATACCTCAATAAATTAATAACAAATAATGTTAAGAAAATCCTTACATAATAAGATCCATTGTCTCGAAACTGGGTGTCTAATAAAAGAATTAAATCCCCAACAATAAACGCGGTCTTTGCCTGAAAGGGTACCTTAATGAGATTATGAATCTTCAAGACTCCTCGGTCCCAATGATGTCTTTGCTAGGCTCCGAAAATAACACTATAATGAGATGATATTCCCAATGAATAAAAACAAAGTTATAAAACAGTTCATAAGAGTGTTGTTCTCGTCGGCACGATAAATCGGAAAATTATCCATGGTATTACTAAGTTATAAAATAGCATTTACATATGTTTACACAGCATAGCATATGACAAAAAAGAAATTCCACTCATTACAACATTCACGAAAATAAGTCACCAAATCATATGATAATAATAAACAAGGTATAAGCACACATGCAATGGCATCCCATTGCCTACTCCTTTCCTTAAGGAGTCATTCCATATCCCATTTCATATGGTCGTATTATTCATTGTTCGATATCCTATTTCAACCAGCTACAGGTAAGTCCCCTTCTGAACCTAATAGTCACAATGAGTCCTCTGAGTTAGACGTCCCCATAGCGCTTGGGAAATGTATTAGATCTTGTACTAAGCATCCTTTGTCTAAATTTTTGTCATATTCAAATTTGTCTTCCTCTTTTGCTGCATTTACCTCAGTTGTCTAGTACAAAAGTTCCAAAAAATATAGAGGAAGCTCTAAAAATTCCAAAGTGGAAGGAAGCTATTCTTGAGGAGATGAGAGCTCTTTAGAAGAACAATACTTGAAGTGTTATGACCTCACCAGCTGGAAAAAAACACCGTGGGTTGCAAATGGGTTTTCACTGTGTGTGAAGTATAATTCAGATGGATCGGTGGAAAGGTAAAAGGCATGCTTGGTGGCCAAGGGGTTTACTCAGACCTATGGCATAGACTACTCATAGACGTTTGCTCCTGTTGCAAAGTTAAACACTATCAGGATTCTCTTATCTCTTGTTGCCAACTTAGATTGGCCTCTGCACCAACGGGATGTGAAGAATGCCTTCCTCAATGGTGACCTAGAAGAAGAGGTATACATGGATGACCCTCCAGGATTTGAAGAAAAATTTGGGTCAAATGTGTGTAAATTGAAGAAGTCACTCTATTGCCTCAAATAGTCTCCGAGAGCGTGGTTTGAAAGGTTCACCCAGTCAATTAAGAAACAAGGATACAGTCAAGGACAGGTTGATCACACCCTATTCACAAAATTTTCCTCTGATGGGAAGATTGTTGCGCTAATTGTCTATGTTGATGACATTGTTCTTACTGGGAACGATGTAATAGGAATGGGAAAGCTGAAGAAAAATTTGGTAACATAGTTTGAAATCAAGGGTTTGGGAGCATTGAGATATTTCGTTAGCATGGAGGTTGCCCGATCAAAGAAGGGAATTGTGGTTTCCCAACATAAGTACATTCTAGACCTTTTGAAGGAAATTGGAATGAGTGGGCCGATACCCCTATTGACCCAAATGTGAAACTTTTGGAGAAAAGACATGTCCCTGTTGATATTGTGAGATACCATAGATTAGTTGACAAACTAATCTGCCTTTCTCATACCAAACCTGGCATTACTTTTTTAGTGAGTGTTGTAAGCCAGTTTATGCACTCTCCATACGAAGAACATCTTGGGGCAGTCTACAGAATTTTGAGGTACTTGAAGACCAATCCTGGGAAAGGTTTGTACTTTAGAAAAACCAGTGAGAGGAATTTTGCTATTTTTAGTGATGCAGACTGTGAAGGATCAGTCACCGACAGAAGTAGTGTAGAGGCTGAATTTAGAGCAATGGCTCAAATAATTTGTGAAGGGTTGTGGATCTACAGGGTCTTGCAGGAACTCAAGATGAAGGTTGACCTTCCATTGAAGTTGTACTGTGACAACAAGGCAGCAATAAGCATAGCTCGCAATCCCGTCCAGCATGATAGAACCAACACGTTGAGATTGATCACCACTTTGATAAAAGAAAAGTTAGATGCTGGAATTATCTGCCTACCTTTTGTAACCTTCAACCAACAAACAAATGATATTCTGACCAAGAGCCTAGCAAGACCCGTTTTTGAACATTTGATAAGCAAGTTGGGCATGATATCTATCTATGAACCAACTTGATGGGGGTGTAGGAGAATCAGAAAATATCTCTGATTTTATACTCTTTGTTATTCCATCTTTATTACTCTGATATTACTTTAATTTTCTCTTTATTTCCTTCCTTAATTATAGGAAAAGTCTTTATTGTAATCTCTCTATATAAGCAGTCTTAGACTGATGAATAAAATCATAACAACATTTTACCATATGTTTTTCTACAATTTTGAAGTTCATATATCAGCTTATGTTTTTCTGCTTTTTCAATTATTTTTACTTAAAAATGTCATATTTTTATTGACCATGTATTTTACGATTCATAATAAGATTTGATTCAAGATTCGAATCTCGATTCGATAACACCTTTGCCCTGACACATATCTCTTAGGGAAACCTCCTTGAAAAGACCATGTTCTAAGCACCAAATAAAAGGCAATCACCTAATTTAATCCTAAACCAGCTTCTAATCCAATCAAATCTCCTTAAAGATATGACACCAATGTAGTGTAGATTGCACGTTGCCACAAAGACTTACTTCTTTACTTCTACCAACCATTAAAGCTCGTCATAAAAAATTTAGGGCACAAAACAGCATTCAACAGAAACGATAAACAATGAATTCCCTAAAGAAACATTAGCAGAACAATGTAAGAGTAGATGAGGGACTGATTCTGAGCTTGCATCACACATGAACCTACAACAGGTCCTTGGTATTATTTGTACTACGCACTGCGGTACAAATAAAGTACTTGACCTTAGAGGATACATTGGACTTCCATTGCGGTTTATCACGATGGAAGGTAACTCTATTCAATGAATGAGTCAGAAATTGGTAAAAAAAAATATATTAATGAAAACACCCTAGGAAGATCAGTAGACCAAATCCTTTTATCTGGACTGGAGGACAAAAGAAGAGTCATGCAGGCACAAAAGAGACTCAAATTCTGAAAATTCCCTATCATTTAACTTGACGAGGTTCCAAAGTAAATCGCCATAACCATTTTACAATGTTTTAGACATCAAATTACCAAGATCCAAACCCCCTTTCTTTTTTCACTTGTTCATTTATTATCACATAAGCATTTTAAGTTTTGAATCCTCCCCAATATTATGGCATAGTCAATCCCGCATAGTGGCCAACTCTAAAAATGCTATAGCAGTATAGCAGATAGTGGGATGGCCACTATACCGAAGATAGTAGATGCAATGTAAATAATTTACAATCAACGTATAAGTGCACAAAAATCAGTATGAAATAGTCTGAAATAATTTATAGTCCACGTATAAATGCACAAAAATCACTATGATTGTCTAACCACTAACCAATCGAAAAAAGATGAGGTGGACCAGGGATTTCACCCCTTATCACATTAGCGGCCACAATGCCTTCTATTGGTCATTGGACCATGGTTAGCCCACGATCTTGGCTGCTCCTCCCTCTACACGTAAACGTGATATGATGTGCCAGCCACAGTGGCCAGCTGCTGAGATGTACCGCTATGATGCTGCTATAGCGCGCTATTGACTACCTTGCATTATGGTTGTGGTTGGCATAGGTGTTGAGATTATAGATTTTAGGTAGAAAAGGAACAAAGAGATAGAGTATACTTCGAATAATAATATTAGATTGATATGGTGTGACCCCATACCCTAGCCTAATGCTCCTATTTATATTAATAACTAGGACAAGTATTTGTACTATTAGTACAAGTCCAAACACACTAACAATAAAAACTACCCCGGATATTCTAACAATAAATTTGTTATACCAAATGCTTTTATTTATAAAAGAATTATATTGCCATTTGCCAACACTACAATGAGATAGCAAGTGATCCTACATGGCATAAAGTCTCTTTAGATATCCAATTATGCTTGAAAAATGTCTAGTGCTAGTCTTTTTCAAGGTTTCTTACTTGTTAATATTTCTCAGAGGCTCATTAGGATTTGGTGAGGAAGCTTTGCAATCTCTTCTAGGGAAAGTTGGTTCTCAGGTACTTATTGGTTATTTACTTCTAATTTCTAAATTTATAATTGGTTTTCTGATAGCAGCTCTACTTGGTAAGCAAGTTCCAAAACTATTGGATCTTGATATTAGTTTGTTATGTGCAGGATGTTAATGATGTACTCACTGCCATTGATCATGTAATTAACTTGGGGCTTGCCAATCCATCAAAGATTGCATTGTTAGGTGGTTCCCATGGTGGCTTTCTGACAACCCACTTGATTGGCCAGGTGCTTTAAGTCAACATATTGTCATACACATGCTTCTATAGAATTTTTTTATTTCATCATTTTTGTGAATTGTAACTCTAATTTATTGGGACACTTGAGCCTTGAATTTATTCTCAAGATAACTTAAACTGGCCTTTGCACATAATTATTTATGCTGAAGGTTGCGTGATCACGGATTTAGTAGTTTATGTTGTTGAGGGCTGCTTACCTATTTTTAGAAGAAACTGTTTTTCTTATTGTTTGATTTATTTTATTATAATAATAGTAATAATAATAATAATAATTTACTATTATTATGTCACACATGCACCTGTAGATGTCTTTAACTGAAGACTAGCCTGAACATTTTCAACACACTGGTATCATGTGCTTTGCAATTTTGGTGAACTATCATATTAACTAAACTTTATAAGCAATGTTAAACTGTAGATGCAATTTGCAGTCTGATTGGATTTAGAAGTAACTTTAACGGTAGAAAAATATTTAAGCAAATTTTTTTTAATGCATACTGCATACATAATCCGATAATATAAAAAAGAAATGATGTATCGAGTTGAAGTTTATATACAAATCTCACCAAGGTTTACATGATAAATATTCACTTTAATATTGGTGGAACTTTGTCTATTCGATAATTCTGGTGTAATTTTGATCCTTGCTGTAAAAAAAAAACAACTTTATTTAGAGTGTAGATTATGGCAATTGTTTTAAAATTGTTCACAGTTTTATCATGTCTTTCTAATTGCTGTAGGCACCAGACAAGTTTGTTGCGGCAGCTGCTAGAAATCCTGTTTGTAACCTTGCACTGATGGTTGGTACAACTGATATCCCTGATTGGTGCTATGTAGAGACCTTTGGCACCATGGGCAGCCAGAGGTTTACTGAAGCACCGTCATTAGAGGATCTCACTCTATTTTATAGCAAGTCTCCTATTTCACATGTCTCGAAGGTCTGTACACCAAAATAAGCTTTTCAATAATTGAAGTGCACTGGAGTTTTTTGGTGTTTTTAAGCACTTGAGAAATATGAAATTGCAAAACCATTTACAACAATAATCCCTACATGCCGGTATTGGAGGTCTAATATTTTGAGTGAACTTGATTAACGGTTAGGATTGTTAAAATAATTGGGCCTAACTCCACTCTAAAAGCTAGCTCATAGAGGGAGGGATGCCCAAGTTATTATAAATGGTTCTAGGCTCATATACTCAACCAATGTGCGACTTAGACACTCAATACACCCCCCTCACGTCCAGGACTGGACATGGAGTGTGAAGTTTGCAAGACTGGACATCTGCGGGTGGCCCAACATCGTGGGAGGCTCTGATACCATGTTAGAATAATTGGGCCTAACTCCACTCTAAAAGCTAGCTCATAGAGGGAGGGATGCCCAAGTTATTATAAATGGTTTACACCCCCCTCACGCCCAGGACTGGACATCTGGAGCGTGAAATTTGCAGGACTGGACATCTGCAGGTGGCCCAACATCGTGGGAGGCTCTGATATCATGTTAGAATAATTGGGCCTAACTCCACTCTAAAAATTAGCTCATAGAAGGAGGGATGCCTAATTTATTATAAATGGTTCTAGGCTTATATACTCAACCAATGTGGGACTGAGATACTTAATAAGGATTTTTTCATTGGCAAAGAAACCTCTATGGCTGGAATTTTATTTATTTATTATTTCCTCTCATTCCTATTTATTTATTTATTTATTTATTTATTTATTTATTTTCACTTGCCATTCATTGGAATTGCTTGTTGAAAGTAGAGAACAAAAGTCAATTTCAATGGGTCCATAATGTTAGTTCGTTGCCCGTAAGCTTGCTGTATAACTTGAGTACAATGTCAAATGAATTTACGATGAGACATTATGGCATCGTCTGATTCATCTAGTCAACCCCACACCGGGGAAAGGCTTGGTTGTTGTTGTAGTATTTCATACTACTTGCAGTTAAATTCTGGCATTAGATTCATATTCTGATGATATCTGCAGGTAAAAACACCAACAATTTTTCTGTTAGGTGCTCAAGATCTTCGTGTTCCAGTTTCGAATGGATTGCAAGTAAGTATTTTGTCTCAGTCTGAGATTGATAGCTTTGACAAATAACTGGAGACTCTTAGGCGATTTCCTTTTAAATTGACTGTATGATAGAGAAAACCATATTTAAATCTGTAGTATGCAAGGGCTTTAAGAGAGAAAGGAGTGCAAGTCAAAGTCGTCGTGTTTCCCAGTGATGTTCATGCAATTGAAAGGTAAACAAATTCTATATAAAAGTCTCCCTTCAGTTTAAATATAACTGTAAATGGATAATATGGTTTTGATTTCACTTTTGTGCAGGCCACAATCTGACTTCGAAAGCTTCCTTAACATTGGGGTGTGGTTCAATAAGTATTGCAAATGAACCGCATTTCCGGAGTGTTGATTGTATTATATGAATTCCTGAATTTTCAAGTTCTGTTGTCGCATACGGTTTTTTTTCATTTTGAGAAGAAAGTGAAGTGAACTAAATCTGTTGTGTGATTATTATTTTTCTAAATAAATTTGTTGGTTTTATAAGGTGCCCAAAACACCCTTGGATTAGCTGTGTTGCTTAACTGCCCTACTCAAACGAGAACACAGTACCTAGAAGCTTATCTTCTATCACTAGGAGATTTGTCTAATTTGGATTAATATAAGCAACAATGTGTTCATAGACCTATCTTCATAAACCTCTGTGATAACACTAACCTCAAGATTCGAATCCCTGTATTGGTCATAGTGAGATAACTTGATTTTTCACCGGTCTTCCATTCCTACTAGGTCTGAGTAAGGTTATGTATCCCCAATTTTGTATTACTTGGATTCACAAGAGTATCAAATAATTATTAAATAAAAGGTTATTCCTTCAATATGGTCTTAGGATGGATAATTTGCAATTGCCTTGTTCCTTTATTGTCCTAATACGTTTGATTGACTGTATAAATAGCACATACATGATTTTGCTTGTTGGGTTGTGTGTTGTTTGTTTTTTGTGTGTGCGTGCATGCTCTTCTTGTGTAGAGATGGGGAAATCTTACCCTATACGTTGTAGTTGTGTCTCTTCCCACCTTATAAACCCTATATAAACACCACCGTGGACACGGATCTAGTGGTTCACTTGATAGCTAGTGATTGAGTAATTAATTGGTACGCCAAGTTGTTCACCTTCTAGGGAACTGTGGAAATTCGAGTCACTGACTTTTGAAGAGCCGTGAATTCATCTGTTATCTTGTATGGACAAATGAGAATAAAGATATGCACCAGGGACGATGGTGAAGATGAAGACGAGGGCCCCGAAGAAGAAGAAGAAAATAAGAAGACCCTATGGAAGATGATCAGGGTTGTGTTGTTTGTCACTTTTTTTGTTGTTTAATTTGATGGAGATCTTATTACTCATGTAGTTATGTTTTTATTTTTTTGGCTGGTATAAATCCCTTTTATGTTTTTCTTTTTAGTATTTTCATTTCTGACTTTGTACTTGTGTGCCTTACTCTATAAAGGGAACTGTTCTAGCCAAAAAACCAAAACACAAAGTATCTCCTTCTAGGTTGGGCCTGTGTTGATTTGGCCCAAAATGATCGTTGATTCTCCTCCTTCTTCCTTCTTCTTCGTGCTGAACCGAATGAGGGGGTACCTGCGAAGAAACTCCGATGCTTAAGTCAGCAATGGTCTAGCAGATAGTATATGTATGTTCTTGCAGTGATAAAATGCATACCTCCTTGTGATAGGGGCTCCTTTTTATACCAGTTCCTTAGTTTCAGTATGATGTTTCCAAGGATGACACCCCATACTTTGAGGGGTGTCTATAATGATAATTTGGGTAGGTAATCGCGTGTGTCAGGAAATGAGGGGCGGTTTCCCCTTTTCTTTGATGTGCCTTGGGGTAGGTATGATTGAGTTCTTTCCCGAGGCGGGAAAGTCCACTCTGTACGGAAAAGGTGGGATGACCGAGCAGTTTGGTCGACCGGGGTAGTTTGCTCGGCTTTCTGATCAGGGTTTTGTCAAGTCGACCCTTCTTGGGTTCTTTTTATGATTGTTTGGTTGTTAAGCTTTAAGTGTTAGCTACAGTTTTTGGTTAAGGGCTGAGTGGGATTTTTGAGCTTAAAAGTTCATTTCTGGATATTAAGCACGGTCGTGCTTAAGTCTAGCACGCCCGTGCTTGGCTGTGTGTCTTGTGATCAGTGGAGTCACAAGCACGATCGTGCTCAAGTGCAGACGGTGTCTCGTAGACGCTAAGTCTAGCACGACCGTGCTTTAGTGGGGAGCACGGTCGTGCTTCATGTCCAGCTTATATATACAGCACAGAAACCGAGGGTTTCGTGAAAAGCCCTATTTTTGGTAGCAACAACCACCTTATTGCGACTGCCTTTGTCTTCTTCCCTATTTCCTCTTTATCCATTGTTGTAGTGGAGTTTTGGAGGCCTTTTGGGAAGCTTGGTAGGCTAGTGTCAATCATAAAAGGAAATGGTTATTTCCCTAGTTGGTTTCTTTTTCCCTTTAAGTTTTTGGGAACTAGCTGGTTGACGTTTTGCTTAACCAAGGCTTGGATTCAAACGGAGCCGCTCGAGGGGACGTGACCAGTTTGCTGTTTGGGGCTGTCGTCGTTGGAACCTTCAAACCAGGTATGGGGAGAAGGATAGTGTAACCATTAGGCAGTGGGGGTAGTGTAAGAAGAGGGGTTCCCATGACCCCGGAGTTGTTGTATGCAACATGTTTAACCTATGTGTTTGTTATAAATGCCCGCTGTAATTGATAACATGTTTCTGGTGAAATTGGTATGCCAATGTTATGTGTTCTTATGGATATGTTTATGTCATGAGTATTGCTGGCTGAGATATTGATATACACTGTTGGTTGAATGGTTGTTTTGGTGAACCTGTTGATATAACCTTTAATTGATTAAATAAGACTGTAATTGGTAAAATGATTAAAGGACCGTTTTCCCCTAAAAATGTGTATAAGACATGAGCTAGTAAAGGTGAGATTTTTTTTTATACCAATGGTTTAGTCAAGAACCCTATGAATGATTTAAGAGTGGTTAGAGTTTTATTTGGTTAAAAGAAACTGAGTTGAACTCTGCCCAGAACACTACTGTCGCACGATGAGCACGACCATCCTAAACAGGGAGCACGCCCGTGCTCCCTGTTTGAATTCAGGAGAATGGTTGTGCATTAAGCACGACCGTGCAGCAGAGGAGTACGACTGTGCATCAGAGCACAGCCTTGCATAAAAGGAAGCATGCCCGTGCTCCACTTAAGTGGCAGCACGACCGTGCTGGGGATTAAGCACGCCCGTGCTCCCCTCCAGAACAGAAAACGAGATTAAAGGTTTAAAGTGGTTTCAACCCCAATTATTCCCAATGACATTATGTTAATGCACCAATCAAATGATGAAGGTTAGATAACTTAATTAAAGAATAATTAAGACATTTAAAGACGATGAACTGGTTAAGACGGTGCCCAATAGGTTGCCGCACGTTGATGGACTTTGGTGCTTTTCGGCCAAAGGGGCCTCGATGCTTTACGGTCGATCAAATTCTGCATAGATGGATTGCATGATATGTGTTGACTGTTGATGATTTTCCCCAAGGTTTCGAAAATTGAAAATTGATCCCCATGTGAAAAATTGAAAATTGAACTTTGAGATATTCTGTTATGATTGCATGATTTATGATAAGTTTGGGGTGAAGGGATGCACACACTAGGGATTGAATCTCGGTCAAACAATTTGCGAAAAATGTCCAGGTGAGGAATTTGAGCCTCCAACATGTTTTTAACTGTGTGAATCACTTTCAAGTTGCACTTTTCCGAATTTGCTTGAGTCTCTTCATGGTTTGCATGTTTATGTGCTTACATCAAATGATTTAGGCAATTTTCTTTGAATTAACCACTTGGCCCAAAAGAACCATCCATAATGCATGTTCCCTAGTCAGCCCCATTGAGCCTAACAAACCTATTGTTTCTCGATGACCCTATGTTACAAGCCAAAAATCTGGAAAGACCATGTAAACCCGATCTTAGGATTAGGAGAGCATGGGAGCTTAGCAAGAGAATGGTTGCAAGAAACTAAGTTTGGGGTGGCTACAAGGATATGATGTGTTGTTTGGGATTGAGAAAAAGAAAAATAAAGGTTGGAGCCAAAGGCAAAGAAAAAAAAAAGAGAAAAAAAAAGAAAAAAGAAAAGAAAAGCACAAATATGTCAAAAAAGGGTATTTGAAGAAAAAGAGGTTGCAGTCAGCCAAAGCAAAAAGAGAAAAAAATGGGAAAAGGAATTTGAGTGGAAGTTCAATGTGTCAAAATGCTCGTGCTCTCTTAGTTCCTAGGGACTTAAGCCTAGTACCTTTGAATATCCTACCTTTAGCCAGGCCCCATTACAATCTTTAAAAGACATTTTGATGTTGCATGCATGTTTTCGTGGGAACCTTGTTTGAGATGAAAATCATATTCATGGGAAGTGCTCTCGAAATGTGAAACTGAGTGAAAAGTTGATTGCCTAGACAAATTGAGTGAAATTGAGTGAAATATTAAATGCTCTTGTGAGGAAGGCAATTGTTTGAAATTGGTGATCTCCCTTTTGTGTGTAACTTGGATCCTCAACTTAGATTAATGATTGCATGAATGATGGAATTCTCAATTGTTTAAAGTAAATGAATGTGGGGATTACATTGTTGCAAAGGGGGAAAACACTAAAGAGAAATCTGTTTTGTTGAATTTGCATGAAGTTTGTGCGAAATTGGTTGAATCCTTTAAGCTTGCCAAGTTTGAGTCTTTTTTGAGTTTTAGTTTTTTTGGGGACAAACAAAGTTTAAGTTTGGGGTATTTTGATCAGCCTCTGGTTTTTGCACCAATTACTCGAGTTTCAATCTCGTTTTAACCCAAATTTGGATTTAACTGTCCTTAAGCAACATTTTGAGTTTCTTAAGTAATTTAGGGCATTTTAGTTAGTTTTTGAGTCAAATAAAGCATTCTCTGCTATTTCATGTTTTTAGGTTAAAAGGGAAGCACTTAAAGACAAGGGAATGAAGAAAACAATGGAAATTGCAAGTCTGAAGGACTCGCCTCGCGAGAAGCTATTCGCCTAGTGAGCCTGAGGACCAGCCTGAGCAGCAACAGTCACCCTTCTGTCTCGCCTCGCGAATCTCCAACTCGCCCCGCGAATCACCGTCTCGCCTCGCGAGAACCCAATTTTGAACTCGCGCCACTTTAATATTCGCCTCGCGAGCGGGCGCAGATCCTGAAGGCTATAAATTGCTGTTTTAGGGCAGATTGGGGAACTTCTTCTTTTCTTTTTAGATTAGACGGTTGCGAATTAGTTCCTAGGGTTTTTATGCTGCATTTGATGGAGAACTAATTCCCTTGGATTAATCTGCTGTAATCGGTTTCCATTGCCACTTGAGGTTCTGTAATTCCCAATCTTATTGCTATTCTCTTTCAATATTATTCTGTATGTTCTGTTTGCTTAATTCAGGATTGTATAGAATATGTATTGATTTGTTTCGATGATTGTATGTTTCTATACTTAATCACGTTTGCTTAATTCGCGTGTGTTCAATCGTGTTTGCTTAATTCACGAGAGCTTCACCCCGTTTGCTTAATTCGGGAATTAGGAACATACATCTCGTAGTACCAATTTCGCTTGTTAATTGTTGCTACAATCGAAAAGGGATTAGAATCTGCTTAGGGCTTGGAATTTATATGAACCGATGATAGTTGGGAAACCGAGAACAGTAGATTAATCGTTTTTAGATTATTGATAATAATTTATTTTTCAATGTTTTTTTCTTAAATGTTTTCTAAATTGAATCTTTAATCTTAAACCCCCCAAAACTGATTTTGCTGTTAATAACAATCCAAGAGTCCTTGTGAGACGATACTCGAGTTGTCGCGTCCTAGCTACATATTTTGTAACCACTCGTTCTTTTTGACCCGTGTGCGACAGCGTGTTAGGGCTCCTCTGATTGATGAATTCACACAATCTGCTCTGACTAGGATGTACATAGAATCGGGTATGCTCGAGGAGTCATGGTTGTGGTTCAGGAGGTTTCATGTAGCTGGGAATATCACTTCTGAGTGTTATTCTGCCAACATTGATGCATATGGCAAGCAAGGGCATACTTTAGAAGCTGAGAAAGTCTTTATTTGCTGCCAAGAAAGGAAGAAGCTCAGTGTCCTTGTGTTTAATGTGATGATTAAAGCTTTTGGGATAGGAAAATGCTACGATAAAGCATGCCAATTGTTTGATAGTATGAAGAAATATGGTGTTGTTGCTGCGGACAAATGTAGCTACAGTTCTCTCATACATATTTTGGCCAGTGCTGACAAGCTACACATTGCAAAACATTATTTGAAAATAATGCAGGAAGCAGGATTGGTGAGTGACTGCATCCCATATTGCTCTGTGATAGCAAGCTTTGCAAAGTTAGGCCAATTGGAAATGGCAGAGAGATTATACAAGGAGATGATTGGATATGCTGTGAAGCCTGATGTCATTATTTATGGAGTATTGATCAATGCTTTTGCTGATTCTGAAGTGATAAAATCCGTCATCCAACCAGATGAATTTACATTCAGAGAATTGTGGAGTCTCAAAGCAGTCTATTGGTAGGCTAGAGGTAATGGTGAAAAAGGACGCTCCTCATGGTTTGCAAAGCATGGATGTTGGCACTCTCCTGTGTTCTTGAAGGAGATGATTATTCAAAATTGCAAATGAATAGATGTGGTTATTCATGGATGAACCTTGCCTCACTCACTTAGAAAAACATGGTTGTAGCTTACCTATACTGATTTTCTTCTGGAGCTGGTCGTTTGCTTATTCACTGGCTACATGACAGAGTCTATCATTGGAGCTTTTCAATCATATCTAGAATTAAAGGGCGGCCCAGTGCACGAGGCTCCCACCTGGTAGGATCTGGGGAAGGTAGATATACGTAGCCTTACCTTTCATTTCCAAGATTTGAACACGTGACCTCTAAGTCACAAGGTACTACCGGTAATTTCTATAAGAACCTGTTATTTGATGGTTCTGCAGTTGGAAGAGTTGTCCATATAAAAAGGCAAAATAGTAGGATATCCAAAATATAATGAGAGAAAAAACTAATTTCTATCGTTCCACAGTTACTGAATATTTCCCTTCATTTCATAATGATCATTTTCTCCGCCACAATAATTCTAACATTTGAAAGATATGGATCTTACCTAATTATGACTATTGTTGTTTGCTGTTATGCAGGATGCTGGTATGGGAACAAGTTGACTCTTTCCCTGAGTATTCCTTGAAGGTTAGCTAGGAATCATATTACTTAAACCTCTTTGAAGCTATATGAACTGTTTTTTCCCCTTTTTCTTTCTTTTGATGAACAAAATTAATTGAGGAATTGAAGGTAAAAGGATTAAAAGAAAAGGAAAAACAAATGTAGAAATAACATTACAATTTCCAAGTGCCTTTATTGTATGAAAATTCATCAGAGTTATCAAACTAAAGTATGAAACACATCTCATAGGTTATTATGTCAATGCACGATTTCGATATCTAATTGTTGATGATTAGTGTTCAAAACACATTCCTTTTTTTATAATAGGATATACGTAACAGATCCTGGATGATATTTGATATGTAAGTAACCTGATAAATCATGTACAATTTTTGAGGTTTTTTCTGCAGACATTGATCTTGCATGCTGTCTTCTTTAGTGTTTGGAGAAGATATGGCTTGACACCAGAGGATTTGAATCTTGTTAACCTCTGTGTTCAATTCATTTAGCACCATTGCCCGGGAGCCAATATGATTTGTCAAAATGCTTTGACTTACTTATAACTTGACCCTCCTATATTTTGCACACAATTCTGGTGTCATTTTCTACTAAAAGAGCCTGAAAATCATGTTATTCCCTATAAGTAAGTCTTATTACTACTAAGACCCTGCTATAACCAAGGTTTTGTTTATGATGTATTCCACAACTTTGTTTTTTCGAAGTATTATACACTAATATTTTCATGCAATTCAAACAGTTAATGTCAGATCGAATGTGAACACATTTATCGTGATTCAAACTATTTTAGGACTCAAAAAACGGCTAAGCATTTTGACCAAGTCTTATCTTTCGGGGGATTTCCTTTCAGTTTATGTTAGTATTCATGAATGCTTTATTCCTTTTTCAGCATGGAGAAAAGTGCTAGTCATTGCAGACAGAACTAATGGAGAACTGTACAATGCTACCAGAGAAGTCTGTTTGCGTATGCTTTTGGTTTGTGCCAATTATCATTAATATATAGTCTTTTCCTTTTGAGTAAATTGTATAGGCCTCCAAGTTTCAGTGAAATTACGAGGATCTCACTTCGTGTGGTTAGAAAAAATAAAAAAGAAATAGGACAAATCCAATTAATAATTCAAATACCGCTCATATCTTGATATTTTATATATGTTATTTAGATATCGTTCCCACTTCTATAACTAGCAATTTTTAAGAAAAAATATTATCAAATTCAACTCCGTGTTTTCAATCCTTAAGCCAGGGTTTAAGGTGTTGAGGAGTAAGAGGTCCGGGGTTTAAATATTGACTAAGGAGAAAAAACTAACTTAACATTTAACATATATTTTTTGAGTAAAGGCTTTAAGTGGTCCCTCAAAATTTTCGAGGACCTCTTTTTGGTCCCTAAAAAAAAGGGACATTTTGGGGTCCTCGAAAATTTCACTTTGGACCTTTACTCTACTTTTTTTTATTTTTTATAAAAGGCTATGATGTGTAAAAGCATTACTGTAAGAAAAATGATCCCAACCAGGTTGACACCAAAGAACTTACCAATCATTTGCATCATATCTAAAATTTATTAAAGAAAGAAAAAAGAATACAAAATTCATGGGGGGACAAAACCAATACTCATGAAAAGAAATTATTTGAATCTATAGGTAGGCAAACCTAGCTTATTTCTAAAAAACTCCTCCCTAATAAAACTTGGTGTTAAATCCCACCAATATTGAAAACCATGATTATCTCTATACCAAAGTTAGCCAATCTGTTCGCACAAACATTCCCTTCTCTATATATATGAGTAACCACAAAATGCATCTTTGACACAAGATGTTTGCAATTACCCCATCTATTCTTTAAGCTTCAAGACACATTGTGATTTGATTTAAAAGCTTGAACTACTAGTTGGGAGTCACACTTAAGCCATAACCTCTTCCAATCTCTTTGAAAGGCTAACTCAATTGAAAGCATGGCTGCCATTAATTATACATATAGAGCATACAAGTGACCAATATAAGAAGCAAAACAACCAACTATTTCACCTCTAGATCCATGAAAGATACCACCACTAGCTACATGACATGGAGATTCCTTAGCTGAACCATCTGAGTTACATTTAATCCAATTTGCTGGAGGAGGAGTCAAGTAACTTGAATGATTCTTGGAGCTTTGCTAACTTTGTCACTGATATTCAATACTTTCAGGATTTTAAAGTCTTTCATGCAGTCGCAACACAACCGATCACACTTGATATAGGCACTTTAATATTATGAAATCTGCACTGATTTCTACAAATGCCAAATCCAATAAAACATATTAACATTTGCAGATTTAATCACATCAAATACTTGACTACTCCAATTTCTTTCTAATGCTAAAAAAAACAGCACCAAAAGAGGAAAGATCAAGAGAGCAGCCAATACAATTACTCAACCAAGACTAGATTGCTTGAGCAAAACTGCATGAAAGAAACATATACTCATTAGTTTCATCTGTCTTCATACAAAGATCACACCTGGAAACAACAATACAACCTCTAGATTTAAGGCACTCATATGTAGGCATTCTTTTTTGAAATAGCCTCCAAGTAACAAAGGACTTAGTTGGAGGAATTGAAGAGCACCGAATCATTTTGAGAACTTGCTGGCAGCAGAAGAAGGATTGAGGTAACATTTACCATACTAACCTTACTTCGAAGGATAACAACATCGAGCATGGACGACCCCTCATATCAGGAGTCCCTACATACCATGCATCAGGTCAGATCATACAGGTTAGGTTTGCTTATTGGATCCTTGACTTTTCAGACTATCCTACCGGCCCAAAGGAATTGGGTTGACCTTATTGGGCCTTGAATTTGGCCCCAAACGGTAATTTTGATTCTTAAATTATCCTTGTTACAAATGACATTATTGATATTTTTGCTAAAAGAATTCTTGATTATTTAATTTATGAGATGTTAAGAATGAAAGCGGAATGATTAGAAAATGGTGGAATTCTTGCATTTAATTGGTAATATAATATTATGTTATTGTTAAATACATTGTTGTATTTATTTATTTTTTATGTTAAATTCATAAAATATTAACTTAATTGATATTATTAAAAGCATAATTGGATAATGAATTAAAACATATATACGAAATGGGATAATATAAATGAAATGACATGTTTATACGAATTTTTTATATAAATTTTATTTTATGAAGCAAGATGAGTAAAGTAGAAATCTCGTTAAAATAATAAGGATAAAAATGATAAAAAAGTTATGTTATAAGATATTAAAAATTCAGGCTATAAGTTTTTTTTAACAAATAAAAAGTTTTTTTTGACAAAATTAAGGCTATAAGGCTATAAGTTAAACTATATAATTTTGTTTACCAAATATCTTTATTTTGTTTAAAAGAAGTTTAAGTTAGCATATTTAACTTGCAAATAGGACTTGGTGTGGTGGTTGAATACGTTTAAAAAAAGTTGAAGTTAGCATATTTAACTTCCAAATAGGACTTGGTGTGATGGTTGAATACCAATGAGAAACTTGCAGTGTGGTGTTGTAAAGACAAAAAAGAAGGGGAGTCCATATTTGTGTTGGCTTTGTGCTTGATGAAAGCAAATGGAGTCAATCGCCGGCAGTGAGAATGATATCATGAATGAGACTAGTCCCCTTTTTTTTTTTGTGTGTGATTGAATAATCAAACCAAATTTGCATAAAAGAATCTCAATCCTTCCCAAACATTTATTTTCGTTTTCTCACTCCCTTCAGTTCGCAACCTCTGATTTGCATTTGCATACCTCCTCTCACTTCACCGATGACCTTGCTCTGCAACTTCAGCATGAATTACAATAATAACTCTTATCATTGGCACTAGTATGTTATGATGTTTATGTTTTATTGATGAATCACAATGAATCTCTTCTACCATGACTATAAGTACGCCACAATGTTTATATGGTTGATAACTTAACACAATTTACATGACACTATTGTATTCAAAATGGCACATATTGTATAACACAAACAAAATTTGTCTTTATATTCACAGTACTGATTCATTATGCCAAGAAAGAACAACATCTTGGAGGCCAATTTTCCAATTCCCCCAATGAACCTCCTCAAACTCCAACCCACCATCCACCACTTTAACAGCCACCAACAACAACTCAGCCACAATCTCAAACACCTCAACCACCAAAGCCACCTTCCCCTTCCCCATCCCAATAGCACCATTCTTCCCAACCTGAACCTTAAACCCCAAAACCCCTCCAACCTCCTTCACTTTTGCCTCCACCACCTCCACCTTTTTATTCGAAGTGAATCTCTTCTCTCTCGTCTTATCCGACGTCGTTTCAAACAATCCCCTCAAATCCAACCCTGAAGACATCGATATTAGATCAAACGCATTCGTACCCGAATCGGTACCCATGTACCCATCCCACCACTTCGAATGCAAACCCGACCCGAATTCAAACACGCTCTCTTCAGGTTCCGCTTTCAGTGATTTCTTAAACCACGGGTTCTCAAGTAGAGCGTCAAGTTTCATTCTCGTTTTAGGGTTTGGGTCAAGCAGGTTATAAATCACTTGCCGGCACGGTTTTGAAATCCACGCCGGAAACTGGTAATCGCGGCGGCTGATCGTCTTGCACATCGCCGGAATGTTTGTTTCATCGAACGGAAGGTGACCGGCGACCAAGACGTAGAGTACGAGCCCGCAGGACCACGCGTCAGCCTTCGCGCCGTCGTAGCACCGCCGTGACAGGATCTCCGGCGCGGTGTACGCCGGCGTGCCGCAGGCGGTGTGAAGGAGGCCGTTTTTGAGCTGCTCCGGCAGCGCCGAGAGGCCGAAGTCGGAGACCTTGAGGTTGCCGTCGGCGTCGAGGAGGAGGTTCTGCGGCTTGAGGTCGCGGTGGGCGACGCCGTGGCGGTGGCAGCAACGTAGCGCGGAGACGAGTTGCTGGAAGTAGTGGCGGGCCACCGGCAACGGCATCCGGCCGCGGCGGGAGATCTTGGAGAAAAGCTCGCCGCCTTCGGCGAACTCGACGATGAGGTAGATTTTTGTCTTGGTGGCCATGACCTCGTTGATTTTGAGGATGTTCGGATGGTGCTGGAGGCGGCGCATGGCGTCGATCTCTCGCACTATCCGCGGCTCCATGGCAGCGTCCACCGTCTTCGACTTGTCGATTATCTTCGCCGCCACGGTGGAGCCGTCGATCAGGGATCGCGCCTTGTAAACCTTTGCAAAGCTGCCGCGTCCGAGAAACTTCGTTAGTTTGTACTTTCCAAGGATGGTGGATCCGGCGGATTGCGGAGGAGTAGGAGGTGGCGCCACCGGTGGCGATTCCATTGCTACTTAGTGAGTCTTTTCACTTTTGGGTAGCAACTAGCGCAATGGTTGTGTGTGCGGAATGCGGTTTATATAGCATTCCATGAACGGCTCTAATTTCGGGAAATTACTCGATTGTCCTTTTCTTTATCGTTTGACTCTCTCCTAGTTGCTACTCCTTGCTAATGCGTAATTACTATGATATTTTTGTCTAAATTGTTTATTAAGTCGGTAAATGGTAACGAATGAGGGAGTCTTCAATTTGCATTTGCATGGCTGTTTTTTTTTTTTTTGGCATGCATGGCTGTTTTCGAGCTGTGATATTTTTTTTACATGACTAGCTGTGATTTTTTTTGCCACTTGGGATATCGAAACCATTATTATAATTTTAAATTGGTGTATTCAATTTATTATTATGATTTTATTTTCATAAGCGAATCTTGCATTGCAGATTTTCGCAACATTGTGAGAAAATTTAACGAAATGAATTAATTAACGTTTATTTTTTGGAGAAAGTATAATTTTCATAAAATTATCATGAGTTTTAATTTTTTTTTGACAAAAGAGTTTAAATTTTATGCAATTATTAATATAAATGTTTTTTTACACTGACAAATTCCAGTAAAAAAAAATATTTTGACAACGCAGTATTACTGGTATTTTTATTTCTTAGTTATTAAAATAAAGACTTATTTACACTTTTCGTCCCTCAATTTTTTCAATTATACGATTTTGGTCCCTAAAAAATTTAATTGTATTTTTAGTCCTCTAATTTATCAAATTGTGCAAAATCAGCCCTTACTACATATTGACTGGTTATGGACGGAAGGACTGATTTTACACAATTCGACGAATTAGAAGATTAAATGTGCAATTAAAATTTTTAAGAGATCAAAATCGTACAATTAAAAAAAGTTGAGAGATGAAAAGTATAATTAAGCTTAAAACAAAAATATACATGTCAAAATATTAATGGTTTTCGGTGTAAAACTTTTTATTGAAATAGATGTTACTTTAATCCATTATCATTGAGTTGTCGGAAATTATAATTTTGAGAAAGATATCATTTTGTATAGAAGAAAGAATAAAAGAAGGGGTGATGGATAGATTCTACTTTGGCAGTGTTTCACGAACAAAAGACAAATAGTACCATTTGGTCATATTAAGAGGTTATTTGGGAAAGTTTGAAAAATTAGATTATACTGATATAATCCATTGTAACAATAATATGTTTTTGTTTGGATATATTTACTGAAAAATAATTTTAAGATAATCTATTTTATTTGTGTAATACAAAAAATAATTTTATAACATAATAAATTATAAAAAAAGAATATGAAGTTAATTGTTTATACCAATGAAAAGATGATGAGGAAGAAAATGAGTTCGGGTAAGATGAGGAAGAGAGTTTTGAAGTAAAAATCAATCTCATAGAAATAATCCAACAACCCTAAATATTAGATGGATCAAAAACAGTTTTTTTCAACAAATTTTTTTTCTATGATTTAAGTTGAAATGTCAAACACACTTAATTATTTAAGAAACAACTTTTTAGGGGGAAAACAGCTTAAATGAATTTAATCATGTTTCCCAAACATGCTCTGATTAGGAAAAAATAGAGATATATATAGTTCGTATGAAGTTAGAGAAAGAAAGAAATACTGCGAGAGTTTGGTTAAGGTTGCTAAGTAAAAAAATTGAATTTAAGTCATTCAGTTTATCAAAATTTACTCAATTTTTTTTTTTAAATGTGAGAATGTTTTTTGGACGTTCTTTGCTTGATAAGGAATACTCACAGTTTCATCACTGTAGGAGTTTTGCTAGTGGACATAAAAAACATGCTTACAATGGAGTCTAATAACTAAGAAGAATTTATGATATTCATCTTTTTAAAAGTACAATATTTTTTTTAAAAAGTAGAATATTTATAGTGAGTTGTTAAATATGTTATTCATTAATAACATTTGTATTTTTATTTTGGTGTACAGCATTTCAAATTATTTATTAAAAAAACAACATTTGATGAATGTTTGACTACTCATCTAAACTACCATACTCGTTAAGATATATAACAAGAATTGCCCCATAATAAGAATTAGTAATATGTTAGTTCTAAGAGTAAACGTCGAAATTCGTCCCTAAGAAAAGTTGAGGATACACTTTTTGTCCGTAAGAAAAAAAATTAACCAAATAATCTCTCATAATGTTAAACTAGGGATATATTAGTATTGAGTCTCTAAATATCTGATGTATATTTATCATAAATTTTGATGAAAACTAAATATTTATTCAATAATTTAATTGAACTATGTATTGATTGTTGACCTATCTACATAATGTACAGATTAATTAATATTTTAAGTGACGTGTCTGTCCTAAGTCAAACATTAGTATTTTTATTTTGGTGTACAGCATTTGTAATTATTTATTAAAAAAACAACATTTGATGAATGTTTGACTACTCATCTAAACTACCATACTCGTTAAGATATAACAAGAATTGCCCCATACCCTATAAGAGTTAGGAAAATGTTAGTTTTAAGAGTAAATGTTCAAATTGGTCCCTCAAAAAAGTTGAGGATACAATTTAGTCCATAAGAAAAAAAAACTAACCAAATAGTCTCTCATAATGTTAAACCGGGGATACGTTAGTGTTGAGTCTCTAAATGTCTGATGTGCATTTGTGTTAGGTTTTGATGAAAACCAAACATTTGTTCAATGATTTAATTGAATTATGTATTGGTTGTTGACATCTCTACTTAGTGTGTAGATCAATATTTTAAGTGTTTTACTCACCTGTTTGTCCTAAGTTAAACCTGGTCAAAGAGTCTTATGAAGAAAGTTGATCTGTCTGATGGAGAAGTCTCACTCGTCTAGAGTATATATGAAGTTTTGACTTTCTGAAGAAAATTCAACTCGTCTAATGATAGTGTCTTCACCCGTTTGCTGACTCCCAGTGAAGGACAAACTTAAGACTAAAGACTTTCGTGAGCTATCTACTCAAGTCAGAATATGTTGAAGATCTCTCTTACAAGGATCAAGGATTCAGAAGACCAAATATTCAAAAGCAACCTTGTAGCTAAGAAAAATGAGTGTTACCAAGATGCTTTATTCCCTAGTACATCTGGAAGTTACACGAACACTAAAAAAAATGTCATTTAGCGACTGAAAATAGCGACCAAAATTATTGGTTGCTGCTTGAGACCGAAATGACGACCGATTATAAGATCTACAAGTAACACTAGTTATAATTGATCTTGCGACCGAAATGGCGACCGAAATGGAGGGTAGCAGAGATGCTGATCGCTAAATAAAGGAAATTAAAAGTAAAAATTTGTTGACTTCTCAGCGACCGAAATGACGATCAATTTTAATCCAACGATAAAATTTTATGTATATTTACGACCGATGTTAATTCGGTCACTAACCCGAGTGTAAAAATATTTAAAATAGAGCGTGTTAGCGACCGATTTAAAATCAGTCGCTAACACGCTCTATTTTAAATTTCAAAATAACCCGGTAAGTGACCGTTGTTACGACCGAATTAAAAATTTAACGTTTGCGCTAAAAATAAAATCCCTAAATCCAACAGAACCCCCTTTCATCCTCACTTTTGCCCGAAACTCTCTTTCTTTCTCACCGTTTCTCTCTTCTTCTAAGAGCTCCGGCCACCACAGGACGCCTCGAGCCACCACCGTCATCCCCTCCTCCGTAAGCTCTCATCTTCTCCCTCTCTCTCTCTGTCTCACTATGTTTCTCTCTCTCTCTCTATTTCTCAGGTTCTCTCTCATCCTCCTCCGGCCGCCACCACCTCTCACGGACCCTGTAGTCCCGTCTTCCATAGGTAAGCTCTCTTCTTCTCTCCCCTCTATCTCTCTCTCTCTCTCTATCTCTTGCTCTCTCTCTCTTGCTCGGTTCTCTCTCTCTGTGTCTAATTTTCTCTCTCTATGTCTCTCTCAGGTGTTGCCACCTCCTCCTCCGACCACCACCACCATCTCAAGGGGCTCTGTTCGTGCGGCCACTGTGACACTCAACTACCCCGCATGTTATAAAGCATAAAAGATGAAGGTAAAACATAAAGCATACGTCCTTTAATAAAAAGGTTCACGGGTAGAAAGGTCCCACATGAACTAGTTCACAACGCGGAAATTAAAACATAAACATAATGTAAGTTCAAAGGCATAACGTAACGTAAACATAAACCCCAACCACGATGTCACATACAGAGCTGATATAACCAAAAATCCAAAATAACAATTATCCAAACACAACCGAAACAACTAACTAATAACTAAGCAAAACTGAAAATCCTAAACGAAGGTAGCAGTTCCTTGGAGTCACTCCTCAACGGGCTGATCGTCATCCTCTGCATATATAATAAGGTACATGCAACACAAAACATAACAACAGGGAGCAAGAAACATATACATGAATATAACGGCAAGGAAGCGATTAGCAAGATGAGCATACAACAAACAAATATGTTATATTAACAACGGTATCATAAGATCATCTTCATAATATGTATGTTATGCAATGCAATCCTGCTCCACGCCTCTACTATGCATTTGGATCCAATCTATCTCAGGATGAGCAACTTCGGAGTTAAATATCCACATTGGCCACTAGGCACCAACACCGGGGCAATCCAACTTACCTTGGTTGGACCCATTGGATAGCCGACACACCTTACTCTCGGATGCGCCATCGCGGGGGTACCAGGTCCCGCGGATGGCCAGAACGCCTTACTCTCGAGCGAACTCCCCTATGCTGCACAACATCTCCAATGCGTGAATGCATGACAAACACCATACCATCATGATCTCCACCTCCGCTTGGGCCCATAGGCTACCCAAGTCTTATCACCATCATCACCTCGACCACTAGGCTATCGAGGATTATCGTTTAACATTTACTGTTAAGTCTTTTAATCACTCTGGCCATTCTGCACCAGAGATTATCACCACCATCACCTCGACCACTAGGCTATCGAGGCTTATCGTTTAATATTTACTGTTAAGTCTTTTAATCACTCTGGTCATTCTGCACCAGAGATTATCACCATCATCAGTCGGCTATCGAGGCCCCTTGGCCAACTCGGCTACCAAGGTACATCATCTTTTCGCTTGTCTTTTGATCTTCAGGCTCCGTTGGTATTTTATTATTAAGCTTATTAAGCAATTGGGGTTGGAAACCCATTCGTTGAACTATTCTGTTGTCTGTTCTGGGCAAGGGAGCATGTGAGTGCTCCCTAACCACACGGTAGTGTTGGCCCTTAAGTCAAGCATTGTCGTGCTGAATAATAAGCACGGTCGTGCTCGAATGGCATGGCCTTGCTGGGTTCTGGGTTGGAGCACGGGCGTGCTCCTTTTCAAGCACGGTCCTGCTCAAGGGCAGACCGTATTGTTCTGGGCAGCAAGGGTTGTAAACCTTTTCCAATTCCTTTGGGGTAAAACTTGATTCAACCTATTGACCTTACTAAGTCCTTTCATCACAGTCTTATTACTTGGTTTAATCTTTATGTCTTATAGTCTTATTTTGGGGAATTAATGCTTTAATTGGCTTCTCTCAATTTCTCACGAAATCATTCCCTAGGGTCCTTCTGATCCTTTGAACAAATCTCACAATTACTATTAATATTCATGTCTTATTAACCGAAAGGGGAAAAACCTCCCTTTTTATCATGGTTCACAACGAATAAACAAATCAACCAATAACCAATTATTGTAACATACGGCAGTCATGGCATCATAATTCAACTCATAACAACAATCATATCATCATCAATCATATCATAAACATGTTGAGCAATCATACCATAAACACATATAAATGACTCATATTGTCACATCAATATAAACATATATACATATTATAAAACAAGACATATCATCAAACACAAAGGGTTATGGGTTAACCCTTCGTCTTATGCTACCCCCGATGCCTACATACTCATATTGTCCCTTCTCCCCATACCTGGTATGAAGATTCCACTTAAACCACCACGCCACCCTCGCCGGCTTCCTCGGTTTGGTTCGAAGAATGGTCCCAAGCTTTGGCCAACACAAAAAGGTTAAACAATTAGTCTCCCAAAACTAAAATTAGAAAGGAAACCAAAAGAGGAAGGAAACCGTTACCTATGTCAACTGGCACAGACCAACCAAGACCTCCCAAAATTAGAGCAAGAACACCAAAGCATCAAAGGGGCTCAAGGGGAGGAAGAGAAAAGAAGTTTCTGCCCCACAAAAGCTGCCCAAGGTGTCAAAATATGGTTTGGCTCGTAACCCTAACAAAACTGATCTATTTACAGTCTCTGATGCCTGAGCATGGCCTTGCTCCCTGTTGAGCACGGCCGTGCTCAACTTCTGAGCACGGGTCGCTCAAAGATGGCCTTTCGAGACCACCTAGATGACTGAATTGGCTAAAACACATACAATAAGACTTGTAGATAATTCTATTATATTTCCAACGCCACAAAGATCACATCGATCGGACATCCAGAACTCAAGATATGATCAAAACGGTGAAACAGGTTACTAGGACTCTAAAAGGGTTGAACCTTTCTAAGGCTAAACTTTCCCAAACATGAACTTAGACATCAAGAACAACCTAATAAGCATGTACAAACATATAATATATATATATATATATATATATATATATATATATATATATATATATATATATATATAAATGCATTAAGCTTATTTATGAAAAACGGGGTGTTACAATTCCACCCCTCTTACAAAAATTTCGTCCTCGAAATTTCTACGTACCTCGAACGAAGAGATGAGGGTACGCCTCCATCATCTTGCTTTCAAGCTCCCAAGTAGCACTCTCCTCAGTCGCTCCACTCCAAACAACTTTAAACAAAGGAATCTCCTCGCCTCTCAGTTGCATCACCCTCCGATCCTCAACTCGTAGGGGTAGTATCTCAAAAGTCAAGTTCTCTTTCAACTGTATGGTGTCGGGTACAATCACACGACTCGGATCATGAATGCATTTTCTAAGTTGTAACACATGAAAGACATTGTGAAGTTTGGACAAGAAAGGTGGCAAGGCTATTTGGTAAGCAACTTCACCGACTCTTTTAAGGATTCGGTAAGGGCCGATGAATTTAGGAGTAAGTTTCTTGGCTTTCATCACTCTACCAACCCCAGTTGTTGGAGTAACTCTCAAGAATACATGGTCGCCTTCCTGGAATTCGAGCGCCTTCCTTCTTTTGTCATGGTAGCTCTTTTGCCTACTTTGCGTCGCTCGCATCTTTTCCTGAATCATCCTCACTTTATCTGTTGTTTCTTGCACTATCTTAGGTCCTAGCACCACACTATCACCAGGTTCACTCCAACAAAAGGGTGTCCTACATATCCTCCCATACAGAGCTTCATAAGGTGCCATCTGTAACACCCTGTTTTTCCTATGCTTTATGTAGAAGTAAATACATATTTAAATGTGTTTATTTTATATTAAACTCAGGATGATTTTAATTAAACTAAAATCATTTTCTTGTGTTGTTATATCATATGAAGTCACGGTAAAATTTTTGGTTGAAAATTCAGACGGAAGCCGATCTACGTTTCACTGTCAGTATGAGTTTACTGTGCAGAAAACCTAATTTTGACCCGTGAACAAGACGGTTAATGTTTTTATTATGTTTCCTTCAACTTTGGTTATTTTGAAAATTTTCGTTCAAAAATAGAATATAATATTTTATTAGGACGAAAACGTCGGAAGAATTACGATCGGAAATGCAACCGGGTACGAATTAGAGCATATTAGGGAGCACCAAAGAAGTGAAGTGACTTGATGGAAATGGGTTATGACACACTCTAAAAGTGTAATCATCACACTTTTCAAATTATATCATATTATATTCTAAAAACCTATTTTTCTCTTTCCTCTTCAACCAAACAAGTCTTAAAGACAAAACTTGCTCTCCAAGCTCATTCTCTCTCCAAAATTTTGTGCTCCCCTCTCCCTCCTCTATATAATCATCACTCATCTTCATTCTCTCATTTTCTTCCTCCATCTTCATACTTCTTCAACTTCTTCCATTCTTCTTTTTTTCAAACACTTAAAGCTTCCATTTATTAGTCTTTTCCACTTGAGTTCTTCATTAAAGTTCTTCCTTATACTAAGGGTAATGCTCTCATATGAATCTTTTTGCAAGTTTCATCTTTTATTTCTTAGTTTGCTTTATGTGTTCTTTATATTGCTTTAAACTTCTAAAATGGTAGAAAACTCCTTTTGAGTTGAAACCACTTTCTATAGTCTTGTATTAACTTATATTTTCACATACTAAGAGGTTGTATAAAACAAAAATCTCTACCTATCTCTTCCTATGAAGGCCGAATGCTAAGCATATGTGGCCTAGGAGGTTTTTGCTTCAACTTTTGAAATATGATCGTGTGTTTGAGTTTCTAACTACTCCTTGATCTTAAATCTATAAATCTTGAAAGGTTTGATAGTTTGTTTTCCTATGATGGCTGAAAATATGTATAAGTAAGCCTAGGATACTATGTTTCAACTTGCCAAGTATGATCATGGATTTAGAACTCTTAATACCTTGTGATTCTAAACCTAAGAGTTGTTATCAAACAAAGAATATTTTCCTCATTATCCTATCCTATGTAGGCCGAAACTTAAATGTTTTAGAGCAAGGATGTTTAAGTTTCATTTTCCAAAATAATCATGGACTAAGGCTCCTTAATATAGAAGGATGCTAAGTCCAAGAGATTGGAAAGATTCAAGGATTTCTAACTTGTTTATTTTATGTTATTGAACCTAGGATGTGTTATTTCTTATTTTCCAAAATGATCATGGACTTGAGCTCCATAAGATATTTGGATGCTAAGTCTAAGAGATTGGAATGTTTAAGTTTCCATTATTTTCAAAAAGATCATGGACTTGAGCTCCATAAGATATTTGGATGCTAAGTCTAAGAGATTGGAAAGTTTAGAGATTTCTAGCCTATAAATCCTATGAAGGCTGAACCTAGAAGGTTATGGACCTAGGATACTTTGTTTTTCATTTTCCAAAATGATCATGGTTTTGAGCTCCTAACTATGTGTGGATGCTAGACCTAAGAGATTGGAAAGTTTAGAGAATGCTAGCCTATTTTAATAGCCTTGGCCGAATATCCTAAGTTTATAACTTAGTGGGATTTTAATTCAACCTTGTTAACTGATCATTGTTTATGAACTCCCAACACTTAAGGATCATAAATCCATGAGTTGTATAATTTTCCGGGATCTCTAACCCTAATTTATTGTCTTGGCCGAACCTAATACCTTGTGGTTTAGTGTTCTTGGTTGATTTTAACTTGAATTCTCGTGTTTATAACCTTAGACTTCTATCATGGAGAAAGCGATGACGTTCGCGGTACTTCTATCCAAGCATCTCATATCTCTACCTAATCAAAGGTAAGAGTGGATTGCCTAGGGATATTCAATGACTATATGCATGTGTGTATGTGTTTAACTTGAGTGATTTGAATATTATTATGATATGGAACCAATACTTGAATGACTTGTTTACTTGAGCTATTATGATTATTACTTGAAGTTGATTATTACTTGCTTTACAGTATTGTGAATTATATATATGTGATGAACTATCATTAACTGTGATATTATATATTACTGTTGATTGAAGTTTGAGAAGCTGGACTTGAATCTGTGCTCAATGATTATAGGGATTAAAAGCCTTAATAAGCCTTGAATAGAACTTTGAAAGTTTTGGTTTCATTTATAAAAGTTGTGTGTTTAAAGTGCTTACTTCAAAAAGAACAAGATTCTCGTTTTTAAAAGAAATGTTGAAGTGATTTTAAGTCAATAGAAACTACCCTTTCATGATCTAAAGTTTTGTACGAGAGAAAACCTTTTTCGAACTATGTGTTTTATGAAAGAAAAACCCTTTGAAAATATTTGACTTTATTCCATCAAGGATTTCAAAAACAAACGAATTTCCTAATTGCTTTATAAAAGATTTTGTAAAGGAAAAGGATTTTCTCCTAAATGATTTGGAAACGTTCCGGTTACTTGGATAAGTGACCGAGTTTTTTTTTGGATTTGATTTTCACTGAGTGAAAAGTAAGCACATGTGAATAGGAATCTAGTCGCGAGACATCGCTCTAGTTTTCCATGATATGCACGTGATCTAGGATCTGTGTCAAGAATTATGGACCAAGGGTCCTAATCATGATGCTATGGGCTAAGAGTCCAAATCTTGGAATTGAGGACTGTGCGTCCTGATTTCGTTGCTGCTGACTAGGAGTCCTTATCATGTTAGAATAAAACATGGATAAAATCATAAATGATTTCTGTTGAGTCACCGGCAAGTGTACCGGGTCGTCGCAATTAATAAAATAAACACGGTAAGAATTTACCGAGGTCGAACTCTGGGATTGGGATACCAATTCAACTAATCCGCGGGAAATCCGATACGTTTGGTCAAGTATCAGAAGGTGGTTGAGAGAGAAGATTGGATTGCAATCTAAATTAACAAATCTAATAAAACTAATTAACTAAAAATCTGAAATTAAAATATCTAGGGTCTCAAATCCACCTACCCAATCATGCATAGTACCCAAGTGATGATGAATTCCTCCCTGAGTTCAATTACAATGTCAACCGGGACCCCCAAATTCTCCTATATCCACTGTCGTGCTCAATAGGACGTATTCGAAGATTGGATTAATTACTTGCTAGGTCTCTTAATCCTAATCATCAAACTCTATTAATTCTTGTTCCCTATAAGGTTGCACCGATCTCCTACTCACTCTCGTGCAATATTCGATCGATGATCCCAATTCAAGTTCTAAAACGCGAATCGCCGATCAGCCTCAACACGTTTAACTAGTTAATCACGCATGCATATGATCAACACAATCAAATCAGAATTGGAAAACATTAATTGAGAAAAGGGAGAGAAAACATACATCACATGAACACTATACCGCCATGGGTGGCTTCATTGATTCCCTAGACGAGGGGATTAGTTCCTCATGCCCGTGACGACGCACAAACAATCCGACATAATCACCATAGTCAACTAAGAAAAAGAAAGGGGAGACGCAGCTCCAGAGTAACAAGAACTCGTAAAAACTGATCTAAACAGTGGCTAATAAAACTAGGATTCGCGGATCTTCCCTAAGAGCTCTCTATTCTGATCTGAAACAGCCTATAAATAGGGATTCTGGTTCTTGGACGCTCGCGGGGCGAACAAGATTTCGCGAGGCGAACATTAGTTTTGGCGCGCTTTCAATTTGGATTCTCACGAGGCGAGAGTATGTTCGCGAGGCGAGTCTTCAAACCTTAATCTGTCACAGCCGTGACCTTCATCACGGCTAGGACGTGATGGTCTCTGTCTTCCAGGGTCTTCAAACTCTCGCGGGGCGAGACTTCAAACCTTAATCTGTCACAGCCGTGACCTTCATCACGACTAGGACGTGATGGTCTCTGTCTTGCAGGTCTTCATGATTCACGAGGCGAGAATCGGCTCGCGGGGCGAGACAGAATTGATGACGTTGCTGCTTAGCTGATCTTCAGGCTCGCGAGGCGACCATCCACTCGCGGGGAGAGAATCTCCAGAATGGCAATTTCCAATATTTCTTGACTTTCCTTGACTCCCGGAGCTTCACCTCTAACCTGAAACGATAAAAAGACACAAAAAGCGAAATTCTATTCAAAATAGACTAAAAACTACTAAAAATACCTAGAACGAGTAAAAGTCTACTTAGGAACAAAACAAGGCCAAATTTGGGCGAAAACAAGATTGAACTCGAATAATTAGCACGGAAACCACAGTCCATCTAGTTATAAAACTAGATAAGCCAGAGGCTTATCAAAACACCCCAAACTTAAACCTTGCTTGTCCCCAAGCAAGCTAAAACTCAAAAAGGACTCAAGACTTTGGCAAGCTTAAAGGATTTAATCGATTTCGCACAAATTTCATGCAATCTTAACAAAACAGTTTTTCTCCAATGATTTCCCCCCCTACATCAACGTAATCCCTACATTCATTTACTTTAAACAATTGAGAACTTATCATTCATGCAAGCATTAATCTAAGTTGAGGATCAAAGTTACACACAAAAGGAAGATCACCAATTTCAAACAATTGCCTTCCTCACAAGGGTATGTAAAATTTCACTCATTCGCTCAAATTCGTCTAGGCTATCAACTTTTCACTCAATTTCACATATCAAGAGCACTTCCCATGAATTTGATTTTCATCTCAAAAATAGTTCCCACGAAAACATGTATGCAACATCAGAAGGTCTTATAAAGGTTGTAATGGGGCCTGGCTGAGGGTAGGATATTCAAGGATACTAGGCTTAAGTCCCTAGGAACTAAGAGAGCATAAGAATTTGACACATCTTCCACTCAAATTCCTTTTTCCATTTTTCTTTTTGCCTCAGGTGACTACAGCCTTTTCCTTGTTATTTTTTCTGTTTTGCCCCTTTTCCTTTGGCAGTATTTTTTTTTTTCACTGCCTTGGGTTTCAACCTTTATTTTTATTTTTCTCATCCCAAAATGACACACCACCTTGTAGCCACCCCAAACTTAGTTCCTCACAACCCTTCTCTTGCTACGCTTCCATGCTCTCCTAATCCTAAGATTGGGTTAACATGGTTTTTCAGATTTTGGCTTATAATTTAGGGTCATCAAGAAACAATAGGCTAATTAGGCTGAACGGGGATAACTAGGGAACATGCATTAAGGATGGTTCTCTTTAGGCCAAGTAGTTATTTCAAAGAAAATTGCCTAAATCATTTGATGCAACACATAAACATGCAAACCATGAAGAGATTCAAGCAAATTCGGGAAAGTGCAACTTAAAAGTGATTCACACAATCAAAAACAAAGTTGGAGGCTCAAATCCTCACCTGGATATTTTGCAAATTGTTTGACCGAGAAACAATTCCTAGTGTGTGCACCCCCTCACCCCAAACTTATCATAAATCAAGTAATCACAATAAAATTCTCAAAGTTCAATTTTCAATTTTTCACATGGGGATCAACTTTTACATTATCAGAACCTAGGGGGAAATCATCGATGGTCAAAATAATTCATGCAATCACTCTATGCTCAATTTAATTAAAATCCAACAAGCTTGCCGACACACATTCATACACAAACTCTTGATCTTCTCAAATTATTCAAGAGTGACAAACAAAAAACAAAACAAAAACAAAAACAAAAACAAAAACAAAACAAATGTGAGGAGAGGAGAGGGTGCTCCCTGATCAAATACTAGTGGAGGTGGCTGCTTCCACGGAAAGTTCTTCTACGGTTGCATCCTCATCCAATTGTTCCCTAGGGCACCCCTCTGTTGCACAGCATCCTGGAAGAACTCCTGCAGATTAAAACCTTAAGTGCAGATTCGCGAGGCGAATCTGGAATTCCAACAGAGGATGATGCCCAGAATCGCGAGGGGAAAGTAGACCTCACGACGCGAGACAGAAACGTGAGCAAGCCTCTAAGATTCAGGGATTCTGTCTCGTGTGGCCACAGTGGGTTCGCGTGGCGAATCAAGTTTTTTTTTATTTATAAAAATGACAGAAGCTAAAAATAAAGGATACCTAACTTGGGTTGCCTCCCAAGTAGCGCTTGTTTAACGTCCCGAGCCTGACTCAAGTCGCCCCTAAGGGTTAATCCGGAGGAAGAAACTACTTGTAATTTGGGACTGGCTCCCCATGATAATGCTTTATCCCTTGACCATTCGCCTTGAAGTTACCAGAGGCCCCTTCTAACTCTACTGTTCCGTGAGGACAAACTTGGAGGACCTTGAATGGTCCCGACCACCTCGATCTTAGCTTTCCCGGACAGAGTTTCAACCTTGAGTTGTCAAGAAGTACCGCTTGCCCGGGCTCAAGCTCCCGAAGGTGTGTTCGCCTCGCGAGAATACCAAAGGTTGCAGACTGTTCACAAGATTCGTGCCGCGAGAGAGGCTTCGCCTCGCGAGTGGGCTAAAATTATGAATAGTATAAAAGGCTGTTCTGAACTGATTGTAGAGACTTTTGCTTCTCCATTGTTCTGTTTACATTTTTTTTTCTCTGTGTTTTCGTTTTTGTCATGGAGAACTAAGTTTCTTAGATTAATCTACTGTATGAGAATTCCATATACTTGAGGTTTTTGTAATTCCTTTTTTAATTGCTTTTCCATTTTCAATATCATATTATACATTTCTGTTTGTTATTTCAGGAGTGTGTAGTATTGTATTGATTTGTTTCAGTGATGTTATGTTTCTATACTTAATCGCGTTTGTTATTTCGCGTGCGTTCATTCATGTTCGTTTGTTCATGAGAGCTTAACCCTGTTTGTTATTTCGGGAATAGAAACATATATCCGTAGTAGCGATTACGTTGTTAGTTGTTGCTACAACTGAAAGGGGATTAGAATCTGCTTAGGGCTTGGGATCACATGAACCAAGGATAGTTGGGAATTCGAGAACAGTAGATTAATCGTTGTTTGCTATTTGATAATCTCTTTAAACTGCCCTGTTTTTAATTGCTCTGTTTTGCTTGTTACTTATTTGCATCCAAACCAAACCCCCCCCCCCCCCCCAAACTGATTTTTGTGAAAAATAACACTTTAAGAGTCCTTGAGAGATGACATCCGAGTTGTCGCACTAAACTACAGTTTTAAAACCCGCTCGTTCTTTTTGGCGCGTGCGCGACAGCACGACCAAAAATTGGCACTGTTGCCGGGGACTCTGATTTGTTATTTTTCGCATTTTTGTTTTTTATTTTCTTTTCTTTTCTTTCTTTTATTTTCTGTTTTTGATTTGAATTGGTCTGGCTACTAGGTCTAATTGCCCTGAACTCTGTGACTTTGACCCGGAAATTGAAAGAACACTGCACACACTCCGTAGAGAATTTCGGGCTAGCACTAGTAGTGATACTAATTCCAAAACTGTTTTTGAAAACATGGGAGACCAGAGGACATTAAGACAGCTTGCTGCCCCTGATGTAAATTACAATGGATTGTGTATTTCATATCCTGGTGCTGATACTCCTTTTGAACTAAAATCTGGTTTCATTCACTTGTTGCCAAAGTTTAATGGTCTTGCAGGTGAGGATCCACACAAGCACTTGAAGGAATTCCAAGTTGTCTGCTCCACAACCTCGAGATCAGAGGGAGTCACTGAGGATAGCATCAAACTGAAGGCTTTTCCGTTCTCACTCCAGGGAGCTGCAAAGGATTGGCTGTTGTATCTTGAGCCCAACTCTATCACCATTTGGAATGATTTGAAGAGGGTTTTCTTAGAAAGATATTTTCCTGCTTCAAGAGCTGCTTCAATAAGAAAAGAAATATGTGGCATCAGGCAAGGGAATGAATCGTTAGCTGAATATTGGGAAAGGTTCAAGCATTTGGTATCCAGTTGCCCCCAGCATCAAATTTCTGAACAGCTCCTGATCCAGTACTTTTATGAAGGATTACTGCCGATGGATAGGAATCTTTTGGATGCTGCTAGTGGGGGAGCACTAGTTGATAAGACCCCAGCTGCTGCCAAGCAACTCATTGAGAATATGTCATTGAATTCCCAGCAGTTTACTACTAGAAGAAATTCAGTTGAGACAAGAGGTGTGCATGAGGTCCATAGTTCATCTTCCAACCAGGCTGCCCTTGAGAATAGATTGGATGAGCTCACTTCTTTTGTAAGGCAATTGGCAATAGACAGAGCTCAGCCTGCAAAGTTATGTAGCATGTGCAACTCTCCTGAGCACCCATATGATCCATGCCCTATCCAGAGAGAACAGTTCGTCAGTGAAGTGTCTCAAGCCTATGCAGTCCATCCCTATAATCCAGGCAACAGTCAGAACCAATACAACACTCCAGACCTCTCCACCAATAGGTACCATCCCAACTGGAGGAATCATCCTAATCTGCGGTATGGGAACTCCTCCCAACAACAACCGATGGCACCTCAGAATCCTCCCCAAGTGACTACTTCTGCACCTTCTGGACCTTCCCTAGAGGATATGATCAAGAAAATGGCTGCAAATAACCTCCAGTTTCAGCAGCAAGTAAATACTAGCATTCAAGATTTGAGGACACAGATTGGACAGATGGCCACATCCATTAATAACTTACAGCAAGCTCAAGGGACAACCCAGCTGCCGGCACAACCAGTGATAAATCCCAATGCCTCCAACCCTAATGCGAGTGCCATTTATCTGAGATCTGGGAAAGTTGTTGAGGCCACCTCTGGAATGGATAAAGAAACTATTGAGGTAACTCCTGAGCCTTCAGTCGATGTTAAAGCTGAGAAAGTGTACAGAACACCAATCCCATTCCCGCACAGATTGTAGAATAATAAAAAGATTGGTGGTGAAGATAAGGAGAAGGAAATTCTTGATGTGTTCAGAAAGATAGCTGTAAATATTCCTCTTCTAGATGTGATCAAGCAAGTGCCCAAGTATGCGAAATTTCTCAAGGACCTATCCACCAACAAGAGGAAGTTGAAGAATAATGAGAAAGTTGACTTGGGAAGAAATGGTTCAGCTCTTATCCAGTCTAGGCCTGCACCAGAAAGAGTTGCTTCTTTAACCTCTACTCAGGCATTACCACAAAAGTGCAAGGATTCGGGCACATTCACTATTCCATGCACTATTGGGGATAGGAAGTTTGAAAACTGCATGCTGGACTTGGGAGCATCCATAAATGTCATGCCTACCTCCATCTTTAATAACCTTGATCTTGGGCCCTTGCAGTATACAGGTATTACCATCCAGTTGGCTAATAGGACCAGTGCCTGACCCATGGGAATGGTAGAATATGTGCTGGTGCAAGTTGATGATTTGATATTCCCGGCTGATTTCTACATCCTGGACATGGCAGGAGAGAAAAATTCCAGTAGATCACCAATAATCCTGGGCAGACCATTCATGAAGACATCCATGACTAAAATTGATGTTGATGATGGGACCATGTCTATGGAGTTTGGTGATATAGTGGCGAGGTTTAAAATCTTTGATACTATGAAGCAGCCCCTGGAAGAGCACTCTGTTTTCCAAATGGAGTTGCTCTCTGAGCTTATTGATGATACCTGTGATGATTTGGTTTCTGAATTTCCACTTAATTCTGGCTGTGATGATATTTTTTCTTGCCCTGAATGTACTAACACTAACAATTGTGTGGTATGTGCTGAGATTGCTGCATGTTTAGCAGGTGATGGATTAGTCAATGAAGTGCATGAGGAACGTGCAGAAGATGAAGCAGCACCGGAGGCCCTCCCTACCTATCTGCCACCTCCCCCTGCGAAGCCACCAGAGGAAATGGATTTTGCACCATGGATAGTTCAAGGGATTGAAGCCAAATTCTATTGGGAGGACTTTGTTGATGAAGCAGTCGTTTTTGACCCAAGAGGAGGTGATGAGGCCGCCGCATTGAGCAAGGTCACCATCATTGTCAAGTGTTTACTCATATATCAAGGATGCAAGTTATGGGACCATGGACTGAACTCTACCTCTTTGGCCTTAGGCTACAAGAAATGGGATCCAGGCGGAAGCTCCTGCACTGCCACTTAATCAGGGAGTTCCCTTTCCTTACCCTCACTCTGATTTTATTGTTATGTTGTTTCATTGGGGACAATGTATATTTTAAATATGGGGGAGGGAACTAGTTGTAGTTGTGTTGAGTCTTTTGTTGGCAAGTTTATTGGATTTTGATTGATGTTTGATAAGCCTCTGGCTTATCTAGTTTTATGACTAGATGAACTAGGGTTTATGTGCCAATTAGTCGAGTTCACTCTCGTTTTCGCCCAAATTTTACCTTGTTTTGTTCCTAAGTGGGACTTTGACTCGTTTTGCGTCTTTTGTGTAGTTTTTAGTCTATTTCGAATAGAATTACGCTTTTTGTGTCTTTTTAGTGTTTCAGGTTAGAAGTGAAGCTCCGTGAATCAAGGATGAAATGCTCAAGATCAACCATGATGAGTCTGGATGAAGATGGAGCTTTAAAAGTGAAGAATATGAGCCAGACAGAGCCCATCACGGCCTGGCCGTGATGACTATCACGGCCATGATCAAGCAGAGCAGAAGGGCAAAAGTCAGCAGCTGTCACGGCCTAGCCGTGATGCCTATCACGGCCGTGACAATCCAGGAGGCAAAAGTCAGAATTGATCACGGCCTAGCCGTGACACCTCTCACGACCGTGACAGAACAGATGGTGGAGACAGAAGCTATCACGGCCTGGCCGTGATTCACATCATGGCCGTGACATGTCAGGCAGAATTGATCACGGCCTAGCCGTGATGAGGCTCACGGCCGTGATGTTCAAGATCTGAAAGCGCGCCCATTCCAGAATGCGTCACGGCCTGGCCGTGATGGCCATCACGTCCGTGACGCGTGGCCTCCTTATAAATAGAGCAGATCAGAACAGATAAAAAGGACTTTGGCATCAGAGCTTTTATAGATCTTTTAGAATCCTTATTCTGGAGCTGCGTCTCCCTCTTCTCTTTTCTTATTCTTAGTCTTAGGATGAATTCCGATTGTTTGTCTATGAGCATGAGGAACTAATCCCCTCATCCGAGGGAACGATGAAGCCACCCATGGCAGTGTAGATTCGATATGATGTATGTCTTTCTCCCTTTTTCTCAATAAATGTTTTCCAATTCTGATTTGATTGTGTTAATCATATGTTTTGCGTGATTAACTAGTTAAACGTGTTTGAGGCCGAGAGGCGATTCGCGTTTTAGAACTTGGATTGGGATCACTAATCGAACATTGCACGAGAGTCAGTAGGATATTAGTGCAACCTTATAGGGAACAAGAATTAACCAAATTCGAGATTAGGATTATGAGACCTAGTAAGTAATTGATCCAATCGTCGAATACGTCCTAATGAGCACGAGAGTGGATTTAGGAGAATTTAGGGGTCCTGGTTGACATTGTAATTGAACTTAGGGAGGAATTCATCATCACTTGGGAATACATATTGGGTAGGTGGATTTGTGACCTTGGACATTTTAATTTCTGATTTTTAATTAATTAGTTTATTAGATTCGTTAATTGAATTTTTGATATTAATCTCTCTCTCTCAACCTTCTTCCGTAACTTGACCAAACGTATCTGATTTCCCGCGGATTAGTCGAATTGGTAGCCCAATCCCTGAGTTCGACCTCGGTAATTACTTACCGTGTTTATTTTATTACTTGCGACGACCCGGTACACTTGCCGGCGTCACCAACAAGTTTTTGGCACCGTTGCCGGGGATTGGCACAACCAATTTTCCTAATTTTAGGGAGTTTGATTATTTGGTTAAGTTATTTTTTGTTCTTATTTTTATTTTTATTTTTATTATTTTCTTTTTATTTTCTACTATCTCTCTCTACTTCTTTGATTCCACTTGGTCTTGCCTTGTTTTGTATGCGAGGTACACGAAGGAATGCTTCCGGGTTGCGAATATTGTAATGGGAACCATGACACTTGGAGTTGTTCGTTCTACTTCCCTCAAGTATATGTGGAACCATGGCATAATGACAGCGTGCCCCAGAACAACTATCAGAGTCAGAATCAGTATTGGGGTGATATGAGTAGAGACCATCCGGATTTCGCTTGGAGTAATGCTGACGATGGTCTAGCCTGGCAACCACAACCTCAACAAAATTGGCAACAACAACCTCAACAGAATGGTGGAAGACAACCTTGGGAGTTAGCTTTTGAGAAGTTGAGTGCGACACTTGAGAAAGTGTCAATCAATACAAACGCAGCCATTGACAAGTTGGCAACTCATACAGGGATGGCACTTCAAAATCTAGAGATGCAGATTGCCCAACTCACAAAGCAACTAAATGAGCATCCCCCAGAGACTTTCCCAGTTGATACCGAGAACGACCCTAAGAACCAATGCAATGCCACAACAACTAGAAGCAGTGGGATGTTGGGATATGACTGGGATGTAACTAGTTCTCAGGGAGTTGAGGAAGAACTACCACATGTTGAGGAAGAACAACCGGAGGAAAAGGAATTGACAAGCGACAAGGCCCAGGAACAGCCACATGTTGAGGAAGAGCAACCTAAGGAAGAGGAGTTGGCAAAGGACAAGGCATCGGAGCAAGGGGGTAGGGATCAAGATGAAGATAAAGTAGCAGAGGATTTCACCATGCTTGCCAAGCAACCTGATTTTGATGCGTTAAATAAATATGTTGGCTTGCATGCATGTGTGGACACCGGTAAGATAGACCCTCCCACTTGTCTGGCACACTTCCTCGTGAAGACACCATTTGACCCGAGAGGAAGTGAGTTCATAATTGAAGAGGTCAATAGAGTTTTCACACTCAGGCTAGGTGGAATCATGGATAGAGTCGTATTGCTCCTACAAGGGCCACTTCACAAACCATGGGATCCGGGTGGAGGATTTGATATGATGAGCGTCTCTTGGCCCTTGTACCACAGACTATGGGATCCAGGTGGATGCTTCTTAATAAGTCAAGCTCAGGACGTTAAACAAGCGCTACTTGGGAGGCAACCCAAGCTAGGTATCCCTCTCTTTTCCTAACTTTTGTTTTGTTTTTGTTTGTCACTCTTGCATAATTTGAGAAGATCAAGAGTTTTTGTAGGAAATGTCGTGTCGGCAAGCTTGTTGGATTTTAATTAGATTGAGCGTAGATTGATTGCATGAATTATTTGACCATTGATGATTTCCCCTAAGTTCTGAAATTAAAAAAGTTTATCCCCACTTAAAAATTGAAAACTGAACTTTGAGAACTTTGTTGTGATTACTTGATTTATGATAAGTTTGGGGTGAGGGGGGTGCACACACTAGGAATCGTATCTCGGTCAAACAATTTGCAAAATGTCCAGGTGAGGATTTGAGCCTCCAACTTTGTTTGACTGTGTGAATCACTTTTAGGTTGCACTTTCCCGAATTTGCCTGAATCTCTTCATGGTTTGCATGTTTATGTGTTGCATCAGATGATTTAGGCAATTTTCTTTGAATTAACTACTTGGCCATAAATTGAACCAACCTTGATGAATGATCCCTAGTTAGCCACATTGAGCCTTGAAGCCTATTGTTCTTGACGACCTTACATTACAAGCCGTTAACTCAGAAAAACCATGATTTTCCCCTATCCTAGGATTTAGGAGAGTATGGAATTTTAGCTTTGTGAGTGTTGTTGTGGAACTAAGTTTGGGGTGGCTACAAGTTCATGAATCATAGTTGAGAAAAAGAAAAACGGAAGTAAGGGCCGAAGGCTTGAAAAAAAAAAAGAAAAAAAAAGAAAAAAAAATGGGTGATGAAAAGCATTGAATATGTGCCAAAAGGGCAAAGAAAATTAATATAAAAAGGAAGAGGTGTGTAGCCACCAAATGCAAGGAAGAGAATAATATGAGAGTGAATTCAATTGTTGTGATACTAGTTTCATGCTCTCATTGATCCTAGGGACTTAGCCTCTATCCTTTGAATATCTTACCTTGAGCCAGGCCTCATTACAACCTTTAAAAGACCTTCTGATGTTGCATGCATGTTCTCGTGGGAACCATTTTTGAGATGAAAATAAAATTCATGGGAAGTACTCTCGATAAGTGAAATTGAGTGAAAAAGTTGAAAGCCTAAACGAACTTGAGCGAATGAGTGAAATTTTACATACCCTTGTGAGGAAGGCAGTTGTTTGAAATTGGTGATCTTCCTTTTGTGTGTAACCCTGATCCTCAACTTAGACTAATGATTGCACAAATGATGAAGTTCTCAATGGTTTAAAGTAAACGAATGTGGGGATTACAGTGATGTAGGGGGGGGATCATGGGAGAAAAACTGTTTTGATTGCATGAAATTTGTGCGAAATCGATTGATTCCTTTAGGCTTGCCAAGTCTTGAGTCCTTTTTGAGTTTTAGCTTGCTTGGGGACAAGCAAGGTTTAAGTTTGGGGTGTTTTGATAAGCCTCTGGCTTATCTAGTTTTATGACTAGATGAACTAGGGTTTATGTGCCAATTAGTCGAGTTCACTCTCGTTTTCGCCCAAATTTTACCTTGTTTTGTTCCTAAGTTGGACTTTGACTCGTTTTGCGTCTTTTGTGTAGTTTTTAGTCTATTTCGAATAGAATTACGCTTTTTGTGTCTTTTTAGTGTTTCAGGTTAGAAGTGAAGCTCCGTGAATCAAGGATGAAATGCTCAAGATCAACCATGATGAGTCTGGATGAAGATGGAGCTTTAAAAGTGAAGAATATGAGCCAGACAGAGCCCATCACGGCCTGGCCGTGATGACCATCACGGCCATGATCAAGCAGAGCAGAAGGGCAAAAGTCAGCAGCTGTCACGGCCTAGCCGTGATGCCTATCACTACCGCGTGACAATCCAGGAGGCAAAAGTCAGAATTGATCACGGCCTAGCCGTGACACCTCTCACGACCGTGACAGAACAGATGGTGGAGACAGAAGCTATCACGGCCTGGCCGTGATTCACATCATGGCCGTGACATGTCAGGCAGAATTGATCACGGCCTAGCCGTGATGAGGCTCACGGCCGTGATGTTCAAGATCTGAAAGCGCGCCCATTCCAGAATGCGTCACGGCCTGGCCGTGATGGCCATCACGTCCGTGACGCGTGGCCTCCTTATAAATAGAGCAGATCAGAACAGATAAAAAGGACTTTGGCATCAGAGCTTTTATAGATCTTTTAGAATCCTTATTCTGGAGCTGCGTCTCCCTCTTCTCTTTTCTTATTCTTAGTCTTAGGATGAATTCCGATTGTTTGTCTATGAGCATGAGGAACTAATCCCCTCATCCGAGGGAACGATGAAGCCACCCATGGCAGTGTAGATTCGATATGATGTATGTCTTTCTCCCTTTTTCTCAATAAATGTTTTCCAATTCTGATTTGATTGTGTTAATCATATGTTTTGCGTGATTAACTAGTTAAACGTGTTTGAGGCCGAGAGGCGATTCGCGTTTTAGAACTTGGATTGGGATCACTAATCGAACATTGCACGAGAGTCAGTAGGATATTAGTGCAACCTTATAGGGAACAAGAATTAACCAAATTCGAGATTAGGATTATGAGACCTAGTAAGTAATTGATCCAATCGTCGAATACGTCCTAATGAGCACGAGAGTGGATTTAGGAGAATTTAGGGGTCCTGGTTGACATTGTAATTGAACTTAGGGAGGAATTCATCATCACTTGGGAATACATATTGGGTAGGTGGATTTGTGACCTTGGACATTTTAATTTCTGATTTTTAATTAATTAGTTTATTAGATTCGTTAATTGAATTTTTGATATTAATCTCTCTCTCTCAACCTTCTTCCGTAACTTGACCAAACGTATCTGATTTCCCGCGGATTAGTCGAATTGGTAGCCTAATCCCTGAGTTTGACCTCGGTAATTACTTACCGTGTTTATTTTATTACTTGCGACGACCCGGTACACTTGCCGGCGTCACCAACAATGTTGCACAGATTGCTTGCATGATTGATATGTGATGATTCCCCCTAGGCTGAAAAATTTTTGAGTTTGAAAAAGTGATTCCCATGTGAAATTGTAAACTGAACTTTGAGATTTTGTTATGATGGCATGATTTATGATAAGTTTGGGGTGATAGGAAGCACACACTAGGGATAGAATCTCTGTCATACAATTTGCATGAATGTCCAGGTGAGGTTTTGAGCCTCCAACATGTTTTTGACTGTGTGAAAATCACTTTCAAGTTGCAATTTCCTGAATTTGCTTGAATCTCTTTTTGGTTTGCATGATTATGTGTTTGTTTCAGATGATCTAGGCATTTTCTTTGTAAATAAATACTTAGCCTAAAAATAACCAAATCCTAATGCATGTTCCTTAGTTAGCCCCTTTGAGCCTAATTAGCTTATTGCTTCTTGATAACCTAATGTTATAAGCCCAAAAATCTGGAAAACCATGTTAACCCGATCTTAGGATTAGGAGAGCATGGAATCTTAGAATGGGTGCAAGAAACTAAGTTTGGGGTGGCTACAAGGTGTGATGTGTTGTTGGGATTGGTAAAAAAAAATATAATAAAAAGTTTGGAGCAAAAAAAAAAAAAAGAAAAAGAAAAAAAGAAAAAAAATAAAAATAAAAATAAAAAAGCACAAAAATTTCAAAAAGGCTATTTGAATAAAGTGGCTGTAGTCACCCAAGGCAAAAGAAAAGATGAATGAGAAAAGGGAACTTGAGTGGAATTTCAATGTATAAAAATGTTTCATGCTCTCTTAGTTCCTAGGGTCTTCAGCCTAGTTCCTTTGTATATCCTAACCTTAGTCAGGCCCCATTACAACCCATAAAAGACCTTTTGATGTTGCATGCATGTTTTCTGTGGGAATCATTTGGAGATGAAAATCAAATTTATGGGAAGTGCTCTTAAAAGTGAAACTGAGTGAATTGTTGATAACCTAGACAAAAACTGAGCGATTGAATGAACACTAAATGCCCTTGTGAGGAAGGCAGTTGTGTGAAGTTGGTGATCTCCCTCTTATGTGTGACTTAGATCCCCTACTTAGATTTCTGATTGCTTGAATGATGAAATTCTCAAATGTTTAGAATAAATGAATGTGGGGATTGCTTTGTTTGAAAAGGGGGGGAACATTGAAGAAAATTGTTTTGATGTATTGCTTGAATTTGTGCAATGTTGATTTAATCTTTTAAGCTTGCCAGGTCTTGAGTCTTTTTGATTTTTGAGTTTTAGTTTGCTTGGGGACAAGCAAAGTTTAAGTTTGGGGTATTTTGATAAGCCTCTGGCTCATCTAGTTTTATGGCTAGTATGACCAGGGTTTTGTGCAAATTATATCCTATTTTCACCCAAATTAGATTAGATTGTCCTCAAGCAAGGTTTTGAGTCTCTAAAGTAGTTTTAGGTTAATTTAGCTAGTTTTGAGTCAAAATAATGCACTTATAGTTAATTCCTTGTTTTCAGGTTAAGTAGAAGTTGAGGAAATAAAGAAACAGGGGATTCGACTCGCGAACAGCTCTTCGCCTCACGACCCCGAAGGCTGACTGTTCTAAGAAAATGCAAGGTCTCTGGTTCTCCCCGCGAAGAAGATCTCGCCTCGCGAGTCATCCAACCCAGAAAGTCAGAGACGATCACGGCTTGCCCGTGTTGAAGGTCACGGCTGTGGCAGTTTTGAAGTTGAAGAGTCTCGCCTCGCGAGCATCCATTCGCCCCGCGAGCCTGGAAGTCAGAAAGCATCACGGTTGGCCCCTGATGTTCATAACGGGCGTAACAAGAAAACTCTTCAGTTCCTCGCCTCGCGAAGGTGTGTTCGCCTCGCGAGAATACCAAAGGTTGCAGACTGTTCACAAGATTCGCGTCGCGAGAGAGGCTTCGCCTCGCGAGTGGGCTAAAATTCTGAATAGTATAAAAGGCTGTTCTGAACAGATTGTAGAGACTTTTGCTTCTCCATTGTTCTGTTTACATTTTTTTTTCTCTGTGTTTTCGTTTTTGTCATGGAGAACTAAGTTTCTTAGATTAATCTACTGTATGAGAATTCCATATACTTGAGGTTTTTGTAATTCCTTTTTTAATTTCTTTTCCATTTTCAATATCATATTATACATTTCTGTTTGTTATTTCAGGAGTGTGTAGTATTGTATTGATTTGTTTCAGTGATGTTATATTTCTATACTTAATCGCATTTGTTATTTCGCGTGCGTTCATTCATGTTCGTTTGTTCATGAGAGCTTAATCCCGTTTGTTATTTCGGGAATAGGAACATATATCCGTAGTAGCGATTACGTTGTTAGTTGTTGCTACAACTGAAAGGGGATTAGAATCTGCTTAGGGCTTGGGATTACATGAACCAAGGATAGTTGGGAATTCGAGAACAGTAGATTAATCGTTGTTTGCTATTTGATAATCTCTTTAAACTGCCCTGTTTTTAATTGCTCTGTTTTGCTTGTTACTTATTTGCATCCAAACCAAACCCCCCCCCCCCCCCAAAACTGATTTTTGTGAAAAATAACACTTTAAGAGTCCTTGAGAGACGACATCCGAGTTGTCACACTAAACTACAGTTTTAAAACCCGCTCGTTCTTTTTGGCGTGTGCGCGACAGCACGACCACGCTTCTAGTTGTTATGGCATTGCAATGGTTCTTAGGGTTGTTCTCGGTATCACCTGGGAAAGTGCCTGGGAGACGCTCATTTAGTTGCCTTGCGAGCTGAGCAACCTGCGTCTCTAGATTGTGAATTGCCGCCCCTGTATGCGTTGCCAACTTGTCAACTGTCGCATTCACCTTCTCTAAAACTGTGCCTGTATCGATTGACAACTTCTCAACTGCTGCATTCACCTTCTCTATAGCCAACTCCCAAGGCTGCCTTCCGCTGTCTGTTATTTGCAACCGATTATTTCCTGGAAGAGCCTGCCGAGTATTGTGCTGATGGATTCCAATGTTTGGCCTCAGACCTTGTTGTTGTTGTTGCCCGATTAGACCACCACTAGTATTACTCCAAGCGAAACCCGGATGGTCTCTCCTCATATACCCCCTATTCTGATTCTGACTGTAGCCATTCTGTCTGTTCCTCTGATAGTTATTCTGGGGCACACTGTCATAGAAATTGTGGCATGAGTCCACATGTTCCTGAGAGAAGTTGAACGGGCAGCTCCGAGTGTCATGATCTCCATTACAATTTCCACATCCCGGAGGCATTCCCTCGTGTATCGCATTAACCTTCTTGTTCCCAGACAAAGCCTCATTCTGCATCTTCAACAATCTGTTTTGCTCAAGAATGGCTTCCATTGTCGCAGAACTGATTCCACTTGAGGTTTCCCTTCCACGGTTGTAATCATTATATGACATCTTCTCCAATAATGCCCATCCATCCTCAGCCGATAAATAGGAGAAAGAACCGCCAGCTGCGGCATCACAATTCATCTGATAGCGTCCCCTTAACCCGTTAAAGAAATGTTGAACTTTGGAGACCGGGTCAAAGAAAGCTGAAGGACATCTTCTCAAGAGCACATTGTACCTCTCCCAAGCTTCATTAAAAGTTTCATCCTCTGTCTGTCTGAAAGATGTAACTGCTACTCTTGCTTGTGCCGCTTTCTGAGGGGGAAAATACTTAGTTAGGAACTTTTGCGCCATTTTCTCCCAAGTTCTGATACTGTTCCTATCCAAGCTGTCAAACCAATCGTGAGCGACATCCCTAAGAGAGAGAGGGAATAGCCGCAAGCGGAACTCATCCTGAGAAACACCTCTTGTCTTCTGCAAGTCACAACCTTCAAGGAAGTGGGTGATGTGCCTATGAGGGTCTTGTCTGCCACTCCCATCAAACTGATTCTCACGGATATAGGCTGTGACACATCCTTCCACTCTGAAGGAGTCTGTATTGAGGTTGCCTCTCACGATGGAAGAATCACAATCACCCAAGTTGGGTAGACTGTACTCGAAGAGAGGCTTGTAACGAGGAGGAGGAGGAGGAGGAGGAGGAGGATTTTCTTCTTCCATTCTCTCAAGATCACTCGCTTCAAGCCTTTTTCTTTCTCTGACTTCCTTCCTTAAGCGCTTCTCGGTCTTGGTGATCTCCAAATCAAATAGCAGGTCTTCTTGTGAAAGGGTACCTCGCATACAAAAACACGGCAAGACCAAGTGGAATCAAAGAAGTAGAGAGAAATAATAAATAAATAACAGAAAAAATAAAAATAAAATCTACTTAACCAATCAATCAAATTCCCTAAAAATTAGGAAAATTGGTTGTCCCAATCCCCGGCAATGGCGCCAAAAACTTGTTGAGTCACCGGCAAGTGTACCGGGTCATCGCAAGTAATAAAATAAACACGGTAAGAATTTACCGAGGTCGAACTCAGGGATTGGGCTACATATTCAACTAATCCGCGGGAAATCCGATACGTTTGGTCAAGTATCAGAAGGTGGCTGAGAGAGAAGATAGGATTACAATCTAAATTAACAAATCTAATAAAACTAATTAACTAAAAATCTGAAATTAAAATATCTAGGGTCTCAAATCCACCTACCCAATCATCATAGTACCCAAGTGATGATGAATTCCTCCCTGAGTTCAATTACAATGTCAACCGGGACCCCCAAATTCTCCTATATCCACTATCGTGCTCAATAGGACGTATTCGAAGATTGGATTAATTACTTGCTAGGTCTCTTAATCCTAATCATCAAACTCTATTAATTCTTGTTCCCTATAAGGTTGCACCGATCTCCTACTCACTCTCGTGCAATATTCGATCGATGATCCCAATTCAAGTTCTAAAACGCGAATCGCCGATCAGCCTCAACACGTTTAACTAGTTAATCACGCATGCATATGATCAACATAATCAAATCAGAATTGGAAAACATTAATTGAGAAAAGGGGAGAAAAACATACATCACATGAACACTATACCGCCATGGGTGACTTCATTGATTCCCTAGACGAGGGGATTAGTTCCTCATGCCCGTGACGACGCACAAACAATTCGACATAATCACCATAGTCAACTAAGAAAAAGAAAGGGGAGACGCAGCTCCAGAGTAACAAGAACTCGTAAAAACTGATCTAAACAGTGGCTAATAAAACTAGGATTCGCGGATCTTCCCCAAGAGCTCTCTATTCTGATCTGAAACAGCCTATAAATAGGGATTCTGGTTCTTGGACGCTCGCGGGGCGAACAAGATTTCGTGAGGCGAACATTAGTTTTGGCGTGCTTTCAATTTGGATTCTCGCGAGGCGAGAGTATGTTCGCGAGGCGAGTCTTCAAACCTTAATCTGTCACGACCGTGACCTTCATCACGGCTAGGACGTGATGGTCTCTGTCTTCCAGGGTCTTCAAACTCTCGCGGGGCGAGACTTCAAACCTTAATCTGTCACAGCCGTGACCTTCATCACGGCTAGGACGTGATGGTCTCTGTCTTGCAGGTCTTCATGATTCGCGAGGTGAGAATCGGCTCGCGGGGCGAGACAGAATTGATGACGTTGCTGCTTAGCTAATCTTCAGGCTCGCGAGGCGACCATCCACTCGCGGGGCGAGAATCTCCAGAATGGCAATTTCCACTATTTCTTGACTTTCCTTGACTCCCGGAGCTTCACTTCTAACCTGAAACGATAAAAAGACACAAAAAGCGTAATTCTATTCAAAATAGACTAAAAACTACTAAAAATGCCTAGAACGAGTAAAAGTCTACTTAGGAACAAAACAAGGCCAAATTTGGGCGAAAACAAGATTGAACTCGAATAATTAGCACGGAAACCACAGTCCATCTAGTTATAAAACTAGATAAGCCAGAGGCTTATCAATTTCCATGACCACAAACCTTGACTGCCGCTTCGGTCTAAGGTGTTGTGATTGAGCACTCGGAGTGCGCGTCCCGTGTTATTGATTTTCAGGTAATGGTGAAATTTATGAATAGTCGCTAGCCTTTAAGCTTCGACAACGAATGAGAACGAACACAAAGAAAACATCGGGAACTAAATGTTTTATATTTACATTTACGGCAGACGTGCCCGAAGTGGTTTTAACGTGAGACCTTAACAAGAAAGGTATCATGTGACGGTGTATTATCGTTGTTCTTAAAATGGACAATGAGATGGTGTACGTGTATCGTTGTGCCTAAATGGACGATGAAACGGTATGCATAATCGTTGTGCCTAAATGGCCAATGAGACGGCGTATTATCGTTGTGCTTAGCTAGACAATGAAATGGTGTATCGATCCTGATCAACTCATTTTGAGGATGTTGGGATCTCTGGAGATTAAGTTTAGAGCCTAATGATTGAAGTTTCATGCATTATCTTTATAAAACTGATTGATTCGGGTATGAGACCCACTGATATAACACTTGTTGTTTTATCTATGAATAATAATTAAATGCTAATATGCCAATGTGTTGTATGTATCATGTATATGGTTATTTTATGATATATCCATTTGTCGGTGTCTCACTCTTACAGTTATATCAGGTCTCTTCGGGTTTTGATGTAGTATCTTGGTACTCTAGTACTGATGTTGCAGAGGAGTCTTTCTAAGTCACTTGAAGACATAGTGTTAGAGGTTGGAAAAGTATTCTGATTGGGGGGTCTCTCCAATGAATATTTGATAGAATGATCAGCTTAGGAATCTGAGTTGGGTTGTATATCTAAAGAGGTCGGTAAATGTAGTGTTATATACATCCATCTGTAGTTTAAACTTTTTCTTTCGAAAATGGAAACTTAGAGAAATGTTGTATGTCATGGTAACTTTGTTACGAATATGACTTTACGTTTTAAATGCATGTATTATGGATTTCAGAGTTATCCTTAAAGAAAAATTTTATACCCCAGTTTTCTGACTTAAGAGAAAACAATTTTTCAAATGCAACCAGCAAATTATCTTTTTAATTTACTTCCGCATGTGTTACGTAGTAATACCAAGGGGGGGGGGGGGGGGGTGTTACACCATCCCAATGCTGGAATGGAAACTGGTGTTGTAAGTAAACTCTATTAGGGGCAAGAACTTGTCCCAACTACCAGACTGTTCTAACACACAGGCTCTCAACAAGTCCTCTAAGGACTGGATGGTTCTCTCAGACTGACCGTCGGTCTGTGGGTGGTAAGCTGAACTTAGCCTAAGCATGGTTTCTAAGGCCTCTTGTAAACTGTTCCAAAATCTAGAGGTAAACCTCGGGTCTCTATCAGACACTATGCTAGAGAGTACACCATGAAGTCTAACTATCTCCTTGATGTACAGCTTCGCCATCTTTTCCAATGGATACCCCATATTCATAGGGATGAAATGGGCAGACTTAGTCAGTCTATCCTCAACAACCCATATAGCCTCATAACCAGCTGGAGTCCTAGGGAGTCCAGACACAAAATCCATGGAGATGCTATCCCAGTTCCATTCTGGGATGCTTAACGGTTGTAACTTTTCGAATGGCTTCTGGTGTTCTATCTTGACTTTTTGGCACACTAAACAAGCATATACAAACTCTGCCACATCCTTCTTTATCCTAGGCCACCAAAACACCCTCTTAAGAACCTGATACATCTTCGTGGCACCTGGGTGCACACTCAGTCCACTCCTATGTCCTTCTTCAAGGATCAACTTTCTAAGCTCCGGGACATCCGGTGTGCACACTCTATCCTTAAACATCAAGACTCCATCACTTCCATCCCTGAAACTAAGGTCTCTACCCTGAGAGAGCAACTCTCGTTGGTCTAAGAGGAACTTGTCTAATCTCTGGCCCTCTCTAATTGATCCATCAAGCTATTGGTAACCTTCAAGGTACCAAGTCTAATACTCTTAGGGGTAAAGTCACAAGCTAGACTAAGGTCTATAAACTCCTCAATCAGATCTATCTCCCTAACCATCAAAGCGGAGATATGTAAGGTTTTCCTACTTAGGGCATCGGCCACCACATTGGACTTTCCTGGATGATAGGTTAGCTCGAAGTCATAATCCTTTAAGAACTTTATCCACCTACGCTGTCTCATATTGAGCTCTTTTTGGTCAAATAGGTATCTCAAATTCTTATGATCACTAAAGACCTCAAACCTTGATCCATAAAGTTAATGCCTCCAGATCTTTAAGGCAAATACCGCAGCTCCTAATTCTAGGTCATGGGTTGGGTAGTTCTTTTCATGGGTTTTCAACTGCCTAGAGGCATAAGCCACTACCTTACCGTCTTGCATCAACACTCCACCTAAACCTTGCTTCGATGCATCGCAATAAACCACGAAGGGTCTGCTAGGGTCAGGCAAAATTAGAATAGGTGCTGAGGTCAACCTACTCTTAAGGGTTTGGAAACTTTCCTCACACTTAAAGTCCCACACAAACAACTGTACCTTTTTGGTGAGACGGGTCAAGGGTAAAGCTAACTTAGAAAAGCCTTCTATAAACCGCCTATAATACCCGGCTAAACCCAAGAAAGTCATAATCTCGGTCACAGACCTTGGCTCTTCCCACTAGAGCACCGTCTCAACTTTGGTTGGGTCCACGACTATGTCACCCTTAGAGATGACATGCCCTAAGAAGCTCACTTCCTCTAACCAGAACTCACACTTAGACAACTTAGCATACAACTGCTTTTCTTTAGGGGTCTGCAAGACAACCCTCAGATGTTTCTCATGTTCCTCCTTGCTCTTGGAGTACACTAAGATGTCATCTATAAACACCACCACAAACTTATCCAAGTAAGGGTGAAAGGTCTTGTTCATGTAGTCCATGAACACCGCAGGAGAATTGGTCATACCAAAGGGCATAACCATGTACTCATAGTGACCATAGCGCATCCTAAACGCTGTTTTCGGGATGTCCTCAGACTTAACCCGAATCTGATGGTATCCTGACCTCAAATCTATCTTAGATAAGACGCAAGCACCTATCAACTGGTCCATGAGATCATCAATCCTAGGGAGGGGATACCGATTCTTTATGGTCACCTTGTTGAGTTGTCGATAGTCGACACACAACCTCATGCTACCATCCTTTTTCTTCACTAACAACACGAGTGCTCCCCTCGGAGACACACTCGGCCTAATGAATTGCTTCTTCATCAGGTCCTCCAACCGTTCCTTCAACTTAGCTAGCTCTAGAGGAGACATTCTATAGGGTACTATGGATATAGACCCGGTGCCAGGCACTAAGTCTATAGTAAACTCAACATCTCTCTCTGGGGGCAAGTTATAAACATTCCTCGGAAAAACTTTAGGAAACTCACACACGACAGGCACGCCCCAACATCAGGAGGGCTCTCTAATTCCAGGGAAGCTAGCATCATATACACTTGGGCCTCGTCTTTCATCGAAGCTTTCACTTGGTTGGCAGACAGAAAGTTCGGATTCTTAGACTCCACTGGAGTTCCAAAAACTATGGTTTTATCAAAACAATTCAAAAGGACATGGTGGGAAGATAACCAGTCCATTCCAAGAATAACATCAAGGTCCTTTAGGGGTAATCATACAAGATCAACAATGAAATCTTTACTATCTATGGTGATATGACAGTTCTTGCATGCATGAGAAGTAAAAACAGGTTTGTTTGTAGGTGTGGCAACAATCAAGTCATAATCAAGGTAGGTCACAGGAAATTCAAGACTTTTAACACATTCATGAGATACGAAGGAATGAATCGCACCCGAATCAAACAATATAGTTAAAGGAGTCCCATCTGTAAGGCACATACCTTGGATCAAATCTTCCGATTCGGAGGCCTCGGCTTCACTGAGAGCAAAGACTCTCCCCATGATCTTCAGTCGGTTGGCTTGAGGCTTCTGACCCTTGTTAGCACTTTGTGGCTCTGACTTGGCTCCTTCACAATCCCGACTGATGTGGCCATACTTGCCGCACTTGAAGAAGATGATTTCCTTCTCCTTGCACTGATTGGTGTAATGACCTTGTCCACACTTGCGGCACCGAATGGGCCTAGGTGTAGACGACTCCCACTCCCTGGGCCTATCTGAAGAAGACTGGGGCTTCTTGCCATCTCTCTTGAAGTTCCGTCGGTTGGGGCATAACGCTGCTTGCCCTTATCCTTATCCTTCTGCTCAATCTTCTTGCTACTCCGACTGTCTGAATTCCTGTAGCTGGTGACTCTGGACTTGTAGGCATCTTCAAAGATCCTACACTTGTTCACCAAGGATGGGAAAACTCTGGTCTCCTGGTAGCTAATTACCTGCTTGATTTCCGGACGAAGGCCATCCTCGAACTTTATCATCCACCATGACCTGATAAGGCGTGTAATACCTAGCTAGCTCCTCGAACTTTACCGCATACTCGCCCACTGACATATTTCCTTGCTTCAGTGCCACGAACTCCATCTCTTTCTTGTCACGTACATTCGAAAATACTTCTCCATGAACTTATCTCTGAACATGGCCCACGTGATCATCGTGCCCTCATCCTGCATCCTTTGTCGGCAGTCCTCCCACCAGTGCTCAGCCTCCTCAGTGAGCATGAAGGTCGTGAAGATAACCCGCTGTTGATCATTGCAGTCCATAACTCTGAAGATTTTTTCGATCTCCCTCATCCACAGCAAAGCTCCTTCGGGGTTGTAAGGTCCTCTGAAAGATGGCGGATTTTCCTGCTGGAACTTGTCGAGACCCTGAAATTCTGCTGGTCCATCGTGGTTGTTGTTCTGAAATTGGTCGGTCTCATTGTGATACGATTTCGGCAAGTATACCTAGTTGCAAACAAGTAATATGGTGGTAAGACCGGTTATCGTCCTCAGGGATCATGGACAAGTACCACTTCGCAAATTGGACTACTATCTAGGCGATCGTGTTTGGATGGAAGGTAGTTCTAACATGTAACGAAACAAACAAGAATAAAATGTTTTTGTTCTTTTAGGTATTTTATCAAACACTTAACATGCAAACAGAAATGTGATCAACAAATGGATAGAATTGTTAGGGTTAGACTAGGCTAATCCTCCCTTGGTTGCTATGAAATGATAAATAACACAATTCCTAATTCAATTATGACAATCAAATCTTCTCAAATACTCAAACCCTAACGTCTTAGGTGGAATGAGCCTAAAATCCCAAATTAAACCCTAATGTCTTAGGTGGATTAACATGAGAATTTGCATTAAGAGTCAAGATTCATAAGATTGCAAGCACCCCAAGACCTATGTCTAGGTTCATGAACTACTTGGCATTTGATTCAAGAGCATGCCTTAATATCAATCTTTCAATTGTCTATCAAAGCAACTAATCATTCCTAGGATGATCAAACCAAGGAAAGCATTAAGCATGGAATCAAACACTCATAAAGAAATAGGAAATTGTATTACAACCACATCATGATACAACCAAGTTCAGAAAAAACCATTATCTAACCCCAACAAGGGGGAAGTTTAGCTACACATAATCAAAGAGAAAGGCAAAAGAAAAGATACAGAGATGAATGAAGGAAGGAACTCCATAAAAGGATGCACACAGCCACAGCAGCAGAGAGTCTATTTTTTAGGGTTTTTGACTGCCTTTTCTCTCATCCCTAAAATCTGTCCTAAAACAGCTTATAAACAAAGGTTCTGGGTTTCGCGCGCTTGCGGGGCGATACCTGGTTCGTGAGGTGAATCTTATGAATCAGATCTTCAGAGATTGGTTTTCTCGCGAGGAGAGGTGGTAATTCGCGAGGCGAGACAGAAAGGGTGACATCTCTGGCACAGTCAGGCCTTCAGGCTCGTGAGGCGAGATGGTGATTCGTGGGGCGAGACAGAAAGGGTGACTGTTGCTGTTCAGGATGGTCTTCAGGATCACGTGGCGAGATCCTGTCTCGCGAGGCGAAACTTCCAGAATTGCTTTTCCACTGTTTTCTTCATTTATTGCTCCATCACGACCGTGATGGTCATCACGGCTAGACCGTGATGGGTTCTGCTTGGCTCATTTTCTTCTCTTTTTAGGCTCTATCTTCACCCAAGCTTCATCATGGCCAAATCTTGGGCAATTAATCATAAATTCCTGCAAAACAACACACAAAACCACCTTATCCGTTCCAAAGGAAAAACTAACCAAAATTAAACTAAAATGGCCTAACAATATGCAAATGCATGCAGAAATGTACATGGAAAATGAGGTGAAATCACACTCATCACATTGGCGAGGAGTGCCAATGCATCAGCGATTACCTGATCATTTTTGCCTCCTCTTCCTGCCATAAGTCCCTATAATGTCAAGACAACTTGTTAAACATTGGGCACTTAAGCAGGGAAAAGCTACGACTTGCTAACTTAAAACATCATTGTCTACAATCAGTACAGACAATTCATACAAGAGCACACAACATATTCACAACAGACTCATACCACATCCGGACAGGGCCGAACTTCTCTGATACCACTAAATGCGACACCCAACTACCCCGCATGTTATAAAGCATAAAAGATGAAGGTAAAACATAAAGCTTACGTCCTTTAATACAATGGTTCACGGATAGAAAGGTCCCACATGAACTAGTTCACAATACGGAAATTAAAACATAAACATAATGTAAGTTCAAAGGCATAACGTAACGTAAACATAAACCCCAACCCCGATGTCATATACAGAGCTGGTATAACCAAAAATCTGAAATAACAATTCTCCGGATACAACCGAAAAAACTAACTAATAACTAACCAAAACTGGAAATCCTAAACGAAGGTAGCTGCTCCTTGGAGTCACTCCTCAACGGGCTGATCGTCATCCTCTACATATATAATAAGGTACATGCAACACAAAACATAACAACAGGGAGTAAGAAACATATACATGAATATAACGGCAAGGAAGCAGTTAGCAAGACAAGCATACAACAAAAAACATGTTATATCAACAATGGTATCATAAGATCATCATCATAATATGTATGCTATGCAATGCAATCCTGCTCCACGCCTCTACTATGCATTTGGATCCGATCTATCTCAGGATGAGCAACTTCGGAGTTAAATATCCACATTGGCCACTAGGCACCAACACCGGGGCAATCCAACTTACCTTTGTTGGACCCCTTGGATAGTCGACGCACCTTACTCTCGGATGCGCCACCGCGGGGGTACCAAGTCTCGCGGACGGTCATAACGCCTTACTCTCGGGCGAACTCCCCTATGTTGCACAACCTCCCATCAACATCTCCAATGCTTGAATGCATGACAAGCACCATACCATCATGATCTCCACCTCCACTTGGGCCCATAGGCTACCCAAGTCATATCACCATCGTCACCTCGACCACTAGGCTATCGAGGATTATTTTTAACATTTACTGTTAAGCCTTTTAATCACTCTGGCCATTCTGCACCAGAGATTATTACCATCATCACCATGACCACTAGGCTATCGAGGATTATCATTTAACATTTACTGTTAAGTATTTTAATCACTCTGGTCATTCTGCACCAGAGATTATCACCATCATCACTCGGCTATCGAGGCCCCCTTAGCCAACTCGGCTACCAAGGCACATCATCTTTTCGCTTGTCTTTTGATCTTCATGTTCCGCTGGTATTTTATTATTAAGCTTATTATGAAATTGGGGTTGGAAACCCCTGCGTTGAACTGTTCTGTTGTCTGTTCTAGGAAAGGGAGCACAGGTGTGCTCCCTAACCAGCATGGTCGTGTTGGCCCTTAAGTCAAGCATGGTCGTGTTGACTAATAAGCACGATCGTGCTCGAAGGGCAGACCGTATTGTTCTGGGCAGCAAGGGTTGTAAACCGTTGCCAATTCCTTTGGGGTAAAACTTGATTCAACCTATTGGCCTTACTAAGTCCTTTCATCACAGTCTTATTACTTGGTTTAATCTTTATATCTTATAGTCTTATTTATGGGAATTAATCATTTAATTGGCTTCTCTCAATTTCTCACAAAATCATTCCCTAGGGTCCTTCTGATCCTTTGAACAAAACCTGACAATTATTATTAATATTCATGTCTTATTAACCGAAAGGGGAAAAACCTCCCTTTTTATCATGGTTCACAACGAATAAACAAATCAACCAATAACCAATCATTGTAACATACGGCTGTCATGGCATCATCATTCAACTCATAACAACAATCATATCATCATCAATCATATCATAAACATGTTGAGCAATCATACCATAAACACATATAAATGACTCATATTATCACATCAATATAAACAAATAGACATATTATAAAACAAGACATATCATCAAACACAAAGGGTCATGGGTTAACCCTTTGTCTTACGCTACCCCATATGCCTACATATTCATATTGTCCCTTCTCTCCATGCTTGGTATGAAGATTCTACTTAAACCACCACGCTACTCTCGCCGGCTTCCTCGGTTTGGCTCGAAGAATGGTCCCAAGCCTTGGCCAACACAAAAAAGTTAACCAATTAGTCTCCCAAAACTAAAATTAGAAAGGAAACCAAAAGAGGAAGGAAACCGTTACCTATGTCAACTGGCATAGACTAACCAAGACCTCCCAAAATTAGAGCAGGAACACCAAAGCATCAAAGGGTCTCAAGGGGAGGAAGAGAAAAGAGGTTTTTGCCCCACAAAAGCTGCCCAAGGTGTCAAAATAGGGTTTGGATCATAACCCTCATGAAACTACTCTATTTATAGACTCTGATGCCTGAGCACGGCCTTGCTCCCTGTTGAGCACGGCCATGCTCAACTTCTGAGCACAGGGCGCTGAAAGATGGCCTTTCTAAACCACCTAGACGGCTGAATTGGTCAAAACACATAAAATAAGACTTATAGATAATTTTCTTAGTTTTCCAACGCCATAAATATCACCTCGATCGGACATCTAGAACTCAAGATATGGTCAAAACGGTGAAACAAGTTACTAGGACTCTAAAAGGGTTGAACCTTTCTAAGGCTAAACTTTCCCAAACATAAACATAGACATCAAGAAAAACCTAATAAGTATATGCAAACATATATATAATATATATAAATGTATTAAGCTTATTTATGAAGAACGGGGTGTTACAGTCACCACCCCCACAGTCTCCTCTGATCAGTTCTGTCTTAGGTTAGGGTTTAGGGAATGATCAATGATTTTTTTTTTGTTCTGCTTTCTATTAGCTTTGCATAATCATTTTAAGTTTTAGTATGCTAGAAAATAAAAAATAATAATATGCAGATTTACATCGTTTGTTTACAAATATTGGTTTGGCAAAGCAACATTTTGTTCATGTATTTTATTGGTTAAGATTTTAATTCAGCATCTAGCAACTAATGAAACAATCCCAAATATCTGAAAAATGGATTTGTACATTATCAATGCTTCAAGCCCAGGGCTCTTGAGAGGGTATGTTAAAAACATAATGCAGTTACTCATGTGTCTTCACCTATATAGTTTAAGTTTTGAGAGAGTTGATTCATAATTTTGAAAAACATGGCAAACAAAGCCCATGATTAATAGAAAAAAATAAATTGAGGGAAAATATGAAATATGGAACTATGACAAGCTAGCTAATCCTAACCAACTTGCAACTACTTCTAACAATCTCCAAATATCTAACGCATAACATATTGGATAAATTGTTCATGATCTAACAATACAAACCAGAGTCCATTTCATAATTTGGAAAAATTTGTTTCATTACATCATATCATCACATTCTTCCTGTGTGTTTTGAAAAAGGCTTTAATTTCTTTTCAAATGCATATAATTCAACTCAACTTACAAGGAATCACTCTAAGAAGGCCTATATAGAGACATACATTGTTTCCAGATACTATATCAATCTCATTCCACCAATTTTCACTCCTATCTATCAAGCATTTAAAAGTGAGTTGTCTCGAGTGGACCAATTAAAATATATGGCTAATCCAAATATAAGGTTCAATAAGTTATTTGGTATGCAGATAATTTGAAGACGTGTAACATTAAAAGTGAGTTGAGTGGTTCAAGATTCATGAGTACATCGAATTAGTTGCAAAGTGACAATATATGAGAGCCTTAAATGTTAGTTTCTTAAATGTTAGTATTTGACAGGATTAATTTTATTTATGCATTATAGGTCATTGCTCTATTTCTCGTGAGTTGAAACCGAGTCCCTTCGTCCCCTCTCCATCTCCACAGGTAATCAATTGGTCGTAATGGCAATTTGTTGAACTTTTATATTACTAACTTGAATACAATTAAGTTGTCTCTAAGAATATTAATTTGCTTTCATATTGTCTTATTATATTTATTAGTTCCTGATCTTCTTGTCTGTGGCTCCTCCCCTTATCGTTACTTGTTTTTTCATTTTGTCTCATATGTAAGTTCTCTCAATACTCTCTTTTAAGGTTATTCTTTGTCTAATAGGTTCTGATTATGTGGTGCTTGTAATGTGTTATGTGAATTATCTTGTTGTTAGTTAGTGGAGAGTTGAGCTCAATAGGATGGTATCCTGCCTAAAAGGCAAGATGCTGATTGTGTGCAGATAATTTAATATTTATGCATGTATTTGCAATTATGTGATGTTTGTTAGTGGAGAGCATAGCTCAATAGGATGTGATCTTGTCCAAAAGGCGGGATGCTTGTTGTGTGCTGGTAATTTAGAAGTTATGCATGTATTTGACAACTATATATTACTTGTTAGTGAAAAGCAGAGCTCAATAGGATGTTTGCTACTATATTTTATCTAAGTTTGTATTGAATTATGCTTCAATATATATTTGCTGAAGTATGCTGCAACCCTTATAAGTCAATGGTTTTATTTTCTGCTAGAGTTAATTATTAAGTTACGAAAGCCTTAGTTTCCTGTTTGAGATTCAATATTAATGAGAATGCGTACCTTCTAAGGGTATGCATGCTCATTGTATTGAATCTTGAATTGTCCAAGTGAGACAGTTTGGGAAAAAACCTTTTTCACACTCGTACAATAGTCATTTCCATGTTCAAATGCCTTATATACTTGTTGAAATCTCGGTCTGATGCATTTCCTTTTGTTCTTCGAGTGCATACTTGATCGCGATGATTCTCACCGTGCTCGAGTCATGTACTTGGAGACCGATGGGAAATGCTACCAGAATTTTGTTAAGTATAAGGTATTTGAATAAGGGAATAACTATTATTACCCGAGTGTGGTAAAGGTTTCTTCTCGAATAGGATAGGTTCATACCTTGTCATAAGAACGAGATTGATGGAGTTATTGGAATGCACCATAATATATAAGTGTTATTGTAGGGTTGGTCAGGCTATTTAATTGGCAGGAATGGATATTCCGGAGAATCGGAAATGGATGTATCGTAGGTTGGATCAGAATAAATGTCTTAGGGAAGAGTATAGAGTTGGAGTGGGTGAGTTTATAGAGTTTGTTGTTAGCTAGGAGAGATTTATAAGGTGGGACGGTGATCATTTGAGGTGTCCTTGCAAAAGATGCAAGTGTCAATCTTTCAAAAGCGTGGATGGAGGTGTGGCCGATCTTTATGAGAAGGGCTTCATGCCTGATTACTATTGGTGGAGTAACCATGGTGAGACGTTGCCTTATTTAAACCAGGTTGTGTTTGAAGGTTCGTACTATGGAAGTGGTGACCAGAGGGAAGAATTGAATCCATACGAGCAGATGATAATGGATCATGCTGGACCATCGGTTAGTGTTGCACTAGAAGAAGATAGGGGAGAAGATGGTGGAATAGGTTCCCAATACATAGAGGAGAATCCGAATCTCGAAGCTCAAAGATTCTATGATATGTTGAGCGCTGCACGATCTCCGTTGTGGGAAGGATGTCGGGAGTACACGGAGTTGTCGATGTGTATGGAATGGTTGATTATCAAATCTGACTACAATATGCAAGAAGGCTGTTTTAATCGCCTCGCCTTGTCACTGTCCAAGGCGTTGTCGGAAGACAATCAGATGCCTACTAGTTTTTATCATGCTAAGAAGTCTGTGGAGAATTTGGGTCTTGGGTGTTTGAAATTTGATTGTTGCCCGAATGGATGTATGTTGTACTATAAGGATGATTCAACGGAGAACATAACATGTTGTCGATTTTGTGGTGCGGATCGGTATAAGACAACCATTAGGAGGGGCATTGAGAAGAAGACCGCTCTAAAAATGATGTGGTACTTTCCCCTCGTGCCAAGACTTACAAGATTGTACTCTTCGATGGCCACTACAGCTCATATGAGGTGGCATAGTGAGCATGAGAGGGAGCAAGATGTCTTGTGTCATCCATCAAATGGAGAAGCTTGGAAGCATTTTGATAGGGTTCATATGGCATTTTTGCAGGACCCTCGGAACGTCCGATTGGGGTTATGTATGGATGGATTTAATCCTTTCGGGCAGTTTGGAAAAACATACTCTTGTTGATCGGTTATCCTGACTCCGTACAATCTTCCCCCGAGGATGTGTATGAAGCGGGAGTTTATGTTCCTAACAATCATAATTCCAGGTCTGTCTAATCCAAAAGGGAAGATTGATGTGTACTTGCAGCCGCTGATAGATGAGTTGACAATGATGTGGAATGATGGTGTGTTGACATATGACGTATCTTTGAGGCAGAATTTCATGATGAAAGCAGCTTTGATGTGGATGATCAACGACTTTCCTGCCTATAGGATGATGTCGGGTTGGATGACCGTGGGGAAGCTTGGTTGCACAATATGTATGGAGCGATCGAAGGCATTCACCCTTAAAAACGGTCAAAAGATCTCATATTTTGATTGTCATCGTCAATTCCTTCCAGAAGATCATCGTTATAGGAGGAACAAGAATGCATTCAAGAAGCGTTGTGCGGAGACAACACCGTCTCCACCACGTTTGTCTGGTCCTAATGTACGGTGGAGAGTACAGTACTTACCGCTCGTCCATGAATCCCAAGGAGAACATATTCCTGATTATGGCATCAAGCATAATTGGACAAAACAAAGTATATTTTGGAGGTTGCCGTATTAGAGGACGCACCTACTCCGTCACAACACTGATGTCATGCATACTAATAGGAATGTGTTTATGAATGTGTTTAACACTGTGATGGACATCAAGGGGAGGACAAAGGATACAAATAAAGCCCGATTGGATCTGGATGAAATTTGTAATCAGAAGGAGCTTGAGTTGCAGGATGGTGGTTGTGGCAGACTTATCAAACCTAAGGCAAGTAATACACTAAGCAAAACACAAAGTAGCTGTCTGTAAGTGGGTTAAAGAACTAAAGTTACCTGATGGATATGCTTCCAATCTGGGTAGATGTGTTGACATTAAGGAAGCAAAGTTACATGGAATGAAGAGTCATGATTGCCACGTGTTCATGCAACGGTTGCTACCAATTGCGTTCGACGTATTACCGAAACCAATTTGGAACCCACTTGTTGAGCTTAGCTAATTTTTTAGGGAGCTTACATCGACAACATTAAATGTGAATCAATTAAAGGATATGGAAGTCAAGATACCTATTTTGTTATGTAAGCTGGAGCAAATCTTCCCGCCGAGTTTCTTTGATTCAATGGAACACCTTCCAGTTCATCTACCTTACGAAGCAAGAGTTGGTGGTCCAGTCTAATAACACTGGATGTATCCATTTGAGAGGTATACAACATCAACTATTTTACTTAATACATATTAAATTCACGAACACGAAATCGTAGTTTAGCTTTCCTTAAAACTAGTAATATTTGTATGTATCCCTCTTTAATAGGTTCCTGCACTCCCTTAAACAGAAAGTCAAGAACAAGGTACGAGTGGAGGGTTCCATTTGTGAAGCATACTTAGTAGAGGAGACTTCCACTTTTACCTCTTATTACTATCCAGAAGAAGTTGACACGAGAAGGACTAGGATGCCTAGAAACATTGATTCGGGCGAAGGAAGTTCAACTAGTCCTCCTATATCAATATTCAACTATCTGGGCAGATTTAGTGGCAAATCAAAAGGATATTTCTTGGAGCAGCGTGACATTAATGCTGCTCATCTTTATATCCTTCAAAATTGTGAAGAGGTGGCACTATATTTTAAGTAAGTTTTTACAATGTCTTTTATAAGTTCAATTGACATTTATGATTATTAATCGTCCTGCTGTTAATATCCCATATGTAGGATGTACGTCAATTTTCTAAGGGATCTCCAACCTGACATTACGAACGATCGGGTTGATCAAGAAATTACTTCTCACTTTGCTACGTGGTTCAGTAAATATATAGGTTAAGCATCTTCATTTGATGCAATACATTTTATCTCCTTAAATATATAGCATGCATAAGAATAATATAATATTCGATTTTTTAGGTACTAGATCCAGTAAACAATGTTCAAAATCCATTGTTGACAAATTTGGCATGGGGGCGTAACAGATGGGTTACATCATGGAATACTTACATTGTAAATGGATATAAATTTAACACAAAAACATGGAGTGAAGGAATGCAGTCGCGTAACTATGGTGTTTGTGTGCGAGCCACTGATGGCAATGTAGAGGATGATTTCTATGGGGTTCTAACTGACATCCTTGAACTTGATTATACCGGTTTCCCCGTGATGAAGTTAGTTCTCTTCAAGTGTGATTGGTTTGATCCCACTCTTGACGTAGGGACAAAAATCGATAAAAAATATGGTATTGTTCAAGTTAGGCTATCTCGTAGGTCTAATAAGGCGTACGACCCATTCATTTTTTCACAACAGGTAGATCAGGTTTATTACTCGCCATATCCCGAAGGACATCAAGGCTGGTTGGGTGTCATTAAGATATAGGCTCGCAGTAAAATTACTGATAATGTAATCAATCAGCCGGAAAAAGATGCTCCGTACCAAGATAATGAGTTTTCAAGACCCCACGTACCGTTGCAAATTATGCCGGCCATTATTGTTAATTCTCTAACGAACATTTCCGGCAATGGGGAAGAAGTTGAAAGAGAGTTATTGGATCGATCTGAGTTGGAAGCATCTAGCGAAGATACATTCCAATCAAGTGAAACTGATGAGAGTGATGATGAATTTAGTGACGGAGATTCTACTTAGGTAATTTATTTATGTCATAATTCATAGTGTAATGCTCATTCTACTTAGGTAATTTATTTTTGTATTATTTACACTGTGGTGTAATCATCTTTTCATTTTTTTTTACACAAATGACAGATTCCTCTAGAGGTAGGGGGTAGTGTGGTGGTCGTCGTGGAGGTCGTGGCAGAGGTCGTGCTGCGAGAGTCCCTCTGGTGACCGACCTACAGACTTCAGATTGAGACCACCCTGCCAGCACCTCCGTGGACGGGCCACATCAGGGTGATGGTGTTGCACCCCATACCCAGCCTTATGTGGTTGGGACACAGGCTGCACCATCATCATCCACACCTATTCCATGACCATCATCATCATCGGGGCAGGAGAGCCGTGGTCCATCCGACAGAAGGATTCTTCTTATCCCCAGGGGGGATAACGAGTAAGCTAATTTAATTTTTTAATATATAAAGTATTATTAATTTCTTTTTACTTGTTTTTTATTTATTTATAACATTTATTAATGCTCTAATTTTGTTGCAACTTTCTGCCCGCGAAAGGTCCTTCTGATTCGATATCGAAGATCCTTCAATGCAAGTTTGATGGTCCATGGCCTACATGGAAGGCCATCCGAGGGGACCATAGGAATCAGTTGTTCAAAGAGTTTAAGGTAACAATTTATAAAGTTATTTAAATTAAATTTACAATATATATATATACACACACGAATTTCCTAACAACTGTGAGTTGCAGAAAGAGTATAAGCGGGACGAACGCAGCTTTAGAGGGGATCGTCAGGGACATATTTGAGCATAAAGGCTCACTGGTCATGAAGAATCTGACGAACAAGCTGAGGAAGGGTAAGAATAAGGGGAAGTGGGTGGATTAGGAGGTAGCTGGACCAGTACTGGGCTACTCAGAAGTTCCAGGCCACAGCTCGGCGTAATCGAGCTTCTGATGGTGGCGTATATGCTTGGATTGGCGGCTCTAAATCAGCCACCGCCCACTTCGACAAGCTGGTAATACTTAAAACTTTATTGACTTAGTATACCATTTCATGAGTTTTCATTTTTAAATATTCTTATGAATTTAAGATTATATTTTTCTGTGCAGAAAGCACTGAAACAGCGGCCCCCATTACTATGGAGTTGGTGGAGAGAACGAAGAAGTTGAAGTCGGGGGCATGGGTCAACGACAAGGCCTGTAACTATGCTGTAAGCAAAAAAAAAAAAACAATTTAGTTTATACTTGTAATTTATTATAATTCATTGTTAATATTGATTATAATTTTAACTAAATCTCTTCAACTATACTTTGTAGGTGGGCTTCAACGAGAAGAAGGACGATGCCATATCACGTGCTTCACAGTCACAGGGTGAGGCCTTGACTGGAGAGGGGGGCCCACTGTCCTGTCTCCGTCGACGATAGTGCCATTTATTTGGAGGTCGTCGGGGGCAGGAACTGTAACACCCCCACTAGGTATTACTATGTAACACATGCGGAATTTAAATTAAAAAGATAATTTGCTGGTTGCTTTCGAAAAATAATTTATATAAGTACATAAGCGTCTGAAATTGGGTATAAAAATTTGTCACGACTCCAAACCTAAGCCTTGATCGGCACACCGGCTTACAATCCTAGCCTGGAAAGTCTATTTAATTTAGAGATATACTTGAATAAAAGCTAGTATTTTTACAAAAATTTCGACATAATCACCTCTGTAATTCGAACATCCCAGGTAAAAGAACACATGCTAAAATAATTACATTTGCATTCCCGAATTCCAGTTAAACCAAATACAACCAGGGAGTAATATGCTAAAAATAGTTATATCAATAAGTTATACATGACCAATAGGAAAAGCTTAGGTTTTCATTCAAAAGAGATTCTCTCTGAGTCATAAACATTCCATTTTAAAATAAAGACTCTCCGAGTCATACTCATACATACTATCAAAAATCTAAGTCTCAAACCCTAAGCTGGTGATTCTAAAAGTTATTTCTGAGAAAAACTCATGTGGTGTTTCCACAATCAAATACTTCATCAAACAACTAGATCTAAGTCTCCGAGTGACTTAAGAAGACTCCTCTACACCATATGTACTAAAGTACCGAGGGTACAATAGCGAACCAGAAGAAACCTGATATATCTGTAAGGGTGAGATACCGACAAATGGATATATCACACAACAACCATATACATGATACATACATCACCTCAGCACATTAACATTTAATTATTATTCAGAGATAAAATAACAAGTGTTATATCAGTGGGTCTCATACCCTAACAATCAGTTTTATAAAGAGAATGCATGACATTTCAATAATTAGGCTCTAAACTTAATCTCATGAGATATCATCACCGTTTTATCATTAAGTAATAAAGAGTTGATCAGACTCGTATGCCGCATTGGCAAGTTGTCTCCGTCACCTCATGTACCCGGATCAACATCATCACGAATCCCTTATCAACAGCCATCTGGATGTATAAATCATCGAACACCACATCTTAAGCGGGTATTCAGTAACTCAAGCACGTCTGCTAACGGGAAATGCATATGAATAAAAGGCTTTTCATTATCAAGACCTTTCTTTGTATTCACTCTTTTCCGTTGTTGAAGCCCAAAGCTAACGACTATTCACAATTTTCATGACTTGAAAATCAATAACACAGGACGCACAGTCCGAGTGCTCAATCACAACACCTTAGACCGATGCCGCAGTCCAAGGTTGTGGTCGTAGAAACAATTATAATTTTATCTATGTTTTATTTCAGCATGATAAGGACTCCTAGTCCATAACAACGAAATTAGGACACACAGTCCTCAATTCCATGATTAGGACTCCTAGCCTATAATATCACGATTAGGACCCCTGGTCCATAACTCTTGACACAGATCCCAGATCGCGTGCATATAACTGAATGCTAGAGGCGACGTCTCACAAACTAGATTCTCTTTCACATGTGCTTACTTTCCGCTCAGTGAAAATCAAAAACCAAAATAAAACCTCGGTCACTTATCCAAGTAACTGGAACGTTTCTAAATCATTTAGGAGAAAATATTTTCCTTTACAAATTCTTTTATAAAACATTTAGGAAATTTGTTTGCTTTTGAAATCCTTGATGGAATAAAGTCAAATATTTTCAAAGGGTCTTTCCTTCATAAAACACACTGTTCAAAAAGGTTTTCTCTCGTACAAAACTTTTGATCATAAAAAGGTAGTTTCCTTCAACATAAAATCACTTCAACATTTTTCTAAAAAAAAAATCTTGTTCTTCTGAAGTAAGCACTTTAAACAAGGAACTTTTATAAATGAACCCAAAACTTTCAAAATTCTATTCAAGGATTATTAATGCTTTTAATGCTTATAGTCATTGGGCATAGACTCAAGTCCGACTTCTCAAACTTCAATCAACAGTAATATATTCACAACAATAATAATATCACAGTTAATGACAGTTTATCACGTATATATAATTCATAACACTTTAAAGCAAGAAATGTTCATCTTCAAGTAATAACCACAATAGTTCAAGTAAACAAGTTATTCAAGTATTGGCTCAATATCACAATAATATTCACAACACTCAATTACACACATGCATATAGTTATTGAATATCCCTAGGCAAGCTCCCCTTACCTTTGAAGACAAGTAAAGGATCCTCGTTTAATGCTCACGTTAGTTCCAAGAGTGTAACTATCTACTCCATCAAGCAAGCATAGCCGTGTCAAACGTCTCAGAGAGGGAATCCAACCACGCGCAACAACCAGAAATCAATAAATCAATTACACATGATCAAACACACATTCTAATTTGATCTAAACACTTAATCTTATTACCAAACAAGGTCATTTTCAAAGAAAATCATGTTTGGAGCTTAAGCTTCACAATACCGTTTGAGGAAACTTTGCTTTGATTAAAGGATCATAAAAATGAACTTGGGAATCATCAACTAAAATTCCTAATTTCATAAATGCATAATTAATTTTACCAAACATAACCAATTTCAATAAAAATCGAATTGGGGTTTTAGGGTTCATATCCTAAAATGGGGGAAAACTCATTCTAATCCTAGAATCATGAAATTAGTTTAATAAAACATCAATTTGTAGTCTCAATTGCATGAATACACATTTAATTTCAAAGTCTAAAGCTTAAAATCAAAATGTTAGGGTTAGGGTTTCAAAATCAGATTTGAGGTTTTGAACTAGAAGAGATTAAGGGTAGAATACTTGCTCAAGATGACAAGGAAGACACAAAGTGGTGGCTGTGACGGCAGCCATGGCGGAGGATGGCGGTTCTTGGCGGTGGCTCGTTCTGTGACAACAAAAGAGAGAAAGAGATACATAAACTCAAGGAAGAAGAAGGAGCTTGAAAGGAACTCACATGGTGGATAACCACCATGAGGAGGCGGTGCGGCCAGCACTTACCGTGGTTGAGCACATCTTTCATGCGACGGAGCTCGAGTTAGCACAAGACCAGGCGCGGTGGTCGTCCTCCCCTGCGTCGAGCGGCGATGAGCGGCTCCCCTGTAGTGTAGTCGAACGGCGACAGCGGCTGGGCTGGGCAGCGCCGATCTGAGCAGAGCAAGGAAGATGGAGGAGAAAGATGAAGTAGGGAGGAACAAGAAGTGGGGAAGAAGAAGTGAGAAAGAAGGGAAAGAAGAAGAAAAAGAAAGAAATAGAGGGGGGGTTTACGGGCTGTGTTAGGAGAGGAAGAGAGAGAATCTGTTTTTTGTACTAGTGGGTACAAAATGAGTGATAAATATTAAGCCTAAAAAAACAAGTTTTTAGTTTTTGAATCCAAAAATAAAGGGTGATAAATATATACTTTCAAAATTTGAAATAGAATATAGATTGATAGTTGAATTAATCAACTAAGAAAATCCACGTCCAACATTTAATCTCCGATTAATGTCAAACCAGTTTATTTTCAAATCTAAAATTAAATAGAATGAAAATATGGAAATGCTTTTCTCTTAATCATATTATTTAAAACATTTTTCTGTACTGGTAATAATAGTGACAATAACGTAACTTATTGTCTAGTAAGCATGCGTTCACTTAAATAAGTCAGTGCTAATGCACCCAATAAAATAATTTGAAGAGAATAATTTAATTACTCAAACTAAACCACATAACAAAATAAACATAAACATCCAAATGAAATATTTAATCATCTGTGTAAAAACTAGGGTGTTACAGGAACAAGAAGGGGCATGTGTATGGCCTCAGACACCTGGGAGGCTAGCTTATCGCTTCATCGTCCGACACGCCTGCTCCTTCCTACGCGGATACCGTCCCTCCGGAGCAGTTCAACCAGATGTAGCACACCATCACGCAGCTGAACGCGGAGCTTTGGGAGAAGAGGGAGAGAGAGCAGCAGATGGGGAACTAGATTGCACGGTTGACTCAAGCACACCAACAGCTGATGCAGACGACCATCGAGCAGGCCCAGACACTGAGGCTGGTGTTGGAGCAGATGAGGATCCAGCCTCCAATTGCTCAGGGTGATGCTCCAACGGTTGTGCCGCCTGCTGTCGCTCCTCCAGTTCCGCCGCCTGCTACTGATGATGCTGCTCTAAAGGACGATCATATGGCAGACGTCGGCGGCACGTACGCTGAGGATGATTGGGTTCCTCCACCTCCTCCTCATCATGACTACTTTTTTTTTTCATTTTTTAGATTTTAAACGATTCTTGTACGACACTTTGGATTATTTTTTTTATATATATTCAGTATTTTTTATAATTGTATATTTCATTAGTAATTTGGTGTGTTTTATTAGTAACTTTGCTAAACTTTAAAGCAAAAAGAAAAAAAAATATCATTTTAAAAATTAAATTTAAAAAAATAATAAAAAAAATCCAGATTAGCGACTGAATTAGCAACCCATAATTCAGTTGCTAAACTTTAGTTAAAAGAAAAAAAATTGTGGTCTAGCGACCGAATATTGGTTGCTAATATTGGTTAATAGTAACCTACATTAGCAACCAAACTAGTGACCGATTATCGGTCGCCAAATGTGGTTACCCCAATCATGCGACCAACAGATTAGCGACTACCTTTTATTACTTAGAAACTAAAAATACGGTCGCCATTTAGCGACCAGAATATAAATTCGGCCGCTAAAACCTTAGCGACCAAGTTATCAACCACCACCATGAATCGGTCGCTAATTCGGTCGCTAAAGAGAATAGCGACCGAATTTGTCAGTCGCTAAACAGTTGGTTTTTTGTAGTGGAATTGGGAAATGTTCACAGCAAAATACAAAAGCAACCTGGAGAACTCTGATTTGGCTACTACATAAAGCATAAAGCACTGAACTTCTCTGTTATAGTACAAACAACGTTCCTAAGCATTAATGGCTGCCAAGAGCGACTCTATTGAATTTAATGAAGGTCAGCTTGAAGCCAAAAATATGAAGGAATGTCTCTAAAGAATTTAATTTAATTGAAGGCTATAAATAGAGAATACTTTGAAGATGAAGATACAACAATGCATTAACTCAAGAGCAGTTACTCTACACATTTAAGTCTTCATTCTTTCATTATTTATTCTTCAATCATTTGAATTTATAACGCAGTCTTTCAAACTTCACGTTTAATCCACTCTTCTGAGTGTTTGTGAAAGACTTGGAAGTTCTATTTATTACACTTTCTTCCAAACAAATCTGACTGAGCCTGAAGAGGGTAGGTTGAAGTTGACATAGGGAAACACAAGAAGGGGGGTTGAATTGTGTTTTTTAATAGTTTTTTCGAAAAAGTCTCTTCTTTAAACCTTTTAGCAAGCAAGAGAAGATAAATACACACAAACAAAAATAAACCTTTCTAAAGAGTTAACAAACTCAGATCCAAATCCCTATAGTTAGTATAAGCAAAGACTGTAAAAGATAAGGATAGAAGATTCACACAGTTGATTTATCTTGGGTCACTCTCTTCCAACCAAGAGCTACGTCCAGTCCCTTCTACCTAAAGGTTTTTCTCCACTATAATCCAATAGCTTTACAAGTATTCAACACCTCTTCAGGCTTACAAGTATTCTTTCTCTACCTAGCCTCTTCAAGCTCTAACTCTAACAAAGAGATTTATAGAATGATCTTACAAGATCACTACGTGTAAGAGTATGAAAGTTTTAGATCAGTTGTGATTACAAATGAATTTGTTAAGGAGAACTTTGAGCAGGGTTTTGACACTTTTGACTATTTCATCACTGGGGATCGTCTAGTATTTAAAGATGAAGTGCTTCTCTGCCTTGATCTTCTTCAACGGTCTTCAATTTGTATCCGTTTAGACATAGCATTAAATGCTAGGATCCGTTGAGACTGATAACTTGATATGTTTTATGGAGAAGTGCTCTTGGTTATCAAAAGTATGCTCAAAGTAATGCTGTCATTTCCCTGTTATACCGAAGGTTGCTTTCTGACTTTCCTTCTTCGTACTTGGTTTAACTTTACAGCAATATAAGTGACAGAGTACAAAGGGTTGTGTTCTCGATGGTACTATGTTTCTAATCTCAAGAAACAAAGGTTAAACAACACAGGAAATAGACACAATTTCCTTCATATTAAATAAAAAATCATTTGAAATAAATTCACTTTGACTAGACGGATTTAGTTTCAATGACTTGTGGACGCGCAAGTCTTTGGCCGCGCAATATTAACTATGTATAAAAACAGGGTCGTCTATTGATTTACGACTAGTTAGCTTCTCGTCTATAGTCAAGTCTTTGGACTAGCTATTTTTATGAGAGTTGTTATTTTGCTCGTATACTACTTATATTTCACATAGACTTAGACACTCGTCTAGTGTTATTTAACTTAGTAAATTTTGAGTACCTCGTCTAGAAATAACCTTATAGACTCATAATTTTACCATAAGTTTGAAGGTTCGTCTAGCGAGTAAAATCTTAAATACATTACTGTTCTTTAGCAAAACTAAGAAGCTAAAGATAAGTTTCCTCGTCTAGAAAACTTTAAATAATCCTGCAAGCTAGAATAAACAGTGAGATCTTTGACACAACTTTGGGAAATATATTTAACCTTTTTGTTAACATCAAAACTTAAGAGATTATTTTATCCAAAGCCACTTTGGTTCTAACATAGGTGAACAAACAATACTTATCTAGGAGTCTGGAGAGGCTAGGTGTGCAAAGAATATTTGTCTGTCCTGTAACCTGATCAGTTATAGTGGAGAAATCTTAGTGCTGCCAAGGATTGGACATAACCCTAGTTCTTAAGGGGTGAACCAGGATAAAATAGCTGTGTCTATCTCTATCTGTTATCTCTTTAGTTTATTTGTTTATCTTAATTGTTAACTAACTAAAGGGGTTAAAGTTGTGAATGTCAAACAAGTTTTTATATTGCATGCTTGTGTGTTTTCTATTGAAAACCTTCAGACAAGTCATTTGTCTGAATGATATGGTTTTCACTTGTCTGCTTTGTTCTTGTGCTTGCAAAAAGATTTTAACTTCCTCTAAAAGTTTGAAAAACACAATTCAACCCCATGCTCGTGTTTATATCTGTCTATTTCAATTAGTCCTTTCATTAGACACCATTTTGCATCCTCTGTTATTTTGTTGACATGTAACGTTATTTTACCTAGGTGGACCGTTATTGTCTAGGCCTGCAAAACGATGTCGTTTTGCAAATCCTTCAACCAAAAACAAAACTTCTCTCCCAAATTAGCAAAGAAATCCCTAATTCCACACCATAATCTCTAACTCATCCTTAATTCGTCTCCTTGATCGTTTCGATCACAAAACTGTGGGTGTTTTGTGTGATTTTGTTCCTTGAAGGTGAGTACCATGTTGTGTTTGTATGTGTGATTTCCGTTTGTCCACATGTGTCACGTTTGATGTGAATCTTATTTAAGGTTTACTTTGTCTTGTTGTTTCATTTGTCATGGAATGTGGTGCACATTGCTTTTTGGTCTTTTTCAAGTTTGCGTTGTTGTCTTTTGTGTCAGTTGATGCAATGTGGTTACTGATGCTTTTTTTAGTACTTTTGTTTGCGTTCTCATGCGGTTTCGTACAAAAATTGTTTCTTTATAGGTTGTTTATTGCCATTTCAGTTTTGGCATGTGGTCCCTGCATGAATTTTGTGGTGTATTATGCGCCTAGGTTGCATGTGAGGGCATTTAGTGGGGGCATGGCTTCATATCAAGAAGGAGGACTATGTATCATACACGTGCCTATGAACATAGGATAATCTAGCCAAGAACAACCCATGATTTCATGTGAGATTACTACAGTCATGTTGATTCATACTGGTGCTACTTACATACTGTTGTAACTAATCCATACTGGTATATTGGTATAACTGATGCATATTGGCATAACTGGTGCATACTGGCATATGGGTATAACTGATGCATACTCGCAAGGACTTATTTAGTCCCCCTCGAGAAAAATGTTAGGGATCTATTTAGGCCACTAAATTTTTTTTGAGGACTAAATAGACCCATTAACATTTTGAAAGGGACCTTATTAGGCATATCTTGATCTATTTCTTTGATCAAATCTAATGCATACCATATGCACAACTGATGCATAGTAGCATTTATGATGCATTTCTTGATCCATATGAGGGAAAATGATTTCTTTTACAGAATCATGGCTCGTGGAAGAGGACGTCCAATCGATAGTGGTGACAGAACTCCTGAAAGAATTGTTGGAGCTGACAACATTGATAATAATCATACTGGAACTGAAGGAGAGTCATCTACTACTCCCAATACCATGGAAACAATAGTTGATGCCTTGCTATTACCAAACACAATAGAATGCTGAGATGCCACGGATGAACAAAAAGCAGTAGGAATTACATAATTAAAGGAGAGCTGTAGTAGCTGAAGATGCTGAAATGGCTACTTTCTTGAAAGGGAATCCACCCCAATTCTGAGTAGATTATGATCCAGAGAAGGAAGAATGGTGGGTAAAAGAGATCGATAAGATATTCGATACCATGCGCTGCAGAGAGGACAGGAAAGTGACGTATGCTGCCTTCATGTTAACTGGAGGAGCAGAATCTTGGTGGAGAGTCAAGCGAAGATTGCTGGAGGCCGAAGGTAGATTTATCAAGTGGCAGCTATTTAGTGATTGCTTCTTTGAGAAGTATTTTCCGCGTCTAGTTCGACGCGAGAAAGAGAGGGAATTCATGAGTCTCAAACAAGGCAACATGACTGTTGGTGATATTACATCACGATTTGAGGTTCTGATTAAGTATTCTGAATTTTATCAGAGATTCCCAAATGAAGATTGGCAACGTATAAGGTTTGAGGAAGGACTCCGACATGAACTCCAGAGGGCTATAGTATCTCTCGATATCCAGAGTTTCCCAGAGCTGGTAGAAAGATGCAGTGCGATCGAAAGTATAGATCAGAGGCTGGCTAATGAGTAGAAACAACTGAGGAGTGGAGGTCCTACTCGAACGGGTTTTCAGAGGCGAGGAGGTGGTAAATCTCAATGGAGACAGAGACCATATGCTAGACAAGGGCAGACCCCTGCACCAACACCAATGGTTAGAGAGGGTCAACAACAGCAAGGCTTAGCTTGTTTCAGATGCGGAGGACCGCATTATCTTAGAGACTGCATGGAGCGACCTAGTTGTTTTCACTATGGGAAAATAGGTCATATGGCCCAAGATTGCAGATAGCAGGCTAGGCATCAGCCGGTAGCTGCAGGTAGAGGAAATGAAGGCAATAGAGGTCGAGCTGGAAGATGAGTCACAACTGTAACACCCCGATTTTCACTGTTTCAAAATAATCGAATTGCGAACGATTATTTGTTTTTAAATTTATTTGAGTTTGAGAAAATTATTTTAAATAAGCGGAGTTTACTACTCAATCCTACTTGAATGTAGGAATCTACGATTAAAAGTTAGGTTGGAAAGTCAGGCGAAACCCAGCCCGCGAATTCCATTGACAGTATAATAATACTGCTCAAAAGACCTAATTTTAATTCGTGAATGAAAGACTTAAGGTTAGTATTTTATTTCCTACAATTTTGTATTTTTAGAATTATTTCAGGAAAAAATAAAATAATTTACGTTTTTCGGGCGAAAAACGTAATCGGGTAGACGACGGAAGGGATATTAGAGTTTCTAAGAGCCGATAGAGGGTTTATCTTAGGATTTAGAGATGATTCAAGGGTATGAATCATATTTTTAAGTTTAGAAGGTTCTTCAGGGTTAAAGTGAAAATTTATGAATTTTACGCTTAAGTCCCTGAACTTTCTATAAATTACCCTTTTGTCCCTAAATTAGTTTTTAAGTTTTTTTCAAGAGAATTGGGCTAGAATTCTTATTTCCAATCTCAAATGGACGTGGATTTGAAGCCCAAAATTTTCTAGTTCATGGTTTGATTCCATAAAGCCTATTTGAAACTATACAAGTTTCCTATGTCAAGATTTATGTTTAAATCTTCAAGTGGGCCCCACAAAAATTAAACCAATCCCAAACTTACCAAGCCCATGAGCAAGCCCATGAGTAATTGAAGGTTTCCCTAATTTTTTGTTGGATGAGCCAAGATTTTCTAGAATGTTCTACATTCTTCTACTTTGTTCTTCAAGCTTATAAAATCTTATTCAACAAATCTTCTTCAACAAGCTAGGTTTTTCCTAAAATATCTATGACACAAAAATCAGCCCAAAATAGTCAAGATAAGCTTGCATTAAATGTGGCAACAAGTCATCATGACAATTTATTGACAATTTGCAAACTAGTCCTTAAACTTTTGGAATCTTTGCAAATTGGTCCCTAGGAAGTAATTGCATTTTAATCCTTTTAGCAAGACAACTTCTATATCCTTCCCAAGATGGCGCCACTATCTCTATAAATACCGTACTCTCACTTTTCACTTAGTTTCTAATGCCTTTTTGTTCAAAACCCTAAGTTCATAAGTTCTTTAGTGATAAGTTTGTGAAGTAAGTTTCTTGGATTTCCTTTGTCATTGATTTTCAAGAGGTAAATCCTAATCTTCTTCCTTAATCATGCCTATGTTCTTTATCAAGTTTCTTGATTCAAAGTTTGTTTTATAGGTGTTCATCATTTTCAAGTTTCTAACCCTAGAACTTTGAAAAGTCATAATAAATTCTAGAAAAATCTAATGATGATGAAACTACTTTCTATCTTCTTGATATTGTGCATATTATCTAAATCTAAGAGCATGATGTAATCAAAAATTTCTTTCCTAAAAACCTAGCCTTGGCCGAATCTATCAAAGTAGGTTTGGTAGAGTTTTTGTTCATGGTTTTCATTAATGATCTTGTTAATCAAGCTATTAGTATGTATGCTTAATAAATCCAAGTTGGTTTATTAAACTAAGAACCCTAACCCTATTTACATGTTGAGGCCGAATCCTTGTATAAAAGAGTTAGGAAGTTTTGAGTTTCAACATTAGTTGTTTAGTCACTAATCCATGATTTAGGTTAATCAAGGATCATTAATCTAGGACTTAATCATGATTAGGAATTTTAAGGATTTTGAACACTAAAAGTCAGCCCTTGGACGAAAACCCTAACCCTAAAGGTTAGAGGATTTTGTTTCAAATTTTAGTATTGTAATAAGTAACCTATGTTAGTTAAGACTCTAGTAACTAGGATCCAAAAGATGGCATTAAGAAGATAACCCTAAACCTATTTTTTAAGTCTTGGCCGAACCTAGCCCAAAAGTGTCATAGATGGTTGTTAGTTGATTAATTATAGTTATGTTTTTTGGTTGAAGGTGGTTGTGTTAACTCGTGGCAGGATAACGAGGATCGTCGTGTAGGTATTTCCGGTGCTATCTCAGGTGGTGAAAAGAATCAACCTATCGTCGGAATCGATAAGTAGTAGATTATATGATAATTGTATAGGGCGACCTAAACCCTACTAGTAGTCGAGTAATCGACAAGACCAAAATCACATTGGAAACCCTTTCTGTAAAACCAATGGATTCGGGGATTGTAGGTTTATCGACATTAAGTTGATTTTAAGTATTTGAGGATGTTTAATTTTATGTTATCAAATTTACTGTGATGCGCTGGTTGAGGTATTCCATTTGCATGTGACGTATTATTTCGGTGTGTGAATATTTAAGATATTGAGGATGTTTGTTGTCTGTCACGGCCGTGATGGTTGTCATGGCCAAGCCGTGACAGGTTCTGTTTTGTAGAATTCTTGCCTTTGATGTCTGTCACGACCGTGATGGCTATCACGGCCAGGCCGTGACAGAGTCTGACCTGGCTATTTATTTGGTTTGATTATTATGAGTTGGTTGTAATAAATTGCTTTATATGATATTGAGATATTTGAATATTTTCTAATGTTATGTTATGCATGATCTTCCTAGTTGTTAATATTGTGCTTAGCTGATATTTAAGTAAGGATATATGTTGTTCGGGAGATAATTGTTTGGGTGAGAGTTTTGAATATGAATTAGAGGTGCCTCGCTATGAAGTGATGTGATATAAAATGTAAGTGGAGGTTGTGAGGAAAAGCTTGAGGCACTAGGTTGCTATTGATAAAAGTCAGTGAGAATCATACCGTGCTTATGCACTATTTCCTATGAGAGATTAGGGAATAGTGGCGCACCGAATTATAAGGTCTTTTATGCTTATGTGTTATTTCAAATGGGGGAAATAGTGACGCATATCGTGCTTATGCACTATTTCCTATGAGAGATTAGGGAATATGGGCGCACCGAGTTATGATTTATTATATGCTTATGTGCTATTTCAAATGGGGGAAATAGTGACGCATATCGTGCTTATGCACTATTTCCTATGAGAGATTAGGGAATAGGGGCGCACCGAGTTATGATTTATTATATGCTTATGTGCTATTTCAAATGGGGGAAATAGTGACGCATATCGTGCTTATGCACTATTTCCTATGAGAGGTAAGGGAATATGGGCGCACCGAGTTATCAGTTATTATGTGCTTATGTGCTATTTCCAATGGGGGAAATAGTGACGCATATTGTGCTTATGCACTATCTCTTGTGAGAGATACAGGAATAGGGGCGCACTGAGTTTTGACCCTAAATAGTTCTGGACTACTGACTAATGTGACAGAAGTAAAGATGGTCACATCAGTATAAAGTTTTAGTTGCATGGGCTGAGGGTAGAGGATGATGTAGTGAATTGAGGATGATTGTTGATTTTGAGTGATGCGTGTCTGTGACAATTACTGTATAATTTACTATTACTCTTTTCCGCTTTTTGATGATAGAACTGTTTCTTATTCCCTATATCTTTCTACGTGTTGTATTTTATTTCTGATGTGATCGTACGAGAAGACCCGATGGAGGAACCAGTTGCTGAGGAGTTAGATGGAACTCCGTATGAACCGGATGCTGGAGGTCGAGCTGTAATTCATGGTGATTAGAGTGTAGACATTATGTCCAGTGTGTCTAAGGAGTATTTATATTTTCCGCTAAGTACAACTTTTGTTTAAGTTTATACCTGTGAGGGATCCTACTGAGAGGGTACCCTTAACAGTGTTTTGGTTTTGTAATAAATAAACATGTGTGTATTTATGTAAATTAGTTTTGGTGTGTTTTATATCTGCATAAGTTATATAATTATTAATTAAGTTTTAATTTTTACATATTTTCAATGATAAGAGCGCGATTAAGTAAATAAATATTAAGGTTTTAATGTAATAATACGATGGGGCACAACGGGGTGTCTCAACAACAGCAGGACGACAGGGAGAAAGAAATCAGGCCGTTGGAAGAGTGTTTACCGTGAGGGGAGCTGAATCCTCTCAATCTACTGATCTTATACAAGGTATGTGTTTGATAACTGATAGACTCTCGTATGTGTTATTTGACTCAGGCGCTACACATTCATTTATTTCGTATGAGTGTGTGGGCCAATTAAAATTAACTATTTCTCAATTACCTTATACCCTTACAGTATCTACTCCAAGTAGTAATCCTTTGACTACTATGTCTGTTTGTTTACAGTATTCTATAGTTGCTGAGAATATGACATTTATTGTAGACCTTGTCTGTTTGTCTATGCAACAGATAGATGTTATTCTTGGAATGGATTGGCTTTCGGCTAACCATGTAATGCTAAATTGTTCTAGAAAGACCTTATCATTTCTTGAGTCTTCTAGTGTAGTCTCTGCCAATGAAGGAGTATCCATGAGGAGTGACGATTCTCGGCAGTACGTGATGTTGTTTGTTGTGGAAGCTAATGAGACTCCTAGTAAAGATTCTATGCCTATTGTGAGACAGTTTCCAGAGGTTTTCCCTCCCGACGTTCCAGGTTTGCCACCAGAGCGAGAGGTGGAATTCATCATAGATCTTGTACCAGGGACAGGACCTATATCTATATACCTTATCGGATGTCACCTGTAGAATTGGCGGAGTTAAAGAAACAGTTGGATGACATGTTAGGGAAAGAATTCATCAGACCAAGTGTTTTGCCTTGGGGACCACCGGTGTTGTTTGTTAAGAAGAAAGATGGAAGTGAGAGATTGTGCACGGATTACAGGCAGTTGAATAAAGTGACGATTAAGAACAATATTTGTTGCCTAGGATAGACGATCTGATGGATCAGTTGAAAGGAGCAGCAGTGTTTTCTAACATTGATTTGAGTTTTGGATTCCATCATATTAGAGTAAGGAAGGAAGATATACTTAAAATAGCTTTCAAGACGAGGTACGGGCGTTATGAGTATTTAGTCATGCCTTTTGGGGTAACTAATGCTCCAGTAGTGTTCATGGATTACATGAACATAATCTTTAGACCTTTCATCGATAAGTTTGTTGTTGTGTTCATCGATGATAACTCATTTTTGAGTTTCCTTTTAGTGTGTATACTTGGCCTAATTAATTGTTATATGTGTTTAATATTGGTGATTTGGCTGAGTTTTAAATTATTGGGCTTAATTGGGCTACATTGCTAAACATTGTTAATTTTCGGATTTTTCACTCATCCTGACCTTGTTGCCTTACGCAGAGCATAACTTGAGCTAAAGATATCGGATTTTGGTTATCTTGTTGTCCCTAGAACGATAAGGAAGAGACCTACAATTTCAGTTTTCACAAGAATTGTCAAATTAGGCCAAAATCAAGGCTAAATTGGGTCCCGAGTTCTCTGGCGCGGATCAGTGTGGAGTACATGATGTTCCTTCACTTAAATGGACCTAACTTACTCATATTAAGCCCAATTAAGGCATATGATACCTTGTTGGAAATCTTATTCAGAGGCCCTTAATTTGTTCTAGTGTTAGGTTAGGATTAATAAGCATAAATAGCATTTTACAGCCGTACAAGTCAGAGAGACGAAAATTAGACACTTTTGTAATCTTTGTTTTTGCAAGTTTTGGAATTCTCTTCCCCTCTCTTCTCCCCTTTTTAGTTTTCTGCACTTTGTTGGATGTTTTGTTGTTAAAGCTTTTCCAATGGTGATGACTATGGAAGGCAAAACCTTTTATCAATCCTAGACATTCAAGTAATTTGGTTTGAATTCCGAGTTCCTTACTTTTAATTCTTTTTCAATTGCTTCTTCTCCTTTTCTCTTCTTTTAATTATGATTTGTGATGTGATTGTGATTATTCCTGATCTATGTCTGATTAGATGTAAATTCAGTTTTCATGATTGAATTGGAATTAGGAATTAGGATTGATCAATCCAAAAATCTAATAGAGATTAGGGAACCGATTGGTAACCTAGGTTAATTGAATTTGTGCATAAATCAACATTATTAGGGATTGCGATTGTGACTCCAATTTTGTTGTTTAAACCCTACATGATCATGTAGTAGATTTCAAATTAACAGATGAGGAGGGCAAACAAATTTATATCTTTTGGAACAATGACGAATTCTACCAAAGAACTTGACGTCTTGGATTGATGTTTATAATTAATCGAATTTATTTTTTAATTGCAATTTTGTTTTCTCCCAAAGAATTTTGAAAATCCCCTTTCTGTAATATTCTTGATTGGCTAATAATTTTAAAGATCCTCGTGAGACAACCAAGATTGTTTTGCCTTGTACTACAGTTTTTAATTATTATTATTTTGACCCGTGTACGGCCTCGGATCAATCGACGGCATCCTTATCTATTCCCGTACATGGAAAGATCATGAGAAACATTTGAGAGTGGTGCTGCAAGTTTTGAAGGATAGGCAGCTTTATGCCAAAATTTCCAAGTGTGAGTTTTGGATAGAAGAAGTCCAATTTCTTGGACATGTGATTAACAAGGAATGTATAGCAGTAGATCCAACTAAGGTTGAGGCAGTTCTTAAGTGGGAACGACCTATGTCGGTAAGTGAAGTACGAAGTTTTCTAGGGTTAGCTGGATACTATCGGAGGTTTATAGAGGGTTTCTCGAAGATTGCATTGTCTATGACGTAGTTGACAAGGAAAAATATAGCTTTTGTATGGACGGACAAGTGTGAGAAGAGTTTCCAAAAGCTGAAGGACAGGTTGACTACATCACCTGTGTTGACTTTACCCGATCCGTTAGGATAGTTTGACGTATACTGTGATGCGTCATATCAAGGTTTAGGTTGTGTTCTGATGCAAGAGGGAAAAGTTGTGGCTTATGCTTCCCGACAATTGAGAATTCATGAGAGGAATTATCTGACTCATGATTTGGAGTTAGCAGCCATTGTGTTCGCATTGAAGATATGGCGACACTTTCTGTATGGATTAAAGTTTAATGTTTACAGTGACCATAAACATCTGAAGTATCTTTTCGACAAAAAATAGTTGAATATGAGACAACGGAGATGGATGGAGTTTATCAAAGACTATGAGTTTGATTTACTTTACCATCCTGGGAAGGTAAACGTTGTAGCGGATGCCTTGAGTATGAAATCATTGCATGTATCAGCGATGATGGTTAAGGAGTTGGAATTACTGGAACAGTTCAGAGATTTGAACTTAGGGATGAAGTTGGTCGATGATAAAATTTGCTTAGGTATGATCACTATTAGGAGTGATTTTATGAGAGATCTGAAGGAGAAACAAGTTCAGGATCAATATTTGCAAGAGGTAAGTAGAGGCATATATGAAGGTAAGATTTCTGAGTTTAGTAGAGGAACAGATGGTGTGCTGAGGTTTAGGGATAAAATACGTGTGCCAGAGGATTTAGAACTTAGGAAGATGCTATTAGAAGAAGAACATAAGAGTAAGTTGAGTTTTAATCCTGGATCCACTAAGATGTATCAGGATTTGAAGAAAATGTTTTGGTGGACGAGGATGAAGAAAGAAGGAGCAGAGTAGGTTTTATCTTGCCTGGTGTGTCAGAAGGCTAAGATTGAACATCAAAAGCCGGCAGGTTTATTACAATCGTTGGATATTCCAGAGTGGAAATGGGATAGCATCGCTATGGATTTTGTGGTTGGGTTACCACGAACTCCTAAGAGACATGATGCGATTTGGATTATCATTGATAGGTTGATGAAGCGTGCTCACTTCTTACCTATTGGTGAAAGTTATAGTTTGGAGAAGTTGGCCCAAATTTACATCAAAGAAGTTGTTAGGTTGCATGGTGTGCCATCGAGTATTGTCTCAAACTGAGATCCTAGATTCACATCTAGATGTTGGAGACAATTGCACAATGTTTTAGGGACAAAGTTGAGGTTGAATTCTGCTTACCATCCCCAAAGAGATGGACAGTTAGAGAGGACAATTCAGTCATTGGAAGATCTTTTGAGATCTTGTGTTTTGGAACACACTGGCTGTTGGGATGAGTTCTTGCCATTGATTGAATTTACTTATAACAATAGTTTTCACAGTAGTATTGGAATGGCACCATACGAGGCTTTGTATGGTAGGAAGTGTAGGACCCCGTTATGTTATTATGATATTGGTGAAAACCAAGTCTTGGGTCCAGATGTGGTGCAACAGACTACAGAACAAGTTAGGAAGATAAGTGAAAAGATGAAGGAAGCACATGATAGGCAAATGAGCTACAGTAACAAGAGGAGGAGACCTTTAGAATTACAGGAGGGTGATCACGTGTTTTTGTGAGTCACCCCGAAGACCGGAATTGGAAGGGCTATCCAAACTAGAAAACTTATTCCTAGATTCATCGGACCTTTCCAGATTTTTCGATGGATTGGTCCAGTAGCTTATCATATTGCTTTACCAACTATCATTGCTAACCTTCATGACGTCTTTCACGTTTCTTAGTTAAGAAAATACTATCCCGATTCTTCACATGTTATTGAGTCTGAGTCTATATAACTGCGAGAGAATCTACAGTATGAGGCTTTACCTGTAAGGATAGCAGATAAAGAGATTAAGGAGCTTCGTGGTAGACAAATTCCTTTGGTTAAGGCTGTATGGGATGAAACTACTGGAGATGTTACGTGGGAACATGAAGTAGATATGTAACAACAATATCCACATCTTTTCTGAGGTATGTAAATTCCGAGGACGGAATTTCTTTTCTAAGACGGGTAGTAATGTAACAGCCTGTTTTTATTTACGCTGTTTTAAAAGTAAAAATATATTTAATTATATTTTTATTAGAGACCAAGAAAATGATTTAGGATAAAACAAAATCATATTCATACTCTATCTTATGGTAGAATGTCACGGTGAAATTTTGGGTTTAAAACTCAGACGGAAACCGGTCTGTGTTTTTACTGACAATATTTATACCGACAGAAAACCCTAATTTGACCCGAAACTGAAAATTTGTAGTTTTTTTTTATATTATTTCGATGAGGAATCCTACTTTCCAAATTTATGATTAGAAATAAAATATTATGTTTATTCGGACGAATTTTGGTAAAAGTTCAGACGGAAAACAGTTGGTGTTTTCACTGAAAGTAAGATTTTAATGATCAGAAAACCTAATTTTGACTCCTGAACGAAATGGTTTATGATTAAATCATATTTCCAACGAGTTTGGTTGGTTTGAAAATTTTCTATCAAAAACGAAATATTTTGTTTTTACACGGGCGTAAAACCCTAATCAGGGAACTGACGGAATCGGTAACGGAACCACCGAGATAGAACCAGACACCAGAGGAGCTGAGCAATGGGATGACGCATCAAGAATTTATGAAGTAATTAATGTTAGGAATTATGAGTTATTAAGTGAAAAGACCAAAATGCCCTTAACCTTAACCTAACCTACCTTAGTTAAAAGTTAACCATGGTTAAAGCAAGACAAGTTCAAATTTGCTTCTTCATCCTTTATGTGGTCCAAAACTCAGCCACACCACCTTCAACCATGACCACTCAATTGTAATGATTAATTTGGGTGTGAAATGTCCGAATTGCCCTTAATCTTTAAAGGAATTACAAGCTTGTCCTTAAGTGATTTTACTCTTTTGTTCCTTAGTAACAAATTTTGGACCAAATCACCCCTCATTTCAGTCATATGTGCGCTTCCCATCTTCCTCATTAGGAACACTTAGACAATTTTTCCTTCTTCATCAAGAACACAAAGGAAAGCTCCATTGACTCACCGAAATTATACTGAAATTCTGACCCTTTTCTGTTCTGAAACTCCCAAAACTTTCTACATGAAAGTTGCGCCTCTTCCTCTCTTCTTGCCAACAAGATAAAGTTTTTTAAAAATGGATAAGTAGATTGGGAGATGTACCCAAATTACTAAAACCGCTCAAAATCTTCATCATCTTCATTTTCTCTCTAAACTTCTCAAGAACACTTATGAACACTTAGTGATTTTGTGAGGAACTTGATCAATCCTCATCACTTATTAATCATCAAGAGGTAGAATCTTTCTCTCCATGATCACTCATGCTTTCTTCTTCATTCATTTCATGATTTCATGACATGAACATCACTTTTTCAATTTCTAGATCCAATCTTCAAAAATCTCTCGAAAATTGTAGAAAAATCCATTTGATTTGAAAACAATTTCTATGAACTCATCTTGATAAATATATTCATCATCTAGAAGCGGGAACCCAAAAGAAATTTCCTCCCTATTTTTCCAAGAATGGCCGAACCCTATGTGTTTGGGTGTAAATGGATTTTGCTTCAACTTTTGATAAATGATGCATGATTTCATCTCTTAAATCATTATGGGTATTGAATCCAAGTGATAGAGAAAACAAAATCAAATCCTAACCTATTTTCCTTAATTAAGAGGGCCAAAACCCTTGGGTGAATTTCGATTCAATGTTTGTCTTGTGACACTTGATTCCATTCTTATACAATCCATGTTTGTTGAATCCAAGAGATGGAAATCAAGTGAAATTTATAACTCACATTTAGTGTCAAGACCGAAACCCTAACTCACTAAGTTAGATGGTTTTTGTGCAATGTTCTTGATTTATAATCATTGATTTTGTCATTTCAATACCTAAGGATCATAAATCCAAAAGTTTGTAAAATTTTAACATCCCTAGCCTTATTTGATGAGTTGGCCGAACCTAGCACCATATGTCCATATTTAGATTTGTTTGATTAATTTGTTTTATCGTGGATTTGGTTGAAGGTGGAATTGGTAACTTGTGGCGTGACAACGAGGATCGTCGATTTTGTGTTTCTGGTGGTAATTTAGGTGGGAGAAAGAACCATTCCATCGTCGGAACTGATAAGTAGTATATAATTTATAATAATGGTGTAGGGCGACCTAAACCCTACTAGTGGTCGAGTAATCGACAATACCAAAATCGCATGAGAAACTTTTCCGCTTTACCAATGACGATTTTGAAATTGTAGGTTTATCGCCTTATGTTAATTTTATAATATTGAGGATGTTTGAATTATTTATTATTGACTGTTTGTGATACGCCGGTTGAGGTATTCTACTGCATGTGACGTTTATTTTGGTGTTTGAATATTTTATTAAATATTGTGTTATGCATGATCTGTCTGGTTTGATAAATTGTTTAGTTGATTTTAAGTAAAGATATATATCTTTCGGAGGTATTTTGTTTGGGGTGAGAGCTTGAATATAAATTAGAGGTGCCTAGCTATTATTTTATAGAAGTGATGTGATATAGAATGTAAGTGGAGGTTATGAGGAAAGCTTGAGGCACTAGGTTGTTATTGATACAAGTCAGTGAGAATCATATGTTGCATTGTTGTTCATAACCGTGTATTTGAGATACACGAGTTCTGAAGTTCTCGTGGACCATTCCAAATTAGAATTTAAGTTGTGCAACTATAGTTTCATTGCTATGCATGAGCACCCTTGATAGAGATGAGAGAGAACCAGGGTGTGCACTGACGGTGCTGTGCAGCTATAGTGTCATTGCTTTGCATGAGCATTCTCACCATGGATGAGAACGTGCACCGGCATTGAGAACGCGTTACTTGGACGACTGACTGATATTCCTAACGAGGGATGTGTGACAGGATTAATGGTGGCCACGTCAGCATAAAGTTTTAGTTGCATGAGTTGGAGGGTAGAGGATGATATTGTAAAGTACGGATGATTGTAGATTATGAGTGATAAGTGTTTGTGATTATTATTGTATTATATGCTATGAATCTTTTCTGCTTCTGATGATAGAACTGTTTCTTATCTCCCTATTTCTGTATTTTTCTGTGTATGTCAATTTTATTACATTAGAAAACCCGATGGTGGAATATGTTGCTGAGGAGATGGATGGAACCCTCTATGAAACAGATGTTGCTGAGGAGTTGAATGAAACTCCGTATGAAGCTGATGCTGGAGGACAAGCTATAGATCCTAATGACATAATGTTGTAAGTTTAGGGCCAGTGAATCTAATAAGACATTTTTATTTTCCGCTAGTTATAAGCAGTTTGTATAAGTACATGTGTGGGACCCTACTGATAGGATACCCTAAATAGTGTTGTGTAAGATAAATGATAAATATGTGTGTATTTATGTATTATAACGTTGGTGTGTTTAGTTTGTTTCAGAAGTTATATGATCATTAACTAAGTTTTACTTTTTACGTATTTTCAAAGATAAGTGCGTGATTAAGTAAATAATTAATAAGATTTTAATCTAATAATACAATGGGTTACAACGGGGTGTCTCAGTCACCATCACCAATAGATAACCTCTCGAATCAGAAGTGATTTCAGATTATATGTAGATGACTTAGATGCATAGAATGTAGCTAGACTTGATACAATGTTTTTTGTTCGTTACAACCATTGGAATAAATGTAATTTCTTTTTTGGTACATTGAATGACATCTTATGAGTGATTTTGTGGGGGTTAGTATGACTTTGATTATTATACAAAATAATAGAATTTTGAATCATTCTAAAGTCTTATGATTTATGTTATTGTTGTTTTTGTTTGACAAATTTTAACAAATAATTTTAAAACTAAGAAAAATTCAAATAAACAAGAAAATTAAAAGGAAACCAACCACTTCATTTCATTCCACACATTTCTTTGCAATAAACACAATTGTAACAACATATAACATTGCACATTCTTACTTCCAAAAAGAAAGACCTACAACCACAAGTAGCATCACAACGCCTATCACCTTAACACATTTTTTTCCAATACATAATTCCATTTGACTTAATTTTCATGACTTCCATATCTCTCTCTAGTTGATAAAATTTGAATTCTTCCAACTCTGTCATTGTCACTATGTTATCAAAGTATTCATCCACCCACAAGAAATAGGAACAATATGACTTCCTCTCCTGCAAAAATCAACATGAAACAAATAAATAACTAAAGTCAGCAAAATTCAAATTCTTCAAATTGGAGTTTTTAATTACGTTAAAATGGGGGCACACATAGAATGCTCTATTAGGGTTCTAAGATGTTTTTGAGGTGTGCACCTCAGATTTTTTTTCTTCATATTTACAACTTGGAGCAGCACCACTTGCACGGGTTGCAACACTTGGAGTGCTCCCACTCCAACTGACGTCGCACCTGGAGACAAAACCCACCATAGCTTTTCATGTCGTCATCCCAGGTCATGGATCCACAAAAATTCTTTCTTCCCATGACACAAATCACTAGCGAAGAAGATGGAAGCGGATGCTATGGGATCGTTTTTAGTTTAGGGCTTCAAAGTTCAAACGATTGACATAGGAAGAAGACACAAGCAGAAATGATATCGTTTTGATTGAGTGTGCACATGTTCAACATGTTTCCTCCCATAAGTTTTGATTTTTAAACATATTCCACTTTAGCAAATTAACAGTACATGTCAGCTAACTAATAGAGGATGTAAAATGATGTCTGATGGAGGGGCTGATTTGGATCTTTACTCTAATTCTAAAATTACTGCTGTCATATATATAAAACCACCATGAAAATGAGTTTGACTCTTTCGAGAATGAAAATTCTATGTACTCAAGTACAATAGCAACCTTAAGTCTCATGTTAAATGGTGTGAAATATTTCATAAGCTTCTAAAACCATTTTTCATATTTTATATTTTTTATATTTAATTAAATTATAGTAAAAGAAAACTTTAATTTAATTATATAGGGATCTGGTGAGCAATATTTTTAAAATGAGTTTTAATAATGTATTATAAAATATAGATAAACCTCTAAATTAATATTCGATAAATTAACAATATCTCTAAAATAATAATTTTGTTCCCAACATGGGCCAATTCACAAAATCAGTAATAGATTAATCACATAATAATTTTAAGGAAGACCCTTATATAAATCTATAGTCATATCAATATCATAAATTGTTAATTCTCTAAAATTATCAATATAACTAGGACAATTTAGTAAAATGTCAATTTGTTGTTGTTTGTTTTTTCATGAAAGTTAAATATAGATGCATTTCATATCTATTTTTTTTGCATTGCATTCAAAAGCTATAGTGAACGTCTTCTCGAACTGCAACAAAAAATTGTGAAGAGTTGTTGTCTCTATGAGTGTTTCATTTCGCGTGATTGGGTTCCAATACAATAAATATTGTTTAAGTACTAAAAGTAATGAATACCATCTACTTATTTTCACAAATATATATATAAGTTTTTTTAAAAAATAATTCACGAAATAAGATACATATACTTTATATATTAGTGATATACACACTAGTTTTTTTGTAATCAAAATTTATATTCGTTGAATCGAGAAAGCAATATTTAAATTATTAAATTATTGATTTATCGATTAAATAATACCTCTTTAAATTCCTAAAATTTTATGCTCCCAAAATTATAAATGCATTTATAGAGATTTTACTGTAATGGATCTTGTTAGGTATTGATTAAAGAATGAGAATATAGAAAATTTTATTAAAAAATACAACTTCTAAATTTTCGATATAATTTTTTTTGGTGAAATAAATTTTCAGTATATCAAATTCCACACTTTTCAATGCAAACTTTATATTTTTAAATAAGATCCAAAGCGAGTTCTTTGTATATTTACTACGTAACATTTTAATAACTAAGAGAGAAAAATGACAATAATACTCATTTAAATTAAGATATTATTGGATGTCAGTATAAAAATCTTTTACATCGACAATACATAAAAATTAAACTCTTTTTTTATTCTAATAAAATGATATTGAGTAAGAAATATTGGAAAGCAACAAAGACACTTATATAATTAAGTCATTTTTAAGAGTTTCTTTCCTCTCTCGTCCCTGAGAGTTCCTTTTCTCTTTGTCTTTTGGTGTTTTCGTGGAGTCATGGAAGCTGGTATGGAGAGTTTATCTTTGATGGAAGAAGATGAAGGCATTACAATGAATGCTTCTTAGGACCAAGTTTTTCCCGAGGAGATTAGTTTATGTCTGGTGGGGAGATTCTTGTCGGATAGGCTAGTGAGAGCTCACACAATGAAGCACCGAATGGCTGATGTTTGGCGTCCGGGGAAGGGAGTAACGATCAAAGATTTGGAGGAAGGTCATTTTTGTTTCCAGTTCTATCATCACCTTGATCTTGAGAGGGTTACTAATGGTGGTCCCTGGTCCTTCGATAATTATATGTTAGTTGTGGAAAAGGTTACACTAGGGAGATCGATGCAGGCTATTCCGCTGCAGCACTTGGATATTTGGGTGCAAGTCTTTCATCTACCTGTGGGTTTTATGACATAAATGGTCGGAAAACTCCTGGGGAACTATATTGGTGAATTCCTGGAGTATGATGATAATAATAAAACTGGTCCTTGGAGAGCTTTCATGCGAATCAGAGTTCGTTTAGATGTTACAAAGCCATTAAGGAAAGAAAGGAAGGTTAGGATGGCAGGAGGGGACTGGAGTGTGGTGCATTTCAAGTATGAGCGTCTTGGAGTCTTCTGCTATTTGTGTGGTCTTCTGGGACATGGTGATAATTTTTGTCCCCAGAGGTTTGAACCAGGCATGATTTCTGGTGAAAGGGGATGGGGTAGTTTTTTGAAAGCCGAAACTCGTCGTGGCGGTGCAGGGGGAAGCGGGGGCAGTAGGTGGCTGAGAGAGGGCGATGATGTGGATCGGGAAAGGAAGCATAATTTCCCACAAAATCAGCAACAAGATCCATCAGTTACAGTTTCAAATTATGGAGAAAATCAAGGGGTATATCAATCTGGTTTAAATGATAACATAACTCCTAATAATGAGGCTGTTATTAATTTAAATCTACCCCATAATTTTCGTCCAGGAATGAATAATTCATCAGTTACAGTTTCAAATAATGGAGAAAATCATGGGGTATATCAATCTGGTTTAAATGATAACATAACTCCTAATAATCAGGCTGTTATTAATTTAAATCTACCCCATAATTTTCGTCCAGGAACGAATAATCCTCTTAATTTCACTACACAACCTGAGCTGGCATTAGGTGGATTGGACCAAGGGGTGCGGAAACGTATGAGAGGGGTGGATGAATTTCATAGCCATGCAGTGCTTGCAACAAAATGTGACGAGGGGCAGGAGGGTGCAAATACCAATACTGGAGGTGGTAAAAATACAGGGCATTTTTAATGGCAGGGCCTGGTTTCCAGGCCTTCCAGAAATAATGATCATCCTTAGTTGGAATTGTCGAGGATTGGGTAACCTGAGTGCAATTCCATCACTTAAAGATCTTACCTAATCTCACAAACCAAATGTTATTTTCCTTTGTGAGACTTTAGTTCATGCTAGAAAAATTGAAGAGTTGAAGATGAAGCTGGGTTTTTCTTGTTGTCTTAGTGTTGATAGAGAAGGTAGAAGTGGAGGTTTGGCTGTCCTTTGGAAGGATCCTTTAAAAATTCAGGTTATTAATTTTGCTCGTAATTATATTAATTGGGAAGTGGATGCAGGTGATCAGAAAAAGTGGAGGTTAACAGGCTTTTACGGTCTCCCTGAAAGTACTAGAAGAAGGGAGTCATGGAATTTAATTAGATCTTTGGCCAGTATGTCTGACCTTCCTTGGTGTATTATTGGAGATTTTAATGATCTCCTTCTCACGAAGAGAAAAGAGGAAGGGTGGAGCATGCTCAATGGCTTATTGATGGTTTTCGGAATGTCGCCTTGGATTGTAATTTATCTGATATTTCTTTGGATGGGTACCCCTATACTTGGTGTAAAGCTAAGGGTAGGCCAAATGAGATCGAAGAACGACTTGACCGAGCCATGGTTACTCCATCATGGTGGAGCTTTTTTCCTAATGCAAAGCTTACAAATCTTGTAGCTTCAATTTCTGACCATAGTCCCATTCTTCTTATCACTGAAAATCAGTCTAGTCGTTACTTTGTATCTAGAAGATTCAAGTTTGAGAATCATTGGCCGGTAGAGGAGGACATTGAAGAAATAGTAAAGCATAGTTGGCCTACTGCAACCTCAATTAATGTGGAACAAAAATTGGAAATGTGTGCCAGGAACCTTGATGAATGGGGCCGTAACTTAAAGCCATCATTCAGGATGGATATAGCGCAGTGCAAAAAGAAAATGATGGAGCTGAGACACAGAACCGATCGCACAGGTATCAACCATTTTTTGGCATCGAAAAATCGCTTAGCAAAATTGGTGGTCTAGGAAGAAATGTACTGGCGTCAAAGAGCAAAGTCACATTGGCTCAAAGGATGTGATTCTAATACTAAATTTTTTCATGGATCTGCTTCATCTATAAAGAAAATAAATTCTATTGATTCTTTGATGGATGATCATGGAAATTCTGTTACTTCTCAAGAGGGCTTATGTGATCTAGCTGCTAATTATTTTATGAATCTTTTTGAGAGAAGTAATAGTGATGTGGATTACGTTATCAATCACCTGCAAAGGAAACTTAATGAAGAGGATAATGCTCTCCTTTTAGCTCCATTTTCTGATGATGATTTCAAATATGCTACTCTTAATATGCATCCTAACAAATCCCCAGGTCCTGATGGTCTTAATGCAGCTTTTTACCAGCATTTTTGGAATTTTTGTGGTGCTGATGTTATCACTGCTTGTAGGAAGGTTGCAGGATGGTTCTTTGCCTCATGATATTAATGATACTAATATTGCTCTGGTTCCTAAATGCGAGCATCCCACTACTATGCGTGACCTTAGGCCAATTTCGCTTTGCAATGTTATTTACAAAATTTTATCCAAGACTCTTGCAAATAGATTGGCTATGGTTATTGCAAAGTGTGTGTCAGAAGAACATTCTGCTTTTGTCTTAGGTAGATCTATAGTGGATAATGCCTTGATAGCCACTGAGTCGCTCCATTATATGAAATGTAAGAAGAGAGGTGTCTCAGGTGATGTTGCTCTAAAGTTTGATGTGAGTAAAGCTTATGATCGTGTTAGTTGGAACTATCTGCATGCTGTTATGATTAAAATGGGTTTTAACATTCAGTGGGTGAATTGGATGATGATGTGTGTGTCTTCTGTTCAATATTCGGTCCTTATGAATAATGAGAAAGCAGGTTCAGTTATTCCAAGTCGGGGCCTTCGCCAGGGTGATCCGTTATCTCCTTATCTCTATATTCTGTGTACGGAAGGCTTGTCCTCTCTTATTAAATCAGCTGAGAGAAGTGGTTACATTCATGGTATCAAAATTTGTAGGAGAGCTCCTATTGTATCTCACCTTCTTTTTGCGGATGATAGTCTTTTATTCATGAGAGTAGTGGATCATGAAGTGGAATTTGTGAAAGATTTACTTCATATATACGAGCTGGCATCGGGGCAAGAAATTAATTTTGATAAATCTGCCATGATTTTTAGCAACAATGTCCAACAACAAAGGCGTCAATCACTTGCTGGAATTTTGGGTGTGCAAGAGAAAACTGATGTTGGTAATTACCTTGGAATCCCATCCCTTATTGGCAAAAATAAAAGGCAAATTTTCCAATATATTAAGGACCGTATTTGGAAAAAGGTGAGCTCTTGGAAGGGGAAGACATTATTATGGCAGGGAGAGAGGTTTTGATTAAATCAGTGGCCCAAGCTATTCCTGCTTATTGTATGAGTATGTATCTTCTCCCTCCTTCTCTTGGTGATGAAATACAAAAAATGTTAAATTCCTTCTGGTGGGGTGCAAAAAATGGAGAAAATAAAGGAATTAAATGGTTGTCTTGGGATAAACTTTCTATGCCTAAAATATGGGGTGGTCTTGGTTTCCGTAATATGTATGCCTTTAACTTGGCTATGCTGGGCAAACAAGCTTGGAAATTTGTAGTGCAACCTGATGCTCTTGTGACTAAGATCTTTAAAGCCAAATATTTTTCACATGGTGACTTCTTGGATGCAGACTTGAGACATAATCCCTCTTATTCTTGGAGGAGTATATGGATGTCCAAGGCTTTGGTGAAGCAAGGAGTGAGATGGAGCATTGGAAGTGGTGACACAATCCCTTTGTGGGATGCCCCCTGGTTACGTGACGGGGAGAGGATTTCTTGTCCCATGGGTTTGCCTTTTGAATTTCAAAATCTAGCAATTAGTGATTTATGGATCCATGGTCTAAAATGTTGGAACCAACCCTTTATTGACAGTTTTCTACCTACTCACCTAGCACAAAAAATTTTAAACACCCCTCTTAATGAGCTAGTGAGTGAGGATAGAATTATTTGGGAACCTAGTAACAATGGGCTTTACTCAGTTAAAACTGCATATCAAGCTGCTTTGAATAATCTTGCAGATACGAGTCATTTGAAAATAGATGGAGATTGGTCCTTGATTTGGAAGCTCAAAGTGCCACCTAGAGTGAAGTTTTTTCTATGGAGAGCTTGTAGGGATTGTCTGCCTACTAGAGTCCAACTTCAATATAAAGGAGTTAGCTGCTCAAGCACTTGTGTTTTCTGTGAACAAGAGTATGAAAATATTTGGCATCTTTTGATTACTTGCAATATTAGCAAAGAATGTTGGGTGAGACAACGAATCTGGGATTTTATTTCTCCTCAACTGCAGGTTGCCCAGAATTTTCGTGAATTACTCTTCACTGTCCTTAGTTCATTGGATGTGGATAGGAGGGTGGCATTTGCGATGTCCCTTTGGGCCATTTGGAGCGCAAGAAATGATAAACTCTGGGAGGGAAGGACACCAACATTGGATGCTATTATTCATAGATCCTCCAATTTTTATCTGGATTGGAAGCATACAAATTCACCAGGCACTCAACTTCAAAGTGCTGGACGCAATTTGGGTGCTACAACATGGGAAGTCCCACCTCCAGGTTACTATAAATGTAATGTTGATGCAAGTTTCTTTGAAGATGCAGGGAAAACTACTTTTGGCATGTGTATTAGAGATGATCATGGTGCTTTTATTCAAGTTATGACTGATTGGGTGCCCTCTTGTCTCCCAGTTATTGAGGGGGAAGCCATGGGTCTTCTCAAAGCTATTCAATGGGTCCAAGAGTTGAATTTAGACCGTTATTTTTGAGCTAGATTGCCAAGTAGTGATCAACCATGCCAAATCTCCTAAAGTTGACATCTCCGAATATGGAGTAACTATTAGAGCATGTTATGACTTTCTTTATTCTTTTCCAAACTTTGGGATAAGTTTTGTTAGGAGACAAGTGAACAGAGTAACTCATTCGTTAGCTAGGGCGACTCTTTTCAATGTTGGTCCCCGTATTTTCTATCATGTTCCCACTTGTATTGTTGCTTTGATGAGATTCCTTGAGCTTCTTTTCTCAAAAATAAAAATAAAAATAGAGACTTTAGTTTTTTAATTTATATTTTCAAGGAAAGACTCATAATAGGCCTTAAGCACGAAAATGGCTGGAACATGACTCTTAATTTAAACTTGCATACTCATAATTCATGTATCTCAATTTAAGCTAACTTTAAGAGAACAAGGTTTTAGTGCTTAAATGCCAACAAGAAAGAAAAAACATAAACAAAATATATATCGCACTTATTTCTCAGATTCAAAAATTCTTCAATTATTAATTCATTACTTAATAAATTTACCTTCGACTGAGCCGTGTATTGTACTCTATTTGGCCTTCGAATTGGGAAAGAACAAGTGTCTGACAACGATATCATTTTTTTTCCCTGAAAACGTGTGACAATCTGGAATCAGAATATGCAATGCATATGGTTAACTGGCAATCATATTATTGCATTCAACTTCGCTTTCTCTGATCTCACCACACGCATAAGCAATAAATTACCAACCCCGTTTTGCTGTAACAAGTGAATAACTGTTGGAGAAGCAGATAGCAGTCATTGAAGACCAGCTACCCAATTTTGGTTTCACTAAATTTCCGGGAACATTCATTCACGGTTTCATTGTGAATGTTTGTGTTTGTGAAAGAGAGAGGTAGGCTTCGTTGAGCTCTTTCGTTAATGTTGGGTGGTCAAACTCTCACTATGTATATATGAGTAGTCCTTTCAATAAAGACCAAGGGACTTCTAGTAGTTTCACAAGAACCTAATTAAACTTTAGGCCACGAGGACCACTAATTGCATGGTATAGAAACAAGTTAATAATAGAATTCCAAAATTCAAGGACACTGAGAGATCGTTTTGGTGGTCAGGATAAGAGAAACATGATATGATAAATTATTATATTATGTCTGAAACTATTATTTGATGTGATGAGCCAGTAAAATAGAATAAATCAATCATGTCACATATCATATTATGTTCATCTAGTTAACATTCTATCCTGAGGAGAGGGCTAGGTAACTAGGTTAGAACCAGACAAGATAGAATAATGTGATTTAAAGTATAATAAAATATAAAAAGATTTTATATATAAAATAATTAAAGTATAATAAAATATAACATGATTACCAAAAAAATGGATAATTAAATATAGAAAATTTTAAATAATAAGAATATTAAAAATTAATTTTATTTTGTCACAAGACTAATTTTGTTATTTTATATTATTTTAAAAAACTTAAAAATATAAAATTAATCTAATAATTTAAATATATGTAAAGTAAAAACTAAAAATGAATATTTAAAATTATAAAAAATTAATTTAAGTTAAAAAATACTTTAAAATTTTAAAATATTATATGTAATTTTATCACAAGTATAATTTTCTCTTTTTATATAATTTAAAAAAAATGAAAATTCTAAAAAAAATCAAAGCTAATTAAATATGAAAACATTTAGAATAAAATCGAAAATTTTAAAATTTATACTAAAATTATAATGCTATCTATTATCCTGTTCATATCATATCCTACTTCTATCATGTTCTCTTATCTTATCCATCTCTATCATATCATGACCACCAAACAAGCCCTAAACGACATATATCGTGAGAATCAGAAAAAGAAAAGTACTGGATATGAGTTGAAAAAAGAATTTATATTTTTGAATCAATGATGTAAAAATAGTTTTGTAAATTTATAATTTTAAAATCGTACTGTGATGAGTACAATAATATATATAGCAATATATTTCAAATTATAACATCAACTACAAATATAAAATACAATATATAAATGCTCATACATGTAAGCAGTGATGTGTTTGAGGGAGAACTTTTTAAGTATTTTGAGATAAAAGATTCTTTTATTTTGTACCCTTTTTTTTTTGGTAGATATGTGTAATTTAGTACCGTTTAATATGTGTAATTTCATTATTTATACGGATTATTGCTATTTAGCTTAAAAGAATTTGTTTTGTTTAAAAAAAAAGCTTAAAATAATTTGTTAAATGCTTCAAATACAGTTTTATACTATGTATAAGATCGTTTTATATTAAATAACTAATATAAAATTAGAGACGTTTGTTATTCCAAAAAATAAAAAGCGTGAAAATCTTTAATTTGTAAGACTGGTGGATGTACTGAATTATCTATTTTGGTAGGTTAAGGCAAGAGTCCCAGGCTAGCACATCAACAACACAACTGTTTTTTTTTTTTTTTGACAAAACAACACAAGTGTTTCTGTGTCATTGTCAATGTGTTATTTAATTGTTAGGTACTGTTATTAAGTATTATTTTGTACTCACGAAAAATATTGCTACTTGAGGTACGTTTTTTTTTTTATACACGTCAAATTATAATATTTATGTGGAAGATGGTATTTGAGGTGGGTATGATTAGATATTATTATATCTTAATTATACCAATTAATAAAACAAATAAAGAGAATGTTAAGGAGTCAAGAACTTTGTAATTTTTTTTTTGACGAACAAGAACTTTATATTGGAAGATGATATACTTAATATAATATTAAAAAATATAATAGTTAATTTTGTAATAAAAATATTTTGTTTTTTATTGATTTTTTTGCTATATTTTATTAATTTCTTAATTAATATCTCAGCAAGACAGAAAAGTAAGCAAGACAGAAAAGTAAGCATGTGTGTATTCTCATCTATTTGGCGGCCCTGGAAATGCCACATGACGAAAACGTAGGTGACCTACCTTCGAAAACTTACTTTGAAGTTTAAATCATATACGGCACTAGGTGGTCAATGGCTCCTCGCACAGCATAGCACCACGTAATAAGTAATAACGCATGCATACATATGTAATAAATTTTTATTCTGTTTTTATTATTTTATGAAAATTACTCTTGGATGTCTGGTTTATTGGACCATTAATTAAGAAGACGAAAATATTAACCAAACTAATCAATTTCTACATACACTTACGTGTGTTAGTTTTGGTATTTAAAAACCTGTCCAATCATTTGAACAGTCGACTAGACACCCCTCCAATCCTGATCGAACAATATAATTGGAAAAGCAGTCTAATCAAAATTAGTCCAACTGGCTGATACATTTAAAATGATTTATTTGTTTTCTTTAAAAGAAATAACTCATAATGTTTACTTTGTATTGAGATTACTAACAAAAGGATTGGGCTGTCATGTTATTTCATATGAATTTGAATCTTTAGTGATGGTTAGCATGAGGTAGCCCAACAAGTGCCTCATCCACGAGGCATCAAATAATCATGCAAAAAGATATTCTTACCCTTCACCATCAAGGCCAATTCAAACTTTTCAATTTCAACCTTTGTAACAGCCTGTTTTTATTTAAAACAAAACCTATTAAGTGTTTTAATAACCTCATTGATCCTTTGTATCCTTATACACAATCAAATTTTGAGATTCCTTATTTGTTTTGGCCCAATAATTGATTATTTGAACCACCATAATCGATTACAAGGTTTCTGGACTGAGTTCCTGAAGTTCAGAATCATCATAATCGATTATATGTAACCCATAATCGATTATGAGCTGTCTGGAATTGAAAAACCATAAAACTGAACATGCATAATCGATTATGAGGAGTTCCATAATCGATTATGAGATCTGTAATCGATTATATAACCTTATATAATCGATTATATCATGGGAAATCTATATAAAGCCCCCTTGACTGACCCCAAACGTGAAAATTTGATGTTCTAAGGAAAAAACCTCATATTTTTTTTGGAGAAAACCTCAAATTTAATCACTCTAAACCTCACTATCATTAAAGCTTGGCCATCTACATCAATCACATACTTTCATCTTTCCATCTTCAACTTAGTTTCCATTGAAGAGCTTGCAAAGGAATCATCAACTTTTCTTCATCTTCTCTACTAGCTTGAGGTAACTTGATCATGTTCTTCCTCTTGAGTCCTTCTAATTCTTTTCATGTTCATTTTGTTGGAAAACCCATTTTATCTCTCCCATGAACATGAATCATAAGTTCTTATATTAGAAAAGTTCATGAAGCTTGATTCTTTATCTCATGATCACTTTTATTTGAAACCCATTTTTGCCTATGATCATGAAAATGGAAGCAACTTGATTTGTATAATTTGATTCTTGTTCAATGATCACTCCTAGTATCTTTCCATAATCTTAGCACTTTATATCTAGGAGATTGAATGACAATTTTAAACCCAAACCCCGCAAAACCCCTTGGCCGAATCTAGCCTATTATAGTTAAGGGTGATTTTGTTTGATTAATTTTGTTATTGTGTTGTTTGATTGAAGGTGAACTTGGTATTTTGTGGTGTGATAACGAGCCGCTTCAAATTCAAGATTTCGGTATTAACTCAGGTGGGGGAAAGAATCAACCGATCGTCGGAATCGATAAGTAGTAGATTATATGATAATTGTGTAGGGCGACCTAAACCCTACTAGAAGTCGAGTAATCGACAAGACCAAAATCACATTGGAAACTGTATCTTTAAAACCAATGTTGATCCGGGGATTGTAGGTTTATCGATATTAGGTTGATTATAGGTATTTGATGATGTTTGAATTTATGTTCTTGAATTTACTGTGATACACTGGTTGAGGTATTCCATCAGCATGTGACGTATTGTTTTCGGTGTTTGAATATTTGATGATATTGAGGAGGTTGTTTGTCTGTCACAGCCATGATGGCTATCATGGATAGGACGTGACAGGTTCTGTGTTGTAGAAATGCTTGCCTTTGATGCCTATCATGACCGTGATGGCTATCACGGCCAGGCCGTGACAGAATCTGACTTTATTTTGATTGATATTGGGTTATGCATGATCTGTCGGGTTTTTATTATTATGCTTAGTGGATTTTTAAGCAAAGATATATATGTTGTCTAAGAGATGATTGTTTTGGGTGTGAGGATAATGATGATTTAAAAGTGCCTAACCTAGATGATGTATGTTAAAGAAGTGTTATGGCATAGAATATATGTGTCGAGTTCTAAAGGAAGGTTAAGGCACTAGGATGTTGTTAAAACGGGTTGGTGAGATTCCAGTATAGGTGTTGTTGTCCACAACCGTGTATTGGTAATATAATATACAAGGATAAAAGTGTATTGGTAATATAATACACAAAGACAAAAGTGTATTGGTAATATAATACATAAGGACATCTGTATATTGGTAATATAATACACCATGTATTGGTAATATAATACACGTAAAACACATCTGTTTATTGATAATACACCGTGTATTGGTAATATAATACACGTAAAACACATCTGTGTATTGGTAATATAATATACCGTGTATTGGTAATATAATACACGTAAAATCAAGAGTTATCACGAGACTACTTCCATCTTATAAATAGATGTGTAGCTAGGGTGTCTTTGGGTAGCATGAGATTGAGGGTAAAGGATGATACTTGAATTTGAGGATGTTTTGTTTGTTAGGTGGTGAATGATGATTTGTCTGTGACAATTACTGTATAATATGCTAAGACTCCTTTCCGCTTTTGATGATAGAACTGCTTCTTATCCCTTATGTTTCTATATTTTTGTTGGTTACTTTGGTTTACGTTATAAGACCCGATGGAGGGTTATGTTGCTGAGGAGCTGGATGGAACTCTGTATGAAACGGAGATTGCTGAGGAGTTGGATGGAACTCCTTATGAACTAGACAGTGGGGGTCGAGCTGTGATCCATAGCGATTAGAGTATAGACATTATGGCTAGTGTGTCTAAGGAGTATTTTATATTTCCGCTAAGTATGTCTGTTATTAAGTTTATGCCTGTGAGGGATCCTACTGAGAGGATACCCTCAACAATGTTTTGGTATTGTAATGAACAAATTGGTGTGTAATTATATATGTTAAAGTTGGTGTGTTTTAAATTTGCAGAAGTTATAGGATAAGTAAATAAGTTTTAATTTTTACATATTTTTCATGATAAGCGTGCGATTAAGAAATGATTTAAGAAGGTAATTAATCTAATAAAACATCGGGGCACAATGGGGTGTCTCATTTGGTATCAGAGCAGTTTGATTCTGATCGGACTGCGAGGTCTAGGATGTTGTTAGTGGCCGTGTCTAATTAAATCCACCTCGGATTTTAACTATGCTTAGAAGTTGGGTAGTGTGTCCGATTTTACTTCGAAAATTAATTTTGGTATGGCATATGGTATGTATATACTTACCTATGTAGTATTATATGTCATACTAATGAGAGCGCATGATTTCTTTTATAGAATCATGGCTCGAGGAAGAGGACGTCCAACCAACAGTGGTGACAGAACTCCAGAAAGAATTATAGGAGTTGTCAACAATAACATCAATGGAGGAGAGTCATCTGCAACTCCCAATACCATGGAAACGATAGCTGCTGCTATGCTGCTACAAACCCAGCAGAATGCTGAGATGCTACAAATGAACAGAGATAAGCTGGAACTAAAGAATCAGAGAAGGGTTGCAGCAGCTGAGGATGCAGGATTGACTACTTTTATGAAAGGGAAGCCACCTCAATTCCGAGGAGAGTATGACCCGGAGAAGTCTGAATGGTGGATACAAGAGATTGAGAAGATATTTGCTACTGTGCGCAGTAACGAGGAGAGGAAAGTGACTTATGCTGCCTTCATGCTAACTGAAGGAGCAGAGTTCTGGTGGAAAGGAAAGAAAAGATTATTGGAAGCTGAGAACAGAAGCATTGACTAGAAGTTATTTACAGACTGCTTCTTAGAAAAATATTTTCCTTGTCTAGTTCGACGCGAGAAGGAAAAAGAATTCACAAACCTCAAACAAGGCAACATGTCTGTAGGTGATTAGCATCACATTTTGAGGCTTTGATTAAGTTTTCAGAGTATTATCAGAGGTTTCCAAATGAAGACTGTCAATGTAGAAGTTTGAGGAAGGACTCAAACGAACTGTAGAGGGCTGTAGTGTCTCTCGACATTCAGTATTTCCCGGAACTGGTGGAGAGATGCAGTGCTATCGAAAGTATAGATCTGAGGATGGCCAATGAGCATAAACAATTAAGAAGTGGAGGTCCTAATCGTTCAAATTTTTAGAGACGCGAAGGAAGCGGTTCTCAGTGGAGACAGAGACCATATTCTTGACCAGTGCAGGCACCTACGTCACCACCAGTGGCTAGAGCGGGTTAGCAACATCAAGACTTAGTTTGCTTCAGATGTGGAGGACCACATTATTCTAGAGACTGTATGAATACGCCTAGTTGTTTCAACTGTGGGAAACCATGTCATATGGCACGAGATTGCAGATAACGACTTGTGCAACAACCGGCAGCTGTGAGAAGAGGAGTTGGAAACAATGGAGGTGGAGCTGGAATAGGAGTTATGGCAGCAAGGCCACAAGTGGCCAGACCTCAAGCCACCGGAAGAGTTTTTACCGTGAAGGGAGCTGAATCCTCTCAATCTGCTGATCTTATACAAGGTATGTGTTTGATAGCTGGTAGGCTCTCGTATGTGTTGTTTGACTCAGGCGCTACGCATTCTTTTATTTCACTTGAGTGTGTGGATCATTTAAACTTAATTGTTTCCAAATTACCTTATACCCTTACAGTATCTACTCCAACTAGTAATCCTTTGATTACTATATCTGTTTGTTTACAATGTCCTATTGTTGTTGAGAATAGGACATTTATTGTAGACCTTGTCTGTTTGCCTATGCAACAGATAGATGTTATTCTTGGCATGGAATGACTTTCGGCTAACTATGTAGTTCTAAATTGTTCTAGCAAGACTTTATCATTTATTGAACCGTCTAGTATAGTATCTGCCAATGAAGGAGTATCTATGAAGAGTGACAACTTTCAGCAGTTCATGATACTTTTTGCAGTGGAAGCTAATGAGACTCCTAGCATAGATTCTATGCCTATTGTGAGAGAGTTTCCCGAAGTTTTCCCTCCAGACGTTCCAGGTTTGCCACCAGAAATAGAAGTGGTATTCACCATAGATCTTGTACCGGGGACAGGCCCTATATCTATAGCACCCTTTCGGATGTCATCGGTTGAGTTGGCTGAGTTGAAGAAACAATTGGATGACATGTTAGGGAAAGAGTTCATCAGACCGAGTGTTTTTCCTTGGGGAGCACCGGTGTTGTTTGTTAAAAAGAAGGATGGAAGTTCTAGGTTATGCACGGATTACAGGCAGTTAAATAAAGTGATAATTAAAAACATGTATCCGTTGCCGAGGATAGGTGATTTGATGGATCAGTTGAAAGGAGCGGTAGTGTTTTCTAAGATTGATTTGAGGTCTGGATACCATCAGATTAGAGTAAGAAAGGAAGATATACTTAAAACAGCTTTTAGGACAAGGTATGGACATTACGAGTATTAGTTATGCCTTTTAGTGTGACTAATGCTCCAGCAGTGTTCATGGATTATATGAACCGAATCTTTATACCATTTCTCGATAAGTTTGTCATTGTGTTTATTGACGATATCCTTATATATTCTCATACGTGAGAAGATCATGAGGAACATTTGAGAGTAGTGCTGAAAGTTTTGAAGGACAGACAGCTTTATGCCAAACTTTCTAAGTGTGAGTTTTGGCTGGAGGAAGTTCAGTTTCTAGGTCATGTAATCAATAAAGAAGGAATAGCAGTAGATCCAGCTAAGGTTGAGATAGTTCTTAAGTGGGAACGACCTTAGACAGTAATGAGGTACGAAGCTTTTTAGGATTAGCTGGATACTATCGAAGGTTTATAGAGGGATTCTCGAAGATTGCGTTGCCTATGATGCAGTTGACGAGGAAAAATACAGCTTTTGTATGGACAGATAAGTGTGAGCAAAGTTTCCAAAAGTTGAGGGATAGGTTGACTACATCACCTGTGTTGACTTTACCTGATCCTTTAGGACAATTCGATGTATACTGTGATGCGTCATACCAAGGTTTGGGATGTGTATTGATGCAAGACGGAAGAGTTGTGGTGTATGCTTCCCAACAGTTGAGAATTCATGAGAGGAATTATCCAATTCATGATCTGGAGTTAGCAGCCATAGCGTTCGCATTAAAGATATGGAGACACTTCTTGTATGGAGCAAAGTTTAATGTCTTCGGTGACCATAAGAGTCTGAAGTATCTATTCGATAAAAAAGAATTGAATATGAGACAGCGAAGATGGATGGAGTTTGTCAAATATTATGATTTTGATTTACTGTACCATCCTGGAAAGGCGAATGTTGTAGTTGATGCTTTGAGTAGGAAATCTTTGCATGTGTCTGCAATGATGGTTAAGGAGTTAGAGTTGCTTGAACAGTTCAGGGATTTGAACTTAGGAATGGAATTGGTCGAGGATAAATTTTTTTTAAGTATGATCACTATTAGTAGTGATTTTATGAAAGATCTTAAAGATAAACAAGTTCAGGATCTATATCTTCAGGAGATAAGTAAATGTATAGATGAAGGTAAAGTTTCTGAGTTTAGTAGAGGAATAGATGGTGTGTTAAGGTTTAGAGATAGAATATGTGTGCCAGAGGATACAGAACTTAGGAAGATGATTTTGGAGGAAGCACATAAGAGTAAGTTGAGTTTTCATCCTCGATCCACTAAGATGTATCGGGATTTAAAGAAAATGTTTTGGTGGAGAAGGATGAAGAAAGAAGTAGCGGAGTATGTTTTAGCTTGCCTGGTGTGTCAGAAGGTTAAGATTGAACATCAGAAGCCGGCATGCTTATTAGAATCTTTAGATATCCCAGAGTGGAAATGGGATAGCATAGCTATGGATTTTGTGGTTGGATTACCACGAACTCCTAAGAAACATGATGCGATTTGGGTTATCATTGATAGGTTAACGAAGTGTGCTCACTTCTTACCTATTGGTGAAAGTTATAGTTTGTAAAAGTTAACCCATATCTACATCAAAGAAGTTGTTAGGTTACATGATGTGCCATCAAACATTGTCTCGGACTGAGATCCTAGATTCATATCTAGATTTTGGAGACAATTGCAAAATGCCTTGAGGGACAAAGTTAAGAATGAGTTCTGCTTATCATCCGCAGACTGACGGACAGCCAGAAAGGACAATTCAATCATTGGAAGATCTTTCGAGAGCTTGTGTGTTGGAGCACACTGGCAGTTGGGATAAATTCTTACCATTGATTGAATTTACTTATAACAATAGTTTTCACAGTAGTATCAGAATGGCACCATATGAGGCTTTATATGGTAGAAAGTGTAGGACCCCATTATGTTGGTATGATACTGGTGAGAACCAAGTTTTGGGTCCAGAAGTGGTGCAACAGACTACGGAACAAGTCCGGAAGATAAGGGAAAAGATGAAGGAAGCACATGATAGGCAAATGAGCTATAGTGACAAGAGGAGGAGACCATTGGAATTCCAGGAAGGTGATCACGTGCTTTTGAGAGTCACTCGGAAAACTAGAATTGGAAGAGCTATCAAGTCCAGAAAACTTACTCCTCGATTCATTGGACCTTTTCAAATTCTTCGACGGATTGGTCCAGTAGCTTACCATATTGCCTTACCACCAAATCTTTCCAATCTTCATGATGTCTTTCATGTCTCTTAGTTAAGAAAGTATTATCCATATCCTTCTCATGTTATTGAATTTGAGTCTATACAACTACGAGAGAATCTAGAGTATGAGGCTCTACCTGTAAGGATAGCAGATAAAGAGATTAAGGAGCTTCGCGGTAGAAAAATTCCTTTGGTTAAGGTCATATGGGATGAAACTACTGGAGATGTTACTTGGGAACGCGAGGCGGATATGCAACAACAATATCCATATCTTTTATTAAGGTATGTAAATTCCGATGACGAAATTTTTTTTCTAAGAGGGGTAGTAATGTAATAGAATGTTTTTATTTAAAACAAAACCTATTAAGTGTTTTAATAACCTCATTGATCCTTTGTATCCATATACACATTCAATTTTTGAGGTTCCTTATTTGTTTTGACCCAATAATCGATTATTTGAACCACCATAATCGGTTACAAGGTTTCTGGACTGAGTTCCTGAAGTTCAGAATCATCATAATCGGTTAAATGTAACCCATAATCGATTATGAGCTGTCTGGAACTGAAAAACCTGAAAACTGAACATGCATAATCGATTATGAGGAGTTCCATAATCGATTATGAGATATGTAATCAATTATATAGCCTTATATAATCGATTATATCATGGGAAATCTATATAAAGCCCCCTTGACCGACCCCAAACGTGCAAATTTAATGTTCTAAGGCAAAAACCTCATATTTTTTTTGGAGAAAACCTCAAATTTAATCACTCTAAACCTCACTATCATTAAAGCTTGGCCATCTATATCAATCACATACTTTCATCTTCTTTTTCCATCTTCAACTTAGTTTCCATTGAAGAGCTTGAAAAGGAATCGTCAACTTTTCTTCATCTTCTCTACTAGCCTGAGGCAACTTGATCATGTTCTTCCTCTTGAGTCCTTCTAATTCTTTTCATGTTCATTTTGTTGGAAAACCCATTTTATCTCTCCTATGAACATGAATCATAAGTTCTTATATTAGAAAAGTTCACGAAGCTTATTCTTTATCTCATGATCACTTTTATTTGAAACCCATTTTTGCCTATGTTCATGAAAATAGAAGTAACTTGATTTGTATAATTTTATTCTTGTTCAATGATCACTCCTAGTATCTTTCCATAATCTTAGCACTTTATATCTAGGAGATTGAATGAAAATAAAAACCCGAACCCCGCAAAACCCCTTCACCGAATCTAGCCTATTTTAGTTAATCGTGATTTTGTTTGATTAATTTTGTTATTGTGTTGTTTGATTGAAGGGGAACTTGGTATTTTGGGCTGTGATAACGAGCCGCTTCGAATTCAAGATTTCGGTATTAACTCAGGTGGGGGAAATAATCAACCTATCATTGGAATCGATAAGTAGTAGATTATATGATAATTGTGTAGGGTGACCTAAACCCTACTAGAGGTCGAGTAATCGACAAGACCAAAATCACATTGGAAACTGTTTCTTTAAAACTGATGTTGATTCGAGGATTGTAGGTTTATCGATATTAGGTTGATTATAGGTATTTGATGATGTTTGAATTTATGTTATTGAATTTACTGTGATACGCTGGTTTAGGTATTCCATCTGCATGTGACGTCTTGTTTTCGGTGTTTGAATATTTGATGATATTGAGGAGTTTGTTTGTCTGTGATGGCTATCATGGCCAGGCCGTGACAGGTTCTGTGTTGTATAAATGCTTGCCTTTGATGCCTGTCACGACCGTGACATAATCTGACTTTATTTTGGTTGATAATGTGTTATGCATGATCTGTCGGGTTTTTAATATTATGCTTAGTAGATTTTTAAGCAAAGATATATATGTTGTCTAAGAGATGATTGTTTTTGGTGTGAGGATAATGATGATTTAGAAGTGCCTAACCTAGATAATGTATGTTAAGGAAGTGTTATGGCATAGAATATATATGTCAAGTTCTAATGGAAGGTTAAGGCACTAGGATGTTGCTAAAACGGGTTGGTGAGATTCAAGTATAGGTGTTGTTGTCCACAACCGTGTATTGGTAATATAATACACAAGGAAAAAAGTGTATTGGTAATATAATACACAAAGACAAAAGTGTATTGGTAATATAATACACGTAAAACACATCTTTGTATTGATAATATAATACACCGTGTATTGGTAATATAATACACGTAAAACACATCTGTATATTGGTAATATAATACACCGTATATTTGTAATATAATACACGTAAAATCAAGAGTTCTAGCGAGACCACTTCCATCTTATAAATAGGTGTACAACTATGGTGTCTTTGGGTAGCATGAGATTGAGGGTAGAGGATGATACTTGAATTTGTGGATGTTTTGTTAGTTAGGTGTTGAATGATGATTTGTCTGTGACAATTACTGTATAATATGCTATGACTCCTTTATGCTTTTGATGATAGAACTTCTTCTTATCCCCTATGTTTCTGTATTTTTGTGGGTAACTTTGGTTTACATTAGAAGACCCGATGGAGGGTTATGTTGCTGAGGAGCTGGACGGAACTCTGTATGAAATAGAGATTGCTGAGGAGTTGGATGGAACTCCTTACGAACCAGATGCTGGAGGTCGAGCTGTGATCCATGGCGATTAGAGTATAGACATTATGGCCAGTGTGTCTAAGGAGTATTTTATATTTCCGCTAAGTATGTCTGTTATTAAGTTTATGCCTGTTAGGGATCCTACCTAGAGAATACCCTTAACAATGTTTTGGTTTTGTAATGAATAAATAGGTGTGTAATTATATATGTTAAAGTTGGTGTGTTTTAAATTTGAAGAAGTTATATGATAAGTAAATAAGTTTTAATTTTTACATATTTTTCACGATAAGCGCGCGATTAAGATATGATTTAAGAAGGTAATTAATCTAATAAAACACCGGGGCACAACGGGGTGTCTTAACCTTGACTACCACCCCACTGACCACCACGCCCCGACCCCACTTGACTACCACCAAGACCCATATCTCAATCTAACCACCATCGCAACCACAACCCACTATGTCTCCCACCACCACAAAAACAACTCAGAAAAGGGAAGGGGAAAGGGAAAGAGGGGAAGATGGAACAAGAGGGGGTCGTGGATGGAGGAGAAGGGTGAGACGGTGATGACACTGGTCTGCCTCCGACCAGCCAGGTCCGCTGCACTGTTTCGTTCCCCACCGCATCCTTCACGATTTCGCCATTATTCCTCTGCATTTATAGGTTTCAGTGGTAAAGACTACTACTTTTTGTTTTGTTTTGTTTTTGTTTACTAGTTTCTTATGTAACACCCCATTTTTCGTGTTAAGCCCTTAAGTATGTTTATGTGTTGCATGTTGTTAAGTTTGACCTTAGGACCGTTTAAAGGGGCTAGGTGGGACTTTCAAAGTGGAAAATCCCTTTTTGGCACACGAGCACGGTCGTGCTCATGTCCAGCATGCCCGTGCTTGAACAGCTTGCTCAGCGGCAGCTTAAGCCAGAGCACGGTTGTGCTCAAGGGGAGCACGACCGTGTCGGAGAACACGTGTTGTGATAGTGAAGTTGCGAGCCCGTTCTTAAACCAGCACGACCTCGTGCTCACGTTAACCACGACCGTGCTTAGTGGAAGCATGGCCGTGCTGGGGGTCAGAGTTTATAAAAAGGAGAGTTCCATGAGGGTTACGGTGCTAACCCTCAAATTGGACTTTGGGCAATCCTAGTGTGACAGAAACCTTTCCCCTTTCCCTTCCCTTGAATCCTTCGAAGTTCTTGGTGTTCTTTGTTAAGACTACAGATTTTGATGAATCCAAACAAAGAATGATGATGACAACCCAAATGGTGGTTGCCTTGAAATGATCTTTTTGATTGAATTTCGTTTAGTGTTATGCCACTTTGGTTCAAGAACAAAGACCAACTCAATTTTAGATTTAAGTAACAAAACAAAAGTTGAAGAAGAAAGAAGAAAGTGGAAGAGATAGAGATGATGAAGGTGCCACAAACAATGGAAATTGTTTGATAAGCCAAGTGATGTTCGCCACAAGAATTTGGAGATTCTTGATAAGAACTCAATCTTGGTTCAACCAAGAACTTAGGAGAAACACTTCTCACTAATTTGGATAAATTCCAACAACATCAAACTTGTTATTTCATATGAATTTTTGTTTTACATATAGTATGGCAGGCAAACTCTTGGCATCCAAAGATAAAATGAAACCTCCACTTGAATAGCCTAATTATGATACTAATAATTCACTTAAGTCTAATTCTAATTCAGCTACCAAATGAACAAAAACGAAATTCCAACTTAAATCCCACTTGAATAGCTACCAAAAACCATCAAGGCAGCCACCAAGCCATAACTCTCATTATTGTGGGTGTTACACTTGCCTCTCACATTAAAAGTGTAACTCCCACAATTTACAACTTTTATTCTCACCATAAAACACTCAAAATTCAAACTTCTAACAACTAGAAACATCCAAATTCGTGTAGAATATGCTAGGGACCCCACTTGCATGATTCTTCACTTATTTATTGAAAAATAATAAACTAAAATGACTTGGACCTTGAACCAAATCAGCCCCACTTCATGCTTCCTCCATTTGAATGAGCAAAGTTGTGCATTTGGGCTAATTTGACTTGAACTTGGGCTTATGTCCATTAAGAGAATCAACATTGGAGTTAAAGCTTCTTTGAACTATGCTCCAAATTAGGCTCACATCATCTTTGTTGAAATGTTGTAGACTTGCCCCTCCTTGGCTCATATCATACCCTCCTTCTTTAAGAAAATTCGTCCTCGAATTTATTACTTCAATCCCTACATCAAATGAAAGACATAGATGGCACATTGAAAGTAAGAAAATATCAAAGACTTTTTTTTTTATTCTCCTTACAGCATGCAATAGCCCATATCTTCTAGAATGGACCCTTGATTTCCTTTTATTGGGAAACCTTTTATTCTTTTTATGTTCACACACCCAACCTCCGGGATCAAATGGAAATTGATAGAAATCATCAAATGTCGCAATTGGGTGTAACAAATTTCCATCTTGTACTATCAACATTCCAACACATTCATAGCCAAGATAATGAATTATGAGCAAAAAATTATATCTCTTATGAAATTCTAATTTCAAGTTTACATTTCTTGGCTTGAACAAGGTCATACAAGAAAATGTACTTTCTCTTTTAAAAGATTTCCAAGAAAGTTGAGCATCATGGACATTTTCTTCATTACAAACAAGGTTTGGCCTTTCGTGAAATAAGACAATCCTTTCAAACACATTAGAACCATCATATAAAAGCTTCAAAGAATTTGGAAGAATGGGTAGAGTAAAAAGAGGAATAGTAGTTAACCCATCAATTATCATGACATGTAAACCCTTTGAGCTCATAACAAACCTCAAGATGCTAACTTTATTTTGTTCAAAAGAATATGTGAGCAAGTTAGCAAACAAACTTTCTTTATGAAATCCAACATGTTCCTCAAAATTTTTGTGATAAACCAAGTGATTATTAGAAAGCACAACAACACATTTATCAAGGAATTCATTTAAATCTTGGTTTATAATTCTCAAATCGATCTTAGGAAGATGATAAGAGTCATGCAATTCATCAAGCAAAATTTAATTCCCATCAAATGTAGAAGAAAAACAAGACCCATGCAATTTACCAAATTTTGTGTTAAGATACCCATAATTTTGGGAAACCATGAAAGTTCCCAAACAATGGGGTACTTCCCTTGGGATTATCTCTTCCATTATGGTGGTTGTCTTGCAAACTTCGATTGGAGGAACATCTTTGATTTCCTTCAAAAGAGAATCAACACAAGTAGGCAAAGAGTTAGGAAAAACATCAAAACAATCATTTTCTTTTTCCTCCTCACTTTTTGTTTTGCCTTCTTCTTTTTCTTTTCTCTCATTTTTTTTCTTACTCTCATCTTTTTCATTCTCTTTTACTTCAATTTTACTCTCAATTCTTACTTCATTCCTTTCACTCTTTTTTTCACTCTTTTTCTCATTCTCATTTTCTTTCTTTTCTTCTCTCTCTTTTTGTTTTCTCTCTTGCTCTCCCAAATTTGGATAGACTTCCAAAGTTTTCTTTTCATGAGTACTTGCCAAAGACACCGTAGAGGTTGAGGTGTTGCCCTCTTTCTTTGACTTGTTGTGAAGAACTTCATGGTAATGGTTTGGAGCATGTCTTCTCCTCATGATTTTTTTCATTTCGGCCCAAGTCTCAATAGGCTTCACATGTCTTCTTTCTTTTTGCATTTCACTCCACCAAACATGTGCATAGTCTTTAAGTTGGAGAGATGCTACCTTCACTTTGTTTCTTTCATTGTATGAGTTAGATTGAAAGAATTGCTCCATCTTCATCTCCCATTTCAAATAGACTTGAGGATCATTCTTCCCATGAAATGTAGAGACTTTGACCTCGACCCCTTCAATTTCTCTATCAAGCCTCCTTCCTCTATATCTATCATCACGATTTTGAAGGATGGCAAGATGTCTATCATACTTGGCTTGCATTTGCTCCATTTGCCTTTGAATATTTTAAATTTGAGTGGCCATTGTAGCATGAAGAGATGAGTACTTTGGAGAGAATGGAGGATTATCTTCATGGACTGCCATCATTTGAACACACAAGATCAAAATATAACAAGAAATTATAAAATTCCTCACTACACTCCCTCACTTGTGCACACAATGAATTTTCTCTCTAATGGCTTTTTCCACACAAAATGTATATTTTTTTTTCACTCTTGCCTTTTTCCTCTCAAATGTTCTCCTTGAGTTCTTAGAGGAATCAAGACAACAAACACAAAAATTCCAAAATAAAGCAACAAAAATCACAAAAACTTAGCAAACAATGGAACAAGAAAAGAAAGGCTAGAAAGGAAAAGGTTTGGAATAAGGAAATAAAGGAAAGAAGGGAAATATTTTCTAGAACACAAATTGCCCAAATAGAACTTTCTCTTCTCTTTTCTCCAAGACTTCGAGAACAAATTTTTTTTTTTTATAATTTTAGCCCAGATTTTTTTTTTTTTTAACTTCGAAGAGAAGAATCAAACTTGTACACTTGTGTATGATCAAACAATAGCCACGAATTTTTTTCCCTTCAAAACTGAATCAAAGTAGTAATTTTTTTTTGTTGGTTTTTTTGTTTTAGAAAGAAAAGAACAAAATGGTGTAGAAGAAGAACAAAGAAGAAAAACAAAAATCACAACACAATTTCAATCAAAGCCTGAGCTTTGATACCACTTGATGACAACCCAAATGGTGGTTGCCTTGAAATGATCTTTTTGATTGAATTTCGTTTAGTGTTGTGCCACTTTGGTTCAAGAACAAAGACCAACTCAATTTCAGATTTAAGTAACAAAACAAAAGTTGAAGAAGAAAGAAGAAAGTGGAAGAGATAGAGATGATGAAGGCGCCACAAACAATGGAAATTGTTTGATAAGCCAAGTGATGTTCGCCACAAGAATTTGGAGATTCTTGATAAGAACTCAATCTTGGTTCAACCAAGAACTTAGGAGAAACACTTCTCACTAATTTGGATAAATTCCAACAACATCAAACTTGTTATTTCATATGAATTTTCGTTTTACATATAGTATGGCAGCCAAACTCTTGGCATCCAAAGATAAAATGAAACCTCCACTTGAATAGCCTAATTATGATACTAATAATTCACTTAAGTCTAATTCTAATTCAGCCACCAAATGAACAAAAACGAAATTCCAACTTAAATCCCACTTGAATAGCTACCAAAAACCATCAAGGCAGCCACCAAGCCATAACTCTCATTATTGTGGGTGTTACACTTGCCTCTCACATTAAAAGTGTAACTCCCACAATTTACAACTTTTATTCTCACCATAAAACACTCAAAATTCAAACTTCTAACAACTAGAAACATCCAAATTCGTGTAGAATATGCTAGGGACCCCACTTGCATGATTCTTCACTTATTTATTGAAAAATAATAAACTAAAATGACTTGGACCTTGAACCAAATCAGCCCCACTTCATGCTTCCTCCATTTGAATGAGCAAAGTTGTGCATTTGGGCTAATTTGACTTGAACTTGGGCTTATGTCCATTAAGAGAATCAACATTGGAGTTAAAGCTTCTTTGAACTATGCTCCAAATTAGGCTCACATCATCTTTGTTGAAATGTTGTAGACTTGCCCCTCCTTGGCTCATATCAAATGATTTTAAGTGAACCCTGTGAAATCTACTAATATGTGTATTAAGTGTGCAGATTAGTATACAAGAGTCTCATGACAAAGAAACAAAGTCTTAATGATCATGCGTCTGTGGTATGATGCATCTGAGCAAAGACTCGGTCTCTACCAAATTCTGATTAAGCGATTGAAAGTCCCTTGCTTCAACAATGTTCAAACACAAGAAATATTCCCTGATTATTTCAAATAAAGAAATTCGATATCAGAAAGCTCAAAGCACCATTCCGAGCCTGAAGAATCTTTTTGTTGCAAAACGCAAAGTAAACTTTACCTGGTCGCAGACCCGCTTAGCACAAATAAGGAAAGTCGTGCTGCCCAAGTCTGAAAAGCAACAAACGCTGCTCTGAATAAAACTGTACTCTGATAAAGCTATGCAACCTAGACGTTCAATTTGTCTTGAAGCTCACCAACGATCATAAACAGTAAATGTAATACCAGAATGACTCTTTGGCATTTATGGATAAAGAATAAAAGAATACTCAGCTGAAGAACTCTCCTCAATGGACTTATCTCTCTTGAGTATAAATAGAAGACTTTGAAGACCATTGAAGATATACACCTAAATACATTAACTTACGCATTCATTACTCTCAAGCATTCAAATCTCTCTTAAGTTTTTCATATAAATAATTTTTATTTATTAAGAAATCTTTATTGCGATCTCACCTACCTCAAATACTTATTCACTATGTTGGTGTTACTCGGTAGATCTGCAAAGTTGTAATCCGTGAAGCTGCTGCTTCAATCAAACTCTTATTGTTTGTAGAGCCTAAAGATACTTGTTGAAAGAATACTTGTTTGAGCCTGGCGAGGCTAGGTGTGCAAACAATACTTGTTTGAGCCTGCGGAGGCTAGGTGTGCAAATAATACCATATGTAACCTGATCAGTTATAGTGCAAATACATGGTGAAGCCAAGGACTAGACGTAGCCCAAGGTTTGGGGTGAATCAGTGTAAATCTGTGTCTCCTTTTCTTAAATTAATCTTTTTAGTTTGATTTACATTAACTGTGCTAACTGGGTTGGAAATTGAATCTCCCTTTTTATTATCAGACACATCTTTGTGTCTTATAGGTTAAACTGCAACGTTATTCAAAAAGTATTTAAAACACAATTAAAGCCCTTTCTAGTGTTTTATATATGTTCATTTCAGTTGGTACCAGAGCTTACCCTCTAGGTTGAGCACTTAACAATATTGATGAAAGATCCTGTTGAACAGACATTATGACGGCTAGAGTTAGCACAAGCGGAAGCAACGCTGGAGAAGGAGCATCTATGGCTAGACCTCCCTACTTTGATGGAGAAAAGTACATCTATTGGAAAGAAAGATTTCAATGGTTCATCATGTCAACAAACTCTGATTTATGGGATATTATTACTGATGGTCCTTACATTCCAAAGAATGATGATGGCACTGACACACCCAAAGCTCAGTGGACTGCTGCAGAAAAGACTAAGTGGGAGCTTAATCATAAAGCAAGGTATTCCTTGATGTGTGCTCTCAGTCAGGAACAACAACAAAAGTGAAAGAAACAAAGATAAACATGCTTGTATGAAAGTATGAGTTATTTACTATGGAAGAAGGAGAAAGCATTGCTCAGATGATATGAAGATTTCAGACTATCACAAATAATCTGATGTCACTGGGAAAAATTTACACCAATGCTGAGAAAGTTGGCAAAATTCTAAGAAGTCTGCCCAAACAGTGGAGACCTCTGGTTAAAGCAATAACTTTAGCCAAAGATCTCACAACGCTTCAAATGAGTGATCTTCTTAGAACTTTACAAGTACATGAGCAGGAGCTGAATGAAGACAGCTCAAATAAGAAAGGAAAGACCATTGCTCTCAAGGCAGAGAAAGGATCTTCAAAAGCTCTAAAGGTTGATGAATCAGATCAAGAGTCAGACGCATCTGACGAAGACTCGGAGAGTGATGATGAAATGTCATTACTGACTAGAAAAATGAGGAAGTTATGGAAGAAGAAGAATTTCAGAAAGGATAAACCTTTTAATAAGTTCAATAAAGAAAAATTCTTCAAAGAGAACAATAGTTCTGACAAAATTTCTATTGTATGCTATGAATGTAAGAAGCCATGACACTTCAAATCTGAATGTCCTCAGTTGCAAAAAAACCCTTAAAAAAGTTCTATAAAAAGAAAAAGAAAGGGATGATGGCAACTTGGGAAGATCTTGATGGCAACTCATCCGATGAAGATACAGAAGGCGAAGAGGCAAATCTAAGTCTCATGGCAGATGCTGACTCAGACTCTGAGGTAATTTCTGATTTTAAGGATTTGCAAGATGCCTATGATGAATTGATTGAGGAATCTAACTGTTTAACTAAGGCTTTTATAACACTTAAGAGGAAATATGTGAAACTCCTAAAAGTGCATGAACATAAGACTCAAGAGTGTGATAAACTGTCTCAGGAAAACAGTAAACTTAAATCTGAAAAGCTTAAAGCTAAATCATAGCTGAGATGCCATAATCTGAAGAAGCTGTCAATCTGCAACAGAAGGTTGAAGAGCTCACCTCTGATCTTACCCGTTTTGTCAATGGAAGAGATAACCTGACTAAGATATTAGGAAGTCAGAGACCTTCTCTTGATAAAAATGGTATAGGATTCATTGACCAGACACAAAGTATCTAACAAAGTCTTAAGACAAAAACCTAAAACTCTTTATGATAAGGTCATTGCATACAAAAGTAGTTGTAAAAACTGTGGAAAAACTGAACATATCACGTCTAAGTGTATTCACACAAGAAAGAAGTTGTCACAAACTTCAAGAACTAACAAGAAAGGACCCAAAATAACATGGGTACCTAAAGCTTTGATAATTCCTTTTGCAGATATCCTTAATAGGACAAAAAGCACACCTATCATGGTACCTGGACAATGGCTGCTCATGAAACATAACAGGAGAAAAGTCTATGTTTCTAGACCTCCAACCTAAAGAAGGTGGACATGTTACCTTTGGTGGAAATCAAAGAGGAAAGGTCATCGGGATAGGTAAAATTGGTGGGAAATCACCTCTACTATCTATCTCTAACGTTCTTTTAGTTGAAGGATTAAGACATAATCTGCTAAGCATAAGTCAATTATGTGATAATGGATATAATGTACTTTACTAAGAATGCATGCATAGTCAAAGACATTAACGACAAAGTTCTCTTTTCAGCAAACATGCAACAAAATCTTTATAAGATTGATCTAACTGAACTGACTAATCAAAATGTGACTTGTTTTGTATCAAGAGAAGATGAAAGATGGGTATGGCATAAGAAGCTAGGACATACAAGTATGAAACAAATAACTAAACTTCAAAAGTATAGACTTGTGAAAGGTCTACCTGTTATAAGTTTCAAAAAGAATGTCTTATGCCATTCTTGCCAATATGGAAAGCAAGTTAAAACTAGCTTTAAACCCAAGAATCTGATATCTTCATCTAGATCTTTACAATTGTTACATATGGATCTGTTTGATCCAGTCAGTCTTGCTAGTAAGGCAGGAAGGAAATATGGTTTTGTCTTAGTCGATGATTATTCTAGATATATATGGGTATTCTTCTTAACCCACAAGGATGAGTCATTAAAGATGTTCTCTATATTCTGTAAGAAAGTTCAGAATGAGCAGGGATTCTATATCTCAGCTATCAGAAGTGACCATGGGGGAGAGTTTGAAAATGAGCACTTCAATACATTATGTGAAGAGAATGGTATCTCTCACAACTTTTCTGCTCCTAGAACTCCTCAGCATAATGGAGTAGTAGAAAGGAAGACCAGATCTCTACAAGAGATGGCTCGAACAATGCTCAATGAAAGCAAACTCCCAAAGTACTTATGGGCTGAGGCAGTAAACACTGCTTGTTATGTACAGAACAAAATATTGATAAGACCCTTCTTGAATAAAACTCCCTATGAATTGTGGTAAGGTAGAAAACCCAACATTTCTTATTTCCATGCTTTTGGATGTGAATACTTTATTTTGAATACTAGAGATCAACTTTGAAAGTTTGATTCAAAAGTAGATAAGGCTATATTTCTCAGATATTCAGACACTTCTAACGTTTTTAGAGTTTACAACTCTAGAACATAAGTAGTTGAGGAATCTATTCATATTGAATTTAATGATGGTTTAAAGACTGATATGAAACTATTAGATCTAGAAGATGATCTTGCAGGATTAGATCTCAGAAGACAAAGTAATCAGACTGGAGATAACTTGAAAAATGAGGATCCAGAAACTCATATTCAAGCGTCTGATCCACCTGCTCAACAACCGAGACTGAACCCAGATGAGACTGGAAGTTCAAGACTCATCACCCTGAAAAGTTGATCATCGGTAATCCTTCTCAAGGAGTTAGTACCAAGTCAACATTTAAAGATTCAAACAACATGGAATTCCTATATGATATTAAACCAAAGAACATCAAAGAAGCTCTTGAAGATGAAAGCTGGATTTTAGCTATGCAAGAAGAGCTAAATCAGTTCAAAGGGAATGATGTTTGGTTCTTAGTTCCGAATGAAAAGGGAAAGTCAATTATTGGAACGAGATGAGTATTCAGAAACAAGCTTGATGAAGATGGAAAGGTAGTCAGAAACAAAGCAAGGGGTATATGTTAAGCAACCACCTGGTTTTGAGGATAGTGACAGACCAAATCATGTCTACAAGCTTAAGAAAGCTCTCTATGGATCAAAACAAGCACCTAGATCTTGGTATGACAAACTAAGTTCTTTTCTTATGAAAAATGATTTCATTAGAGGAAAAGTAGATACAACTCTCTTTAGAAAAAGTTCTAAAAAGGATTTCATTATAGTACAAATCTATGTTGATGATATTATATTTTGTGCTACTAATGAAAAGCTCTACAAAGAGTTCTCCAAGCTTATGCAGAATGAATTTGAGATGAGCATGATGGGAGAATTGAAGTTCTTCCTTGTTCTACAAATCAAACAGACAGATGATGGAATTTACATTCATCAACAAAAATATACCAAGGAGTTCTTAAAGAAATACAAGCTGGATACAGCTAAATCTATGAAAACTCCCATGGAATCAAATGCAAAATTAAGCAAATATGAAGAAAGTAAAAAGGTAAATCAAACTACTTATAGAGGTATGACTGGCTCTCTCTTGTACTTAACTTCAAGTAGACCTGATATTCAGTTCAGTGTCTGTATGTGTACGAGATTCCAATCTGATCCTCGAGAATCACATCTCAAGGCTGTCAAAAGAATATTTAGATATTTGTTTGAAACCACTAACCTTGGTTTGATGTATTTAAGAACACAAGAATACATATTAGTAGGATTCTGTGATGCTGATTATGCTGGAGATATTGTAGAAAGAAAAAACACAAGTGGAGGATGTCAATTCATTGGATCAAGCTCGGTCTCTTGGACAAACAAAAGACAAACAACAATTGCTTTATCCACTACAGAAGCAGAATACATTTCAGCTGCAAACTGTTGTTCACAGCTCTTATGGGTAAAACATCAACTTAAAGATTATTCTGTCTTTGAACATAATATTTCTGTTTGGTGTGATAATTCTAGTGCTATCTATTTATCAAAGAATCCCATTTAGCATTATAAGGCTAAGCATATAGAAATGAAACATCATTTCATAAGAAACTATGTTCAAAAAGGTGTTTTTGATATTAAGTTTGTTAAAACTGAAAATCAGTGGGCAGATATATTAACTAAACCCTTAGCTGAAGATACATTCACTTATATTAGAGATAGTCTGAACATTCATTTCATAAATGAATAATGCGTCTGCTCTTCGATAAAGCGTCTGCTAATGTGGATTATTTACTGAGACTTTACATTGCAGTTATCTAAAATGTTTTTGAATTCAAAACGTTTTGTCTTTATTATTTCTCAACTGCTCTTTTATGAAACCTCTTTCTTTAAAACCTAAAGTCTTCTCTCTGAAACATTTTACTATTTCAAAAAGCTTTCTCTCTCTCTCTCTCTCTCCTAAATGAATCTTTTCGAAACCCTTTCGTCGTCTCTCTCTTTCAAACCCAAATCCATGGCACCGAAAGCACCCTATCTTAAAATTACCTGTGCTGCTATTCAGTTAGGGATGAGTATGGAAGACTTATCTATGATCGTCCCTCGATGATTTGTCAACATGAACAAAATCATCAAAGGAGGCATGAATGTTATGGCAGAATTGGAAGCTTCACAATGGGTCAACTTTTTCTCCCTACATGAACCTGTTACCCTCTGCTACTTCAAGAATTCTGGGAAAATGCTGAAGAAAGGATGTCTCAGACTCAAATTTCCATTCGAACCAAGTGTAACGGAAAACCCTATTCGTTCACTCTCAACGGTATTCAGAAAGCAACCGGCCGCCCTAGGAAAGGGGCTGCTTTTACAGGTGACTGGTAAACTGAGTATGGTGAAGAAACTGTTCATCAATTTATCTATGGGTTATTTAACCCTACAAGCAAAGTTGCCTCCAAACTGACTCCAAAAGGAAAGGTCTTGCATGTATTGCTAATCAACTATGTGATGCCAAGAACAAGTGCTCGTGATAATGTCAACAAGATGGATAGATTTTCCCTATTTCATCTCCTGAATATGATGAAAGTTGACATAAATGACTTGATTTTAAAGTACATGCTGAGGATGGTAAAGCCCTAAATCAGGACCTCATACACATATGGGATGCTGATTGCTAAACTGTTAAACATTAAAGGCATACCCTTCACTGGAAAGGTTGATATGGCTACTGCCATTGACGAAAGAACCCTCTCTCAGATGAAGCTAAGACCACCTGGAAGGATTCCTGGTTCTGATGAAGATAATGAGAAGAAGAAATCTTCAAGAGAATCTGAAGCGGAAACTGATGAGTCTGAAGACTCAAAAGCAACAGAAGTGTCTGTACCTTTGGATCCCAAGGTCAGAACAAAGCTTCAATTAAAGAGGAAACTGGTCATCTCAGAAGCATCTGATGATGATGATGACCAACCTATTTCCAAAGTTCTGAAAAAGGAAATGGTTCAAAAACCTACTGCTGCCCCTCGAAAGGAACTCAAGAGGAAAGCTACTATTGCAGCTACCTCGGTTAGAAGATCTACAAGGCTGAAGATAGCTGAGCCTGTGCAGGTCTTTTTACAACCTGCTGCATCATCTCTTAGGATATCTGAACTCTCACCCTCTTCACCCATTATGTTATCCTCACCATCATATTCATCATCCTCTTCCTCTCATAACTCCCCTCTTCACAATCAGATTTCAATTGCTGAAAATCTACTTGCTTTATCTGTTTGAGATTTTAATTTGAATCTCACTCCAGATCATCCCTCACCTCAACCTATTCTTCATAACTTACCTGATCACATATCCAACCCTTCATCACTCTCTCCGTCACCAACTCAGGAAATTAAAACTCTTGTTCCAGTTTCAAGAATTTTTTATTCATTTCTATCACCTCTCTTTCACCCTTCACCTACCCCTCAAACTTCACGACAGAGACCTCTACCTAATATTTTCAACCCTTCTGAGCCATTATCTTTAGATCAAATCAACCCTGACTTTCTTAGCCCGGATGATCTAAAAGCAATCAACAATCTTGTTACTGAGCAGGTTGCAGTAAGGCTGAATCAAGCCTCTTGGAAACACAGACCCAATCCTACTGCTTGCATGAAGGCCAATACTGTATTGAAGATCTGTCTTGACAGAGCTTGTTTGTCCAAAGCTAAAGTTGAATCCAAAATCCAGAAAGCCTTTTGTCTAGCATGAAAGGAAGCATAAGAAACTGAAGTTCCCTAGATGGTCTACTTCATTCATGAGTCACCCTGAACCTCATGTTCTTCAATACCCAGCTCATCACTGTGGCCTATCTCTGTTTGGCAAACTCAATACGCCTACAGATAATGCCCAACTCAGTTCTTACCAGATTCCCTGGATTGGATATCTAGATGAAGATAGAGCAGAATCAAGGCAACTCTAGCCCTTTCAACCAACTCTTATCTTCACTCCTTTTCTCTTCATTTTACCTTTGTCTTTTTATGAAAACCCTTTTTCTACTTACTCTTTTGATTTACCAATTTCTGATGAAAATTTGACTTGGTTTTTCCATTATCTTTCCCTTATTTTCATTTCGTTATCTAGTTTAGAAACCCCCTCTTTTAAAATTCCCTATTTGCGACCCTTTGGTTCGTTGCACTCAGTCTTTCCCCTGACTCTTTCTCTGTTCCCCATTGTTTTTTATCTCACTTTTATTTTCTCCTTTGGTCATTCTCTTCCTTGGCACTGTTTGGAAATTGTTCCATATGAACCACCCACAACTGCCACCCCTTCTGACCCTGGCCCCTCCTATTCATCTCCACCTGATGATCCTACTGCACCGGTATCCACCATCATTGGAATGGATCCAGTAGCTTGTGCAGAAATCTACGGTCTTCGTGAGACCATGCAAACTCTTGTGGCTCTTCTCACCAAGATTGTTCAAAAACAGCAACTTTAGTTTTCGTTACTTTTGTCAGCAATGTAATAAGTCAATGATGGTTAAATCAATAAATATCGTTTTCAGATGCATTTTTCTATTACTTTATCTTTTTGCTGATGACAAAAGGAAATAATATATCCGTATATCTGAACTAAATAACTAAATAATGAAACTCAAAAGATAAGACACTACTTTAATCACGTGTCTGAATTCTTTATGGAAGCATTAGTTCAGGGGGAGCTTAAGGAGCTTAAATAACTTAAATATACTTATGAGCTTGAATATAGTCATACTTCATATGATTCTCTGTGCTTAAATATGCTTTTATCCTTAGTTCATTAAAATCATAAGATAATGTTTGTCATCATCAAAAAGGGGGAGATTGTTAAGACTACATCTTTAGACATCTCTGATTTTGATGAATCCAAACAAAGAATGATTTTAAGTGAACCCTGTGAAATCTACTAATATGTGTATTGAGACACCCCGTTGTGCCTCTTTGTGTCATTTAGTTTAAAACCTCATTATTTAATTACTTAATCGCACGCTTAACGTGAAAATTACGTAAAAATTGAAACTTAATTTCTTAAGCAAATAGATTCATATAGAACAGAATATGCAAACATAAATATATTACACATACTTAAAGCATCAGAGTTATCAAAACACTGTTTCAGGGCATTCCATCAATAGGATCCCGAACTGGTGCATAGTTATACAAAACATAAGCGAAAAGATAAAGCTTCACGACACAGACGCACTGACCATAACTAACTAGACCCTAATCACCATAGGTCACAGCTCATCCTCCGGCATCCGGTTCGTAGGGAGTTCCATTCAAATCCTCCTGGTTACGTTCATCCACAGGGTCTTCTCGTACGGTTCCACAAGGAGACAAAATACAACATACAGAAATATACAGGGGATAAGAAACAGTTCTATCATCAAAAGCGGAAAATAGTCATAGTAAACTATACAGTAATTATGACAGACACAACATCAGTCAAGTCATCCATCTTCCATAAAATTCTTATATCCATCCTACCCTCACTCCTGCAACTAAAACTTGATACTAAAAATGGCTATGGTCTCCCTATCATAGTTATGGTTATCGGTCAGTCGTCCAAGCGACACGTCCCATTCCCGGTGCACATCCTTGGTCATGGTGAGAATGCTCATGAAAAGCAATGACACTATAGCTGCACATTAAACCCGGTGCACACCCCGGACCGTGGGTGCTCATGCAAAGCAATGACACTATAGCTGCACGATTATCCTGGTGCACACCTTCACCATGGTATGAACGCTCACGCAAAGCGTGACACTACAGCTGCACGATGATCCCGGTGCACACCTCGTCCACTCCCAGAGGTGCTCATGCAAAGCAATGACACTCGTAGCTGCACAAGTTAAGTTTACCCTTTGGACGGTCCCACAAGGACTTCGGGTCTTGTATGTGTCCCACATACGGTTATAGAAACAACACAACTTATGAACCTCACAGACTCCTATGGTCATAACCTAATGCCTTAACCTCTCATCAAGACCTCAACACATACTCTATGTCACAACACCTCTTTAACATATTTCATGTAGGTTAGGCACCTCTAAAAATCATCATGATCCTTATGCCCAAAACAACTCATCTCTTAGACCACATGTATATCTTCGCCTAATCCACTAAGCATAAAGTAAATACCACACAGATCATGCATAACAACAAGTCAATCAAAGATATTTCAAAACATCAACATAGCACTAAATCAGTTCAATAAAGGTAATAAAACTCAAATAAACCATCAACAATATAAACATCAACCTAATATCGATCAACCTACAATCCCCGAATCACCATGGATGTTTTATAAAAGCAATTTAAAGCGATTCTGGTCTTGTCGATTATTCGACTTCTAATAGGGTTTAGGTCGCCCTACATAATTACTACATAATCTACTACTTATCGATTCTGACGATAGGTTGATTCTTTCCCCCACCTGGGTTATCACCGAACTCCCGAACTCGAAGCTCCTCGTCGTTAACTCCACCTTCTGTGAAGGTAAGGAGATTAGATACTCGAAGAGGTCTACCACGAACGTCCTCGTTTCCTCCGAGATGGAAGTCTAAGGTTACAAAACATGAAATCATGAGTTAAAACTCAATCAAAGAACACTAACCACAAGGTATAGGTTCGGTTCATACAATAAACTAGGATTAGGGGTTTTCGAAATTTATGCGACTCTTGGATTTATGATCCTTAAGTGCTAGAAGTTTCCAAAACACATTCAACTTAGGGATTTATGATCCTTAAGTGCTAGGAGATTCGGCCTTGACCAATAAGATAGGCTAGGAACATTTAAACTTTCCAATCTCTTTGGTTTAGCATCCATTAATAGTAAGGAGCTCAAAACCATGATCACTTTGGAAAATGAAAAACGAAACACCCTAGGTCCATAACCTTTAAGATTCGGTCATCCTTGGGTTTTCATGATAGAATTCTTTAAATTTTCCAATCTCTTAGACCTTTTAGCATCCAATAACTTATGGAGCTCAAGTCTATGATCATCTTGGAAGCACCATAGGACTTTAAATAACAAAGCTCATAAGCACATAAAGTAAGAACAACATAAGCCTATAAGTAATTAAAGCATAATGACATAAGTAAATGAATCATAAATGACATAAACATAAATGACATAAAAGTAAATGACATAATGTAAATGACATAAAGTAAATGGCATAAATATAAATGACATAAAATAAAAGACATGAATATAAAGAACATGGAAGTAAATGACATGAACAGAAACATAATGACATAAAAATAAATAAGCACAAGTAAGGAAAGCCATAAAGAAAGCACAATAAATAAATGAAGCAAGAATAAAGTAAAGCATCACAATGTATTAGGGTTCTAAGTTCATGATCACACTTGGATAAGTTGAAACATAGTATCCTAGGCCACTAATACATAGTTTTGGCCATCATGGGAAAACAAGCTATCAAAACCTTCCAAGATTTATGGATTCAATGATCAAGGAACACTTAAAAAAACTAACACATGATCATATAAAAGAAGTTGAAACAAAACACTCCCTAGGCCATCATGAGTAGATTCGGCCTCCTCAAAAAATAGGGGATGGAGATTTTTGATTTATACAACCTCTTAGCATGTTAAACTACAAGTAAATACAAGACCATAGAAATTGGTTTCAACTCAAAAGGAGTTTTCTACCATTTTTGAGAGATTTTTGAAGATAAAGGCTCATATATGACATAAAGAAGAAACTTTAGAAAAAGATGAAGTTTTTAAAGAAAAGAATACATGAGAGTATTACCATAAGCAAGAGGAACAACTTTGGTGAAGAACACTTAGTGAAAAGAAGAAGAAAAACTAGAGCTTTGGAAGCTTGAAGTTAAGAAAAATATGAAAGCTTAAGAGTTTTAATGGAGTAGAAGGAAGGAAAGTGATGAAGTGAGGATGAAGAGTGGTATTTATAGAGGAAGGGGGAGGGGTGCACGGCCTAGAGGAGAGGGAGCAAGGCTTGGAGAGGAAGTTTTGGTTTAGGGCATTGTTTGGATCATTTAAGGAAGGTTTAATGGGTTTTTGGAATAAAATAGATTATAATTTGAAAAAGTAATCATGATCACTTTAAAGTGTGTTATAAGCATTTAATTAGGCATCCCATCAAGCCTTCTCTCATCCTTTAGGGTTCCTTTAACTGCTTAAATACGTAACCGGTTGCACCTCTGATCGTATTTTCTGAAGGTTTCACCCGAATAAAATATTTTATTTTATTTTTGAACTAAAATTTTCAAAATAACCAAAGTTGAAGGAAACATGATAAAAACACTAACTGTCTCGTTCACGGGTCAAAATTAGGTTTTCTGCTCCGTAAACTTATACTGGCAGTGAAAACGCACACCGACTTTCGTCTGAATTTTCAACCGAAAATTTTACTGTGACTTCATATGATAAGGTGGATTAGGAATATGATTTTATTTTATTAAAACAAAGTATTTTCTACTTTCATATTAAAATATAATTACTTATATTTTAATTGATTAAACAGTATAATGAAAATCAGGCTGTTACGTGTATTAAGTGTGCAGATCAGTATACAAGAGTCTCGTGACAAAGAAACAAAGTCTTAATGATTCGTCTGAACAATGACTCGGTCTCTACCAAATTCTGATTAAGCGGCTGAAAGTCCCTCGCTTCAACAATATTCAAACACAAATAATATTCCCTGATTATTTCGAATAAAGAAATTTGATATCAGAAAGCTCAAAGCACTATTCCGCGCCTGAAGAATCTTTTTGTTGCAAAAGGCAAAGTAAACTTTACTTGGTCGCAGACCTGCTTAGCACAAATAAGGAAAGTCATGCTGTCCAAGTCTGAAAAGCAACAAACGCTACTCTGAATAAAACTGCACTCCGATAAAGCTATGCCAACCTATACGTTCAATTTGTCTAGAAGCTCACCAACTATCATAAACACTAAATGTAAGACCAGAACGACTCTTTGGCATTTATGGATGAAGAACAAAAGAATACTGAGCTGAAGAACTCTCCTCATTGGACTTATCTCTCTTGAGTATAAATAGAAGACTTTGAAGACTGTTGAAGATATACACCTGAATACATTAATTCACGCATTCACTACTCTCAAGCATTTAAAGCTCTTTTAAGTTCTTCATAGAAAACTTCTCTACTCAAATCATTTGTATTTATTGAGAAGTCTTTATTGCGATCTCTCCTACCTCAAATACTTATTCACTCTATGAGTGTTACTTGGTAGATCTGCAAAGTTGTAATCCGTGAAGCTGCTGCTTCAATCAAACTCTTACTGTTTGTAGAGCCAAAAGAGGCTTGCTGAAAGAATACTTGTTTGAGCCTGGAGAGGTTAGGTGTGCAAACAATATTTGTTTGAGCCTGCGGAGGCTATGTGTGAAAATAATACTTTCTATAACCTGATCAATTACAGTGCAAATACTTGGTGAAGCCAAGTACTGGACGTAGCCCAAGGTTTGGGGTGAACCAGTATAAATCTCCGTGTCTTCTTTCCTTAACTTAATCTGTTTAGTTTGCTTTACTTTAACTGTGTTAACTGGGTTGGAAAATGAATCTCCCTTTTTATTGTCAGACGCATCTTTGTGTCTTATAGGTTAAACTGCAACGTTTTTCAAAAAGTATTTAAAACACAATTCAATCCCCCTTTTAGTGTTTTATATCTGTTCATTTCATTCTTGAGTTAGTTTGGGAAATAAGCCACGCGCTAGTGTCATCTAAGGTAACGTTGTCGTCCCTCTATTAGTCAGTTTTTTTATTCTTAGATTTGGAGATTAATTGGTTACCCTTTTGTGTTGGCCAAGGCTTGGGAGGTTCGTCGAGCCGCTCGAGGGAAGCTTAGTAGAGTTGCTTACGTTGGTGTTAAGGGAAATCTTCATACCAGGTATGAGAGAAGGGATAGTATGAACATGTAGGTACTGGGGGTAGCGTAAGATGAAGGGTTAACCCATGACCCTATTGCTTATTATTTGTTTAAATGATATCTTGCTATATGTTTGTCTATATTGATTTATAAATTGACACGCCTAGTTGTGAATTATGATGCTACATTGATGCCATGAATGGATGTTTAATGATGATGATGTTGTTATGTTTTTGATGATGATATTGCCATGGATGATTGACTTGGCTGTTTGGTTGATGTTGTGAGACGAACGATGATGGTAATAACACACTAATTAAACACACGAGAACGAATTTAAGGGATGTCTTCCCAATGTTCATAAGACTCGAACCGTAGTAAATAGAAGTGATATTGTTGTTTAATGGTATAGTCAAGACCTTAGGGATGATTCATGAGTGTTTTAGGGACATTAATAATGTGACAGGAATTAAAGGATTAATTCTCAATTGTACAAGACATGAAGATAAAACAAGAATAATGAGGCTGATGTTGATGGTTAGTAAAAGGCAGTAGGATTGATCTTTGAATGCCCTAGTAAGCTTAGCAAGGGTTTTTCAACCCTTCTGCCTAGAAACAGTAAGGCCGTGCTCAATAGTCAGCACGCCCATGCTTGAATTAAAGTCTTGCACGCCCGTGCTGGGGGAAGGACGACCATGCTCCCCTGCTCAGAACAGATGTTAAAGACAGAAACAGAGGTGTTTCACCCCAATCACTACCAATGACAAAATAAGACACCAATCGAAGTAAAGACAATCTAGATAATTCAATGAAGACAATTAAACATTAATGTTAAAGATGGTTGAGCCGGGAACGACGTTTACCGCACGTTGTTGTACCTTGGTGCTTATTGGCCAAAGGGCCTTGATGCTTAATGGTCAAGGTGTTGATAATGTTGAACCATGGTGCCTAGTGGTAAAGGGGGCCTCAATGCTTAATGGTCGAGGTGTTGACGGTGATAAAACTTTGGTAGCCTAGTGACCAAAGTGGAGGTGGTGATTATTGATTGTGTGTTGTTGTTCCTCACGCATTCATGCATTGGAGATGTTAGATGGGGATGTTCGACATAGGGGAGGTCGTCCAACAGTAAGGCGATCTGGCCGTCTGCGGTGATTGTAAGGCCTCGACCGCTGCTGAAACCTTCCCCCATGACTTCTTTGACTGCTACCTCCTCTGATTGGTCCACCACATCGCTGTTGTGGCTGAACTCTCAGTGCGCAATCCCGAGATATGTGGCCCATCTTGCCACATTGGAAACACCGACGGTCATCCTTTGATAAGCAATCCTTAACTTGATGCCGCCCTTCGCATCAAAAGCATCCCTGGGTTCATTGTTGCTGCCTCTTATCTCTCTCCTCTTGCCTTCTCATGAACTGAGGATTCTGTAGAGTTTGTTGCAGTATGGCAGTTGCTAACTCTCTCATCACCTTCATCGCCTCGTTGGTCTCACTGCCATTGTTCGTTCCAGACAAACTTCCTAGGTTATCAGTACTTAGGTTATTGGCAACTCCACCAATTCTGGCCCTTCCACGGCGCCCATTTCCACGCACCATTTTAACTTCCTGAAAGATAAAGTATTAGTGCTCACTTGGAAGACATGTAATTCAATACAAAAGCAGTTACATCCAATATAAGTCTTACAAATGTGGTAGGTAATCATTCTCATACTTTCAGAATAATTCGCGTATCGGACACTCTACCCATTCTAAGCATAACTGACATCCAAATGTGGATACAACTAATAGCGTCATTACTCATTCTACCCCAAGGTCCTCAATCCTCATTGGATTCAGTTCCCCACAGTCTGATTTAGAACTGAACTGTTCTGATACCACCAAATGAGACACCCTGACGTCCCATTAAAGAACAATCCTAATTAACTAAGCCTTAATTTGTTTTATTAGCGTTGGCGCGGATATATGTTTGGAAATATTATAAGTTTGCAGAAGCGATAAAATTAAACCGTTTAAACATACAGTGGAAGAAAGATATAATAGCAGATATGTACATAGTATATACATCATGTCTCCAACAGTACTATCGATCCCAACAGAGGGATCGGAAGCCTACCATCTATACAAACCAGGTAAAGAAACAGTAACTGGTCACGGAGAAAGATACATAAAAACCTAAACAGACAACATCTACTCGCTCGCCTCACACAGAATACATCAAAAATTAAAAAAGATCAAAATAAGATTATGCTCACAGAGGCTCTCCCTAGCAAACGCTACCGACGAACCATACCACAAACGATATGGGCGTCTGGAACTAGCCTCACCCTCGCCATAATGGTGTCTGTAAAATTTGTTCCCAACAGACTCCTCACTACTAATCACAACCCTTATGCGACGGCTGTGATACATCGTCTGCATGCTTCTTCCCCCGCGGCATATTCATAACACTCCAAGTCCGCTACGAGCATAAGTACGATCTATCGGGTTCCACATATCCTTTGTGAACTCCTGACAATTGGGTGGGATCCAGAGCTCTGAGAAAGGTAGCCGCTGAGATATCCTATAAGAACCGAGCATAGTGAAGCTAGGTCATTCTCCAAGGCGGACATAGATGCTGACCGGGCCGACGTAACACATGAAGAACTATGAGTGGTCGACCTACCACCTAATATCGTCATGATATACTATCTCAATGTCCCCTAGGGTATGGATCGTCAGTGAAACCATCTGCAGGTAGTGCATCTGACGATGCTCCGGTCTGATCGCCATCGGCGTATGACTGCTGCTCATCTGACGAACCGATACATACACAGAAAAAGGAAGAAAAAGAAGAAGAAGGGAGATAAGAATCTCGACACTACCATAAAAATAGTGATATGGAAAACATAGTAAAGCATACTATCAAACAACAGTCAACACATGCAGTAAACATCTCCCGAATCATACTCTTACAGTCAACCTCAATTATCCATCTAGGATCAATCCTCTAAAGAGTCACACTCCTATGCATGTCGGCCGATATCTCTCATCTGGGTCTTAGCCCCGAGACACTCTCCTTACCGAGCCTCACTGCTCAGAGAACGTCGGTTAGTTTTTCCAGGTAACCCTTTCACTCGCCGTGACCCATAAGACTGCATCCCCCTTTGAGCCTCAACTCCATTAGGGGTGTCTGGGTCGCCTGTAACACCCTGATTTTCGTATACGCTATATTACCGGTAAAGATATATTTATTTATATTTTTATCTGAGACCTAGAATATGATTTTGGAGAAAACAAAATCATATCTAGAATCTACTCTATGGTAGGAAGCTCGGGTTAAAATTTGGGTTTAAAACTCAAATGGAAACCGGTCTGCGTTTTTACTGACAATATAATTTTATACTGGCAGAAAACCCTAATTTGACTCGAAACTGAAAAATTGTAGATTTTTATATTATGTCCACGAGGAAGTCTATTTTCCAAAGTTTTACGCAAAAATAAAATATTAGATTTTATTCGGGAGAATTTTGGGGAAAAACGGACGGAAACCCTAACCGGGTAAAACGACGGAGCTAGATATGGAGCTGAGGTGATGGGAGTGATTGATGTGATGGAGGGGACAAGCATTAAATGTGAAAGGACAAACATTAAATGGGAGGGAAAAAACATTTATCGCGGATACTAAATATCTAGATATTTTTAAGGTAAAAAAAGCAAAATGCCCCCAAGCTTACATGGTTATTAACAAGACACATCTTCTCACCCTCAACCACTTATTTTACATGGTTGTAAACCTCCCACGTCTAGCCAATTTTGTGCAGCCACATCCACTCAACCAAACCCATTTCATTTTGCATTCATTTCATAATCTTCATCTCAAAAACCGTAATCGGGTAAAGAACGGAATCGGATACGGATACGCAGAGTTACACCGGGAGACAGAACGGCGAGTCATCCATGATGACTCAGAGGGAATGAATCACCATGGTGAGTCGTGGTGGTGACTCATCTTCATCATAAATGCAAACCCTAAAGTATCTAGATATTTGTGTAATAACCTAACCTATCGTAGTTAAACTTCAACCATGGTCATAACCACGACATTACCAATTTGGCTTCTCCTTCCTCCATATGATGCATACACGACCACATCACCCTTAAACACCATCCATCACACATTTATTTCCTAGCCATGATGATTCCTAAGACTAGCTAGCTTATAATACTATATTTCTAACTTAACTTAACCTAGCTTAGTTAACATTAACTATGGTTATTAAGGACACATCTCCTATCCCTTAACCACTCATTTTATAAGGCTGAAAACACCTCCACATTCATATAATTTCGTGCAGCCTCCCTTCTTCATCATTTGAGGCATTCCATTCATTCATTTGATCATCATAATTCTCTAAGTCATTTCTCTCAAAAACCTAAGACTCCATGATGGCAAAGTTTGCATCTTGGATCATTATTTTCTTCATTTCAATGGAGGATCCTCTTCCTCATCCCCTTAACTCTCTTTATCACCCACTACTTCCGATTAGAGGAGAAGAATTGAGAGATAAACCTCAATAGTTACAAAAGCCTTTGTTGGAAGCTTTGAAACCTAGTTGGAGTAGTCTTGGTGAGAGAGTCGCCAAACACCCTTCAACCATTGAATCATTTTCAAATTTTAGAAGAAGGTTCATGACCTGTGGTTCTTCATATCCAACGGTTATAATTGTGAACAAATCTCCAGAGTGTGAGATATTAAGTTTTGACAGTGGATTGAAAGGGTGAGAAACTCAACCCAGGTACCACCAAACTTGTCACCATAGAATTGCGATCTGAGACGGATCAGGCTGAAACTTTGGGAGAAGATTTAGGAAGGATATTTCTTCATTGTCACTATTCATTTTTGTAAATAATGCTGTGTCCAGAGAAATAGAGCTCTAATAGTAGCTCTATTTTGGTAGCATTTCCCTAGGATTCTTAAGCTTATTGTGAATCTGATTTCCCATAAGTCTAGCCGTTGTTCTAGTAAGTTTTTCCATCGATTTTGTCTCTTGATTCAAATAGATTTATTTATTTGAAACCTTATTGTTGATTCGGTTGGTATTTAGTGTTTCCGGTGAATTGTGATACTCGTACGTGTAATAGGGATGGAAAATGGAATGGTGGATGTGTAAGGATGGATGGTGGCAGATTTGTGGATGTTGTTGAACAGCGTGCTGAGGTTCGTGGTAGTAGTGTGGACTTATTCCAAGCTTGTACGGGAAATCACACGTCAATCAGGTGGGGGAAAGAATCATCCTATCGTCGGAATGGATAAGTAGTATATTTTATAGTAATGGGTAATGGTGTAGGGCAACCTAAACCCTACTAGTGGTTGAGTAATCGGCAAGACCAAAATCACATTGGAAACTTTTCCATAATACCAATGATGATTTTGGGATTGTAGGTTTATCGCCATTAGTATAATTTTATAATATTTGAGGATGTCTGACTTAATTATTATTAAATTGTTTGTGATATGTTGGTTGAGGTATTCTACTGCATGTGACGTTTTATTTTGGTGTTGAATATTTTATGAGTATTGTGTTATGCATGATCTGCCTGGTTTGATAATTTGATTAGTTGGTTTTAAGTAAAGATATGTGTTGTTCGGAGATACTTTGTCTGGGTGAGAGATTGAATGTGTCTTAGAGGTGCCCAGCCTAAATTTATTATTTTAGGGATGAGATGTTACATGGAATGCGATTTGAGGCTATGATGGAAGCTTGAGGCACTAGGTTGTTATTGGTGCAAGTTAGTGAGATTTATATATATGCATTATTTTTCATAATCGTATGTTGGGAACACACGAGGTCAGAGCATCCGATTGTGGATATCGGATATTACGGGTCAGTTCCCTAACGGTAATGGGGAAACTACCATGATACTCTCGTAGTCTTTGCCGATCTGCTCTGGGTATCCTAATGGTAATGAGGATACTTTTATATTGTGCAACTATTATCTAACGGTAATAGGGGAAATAGTATCATTCTTTGAATGAGCACTCTAACGGTAATGGGGGTGTGCACTGTATGAATGGGGACGTGTCGCTTGGACGACTGACTAACATACTTAACGGCAATGGGGGATGGTAACAGGATTGGTAGTGGCCACGTCAGGATAAAGGTTAGATTGCATGAGTTTGAGGGTAGTGGATGATATCGTAAAATAAGGATGATGGTTGATTTTGAGTGAAGTGTGTTTGTGACTGTTGTTATATTATATACTATGACCCTTTTCCGCTTTTGATGATAGAACCTATTTCTTATCCCCTATTTTCTGTATTTGGTATATATTTTATCATGTGATCGTATGAGAAGATCCGGTGGAGGAACTAGCTACTGAGGAGCTGGATGAGATTCTGTATGAACTGGATGCGGGAGGACGAGCTGTGGATTCCAACGATGTAGTTTAGTGTCTAGGGCCAGTGAGTCATATAAGACGTTCTATTTTCCATTGATTATAATAGTTTGTGTAAGTATGTACCGGCAAGGGATCCTACTGATAGGATACCCTAAACGGTGTTTTGTTTTATGTTGGATAAACATATGTGTGTATGTGTAATATATTCATTGTGTGGTGTGTTAACTTTCCGAAGTTGGATATGTTATAATAAGTTTTTAATATCTTCGTAATTTCAAGTTACGTTTAACGTTAAGTACACGATTAAGTTTAATAAATAATTAATGGCACAACGGGGTATCTCTTCGCCTCGGAACGTCCACCTATGACGTGGATACTCAGGGTAAAGTCGGGAAAACCAGGCTATACTGGGGTACATGACACATTAGGAGCTACCTAATGGTCACTGTGAGCCCCCGAGTCCAATCTGTGCATTCGTATTTCGTACCCGCACTCGAGTACAACTAACCTCGTATGACTCCCAATCATACGGCTACTTGGCAAAATGCAATGCAACATAACTTAAGTTGGCACCGGTAGCGTTACTCATATACACGTATTACGATGCACTCGGCATTCACAATCTCAACTTGGTACCCATATACCGCTTTCAGAATCCATTCTCATCATTAACTCGACAGCCCCTCAGGTGTCAACTAGGGTTTCCAACAACACAAACAGACCCTCCAGACAACCGCAACAGCATCAACGCCAACATCATAATATCATCATCCTCAACATCAATAATAACTTAACATAATTAACTAACATAGAATCAAGCATCATCATGCATAAATAACAAATAACACATGTCAACCAACAACAAAACCATCAACAGCAATAAACAGTAAAATAGACAACCTCAGCATATGCAAGTAAAACGATAAAGCAGTCCTAACATCGATAAGTGTGATATAACTAAATCTCGTATACAGCTTTAAAAATTAGTTTCAATAGGGATTTAATTATAGCAAGCTACTCGACAACTAGTAGGGTCTGGGTCACCCTACGCATACAACATAATATAAAATACTATGTTTGCCTTCCCGGTGTGTCAGATACTTTTTTCCCTACCTTAGACAGTCATAATGAGAAGCCTCGAGCCTCAAAATCGATGCCCTCCTAGCCAACTAGTTACTACCACGTGTCCCGGATAGCTCCCCGGTGTTCCAAAATTTGTCTTGAACACATGGACAGAGTCCTGACAATGTCATAAACCATAATCTTGAAACAATTTCACAGACAAAGCCAGAATCGAACCAAGATTCACAAAACAAAGTAAATGACAATGTCGACCTGTCGATGAGTTAGGGACTCGATCATTACCTCCACTATTTCATGAATCGAAGGTATGTACCTGACGTGCTCGTCGCTTTGAACGCGTATCAGAAGTCGAAATCGAAAACGGTTAAGCGAATCTCCCAGAACCAAGCTTTCTCTTATTAAAATGCTCCATCTTCTCTCAAGAACCATTTTTGGTCGTGGTTGAAAAAGTGAGAAGATTATAAGCTAGTTGAGTGGAGAAGAAGAAGTTAGCGGGGTTAGGTGGCAGCGCCGGGTGCTCAGCGCCAACTTCATAGCGCTCAGCGCTGGCCTCTGGTTAGCAACGTTGATTTTGCTCTTTTTTCACGTTCTGAGTTCGTTTGAAGTTCGATTGACCTCAAATTTGAAACATAAGCTCATAAACACCTAAGGAATAAGATCAAGCCCTTAAATATGACTAATCCCTTCCTTAAACAAGAATCGATAAAACAGAGTGTTACATGTGTAATCCTATTTTACATGTTGGGCTAATTGGTCCAATAGGCCTAATCATCCTAAGCCAAAAAACTAACCTAAGTGCTTTTTGAATAAGTACTTTTATTACAAAAGTTATACTCTATGTTACATAGGTCCTAATCATACTGTTATTACAAAGGTTCCTACACTAAGTGGTTAATGACTCAATACGTAAGAGGTTCAAAGTGATTCCCTCTTCATATGGTTGCCTATGACTCAAATGGTTGACAGCCACCATATTTAATGCATCTTGGACTCTCCTTATCCTTGACCTTGTCATGGGTCCATGTAGGTCTTATATGCTTGGCCCTTGACTTTGTGAATCCATGATAAAATTAGATGACACCCTAGATGTTTTGATCTGATCTTCAAAATCTTCATGAACCATCCAAGTTCTTAGAAACTTGATGTAGTTCCTTTTCTGATTCACTCAGTCCGGGTATAATCTTAGCCATAAACCCCAGTGATCAGAGGAGGATAACGGGAGGTGAGTAATGGAGCTATTATGGAATTTGGGTTGTTAAGAAGAGTTACAAAGACTCCTATCCAACCTTTCCCTCAACCTCCCTTTCTTCCAAGTAAAAGGCTGGCCATTAAAACCAATATCTAGAAGTTGACAAGCATTAATACAAGCAGAGAACGCAGAACTTCCAACAAAATTCACTGGACCACCACCTTGTTTTTCCCAATCAAAGATAACCTGATTAAAGTCACCCACTAGGCACCAAGGGGAAGGAATAAGATGATTGAAATCCATCAAATCATTCCACACATCATTCCTCTCATACAAATGGGGACTAGTATACACAATAGATGTGGAAAAACGACCCTAGTATGTTTTGATTAATGACCAAACTAACTTGAATTACACTTTGATTCACTAATTTCTTGCCAAGTTTAAATGTTTGTATAAGATATCATCAGTTCAAGGAAAAGGATGCAAAGGATCAAATAAGAAAATAAGGATCATGAAGGAATGCTTGAAGATGAAGAATTACAAAGATGAATCACAAAGGATCTCAAGCAATATTAGATTTTCATGTAAATAATTTTTTAGGTTTTTCTTTGTGAAAATAGCTCTCTCAAAAACAAATTAAAAGGTTTTCATAAAGTAAAATGAACTTAGAATGAAAAAGAATTAATTGAAAGTTCTTTACATCTATGTGTACATCGATGTACTTTCAGTTAATTAACTAACTTTTAATGAAAACCTATGTGTACATCAGTGCATAAATAGTATACATCAATGTATACATCGATTGATTGTGACTGACTTGATAAAAATACAAAACAAGCTTCAGTACTTCGATTGCACAATCGATGTATAAGGTGAAATATAAGCTAACACTTTTTGAAAGAAACATACAATTAATTGCACAATCGATGCATAAGGCTAAACAGAAGCCAACATTTGTTGTAATATGCATCCAATCTGATATGAGCCCAATAAGGAGCATGGTCCAAGAAACAACACAAGGACTTGATGGGCCCGTGACAAGAGTTTCACCCAAGAAATCCCAACAATTTTTAATTCAAATAGTGGTTCTTATAATGAAAGCAAGCCCAAATGCAAGAGTTGATGGAATGGAGCCCAAGTTGGTCAGTTACCTTATCCAACTAGAAGATCCATGAATATGATGATGAAGGGTGTGAACTAGTGCAAGTCCAATTTTAATTGTTTTATTTTAATTTTCAATAAGTGTAATGGGTTGTGTGTTGGAGTCCAATTACTAAGTAATGTTTTGGATCAAGCCCACTTCACTCCTTGAGGTACACGAGTTTGTATGTGTCTTAGTGGGAGGAATTTTTTTAGCTTGCATGCTAAAAGAAACTCCTCATTAGTTGTGTGAATAAATTGTGTAAATTATGGGGGGTTACACTTTTAATTTGAGAAGCAAGTGTAACCACCACATAATGAGTGAGAGAGAGAGTCATAAAGGGGGGCGTAAATTCAATTTGGTGGCTGAGTTAAAATAGGTTTTAGTGAGTCTTTTAGTGTCATGATTAGGCCAATTATGTGAGGGGTTATGGTTTGTCTTTGGAAGCCAAAAGTTGGCAGCCACAATTATATGTATTACGCCCAAAAACACTTGAATAATAACTTGGAAGTTGATTTTGGATTAAATCCATTTTTTGTGAGAATTTGTTCTCCTTGGTTCTTAGTTGAGCCAACCTTAGTTATTATCAAGAATCCAAGATTCTTGTGGTGAACATCATAGGCTTATCAAACTCTCTAGTTTGTGGCGCCATCATCATCTCTTTCTCATCCATTTTGTTTCTTTCTTCACTTTAATTTGGTTACAAAATTGATTACACGAAATTACTTGTTAAAATTCAACCTTAAGATCATTTCCAAAGGCAACCTATCCTTTGGTTGTCATCAAGTGGTATCAAAGCTTAGGCTTTGGTTGAATTTTGTGTTTTGTTCTTAACCGTTCTTCTTTGTTCTTCATCTTTCTTCTTTTCTTTTACTTCAAGTTTGCAATTAGTATTTATCTTCTCATCAAAGTTCAAAAAAAAAAAGAAAGTTGTGCAATTTTCAAAAATAAATAATATAGTGAAGTAGCGCATGAAATAGTCAGAAAAAGAGAAGTGAAAATGTTCTATTTGGGCAATTGGTGTTCTTGGAAAAGTTTCCCTTCTTTCTTGTTTCCATTATTTTCCAAGATTTTCCTTTCTAGCCTTTCCTTTTTGTTTTCTTGTTTTGATAAATTTTGTGAATTTTGTTACTTGATTTTTGGATTTTTGTGTGGATTGTTGTTTGACTCCTCCAAGACCTAAAAGAGAATAATAGAGTGGAAAAAGACAAGAGTGACAAATTACATCTTGTGTGGAAAAAGCCATTGAGAGAAATTTATTTGTGTGCACAAGTGAGGGAGTGTAGTGAGGAAAATTATAATTTCTTATACTCAAGTGATGGCAGCCCATGATGATCGCCCACCTCTTTCTCCAAGGTCAGCAGCTATCCATGCTAGGATGGCTACTCAAGTTCAAGCCCTTACAAGGCAAATGGAGGAGATGCAAGCAAATTATGATAGACAACTTGCCAACCTTCAAAACCATGATGATTCAAGTGGCTATGAGACTGAAAGAGGAAGACCAAAAGGAGGAGGAAGAAGAGGAAGGAGGCGTGATAGAGTTGAAGGACTTGAAGAGGTCAAGATCAAAGTTCCTTCCTTTATCGGGAAGAATGATCCCGAGGCTTATTTGGAATGGGAAATGAAAATTGAACAAGTTTTTTTTATTGTAATTCTTACAATGAATGAAAGAAGGTGAAAGTAGTCGCCTTTGAGTTCAAAGAATATACCTTGTGTGGTGGGACCAATTACAAAAAGAGAGGAGGAGATATGGAGAGGATCCTATTGATACTTGGGAAGAGATGAAGTTTGTGATGAGGAAGAGGTTTGTCCCAAATCACTACCATAGGGACTTACACAACAAATTGAAAAGGTTGACATAAGGTTCTAAAAGTGTTGATGAGTATTACAAGGAGATGGAATTGGCCTTGCTTAGGTCAAACTATGATGAAGATAGCGAGGCTACCATGGCTTGGTTCTTACATGGGTTGAATCAAGACATTGTGGAACTTCAACACTATCTAGAACTTGAAGATTTGGTCCAACAAGCAATCAAGGTCGAGCAACAACTTAAAAGAAGGAAGTCCAAATTTCATTCTTCTTCTAAATTTTCATCCTCAAGTTGGAAGGAAGAATCAAAGAAGGAGGGTCCACCATTTCCCAAAGAGGCCGTGGCTACATCTCAAGGGAAGAAGCCAATGGAAACAACTTCTAGGAGCCGTGATGTGAAGTGCTTCAAATGCCTAGGCCATAGACACATTGCATCCCAATGCCCAACAAAGATACGGTAGAGGATGATACCATAAATTAGGGATGAATGTAATATATATATATATATATATATATATATATATATATATATATATATATATATGTATATGTATATGTATATGTGTGTGATGTGTGTCTTTGACTATTATTGTAGTGTATGCTATGATTCCTTTTCCGCTTATGATGATAGAACTGTTTCTTATCTCCTATTTTGTTGTATTGTATTTGTTTTGGTTATGTGATCTAATGAGAAGACCCTGCGGAGCAGCCAGCTACTGAGGATCTGGATGGTACTCCTTATGAGCCAGATGCTGGAGGACGAGCTGTGGATTCTAGCAGCAGAGTTTAGTGTGTATGGCCAGTGTGTCTTTTGAGACGTTTTATTTTACGTTGAATTTGACAGTTTGTATTAGTATGTACCTGTAGAGGATCCTACATATGGGATACCCTAGACAGTGTTTTGTACTTAATGGTTATACATGTGTTGTCTAATTATATTATATCTATGGTGTGATGGTTTATCTTTCCGAGTTGTATATTTTATAATTAAGATTTTAATATCTTCGTTTTTCGGTATATACGTTTAACGTTAAAAACGCGATTAAGTTTTTAATTATTGAGGTTTTAATTTAATGGCACAACGGGGTGTCTCACTTTCTAGAAAGATCTCAGCTTCCAAATGATCAGATGTATTATTCTCGCCCTAAAGCTGAGAGGAACTGAAGAATGATTGATTTTCTCGGAAGGTGACATCCATGGAGACATACACTCGACGAGTGGCAGGGTGATAACATTTGTATCCATTCTTGTTAGGGGTATAACCAATGAACACGAGGGTCAAGTTTGCCCCGATGCTGACGATGGACATGAACAAAAGCAATACAGCTGAAAACACGAGATTCAAGACTTTGCATAAAAGGAACAGATGTAAAAAATGTTTTCATGACATGAACATGACTCAAACCACCAAGGATTCTAGAGTGAAACCGATTTATTAAATATGTAGCAGTCAAAACAGCTTCCCCCTAATATGAATTTGGAATAGACATGTGAAACTATAAAGCTCTAGTAATTTCAAGCAATTGTCGATTTTTCCTTTCAGCAACCCCGTTTTGTTGGTTGGGGGGGGGGGGGGGGGGGGTATCAGCACAAGTAAGTTCATGAATAATGCCATGTTGTTCAAGAAAGGTATAAAAATTTTCATTCACATATTCTCTACCATTATCAGACCTCGGATATTTAAATGTTTTATCAAATTGAGTTTTAATCATATGATAAAACTGGATGAACAAATGGTACCCGTCTGATTTATCTTTCATTAGAAAAATCCAAGTAACACGAGTGCAATCCTCAATAAATGACACAACCCATTTTGCACCAGAAATATTAGGAACAGAAGCTGGACCCAAAACATCAGTATGGATAAGAGAAAAAGGTTCAGTGCTTCTATTACCATTTGAAGGAAAACTCACTCGATGGTGTTTAAAAATTCACACACATCACAATTAAAGGACTATCGACTTATTTAAAAACAAAGCATGAAACATATATTTAAGTAAAGTAAATGAAGGGTGTCCAAGACGTTTATGGTGGGGCCAAATTTCAGAAACACATGACTAGGAACAAGTTTGGTGACAGGACTGTATAACTTTTGACTAGAGCCACTTGATGCTTCCATCTCAAGGTAGTACAACCCTCCGTGTTCCTTAGCAACCCTAATCGTCCTCTCCGTGATAAGATCTTGAAGAAAAAAAAACAATGAGAGTGGGATAATGTTACGGCACAATTAAGGACTTTGGTAAGTTTATGTATTGAAAAAAGGTTGGATGAAAGGTTAGGAACATGAAGCACATTTTTCAAAATTAGCAATGGACTAACTACAACATTACCAAGGCCAACAACTGATGTATGAGAGCCATCAACTACAGTTATGTGATGATTACAAGAGGTATTTTTATATGAAGAAAAATGAGAAGAACAGAAGGTCATGTGATCAGTAGCACCAGAATCTTACCATTCATGACAAGAGAGCAAGATCCAAAAGGTTTACTAAGAGAAGCCATAAGAGACCTTGAGTGTTCCAGTTCCTCCTTGCAAAGAGTTGAAGTTTCATCTTTCACCTGTTTGGTTTCCACTTCTGATTTAGAATCTATGGAAGTCAAGTGAGCCTGTCCTTGAGCAACAATTTTAAATCCTTCTGCACGTCTAAGAACCTGATCTTTCCTAGGGAGTTTAAACCAATTCTCCTTGTTATGACCAGACTTCTTACAATAGGTGCACCAACGATTAGATTTGAAGGAGGATGAAGAACTAGATCCTTTTTTGAAAGATTTTAGTGCTGATCAATCAGTTGACTTTTCATCAAGCATAACTGCTCTTCGGCTTTCTTCCCCACGGATTGTATAGAACACTTCAGATAAAGTAGGCAACTTTTCTTTTGCCAAAATCTAAACCCAGATAGGGTCAAACTCTGGATTCAGTCCTGAAAGGAACTCAAAGATCCTATCTCTCTCAACAAATTCAGCCAATTGTATCCTTACTGCACTCCTTCTTCAAATTATGATACTAATATAATTCAATCCATAATCCATTCAGAGTGCCATAATAATCAGTCACCGAGAGAGATCCTTGTTTAATGTTGAAATGTTTTGTCTTCAACTCATAATAAGCAGAGATATCCTTTTTCATGGAAAAGGTTTTGCTGAGATTGAGGATTCATGGAATTACAAAGCCAAGTCATAATGAGAGAATCCTCATTGTCCCATGTTTTTTTTTCAGGATCCTTCCCTTAAATGTGGTTCAACTTTTGCCTTCCTTTTAGGGTGGTTCGAATGAGCTGGGGCCATTGGAGATAATTTTTTTCCATTGAGGCGGAAACTTGGTTGAAGGACTGGAAAGTCACTTGGGTTCAGGATTAAAGGCTGGGTCAGTGATACGGTTGATTCAACTTCTGTCATGGTTATGGCAGCAAGGATAGGTGGAAATGGTGAAACACAAAGGTGTGTTTTAGGGTTCTGGGGGGTGGAACATAACAAGGGAACGTCGATAAGCAAATCTGGTCAAGAACATGGTTGAACGGATGTCGGGAAGGCGACGAGTGGAGCTCACACGCGGACAAAGGAAGACTCGTGCGATGGCACATAGAGGCACGTGCGGCGGTTTCCAGGGGTGGGTTTTATGGGTTTGGTCGGTCGAAGCTTTCTGAGAGGGTTGGTGGTTTTTGTTTGGTGAGAAATCGAGCTAAAAATGGGTTTAGTGTTTGAAAGATGATGGCTGTGTTGTGTTATCAGGGAATAGGAAGGGATTAACTCAAAAAATAGAGCAATGAAGGCTCTCTGATAAAGGATACACGTGCAATGAAGGCATACGAGAAGAACATGTCCTGCAATGAAGGCAAGGCACCTAATGAAGCTTAGCAATGAAGGCTAAGGAAGCAGAAGAAGAAACACTGACTCCCAGGGTCGGGATCTTTGATTCTAAATTGAAAGGAGGAACAAAACAAGTATTTTATGAATTGCTTGTGTTAATTCACACACAGCATAAAGGTATTGTATTTATACACTAGAAGAATTAAATACAACTGATAATTACAAGACATATAAATGAGGCACCTATTCCCTAAGGTATAAACATTTCCTAAGTTCATGAACTAGAGAATGCATGAACCTAATTAATTACACTAGATATTTCCTAAACTCTTAATGGCAGTCCATGAACCTTTGGACGGTGGATTCCAACAATTAGTATATAGTAAATAGTGGGAGGAACACTTGTAAAATTTGAAATTGTACTCCCTTTGAAATTGTGTATGGGAGACCACCTCCTTCTTTAGCCCGATTTATATCAGGAGAAGTGTTGGTGGAAGTCGTAGCCCAAGATCTTAGGGACAGGGATGAAGCTCTCAGGCAACTGAAGTTCCACTTGGGGAGAGCTCGAAATCAAATGACTCACTATGCCAATACTATAAGGAAACCAGAAAACATACAACCAGGAGATTGGGTCTATTTAAAGTTTCGGCCTCATAGACAGGTTCCTATGCCTACAAAGCTCCATCCCAAACTTTTTGCTCGGTATTATGGGGCCATTCTTGTTTCTAAAACAGGTTGGAGTAGTAGCATTCCAACTGCAGCTCCCCTGAACAATCTCGAGTTCATTCGGTTTTCCACGTGACTCAGCTGAAAAAGGCAGTGAGAAATCATCCAGTGGAGGCAGAATTACCTGTAGATTTGCAAGGAACAGTAGCAGGGTACCAACATAAGAAAATCTTGGGCAGTCTCACTATCACAAAGTATGGCACACAAGTTCAGCAAGTCCTAGTTTAGTGGCTGGACAAACCACCAGAAGAAGCTACTTGGGAAGATGCCTCTACAATCAACAATTTCATGACTTTAACATTGAGGACAAGGTTTTTTCAGAGGGGGGAGGTATTGTTAGACATGATAATGAAAGTCCCAAAAGAGCCTTGCAAGTCTATTACAGAAAGAACTATGTTAAGCTTACTTAATTAGTTAGAATAACAATTATTTTGTTAGCTGGTTGTTAGCTGCATAGTTAGTTGTTACTATTAGTTGTAGCTGTAGATATTAGTTGTAGTTAGTATAAATAATCCCTCTAGATGAAGAGGTGGACATGTAATTGTGAATTGAGAAATTCTACTAGGATTGCCTGATGTGAAAGGAGAGTGCTCTTTTGGGTGCCTTGTGTTGCCTTTTCTTGAATAATACAGAGAATTCATTCTTTCTCTATATTGTGCTATGGTTCTGTGTTATGAGAGGTGAATTTTTATATAGAGAAGGAAGGTTCCTGACACATTGCTTTAATCTCACACTGAAACAAGCCCCCAAGCACCATATAAATACACCCCTACTAAGAAATTACAGACTTATTGAAACCCAGACAGTAAATCAACCTAGACAGTACCACCAACAGTGTCAATCAACCAAGATTGTCAAAATTATTCTGCATGCTTACAAAAACTTTGAGTGTGAATAATGATTGGTTTAGGGTGTGATTAGGTTCAATTGTTAATTAAATTTTTTAGAGTTTTCAAATTGTTTTCTTAGGCTATGCTTGGATGGATGGAGTTGTGATTAGTAATAGAGTGCAGTGGTAAAAGAGAAATACAAAGAGAAAAGATACAGAACTTGCAACTGATTTCATTGAATCTGAATTCTATGTATACTGAGAGAGATCAGGAATATTTATACGAGAGCTCTAGGTTAGTTGTAGAGCTGTCACATAACAGAATCTATAACTGAAAATGTAACAAACTGTTGAGCCTATTTTACACATGTGTATGGGTGAGACTGAGAAGACAAAGGTTTAGTTAGAGATTCAACCCATTGGTCTTTAGCAAGAATGTGAAGTATTGAGAATTTCTTTTGCAGAACCTTTTCTCGAAAAAAATACATCTATCTGTTCGGGCATGAAGCCATGGACGATGAACACTAAGCTCTGAGATCATAAAAGAGAAATATAGAGAGAAAATATAAAGAACTTGTTAAGATATATAGTTAAATTTGTTATAGTTATTTATAGATGTTAGTTAGATTACTTGGATTAGTTGGCTATATAAGCCAAGATCACTCATTGTAATTTTTACATTTCCATTTCATCAATACACAATTTTCCCAATCTCTCAATACTCTCTCTTCTCTTCACTCTGAAACCATGAAATTCAACATGGTATCAGAGCCATTTCATCCTCCTTGAACCTCCTTTCCGCTGCATTCTCTTTTGTTTTTCCTTTTTCTTATTTTATTTTCCTTTCTTTTCCTGAGAAAACCCATCTTCTACACCTTTATCCTCTCTGCTGCTACTTTAACGTCCTATCCACCATTTCTTAGCTCAATAGTTTGTTCTCAATCTGGTTTTTATTGTCGGCGGTGTTCCTTGTGACCGGAAATGTTGTTTTTCGACGCTGCTTGTTGATCTGTTCATGTCGATTCCGATTGTTCCATCGCCGTCGTCTTTGTGCCTCGTATCTGTTTCTCAGAGATCGGTACTGGAGAATCAACGATTCGGTTTCAGATCTGCAATTCAGTGATCTTGCCATCTTCGTTTCCATAACTCGTGCAAGATTTGGTGCTTCTTGTAAAGCTCGTCATAGATCTGTGTTTGCTGCGATCTTTTTTAGATATGGCCTTTTTGATCTTCTCCCCTCCGATCTTGTTTTCGATCTGGTTCTTCTCCATGCAGATCTTGTCTTTGATCCAAAGTGCACGCTAGATGTTTGATGATATTTCTGAGAGGACTCTGTGAGTTCCCGTGGTGGCGTTTAATGGCTCGGCGAGGCTGTGACTTCTTGTGCGAATCTGGTTGTGATTTGCAACGTTCCTATATGCATCATGGCATTGTCACTGGAGAGTGTAACCCCTTCTTTGATCACACAGAGCGTCCAACTACTGTCTTCAATGCTGGTTCCGATTTGTTGCCGCCATTCTCAGGTTCAGTTGTTACTGGTTTTGCTTTCTTGCTGGTGACTGACATAAACATACCTCTTTCAAGAATTTAGGGTTCTTGGATAAACATGGTATGCCTCAAGTGATAATGATGAAATAGAGTTACATGTATACTGGTAGTGAGCATGGGACGGTATATGTGCTGAAGCTCCTTTCATTGTTAATGCAATTCTCCTGTTATGCATAGACTTCACCAGATCTACGTTCGTTGTTGATGAAAACTTGGTTATGGATTAGTGGTGTTTTACAGTGCTGACTTTGGTTTATTTGGTGACTCACAAGCGTTTGTTGTTGACCCCCTTTGGATACAACCTATGTTGTAGCTAATGTTTCATGAAGAGCTCCTCTGACTGTCAGTTTTCATGCACACCAAGTGTTTGTGTTTCTAGTTCAGTGATTCTGATTTTTTTTTGTTTAGCCTATTGGCTTTATTGATGTAAGCTTCTGTCCATGGTGATTAAGCATTTGATATGAGCTTTTGCCTTGGATGGTTAAGCATTGATTCTTTGTTGCTAGCTTCTGCCTTTTTATGGGTGGTTAAGCAAATGTGCTTCTGTTAAGTGGTTAAGTCTTGAGTTGTGACTTCTGCTTAATGGTTAAGCTTTTGCCTTTTTGTTGGCTTTAGTGGTTTATGCTTCTGCCTTGTATGGTGGTTAAGCATTGAGACCATTATATGTTTTTGCTTCTGTCTTGAGTGGTTAAGCCGCATATTTAGCTTCTGCTCAAGATGGTTAAGCCTTGTGCCTTAATTGGCTTTGATGAGTTTAGCTTCTGCCTTGTATGGTGGTTAAGCACTTGGAGCTTCCGCCTTTTACGGTGGTTAAGCATAGGTTGGTTTTGTTGGCCTGCGTTCCTTTTGTATTTGCCAATATGTTCTTGGCATTTTCATTGTATTTCTTTTGGATATGAATTTGTATTGATCATTCCAAGCTGGAAGTGTTATGTACACCTTCCAGCTTGCGGGGGGCTGTTAAGATAGTTAAATTTGTTATAGTTAGTTATAGATGTTAGTTAGATTACTTGGATTAGTTGGCTATATAAGGCAAGATCACTCATTGTAATTTTTACATTTCCATTTCATCAATACACAATTTTCCCAATCTCTCAATACTCTCTCTTCTCTTCACTCTGAAACCATGAAATTCAACAGAACTTGTAACCGATTTCATTGAATCTGAATTCCATGTTTACAAAGAGAGATCATGAGTATGTATACAAGAGCTCTATGTTAGTTTTACAGCTGTCACATAACAGAATCTATGACTGAAAATCTAACCAACCGTTGAGCCTATTTACACGTGTATTCTATACACTTACAAGTGGTAAAAAAACCTTAACCTATTGTTTGGGTTTGTTTTTTTGATCATAGAGGAATTGTTAAGTTCATATCATTCAAACCTTCAAATTTTTATACCCTCAAATTTGAGGTTTGGGATGGAACACTTCCCTCCTTGCAAAATGATTAATTTGACCGTGATTCTTAGGTACCAAGTTGAGACTTGTTAATTTCTTTGGGAACGCCATGTCATCTCCATGGGCACATGAATAATGTGTGTTTGACCATGGTATCTCCATGGGCTTTCCCGTGAGACTAACCCCTCATAGTTTAGGTTCGTTTCTTTGATTACTCATTTGACTTGTGCTTTTTTAATCTCTTGATTGTCCGTGTTATTCTTTTGATCGTGGGCATCTTCCTTTGTTTCAATTAATCCATCGTTAAACAAATCCCTTTTGAATAGTTCATTTTTCAAATTATAATTACCAACCCTGCAATTATTTTAAAGGACTTCTTGACTTTAAGTGCATGTTTGGTTCCATAGTGGGAACAACCAAACTCACTTTTGCAATGGTCAATTTGACCATTTTTTAAGATGTTTGGCTCTTAGATGCAGGAGCAATTTTAGATTCCATAATCAATTCTACCAGAAACAGCTTGGAGTAGCTTCTGCTTCTGGCTTGAAAAATTACACTAAGTTTTATATCAAACTTGCTTTTAAAATAAAATATAAATCACTTCACTTCAAACTCAATTATATTCAAATTAATTCTACAAAATAAATTCCATTCAAAATCACGTTTGTCAAATGCTCATTAAATAGCTTAAATACCCCACTGCACTTAGGGGATATGTGCTTTATTTTTAATTTTTGCTTGACTTGTAAATATATTTCTTAGTGTTTAATATATTTTTTTTTATTTGTAAATAATGTGATTTAGGATTTTATTGTTGATTATTTGTTTATTTATCCTTGTCGTTATTTATTTTATGAAATAAATTTAATATGTCTAAGTTATTATAATTCACAGCATTATTTTATGGGAACTATCTTATGAGTTATGATAGGTGTACATGGGGTGCACTGGACAAGTTTTCTATCTTTTAAAGGTTTTTAAATTTTTTCTATTCGAAAGCTCCTTTTAAATTCAATTGGCTTGCTCGTCACAGGCACCCTTTTGGGATGAAACACGGCATTAGGGCTGGACAACAGTCGGGTTTGGTCAGATTTGGGCCAAAACGGCCAAATCCGAACCAAACCGAAAAGGGAAAATACAAACCATTTCTGCCCGTTCATGTCCTCAGATTTGGCAGGTCGGTTGGTTAGCGGATCGGTGGTTAAGCGGTCGGATTCACACGGTTTTGGATCCAGCAAACCCGAAAAAGATAAAAACAAACATGAAGAAGAGGTATGAGGGAGCCAGGAGACGAGTGAGGAAGATGAGAAAGGCGCAAGGTGTGAGAGGAAGACCACAACAAGACTTCATATCCAAGCAGTAACAGATCCCAGTGAGAATGATAAAGATGAGTGAGGGAGCCAAGGAGACGATTGAGGAAGATGCGAAAGTCACAGCGGAACAAAGAAAGACACAGCGGCGCAACTCTAAGGTTTGAGGGTTTGCAAACGAAAATGAAAGTCTAAAAAAAAGGGCTCCTGAACATATGTATAATATATGTTTAAAAACATGGGTTGGTGAACTAATGATAATGTTTAAATAAAAACATGGACTCTGATAATCCGCTAGATTATCTAGTTTTATTCTAGATTTTCTTGTGAATTTTACCATATTGATGAGTTGTATTCTCAATTAGTACTCAACTTTGGTTTTGTTTTCCTTAAGTAGTGTTTAGAGTCTTTGAATGTATTTTCCTTGTTTTAATTAGGAAATTGAGTCATTTTCTATGATTTTCTAGTTTGAATAAATTTCAGGTTCATACATGAGCTTGGGAAGGGTAAAAGTGAAGCCTGGGAGCAAGGAAGAGAAGCGGGAAAAGGCTAGAAATTTCGAGTCATCCGCCCCGCGGATGGACCATTCGCCCTGTGGATGGTGCACTTCTAGACCTATCTATGATTTAAATTTCGCCCCGCGAATCGCTGATACCAGAACTTATAAATTATGGCCTTTTGTACGGAAATAGGGTTCCACTCTTTGTTCTTTTGGCTGTGTCTCCCTCTGTTTTGTTGTGCCCTGACCTTCTTTTCTTGTTTCCATGTTGGTTTCTTTGATTATGTTATTGATTCCTATGATGATGAACTAATTTCTCCATTCTAGGGAGATGAGGTAGCCGCGTTTGGACGGTTTGAATGTTTTTATGATATTCTCATAGTTTCTTTTCTTCATCCCTTTTGTGTTTTACTTCTGCGCTTAATGCTTGCTTATAACTGGCCATTATTATGCATGATTTGCCAATCATAATGATACCAAGAGGTTAGTTATGTGTTTAGAGCATTGGGGTAAAACCATATAGTTTATGCAGATAGAGATATACTGTAGGGATTGTATGCAACCTTCATAGGGAGTCATAGAACTTAATGAATTTCTTAATAATTAACCATCATAGAGATATAGTTGGTTAAGGGTTAAGGGGTGTTTTCTAACCGTACTCGAGAGAGACGTTCGGATAATTTAGGACTCTTGGTTGACAAAAGTAGAAGATTAGTAATTGCGGGGATTCATAATTGCATCAAACTTGATAAACATAGGTGAAATCAAATCACTAGACCTTTCTCATAATTGTTATTCAACGTGATATTGCTTTTGTCTTCTTAACTGCATGCGTTAGTTTACTTGAATTAGTAGTTTAATTGTTTTTAATCATAGAATCCAATATTCTCTCAATTGCTCGTTCAAATAGTTATTAAGTTTGCGAAGTGGTACTTGATCTATCAATCCCCGAGAACGATACTCGGTCTTACCATTTTATTATTACTTGTTTCGATCCAGTACACTTGCCGGGATCCATCAAGTTTTTGGCGCTGTTGCCGAGGATTGGTATTATCAATATCATTAGTACCAAAGGCAATAGCTACTTCGAAATTTTTTTTCTTTACTTTTTACTTGGGTTGTCTCATCTTTGCTTGATCTTGCTCCTAGTTTTAGTCAATGTGAGGTACAGTTCACCCTGATAATCTCTTATACGGTCTTGAGATTCGGAAGACTGAGCGGGCTTTGTGGAAACAGATTCGTGAACAGAAAAAGGCGTTACACCAAACGCCTATTACCACTGCAGATATGGCGGAACAAGATCCTCCAGCATACAAGCCGATGATTGAATATGCTCGTCTTAACTTAGTTGACTGTGAATCTCCTATTGTTAATCCGGTCATTCAAGCTAATAACTTTGAGCTCAGAACAACGTCACTGTAGTTACTTGCACTTCATCAGTTTGATGGGCAGGATAATGAAGATCCCCACAGGCATATTACCAGGTTCTTGGAGATTTGCGACACCAACAAGCAGAATGGTGTCTCTGATGAAGCTCTTAGATTGCGGGTATTCCCATTCTCATTGAGGGATAAGGCCCGTGACTGGTATGATTCTATGAACAACAGGAGCATAACTACTTGGGTGGACTTAGCTCAGAAGTTCTTGGCTAGATTCTTTCCACCTTAGAAAGCTATACAAGTGCAAGCTGCTATCACTGCTTTCAGGCAATATGATGGTGAATCTCTTGGTGAAGCATGGGAACAGTATATTTTTTTTATAAAGAGTAGTATGCCAAAGCATCACTATGGAGAGATCTCATCCCAACTATGTTGGCACCACAAATTCCATCAATCATTTGTGCATACTACCTAATTTATTTCATAAAAGAAAAGAAAAAAGACAACATCAAAAATATGGGGGGACATTAGGCCTTATGGGAGGGTATACTACACTGTTGAGGAAGTGTCCACAATCTTTCTTCACCTTATGGATGTGTGTTCAGTATTTCTACAATGATCTTCTACCTGACACACGAGATTTGTGTGATGCATCCACCAATGGTTCACTTGCTTATAAATCTGCAGAAGATGCTTGGGAATTATCGGAGAAAATGGCTCAAAATGATTATCATAAAAGGAGTGAGCGAGGTGTCACCAAGCAAGTAGTGCATGAGGTTTAGACTTATAGTGCCATGTTATCTCATAATAAACTTTTGTCACAACAAATGGACCTTCTCACAAAGGAAGCACAGAGTTTAAAGATGACTGAGGGGAATAATACTATGGCTACTTTAAATTTTTGCCAAGGGGAGCATGATGTTTCAAATTGTCCTGGAAATATGTTTGCTAATAAATCTTCTCATGAGCAAGTGGATGCAATGCACAATTTCTATGACTCTCATCCTAAAGGGGGAATGGTTATCAGAAGACTCGGAATAACCCCTATGCTTTCTTATAATTCGGGGTGGAAGAAGCATCTGAACTTCTCTTGGACCTCTAATGGGAATCTTGGACAGCAAAAGCAAGGCTTTGAAATCGATAATTATTCTCAACAACCTCCTAACCACAATTCCTCAAATCAAGTGCAAAACAAGGAAGGGAATCACTTGTGGTAAGGCTCTTTGTGATCTTGGGGCTAGCATCAATTTGACGCCCCTTTCTATGTTAAAGGAGCTTGGAATAAGGAAGTCAAATCCACTATGATGTCTCTTCAACTAGCGGATCGCTCTATCAAATATCCATATGGTGTGGTTGAGGACCTTATAGTCAAAGTGGACAAGTTCATCTTTCCGGTAGACTTTGTTGTTCTTGACATGGACCATGATTCGGAAATACCCCCCATTTGAGTAGGCCATTCTTAGCAACCGGAAGAGCTCTCATAGATGTGTAACAAGGCAAGTTAACATTGAGAGCGCAAGATGAGGATGTAGTCTTTAACGTCTTTGATGCAATGAAACATTCAACGGATAAGGCTTAATGTTGGAGTATTGATGTGGAGGACTCTTTAGTAGCATCATTTGCTCATGATTCTCATTTTGGTTCAACACTTGAAAAAGTATTAGTAAAATCCTAAGTTCTAGAGAAGGATGCGAAAATTGAAGATGATGAGTGTTTGGAATGGGTGAAGCATTTGGAAGCATTGCCCGTGTATTTGAAAGAGGGATCTAGCAAGGAGGTGCTTAAAAAGGATGAGAAATCAGAAGAAATTCAAAAACTGGAACTCAGTCAACTCCCTTCTCACCAACGTTATGCATTTTTGGGTGAGTAAGGATACTTTCCGATCATCATCAACAATTCCTTGAAGAGTGATGAGGAAGACAAGTTTCTTAGAGTGTTGCGAGCTCACAAATCGGTCATTGGTTGGAAAATTTCATATTTGAAGGGTATAATTCCTTTACTTTGCATGCACAAGATTTAGCTTGAAGAAGATTATAAGACGGTAGTGCAATCGCAAAGGAGACTCAACCCTATCATGAACGAGGCCGTGAAGAAGGAGATTATAAAGCTATTAGATGCGGGAATTATTTATCCGATCTCGGGTAGTGCTTGGGTGAGTCCCCTTCATGTAGTGCCGAAGAAGGGAGGAACAACCGTGGTGGTGAACGAGAAGAATGAGATGATTCCTACAAGAACCGTTACGGGTTGGAGAGTTTGCATTGACTACCGGAAATTGAATGATGCAACTCGCAAGGATCACTTCCCCCTTCCATTCATTGATCAAATGTTGGAGCGTCTCTCGAGTCATCCCTATTATTACTTCCTAGATGGCTATTCCAGGTATAATCTAATTGCAATGCCCTTTGGGTTGTGCAATGCTCCGACAACTTTCTAACAATGCATGCTTGCTATATTCTCCGACATGGTTGAGAAGTTCATTGAGGTGTTCATGGACGACATTTCGATTTTTGGACCCTCTTCTGATAATTGCTTGGAGAATATAGCTTGTGTGCTCAAAAGGTGCTAAGAAACCAACTTTGTGCTAAATTGAGAAAAATGACACTTTATGGTGAAAGAAGGAGTGGTGCTTGGGCATAAGATCTCATCTAATGGGATTGAAGTGGATAAAGCTAAAGTGGATGTCACTGAAAAACTTCCTCCCCCAACAAGTGTGAAAGGCATTCGGAGCTTTCTTGGTCATGCCGGTTTCTACCGACGCTTCATAAAGGACTTTTCGAAGATTGCTAAACCTCTTAGTGATCTTCTTGTCCATGATATATCCTTTGATTTTAATTCTGCATGTCATCATGCATTCGAATGTCTTAAGCATAAGTTAGTAACCGCACCCATAATCACCGCACCTAATTGGGAACTACCTTTTGAAATCATGTGTGATGCGAGTGATTATGTGGTGGGGCCTGTTTTAGGACAGCGAGTAGAACAAAGAGTGCATGTCATATACTATGCTAGTAAGGTCTTAAATGATGCACAATTGAACTACTCTACAACTGAAAAGGAACTCCTAGCGGTAGTCTTTGCATTAGACAAGTTTAGGTCATATGTGATAGGGTCGAAAGTAACTATTTTCACTGACCATTCCTCATTGAAATATTTAATGCCTAAGCAAGATGCCAAACCTAGATTGCTTCTTTGGGTTTTGCTTTTGCAGGAGTTCGATGTGGAGATCAAAGATCGGAAAGGAAGCGAGAATGGAGTGGTGGAACTTCTATCAATATTGATCAATCAGGATGAAGAGGACAAGAAATTGCCAATTCAAGATGAGTTTCCGGATAAAAAGTTGTTTTCCATTTCAGCAACACCATGGTTTGCAGAGATTGCCAATTACAAGGTTGCAAAGGTAGTTCCTGAAGGACTTACTTGGCAGCAGAAGAAGAAATTCTTCAATGACGTCAAGCACTATGTTTGGGAAGAACCCTAGCTACCTTTTCAAGTATTATGCCGATGGAATCCTTCAAAGGTACATACCTTAAGTTCAGGTAGAGAATATCTTATGGCATTACCAAGGATCGAAATATGGAGGGCACTTTAGTGGAGATAGAACCGCGGAAAAAGTTATGCAATGTGGGTTTTATTGGCCAATCATCTTCAAGGATGCAAAGGACTTTGTTGCATGGTGCGATAGGTGCCAAAGAGTTGGAAACATCTCAAAAAGGCACGAAATGCCCTTAAATAGCATTTTGGAGGTGGAAATCTTCGACGTGTGGGGTATTGACTTCATGAGACCATTTCCACCCTCTCACTCTTACAAGTATATTCTAGTTGGGGTGGATTATGTGTCCAAGTGGGTGGAAGCAATTGCAACCTCTACGACTGACTCTCGTGTTGTTATTGAATTCATGCGGAAGAACATTTTCGCAAGGTTTGCAGTACCTAGAGTCTTGATTAGCGATGGAGGAACCCACTTTTGCAACAGACAGCTTGACATGGTGCATTCCAAGTATGGGTGACTCATAAAGTTGCCACTCCGTACCATCCGCAGACAAGCGGTCAAGTAGAAGTGTCCAACCGCGAGTTGAAGCGTATCCTAGAGAAAACTGTGAATTCATCACGGAAGGATTGGTCCAGGAAGTTGGATGATGCACTATGGGCGTATCGGACTGCTTTCAAGACTCCTGTTGGTCGTTCTCTGTACCAATTGATGTATGGAAAAGCATGTCATTTGCCGGTGGAGTTGGAGCATAGGTCATATTGGGCCATCAAGGCTTTGAATTTTGATTACAAGGATGCCGGTGAAAAGCACCTCTTGGACATCAATGGGCTGGATGAGATCCGTTTGCAAGCCTATGACAGTGCACGAATTTACAAGGAACGGGCCAAGGTATGGCATGACAAGCACATAGTCCCAAGGAAGTTCAAACAGGGCCAAAAAGTGCTATTATACAACTCAAGGTCGAGATTATTTCCGGGTAAGCTGAAATCCCGGTGGTCCGGCCCTTATGTTGCGAAAGCTGTTCACCCGTATGGTACAGTTGAGTTAGAAGCCAAAATATCAGGAGAATCTTTCAAAGTGAATGGCAAAAGGCTCAAAGTTTACTTGGGAGGAGATTTTGAAAGGTAAGAAATTGCCTTGGCATTGACTTAACCTTTTAGAGGGCATGACCGTCAGGCTCGGGATGTTAAACAAGCCCTAACTGGGATGCAACCCAAGTTTATATCCTTTTTCTGCATCTAGTCATTGCATTAAGTTAGGTGATAGATATAACTTTGCATATAAGGTAGCATAATTGTGCATTCAGTATAGTATTGTGCTAGAAAAATGCATAATTTGCATACTTTTGCATATTAGTCTCAATTAGGTGCATTCACGGTAGTTAAGTAATTTTTAGGGTAGGATCTGCCTTAGGAGGCATGTAGGGACTTATAAAATTAATGAAAAAGCTAAAATTACACTTTGGGGAGCTATTATTTTTTCTACATAATTCGCCTCATGGATTCTCAGTTAGCCCCGCAGATTGGTTTTATCAGCTCTCTGCAAAAATTGATTTCACCTCGCGGATTCTCAGTTAGCCTCGCAGATTGGCTTCATCAGCTCTCTGGAAAAACTGAATTCGCCCCGCTACTCTTCAGTTAGCCCTGCGAATTTCCAATAAGCTCTTTGGAATTTAGCCATCCACGGCACGGTTCTACCAATTATCCCCGCGAATCTGGGCACTTGAGGCAGTCCCTCGAGCCCATTTACGTGTCGCGAATGAGATTATTCAGCTCTCTGGAATTTTCCAATTCGCCCCGCGCTTGAACAAATCCACCCAGCGGATGATTGATTCAACTCTCCAGAAAATCATAAAACACTTCGCGGAAGAGTAACTCGCCTCGCGATTCTGGGCCAATAGTCACTGAAGGGGTTCACGTTTCGCCCCGCGGTTTTTGAATTCGCCCCGCTGCACCAAAATTAGGGCTAGCAATTGAGGATTTCGCGTTTCGCTCCGCGGTTTATAAATTCGGCTCGCGAATTGCGAAGTTTTTTTAAACAAAAAACTCCAAGCGCGGCTGCTTCCCTTTCCATTCGAACCATACCCTTTCAATTCTCTTCTCCCTCACTTGAGACTCTCTGCTCACGACCCGCAAGCCCTCGCGCCCACCTTCTTCCTCACTTTATCTCACACACACTCACTCATGTTTCCTCTTCTTTCTCGAGTGCTCTGCATCGTCCGCTTGAGTACACCAAGTTCTTCCTCTAACTCACTCCATCCCTGTAACCACGGCGAGTTCCCTTATGTCCCTGTTGAACTGAAACTTTGTGTGAAAACCATGAGAAGAACTCAAAGCTGATATCTTGATATTGTTTGAGTAATTATTGGGTTCTAATATGCTTAATTATTGAGGGTAAGGGTTTTGGGATTAAGAAATGTGTTTGGAGAATTTTGGGAATTTGTTCTAATGAATCTCTTCAGACTTGTTTTTGAAACATTGATTGTGTGCTTAAGCTTGTCTCTATTGTGATTGAGGATTGATTGAGGGGTTGTGTGATAATGTGCTAATGTTGGGTTTCAAGCATGCTTCTTGCATTACTGTTGATGTTAGGGGTCTTGGATAACTGAATGTTGTTGAAACCGTGTTAATGTGTGTTATTATAGTAGAGAAGGGTTGGAGGAATCAATTTATTGAGGGTTGAAATTTCATAAGCTTTGTTCTTGAAATATAGTTGTTTGAGTTACAATGTGATTTGCTTATTGTCCCGTTACTCTTATTTTCTTGAATATGGATTGAACCCTGTGTTTTACAGAACTGAGTGTGTTTCTACATTTGACTAAACTGGGTTCAAAAAGATTTTGTCATGAAGTTGTGGTTGAATAAGCTTCTAACTTTGGTATCTAATGTGAAATCTGTTATGTTGACTGAGAATTTGATATTCTTGATGCATCTATGTGATAAATTGAAGTTTTGGTTAAAGCATGTGTTGTCCATAGATGTTCATAGAATTTGTGCTAAGTGTTAAACATCTGTGATCTTGGTCATGTGTGGATTTTTGTTCTAAGTGCATAAACTGATTGGTGCCTTTCTATTATTCTTGCATTGGAACTCTTATGTTTTTCAAGTCATGGCCTCTTCAAAGAATGCTGGTAAACAACCAGTCGAGTGCAACACTAAGCGAAAGTGTGTTGCCGAGTCCTCCACTAGAGCTGAGAGGGAGGTTCAATTATATCGTTCTCCACTGCATGAGACGCGTTATAAGAACATGAAGAAGAGGCAATTCATCTCTGAGCGGAAAGTGATCTTGTGGCCCAATGTACTCATAGAGGTACAGGAAGAACTTCAGAGGCGAGGGCGGCATCGTATGGCTACTTTTCCTACCCGTGCCGACCAGCACTTGGTGAAGGAGTTTTATGCCAATGCCTATGCCCCGAACCCCACGGACCCCAAGTTTATCAGTTTTGCCTGGGGTAGGGAAATAATATTTGATGGGCCTTTAATTAATGAACTGTTGGAAATAGAAAACACTTGGGGAGAGGAGTGTGAGCACACTCAGATGTGTCGTGAGGAGATTGGTGGACCAACCATTTTGGCCAGATACTGTTTCCCTGGGGTGGAATGGGAGCTAGGATTCTCTGGCTCCCCATTGAGGCTGTTTCGGAAGGATCTTATTCCCTTAGCCAAGGTGTGGCATGCATACATACATGCCAACATCACAGTTCGTTCTCATGAGTCAGATGTTACGGCCAACAGGGCCAGGATTCTTTATTCCATCATGGAGGGTAAGAGTATCGATGCCGGGACGATTATAGCCACTGACATACAGAAGATGGCCAACACTCATGGCCAACAGTCTTTGGGGCACCCGTTTTTTATTACAGAGCTATTGCTAGGGTCGGGGTGCCGGTAGCCGATGAGATCTATGTTCCGGTTCGGCAACCCATTATGAGAACTATATTCATCGGCACTGCTTTGAGGAGGGAGCAGTGTGACACTCTGCTACCCCGCATGTTATAAAGCATTAAAGGTACAATTAATGAAATCAAAACATGCATTTACTGAAATAAATAAAACATTTGTCCATGGGTTGAAAGGTCCCACATGAACGAGTTCTCAAAACGCGGAAATAAAATCAAGTTTAAAACAAATAAACAAATAAAACACTCACAAACGTCCCAACCTGATGTCACAATATAGCTGGTATAACCGCTCCGGAAAACCTCAGAATACAACTGAAACTAAACTAAACAGAAGGAAAAGCCCTAACTATGAGCGGTGGCTCCTCAGAGTCACTCCTCTCCGCGCTACTCGCCATCCTCTGCATGAAGCCAAAAATGCCAAACAAACAAACAGAAAATGGGGAGAAAGAATCACGTAAACATATACGCATAGAGATAGGAAGCAAGGTAAACAAACAGACATGGCAACATCATAGGCATACAACAACATGTACATCAGCATATATCAACATCATAATAACAAGTATCCTATGTGGTGCAATGCAACGCTACTCCGCTACTCCATTATGCATGTGGATTCAAACTAACTCAGGATGGACAACTTTGGAGTTACATATTCGGATTGGCAATAAAAGCACCAACACCGACAGTTCACTTAACCTCGGGTGAACCCCATGTGTACAGCTTGTTTTTAATTACGCTGTTTAACAGTAGAAATATATTTATTTATATTTTTATTTGAGGCTTAGGAAAAGATTTTGGAGAAAACAAAATCATATCTAGAACCTACTCTACGGTGGAAAGCTTTGGTTAAAATCATATTAGACGATTCTCCGGCGTTTTGGTCGTTAATCGGGTAATTGACGGAGCCGGGAACAGATAACAAAAAAAAATCTAGATTTTTAGTAAAATAAATATCTAGATATTTAATGAAAATATCTAGATATTTATATTAACTTAACCATGATTCTATTAAACCTAACCTATGTTAAACCAATTTCATATCTATAAATACCCCCCCCCCCCCCCCCTATCTCTTCTCCTTCATTTTTTCTTCTTCTTCAACCAAAACATAAACTCCATTTTTAAGAGTTTTAAGTGCATCCTTGTTGAAGTGCATCAAGATCATCATCTTCTTTCCATTTCCATCATCACTTGAGGTAATAAGATGATCCTTGATCATCTACTCTCCTACTTGAAGTCATTTTAATTCTATTTCATGATTTTATTTTCTTAGATCTAGAACTTTAAAGAATTGTAGAAAAATTCTAAAAATATGAAACCAATTTCTATGATCTAGTTATGATCACTACTTTCATTATCCAAGAGCATGTAATCAAAAACATTTTCCATCCCTAAAAACTATTCTAGGCTGAAACTATGTTAGAAAAGTGGTTAGTATTTTTGTTTCATTTTTGAAATCTAATGCTTGATTTAAGCTCTCTAGTATGTATATAATTTAAATCCAAGAGCTTGAATCCAACTAAAATTCCTAACCTATTTTTCTAGTTTGGGCTGAAACCCTAACTTGAAAGGGTTGAGCGTAACTTTTCAAATTCATGAATTATACCATTTAATCTTGCATACTTAATGCTCTAAGATCATACATCTAAGAGATTAAGATGATTTAAAAACCCTAGCCTTTTGTTCATGAGTTGGTCGAATTCATACTTAAGTGAGTTAGTAGGATTTCTTCAAAAATTAACTTGTATATCATTGATATGGTTGAAGGTGAATTTGATAACACATGGCGTGATAACGAGGAACATCAATTTCGGAATCCCAGTGATAACCCAGGTGATGGAAAGAATCAACATATCGTCGGAATCAATAAGTAATAGATTATATGATAATTGTGTAGGGTGACCTAAACCCTACTAGAAGTCGAGTAATCGACAAGACCAAAATCACATTGGAAACTGTTTCTTTAAAATCAATGTTGATTCGGGGATTGTAGGTTTATCGATATTAGGTTGATTATAGGTTTTTGATGATGTTTTAATTTATGTTATTGAATTTACTGTGATACGCTGGTTGAGGTATTCCATCTTCATGTGACGTATTGTTTTCAGTGTTTGAATATTTGATGATATTGAGGAGGTTGTTTGTCTGTCACGACCGTGATGGATGTCATCGCCAGGCCGTGACAGGTTCTATGTTGTAAAAATGCTTGCCTTTGATGCCTGTCACGACCGTGATGGCTATCACGGCCAGGCCGTGACCGGGTCTGACTTTATGGTTTACTAGATTTGAAGATTTTCTAATGTTATGTTATGCATGATCTGCCTGGTTGTTAATATTATGCTTAGTGGATTTTAAGTAAAGATATATATGTTGTTCGAGATATAGTTGTTTGTTTTGGGTGTGAGAATAATGGTGACTTAGAGGTGCCTAACCTAGATGATGTATTGTAAAGAGGTGTGGTGACTTAGAATATGTGTTGAGTATTAGTGGAAGGTTAAGGCATTACGATTTTGTTAAAATGGGTTGGTGAGATTGACGTGTATTGGTAATATAATACACGAGGTCGGTGTTTTTGTTCACAATAGTGTATTGGTAATATAATACACGAGGTCAAGAGTTCTCGCTAGACTGTTCCACCTTAGAAATAGGTTGTGCAGCTATAGTGTCATTGAATTTCATTGAGCACCCCCAGGAGTGGACGGGGTGTGCACCGGGAGCAACATGCAGCTATAGTGTCATCGTTTTGCGTGAGCGTTCTCACCATGAAAGAGAATGTGCATCAGGAATTTGGAACCTGTCGTTTGAACATCTGACTGACATTCCCCGAGAGGAATGCCTGAAAGAAATCAGTGGTGGCCACGTCAGTATGAAAGTCTACTTGTACGGGATTGGGGTAGAGGATGATACTTGAATTTGAGGATGTTTTGTTAATTAAGTGTTGAATGATGATTTGTTTGTGACAATTACTGTATAATATGCTATGACTCCTTTCCACTTTTTGATGATAGAACTACTTCTTATTCCCTATGTTTCTGTATTTTTGTGGGTTACTTTGGTTTACGTTAGAAGACCCGAGGAGGGTTATGTTGCTGAGGAGCTGGACGGAACTCTGTATGAAATAGAGGTTGCTGAGGAGTTGGAAGGAACTCCTTATGAACCAGGCGCTAGAGGTCGAGCTGTGATCTATGGCGATTAGAGGATAGACATTATGGCCAGTGTGTTTAAGGAGTATTTTATATTTCGGCTAAGTATGTCTATTGTTAAGTTTATGCCTGTGAAGGATCCTACTGAGAGGATACCCTCAACAGTGTTTTGGTATTGTAATGAATAAACAGGTGTGTATTTATATATTACAACGTTGGTGTTTAATTTGCAGAAGTTATATGTTTATTAAATAAGTTTTTAATTTTTATGTATTTTCTTATGCTAAGCGCGTGATTAAGAAATGAATTAAGAAGGATATTAATCTAATAAAACACCAGGGCACAACGGAGTGTCTCACCATGGATAGTCAACACATCAAACCGTGGATGCCTCATCACGGGGGCCCACGGTCACCAAAAAATCGGGTGACCTACCGTGCATGGCCTAATCACCATACTCTCAGGTGATCTCCCCTATGTCGAACCTCCCCCTCAACCATTAACTCCAATGCTCTATGCAAGGCACAACAACAACAATCACCTCCTTTGCTCGGGCCAAAAATCTCCCAAGACTTCATCATCAACATCATCGTGCTTGGGCCAATAAGCACCCAACACTTAACATCATCAACACCTCGACCAATAAGCATCGAGCCCACTTAGGCCAATAAGCACCAAAGATATCAATGTGCGATAAGCCAATGGTTATCGGCTTAAAGATCTTATCATCTTAATTATCTTCATTAACCATTAACTAAGTTATCTAATCTTTATTATTGATTTATGGTGTTATGATAACGTTATTGGGGAATATTGGAGTTAAAACACCTTTAAACATTTAATCTCAGTTTCTTTCCAAAGGGGTGAGCACGGGCGTGCTTAACACCAGCACGGGCGTGCTGCCACTTAAGTGGAGCACGGTTGTGCTTCCTTTTAGGCACGGCCATGCTTAGCTGCACAGTCATGCTCCTCTGCTACACGGCCGTGGTTAATGCGCGGCCAATTTCCATAATTCAAACTGGGAGCACGGGTGTGCTCCCGTGCTCCCTGTTCAGCATGTGGCCGTGCTCAATGCACGACAGTACTGTTCTCGGCAGAGTTCAACACAAGTTCTTAACCAAATATTTTAAGGATTAAAACCATTAATCATTAAGTCTTATTTGATCCAAATTAGCCAATTAATATTTTTATCAACCAAACCATCATCGCAACAGTCATGGTAGCAACCATCCAATCAACATATCATCAACCAAACATAAGCATATCAACATGTTCATGCTAAATCAACCAGCGTAGACATAAAGTACATTTTATGACATAACAACCAATAAGAACATATATTCATCAACATAGTCATTTTGGACACTTAATCATATATCATACATGACAAACCGGGGTCATGGGAACCCCTTACCTTACACTACCCCCATTGCCTATGGTTACACTACCCTTCTCCCTATACCTGGATTGAAGGTTGCTCTAGCAGTCAAACTGGTCACGGTTCCCAAAGCGGCTCAGCTAACTCTTCCAAGCCTTGGCCAAACAAAACATAAACCATTAGTTTCCGATTCAAAACCATGAAAAGGAAACCACTAGGGAAAAAAACATTACCTATATATGAGCACAAACGATGTTGGCCATGGCAACCATATCCAAGAGAGAGGGGGGGGGGGGGGGGGGGGAATTAGGTTTGAAATAAAAATGATAACTTTTTCTATAAATAAAACCTTTTGAAACTTTAAACAAAATTAGCAGTTGATATAAAATTCTTTTCAAATTAAAACGTTGTCGCGTGCAAGTAAAAAGTTTTGCAAAAGATAAAGTAGAAATAAAAGAGTTTAGGGATGAGAAGATGAACACAAGCGATATATCCTGGTTTGGCCACAGACTACCCACGTGACCTACATCCAGCCCCCAAGGCAATACCACCAAGGGATTTTCAATCAATCTCTAGCTTTTAAACATAAGCAGCTAGAACCTTTACATTAACGAGAACTCCTCACAAACCAGGGTCATACAATCCCCCGGTGATAGAGTCTCAAATCCCTAGCTTTTAAACAGGCGCAGCTAGAACCTATGAAGAGCACTCCTCACAGACCAGGGACGTACTATCCCCCAGTGAAAGAGTCTCAACCAATAACCAATGGGATCACACCCACTAATCCCTTACAAGAGATATACTCTCTCTTGCAAGAATGGTAACCAAAAGAGGTTTGAGTCAATTCGACTCTCACCAACAGTATGCACTCTAATTAGTGCGGATAAACAAATTGAGGCACAGTTTACACAAGAACCTAAATGGTATAGTAAAGCTCTCTCAATTGTATGGATTGATCAAGGTGTAGTATGAGTGATATTAGAGAGTATATAGATGATAGAATTATCACAGTTGTAATAGTGTTTTTCTCTCTTTCTAAGCGTAGCCTAAGTTCTCCTTTTATATTAGTCAAGAGTAGCTCAGAGAAAATAGGTTAAGTCCTTGTTGAAATTCATTTTCTGCGCTTGATAATCTATTATTCAAAAGGTATAATCGATTATTTTAACTCCGTTCAAAAATGTGCCTTGGAACAGTCAGATCATAATCGATTACACAGATCGATTAAGTGTTCTCAGTGTAAAGTTCATTTGTCTGACTGAAGGTGAATAATCTATTACATAATCGATTTATCTTGTGTCCTAATCGATTATTTAAATTTCAAACTCAACGGCTAGCAGTAGTTAATACTCAATTAAATGCATTTAAGCCGAATTAAGTATAGCATAATCGATTATGGTAATCCATTATTACGTCTCTGGTTTACGCTTTGAAGGATATAACGGCTCTATACTTTGATTACTCATTAAAGCCTTTTTAATAGAGCTTGGTAATTCGAAATAATAAAACTTTAAAGGCTAAGGTTATTTTTCTCAATTAAGTTTGAAAGCCTTTTTAAGTTTTATTTTGTTAGCTCATTTTATGTGTGTGTGTGACCAATTTTAACCGGAGAGTTTTACTTACCATTTACAAGCTTTTAATAAAACAATCAATACAGTAAAGGAAAATTCCCTTAACCCCGTATTTTCTAGTTTGGTTCTTTCCATGCTTTTTGCAATTTGATCCTCTTAGCTTTGGATTTTGAGGGTTGGTCCTTGAACTTGAAATTCCCCTTTTGCTCATCATCAAAACCAAAATCATGTCAAGGCATATATCCACAGACGAAACAATGCTACCCAACGGTCTCTAACACTCAAGAAACTAATTGAGTTTGATGGAAATAGGGAAGGGAACTGCTGTGGCCGCACTAGGGTGGCAGCAGCTACTAAATTAGGGTTTTTACGTAAAACCTCGGTTTCTGTACAAGCATATATAGACTGAAGTTGAGCACGGTTGTGCTCCTCAGCAAGCACGGGCGTGCTGGACTTAGCGTTTACGAGATGTGGTCCTCACATTGAGCACGGGCGTGCTCACTGTTGAGCATGGCGTACTCAGCTTAAAACTGGCAACACACTTCAGACTTTAAGCACGGGCGTGCTGGCTAATGAGCACAGGCGTGCTTATGCACCAGAAAGGGACTTTTAAGCCAAAAATCCTACTAAGCCCTTAGCCAACTATTTTACTTAACAGAACCAACTTAAACAACCAAACGAGCGTTATAAAAGCACTTAACAAAAAGCAGGATGTAACAATTCCACCCCCCTTGTAAAAATTTCGTCCTCGAAATTTCTACGTACCTCAAACGAAAAGATGCGGGTACGCTTCCATCATCTTGCTCTCCAGCTCCCAGGTAGCACTTTCCTCTGTAGTCCCTCTCCAAACTACCTTGACCAAAGGAATCTCTTTACCTCTTAGCTGCTTCACCCGCCTATCCTCGACTCGAAGGGGTAACACCTCAAACGTCAAGTTCTCTTTCAACTGTATTGCGTCGGGAACTATCACATGAATAGGGTCGTGGATATACTTTGAGTTTAGACACATGGAAAACACTGTGAAGGTTGGACAAGAACGGTGGTAAGGCTATCTGGTAGGCGACTTCGCCGACTCTTTTGAGAATTAGGTAGGGACCGATGAACCTCGGAGTAAGTTTCCTCGTCTTCATCACTCTACTAACCACAGTTGTTGGTGTAACTCTCAAGAATGCATGATCGCCTTCCTGGAATTCGAGCGCCTTTCTCCTTTTGTCATGATAGCTCTTTTGCCTACTCTATGCCACTCTCATCTTTTCCTGAACCATCCTAATATTTTCTGTTGTTTCCTGGACTATCTCTGGCCCTAGCACCACATTATCACTAGGTTCATTCTAACACAAAGGGTGTCCTACATCTCCTCCCATAAAGAGCCTCATAAGGTGTCATGCCAATGCTGGAATGGAAGTTATTGTTGTAGGTGAACTCTATCAAGGGCAAAAACTTGTCCCAACTACCAGACTGCTCTAGCACACAAGCCCTCAACAAGTCCTCTAAGGACTGGATGGTCCTCTTGAACTGCCCATCAGTCTGTGGGTGGTAAGCTGAACTAAGCCTAAGCTTTGTCCCTAAAGCATGCTGCAAACTCGCGCAGAACCTAGAGGTAAACCTCGGGTCTCTATCTGATACTATGCTAAAGGGTACACCATGAAGCCTAACTATTTCCTTGATGTACAGCTTAGCCAACTTCTCTAAAGGATACTCCATGTTCATAGGGATGAAATGGGCAGACTTAGTCAATCTATCCACAATAACCCATATAGCCTCAAAACCAGCTGGAGTCCTAGGGAGTCCAGACACAAAATCCATGGAGATATTATCCCATTTCCATTCTGGGACACTCAAAGGTTGCAACTTACCTGAAGGCTTTTGGTGTTCTATCTTGGCCTTCTGACAAACTAGGCACGCATACACAAACTCAGCCACATCATCTTTCATCCTAGGCCACCAAAACATCCTCTTAAGGTCGTGATACATCTTGGTGGCACCTGGGTGCACACTCAACCCACTCCTATGTCCTTATTCAATGATCAACTTCCTAAGCTCAAGACCATCCGGTATGCACATGATAGGGTCCGACAAGCGTACCGGATCGAAGCAAGTAATAATAAAACGGTGAGAAACCGAGTATCGAACTCAGGGATTAGGAAACCAAGCATCACTTCATAAATTAAACAACTATTTAGACTGAGAAATAGGTGTGAAAAGATTTCATGGAAATAAAAGAAACAATAAAATAAAATCAAACATTTTTGGGATTTCAAATTAAAAGAGATTTCCAGGAATTGGGTTACCAACAAAACTGCTCATGCTACTAAATTGACTACCCCTCTTGTTAATTATCAAAATTGCTTTGAAGGTGAATTTATCCTAAATAAGTTAATGTTCCCTCTCGAGATACAAGAACCGTGCCCAATTAAACCAACCCCTACTATTGTGGTAATTGTATTTAATTTGAACCCATTAAGATTCGTGACAATTCAAAGAACCCTCGAAGGATCGCTTCTAACTCTCATGATTTAAGTCCTAAGTTCAATCCCTATAGATCCAATACCTAAGTTCACCGCTAGGTTCATCCTTAGAGTATATATGACGTGCAAATAAGTGCGCACAGAAATTACAAGTAATTCAAGCAATAGGAATTAAACCGAAAGCAAAATTGAAATTAACAAGAAGCAAAACATCAATTCATCACATAAAACGAGTCTTGGCATTGCCCCAATTCCTAGAAATAAAAAGACTACTCAAGCATTACCATATTCATAGAAACCTTGAATAACAAAAGCATAAAAATCCTAAGATAAAACAAGAAATTGAGAAGAAGAGAAATCCTAATTTTTGCCAATTGGTAGCAGTCAAGAGATCCCTATTTTCGAGCCTAATTGCCCTATTTATAGTGTAGGTTAACTTGGGATTAAAGCAATTACAAATCAGATAAAAAACATATCCTAAAATCCCAGATTTTACGCATTACGGCCATGACAGATTCTGTCCTGGAGAACTTGACACTGGTTGGCCTGTCACGGTCGTGATGTCCATCACGGCCTGGCCGTGACAGGTTCTGACTGTGTGTTCTTCTTTCTTTTTCAGCCCTACTCGATCATGGCGATGACGCCTATCACGGCCAGGCCGTGATGGGCTCTATTTGGCTCATTTTTCTTGTATTTCAAGCTCCGCCTTCATGCAAACTCCAACATAACTGGTCCTGAGCATTTTAACCTTCGTATTTAATTGCCAAATCAATATCTCCAAATTAATTGCCGAATCTTATCATATCCTTTGTTGTTGTGATAGGCAATTATTATCCAAATCCAATTTTTTTCTCTCAAAGTCAATTGAATTATCTTTTAATCATACTAATTCAAATCCAAAATGATTTGGATTCAAATCCATCATGTGGGCCCTCGCAATTTACTTGGAAATCTTCAATTTAATTGCAATCCTTCTTCTTTATCCTTTCCTAAAAATAAAAATAAGAAAAGCTTGAGAAAATCAATTAAATTTTAATTAAAATCAATTGACTCTAAAATAACTAAAATAGGAAAACAAAGTCTAATTTGGGTTAAATCAAGCATTCAACAAAATCTAATTGATGAAATCCACTCTAAAATATTAGTTAAAACATGATAAGCCAGTGGATTATCAGTACACTATCCTTAAACCTCAAGACACCATCACTGCCATCCTTAAAACTAAGGTCTCTACCCTAAGCAAGCAACTCTCGCTGGTCTAAGAGAAACTTATCTAACTTCTGACCCTCTCAAATCTGATCCATTAAGCTGTTGGCGACCTTGAAGGTACCCAGCCTAATACTCTTAGGGGTAAACTCACAAGCTAGACTAAGCTCTCTAAACTCTTCTAACATATCCATCTCCCTAACCATCAAAGTTGATACGTGCAAGGTTTTCTTACTTAGGGCATCGGCCACCACATTGGCCTTCCCTGGGTGATAGGTCAGCTCGAAGTCATAATCCTTTAAGAACTACATCCACCTATGCTGCCTCATATTCAACTCCTTCTGATCAAAGAGATACCTCAAACTCTTGTGATCACTAAACACCTCAAACCTCGCTCCATAAAGGTAACGCCTCCAGATCTTTAAGGCAAATACCACAGCTCCTAGCTCTAGGTCATGGGTAGGGTAGTTCTTCTCATGGGTTTTCAGCTTCCTAGAAGTATAAACAACTACCTTACCATTCTGCATCAACACACCACCTAACCCTTGCTTAGAAGCATCGCGGTAAACTACGAAGGGTTCACTAGGATCTAGTAAAACTAACACTGATGCTGATGTCAACCTATCCTTAAGGGTTTGGAAACTCTCTTCACACTTAGAGTCCCACACAAATAATTGTCCCTTCTTGGTGACACGGGTTAAGGGTAAATCTATCTTAGAAAAACCTTCTATGAACCACCTATAATACCCAGCTAACCCCAAGAAACTCCTAATCTCGGTTACAGACTACGGTGCTTCCCACTGGAGCACTATCTCAACTTTAGCTGGGTCCACTACTATGCCATCCTTAGAGATGACATGTCCTAAGAAGCACACTTCCTCTAACCAAAACTAACACTTAGACAACTTAACGTACAACTTCCTTTCCTTAAGGGTCTTCAAGACAACCCTCAGGTGTTCCTCATGTTCCTCCTTGCTCTTGGAGTACACTAAGATGTCATCTACGAACACCACCACAAACTTATCCAAGTAAGGGTGAAAGGTCTTGTTCATGTAGTCCATGAACACCGCAGGAGCATTGGTCACACCAAAGGGAATAACCAAGTACTCATAGTTACCGTATTGTGTCCTGAACGCTGTCTTTGAGATGACCTCAGACTTAACCTGAATCTGATAGTACCCCGACCTTAAATCTATCTTAGAAAAGATGCAAGCGCCCATCAACTGGTCCATGAGATCATCAATCCAAGGGAGGGGATACCGATTGTTTATGGTCACCTTGTTGAGCTACCGATAGTCGACACACAACCTCATACTACCATCCTTCTTCTTCACCAACAACACAGGTGCTCTCCACGGAGACACACTCGGCCTAATGAACTGCTTCTTCATCAGGTCCTCCAAATGTTCCTTCAACTTAGCTAGCTCTAGAGGAGACATTCTATAGGGTGCTATGGAGATCGGCTTGGTGCCAGGTACTAAGTCTATGATAAACTCAACATCTCTCTCTGGGGGTAAGTTATAAACATCCCCCAGAAACACTTCAGGAAATTCCCGTACAATAGGCAAGCTGGCGACATCAGGAGGGCTGCTCTCTACTTCCAGGGAAGCTATCACCACGTACACTTGGGCTTCATCTTTCATCGAAGCTTGAACTTGGCTGGCAGAGAGAAGGTTCGAATTCTTAGACTCCATTGGAGTTCCAAAAACCAAGGTTTTATCAAAATAGTTCAGAAGGACGTGGTTGGAAGATAACCAGCCTATGCCAAGAATGATATCAAGATCTTTCAAAGGTAAACATACAAGATCAGCAACAAAGGTTTTATCATTTATGACAATGTGACAGTTCTTGCATGCATAAGAAGTGGAAACAGGTTTATTTGTGGTTGTAGACACAAGCAAATCAAACTCAAGAAAGGAAACAGGCAGTCTAAGACTCTTAGCCCTATCATGCGATATAAACGAGTGAGTAGCACCCGAATCATACAATACAGTCAATTGAGTTCCATCAATAAAACATGTACCTTGAATCAAGTCATTGGACTCAGAGGCTTCAGCTCCACTAAGAGTAAAGACTCTCCCATTGGTCTTCAGTCGGTTGGCCTGAGACTGCTGACTCTTGCTAGCACTAGGAGGCTCTGCCTTGGCTCCCTCACAATTACTGCTGATGTGACTCGGCTTGCCACACCTGAAGCAAATCATACCTAGTTCCTTACACTGAGAAGCATAATGATCCAGTGTGTCGCACTTGCCACACCTCATGGGTCTAGAGGCATTAGAATACTCGCAACTAAACCTATCCTGCTGAAACTGTGGCTTCTTGCCACTCTGCTTGAAGTCTCTTCCGGTCGGAGCATAACGTTGTTTACCTTTGTCTCTCTGATCAGTCCTCTTGCCGCTCTGACTATCTGATCCTCTGGAACTGGCAACCTTGAACTGACTAGCATCCTCATAAATCCTACACTTGTTGACCAGAACTGGGAAAACTCTGATCTCCTGGTAGCTGATCGCTTGCTTGATCTCGGGGTTAAGTCCAGCCTCGAACTTAACGCACTTGGAACGCTCATCCGCAGTATGCTGGTACGGATTGTAATACCTCGCTATCATGCCCCAAAAAATTACAGTAAGGGGACATTGTAATTAATTAACTAATTAATTAAGTATAAAGAGGTTGAAAGGGTTTTATCATCCCAATGTGAAGATCGTATGATGGAACATTTTGCTCGTTCGAATTTAGTTAAACCTGGTTCAAAGATAATAGGGTGTATGTATGCAAAGTGTGAAGGTGCATGTGAGCCAAGTGTAAGAGTGCAAGTGTGCAAAGTGTAAGGGTGCATGTGTTCCAAGTGTAAGGGTGTCACCAACACCAAGTGCATGTGTGTCAAGTGTAAGGGTGCAAGTGATACAAATGTCATAAAGAGACGAGTGTTTATGTGAATAATTGAGTGTTTATTTTTATAATTTGTGAACAATTATTTTAACAAACCAAATTTCAAGATCATAATTTATTTTATTAAAAGTACAGTTTGTAACACCCCGATTTTTCTGCTTGTCTATAAATTGTGATTATATGAATATTTAAGAATTTATTTTCATAAATGGTGATGAATTATTTTGATAGACCAAATTAAGTCAATTTTATTTATTTTATATTAGAAATATACAGTTGAATTTTTGGTAGAAAATTTCAAACGTTTACGGTTTGAGTTTTCGCTATCAATTAAGCTCTACTGACCCGAAAATAATTTTAAAATTTCAAAAATTCAAAAATTTATTTTTCTAACCCAGTTATATTTATTTTTATGATTTTAGAAATTATTTATTTTTATATGAATTTTTCAGGTAAAATTTTGTGAATAAAAATACGATCGGTTTTTACCGTAACAATTGGTACCGGAACGAGCCAAATTTATTTAATTCAGATTTTTTCCAAATTAGGCAAAGATTTTATTCGATGTGAATAGTGACCCTTGTCACTATATATCACTATTCATGACATAGTGTAATTATTGATTTCAATTTACTAGAAAATGTATCATTTAGATAATCTGAAATTACTATTTCATCTTCAAGATGTTTGATGAAATGCCTGAGTCATTGTTGTCAGATAATAGTGTTTTGATCCTTCAAAGATATGACAGATGTTTCAATTCTAGTGAACTTGTATGGCTTTTAATGTCTATCATGTATATTATAATCATATATTTTGCCTCTAATTTTTTACCTCCAAGGCATTGTGGTATGCACCTGATAGAAACTCTTTCTTATTTCTGCCTCACTTATCTACAATATTGATAGTTAGGGGAACTAGAAAACATTCATATATGCACCAACTTTTTAATTATTGTTTGTTATATCTTATATTAAGGGATGGATTTGAGTAATATCATTTTAATAATGCTAATCTATGAAAAGGAAAGATTGAGAAAATTGGAGATGGAGAGAGTGGCCTGTGTTTTCTACCTTTATGTTCTATATTAGTTTAATTCAATTTCTAATGTGTAGTTTCTGGATGTGTCTTAAATTTTTCCTAATATTGTAATATAACATAGCTCTCAACTTCTTCCTAATTTTTTTTCTTATATTATAATGAACTTAAAAGAATGTTTAGAGAGCATATGAAGCAGCTCTTGATTCCTATGTTATATACAAATGTCTCAATGTACGTGTCTTAGAACATTCACTTCAACTTCATTCCTATAACTTAAAGAGTCATATAGAGTAAAATGTAATACTTGGCACTTGTATGTTAAACTATATATTTAGGCAAGAAAGATATGACAAACTGAACTATGAGATTTCTGGTTTTTATCTTCATCCTTAGTATGTATATCTTTGATATTGATCATATGTTTGAACTTATGGATGATAAGAAACCTTAAGTTAAATTATTGACAATTAATTAACTTTCCTCTTTTTATAATATGGCTATCTATTTTTGTTATTTGTTATTCCTCATCCAGTTAGTTGTAACTCTTAGATTTAGGCTGTGGACATCCTAATATATCCTCTACTTATATACTATAATGATAAAGGCATGTACTATGTGTGTGTCTCTGTGATAAAGGGCAGCTTATTCAATAGGAGAAAATTTGAAAGGGATAAGGTGTTATTTTGATAAAACATTGCCTATGATGTTGTTGTACCCAAAAGAACACAAGCAATATAGTGAAACAATTGTGGATAGTGTGTCTCCATCAAAAGAAAATGAAATGAAATGATATAGTGATTCAGTTTCTACTTCTAAGATTGCATGACCACGATGGTGTTCTGTATGCTTTTCTAATGCTTCGACCTTGTCTTCCTCTGTGTGTATTGGGCTTTACTAAACTACTCAAGTACTTTACTAAAAGATGTCTGGTTCTATCAGATTTTGCACGCTGCCATTACTCAATTCAGTGAAATGCTTTTATGGGTCTAATGGTTCCTGCAAATAACAACTTTATTATTATTCTTTTTGTAGCTTGATGTTGATATTGCAAGTCATATACAAGTTAAGGAAGATGGGCCGAAGAGGAGGTTTGCATCTTATATGGATATAATCCTTTCTTAATCAATTTATTACTTACATTGTTAAGGCGCCAAATAATTTGCATAATTAGCAACTCAATATGCAATAGGTGCTTGATGTCTTCTAATGTGTTTTGATTCCATATTTATCAGCTTGTTGTACATAGAGATAGCATATAGGCCAGGATTGCTAATGGAAATCATTAGAGTTATTTAAGATGTGAACATTGATGTTGAATCAGCTGAGATTGATACAGAAGTGTCTTCCTCTTTGTCTCTAGCTGTTGAGTTTACTTTTCTTTTTCAGTTTTTCTAACATGGGTTTCCACTTGTTTGCAGCTTGAAGCTGCCGAGAATAAAATCTATGTTGATGTTGGTATGATCAACAAACTCAACCTTAGCATACAATTAATCAAGTTCTAATTTTTTTTAAATCCTCTACAGGTTTTAGTGACTTTCCTATGACCACTATTGATCACTTAAAGGTCTTGAAAGTGCAACAAGTGCAGCAACATAGCTTAGGTGTTGAAAGTTGTAGTGGCTAGTCTTATTATTCCTTCTAGGCTTATATCTGTTAAATAGCCATATTTGTGTTTTCCTTGGGTATTTGCAGGTTATTTAATTGGTTATCATGTATCCTATTTTGGTTTTTTAGTTGTATGGCTATTTTATCAGAGGCCTTTGGTGACCTATGTTTTGGCCCTGCTTAGGTTTCGGAAACCTTGTTTCCATAAACTTTGTATGGTGTCTAACATTAAGCAAAGATGTTATTTAGCTCTATTGTTGTCGTGGTTTGCCTTTCTTGTTAATTATTATGAATTATTTTATTGTTGTTTATAAGTTTTGTTGCTTTTGTTTTAGAGCTATAACTAGATAGTAAAGTTGACAAATATCGATCGCTAAATTGGTCCTCAAAGGACCAATTTAGCGACTTTATTTTAATTTTTGTTTGAATTAGCTAGAAAATAACTATAAATTCGCTACAAAATTTTAGCAATAGTTTGGTAACATAATCGCTACGACAATATCATAGCTAGGAAAAAATTTCTATCTAATTTGCCACTCAATTTATGCTACTACCAATTTTGTAGCTATTTTATAGCTAATTTGTAGGTAAATTTGTTTGCTAGAAATTAGCTACAAATTAGCTATCAAAATTGTCGTAGCTAATCGTAGAATTTCTTGTAGTGTCTAAAATCTACATACATGGTTGGAAAGAAGACTTCTGGGGCTTTAATTTGATATATAATATGTAGATATTTGGATAAGATTTGCTAGGTTGAAACACCTCTCAAAGTAGAATCAAATTCTGACTGCGAAAATAAGATCATAGTTGGATGATTTTAAATATGATTTTCAAAGTTAAAAACTTTTATTAAATTTTCTGGGTTATTACTAAAGTATGACTAAAGTTTTGATATTTTTACACACACACACACACACACACACACACACACACACACACACACACACACACACACACACACACACACACACACACACACACACACACACATATATATATATATATATGGAGAAACAATTTCAAAAAAAAAAATTACATGTTGGTGAACTTGGAATTCTGGAAACACTACAAAAAAACAATTGTTTAGCGACCGTACTTTTCGGTCGCTAAATGGTCGCGCTGTCGCCATGCGCCAAAAAGAACGAGCGTTTACAAAATAATGTAGTTTAGAGCGACAACTCGGGTATCGTCTCTCAAGGACTCTTTAGTGTTGTCATTATTAACAGAAAATCAGTAAAAGTTAGAATGGGGGGTTTTGGATTGAAATAAAATAAAGAAAACAGAACAATGAAAACAAGCAGTAAACAGATTAACAAATAAACTAAAGCGATTAACCTACTGCTCTTGGTTTCCCAACTATCATCGGTTCATATAAATCCAAGTCCTAAGCAGATTCTAATCCCCTCCCGGTTGTAGCATCAATTTACAAGTGAAACCACAACTACAGATAAATGTCCCTATTCCCGAATTAAGCAAACGGGGTTAAGCACTTCGTGAACTAAGCGAACACGAAACGTACACACGCGAATTAAGCAAACGCGATTATATATAGGAACATGATATCACCGAGATAAACCAACACAACACAATATACTCCTGAATTAAGCAAACAGAAATATAAAGCATGGCATTGAAAAGAGAAAAGGAAATGAAAACAGGAAATACAAGAACCTCAAGTATAATTAGAAACCAATTACAGTAGATTAATCTAGGAGACTAGCTCTCCATAACAAAAGGAAAACAAAAGACAAGACAAGAAAATAAACTACTGACTAAAAACTAGCTAACAACTAGCCAAAACTGACTAGCCTAGAAAACTAGCCCCTCAGTTCTATCTAAAACCGACTTAAATACAAGTTCTGGATTCTGCTGTCTCGCGAGGCGAAGCCTCTCTCGCGACGCGAATCTTGTGAACAGTCTGCAACCTTTAGTATTCTCGCGAGGCGAGCGTCTATTCGCGAGGCGAGAATCTGAAGAGTCTTCTTATTACGCCCGTTATAAACATCATGGGCCAACCGTGATGCTTTCTGACTTCCAGGCTCGCGACGCGAATGGATGCTCGCGAGGCGAACGCTTCAACTTCAAAAACTGCCACAGCCGTGACCTTTCACACGGGTAAACCGTGATCGTCTCTGACTTTCAGGATTGGGTGACTCGCGGGGCGAGATAACCTTCGCGGGGCGAACCAGAATTATTTCCTTTTTATTAACCTGAAAATAAGAAAATAACAGTAAGTACTTTATTCACTCTAAATCAACTAAATTAACCTAAAAACACTTTACAGACTCAAAATGTTACTTAAGGACAATCTAGTCTAATTTGGGTGAAAATGATATAAAATTAGCACAAAGCCATGGTTTTTATTAGTTATAAAACCAGTCAACCAGAGGCTCATCAAAATACCCCAAACTTAAACTTTGCTTGTCCCCAAGCAAACTAAAACTCAAAAACTTAAAAAGACTCAAGACATGGCAAAACATGGCAAGCTTAAGGATTCAATCAAATTTACACAAATTTCAAGCAATATTTCAACAAAATGATTTTTCTTTCAATGTTCCCCCCTTTCAAGCAAAGTAATCCCCACATTCATTTATTCTAAACATTTGAGAATTTATCATTCAAACAATCATTAATCTAAGTAGGGGATCTAAGTTACACACAAAAGAGAGATCACCAAATCCAAACAACTGCCTTCCTCACAAGGGAAATTTGTGTTTCACTCAATCGCTCAGTTTGTGTCAGGCTAACAACAATTCACTCAATTTCACCTTTAAGAGCACTTCCCATAAATTTGATTTTCATCTCAAAATGGTTCCCACAGAAAACATGCATGCAACATCAAAAGGTCTTTTATGGGTTGTAATAGGGCCTGGCTAAGGGTAGGATATACAAAGGAACTAGGCTGAAGACCCTAGGAACTAAGAGAGCATGAAACACTTTTATACACAGAATTTCCACTCAAGTTCCTTTCTTCGTTTTTCTTTATGCTTTGGGTGACTACAGCCTTTTTATTCAAATACTTTTTTTTTCTTTACATTTTTTCCTTTTTCTATTTTTTTCTTTTTTTTCTCTTTTTTTTTTCTTTTCTTTTGGCCTTTGGCTCCAATCTTTTCATCATTTATTTTTTTTTCCTCAATCTCAAAATAACATGCCAGTAGCCACCCCAAACTTAGTTTCTTGCAAACCTTGTCTTTCTAAGCATCCATGCTCTCCTAATCCTAAGATCGGGTTAACAAGGTTTTTTTCAGATTTAAGCTCATAACATTAGGTTATCAAGAAATAACAGGCTAATCAGGCTCAAAGGGGCTAACTAAGGAACATGCATCAGGGATGGTTATTTTTGGCTAAGTAGCTATTTACAAAGAAAATGCCTAAATCATTTGAAGCAAACACATCAACATGCAAACCAAAAAGAGATTCAAGCAAATTCAGGAGAGTGCAATCCAAAAGTGATTCTCACAGATTAAAACATGTTGGAGGCTCAAAACCTCACCTAGACAATTTTTGCAAATTATTTGACTGAGATTTTATCCTTAGTGTGTGCTTCCCTATCACCCCAAACTTATCATAAATTATGCCATCATAACAAAATCCCAAAGTTCAGTTTTCAATCTCATGGGGATCAAATTTTCAAATTTTCAAAATCTAGGGGGAAAACAGTCAACACATAACATGCAATCAATCTATGCAAAAATTAATCAAAACCAATAAACTTGACGACACAAGACTCAACACAACTCCTGAGCTTCTCAAATTATTCAGGAGCTTTTATTGAAAATTAAAACAGAAATAAAGCAAAGAAAAGAAAATTAAAAAGAGAAAGGGTTAAGAAAACTCATTGAAGGGCGGTTCCACCAGGATCCCACTGCTTGTAGCATAAGGCCCACGTGGTAACCAAAGGGTGGAAGTTCATTTCATGCTTCCCTAACTCGCAGCCTTGATACGGAAGTGAGCACTTGACAATCATAGTAACCTCGCCCAGTGCAGCGGACTTCTCACTTCCTCTCGGGTCACAGTTGACCTCTTTCTCAATAAAATCCTCCCAAGAAAAGTGGGATTCAACCCCTTGGACCGGCTGTAATGCAAAATCCAAAGGCTTAAATTCCGTCACTGGTGGCTCCTCAGGGGAAGGTGGCAAACAGTTAGCTGGGGTTACTGGTGTTGCTTCAACTCCTGCACTTTCTTCATTCACTGCACTAACAAATTCATCACCTGCTATACATGCAGAAATTTCAGCACACACCACACAAAGGTTAGTGTTAGTAGAGTCAGTACATGAATCACAATAAAATGAATCAGAAAAGTTCTGAATGTCTGGAAATTCAACAATTAGTTCATCCACCCCATCACTCTCAACACATGCAATTGATTTACTTGAATTATCTACTTCCAAAGGTTCTTCATTATCCTCAAGCACGGGGAAGCAGATGTCCTCCTGATCCTCCTGATCCTCATTTTCTTTGTTTCCTGAACAGAATAAAGCTGCATAACAGTGTATACACAGAGCAGTGCCAGAAAAATAACAATCATCACATGCACTAGAATCAGGGGATTCAACACACAATTCATCATCAACAAAAACATTATCAAAATTATCAGCAAAAGTATCTTCAAGAATAACCATCTGTGAATCTTTATGTTCTTCAAGGGGCTGTGGAGTTAGCATTGCAGCCGAGTTGGTAACAATTTGATCAATTTGCATGGCCAACTTCTGAGATTCAGCTTCTCCCCTCTTATGGCTTTCAAGACTTTGTTCCTCCATCTTCTGTTGGAATTCAAGATTTTGTTGTGCCATTTGTTTTATCATTTCTTCCATTTGTGCATTCATCTGTTTGAACAGGTCCTCTAATGAAGGTTCGGAAGGTGCAGAGGTGGTCACTTGGCTAGGATTCTGGGGTGGTGCCAGTGGTAACATCAGTTGTGAGTCCCCATACCAAGGGTTTAGATAGTTTCCCCAGCTCAACAGGAAGGCTTCCTTCAAATCAAACCAGCTTGAGATGGAATTCTCATCAAGACAATACAACCAATCTCTTGCAGCACCTTCAAGTGAGAACTGGAAAGCTTCCATCTGAATGTGATCTTCTGTTATTCCTGCAGGTCTCAGCATTATAGAACAAGCAATCTGGAATTCCCTCAGATGCTCCTGCGGATTTTCACCTGCAAGACCACTAAACCTTGGCAACCAGTGTGATAAACCAAGAAAATCAGGAAAATATATGCATGGTGGTGGTTCATAGTAAACATTAGGCATGTATCCTCACATGTAATTCTTCATGGGAGTACCAAAATTCATAACCAGACAAAACAGACAAAACTAATTCAGCAAAGCAAAAAGTTTTTTTTTTTACAATTATTTTCTGCTAATAACAACAAACAAGAGTCCCCGGCAACGGCGCCAATTTTTGGTCGCGCTGTCGCCACGCGCCAAAAAAACGAGCGTTTACAAAATAATGTAGTTTAGAGCGACAACTCGGGTATCGTCTCTCAAGGACTCTTTAGTGTTGTCATTATTAACATAAAATCAGTAAAAGTTAGAATGGGAGGTTTTGGATTGAAATAAAATAAAGAAAACAGAACAATGAAATCAAGCAGTAAACAGATTAACAAATAAACTAAAGCGATTAACCTACTGCTCTTGGTTTCCCAACTATCATCGGTTCAAATAAATCCAAGCCCTAAGCAGATTCTAATCCCCTCCCGGTTGTAGCATCAATTTACAAGTGAAACCACTACTACAGATATATGTCCCTATTCCCGAATTAAGCAAACGGGGTTAAGCACTTCGTGAACTAAGCGAACATGAAACGTACACACGCGAATTAAGCAAACGCGATTATATATAGGAACATGATATCACCGAGATAAACCAACACAACACAATATACTCCTGAATTAAGCAAACAGAAATATAAAGCATGGCATTGAAAAGAGAAAAGGAAATGAAAACAGGAAATACAAGAACCTCAAGTATAATTAGAAACCAATTACAGTAGATTAATCTAGGAGACTAGCTCTCCATAACAAAAGGAAAACAAAAGACAAGACAAGAAAATAAACTACTGACTAAAAACTAGCTAACAACTAGCCAAAACTGACTAGCCTAGAAAACTAGCCCCTCAGTTCTATCTAAAACCGACTTAAATACAAGTTCTGGATTCTGCTGTCTCGCGAGGCGAAGCCTCTCTCGCGACGCGAATCTTGTGAACAGTCTGCAACCTTTGGTATTCTCGCGAGGCGAGCGTCTATTCGCGAGGCGAGAATCTGAAGAGTCTTCTTATTACGCCCGTTATAAACATCAGGGGCCAACCGTGATACTTTCTGACTTCCAGGCTCGCGAAGCGAATGGATGCTCGCGAGGCGAACGCTTCAACTTCAAAAACTGCCACAGCCGTGACCTTTCACACGGGTAAACCGTGATCGTCTCTGACTTTCAGGATTGGGTGACTCGCAGGGCGAGATAACCTTCGCGGGGCGAACCAGAATTATTTCCTTTTTATTAACCTGAAAATAAGAAAATAACAGTAAGTAGTTTATTCACTCTAAATCAACTAAATTAACCTAAAAACACTTTACAGACTCAAAATGTTACTTAAGGACAATCTAGTCTAATTTGGGTGAAAATGATATAAAATTAGCACAAAGCCATGGTTTTTATTAGTTATAAAACCAGTCAACCAGAGGCTCATCAAAATACCCCAAACTTAAACTTTGCTTGTCCCCAAGCAAACTAAAACTCAAAAACTTAAAAAGACTCAAGGCATGGCAAAACATGGCAAGCTTAAGGATTCAATCAAATTTACACAAATTTCAAGCAATATTTCAACAAAATGATTTTTCTTTCAATGTTCCCCCCTTTCAAGCAAAGTAATCCCCACATTCATTTATTCTAAACATTTGAGAATTTATCATTCAAACAATCATTAATCTAAGTAGGGGATCTAAGTTACACACAAAAGAGAGATCACCAAATCCAAACAACTGCCTTCCTCACAAGGGAAATTTGTGTTTCACTCAATCGCTCAGTTTGTGTCAGGCTAACAACAATTCACTCAATTTCACCTTTAAGAGCACTTCCCATAAATTTGATTTTCATCTCAAAATGGTTCCCACAGAAAACATGCATGCAGCATCAAAAGGTCTTTTATGGGTTGTAATGGGGCCTGGCTATGGGTAGGATATACAAAGGAACTAGGCTGAAGACCCTAGGAACTAAGAGAGCATGAAACACTTTTATACACAGAATTTCCACTCAAGTTCCTTTCTTCGTTTTTCTTTATGCTTTGGGTGACTACAGCCTTTTTATTCAAATACTTTTTTTTTCTTTACATTTTTTCCTTTTTCTATTTTTTTCTTTTTTTTCTCTTTTTTTTTTCTTTTCTTTTGGCCTTTGGCTCCAATCTTTTCATCATTTATTTTTTTTCCTCAATCTCAAAATAACATGCCAGTAGCCACCCCAAACTTAGTTTCTTGCAAACCTTGTCTTTCTAAGCATCCATGCTCTCCTAATCCTAAGATCGGGTTAACAAGGTTTTTTTTCATATTTAAGCTCATAACATTAGGTTATCAAGAAATAACAGGCTAATCAGGCTCAAAGGGGCTAACTAAGGAACATGCATCAGGGATGGTTATTTTTGGCTAAGTAGCTATTTACAAAGAAAATGCCTAAATCATTTGAAGCAAACACATCAACATGCAAACCAAAAAGAGATTCAAGCAAATTCAGGAGAGTGCAATCCAAAAGTGATTCTCACAGATTAAAACATGTTGGAGGCTCAAAACCTCACCTAGACAATTTTTGCAAATTATTTGACTGAGATTTTATCCTTAGTGTGTGCTTCCCTATCACCCCAAACTTATCATAAATTATGCCATCATAACAAAATCCCAAAGTTCAGTTTTCAATCTCATGGGGATCAAATTTTCAAATTTTCAAAATCTAGGGGGAAAACAGTCAACACATAACATGCAATCAATCTATGCAAAAATTAATCAAAACCAATAAACTTGATGACACAAGACTCAACACAACTCCTGAGCTTCTCAAATTATTCAAGAGCTTTTATTGAAAATTAAAACAGAAATAAAGCAAAGAAAAGAAAATTAAAAAGAGAAAGGGTTAAGAAAACTCATTGAAGGGCGGTTCCACCAGGATCCCACTGCTTGTAGCATAAGGCCCACGTGGTAGCCAAAGGGTGGAAGTTCATTTCATGCTTCCCTAACTCGCAGCCTTGATACGGAAGTGAGCACTTGACAATCATAGTAACCTCGCCCAGTGCAGCGGACTTCTCACTTCCTCTCGGGTCACAGTTGACCTCTTTCTCAATAAAATCCTCCCAAGAAAAGTGCGATTCAACCCCTTGGACCGGCTGTAATGCAAAATCCAAAGGCTTAAATTCCGTCACTGGTGGCTCCTCAGGGGAAGGTGACAAACAGTTAGCTGGGGTTACTGGTGTTGCTTCAACTCCTGCACTTTCTTCATTCACTGCACTAACAAATTCATCACCTGCTATACATGCAGAAATTTCAGCACACACCACACAAAGGTTAGTGTTAGTAGAGTCAGTACATAAATCACAATAAAATGAATCAGAAAAGTTCTGAATGTCTGGAAATTCAACAATTAGTTCATCCACCCCATCACTCTCAACACATGCAATTGATTTACTTGAATTATCTACTTCCAAAGGTTCTTCATTATCCTCAAGCACGGGGAAGCAGATGTCCTCCTGATCCTCCTGATCCTCATTTTCTTTGTTTCCTGAACAGAATAAAGCTGCATAACAGTGTATACACAGAGCAGTGCCAGAACAATAACAATCATCACATGCACTAGAATCAGGGGATTCAACACACAATTCATCATCAACAGAAACATTATCAAAATTATCAGCAAAAGTATCTTCAAGAATAACCATCTGTGAATCTTTATGTTCTTCAAGGGGCTGTGGAGTTAGCATTGCAGCCGAGTTGGTAACAATTTGATCAATTTGCATGGCCAACTTCTGAGATTCAGCTTCTCCCCTCTTATGGCTTTCAAGACTTTGTTCCTCCATCTTCTGTTGGAATTCAAGATTTTGTTGTGCCATTTGTTTTATCATTTCTTCCATTTGTGCATTCATCTGTTTGCACAGGTCCTCTAGTGAAGGTTCGGAAGGTGCAGAGGTGGTCACTTGGCTAGGATTCTGGGGTGGTGCCAGTGGTAACATCAGTTGTGAGTCCCCATACCAAGGGTTTAGATAGTTTCCCCAGCTCAACAGGAAGGCTTCCTTCAAATCAAACCAGCTTGAGATGGAATTCTCATCAAGACAATACAACCAATCTCTTGCAGCACCTTCAAGTGAGAACTGGAAAGCTTCCATCTGAATGTGATCTTCTGTTATTCCTGCAGGTCTCAGCATTATAGAACAAGCAATCTGGAATTCCCTCAGATGCTCCTGCGGATTTTCACCTGCAAGACCACTAAACCTTGGCAACCAGTGTGATAAACCAAGAAAATCAGGAAAATATATGCATGGTGGTGGTTCATAGTAAACATTAGGCATGTATCCACACATGTAATTCTTCATGGGAGTACCAAAATTCATAACCAGACAAAACAGACAAAACTAATTCAGCAAAGCAAAAAGTTTTTTTTTTTTTTACAATTATTTTCTGCTAATAACAACAAACAAGAGTCCCCGGCAACGGCGCCAATTTTTGGTCGCGCTGTCGCCACGCGCCAAAAAGAACGAGCGTTTACAAAATAATGTAGTTTAGAGCGACAACTCGGGTATCGTCTCTCAAGGACTCTTTAGTGTTGTCATTATTAACAGAAAATCAGTAAAAGTTAGAATGGGAGGTTTTGGATTGAAATAAAATAAAGAAAACAGAACAATGAAAACAAGCAGCAAACAGATTAACAAATAAACTAAAGCGATTAACCTACTGCTCTTGGTTTCCCAACTATCATCGGTTCATATAAATCCAAGCCCTAAGCAGATTCTAATCCCCTCCCGGTTGTACCATCAATTTATAAGCGAAACCACTACTACAGATATATGTCCCTATTCCCGAATTAAGCAAACGGGGTTAAGCACTTCGTGAACTAAGCGAACACGAAACGTACACACGCGAATTAAGCAAACGCGATTATATATAGGAACATGATATCACCAAGATAAACCAACACAACACAATATACTCCTGAATTAAGCAAACAGAAATATAAAGCATGGCATTGAAAAGAGAAAAGGAAATGAAAACAGGAAATACAAGAACCTCAAGTATAATTAGAAACCAATTACAGTAGATTAATCTAGGAGACTAGCTCTCCATAACAAAAGGAAAACAAAAGACAAGACAAGAAAATAAACTACTGACTAAAAACTAGCTAACAACTAGCCAAAACTGACTAGCCTAGAAAACTAGCCCCTCAGTTCTATCTAAAACTGACTTAAATACAAGTTCTGGATTCTGCTGTCTCGCGAAGCGAAGCCTCTCTCGCGACGCGAATCTTGTGAACAGTCTGCAACCTTTGGTATTCTCGCGAGGCGAGCGTCTATTCGCGAGGCGAGAATCTGAAGAGTCTTCTTATTACGCCCGTTATAAACATCAGGGGACAACCGTGATGCTTTCTGACTTCCAGGCTCGCGACGCGAATGGATGCTCGCGAGGCGAACGCTTCAACTTCAAAAACTGCCACAGCCGTGACCTTTCACACGGGTAAACCGTGATCGTCTCTGACTTTCAGGATTGGGTGACTCGCGGGGCGAGATAACCTTCGCGGGGCGAACCAGAATTATTTCCTTTTTATTAACCTGAAAATAAGAAAATAACAGTAAGTACTTTATTCACTCTAAATCAACTAAATTAACCTAAAAACACTTTACAGACTCAAAATGTTACTTAAGGACAATCTAGTCTAATTTGGGTGAAAATGATATAAAATTAGCACAAAGCCATGGTTTTTATTAGTTATAAAACCAGTCAACCAGAGGCTCATCAAAATACCCCAAACTTAAACTTTGCTTGTCCCCAAGCAAACTAAAACTCAAAAACTTAAAAAGACTCAAGACATGGCAAAACATGGCAAGCTTAAGGATTCAATCAAATTTACACAAATTTCAAGCAATATTTCAACAAAATGATTTTTCTTTCAATGTTCCCCCCTTTCAAGCAAAGTAATCCCCACATTCATTTATTCTAAACATTTGAGAATTTATCATTCAAACAATCATTAATCTAAGTAGGGGATCTAAGTTACACACAAAAGAGAGATCACCAAATCCAAACAACTGCCTTCCTCACAAGGGAAATTTGTGTTTCACTCAATCGCTCAGTTTGTGTCAGGCTAACAACAATTCACTCAATTTCACCTTTAAGAGCACTTCCCATAAATTTGATTTTCATCTCAAAATGGTTCCCACAGAAAACATGCATGCAACATCAAAAGGTCTTTTATGGGTTGTAATGGGGCCTGGCTAAGGGTAGGATATACAAAGGAACTAGGCTGAAGACCCTAGGAACTAAGAGAGCATGAAACACTTTTATACACAGAATTTCCACTCAAGTTCCTTTCTTCGTTTTTCTTTATGCTTTGAGTGACTACAGCCTTTTTATTCAAATACTTTTTTTTTCTTTACATTTTTTCCTTTTTCTATTTTTTTCTTTTTTTTCTCTTTTTTTTTCTTTTCTTTTGGCCTTTGGCTCCAATCTTTTCATCATTTATTTTTTTTCCTCAATCTCAAAATAACATGCCAGTAGCCACCCCAAACTTAGTTTCTTGCAAACCTTGTCTTTCTAAGCATCCATGCTCTCCTAATCCTAAGATCGGGTTAACAAGGTTTTTTTTTCAGATTTAAGCTCATAACATTAGGTTATCAAGAAATAACAGGCTAATCAGGCTCAAAGGGGCTAACTAAGGAACATGCATCAGGGATGGTTATTTTTGGCTAAGTAGCTATTTACAAAGAAAATGCCTAATTCATTTGAAGCAAACACATCAACATGCAAACCAAAAAGAGATTCAAGCAAATTCAGGAGAGTGCAATCCAAAAGTGATTCTCACAGATTAAAACATGTTGGAGGCTCAAAACCTCACCTAGACAATTTTTGCAAATTATTTGACTGAGATTTTATCCTTAGTGTGTGCTTCCCTATCACCCCAAACTTATCATAAATTAAACGTTAAAAAAATTACTAATAAAACACACCGAATAACTTATGAAATATACAATCATAAAAAATAATAAATATATATAAAAAGAATAATCCAAAATGTCGTACAAGAATCGTTTAAAGTAAAAAATATGGAGAGAAAAAATCAGTCATGATGAGGGGGAGATGGAGGAATCCAATCATCCTCAGCGTCCGTACCAACGATGTCTGCTAGCTGATCGTCCTCTGCAGTAGCAGCATCGATGGGGCGGCGAATCGAGGAGCGGGCAGCAGCGCACAACCGCCGTCGAGCATCATCTCCGAGCAACTGAGTCTGGATCCTCATCTGCTCCAACACCAGCCGCAGATGTCAGCCGCCCTGCTGATGCTCGCCGCATCATCAGGTGTGTGCCCGAGTCAATCAGGCAATCTGGTCCGCCATCTCTGCTGCTCTCTCTCGCTCTTCTCCCGAAGCTCCGCGTTCAGCTGCGTGATGGTGTCCTGCATTTGGTGGAACTGCTCCCGAGGGACGGTATCGGCGCAAGCAAAGGAGCAAAGCGTGCTTGACGATGAAGCGATGAACTCGGCTCCCGGTACTGCCTCGAGGCCATACACGTGCCCCTTCTTGTTCCCGCCCCCCAACGACCTCCAAATAAATGGCATTATCGTCGACGGAGACAGAGAGCAGCCATCACCACTCAAAGTCTCATCTTGTGACTGTGAGGCACGTGATATGGCATCGTCCTTCTTCTCGTTGAAGCCCGCCTACAAAGTATAGTTGAATAGATTTAGTTAAAATAATTATATCCAATATTAACAAATCATTTATAATAAATTACAAGTAAACACTAAATTATTTTTTTGCTTACAAAGATAGTTACGGGCCTTGTCGTTGACCCATGTCCCCGACTTCAACTTCTTCGTCCTCTCCATCAACTCCATAGCGATCGGGGCCCGTTGTTTCGTGCTTTCTGCACGGAATAATATAATATTAAATTCATAAGAATAATTAAAAATGAAAACTAATTAATTAAATAGTATATTAAGTCAAAAGTTTAATGTATTACCAACTCGTCGTAGTAGTGGGCGGCTGATTTAGACCCACCGGTCCAAGCACATGCGCCACCATCGAAGCTCGATTACGCCGAGCCGTGGCCTGGATATCCTGGAACTTCTCGGTAGCCCAATCTTGGTCCAGCTGCCTCATGATCTCGGGGATCCACCCACCTCCCCTTATTCTGCCCCTTCCTCGGCTTGTTCATCGATTCTTCATAACCAGTGAGCCTTTATGCTCAAATATGTCCCCGACGAGAGCCTCTAAAGCTAAGTCCCACCTATACTCTTTCTCGCAACTTACGGTTGTTAGGAAATTCGTGTGTACATATATATAATGTAAATTTAATTTAAAAAACTTAATAAACTGTTACCTTAAACTCTAGAAACAATCGATCCCTATGGCCCGATGGGATGGCCTTCCATGTAGGCCATGGACCATCAAACTTGCGTCGCGCAGGATCTTCGAGATCGAATCGGAAGGGCCCTTCGCGGGCGTAAAGTCTGCAGCAAAATTAGAGCAAAAATAAATGTTATAATAAAAATTTAAAAAAAAGTATATCGAAATAAAAGATAATTAAAATATATTAAAAAATTAAATTAGCATACTCGTTATCCCCCCTGGGGATAAGAAGAATCCTCATGTCGGATGGACCACGACTCTCCTGTCCCGAAGATGATGATGGTCCTATCGTCGTAGGTGTGGATGATGAGGGTGCAGCCTGTGTCCCGACCACATGAGGATGGGTGGGGGGTGCAACTCCATCACCCCGAGGTGTCCCGTCAACAGAGGTGCTTGGTAGGATGGTCTCGACCAAGGGCGTGGGTCGACCGGCGAAGGGACTCTCGCAGCACGACCTCCACGACGACCTCCACGACGACCCCTACCTCTGGAGGAATCTGCCATCTGTGAAAAAAATGAAAATATGATTACACAACAGTGTAAATAATACAAAAATAAATTACCTAATAAGTAGAATGACATTCACACAATGAATTATGAGATAAATAAATTACCTAAGTAGAATCTCCGTCACTAAATTCACCCTCAGTCTCATCAGTATCACTTGATCGGAATGTACCTTCGCTAGATGCGTCCAACTCGGATTGATCCATTAACTCTCTTTCAACTTCTTCCCCATTTCTGGAAATGTCCGCCAGAGAATTAACAATAATGTCCGACGTAATTTGCAACGGTACGTGGGGTCTTGAAAACTCATCATCTTGGTACGGAGCATCTTTTTCAGGCTGGTTGATTACATTATCAGTAATTATACTGCGAGCCTTTATCTTAATAACACCCAACCAGCCATGATGTCCTTCGGGATATGGCGAGTAATAAACCTGCTCTGCTTGTTGCGAAAAAATGAATGGGTCGTACGCCTTATTATACCTTCGAGACAGCCTAACTTGAACAATACCATAATTTTTATCTATTTTTGTCCCTACGTCAAGAGTAGGATCAAACCAATCACACTTGAAGATAACTAATTTCATCACAGGGAAACCGGTATAATCGAGTTCAAGGATGTCAGTTAGAACCCCATAGAAATCATCCTCTACATTGCCATCAGTGGCTCGCACACAAACACCATAGTTACACGTCTGCATTCCTTCATTCCATGTTTTTGTGTTAAATTTATATCCATTGACAATATAAGTATTCCATGATGTAACCCATCTGTTAGGCCCCCATGCCAAATTTGTCAACAATGGATTTTGAACATTGTTTTCTGGATCTAGTACCTAAACAATCAAATATTATATTATTCTTATACATGCTATATATTTAAGGAGATAAAATGTATGCTTCAAAAAATGAAGATGCTTAACCTACATATTTATTGAACCACGTAGCAAAGTGAGAAGTAATTTCTCGATCAACCCGATCATTTGAAATGTCGGGTTGGAGATCCCTTAGAAAATTGCCGTACATCCTACATATGGGAGATTAACAAAGGGACGATTAATAATAATAAATGTCAATTGAACTTATTAAAGACGTTGTAGAAACTTACTCTAAATATGGCGCCACCTCTTCATAATTTTGAAGGATATACAGATGAGCAGCATTAATGTCACGCTGCTCCAAGAAATATCCTTTTGATTTGCCACTAAATCTGCCCGGATAGTTGAATATTGATATAGGAGGACTAGTTGAACATCCTTCGCCCGAATCAACGTTTCTAGGCATCCTTGTCCTTCTCGTGTTAACTTCGTCCGGATAGTAATAAGAGGCAAAAGTGGAAGTCTCCTCTACTAAGTATGCTTCACAAATGGAACCCTCCAATCGTGCCTTGTTCTTGACTTTGTGTTTAAGGGAGTGCAGGAACCTATTAAAGAGGGATACATACAAATAATTACTAGTTTTAGGGAAAGCTAAACTACGCTCTCGTGTTCGTGAATTTCATATGTATTAAGTAAAATAGTTGATGTTGTTTACCTCTCAAATGGATACATCCAGCGGTATTGGACTGGGCCACCAACTCTTGCTTCGTAAGGTAGATGAACTGGCAGGTGTTCCATGAAATCAAAGAAACTCGGCGGGAAGATTTGCTCCAGCTTACATAACAAAACGGGTATCTTGACTTCCATATCCTTTAATTGATTCACATTTAGTGTTGTCGATGTAAGCTCCCTGAAAAAGTGGCTAAGCTCAACAAGTGGGTTCCAAATTTGCTTCGGTAATGCATCGAACGCAATTGGAAGCAACCGTTGCATGAACACGTGGCAATCATGACTCTTCATTCCATGTAACTTTGCTTCCTTAATGTCAACACATCTACCCAGATTGGAAGCATACCCATCTGGTAACTTTAGTTCTTTAACCCACTTACAGACGGCCAATTTCTGTGCTTTGCTTAGTGTATAACTTGCCTTCGGTTTGATAAGTCTGCCAGGACCACCGTCTTGCAACTCAAGCTCCTTCCGATTACAAATGTCAGCCAGGTCCAATCGGGCTTTATTTGTATCCTTTGTCCTCCCCTTGATGTCCATCACAGTGTCAAACACATTCAAAAACACATTCCTCTCAGTATGCATGACATCAATGTTGTGACGGAGTAGTTGCGTCCTCCAATACGGCAACCTCCAAAATATACTTTGTTTTGTCCAATTATGGTTGACGCCATAATCAGGAATATGTTCTCCTTGGGTTTCATGGACGAGCGGTAAATCACTGTACTCTGCGCCATACATTAGGACCAGTCAAACGTGGTGGAGGCGGTGTTCTCTCCGCACAACGCTTCTTGAATGCATTCTTGTTCCTCCTATAAGGATGATCTTCTGGAAGGAATTGACGATGACAATCAAAATATGAGATCTTTCGACTGTTTTTAAGCGTGAATGCATTCGATCGCTCCATACATATTGGGCATCCAAGCTTCCACGCGGTCATCCAACCCGACATCATCCCATAAGCAGGAAAGTCGTTGATCGTCCACATTAAAGCTGCTTTCATGATGAAATTCTGCCTCAAAGATACGTCATATGTCAACACACCATCATTCCACAGCATTGTCAACTCATCTATCAGTGGCTGCAAGTACACATCAATCTTACCTTTTGGATTAGACGGACCAGGAATTATGACTGTTAGGAACATAAACTCCCGCTTCATGCACATCCCCGGGGGAAGATTGTACGGAGTCAGGATAACCGGCCAACAAGAGTACGCTTTTCCAGACTGCCCAAAAGGATTAAATCCATCAGCAGATAACCCCAATCGGACATTGCGAGGGTCCTGCGAAAATGCCATATGAACCCTATCAAAATGCTTCCAAGCTTCTCCATCAGATGGATGACACAAGATATCTTGCTCCCTCTCATGCTCACTATGTCACCTCATGTGAGCTGCAGTGGCCATCGAAGAGTACAATCTTGTAAGTCTTGGCACGAGCGGAAAGTACCACATCTTTTTTAGCGACCTCTTCTTCTCAATGCCCATCCTAGTGGTTGTCTTATACCGATCCGCACCACAAAATCGACAACACGTTATGCTTTCCATTGAATCATCCTTATAGTACAACATACATCCATTCGGGCAACAAACAATCAATTTTCAAACACCCCAGACCCAAATTTTCCACGGACTTCTTAGCATGATAAAAACTTGTAGGCATCCGATTGCCTTCTGGCAACGCCTTGGACACTGACCTGCTGAGGCGATTAAAACAGCCTTCTTTCATATTGTAGTCAGATTTGATACTCAACCATTCCATGCACATCGACAACTCCGTGTACTCCTGACATCCTTCCCCCAATGGAGATCGTGCAGCACTCAGCATATCATAGAATCTTTGAGCTTCGGGATTCGGATTCTCCTCTATGTATTGGGAACCCATTCCACCATCTTCTCCCCCATCTTCTTCTAGTACAACACCAACCGATGGTCCAGCATGATCCATTATCATCTGCTCGTATGGATTCAATTCTTCCCTCCCGTCACCACTTCCATAGTATGAACCTTCAGCCACAATCGGGTTTAAGTCAGGCAACGTCTCACCATGGTTACTCCACCAATAGTAATCAGGCATGAAGCCCTTCTCATAAAGATCGGCTACAACTCCATCCACACTTTTGAAAGATTGACACTTGCATCTTTTGCAAGGACACCTCAATTGATCACCGCCCAGCCGTATAAATCTCTCCTGGCTAACAACAAACTCTATAAAATCACCCACTCCAACTCTATACTCTTCCCTAAGACGTTTATTCCGATCCAACCTACGATACATCCATTTCCGATTCTCCGGAATATCCATTGCTGGCAATTAAATAGCCTGACCAATCCTACAATAACACTTATATATTACGGTGCATTCCAATAACTCCATCAATCTCGTTCTTATGACAAGGTATGAACCTACCCATTCGAGAAGAAACCTTTGTCACACTAGGCTACTAATAGTTATTCCCATATTCAAATACCTTATACTTAACAAAATTTCGGCAGCATCTCCCATCGGTCTCCAAGTTACACGACTCGAGCACGGTCAGAATCACCGCGATCAAGTATGCACCGGGAGAACAAAAGGAAATGCATCAGACCGAGATTTCAACTAGTATATAAGGCATTTGAACATTGAAATGACTATTGTACGAGTGTGAAAAAGGTTTTTTCCCAAACTGTCCCACTTGGACAATTCAAGATTCAATACAATGAGCATGCATACCTTGATAAGTTACGCATGCTCATTAATATTGAATCTCAAATAGGAAACTAAGGCTTTCGTAAATTAATTATTAACTCTAACAGAAAATAAAACCATTAACCTATAAATATTGCAACATTGTTGAGTTTATATAAATTGCAGCGTAAATCAATACAAACTTAGATTAAATATTGTAGCAAACATCCTATTGAGCTCCGCTCTCCACTAACAAGTAGCAGTTAATTGTCAAACACATGCATAATTTCTAAATTATCAGCACACAACCAGCATCCCGCCTTTCGGACAGGATCACATCCTATTGAGCTCCGCTCTCCACTAACAAACAACACATATTGACAAACACATGCATAAACATTAAATTATCAGCATACAATCAGACAAGATCACATCCTATTGAGCTCCGCTCTCCACTAACAAACAACACATATTGACAAACACATGCATAAACATTAAATTAATTATCAGCTTACAATCAAACAAGATCACATCCTATTGAGCTCAGCTCTCCACTACCAAACAAGACGATAATTCACATAATACATTACACTGAGTGTTCAGAGAACTGACCTGAGAGAGAAAACACAACTGAGCAAGGATAAGTGGAGGAGCCGGTAGAAGAATATGACAACAAGGACCTATCGTGCATAAATGAAATTATTCATTTCAAATCAAATCACTATTCTATTATGTTAAATTGTTATACCTAAATAATTTATCTCATGAATATCTAGTGTTAAAGCATGTGCTCACGAAAAAATAATCAATGAAACATAAAAAATAATAAGAAAACGTATGATTATATTTCCCTGAATCAATAGTAAATTATCAAACATCATAGGGCATACCAATTATTCTCCAACGTTAAAATCATTCAAATTAATATAATGGCTGCAGAATGGTGTAGTAGATCCTACACTGGATAATTGCAATTTAACTTCCAAAACCAAGGAAAATATTTGCTAAGAGAAAGCAAAGGAAAAGAAATTGAGTCATTGTTTTGAAGTTTTTGGTTTCTGAAATTAGGTGCTTTGAAACTATGGAGAAAGATGGTTTTGGGGTTGGCTAATATTTGCTTCAGCCTTCAGAATTATTTAAAGGGATCCTGCAATCGTGTGGTTTGGCTGAAATTTCCTACTGTTGGATTATGACAAATAATTTACTTTTGATGGAGTTGTGTGATAGATGGGAGAAATTAATTAATTTACATGTGGAGGCATTAGTATATCAGAAGTACAACTAAGAAACAACCAATTAAGGGAACAAGATATCACTGATGTTTATATGCAGAGTTGTGATACAATTGAGTTCCATTATAAAAATCAGTGTCACTAGTTCCTATAAAACTTTTCAAGCAAGGGAACTCGAAAGCTTTTTATGATTGGAGAGCTGAAGGTCATATAAACCTTACAACGAAATCCTACTTCCAATGTGGGATTCAAGTCACCTTGCAATTGATACCTACCCCTATTTGTGAAAAGGAAGAATATAAATTAACGTTAGGCATAGGAACATGTGTATCCTTGCTTAAATCTTTGTCATTAACATGACATGTTTACAGGGGAAATAAACGTGAATTTCTTGTCAAATTCAAAAGACAATCGAGCATTGGTTCAAGCAAACAATCTTTCAATATACATTCATGTTGTTGCTGAGATAACCAACATTGTTTTATTATTCTAATCTAGTTGAATTTATTTCTCCAGTCAATAAATTATACTATCGAATAGCATGTCTACACAAAGCAGTAGCTTCATTGCCTTGTATCATGTAGCAAAATAATTTGTCATGTAGTAAGAGACCTATAGCCATAAACAACTCTAATTCAATAACAAGTTTATGACTTCGTGTATCATAGTTTCTTCATACGGGTTATTTTGAAATCAATCCAACCATAAAACAGAATTAAAGAGGGAAATTGATGGACTGAAGAGAGACAAATGAATTGTAACATTGAGATTATAATCTAAATTTTAATACATTGAAATATCCATTACCAACCAAAAATAAACCATATCAGCCACCACCTGAACCAGCAGAGCTAAAAAGACCTAGAAAAAACCTCTCCAAACTACCTACCAGTCCAAACAAGAAGTGAAAAAAAAAAACAGAATGAAAAATCATCTAGTTCACAATTTTCTTTTTCATTACATAAATATAATAACATGTGAACAAAACAACTCTGTGAATATGTTGTCTGATCCACTATAAAATTGAATTTGCTATCTAATGTTGTAATTAGAGTTTCTGTTTGTTCACCACTTCTTCACCATATATTCATTTCAAAGCTTACAAATCCATATAATCATTCCAATTCTTATAAGTTCTTATGACATAAATCCATTAAAATTCAAATTATAAAATCTTGATTATAAAGAGTCTTAAAAAAATCTTAAATTCCTATGTAGTCTTTTAAAATCCACAAGATTCTTTTATACCAAAATAATCTTTTAAAATCTCAATCCAATACACCAATTTAAATTGAAGGGTAGGAATATAGAGCAAGCCTTTTAAACTTACTCTTGAAGTCAATATAGGAGAATTCAAACCCATATACATTGAACCATATCAATGACACCTAAATGTTATTTACAACTGATTCATCCAGATAAGACCATATTTTTCTATTCACATCATTTTCGAGTAGCTAATGAACTCAAAAGCTTTGAATATAGAACACCATATAGACTTAAAATACATCATCCTAGCTTCCTGCCACATGTAAGGGCTATATATTTACTCTACAACCTTTTTTTTTGTTGATAAAATTTACTCTATAACCTTTACAACTTGTAATCACAACATAATTGCTTATAGGACCACAAGGATTTTTTTAACAGCTCCACAAAAATAGAAAATTATAACCCACAAAAGCATTGGAAAATTAAGATCACATAAAAACATCAATAAATCAAAGAAGAGGTAACTACAACAACACCCTAAAAATAGTATGTTGCAGTTGCTGGCAAAATTAGAGAAAACAAGACCAGAACCAGAACATGAGAGCCAAACTTGCCCTATCAATCGTACATGTAAATGAGATGATGGAAAGCTTTAAAATTCTTGTTAAGTCATTTTGTGTAAATGAGGTGTTGGCTAACTATAGGCTTTGTTTCAGGCTTGTAAGTTGAAGCATGGCACTGTGGTCTCACTTGCATAAAACCAGCAGCAAATGGATCGAGTAGAGTACAGAGAGACAGTGAGACAGAGAGATATATGCGAGAGAAACAGAGACAGAGAGATGGAGTAGAGCAGAGCTTACCTGAGCAGAGGGGAGATGACGGTGGTGACCGGAGGTGTCTTGGGGTGTTGAGGTGGCCGGAGCGCGTGCCGTAGAAGATAGAAACAGCGGGTGGAGAGAGAAACGCGACGGAAAAAATGAGGAAGAAGGAGGTTCTGTCGAATTTAGGGATTTCAGTTTTAGCGACCGAATTAATTCGGTCGCTAATTCGGTCGCTAATATGGTTAGCTTTAATTTAAAATTGTAATTTTAGCGACCGATTTAAATTTCGGTCGCTAACACGCGCAATTTTATTTTCCTAACGTGCCATTTAGCGACCGAATTAATATCGGTCGCAAATATAATAAATTTTAAAGTGTTAATTCATAGACTTAGCGACGGATTTATAAATCGGTCGCTAATCTAAATACAGTTTGACTAGTGCATTTAATTCGGTCGCCATTTCGGCTGCTAAAAATTCATACATTTCTGACTTTTACTTTCCTTTGTTTAGCGACCGAAGTAGCGACCGATGTATCTGCTACGCTCTATTTCGGTTGCTATTTCAGTCGCAGATTCAACTCTAACAAGTGTTTCATGTAGATCCTGCAATCAGTCTCTATTTCGGTCGCAAAAAGTAACCAAAAAATTCGGTCACTATTTTCGGTCGCTAAATGGCCTTTTTTTTGTAGTGAAAATTCTGTACAAACAGAGGTAATGTGGGATTTTTAATAAATTAATGCCTTTGACTTTTTACATGGGACCGACTACAATATGTTTGTATGTGAGTTGGGTACCTTCAATTAAATTTTCAAGGATTTTGAAGGTCATTTGAATGATCATTCACAATTTAAACCCACTGCTGTTCTAAAAATGATTTTATGAAAGAATTCACTCAAATTTTTGAATGGAAAATATGATCTTGAAAATAATTTTTCAAATGATCAATTAAAGATTTTTGATATAAAATGGACTATAAACAAGTGTTAATATAAAGGTATAAGAATATGGGATTAAAGTATATATATGTGTATGTTATGTATACATATGTAAGTCTTGTATCAAATGTAAATCCAAGAATTAGGAGATTTGAAAATCTCTAGCATCATTTTTCTAGACATGGCCAAAAATCTAAACATAGGAAGATAAGGTGGCTTTGTTGTTTTAATTTAAGTCGTTCGCTTGATTATTAGACTTGCGACACACTGCGGACAAAAGAAGTTCGCTCTGGGCAATGCGGAAACAAAGACTTTGTCTATCCGTCGAATTAGGTAAGGGGAGAAAGCCTGATGGATATTAAAATTATGGTAACTATGTACTTGTATGTTTGGATTGTTTGATTTTATTGATGTTGTTGTTTAATATGTATATATATATATATATACACACACACACACACGTTTATGTGCTAGTTTATGAATTATGTTGAATTTAAACATGTGCTTAAATGAATTATGTTATTTATGTTGTAAGTGTTTGAAGTTGTATTGATTGTTGCATATTAGCCTAACCATTGGTTACAGCCCAACTCTTAAGGAAAGACAAAAGCCTTAAGAAAACTTTACACAAGTTGAAAAATAAATGTTTTAAGTTAAAACATATTTTTAGAGAAAGCAAATATTTCTCTAGGTGAAAAATTCAAAAGATTGAAGATAAAGATTTTATTCACAGAAGGTGAAAAGAGATCATTTTAGAAGATTTGAAGGATATTTTCTATAAAAGTCTTAAATTTTTTGAGACTATTTATGGTAAAGAAATTATTTAAAAACAAATTAAATTCTTGGTTCTTTACCAAAAAGATTTAAGTTCTCATATATTACACTAAGTTCCTTCTTAAAAAATCTCTATCCTTAAAAGAGGACTCTCTTTCTAAAGATGGACTTTTGGAGTTTTATTATAAGGTTTGTTTTAAAATAAATTTCAAAGGAAAAACATTTTTCAAAAGAAGGTTTTATCGAAATAGAGTATCCGATAACTTGGATGAGTTACGGAAGTTTTGTTTTTGGGTTTTGTATTTTCACCGAGCGAAAAAGAAGAAAAGTTGAAAAGTTGAACATATTAACCGAGACGTCGGGTAACTAGTGTTTTAAAAGCACGTTGATCCATGATCCGTGTTACATTGTTATGGACTATGTTCCAATGTACGTTGCTATGGACTGCTGCTCCATATACGTTGAGTTGAAACTTGGTGAAAATAATAAAAAGGTGAAAAATGTTTTCTACGACCATAAAGTCTAAGGACTGATGCATAAGTCTGAGAATGTTGTGATTAGACACTCGGACGTGAAAGTCCTGTGTTGTTGATAAAAGTTGTAAGATATTAAAAACGTTGAAAATTCGTGAGCTTTGAGCCTCGACGAAAGGAAAATATCAAGCACAAAGAAAAGCTGAAAATAAAATGATTTTCTCATGCATTTATTTTGGCAGACGTGCCCACGTTGTTTTTGTATGAATATCTGTAAAGATCAGGTATTTCATGCTACATTGTTTTGTGTGAATATCCAGAAGGGCCAGGTATTTCATGCTACGGTGTTTCATTGTGCCTTGATGGACAATGAAGTCCATTAGCCGGGGACTACTGTGCCTTGTGTTGCACACTGTGCCAGGAGTTTGGACAGTGTAGTGGAAATTCACGTTGTGCCTTTATGGCAACCGAGCCTGACCAGCTCATTTTTAAAGAAAGTTGAAAACTCTGGAGTCTTGCATCAAAGTTGAATTTTTCATGAACATCATTGTTTTTCAAAGTTGATTGATGAATTGGTGTGATATTATATTTAATTTATTATTTCACTTGCTGTAAATATGATGGTATCTGTTGTGAATGTTGTTTGTGTTGCAAGTATGTAGTTTATCATAATTATCCATATATTGGTATCTCACCCTTACAATATATCAGGTTTTCCTGGTTCTTTGCTATTGTACCTTGGTACACTAGGACAGGTGATGCCGAGAAGCTCCTGACCTCACTCTGGGATATTAATCCCGATCTTTGAAAAGGTGGGTGATTATTCCAATGGTAAGAATTAATGAGTTCTTTCCAACAGGTGTCTATTAGAATGACCAGCTTAGGATGTTTCCTTTGGGTTGTGTGCGTTTTAGAGAAGTCGGTATAGGCAGTTCTGAAAAACCTTGTGTAATTTTGTAACTTCAAGATGAAAGATTATTTCATGAAATGTATATGTTGAGGTGCTATGATTTATAAATAAACTTAGTCTTTGTGTGTTAGTAAAATACAGTGTGATTTCATTTTAAGTGACGCGTGAATCATTTTGAGGTGAATCCTAGAAAAGAAAAATTTTACCCCCATATTTTCTGACCTATGAAGATAATATAAGGTTTTTTCGAAAGCAACCAGTAAAATTTCTTTTAATTTATTTTCGCATGTCATTAGGAAGTAATTCCCAAGGGGGTGTTACACTCACCAGCTCCTCAAACTTAGCAGCATAGTCACCAACTGACATAGATCCCTGTCTCAAAGCCAAGAACTCCATCTCTTTCTTGTCCTTGATGTCCGCTAGAAAGTATTTCTCCAGAAACCTCTGCCTGAACTCAACCCATTTAATCACTGTGCCCTCAGCCTGCATCCGCTGCCTGCAATTTTCCCACCAATGCTCAGCCTCCTCAGTCAGCATGAAGGTAGCAAAGATGAGCTTCTGCTGATCGTTGCAATCCATCGCTCAGAAGATCTTCTCAGCCTCCCTCAACCATAGCAAAGCTCCTTCCAGATCTTAAGCTCCCTTGAACAACGGAGGGTTATTCCTTTGAAACTTATCCAGGCCCTGAAACTTAGCTGGCCCACCATTGTTGTTGGGGTTGTTAACCTGACCAATAACATTGGCAAGGAGTGCCAATGCATCCGCAATTGCCTGATCGTTACGTCTTCTACCTGCCATGAGTTCCTGTGCATGTCCAAAACAACTCTTAATACAGAAACTTAAGTGGGTAGAAGAAATAGGCAACTTAACTTAAAGCATCATTGTCTATAACAAGTATAGACAATCCAAACAAGAGCACACAACAGACTCACAACAGACTCATACCACAGCTTGATAGGACAGACCTGCTCTGATACCACTAAATATGACACCCTGCTACCTCGCATGTTATAAAGCATTAAAGGTACAATTAATGAAATCAAAACATACATTTACTGAAATAAATAAAACATTTGTCCATGGGTAGAAAGGTCCCACATGAACAAGTTATCAAAACACGGAAATAAAATCAAGTTTAAAACAAATAAACAAATAAAACACTAACAAACGTCCCAACCTGATGTCACAACAGAGCTGGTATAACCTTTCCGGAAAACCTCGGAATACAACTGAAACTAAACTAAACAGAAGGAAAAGCCCTAACTATGAATGGTGGCTCCTCAGAGTCACTCCTCTCTGGGCTGCTCGCCATCCTCTACATGAAGCCAAACATGCCAAACAAACAAACAGAAAACGGGGAGTAAGAATCATGTAAACATATACGGCATGGAGATAGGAAGCAAGGTAAACAAACAGACATGGAAACAGCATAAGCATACAACAACATGTACATCAACATATATCAACATCTTAACAACAAGTATGCTATGTGGCGCAATGCAACGCTACTCCGCTACTCCATTATGCATGTGGATCCAAACTAACTCAGGATGAATGACTTTGGAGTTACATATCCGTATTGGTCATAGAAGCACCAACACCGACAGTTCACCTAACCTCGGGTGAAAACCATGGATACCCAACGTAACAAACTGTGGATGCCGCATCACGGGGGGCCGCTGTCACCAAACCATCGGGTGACCTACCGTGGATGGCCAGATCAACATACTCTCGGGCGATCTCCCCTATGTCGAACCTCCCCCTCTGTAACAGCCTGGTTTTTAATTACGTTGTTTAACGGGTTAAAATATATTTATTTATATTTTAATCTGAGAGTTAGAAAGTGATTTTGAATAAAATAAAATCATATTCATAGTCTCTTTTATGGTAGAAGTTTACGATGAAATTTTGGATTTAAAACTCAGACGGAAACCGATTTGCGTTTTTACTGACAGTATAACTTTATACCGGTAGAAAACCCTAATTTGACCCAAAACGGAAAATTTGTAGATTTTTTAAATTTCGTCTGCGAGGAATTCTACTTTCCAAATTTCAGATCAGAAATAAAATATTATGTTTATTCGGACGAATTTTGGTAAAAGTTTAGATGGAAAACGGTCGGTGTTTTCACTGACAGTAAGATTTTAATGATCAAAAAACCTAATTTTGACCCGTGAACGAAATGATTTATTTTTAAATTATATTTCCAACAAGTTGGGTTATTTTGGAAGTTTTTCAATCGAAAACGAAATATTTTGTTTTTAAGCGGGCTTAAAACCCTAATCGGGGAACCGACGGAATCAGAAACGGAACTGCGGAGATAGAACTGGACACGGAGGAGTTGAGATATTAGAAGCAATTAATGTAGTCGAGGGAACAAGGGGACAAGTATTAAATGCTAGTAATCATGAGTTTTCAAGTGAAATGATCGAAATACCCCTAAGCTTAACCTAACCGACGTTGAGTTAAATTTTAACCATGGTTAAGGAACCAAGGTTAATTCTTGTGGACCGAAATCAGTCACACCCTTCATCAATTCTTCGCCACATGATTTTAACCATAGTTAGCAAAGTAACCTTAGTTAAGTTAATTATTAACTATGGTTAATCATATATTAATTAAATAATCACAAAACTCATTAATCTAAAAGCTATAAACCAAACAAGGCCTAAGATTTCCCCTATAAAAAGCCCCTCAAGGCCGCAGCCTCCCCTCCCCATTTCTCTCTTCATCTTCTTCATTTCTTCACCAAAAACACTTAAACTCCATTTTCATTCTTCAATAGCTCCAAGTGATTCCATTACAAAGCTTGCCAAGATCATCATCTATTCTTCTTTCATCTTCCTAACTTGAGGTAACAAGATCATCTCTTCCATTCTTAAGATCTAAATCTTCATATTTCATGAATTTATATTCTTAGATCTAGAACATTGAATAATTCTAGAAAATTGTAGAAAAATCATAAAAATGTGAAACCAATTTCTATGATCTAGTTATGGTCTTTACATACATTATCCAAGAGCATGGAATCAAAAACATTTTCCTTCCCTAATAACCATTGTTGGCCGAACCTATGTGAGAAAATGGGTTTGGTGTTTTGTTTCTATTTTTGAAAGTTAGTACTTGATTTAAGTTTTATAATACTTGTATAGCTTATATCCAAGAGCTTAAGTTCAACACAAATCCCTAGCTTAACTTTCTAATTAGGGCAGAAATTGTGATGGAAAAGAAGTTTGGTGTTTTTGTTTAATTTGTGAAATCAAATGCTTGATTCATGCTCATTAATACTCTAAGATCATTTATCTAAGAGATTAAGTTGATTTGAAAATTCTAACCTATTTAGCCATTGGAGGCCGAAACCCTAAGAGAAAGGGATTAAATGATTTTGTTCATATTTCCAAAGGATAGCAATTTATCCTAACTAGCTAAGATCTAAGTAATTATTATCCAAAAGATTAGAATGAGAAAATGACCCTAGCCTATTTTTGAATTGATGGTCGAAACCTATCATTAATGTGTCAAAGTGGATTTGTTTGATTAATTATGGTTATGTTGTTTGGTTGAAGGAGAAATTGTTAAACTATGGTGTGATAACGAGGAACGTCAAATTCGGGATTCTAGTGATAACTCAGGTGGGGGAAAGGATCACTCTGTCGTTGGACTCGATAAGTAGTATATTATATAGTAATTGTGTAGGGCTACCTAACCCCTACTAGTAGTCGACTAATCGACAAGACCAAAATCACATTGGAAACCTTTTCTGTAAAACCAATGGTGATTCGGGGATTGTAGGTTTATCGACATTAGGTTGATTTTAAGTATTTGATGATGTCTGAGTTTATGTTGTTGAATTTACTGTGATGTGTTGGTTGAGGTATTCCACTACATGTGACGTATTATTTTTTGTGTTTGAATATTTTCTGATATTGTGTTATGCATGATCTGCTTGGTTTTAATATTGTGCTTAGTGGATTTTAGGAAAAGATATATGTTGTTTGGGAGATAATTGTTTGGGGATGAGGATAAATGGTGACTTAGAGGTGCCTAGCCTAAACTAATTATTTCAAAGAGGAGTAGTGACATAGAACATGTGTTGAGGTTTTGATGGAAGGTTAAGGCACTAGGTTGTTATTAATGTAGGTCGGTGAGGTTCGTGTATTTGCATTGTTGTTCACGGTCGTGTGTTGGGAACACGCGAGGTCAGAGTATCCGATCATGGATACAGGATGTCACGGGTCAGTTCTCTAACGGGAATGGGGAAAACTACCGCGATACACTTATAGTTCTGGGTGAGTCGTCCCGTATCCTAACGGGAATTAGGATACTTTTGTATTGTGCAGCTATTCTCTAATGGGAAATGAGGGAATAATGTCATTCTTTGAATAAGCATCCTAACGGGAAAGAGGGTGTATGTCATTCACTGGATGAACACCCTAACAGGAATGAGGATGTGCACTGGGTGGAACACTCTAATGGGAATTAAGAGTGTGTACCGATGCTGATGAGGGATGGTGACTGACCGCGCTGTCGCCACGCGCCAAAAAGATCGAGCGATTATTAAAATAATGCAGTATAGAGCGACAACTCGAGTATCGTCTCTCAAGGACTCTTTAGTTGTTGTTATTATTAACAGAAAATCAAAAGTTAGTTTTGGGGGGGTTTGGATAATTGAAATAAAATAAAGAAAACAAAATAGAAAACAAAGCAGTTAAAGAGAGAGTAGCAAACAAACTAAAGATGATTAACCTACTGTTCTTGGTTTCCCACTATCATTGGTTCAAATAAATCCAAGCCCTAAGCAGATTCTAACCCCCTTTCAGTTGTAGCAACAATTAACAAACGAAATCGCTACTACGGATATATGTTCCTATTCCCGAATTAAACAAACGGGGTTAAGCCCTCATGAACTAAACGAACATGAATGAACACACGCGAATTAAACAAACGCGATTAAGTATAGGAACATAGCATCACTGAAATGAATCAACACTACACTACACATTCCTGAATTAAACAAACAGAAATGCATAACATAGTATTGAAAAGAGAAAAGGAAATGAAAACAGGAAATACAAGAACCTCAAGTGTAATTAAAACCAATCCCAGTAGATTAATCTAGGAGACTAGTTCTCCATCACAAAAGAAAACAATAAACTAAGAAAAACAAAAGACTAACAAGCTCAGAAACTAGCCAAAACTGGCTAATTCTGACCACCTCTTCAGTTCTGCCTAAGACTGTCTTATATACACGTTTCTGGAATCCAAGTCCTCGCGAGGCGAAGCACTACTCGCGAGGCGAATTATGCGAAAGGTCTACAACTCTTGGTCTTCTCGCGAGGCGAGCATATCTTCGCGAGGCGAACTCTTCAAATTCCCAAACTGCAACGCCCGTGACCTTCCACACGGGCAAGCCGTGATCGTCTCTGACTTTTCCAAGGTAGCATTACTCGCGAGGCGAGTCCAGTCTTCGCGGGGCGAGACAGAAAGGATGCAATTTCTCTGGCACAGTCACCTTCTGGTTCGCGGGGCGAGCAGCCCTCTCGCGGGGCGAAAGCTCCAGATTTATTCCTTTTTATTAACCTGAAAATAGAAAATAACATAAGTACTTTATTTAACTCTAAATCAACTAAATTAACCTAAAAACACTTTACAGACTTAAAATCTTACTTAAGGACAATCAAGTCTAATTTGGGTGAAAATGATATAAAATAAGCACAAAGCCAAGGTTTTTATTAGTTATAAAACCAGTCAACCAGAGGCTCATCAGTGACAGGATCAGGTGGTGGTCATGTTAGCATAAATGTGTAGTTGCATGAGAGTAAGGGTAGAGGAAGATATCGTAATTTGAGGATGATTGTTAGTTATGTGTGATGTTTTGTCTGTGACATTTATTGTATTACATACTATGACTCTTTTCTCTTTTTTGATGATAGAACTGTTTCTTATCCCTTATATGTTTGTCTATTGTATTTTGCTTTGTGATCATTGTAAAAGACCCTGTGGAGGAGCTTGACGCTGAGGAGTTGGATGGAAATTTTGATGAAAATTTTATTTTCATTTGTGATGAACCCGTATTCTTGTTTTGGCTGTATCGTGAGCTACAGATCTCCGAATGATACGTTCTTTGGTGCGTTGGAAAGCCAAGGAAATCATCTACAAATCTAATTGAAGCCTCTTGACCAGATTCGGCGTCTATCATGATGAAAATATTGTTTTCAGTTTTACACGAGTTTGGTAGTTTAGTTGGGAGGAATCTTTTGGCTTGCATGCCTCAAGTAACTCCTTTAAGTTATTAGTCATTTTATTGTTTTTGTTTAAATAGTGGGGTTACACTTTTAATTTGTTTAAGAGTTAGATTTAAGTGTAGCAGCCACATAATGATGGAGAGAGAACATGTTAATACAACATTTAGTGGCTTAGTTAAGTGAGTAATAAAGGGGGTTATGGTATCTTTTGGGAAGGCAAAAGTTGGCAGCCATAAATACTATATGTAACATACCCAAACATGATGATTGACAACTTTGAGTTCAATTTGGATTTAAATCCATCACTACTAGAAAACTTGAATTTTCAGACGGAATTTTCGGACGGAAACACATCCGTCTGAAATTTTCCGAAAATTTCGGATGGATTTCAGACGGATGTAAGATAAATCAAGGAAAATATAAAAAATAACAAATCCGTGTGAAATCCGACCGAAAATTTCAGATGGATTTGTTATTTTTTATATTTTGCTTGATTTATCTTACATCCGTCTGAAAATTTCGGACGGATTTCATACGGATTTGTTATTTTTTTATATTTTTCTTGATTTATCTTACATTCGTCTGAAATCCGTTCAAAAACTTCGGACGGATTTCAGACGGATTTGTTATTTTTTATATTTTTCTTGATTTATCTTACATCCGTCTGAAATCCGTCCGAAAATTTATGTCATTTCAGACGGATTTGTTAATTTTTATATTTTTCTTGAAAAAGATTAAATAATTTATCTTACAAATTAAATATGATTAAAAGATTCGATCTTAATAAATTTAAAAGTAAACAAGGTTTATGAAAAAAATTAAAAACATATTTAGACTAATAAAATGTAAAATGTAAAATTAAATTCAAAAATTAAATTTTAGAAATTAAATTGTTGTAAAAATTTATAACAATAGACTAATATACAACAACAAAAAATAGGCAACATGATTGAAAGAAACTTATCATATATTTTACTCTAAGTAATTTTAGATTTGAAAATAAACTGATTTAGAATTAATCGGAGATTTATTTTAGGATCACTGATTTTCTGGGTTGATCAATTCAACTATCAAACTTTACCTTAATTCAAATTTTGAAATCATATTTTTGTCAACATTTACTTTTAGATTCAACAACTAAAAACATATTTATTTTTAGACTTAATATTTATCACTCTTTTGTACTCACTAATACAAAAATCAGAAATTTCTCTCTCCTCCCAGTTATTTCACGCGATAGAACCCCTACCCCCTTTTACTCTCTCTGGCTCATTTTTTTTCTCACGACACCCATACCCCTCCTTTCTTCTTCCTTTCTTTTCTTTCTTTTCTTCATTCTCCCTCAGTTCATTTTTCTCCACCCTCTCCCTTACTCTCAGCTGCACACCGCCACCCCTTGGACGTTTGTCGCCGTCCAGCCGTGCTCTGCCTGGGAGGTCACCATCTGGTTGCGCCTGGTAGCGGAGAAGACGACACGCGTTCTGCTTCGTTTTACTCCTCCTGTTCACGACGCGCCTCCGCCATGGGTTAGCCTTCCGGTACTGTCCAAGGCCGTTCGAGAGCCGTTCGACCACCGCGCCTGGTAGGGAGCCGTACGTAGGGTCGTTTGATTTCTTCCTGAATTGTTGTAGCAGTGCGAAAATGGAGCTCTGCCGCTGTCTCGGGTCGTCCACCGTCATCACCACCTTGGGTCGTCGTCACAGTACCTCTTCCCTTCTCTTGGGGTAAGTGAAATCTCATCTATTTTGCTCAGATTCAGAAAAACCCCAAATTGATTTTAAAACCCTAAACCCTAGCTTTTGAATTCAGAGTTTAATTTTGAAATTGAACCTTGTTTTGTGCAATTGGGACTATTAATTAGTTATTCCCTAAATCAATTTCATCATTCTTTAACTAGATTGATTTCTCCCAAATTTCTTTATGAACCCTAAAGCCCCAATCTGATTTTTATTTGAAATTGGTTATGTTTTGTGAAATTAATTATGTTGTTATATAATTGGGACTGTCAATTTATGTATACCAAACTGATTTTGTAATCTTATGATAAAATCTCATTTTGCCTAAATTGTGGTGATGAGCACTATTTTGCCCAAATCTAATTTCTGTTGAATGTTCATTTGCGCAGATTGAAATCTGATTTCTGTTGAATGTTCATTTGTGCAGATTGAACAAGGTACCAATAACTACTTTGACTTTTCATGAAACCATCTTTGAAGCTTCTATGTTATGAAATTATAAAATTCAATGCTAATTATTTGTGTTACAGTCATATAGCTGAGATGCAGTTATTAGTTATTATTGTAATTTAGTTTGTGATAGTTTCAGTTGTGGCTACCCTTCTGTGAAAAGAATGCAAATTTGTGAAAGTGTGTTTTTTGTTGTGGGGACTTTACATGAATGATATAAAAAGTTTCCTTCTTCATATTGTTGGTGTGGCCACTTGTACAAATTGCTTGCTTTCTTTGTTAGGAACATGGTTTTATTATACTATCTCTTGGTTTAGTCACTGAACCTTATTTTGACAACACAACTGTATTAAGTGTCAGCGTTTGATGGCTTGGTGTTTTTATGAGGGGATTCAAGGAACTTGTAACTGTTTGCAGTATCGTTTGTCATGTTCTGCAACTCTAGTTATGGTGCATTGGATTTGCATCAATAATTTTCAGCAATAATGGTTCCTCTCCAATTATTTATTCCATCTGAATCACAAATTTACTCTCAAGTCTATGTGGAACTATGTGGCTCTCTAGTTACCCTCATTGGAAGCCTTTAATAGTTTGCAGGTAGTTGGTGAGGGAAAATATAGAGCACAAATATTTTATTGAGAAAAAAAAAGAAATAAGAATGGTCAATTTTTGTAAAGTGTATCTTTGCGTTTTCTATCCTTGTCTATCTTATGCATAAGGTTTAACAGTATATTACACTGGTTTACTTGGTTAATTGGCATGCTTTTATTTTTTTTAATGTTTGATATCTAAATATGAACTGTTTCCCTACAGTACATTCATGGTTTGGCTGCCAGAGGAGTTCATTATTTACATAGGCCTGCCCCTATTCTACAAGATGTTGCTTTTATTATTGTAATGTGGTTAATAGTTTCAGCTTTTTACTATATCTGTTATATTTACCCACATGAGAAATTGCATTAGGATTGAAGTTTCGATAGTAAAGACAGCATCCGTTTGCTTATTTAAAACTTGATATTATTATCTCTTCAATATCAGGTTTAATACAATGTTGTTTTACTCTCTATTTAGATGACAACGACGATGATATGATGATGAGGAGGAGATGATGGATGATGTGTTAGATGAAGATGAAGAGTTTAGTGATCAAAGTAACAATGAGGAATAAATTTATGTTTTTGATGTTTGTAATGATATTTTAATGCTTTGAATCTTAATATATCATTCTTGTATGTCAAGATACTTTGTGTTTTTGTTTATTTTGAAGCTTGATACTTGTGTAGAGTGGTACCTTAATAATAATTATTTTTTATTATATTATATTAGATTCCAAGTCCAGGTACCTAATTTGATATGCATAATTATTTAAGTTTGGCCCTTTTTTATTAATAAACATGATTTGTTTATCAAAAAATATTATTTAAATATGATTATCTAATCCGTGGGAAATCTGTCCAAAATAATATTATAATATTCGTCTGAAATCCGTCCAGAATTTGCATGAATAGCAATATTGAATCCGTCTGAAATTCGTCCGAAATTAAGCCCAATATAACTAAAATTCAGATTTTTGTGTTTGTCTGAAATCTGTATGGAACTAATTTCGGACGAAATTTCGGACATAATTTTCAATTTGCAACGGGGCTTTTTCGAACGGGGGATGTTCCGTCTGAAATCCGTCCGAAATTAATTGTCCGTCCCAAATCCGTGGGAAAAGTGTCCAAATTCCGTCCGTAAATCCGTCCGAAAATAACAATTTTCTAATAGTGCATATTGTGAGAATATTGTTCTCCTAGGTTCTTGGTTGAATCAACCTTAGTTCTTATCAAGAATTCAAGATTCTTGTGGTGAACATCATAGGCTTATCAAACTCTCTAGTTTGTGGCGCCATACTCATCTCTTACCTTCACCCATTTGCTTATTTTCTTCTTCTTCTTGAATTTTGGTAGTCACTCATGGATAGATCCGAAAATTTACATGCTCATTTTTAGGATCATATCACCATTGCTCGTCACTATCGTGACCGACCACCACAACACGCTGGCGTCGTCATCTCTCTCTCCCCCATCACCGGAAATCTCTCCTCCAAGCCATATATGGCAGCCACTTTCCTCCCCTCGTCTCTCTCTCCTTTTCTCTTACGTTGATCGAGTTCGGTCACTGACGATCTCGAAATTCCGGAACCGAGCCCGATCGCCGTCAACCGCTTCAACTCTACGATTTTCAATTTGTTAACCCGAGACTCGTGATGGCCCGCCCGCGTTCTTGTTTCCACTGGCGGGTATGTTGAGTTCGAGTCGGAATGGGATCTGTGTCTAGCCAATAGTTCTAAATTACAGACCGCATCACGTATTGCGGCCGCAATATTGCGGTTGCGGACCGCAGCGCAACCGCATCACACCACAATTGCGGTGTGATCCCTTTTCACGTGTTGTTGCCGCAACGTAACCGCATCAGCACCGCATCAGACACTGCATCAGACCGCATCAGGCCGCAACACCCATTTTCAGCACCGTTCGTTCAAAGTTTTTTCTAAAACTAAAAAAATTTCAAGCCCCCAAAGCATTTAGATGCAAGAATTATTCCTTTATGCTTTAGTAATCTGTTTCTTTTCTCTATTTTTGTTATCCTCTTCTCAATTCAGATATATGAAGAATTACAATAATTATACAATATTTTTTAGATTTGATGCGAACATAAAATTATTTCACGCGGCAGTGGCTGCAGTCCGCGACACAGCGACCGCAATGGCCGCAACCACAGTGACCGCAACCGCGACCGCATCCGCGACCGCCACCGCAATTTAGAACCTTGGTCTAGCCCTACATGCCATGGACATAACATATTCTTTAGTAAGTGAAAATTATCTAAATTCTTGTTATTGTACCTAGGTAATTCTTACACACCTTACTTCCTGGAAGTAGTGCTTGATTGCGCAACTTGAACTTGGTGTGAGGACAATTTGCTTGTCAATTGCTATATCTTTTCATGTTAATCAATTGGAACTATTACTTGCAAGTAAAAGTATTTACTAATTTAAATGATATATGGGGTAATTGAGGAGGGTATTTGAGTTAAAGTTTCCTAATTTCCATATGAACAATGGCTGTAGTTTAAAATTAGATACACATAGTGACTTATGTGTTTAAAGTTGCTTAACTCTGGAAAGTTTTCATGACTGTATTGATATTTTAGTAAATTAGTCTTCTCAGTTTGATAGCTTTTCCACACTTAAATTGTTCTATAAACTGGAATATTTTGCAATGCTAAAAGTATATGCATTTCTAACCTAAGCATATGTTGGTTCGATGAAATAGCTTGTCAGAATTTGTCATAATGCTTATTTGAAGTTTTTTTTTCCTAGGACCAGCTCATTTAAGAAGCGGGCTTATCGGCCTTTGTGGGAAATTGCTGGGTGGGGCACTTTGACAACTCAAGTTTCACTCTCCTATTTCCTGTCAATTTTCTCATAGGATTTTCCAAGAATATGTCATCTCTGGGCATTTCCAAGGGGATTCTACAGGTTGCCAAGTTTGGGGTGTATGTGACTGTCCCCATCATTTTTATGTACACTTTTGTCAACAATACCAAGAACCTCCAGAAGTTCATGGGAAATGTAATCTTCTTCTCCCTATGTTTTTTATACTGTTCATGTTTCTGTGTGTATTCAAGTGATTTAACTGTTTTATTAGGGGTTTCAATCGGTTTATTATGTAAGATTACTAACCTTTGGGGTTTTGTTTTCTGTTTTGGATTTCCAGCATTGTGCATAAATGAATGGATGTAATGCTTTGCTAAGGGCTTATGTTAATTTGGTCTTGTGAACAAAAAGTCTGGCAAATTGAACGCTGCAAGTCGTGGCAATAAAATAGGGGAGCAAATTCCTTTCTGTGGAGAGGCCCCGATATGCATTGTAATGAAAGGATAACTTATTATTTGATAGAATTTCAATTGAGCTGGGTTTAGTTCTGGACTTATGTGAGGATCAAAGTGATGTTGTGGTGCATGGTCCCAATAATAAAAATGGGTCTTTTCTTGTACAAAAAAAATGGGTCTTTTCTTTACTGAGAGATTATTATAAAACTATTTGTAATCTGCTTGCTCCTGGATCCATTTCTTGAGTGAGTCAGTGACTTAAATTTAAGACTAGATATTCAGCTTTTTAAACCTAGATTTACCAGGCAGAATTTTTTTGGATTCCATGGTCATTTGGTGGCTATTGCATTGAAGCGGGTTTTGGGATTAATTGTTTGCTTTCCTCTTATCTGTTTGAATGTTCACAGTTTCTGTGCCAATGAATTCCCGAGGATGTTCTTTTGATTGAGGACTTCGTATTTATTTTTGGGCCTTGCTGGTTAAGAAATCTAGAGATAGAAAATTTTTATGGGAAAGTGCAACTTTTAATTGTTTAAATTTGAATACACCACTTCCCAATTTGATTCCTTAACCATTGTTTTTAGGGCACCGATTAACATTTGCCTTTATTTTTACTTAGTTATTGTTCAAATTTTTAAAACCTTTTAAATCATTGCTAAGCTAAGACAAATCTCATTGGAGTTTTGTGAGGAACATCTTTGTCATGTAGTTAAATATCCATTTTGTAATACTTTGGTCAGAAAGAAAATACTTGGTGCATGAATGGCATAAATTCTGAATGCTTTCTTTGGTTTGTTTATCACAAGTCCATCAATTGATAATGTAAGTTTTAGGACTTAATCATAAATATCAAGATTGAAGTCTGAAGATGCATTGATTTATTACAGTAGCTCTATGGTTTTTTGCAGATTAAATGTGAACCATCTATAGCGGGGATCATTTTAGCTTTAATTCAAGAATGATTGAATATATGGATTCAGATGTTCATTTAGCTATTTCAATTGGCAAATGCTAATCAGAGCCTACTGTTTAAGGAATTTAAAAAATGTTTTTATTGGAAAGTAACTTATTAAATTTAATGCTTTTAATTAAAAACTTGCTATTTGCCCCTGAAAGTCACTAATTAGTAATATCATTTTCATTTATATTAGCTGTGTTGTTCGTGGTTACCGGTGGAAGTTTTATTAGCTGATACTTTCTGTTTGCCACATTAATTTTCTTTGCATGATGGCTTTGAATTCTTATCATTTCTGACCATGAATTTAATTCTTACAAAATTCTTCTTATCATGTTACAGAGGTCATACATTGAATATCTCCCGGAGGCCCCAAGGCCACCATCACCTGAGGAACTTAGGGAGATGGCACGAGAGCTGGCTCGTAAAAGGAACAATCCCCGATGCTCCTGGTGGTTTGGTTGTGCAATATTGGTTAGGTACCATTATCACTTTTATACAGTTAAGTCTGTTACTGCTATTGGTAATGATGAATTATAAATTACTCCAAATAAGAACTGGAAAATACCACCTCGAGGGGTGAAACTGAAAATGTATCATCAACTCCTAAGGTAGGGTATGTATATTCTCGTTGTAAGATCATCATCATATTGTTGATTCTGCACATCTTATGTAGTTATCTTCTATCTTTTTGCATTTGTCATACTTTCAAGCTCTGTGAATGAAACCAATTTACAATCATTTCTTTTTCTGCCATGAAGGAGAGTTATTTTAATATCTATCTTGACGAAGCATGTTGTCACACATGCACCAAAATTTGATATGACCTATTAAAATTGGAGTGCATGTTGTATCGTGTTTGTTTGACATAAATATTCAATACATATCTAAAATATTGCGAGACTACATGTTTGAAATCGGTACAATGACACATGCATTAATTTCATCAGTTTGAAATGCATATACTTGATAGGTTTGTTAATTATTTTGGCTCCAAGCCGTTCTGTGCTGGGTTGCAGAGTCAATTCGGGTTGTAATGGAGATGAGGATTCTTCTTGGTGTAGCGGCTTTAGCTACGAAGTGATGGGGTTATATATGAAAAAGCATCCTGATGATCAAATCCGCAAGGGAATGTTTGATGCTAGAACGAGAATGGATCCTTTACCTTATGCTCTCAGAATTATTATTTATAATGTTGGCTCCTTATAGGCCATTGGATCAGTAACCCTGCCTAGAATAGACGCCCCCAACTCGGTGCAGTAGTGTGAAGTAGAGTGCCAATTATCTCTTTGCCTTGGGCCATTAGGAGCTATTGTTGCCCATTAGTTTGTAGTAGAGTCGTTTTCTTTGTGCAATGGTTCATCAAGCCGATCTAAAAATTGGTTGTGACCTCTTGAGAATAATCATTCAAGTAAAAATCCTGCTTGCATGGCTCTCATACCGACTTGCAGGGTTATTAGGCCCCTAGCTTGGACACGTCCATCATGGCATATTGGCAATAGCTTCTATGTATGATTGAGGTTGTCCTGTACTCCTGTGGTGGGGGATGCTCCATGTTATTCCTGTGGGCATGATCTTGAATTTTGGTGGGAGGCAAAAGCACAACTTCAAGATATGTTCAAACCAATCAAAGATCCTTTGGGGAGTCATGTTAACGTTGTGCCTAGAGTCATAGCTATTTCAGATGGATCCTTTGGGGGAGTTGAGCTTCCCGTATGGCCTTTGTTCAGTGGGAATTGTGGTATACTTCTTGCGCCCTCATCGTTCAAAATTTCAAAATGGACAAGTATGTCCCGGTAGTTTTTGGGACAACCTTGTCCTTACAATGCTTCAATGGGAATGCTTTAATTTCCCTATAAATAAGGCTCTGATGGTGTTTGGTCACTTTTTCAACTCCAACTCTTCCTCTTTGTCTTCCACTAAGTTAAGCGATTTCCAGTTAGGGCCTTCACAACAATTTTTTGTGGTTTCCAATACCCTTCTTCCTCCTTTTCAATTTCTTCACTTTTTATGGTAACCCTTAAACCAATTTATTCCACTTTAGTTTTAAATATTGTGGAGCCCTCAGAGATAAGCAAAGAGTTGGCCAGCATAAGGTGTGAAAAATAAGAATCTGCCAACGGGTAATAAAGAGCTGCATTCATTTTTTCTAGAGCAGATCATTGAATTACTTTCTCGAGCTGATGCTGCGAGTATTAGAGATAGTTTAGCTTATGCACTTTAGTGTAATTGTAAATGGCAGTACAGCTGTCAACTTAGTTAGTAGGCTGAGTTAGTTAGGATTCGGTTACACTCCTAGCACAGTATAAATATTGTTGCTCTATTGTAAATAATTTCAAGATTGAATTCAATAATATTCTATTTTCCCTCTCTATCAGTTTCTCTCTACTTTCTTAGTTTCTATGATGGTATGAGTAGCTTTCCGATCCAATCCATGGCTTACTTCACTAACCCTAGCTCTCTAGCTCCATTTTCGCACCCTATCTCTATCAAGCTTGATGAAAAGAACTTCAAACAATGGAAACAACAAATTGAGGGAATCGTACGAGGCCACAAGCTCAAACGATTTGTCACGAGACCTCGAATTTTGCCACGATTTGCTTCAGATGTTGATCGCGATACTGATAGAGTGAATCCTTTGTACACTGAATGGGAACAACAAGATGCGCTAACTGCGACGTCGCTTTTGTCATCAATTTCTAATTCCTTGCTATCTCGAGTCGTCGATTGCATATTTTCTTGGCAAATTTGGGATGAAATTCACAAATTCTTTCCCAACCTTCTTAGCACTCGCGCTCAACAACTCTGATCTGAGCTTCGTTCCCTCACCATAGGCGATCGCATTCCCAAATTTCTCTTGGAGATCTGATCCCGCATTGAAACCTTCTTAAGGCTGCGCTTGAGGCGATTCCTGAGGAGTACGATTCTATCGTTGCCGCCGTCAACGACAGAACTTAGTTGTGCTCACTCGATGAATTGGAGTCTCTTCTACTTGTTCACGAGGCTCGTCTTGAGAAAAACAAGAAGTCTATTCTTGCTGAACCTATGATTTCTATCACTATGACCCTGGTTCCTTCGTGCGAGTGACTTTAATGGAAACTAATGGTGGTAATGGAAATTTTAACGGTGGTTATCGCGGTGGTCGTGGTGGTGGTTACCATGGTGGTCGTAATGGTGGCTACCGTGATCGAGGTGGTAGATCCGGTGGACGTTTATCTATTCCATGTCAGATTTGTAAGAAATATGGTCATGGTGCTAATGTCTGCTATCATCGCAACTCGAATTCGTATCCCGACTACTACTCCTCTGGTCTTGGCTTTTGGTAGCCTCCTCACATTCACTCTCAGCAGAGACCACCGATGCACATGTGACCACCACCTCAACACTGCATATCCCGGTCCACCATGTTCTCCTACTCATGCTCTGCTAATAGGTGTAGATCCCATGTTCAACCGTCAACTTTTGTATCCAGATTCGGGTGCCACGCATCATTTTACTTCGGATCCAACCAATCTCACTGATTCTCAGTCCTTACAAGGATCTATATGGGTAATGGTCAAGGTTTGTCCATTACCTCAATTGGTTCCATGAACTTTTCTTCACCTTTACAACCTTAGATAACTTTCACACTTTCCAATTTACTTCTTGTTCCTTCTATTATGAAAAATGTTGAGTGTTGGTGTGTTCGGGAAAGCTGAAAAAAAAGATTATGCTAATAATCGATTTTGTATAATCGATTATTGTGATAATCGATTATAATCAGAATCTGTTTTTGTTTGGGTAAGCGATTTTAAGAAAATTTATTTCGTTTGGGTGGTATAAAAAAAGCACTTTTATATAGTAAATTACGAAAAATAGCATGATTTTTTTTTTGTATTAATAATATTTGATTTTTTTTAAAACTTATATAACTTGAATAATGTCTTTTTTTCAAAAAGCATTTATTATTATTTAAAACGATATATTTTATACTCATTTTAATCACTTAACTTTTTATATTATCAACCATGATCTTTCTAGTATAATTTTAAATTTTATTATTATTATTATTATTATTATTATTATTATTATTATTATTATTATTATTATTATCATTAATTTTTTTGATAAAATTCATTTTTATAATTATTCGAGTTGTAGATTTATCTTGGTCAGTATTTTTATGTGACAGTATATACTATATAGGAGAAAAATAAATATAAACAAACTTTATTAGTGAACTTAAGATAAATTTGTAAAGACTCTTTTATAATTTTTATGTATAATTCTTTTCTCCATACAACTTTATTATGTGGAAATTCATATGTGAGTATTTTTTCCTACTAAGAGCACCACGTGTCTTCAAAGAAAGGGTATGATTAGTTATGCTGTGAAATGGCAGAATGGATATTCAACGATGAATAGACGGTGAGTATCGATAATAATCCATAGAAAACAATCTAACAGTCCTATACCATAGATGTTTACCAAAAAAAATTTTTTTCATAAAAAAAGCTTTTTTAAAAATTAAGCTTCTAACCCAAACATAATAGATTGTTATAAAAAAAGCTTTTTTTTTTTCAAGTAAAACAGCTGAAAGTAGAATAATCCATATTTCCCAAAGTAGCACTTAGTAAATTTGCTAAAGATAATCATGTTTTCTTTGAGTTTCCCTCTTCTTTTTGCCATGTGAAATCTCAGGCTTCGTATGAAGTTTTGCTAAGAGGAATCGTAGGAATCGTTGATGCTGATGGCCTTTACAGATTTGACTCTCTTTCCCTTTCTTCTCATACTTGTAATAACAATAAAGTTGATAGCCATGTAGCTCAATTTTATTCTGTTTCCTTAATGTTTTTTTTTTTTTTGACAAGAAGCTAAGCAATTCATTAAGCTAAAACAAAGTCATTACACATGATGTGATAAACTTGGTCTGGGACATTCCCCAACCAAGATCTGGATCCTAGATTTCTAGCTACACCTACCAAAGCATGGGCAGCAGAGTTCCTCTCTCTTTTTATACTAGAAACAACAATATTTGGCATCTGTGATAGAGTCTCTCTACAATCTTGAATAATATTTTCAATGCTAGCAATTTTAGGCATACCTTTAAGACAATTAACAACCATTTCAGCATCTGTTTCTATGATCAAGCTTTCGAGATTCTCTTGGAACGCCCATTGTAAGCTCCACCTCAAACCCAGAGCTTCCGCTGTTAGAGGGCTGACCCGGATTCCTTCTTTCTTTGTAGCAAAGAACAGCACCTGACCAAGAGAATTTCTGACTAGCATTCCCCATCCAGTTGCGCCATTTTCAAAACAACCAGCATCAACATTAAGTTTCAGGGTTCCTTCAGGAGGCGCCTCCCATTTTAAAGGGTCTTTCCTCCTTGGGTCTTTGGGACACAGGTTATTAGCTGCATTAAACTCAGTGATAAAATCAAGAATGGCTTTAGCAGTAGCCAGAGGGTCAGGTTTGGCTTTTTTAAAGATAACATTGTTCCTAACTTTCCAAATCTGCCAAAGAGTAATCTTTGAAAAACTGGACAGCTAAAGAATCAGAGTTGTTTAGCCATTGCTTCATCCAGTTATTGAGGCTTACCTGAGTTGGGACATGCACACCAAGATGGGTTGTGAACCACAGAATTTGAACTAGTTGGCAATGCATAAATAAGTGTTCTTGTGTTTCTGCTGTTTCCAAACAGAGGGGACAAACCTGATCCAGATGCATGCCTCTCTTTCCCAGGTTGGATCTAGTTGGCAGGATGTTCCTTGCAAGTCTCCAAAGGAAGTTCTTCACCTTGTTGGGGATAGGGGCTTTCCAAATGTTCTTCCAAAGGCTTTGATCCCTCATCTCCGAGGACTCAGGGTTGTTTCTCTCATTTTTGTCACAGAGCATGTGGTAAGCTGATCTCACTGAGTAGTTTCCATCTCTTTCCCAATGCCAAGTTAGACGGTCACCCGGTAGCCTCAAAGAGATAGGAATATTGATTATCTGTTGGGCTTCATAGGGGCTGAAAATATCAAAGATCATGTCCCTTCTCCAAAGTTTTGTATCCTCATCAATAAGTTCACTAACTGTTGCCTCTGGATGGAGAATGGATGGAGGACTCCAGACCTTGAAGTTGGATTGCTCCGGTAGCCAATTATCCTTCCATATTTTTGCCTTTTTCCCATCTCCAATCAGCCACCTCATCCCTAAGGACATGACTTCTTTTGCTTGAAAAATGCTTCTCCAAGCATAGCTTGGTTGGAAACCAGCATTTGCTTCCAAAAAGCCGCTTCTGGGGAAGTATCTACTCTTGAACACTCTAGCCATAAGGGAGTTTTCCTCAGTAATTAGCCTCCAACACTGTTTTCCAATCAGGGCCTTGTTGAATTCAGAAAAACCCCGAAAGCCCATGCCCCCTCTTCCTTTAGCTTTTCCCATCTTTTCCCAACTCAACCAATGCACCTTCCTGTTTTCTTCAGTTGTGCCCCACCAGAATTTTGCTATCATGGATTCAATGTCTTTGCAGCAGCCATCAGGAATTTTGTAACAGCTCATTATATAATTAGGAATGGCCTGAGCTATGGATTTAATTAGCACCTCCTTCCCCGCTCTAGAAAGGCATCTCTCCTTCCACCCTTTGAGTTTCTTCCACACCCTTTCTTTAACAAAAGCGAAGACATCTTTCTTTGATCTGCCAAAACACACCGGGAGGCCAAGGTATCTCGAGTGAGAGGTCACAGTCTTTGTCTCCATCTTGTTACAGATCATATGTTGCTCAGAAATAGGCACATTTCGACTGAATGACACTTCTGACTTGTCTAAGTTCACCAATTGGCCGGAGGCTAACTGATAAGCATTGAGGACTCGAGATATGGATTCAGCTTCGGTTTGAGTGGCTCTAGCAAACAAAAGACTGTCATCAGCAAAGAGAAGATGGGTGATTTGTGGGGCTCTCCTTGCCACTTGGATTCCATGAATGGAACCCTGCATTTTTTCCTTATGAAGGAGGCCAGAAAGTACATTTGCACATAATATGAAGATGTAGGGTGAGAGCGGATCACCTTGCCTAAGCCCTCTTTCTGGGGAGAAGCTCCTACTCGGTTTACCATTGATGAGAACTTGATATGAAACTGAGTTGATGCATGACATAATGAGCTTGGTGATTTTTGGAGGAAACCCCATATGAAGAAGGACATCATTTACAAACGGCCATTCCACTCTATCATATGCCTTGGCCATGTCAAGCTTTAGAGCCGTCATCCCCTTCTTCCCTTTTGTCTTCTTTTTTAGCCAATGAAAACACTCCATAGCCACTAGGGCATTATCAGTTATCAGTCTATCTCTCACGAAGGCACTTTGCTCCTCATCAATTACATCCGGGAGAATTCCTTTGATTCTATTAGCCACTACCTTAGTGACAATTTTCATTACCACGTTGCAAAGACTTATCGGCCTGAATTGATTTGGAGAGCTTGGGTTTTTGCATTTGGGAATCAGAGCAATAAAAGTTTTGTTGATGGGGGCTGGGGATTTTGCACCATTTAGGATACCAAGGACAAAAGATTGAATTTCATCACCTACTATGTGCCAATATTTCTGGTAGAACAGAGCAGGGATGCCATCCGGTCCTGGAGCCTTGAGAGGATGCATTTGATTAATAGCTTCTCTAATTTCCTCAACTGTGAAATCCTGATCACACCACCCTTTGTGCTCCTCGCTAAGTCCCTTCTGAATTGACAAACAGGCTTGATCAATGCCGCTTGGCTTGGAGCAAGTGAACAAGTCAGAAAAATAACTTAGGAGGATTCTTTCAATATTCTCCCCTCCATGCCACCACACCCCATTTTCATCTTTTAGTTTTTTCACCTGATTCACCTTTCTGCGCTGATTAGCCTTGCCATGGAAGAATTTTGTATTTTTGTCCCCATCTTTCAACCAAACAGCTCTACTCCTTTGCCGCCATAAGGTCTCTTCAGTTTTCAGGAGCTCCGAATGATGCTTCTCAAGGTCCTTGAACTCAGCTAAGCACTCTGGGGAATCGGACCACATGGAGTGGTCCTTAAGTCTCTCTTCAGTTTTTATAATCTCCTTTATGATTTCTTTGGCTCTGTAGTCCTTGAATTCCTCATCCATCGCTTGGAGGTTAGCAATTTTGGTTTCACAAGATGCATTACCATCAGACCAGATTCTCTTCACCACATCTTCACACATTGCACTCTTTGTCCAGCATTCCTCAAACCTAAATAGGTGAAATTTTTCCTTCCGATTGGGGTGCAGAGACACCTCAAGGTTAATCAATAAGGGGGCATGATCTGAGCCAAAGCGGGGCAAGTGAGTTACCTGAATTGGGATAAATCTGGTTATGAAAGCCTCAGTTGCTAGAGCTCTATCAAGTCTACATTGGATTTGTTCCTCTCCTTTCCTTCCGTTGCACCAAGTAAAAGGGTAGCCTACAAAGCCCAGATCCTGCAAGCCACAATCAGAAACTGTGTTTCTGCCCAAACTTAACTGCTCAAAGCTACGAGGATTTCCTCCCTTCTTCTCCCCTAAAGAAAGGATATCGTTGAGGTCTCCAAAGCAAATCCACCTATTTGAAGTCTGCCCTGCTAAGTTTCTTATCAGCTCCCAGGTCTTCTTTTTTTTTCCTTCTTCTGTGAGGCCGTAGATGCCAGAACAGAACCAGGGTTCCCCTCCTTCATCATCTTCCATTTTTCCAAAAATGTGGTTCAAAGAGTAGGAGATAATGGTGACATCCAGTTGATCATTCCACATAAGAGCCAGGCCCCCGGATCTCTCCTTCCCAGAACCATGACAGTCCACAAACAGTCCCGCATTGAATCCACACCTGGTCTTTATTTTAGACATCTCAGATTCTTTAAGTCTAGTCTCCATGAGAAAGACTAGTTGGGGGTTTTCTAAAAGGATGAGCCTTGACAAGGCTCGAACTGCCCGAGGGTTCCCCAAACCTCGGCAGTTCCAACTTAGTATTTTCATGGCTTTAGGCAGTGTTGGTCCTCCAACACCGCCTCTGGTTCAGGTTTTTCCGTCTCCATAGCAACATACTGCCTCTTCCTGTCTTTACCCATAAGTCCATCCGGAGTCCCCTCTGTGATCATCACATCAATCAGCTGCCTCTTTCCCATCTTCTTCGATGTATCCTCCTTGCTACTGCTTCCCATAGGCTTTCTGATTTTTTTCCTATTCCACTTTCGTTGCTTGCCAGAGCTGGGCTGCTTACCACTACCCGTGTTGTTGTTCTTAGGAGTCAGGTCAAAAGATCCCAAGGACTCAGCCACCTTCTCAATCTCTTTTGCAGTGCTTTCGGTGTTCTTTTCTTCAAAATTTGGAATGGCCTCCTCCTTCTCTTTTGATTTTGGTGTCTGATCTACCTCAATCTCCTCATTTTTCTGTGATGAAGATTCCACCTTGTTGCTACTTGTACAGGCAAACAGAGCCTTGCTGCAAACACTGGAGCTGCTGTCCCTTTTCTGATCTCGATTGAGCTTGGGTAAAGGTGAAGCTCGAAGCCACGGCCCAAAGGGTAGGTCTTTCTCTTCCACTTCCTCATACCCTTCTTCATCATGATCCCCTGCTTCCTCGCAATCTCTCATTTGGTGACCCAACCTCCCACAAGCAAAACAGAAATTTGGGAGTCTCTCATACCTGAAGAAGACGCGAAGATCTTTGCCCTGATAACGAATCACTGTGCCCCTTTTCAAGGGTTTACGCAGATCAAGCTCCACTTTGATTCTGAGGAATTTTCCAAACCTGCTTGCATCGTTGTTATCCGCCTCTTCAAATTTTCCAATGATATCCCCCAGCCTTCGTGCCATGGAGTCCGATCTGAGCTTCAATGGTAAGTCATAGATTCTGGCCCAGAACGATGAGGTCTGCATGACCATCTCGGATGGTTGTTCAGTCCCAGAGACTCTTTTGAGGATCAATAGATTCCGGTCGAAGCTCCAAGGAGCACCTTTGAGAACGTTCTCCAGGTCTCGTTTGTTGGAGAAGCGGAAGAGGTACAGATTCTTTCCAAGGTCCTGGATTTCCACGGGGTGTTTCAACCTCCACGAGTCTGTGATGACCTGCTTGAAGACCCTAACATTATAGGGATTCGCAGACCAGAGTGTGCCTGCAAGGGATCGACTGAACACACCCTCTTCTAATGCTTCATCCTCTTCCACCACGATTCCCACCTCCTCCTCCTCCGAGAGTGGGACCGCCTTCCATGTCTCCATGAGTCTTTAAAGGAAGAAAACAACAAAAGGACAAGAGAAGAAAGAAAAAAGAAGCCGGGATAACCCGGGGAGAGATCCAAAGAATGGATGATGAAGCCAGTAAAGAGCTGGGAGTAGCCGCTACTTAGTTCCTAGGAAACCCTAGGAGAGCGGAGGGAAAAATTAAGTATTCATTTTTCATTTTTTTGTTATTATGGCAAAATTTCTGTTTCCTTAATGTAATCAGTCCTTTAGTACACTGAATACTTGTAACGATTGTACCCCTTCAATCAATGCAATAAATCCGTTGTTGATTCCTCCACTTCTCTTACTTCCTCATCTTATCAATTATGGCATTATCCCATGGGATATCTGTAACATCCTATCTTTCGTGAATGAAATTTAGATATTTTAAATAGGTTTGGATGACGTTTAGATAAATCAAAACCATTTAAAAATCCAAACACATATGCAAGTTTAGAACCAAATTCAAGCACTTCAAAATTTTCAATAGGCAAGCATCTCAAGCAGGCACGTCAAAACCCCTATCGGAAACATGTCAATTTAAATCCTTAATTAAGCTAGTTTATCATTAACCAAATTCAAAGATATTTAGCCATATATATAAACCTTGATCATAGCAAACTAATTATGATAAATTTACTCAAGTTTTATTAATCATGATTAATTCACACTAATCTTAATTGATTAGTTAATTAGTTAATTAAGGATACTTAAGCTTAATTAACCACTAATTAGGAATCTTTTTCTATGATTCATGCTTATATTATGAACTAAATTAGATTAGTAAAACCAAAAGTTGGAAGATTACTTAAGCAAATTGATGCTAATCAAGCATAACTAACTTAATTAAGCAAATACTTAAGTAAGTCACCTAATTATGATCAAACTATTTAATCCTAGTTAAAATTGAAAATAAAAGAAATGGTTTCTCTAAACCATCTAGGCGGCCAAATGATATAAAAGAAAACAATATACTAATGGTAAATATAGTTTATTAGGTGAATAAGTTAAACTTGATCAAGTAAACTATGGCATGCCTTAAGAACATGATACCTCCTACTTAGCTTCTCTTAACTTTTGCCAACCGTATAGTCTACTCAAGCAATAGCCATGATAAGTCATAATACTAAGTGAACAAGTGCAGCAAAACCGTGAGTAACTTAAATCTTTGAGAGATACCTTTCTACTCAAAGTAACTAACTCCTATATATACATATTTACATAACCTTCCACGGCCGAAAGTTTACCCATATACCTCCTTTTCCACTGGTTCTTAACATAGTAAGAAAGGCAAAGAGTGAGAGGTAGAGAGGGTCAGAGAGAGAGAGAGAGAGAAACAATTTCGGAGCGAGTTCCACGAGTCCGTTCGTCCCGTCGAGTAACCGAATATACCATCATACTCGTGACAACGTCTACTTCATAACCCTACCTTTCATTTCTTGATTAGGCTAAGGTAAGACTGTCCTTTTTATCCCGACATGCCGTTGGTGGCGATATTGAGGTTTTTTCATAATTCGTTTATCGGTTTCGAATTCCGTTTTCATATTAGGGTTACCCGTAACACGTGCTTCATGTATATGTGTTCGGACGAATTTTGGGAGCCCCAGAGGTAGGAGAACCATGCGGTTCAGAATCGTGTAGATACCGGGAGCATTCGTTTCGTTGCTCCAGAGCTAGCCACAAGTATCTCAGGTGGGAGAAAGAAGCCACCTATCGTCGGAAATGGCTAAGTAGTATATTTTACAATAATGGCATAGGGCGATCTAAACCCTACTAGTAGTGAGTCATCTACAATGTCAATATCACTTTGGTGACTATCCTGTGGTACCAATGATGATATAAGGATTGTAGGTTTATCGCCGTTTGGTTGATATTGTGAATGTCGAGGTTGTGTGATTTTACTCGTTGAACTGCTTGCTATGTGCTGTTTGTGTGAACATCTTTAATAAACACTATTTGTTTAATTGTGACTACATGAATATTTTTATATTACTTTATTATTGATAACATGCTTTATGATGAGATGCGATATTTTGCCATTAGGTTCTTAGTTGAGCTTCTAGGTATTGATATATGATATTTGGGAGAGATGCATGTTGGGGAATGTATTACATGAGACTTAGTTGTGCCTAACCTAATTAAATAATATTTTATTCATGATGAGTTTATGTGGCGTGACTTGAGACATGATATGAGATGAGGATGGAAGGTTGAGGCACTAGATTATTACCCGATACGAGACGGTGAGACTCATGTAGATGCATGGTGTTGTTCACAGCAGTGTGATTGGAACACACGAGGTCATAGTATCTGACTACAGATACCGGATGTCACGGGTGAGTGCCCTCACGTTGAGGTTTTGAGGAATACTACCGTGATACTCTTGTAGTCCTTGTCGAGTCGTTCCATATCCTAACGGGAATGGGGGATTAGTGTCATTCTTTGAATGAGCACCCTAACAGGAATGGGGGTGTGCACCGGTGTTTAGGGATGAGCCACTCAGACGACCGACTAATATCCCTAATCAGACGAGGGATTTGCGACAGGATTTTGTGGTGGTCACGTCAGCATACAGAATCAGTTGTATGAGCACGAAGGGTAGAGGATGATAACATGTCTCAAGGATGATTGTTATTTATATGTTCTTATTATGTGATGCATGTCTTTCTGCTATTATTGTAGATATGTTATGTACCATTTTCCGTCTATAATGATATATTAGTTTCTTATATCCTATTCTTCTATATTGTATATGTTTTGTTATGTGATCGTCATGAGAAGATCCTGCGAAGGAGCCAGCTATTGAGGAGCTTGATGGGACCCCTTATGAGCCAGATGTCGGAGGACGAGTAGTGGATCCTCATAGTTGAGTGTAGAGTCTTTGGCCAGTGCGTCTTTTTGGATTTTGTATTTTCAGTTCTTATGTCAGTTGTACGTATGGGGCCCTACTCTGATGTGGTACCCTAGACAGCTATGTTGTACCTTTGTGTTTATATTTGTATATATAGTGTGATGGTTTACATTCATATCTTTTATTTTAAAAGTTTAAATATATCCTGTTTTTGTGTTATGTATGTTTAACATTATATCACGATTTAGGTTTAGTTAATTATATTTTTCTTTAATGGGACACTGGGGTGTCTCAACATCCCAATTATGATGTGTTCAAAGAGACACTTCAAAATATGAAAATTAGACCTCTTCCTAAATCTCATATTGATCTTTGTGCAGCTTGCTGCATGGGCAAGGCACATCGCCTTCATGCCCTCTCTTCCACTACTGTATATCACACACCATTTGAACTTGTTGTATGTAACCTATGGGGCCCTGCTCCCATTCAATCATCGGGTGGATATAAGAATTTTCTAACCGGTGTGAATGCATATACATGCTTTACTTGGGTTTTCCCCCTTAAACTCAAGTCAGACACCATTACTCAATTTACTCAGTTCAAGTCTATGGTTGAATTGTAGTTTTCTACCAAGATTAAGTCTGCCCAAAGTGATTGGGGTGGTTATTTCCACCCCTTCACTAAGAATCTAATTGATTTGGGCATCACTCATCGCCGAATTTGCCCTCATACTCATCACTAAAATGGCTTAGTTGAGCACAGAGATAACACATAGTAGAAACATGGTTTGCTCTTCTAGCTCATGCTAGCATTCCCCTTAAATTTTGGGACCATGCCTTTATTACAGCTGACTATCTCATCAATAGGTTGCCATCATCCGCACTTTGCAATCAATCACCTTATTCCATTCTTCTTCATAAAACTCCTGACTATAAATTCCTCAAAACCTTTGGTTGTGCATGCTTTCCCTTTCTCAAGCCATATCAATCCAACAAGTTGTCCTATAGGTCTCAAGAGTGTGTATTTCTTGGTTACTCTTTGGCTCATAAGGGCTACAAATATTTAAGTCCAGATGGACGCATCTTTATTTCTAAAGATATTCTCTTTAATGAGGCTAGATTTCTTTATGTTGAACTATTCTCCTCATCCCCATCTCCTACTTCACAATCAAATCCTTCTTCATCTACACCTATTTCCTCTTTTCCACCTATCATTCCTTCTTCTGACTCTCTACCTTCACCTATTTCTTCTTACTCACCATCACATTCAGCATCTATTCCATCTCCTATCCAACACTCTTTGCCTCCAATCCGCTCCTCAAATCCTATCTCTACTTCACCTTCCCCACTTGAAAATTCCTCTCCACTACCAACATCATCTTCTAGCTTTTCTTCACATTCCCCACCTGTGCATTCCTCTCTTCAATCAAAATCATCTTCTGGCTATTCTTCTGCCCCTGCACAACCTTCCTTAGTTAATCCTCTCAACTGCCACTCCATGCAAACTCGTGCAAAGTCAGGCATTGTCCTACCCCGTCTTCATCCTACACCCATACTCACTCATATGGAACCAACCACAGTTAAACAAGCCTTGGCAGCCCCTCATTGGCTTGCTGCCATGAAGGATGAGTACAATGCCCTGTTGAAAAATAACACATGGACCTTGGTTTCACCACCCCCTAACCGGAACCCAATTGGGTACAAATGGGTGCTCCAAATAAAGGAAAACCCAGATGGTAGTATAAACAAATATAAAGCCCTCCTTGTGGCTAAGGGCTTCCATCAACAAGCAGGGTGTGACTTTAATGAAACCTTTTCTTTGGTAGTGAAACCTACTACTATTAGAACTGTTCTTACACTTGATGTTTCAAATAAATGGCTTATCCGTCAGTTGGATGTTACGAACGCATTTCTGAACGGGTTTCTAAATGAGGAAGTTTACATGGTACAACCTCCGGGATTTGAAGCAAACAATAAATCATTGGTATGCAGGTTAAATAAGGCACTTTATTGGCTCAAACAAGCTCCACGTGCTTGGTTTGATTGTCTTAAGCAAGCACTTCTCAAGCGTGGTTTTTTGTCCAGCAAATGCGATCCGTCCTTTTTTCTATTTCAGTAGCACAACATTCATATTATGTTGCTAGTTTATGTAGACGACATAATTGTAACAGGAAATTCTCTCACCCACATTCAAACTCTCATTGAGCAACTAAATTCAGAGTTTGCCTTCAAGCAATTGGGCTCCCTAGACTACTTCCTTGGCATTGAAGTCTCTCATCTTCCAAATGGCTTCCTACTTCTATCTCATTCCAAGTATATATGAGATCTTTTAGCCAAAGTACATATGGAGTCTGCTAAGCCCATTGCTACACCCATGTTAACTAATGCTAAACTGTTCAAAGAAGGGCCAAACTATGTTGAGGACCCATCTTTATATCGTTCTATTGTTGGAGCATTGTTGTATGCTACCTTAACAAGGCCTGAGATATCATACTCTGTCAACAAAGTTTGTCAATTCCTCTCCTAATCTTTCTCGGAACATTGGAAAGCTGTCAAACGAATTCTCTGGTATCTTAAGGGAACTATCAGCCATGGTCTGCTCATTCAACCAGTACTTTTGCATCAGCCTTTGTCTCTCACAGGCTTCTATGATGCAGACCGGGCATCAGATCCAAATGATCGTCGTTCAACTTCTGGTGCCTGTGTTTATCTCGGGCCAAATCTGATCTCGTGGTGGTCGAAGAAGCAAACATTAGTTGCTCGATCAAGTGCGGAAGCTGAATATTGAAGTCTGGCCAACTTAACAGCAGAGATTCTGTGGGTTCACTCTCTGCTCACTGAACTGAAAACTCAGTTTCAAACACCAAAAATTCTATGTGATAATCTCAATGTTGTAGCCCTCACTCACAACCCAGTGTTACACTCGCGATCTAAGAACATGGAGCTGGACATCTTGTTAGATAAAAAGTGTTAAACAAGAGCCTCGTTGTTTCTCATGTTCCAGCTCATGACCAATGGGCAGATGCACTCACAAAGCCACTTTCTGTCACTCGGTTCAACCTGCTGCGAGACAAACTTAGGGTGTTTGATAAGTTAGCACTTAGTCACCCACCCTAAGTTTGAAGGGGTACTATTAGAGATAGTTTAGCTTATGCACTTAAGTGTAATTGTAAATGACAGTACAACTGTCAAGTTAGTTAGTAGACTGAGTTAGTTAGGATTCGGTTAAACTCCCAGCACATTATGAATATAGTTGCTCTATTGTGATCATTTCAAGATTGAATTCAATAATATTTAGTTTTCCTTCTCTATTATTTTCTCTCTACTTTCTTAGTTTCTGTGAGCGAGGGATGATGAAGCTAAGATGCAATACTTTGAAAGGATTCAAGTAATAGAGCGATACGATTCAAGGGAAAAATATATACCACCACTTAATTCTTTCCTTTGTTGCATAACTGAAGCTGCTATGGTCGATCCTGTCAGCCTGTGCATTGGTGCTACATGTGAGAGATTTGCCAATGAAGCTTGGTTTAGTGTGTCAACAGGACTGACCCAGAAACAAAAGAGGTTCTTAAAGATACTACCTTGAAGTAAAAGATTCCATTAAGACAATCTATAGAACAATGGAGAGAGCTTAACTATTGCTTTATAATAAGGTCTATCTGGGAAAAACTATTATCCAACTCTGCCTTATATTCCCAAGAATCCCTGGGCCAATTTCAAGCTCTCATGAAAGAGAATTGTATTGACAAGGATTTGATTTATGTAGGAGAGATTATGCTATTATTATCTCTACCCTTGGGAGCTCTAATTCTATAGAAGTGAAGATGAAGATCTTGATTACTCTGAAGGATGCCGATGAGGGGCAATTGAGAAACAAGGTAAGCAAGATTCATTTTCCTTTGAACTGAGGACAATGATTTTACAAGATTCATTTACCTCTAGAAGCTTTAGTTGGTTTTCTTGACTATATTGACAATAATAATATCCAATTGGCTGCTTCTGGTTACTAGCTAACCTGCCAAAATCATAAAGAAAACTCACTTTTGAGTTGATTGACTTGGGAGGCCTAAATGGAATCATAAGCATTTTGAAAAATGGCATAACAGAAGTAAAAGAAAATGCTCCTAGTGTACTCTTCAAGTTCACAGATCCCACAAATATTGAGTCACAATGTGATTTGGTTAAACGAGGAATATATCTTTTGCTTGTAGATTTTCTCAATATTGATTCAATAACAGCAAAGGCAAGAGCATCATCATTCATAGGCAGGGTTTTAAGTTGTGGTCCACAAACAAAGCTGACAGTCGTTTCCAAATCAACTGGTTGCTGGTATTTTAGATCATCACGAGTTCCTTTATTGAACACATGGAAGTCTTTGCAATGTGACTTCCACATCATTTTGTTTGTTGGACATGGAAGCAAATGCTTTGCTTGGTTTGATAAAGCTGTTACAAGACACTTTCCACATTGGTTTTGGAGGACTTTCCTCAGAGGGGAGCTTGTGTCTTGCATGAGCCAAATGCAATGAGACCCTTGTTGGAAATTTTAAGCTTTGGAACCGATTCTCTCCGGGCAGAAGCTCTTGGAGAAGGTGTTTGTCTCAAAGGAATGGTTGAATACTATGGAACAAAATTAGTCTGGCGGGTCTAACTGGCATCAGTGACATGAATATATATATATATATATATATATATATATATATATGGGGGTGACCACCTAAGGAGACAGGCTGCCAGGGTACTATCATTGATGTGTAAAATGGCAATCCGTATGTATTTAGAATTACCGATTTTTAATTTTTGGACGTGTAAAATTTTACGTATCCAGAATTTAGTTTCTGGACGTGTAAAATTTTACACATTCGAATGTAGGTGAAGGACTTTTTTTGAAAAGAAAAGTAAAAAAAACACACAAGATGTGTAATGCAAAAAAATCAGGTGTCAAAAATAGGTCCCTTTAATTTAAGGAGAATGCTAAGTTGTCTCCTTAGGAATTGGTTGCAAAATCAAGAAAAACAAATTTTATGAGTAAGGAATGTATTTATCATTTCCATAAAAACATACTTTTTATTGGATTCCCAAACACTGGTTACAATAAAATAGCCTTGTGATCTACATATCACTCAATTTCTATATCTTGGATGTTGGCTAAATGGCTAATTCTTCAATATCAAGTTGGTTTGATGTATTATGCTTACTTTAAAATCCAATCCAAGTTCAAACCAATTCTCTGACTCTTGATTTGCTTCTCTTTGTTTACTTACTTTATTAGATTCTGGGCCTAACTCAATCTCAAAAGCTAGCTCATAAGATGAAAATTGTCCACTATTTATAAGCTCTTATTAGATACTATATCTAGTCAATGTGGGACTTGGGTTTTTCCCAATACACCCCCTCACACCCAGCATTATTGGGCTTGGTGCGTGGATAACATGGTGGGTGGGTCAACAATGGATCTAGGATAGCTCTGATACCATATTAGATTTTGGGCCTAACTCAATTTCAAAAGCTAGCTCATAGGATGAGATTGTCCACTACTTATACTCTCTGATTAGATATTATCTCTTCTTCTTTTTTTATATATAGTAAAAGAGGATAATTCATTAACTGGAATTAGAATCATTATAGACAATAAGCATAATCAAGTCTGGGACATTTCCCACCCAAGTTTTTGAACTACAACTCCTAGCTAAACCAACTAGAGCATGGGCAACAACATTGCTTTCCCTTCTGATACTAACAACTTGTGTATTTCTCATTTGATCTAACATCTCCCTACAATCTAACATAACAGACTCAATAAGAGCTAGTTTAATACATCCTTTGAGACTGTTGGAGTCCCACATTGGATAATGATATGGCCTGAAGAGTGCTTATAAGTAAGGGGCAACCCTCACCTTACAAGCTAGCTTTTGGGGTTGAGTTAAGTCCAAACCCAAATTCTAAGATGGTATCAGAGCTATCCTAGATCCATTGTTGGGTCACCCACCATGTTATCCATGCACCAACCCCAATATTAATGGGCGTGAGGGGGTGTATTGGAAAAAACCCAATCACAAATTCTAAGATGGTATTAGAGCCTATCCTTGATCCGTTGGGCCACCCACAGATGTTCAATCATTAATTTGGATAAATTATGATCTTTCGCCCATTAGATGCACCATCTGAGACCAAGAGCCTCTACCAATGTAGGGGAAGTCTTGATTCCTTCGAGCTTTGTTGCAGTAAAACTCACAGTACCTTCATGATTTCTGGCCAAAAAACCCCATCCAATAGTATCATCATCAAAGCATCCTACATCAATATTTATCTTTGTTGTCTCCGGTTCATGGGGCTCCCATTTGGATGTTGCTCGATTGCCTCTCCCAAAAACTCCACCCATGTTGGATTTGTTGTATTCATCTACAAAATCTGCCACAGAAGCCACAATATCAATAGGATTGAATCTACTTCTATTAAACACAATTTGGTTTCTAACTTTCCAAAATTTTCCACAAGGTGACACTGAAAATCTATTTAGCTAATGGATCCGGACAGGACAGCCACTAGGACATCCAATCTAAAAGGCACATTTGATCAGGTATATGTATACCCAGTTGGGAGGTGAACCGCAGAACTTGGACTGCTTGGCAATGCATGAACAAGTGATCTAGACTTTCTTCTTCATTGTAGCAGATAGGGCGGGTTGGTTCCAAGCTTATTCCTTTCTTTCTTAAATTTGTTCTTGTAGGGAGAATGTTCCTAGCTAACCTCCATAGGAAGTTCCATATGCGATTGGGAACATTGACTTTCCATATCTTCTTCCACACTCTTTGTCCCCTAGTATTTAAGGACTCTGCAACATTCCTATTCTTCTCTTCAAAAATCAAATGATGGCAAGATTGAACAGAGTACTCACCATCCCTTTCCCAGTGCCAGATTAGCTTGTCTTCCGGAAGTCTCAAGGTTATGGGAATATTCAAAACCTGTTGTCCATCAATTGGTTCTTTTATCTCTTCACAAGTGAATTGCTGAGCGCACCATTCTTTTTGCTCTTCATTCAATCTTCTTTGAATCACTGCACAAATTTGATCAATGCCTATTGGATTTGAGGATGAAAATAGGTCCCTGAAGTAAGATAAGAAAATTCTCTCCACATTCTCCACTCCAAACCTCCACACTCCTTCTTCATATTTCATCTTATTTATCTCATTTGTTTTCCTTCTTTGGCTAGCCTTCCCATAGAACAATTTAGTATTCTTGTCTCCATCCTTCAACCACATTACTCTACTTCTTTGCCTCCACAATGTATCCTCTGTTTGCAGCAAGCCAGCATATTTTTTCTCAAGCTCCTTATGCTTTCCTCCTCTCCGGACCATAGGCTCTCGTTCTTCAAAAGATCTTCAGTTTTAAGAATTTCCTTCTGCACTTCACTAGTTCTGTATTCTTTAAATTCACCATCCAATGAATGGAGAGCTCTTAGTTTTTCTTCACATTTGATGTTGTTATTGTTCCATACTTTTTTGATCATATCCTCACAATGATCATCTTTTGCCCAGCATTCTTCAAATCTAAAGAGGTGCACCTTCTTCCTCCTACAACAGTGGGATTGACCCTCCAAAAATATTTTAATAGGAGAGTGGTCTGATTCAAATTGAGGTAAGTGAGTTACCTATAAAGGAGAAAATTTATTAATGAACTGCTCAGTTTCCATGGCTTTGTCCAATCTGCACTAAATTTGATCCTCTCCACGCCTTCCATTGGACCAAGTAAAGGGGTAGCCCACAAAACCCAAATCAAGAAGACCACATTCCTCTACTGTGTCCCTCTCTATATTCAACTGCTCAAAGCTGCGAAGGTTGCCTCCTTTTTTCTCAATAGCATCCAAAATATCATTAAGGTCTCCAAAGCAAATCCACATCTCATTTGTTGCACCAGCAAGATTATTAATCAGCTCCCATGTTTTATTTTTATTGGTTTCTTCTGGGAAACCATACAAACCAGTGACGAATCATTGGGATCCGCCATATGCATCTTCCCCTCTGCCCAGGATGTGATTTAGGGAATATGAGCAAATGGAAATGTTCACCTGGTCATTCCAAAATAAAGCCAGCCCTCATGATCTTTCTTTTCCTTGGCCTCTACAGTCCACAGCTAAACCCGAACTGAAGCCACTCCTGATGCGAATTCTCTCCATCTCATTCTTGTCTCAACCTAGTCTCCATTAGAAAAACTAGGTGGGGATTTTCTAGTCTGATCAGCCTTAACAAGGCTTGAATTGCACAAGGGTTCCCCAACCCTCGACAATTCCAACTTATGATCTCCATTTTTGTAGGCGGTGTTGGTTCTCCAACACCACCTCTAGTAAATTGCTGTCCATCTCCATGTTACCCTCCTCCTCCTTCTTCTTCTTCTCCTCCTTCTTCTTCTCCTTCTTCTTCTTCTCCTTCTTCTTCTCCTTCTGCTCCTTCTGCTCCTCCTTCTTCTCCTCCTCCTTCTCCTGCTCCTCCTCCTGCTCCTCCTCCTGCTCCTCCTCCTCCTGCTCCTGCTCCTTCCCCTTCCCCTTCCCCTACCCCTACCCCTCCCCCTCCCCCTCCCCCTCCCCCTGCTCCTACTCCTCCTCCTCCTCCTGCTCCTTCCCCTTCCCCTTCCCCTTCCCCTACCCCTACCCCGCCCCCGCCCCCGCCCCCGCCCCCGCCCCCGCCCCCTCCCCCTCTCCCTCTCCCTCTCCCTCTCCCTCTTCCTCTTCTTCTTCTTCTTCTTCTTCTTCTTCTTCTTCTTCTTCTTCTTCTTCTTCTTATAACATCCACAAGCCCTTTCTTCCCCAGCTCAACCTTTCTTTTCTTTTGACTCTGATTGGCCTGCATACCCCTGTCATTCTTTCTAACCCATTTTTGTTTCTTGCCGCTGCTTGTCTTCTTCTTGCTACTGCTGCCAGATACCTTGGGTGTTATATCAAATGAACATAAGGATTCTGCGACCTTCTCTATTTCCTGGGCAGTTTCCTCAACTCCTTCTCCTTTTTTTCTTCATTTAGTTATTAGCCTCTGATACTCATATTCTTCCTTATTCCTTCCTTCAATCCTCTGTTCCACCTCACCATCCCCTTCTTTGTTAATTGTTGCGACTGTTACAGAGTAGAATTCATGAATAAAGGTATGGATTAGGACCCTTGTATAGTGTAGAGTTCATGTAATAAAAATGCTTATTTAAAAAGCACTTAGGAATAGTTTAGGAATTGGGCCTATTGGGCCATAGCATAAGAGTAGGAGGCATTAGGCCCAAAACAAAGCCCACACTTGAGTGGAAGAGGAAAAGGGGCACTACTTGCACCTTAAGTAAGAGTAGCTTGCACTTCAAGTTAGACTAGCTTGCACCTTAAGTAGGATGAGCCTATAAATAGGCTTCATTTAAATCATTTTACAAGTTTGAATACAATTGAGTTTTCTCACACTTGAAATTTCTAGAGAGAGTTGAGAGTTCTCCTCTTCTTGGTTCATGAGTTGAACCATTGATTCTTATCTTGAATTTCTATATTCAAGTGGTGAATCTTCCCTTGGCTTATCAAATTCAATCTTCTTCTCAAAGATGATTCAATTTGTGGCGCCTTCCCTTCATCTTCTTCCTATTCCATTTTCTATTTTTGTTCTTTAAATTCTTGCAATTTACTTCATGCAATTTATTTCCTAGTTCATATATAGATTGTTCTTCTCTTCTACTCCTTTTGGTTTCACTTGTTTCTTCACTTGAAGATCAAGTTTATTATATTGTTCTTGTTTGTGTTTGATCTTGAATTTTTAGCAATTGAAATCAAAGAAAGATCCTAAAATGTTAGTGATCTATGTATTGGTCACATCACCATCCCCATCAAAAGCTTTTAGCATAAGTTAGTTCATAGTGCAACTTAAAGAGCTGGATGCTGCCTGGCAGAGCAGTCCTCTGTGATGATATATGGTATATTAAAAACAATGCAAATCACTTCATAAGATACCTTTTCTTGTGCTTTTAAATTTAAAAATCCTAGGATGATATCCCAACAATGCATATATAGTCATAGCTGGCGCATGATCTCCTGATACAGGAACAAAAACACTATCAAGATTTTCATAAAAAGTGAAAGAAAACAAAAAAATAAATAAATAATGGAAATGTTATTTTTGGGGAATAAAGACAAACACCTGAAGTGTAATAAACCATTCTTATATAGTTTCAGCAAAGATAGCAACATGTTCTTCCTTGAGATGACCAAGCTTTGCCAAACCCGAAGCAAAAGCAGAAATAGCTTCGAACACTTGGCGATAGGTGTGCCACTCTCTCCATTTTTCACTAAATCGCCGCCGCTCATCTCTCCAAACTCCTTTATCTTCTTCTTCTTTCCTTTCCTTTCGTTTAGGTGTCATCCATCAGAGCCTCAACAAACAACCCTGTGTTTCAAAACCCACTAGAGACATCTTTTCCCAATTCCTCGATTCAAAATAACGACAATAACTCAATAAACATCCCGTTCAAAATCACTACCATGCCCATTTAAGTAACCATAACAACCCTTTATAAGACTGAAAACTCTCACCAATCCTAGTGACTAATAAAAATTGAATTGAATCAAATCAAATTAAAAATACAAACTTGTAGAAAACGCCCCCTTCATCACCCATAAAGTGGACAGACATATACCTCAGTAAACCTAACGATAGCTCAAGCTGTCACAAAGCAAATTTGTTTCCGTAAAAACTGGATCCCGATCCCTTGACTTTTTGGTGCTAAAAGTCACCTGACTTTAGTGTATTTTGAGATAGAAAAAGGAGAGCGAAAAATGAAAGATAAGATGAGAGAAAATAATATAGGAGAGAGACAGAGAGAAAGTCAGGTGACTTTTGGCACCACAAAGTTAGAGGATCTGGATCGAGAAAAACACCCCACTGATTAAAATAGATCCCTAAGGTTCATCTATGCTAAGATACCATGGCTCTCTAATTTGATATGATGCACAAACAAACCGCTAATGTCAGCATTCACCAAAAGACCTTCACACCACCAACTCCACTGTGGAGTCGATACCGACCTACACCAAAAAGTAGAAGTGACATAACGAAAATTGCAGAGAAAGGCGAGAGCAGAGAAGAAACTTTTTCAAAGAAACAGAAAATGTTAGAGTAATGGCAGAATGAAAACCAAAAACGTAAATAGGAAAAAAGATTATCATCGAAGGAATTGAAGGAATAGTATAAAATATAGAAAAGTAATCATAGTTAACCACCAACCACTTTGCAATGTCTTATTTCATCAGTCATTAATGCTTGGCTTGCTGGGTAAGGAACCAAAACATCAGAAAATTATTTAATTTAATAGCTAAAATAACAGAATCAAATAAGTAACTAAAAATGATTTTCTCTCCTTAATTCGCGGTTAGCCTACCAAATCAGCCAAACAGTAATTCACAACATTGAGGCTTATTAAAGTTATGATAAGTAGTTTGTGGCTAGGACCAAGCCTCAACTTACAATGGATCCCATAGCAAAAGGGAGAATGCTATTATTACTAGAAAAAACAAAAGATCCGTACAATATACGAGGGATAGTGACTGAAGTTGACACAGGCAAATACAAGAAGGAGGGGGATGGAATTGTGTTTGTTAATAATTTTTAAAAAACAACCTTTTTCAAAACTTATTTTCTCACACAAAGAATAAAAGATGGAAGCACACACAAAAAATGATCTTTTAAAAGATTAACAAAATCAAGTTCAAATCCCCACAGTTAATAAAACAAATAAAACTTTAAGAGTTAAGGGATTAGAAGATTCACACAATTGTTTTATCCTGGTTCACTCTCTTCCAACCAACAGCTACATCCAGTCCCTTCGACTTGAAGGATTTACTCCACTATTTATCCAAATAGATTACAAAAAGTATTCAACACCTCTTCAAGCTATAAGTATTTCTTTCTTACCAAGCCTCTTCAGGCTCTAACTCTAACAAAAAGATTGATTGCTTTTGATCTTCTAACTCACTAAGTGTGAGGATGTGAATGTTTAAGATCGGGTGAATATTACAACAATATTCAAGCTAAAGAATACAGACTTTTACCCTTGAAAGAATTAAGGAATGAGAGATTATAGATTGGCAAAAATTCAGCTTGCAAAACTATGGCTATCTAAAAGTGTTTCTTCAGTGATGGAGGTCTTCTATTTATAGTGACCTTCTTCTTCACTTGAAAATCTTCAACGATTGTTTTGAATATACACGTTTAGAGATAGCATTAAATGCATAATATCCGTTGTGACTTATAGCTTGATCAAGGCCATTGTGAAATGTACTCTTGGTTATCTCTTTTGCACAAAATGGAGTGTCACAGCTCTGAGCAATGGCAACTTGAAAACTGTCTTTCCTCCTTTATGAAAGTTCTAGCTATTCTAGCAGAAAAAGGTGATAGGGTACAAGTCTTTTTGCATTTCCCATTGTACTATATTAATTTTTGCATTTCCTTGATGGTATTATGTTTCTTTCACAAACAAAGCATTAAAACAGATAAAACAAATAGCAAGGACCAACATTCGTTTGAAATAAATATCAATCATTGGAAATAAATATTTCTTTGTGATCGAGGTAGCATTTAGAGAGCATATAAGAACGTATAAGAAAAAGAAGCTCGTCTACTTAAAAATTGCGTCTACACGCTCATGGGTAAAACCAAGTCTATGAACTTGTAATTTTATTTTCGCTCGTCTGCTGTCGTGGCATATCCTCTCGTCTATCGTTAAGTCTTTGGACTTGCTCTATTTCAGTGAGTTACTTTGATCTCCGTCTACTGACGTGGCATTTAAGCTCATCTATTCATTGAAACTGCCATTCCCGTCTACCGAGAATATTTTATTATCTCATCTACTTAAAGATATATAAAAATAAATATACCATACGTTTTGAGCAGCTCGTCTACATGAATGGACACAGATTCACAATCTAAGTCCAAGCAGATATAAGGAAACTCATTCAAGATTTCCATAACTTATATAATTTTAGCATTCCTGCAAGACTAGATAAAGCATGTTATATCTCAACTAAAACTTTGCCATGCAAATTTAATCCTTTTTGTTAACATCAAAACTCAGATTATTAATCCAAATTACTTTGGCTCCAACAGTGACTCTTATATATTTACATTCATATTCTTTTTCATTATTGGATGTTATTGCCTATCAAAAAAAAATTGATGATGTTTTTAAAGTGAGAAGTAAGAGTGTATCCATTTATAATATAATAAGATTTATAGAAATCTCAAGTCACTAAATAATCTTTTTTTGTTATTGTGTTATAGGTGTGAAGTATTCACCATCTTCATCACTGACTAATCTCCGTCGGGGAACCTGGTTGGCCACTTTTAGTGGGGTCTTGCTTCCCATCCATGTTTTTTTCCATCCAGAAGACTCGAACCTGTGACCTTGCTTATGGGATTTGAGCCCAGTTTCACTTTCTCACTTTCGAAACAAGCTCACTTTAATGCTTTGTTTGGTTGCGCCGAAGAGAATGGTACGAAAGAAATAGGGGAGAAAGAAAGAAGTGAGAAAGAGAGTAGATTATTATATTATTTGGTATGAGAGAAATAGGAAATAAGTAAAAAAGAAAGGGATGTTTTATTCTCTCTCCCTTTTGTTTGGTTAAGTAGTAAGGAAGAAGAGATAAATTATATTATTTTCAAAAAGACAAAAATGTCCCTAAAAAGAGAAAATATAGAAGTGCTATTGTTTTAGGGGTACGTATTGATTGAAATATACAACCGCTCTTCCCTTTTTCTCTCTCATTTCTTCTCATATTTGGAGAGAAATAAAAAGTGATGAGACCCACTGTGAACACCCATTTTTGTCCGTCTTCATTTTATTTTATTCTAATTTTATTATTATGTTATTATATTTTAGGGAGACTAAAAAAGAATAGTGAAGAAAGAAAGAAGAAAAAGAAAATAATGAAGAAAGGAGGAGGTTCCGTCCGTTGCATATCTAATTTTCTATTGGACGAGGAGGTTCCGTCCATTGCGTATGATGAATGTGAAATTTATGTTAGTTTGGAGGTGTAAATAGGAATAAGTTTGTAAATAATCTTAGGATTTGTGAATGAAAAGGATTAGAAAATGTGCACATTCATTTGATTAGAGTTTGGATCTTTTATATGAAAAATATACTTAAAAATATGTTGAAAATATGTAGGATTGAAGTCCTAGCGCTCAGCTCAAGAACCTGGCGCTCAGCCTGGACAGAAAGAGAAGCTGCAGCAGTACAGTGAGCGCCTAGTGTGGACAGAAAGGCAAGAGCCCTAATGCCCAGCTCTAGCGCCCATGAAGACAGCAAGCACCGTTTTGGTGCAGAGGCCAACGCCCAGCGCTGAGATCAGGAAGCTCAGCGCTGGGTTATGAGCAGAGAACCTATAAATACGTGTTTCAACTGTTGGAAAAGGATCGTTGGCTCATTTTTCACATTCTTTCACCCTGGTTCACCTCATTCTCTCTCCACTTCCTTGAGGATTCAAGCTTGGGAACAAGAAATGGAGCTTCCATGGAGTCTTCCACACTCTTCCACTCATGTTCTTCTCTCTTTTCCCTTTCTAATACAAGTAGCTAGATCATTTAGGTTAGGTTTAGGATGATTTCAATTTGAATCTTGATGTAATTGACTTCTATCTCTGATTTCAATTCAATTTCATTCAGTTTGGTTAATCTCTTCTATGCTTAATGCTTTTCTTGGATTGATGAACCTAGAATTGATTTTGGATTCAATTTCATAATTGGAAATTTAGTGATTGAGTTGGAAATGAAGTTGATTAATATTGTGATGTTGATTCTAGGAATAGAACTATATTGCAATACATTGTTTTGAATCCAATGCTTAATGTTTGTTCTAATCTTGCATCACCTAAGGAATTAGGCTTCTTGATTAGTACAAAAGGATTATCACCTAAGGAATTAGGGATAAATCTATGTTAGTAATTTGAATGTTAATTGAGTGGAATGAATTGGAATTCGAATTGAATAAAGTTACGTTAAGTGAGAATTGGAGGATTCTGACACCTAACCGCTTTTGCCTATATTGAATTCATTCCTTAATTGCTATTATTTAATTCATTGTTGTGACAACTCTAAATACAAAAACTCATAAACACTTTTGTAAAAATGAAACTCATTGGTTCAAATAGTTATTGCTTAAGCTACGTTGATACTTGACAACAATCCTCGTTGGGAACGATACTTTACTTTCACTATTATTACTTGTCGCGATTTGGTACACTTGCCAAATAATCAACAGCGTATCTAATTTTCTGTTGGACGAGGAGGTTCCGTCCATTGCATATTTAATTTTTTGTTGGTCGAGGAGGTTCCGTCTGTTGCGTATCTAATTTTCTGTTGGACGAGGAGGTTCCGTCCGTTGCATATTGGACGAGGAGGTTCCGTCCATCGCATATTTAATTTTCTGTTGGACTAGAAGGTTCCGTCCGTTGTGTATTTAATTTTCTGTTGGAGGAGGAGGGGTTCTGATGAGTCACCGACAAGTGTCCCGGGTCGTCGCAAGTAATAAAATAAACACGGTAAGTAATTACCGAGGTCGAACTCAGGGATTGGGCTACCAATTCGACTAATCCGCAGGAAATCCGATACGTTTGGTCAAGTTACAGAAGGTGGTTGAGATTGAAGAGAAAATAGGATTGAAATCTAAATTAACAAATCTAATAAAATAATTAACTAAAAATCTGAAATTAAAATGTCCAAGGTCACAAATCCACCTACCCAACATGCATACCCAAGTGATGATGAATTCCTCCCTAAGTTCAATTACAATGTCAACCGGGACCCCCAAATTCTCCTATATCCACTTTCGTGCTCAATAGGACGTATTCGATGATTGGATTAATTACTTACTAGGTCTCATAATCCTAATCTCGAATTCTATTAATTCTTGTTCCCTCTAAGGTTGCACTAATCTCCTACTCACTCTTGTGTAATATTCGATTAGTGATCCCAATTCAAGTTCTAAAACGCGAATCGCCTCTCAGCCTCAACACGTTTAACTAGTCAATCACGCAACACATATGATCAACGCAATCAAATCAGAATTGGAAAACATAAATTGAGACAAGGGAGAAAGACATACATCACATCGAATCTACACCGCCATGGGTGGCTTCATTGCTCCCTCAGACGAGGGGATTAGTTCCTCATGCTCATAGACAAACAATCGGACATAATCACCATCGTAAAAAAAAAAAAAAAAGAGGAGACGCAGCTCCAAAGAGAAAAGAAATCTGGCCTAAACGCTACTCTACAGTGGAAAAAACTAGGATTCGGATCTGGATCCAAGGCTCTCCAAAACTCCTTTTCAAAACTGATCTGAAACATCCTATAAATAGTGACTCTGGTTCTCGGCCGCTCGCGGGGCGAACAACCTTTCGCGAGGCGAATCATTAGTTTTGGCGCGCTTTCAATTTGGATTCTCGCGAGGCGAGAGTGTGTTCGCGGGGCGAGTCTTCCAACTTCAATCTGTCACAGCCGTGACCTTAATCACGGCTAGGCCGTGATGGTCTCTGTCTTCCAGGGTCTTTAGGCTATCGCGGGGCGAGATTCCTCTCGCGAGGCGAATTTCAGTTTTGGCTCCATCCTGAGTTTGAATGATCGCGAGGCGAGAATATTCTCGCGGGGCGAGACAGAATTGATGACGTTGCTGCTTAGCTGATCTTCAGACTCGCGAGGCAAGCATCCACTCGCGGGGCGAGCATCTCCAGAATGGCAATTTCCACTATTTCTTGACTTTCCTTGACTCCCGGAGCTTCACTTCTAACCTGAAACAATAAAAAGACACAAAAAGCGTAATTCTATTCAAAATAGACTAAAAACTACTAAAAATACCTAGAACGAGTAAAAGTCTACTTAGGAACAAAACAAGGTCAAATTTGGGCGAAAACGAGATTGAACTCGAATAATTTGCACAAAAACCACAGTCCATCTAGTTATAAAACTAGATAAGCCAAAGGCTTATCAGGTTCCATCTGTTGCGTATCTAATTTTCTGTTGGACGAGGAGGTTCCGTTCACTACAATTTTATTTTCAAACTGGAGACTAAAAAATAATAGTGAAGAAAGGAGGAAGAAAAGAAGGAGAAAAGGACAATCAGCAAAAAGAGAAGAAAGGAGATTGAGTTACTTCTCCTAACCCTAAAAAAACCCATTTTACATATCAGACAAACCCTCTCATATCCTCCCACTCTCCGACCGCCCCTACACCTCCTCTATCCATTGGTCCTTCTTCTCCCTCATCTCCTCCACTCTCTTAACCGCACCACACTTCCTTCTCTCTTCAAACACGCAACCTTCATATCAAATCACCTCCTTTCCTCTGATCGCGCCACCTCCATCTGGACACACGCGATCTCTGCTCAGAACCGCCCAAGCTCCGTATTTCGTGGGACCAACCTTGAAGCCGCTGGGTAAGGAGAAACATGAAGCCCTTTCCTCCATCTATAAATTGAGACGTGAAGATAGAAAAAGGGGAAGAAGGGGATAGGAACGAAAAATCATAGGAGATACAGAGGAAGGATACGAAGACAGAGAGAGAGAGATTTTTATCTGATGTTTTCTTTGTGAAGAAAAAGAGATTGGGTTTGAGGTAGAAATGGAGGGGATCTTAGTTGTTTAAACAAAAGAGGGGATTTTTGGGTTAGGGATTTGAGCTTTTTTTTCTTCTCTTCTCTATCATTAGAGTGGTTCCAAATTTTCAGAAGAAGAGAGAGTTAAAAGAGTCAGGGAAACTGAAATCTGAGGGTTTTGATCTTAAAATTTTACTACTGGGAGAAAGCAAAATCATTGTTATTCTGCTCTCATTTGGTAATCCTTGTTCTCTTTGTTGATATTATTCATGAGTTTCTCTTGATATTCTTATTTTTGTGTCTCTGTTTATGACGAAAAGAAAATTCATGGATATTGAAACTGAATGAGTTAGTATGATGTTTGCTATATGAGTTCTTATGTCTGTCTCAGAAATGGTGTATCGTAGGGTTCCTATTTCATTGTTTGTCGTCACATGCTAAAATGCATGATACACTAGTAATCTTCATATGGCTATACTGTTACTAAACATTTAAAATGTTTCATTTTTGTTCTATTTTCATAAGGTAAAACTATTTTTTACATAAAAATAAAAAATGATCACTTAAATCCCCTTCAACCGGTTTGTTCCCTTTTTACAAAACAAAGAAAATTGCCTTTTGATCAATAAATAATTGAACTTGTTTTATTTAGGGATGGCCTATGGACTTGGTTGCCATATTCAATCCCTTAGAATAAAAGTTACCCTATGGACTTATGTGTCATGTTCAACCTATTTAGGACTTTTCAACATTTAATCAAAAAGGTAGAATAAAATAAAAAATGAGATCATGAAATAACATTTCTCTTCCTAATTTCTATGTGGCATTTTTCTAAATACTTAATTAAATCAATGTTATTTTTGGGTTACTCTATGACAAGTGTCATGCTCAACCCTTTAGATTTTGAGGTTGCCCTGTGGACTTACGTGCTATGTTCACCCTCATTTGGGTTTAATAAAAAAAATTCACAAATATAAAATCGATAAAAAATACAAAATATCTTAAATTAAAAATGATTTTTCCTTTAAATGATTTTAGGGGTAAAATAAATATTTTCAACGTTACTAATAATTTACACAACTAATTTTGGGTAACCATTTTTATGGATGTTCTAGGGTGCGCGCCGTAGGGTTAAGTCTCCATGCCTTCCCAAGACGTAATCGACTCCCGAACCCAAAGTTTTTTTAAAGGGTTTTACATCTTTACCGAAATTAAATAAAGTTGGTGGCGACTCCATGTTTATTTTCTAAAAGAAAAACAAATTTTTTTTTTGTTCGTCATTGTGCCGCACGATCGCGACACCCACCACTTGAGACCCACCACTTTTTGTTTCTCTCTTCTCCTTTTCTCCTCTCTATCAAACAAGAAAAGTCTCTAATTCTCTTCTCTTTCTCTCTTCCTTATTTCTCTCTCTTCTCTTATTCTTCTATACCAAACACAATGTAAGAGGAATTAAATACATGTTACTCATTCATTAAGGCACCCTATTGACTTGTTAATTGTTATTTCAGGACTTGTCTACCATGTTGTCTTACCTTACCATGTTGAGGTGAGTTATTAGATAAGTGCGGAAGAAGAGGTAACTATTAATATATGATTTTGGTAAGGAGTGTGTTGTAAAAAGTACTGATGTTTAGTATGAATTACTCAAAAGCTAAATGTTATAAATATTTAGATTAGTAAACTTCTTGTTTACAATAATATAATTAACTTTGATTTTCAGGGGCATAACAAACTTCTGGTTTACATTAGCACGTGTTTCAATCGCGTAATTGACCATATGACAAATAATGAAATTATTTAAACTAGTAAACTTTTGGTTTACAACAATATTATTAACTTTGATTTTCAAGTGCAAAACAAACTTCTGGTTGACATTAGCACGTATTTCAATCACATAATTGTCTATATGCCAAATAATAAAATTATTTAGACTAGTAAACTTCTGGTTTGCAACAATATAATTATATTTGATTTTCAAGTGCATAGCAAACTTCTGATTGACATTAGCACGTATTTCAATCACACTCGTATATCATAATTTTTAATTGATATAATATCAATAAAAATCTAAGAAGCAAATATTTTTTTTTCAATCAATAAAACTCCAACATGTTAACAAAATTAGATATATCCAAATGCACATTATTTATAAGATCATGATAAAAAGAATAATTTTCATAAGAACAATTTTGGACATTAATCATATTCATAAAAGAAAATATGACAACTCATAATAATTATATTATTTTATCTTTTTTAAATAATAAACCATTTTTTATCAATAACTACTGCATTTGTCAAAACAAACATTCATACTTTATAAATATTATCAATCAAAATCATCATGAGAAATAATTAATATATCACTGGAGCATAACTCACCATTAGGATTTGATAGACAAAAATCAATCTTTACCTTGATTGAAAAAACCGTCCAACAAAATGTCGACATACGACAACTATGATCGAGGTCTTTCCAGACATGCTAAAAACATTAAGATAATTTTACTATTTTCATTATTTTCTCATATCTCACTCATAATCTCATACGAAGATTTTAAACAATCACGGTATTGGCAATATCTACCACAAAATGATTATAATCATGACCCTTGTCGTACCTAAAATTATAATACACCGCATTTACTTCCGGGAATGATGTTCAATCCATTTGCTTTTCTTTCTCATTTTTGCTACTCCATAGGGGCATTCTCAAGAGACATATATGATTTTTTTTCATCACTTTCTTTTGTTTCAATTTATACTAAGATCAAATGATATTTTAAATTTAGGTCTAGTTCTTCAGAAACTATACCACAAATCTTCATATAATCATTATCAAGAAAAATTATTGACTTTGTATAATCCTTCATGGAAGGGATGCTTTAATCATAGATTCTTTCCTAATTTATCAAAAACGATAAATTCAATCATAGCTAAAAAATGAAGAATCACGAAATATGGCCAATAATAAAAAAAAAGGAAACCGAATGTAGTACGTGAACAGTATGTTCCCTTTTTTTTTTTATTTAAAAAAAACTTTTTGTTAACAAATGTGGACAACCGCGTAAAGCTGGTTTGTGTTGAGAAAGAGTTAAAACAAGATCACAGCTTCACAGGGACTTAGATAGACGTACAGGTTTCCTTTTGTTTTTTTTTCTAAATTTTTTTCTCAGAAAAATTATCGACGTAACTATACACTATACAGGGACATATATCAAATGTACAGGGATTTCTGTTTATCTAAAAATTTCAACAAAAAAAAAAATACATACCGTTAAAGACTTGATCGTGTTGATAACGTATTATAAATTGAAAAGAAATTAGAGAGATGAAGACAATAGCAATATAGACTCAAAGGCTAGTTCTTTATGAACTAGAATTCAGAGGCTAGTTCTTAATGAACTAGCTATAATCTTTGTATTGATATAGTTTTTGCAGTGAACTTATTAGCAAGATTTAGTTCATCACCAACCCGAAGACATTAGGCAGGAGTCAAACATGTGCTCCGTTCTCTCTGTGAGAAACTACTATCTCATGACGATAATCACCATTAGCTCATCAAATCATTCAGAGATATTTTCTATTCATAAAGCAAGTCGTGAGTGCATATGGCTAAGAACTATGATCAAGTACATTAGAGGAGCATGTGTATAAATGAAAGAAGAGGTCAATCCAACAACATTGTATGAAGAAATGTGAAATTGATGTTTGCAAAATTCGTTGAAGTGGCAACCCAACAAATCAATTCACTAAGGCAATGTCAATTTCAGTTTTCAAGAAATGCATAACATTGTGATGCGTCAACTAAAGGATTTTCATAATTAATGTAGTCTTGAGGGGAAATAAAATATTTTGAACATTGTACTCTTTTTCCTTCGCTAAGTTTTTATCCCATTGGGTTTTTCTTAGCAATGTTTTAACGAGGCAATATTCATTATGTATAGTCATACAAGAGGAAGTGTTATAAATATTTAGATATTATGGATGACTATATCAATTTGTTATCTTACAATATCTTTACTATTACTATGTATTTACTTCTTATTTATGGCTATTGATTTGGTCCAGTGATCAATTTACCTCTATAAATAGGACCTTATGTTTTACTCTTGTATACACTCAATCAAATTATCAATACAAAGATTATAGTTAGTTCCTGAATAACTAGCATCTTAATCCTAGTTCCTAAAGAACTAACCTTTGAGTCTATATTGCTATTGTCTTCATCTCTCTATTTTCTTTTCTATTTATAACAAATGTTAAATATTTTTCTAAGAAACAAATGTTTTATTTATTTTTTATTCTTCTCCAAGTTTTTCTTAAACCTTCAATATATGGAAGTCATATTAGACCCTGACTAATTCGATTTGAGTTGGATGGACCCATATAAGAGGACAAAGCTCTCTTGATGCTTATTTTTTTTCATTCACAAAATTCGAACCCGAAATTTTGCGTATGAGGAACCAAGCTTCACCCGCTTGGACAAACATGCTTTGGTACTCTTCTCATATTTTGGAAAACCGGAATGTGATTCTGTTTGAGAGAAAGACACAATTTTTTTATATAAGGACCTACCAATATGTACGCTTGCAGAGTCTACTAATTATGTTTCAAAAAACAATTAGGGCTCATTTGGTGGTCAGGATAGGATAGAGGCAGATATGATAAGAGAATATGATAGGAGTATGATAGAATATGAGCAGGATAAGCTGTTATCATATCCGACGTTTGGTGTCCACCAGATAACCAACCGGACATCATTATAATTTAAGTATGAATTTTAAATTTTTTCGTTTTTATTCTAAATGTTTTCATCTTTTATTAGATTTTAGTTTTTTTTTATAATTTTCATTATTTAAAATTATACAAAAAGACAAAATTATCCTTATGATAAAATTACATATAATTTTTTAAATTTTTTAAATATTGTCTAACTAAAATTAATTTTTTATATTTTCAAATATTCATTTTTTTGTTTTTACTTTACATATAGTTAAATTATTAGAATACTTTTTTATATTTTACAGTTTTCTAAAATAATATAAAATAACAAAATTAGCATTGTTATAAAATAAAAATAAATTTTAAAATGAATTATTAATATTTTTATTATTTTAAATATTTTATATTTTATTATACCTTTTTTTGGTAACCATATTAAATTTTATTATACTTAAATTATTATTTTATTATACTTTAATTAATTTATGTATTATATATTTTTATATTTTATTATACTTTAAATCACCCTTTCCTATTTGTTACCAGAAAAAAAAATATCTTATCCTATCCTGTTCAGTGTTAGCCCTCCCTCATGATAGAATTTTAACTAGATGGACATAATAGGATAAGTGACAGGATTGCCTTATCCTATCCTGTTGGCTCACCAAACAACAGTTTCAGACAGGATATGATAGGTTATCCTATCCTATCTCTCTTATCCTGACCACCAAACGGATCCTTAAGTCTTTCTCTCTCCAATGACTGCAGCATATTCCTCTAAAAATAGGAGAGGATTCAAATTCTTTAACTAAGGCACTTTTTAATGAGTTCTATTCATAAATAGATCTTGTTAGTGTATTCTTTAAGGAATTAAAAGGAATAAGTATATATTGAAAAACTAAAAACAACATTTTTCAATATATTAACTATATCATTTCCAATATAAATCTAGTTATCTTTATTGATTTTTTAAGAACACGGATGAATATTTATCATATAAAAAAAATTACAAGCTAATAATAAGCCAAAAGTTACTCCATATGATCCTTTAGGGTCATATTATTTTTTCGAATCTTCCTTGAGTTGGTTATCTTGGTTTTAAGAGATGATTAACGATGAACACAAGTGCATAAATAATAAAAGTGAACGAAGAAAGAACAATAAAAAGTGTAAAGGCGAAAAAATAGATTAGAAGATGAACGAGAAAGCACAAGCATATAATTAAAATAAAAAAAAATAAAAACATGGAAAAGACGAAGAGGTGACAATGGCGCCACACTCAAAGAGAGTGATAAGCCAAGTGAAGAATCACTACAAAGATATGAGGAGCCTTTGATAAAATTCAGATTAGGTTCTAATCCAAGAACCAAAAAGAGGCACAATGCTCTCTCACTAATGCAAAAAAGAGATTCTACATCGGAGTTTACACATCGGTTTAGTATAAACCGATGTGTAAAACGAGGCGGTGACATTTTTGAAATTCAAAGGAAAGTATTACACATCGGTTTAGAGAATAACCGATGTGTAAAATTAAAATAAAAAAAATTTAAAACTCGGAATTTTTAACATTCAACATCGGTTCTTTTTGAACCGATGTGTAAAATGGTGAGTAACCACATCGGTTTTTAAATAACCGATGTATAAAATTATAAAGAAAAAAAAATAGAAATTTAGATTACATTTTTACACATCGGTTTTTATTAACCGTTGTATAAAATTTAAAAGAAAAAATCAGAATTTAAATGTTTCATGTTTACACATCGGTTTTGTCATAACCGATGTGTATAAGATGTTTAACACATCGGTTTTCCTCATAACCGATGTGTAATAGTCCCAATTTTTCTATTTCCCTCCGTGTGTTTTGCGCCCTCATTCTTCGATTTACGAACGTACCCCTAAAACACAACACTCCCTCACTCTGCTAACGCGCGTTGTCACTGCTTTTCCATCTCTCTCACTGCACTCACATCCGCGAGCTACCCTCAGGTATGCGTCTCTCTCTCTCTCATTCTCATTCTCTCTCTCGCATTTCCTTCTTCTCATTCTCTCTCTCTCTGCATTTCCTTCTTCTCATTCTCTCTCTTTCTTTCTCTTTCTCTCTCTCGCTCCCTTCTTCACGTCCTTTTTCCCTTTTCAATCGTAGACAAAGAAGACCACTTTGTGATCACGAGCCTTCATTTTCTGCTTCGTAGAGAGAACCACCGAGAACGATCATCCGCGAGCTACCCTCGTTTGCGTGAAGAGCGCCATTTTTGCTCGTCCCTCGGTATATATTTGTTTCTTCTTTAGAAAAGTTATGAACTTTGACTCGAAATGGTTGGATAATATACTTGCATGTGTTGTTCTGTTGCTCCAAGACTGGATTTTTCCAGTGGTGGTATCACCCGTCACACTGCCGTCTTTGCTGTCACGGCTAGGCCGTGACGGTTCTCGACTTGGAGGTTGCTTCACTGGTTGTTACTCGCACGGCGTGACCACCAGCCCGGCAAGGCCGTGATCGATTCTGCTGTGAGGTTTGGTTCGATTGGCATGTCATGGCCGTGATGGCCATCACGGCCAGGCCGGGTTAGGTGCTGCCGTGTAGGATGCTTCACGGGTTGGTCTGTCACGGCCGTGACCACCATCACGGCTCGGCCGTGGTCAGTTCTGCCTGGGTGGGTCTGGTTCAGTTGGCATGTCACGGCCGTGATGGCCATCACGGCCAGGCCGTGATAGGTTTCTGCTTTGGAGGTTGCTTCACTTTGGTTGGTGCATCACGGCCGTGACCACCATCACGGCATGGCCGTGATCGATTCTGTGAGTGCTGGAACCGCTGACATGTCACGGCCGTGATGGGCATCACGGGATGGCCGTGACCAGTTCTGACTTTTCCATTCTTTCTTTTAAGCTATACTCGATCACGGCCGTGATGGCTTTCAAGGCTAGGCCGTGAAGGGCTCTGTTTGGCTAATTTTCTTCACTTTTCAAGCCCCATCTTCATGCAAGCTACATAAATAGTAAAGCCTTAGTTTCCCGTTTGAGATGCAATACTAATGAGCGTACGTGTACGTGCTTAATGTACCGCTCATTGTGTTGGATCTTGAATTGTCCAAAGTTGGACAGTTTGGGAAAAAACTTTTTCTTAATTCAGTTAAAATAGTTATTCATTGGTTCTAATGTTATATACTTGATGAAAGTTCGGATTGATACATTTCCTTTCGTTCTCCGGGTGCATACTTTATCGTGGTGGATGTCATCGCGTTCAAGTAGTGTACGTCGGAGACCGCGGGTAATGCTTTGCCAAATTTTGTCGAGTATGAGCATGAGAGTTAAGGACTAACTGTTAACCGAATGTTGGAAAAGTTTCTTCTCGAATGGGATAGGGCCATACCCTGTCATAAGAAGTGGTTGATGAATATGTTGGACTAAGTACGAAGGTATTGGTTTAGTCATGGATCGCGGTTGGATGAATGCTAGACGGACAAGTGATGAGTATGAGAATGGAGTGGAAGATTTTCTACGGTTTGCAAAAATAAATGCTCCCGATAGTGGTAACGGAAGGTTTTATTGTCCTTGTGTTAACTGTTTGAATGAGAGACGACTAGAAGGCGAGGAGATACGTGATCATCTTATTTGTGAGGGGATTTGCAAGAGTTATACAACATGGATATGCCATGGTGAATCGTTAGACAGGCCGAGGGTGTCGGATAGAGAGGAAGTTGATGACGTGGAAATGGACGATGGACTAGAGGACATGATCCGTGATGTTGGGCAAGAGTCTTTTCGGCGCGCACATGTGTATGATACTTTGTGCAGTGATGCGCAAGTGGCTTTGTATCCGGGTGCACTAATTTCACACGGTTGTCGGCGGTGTTAAGATTGTTCAATGTGAAGGCGAGAAATGGGTGGAGCGATAAAAGCTTTACCGAATTGCTTGAGTTGTTGAAAGAAATGCTTCCGAGAAGGCAACACATTGCCATCTCGAAACTATGAGGCGAAGAAGATATTGTGTCCGATGGGTATGGAGTATAAGAAAATACACGCTTGCCCCAATGATTGCATATTGTACAGGAAAGAGTTTGAAGAGATGCACGAGTGCCCCGGTGTGGGGTATCACGCTACAAAGTGAAGGATGGTGATTCTAGTTGTGATGTGGTCACCAAAGGTCCTCCTGCGAAGGTGTTATGGTATCTTCCCGTGATTCCGCGGTTCAAGCGATTGTTTGCTAATGTAAATGACGCAAAGAACATTAGATGCCATGCAGATGAGAGGAAGTGTGATGGACAGCTTCGCCATCCGGCCGATTCTTTGCAATGGAAGAGAATTGATAGTTTGTTTCGGATTTCGGCAATGAGCCCAGAAACCTCGAGGCTTGGACTTGCTACCGATGGAATGAATCCATATGGAAACTTAAGTAGTATTCATAGTTCATGGCCTGTTCTCCTTGTAATTTACAACTTTGTCTCCTTGGTTGTGCATGAAGCGCAAATACATTATGTTAAGTATGATGATTTCGGGTCCTAAACAGCCAGGAAATGATATTGATGTTTATCTCGAGTCCCTTGATTGAAGACTTGAGAATGATGTGGGATGAAGGCGTTGATGTGATCGACGGGTATTGCCGTGAGACATTCGGATTGCGTGCCATGTTATTTTGCACCATCAATGACTTTCCAAGATCACGGGAACCTGTGTGGGTATAGTGTTAAGGGGCATAAAGCATGTCCAATATGTGAAGAAGGCACATGTTACCATCAACTGCAACATGGAAGGAAGACGGTCTACCTTGGGCATCGGAGATTTCTCCGACGTAATCATCCTTATCGTAGATTGAGGAAAGCTTTCAATGGACTTCGGAGAATGAAATTGCTCCGGTGGCCTTGACTGGAGAGCAAGTTTATGAAAGGGTGAACAACACTAATGTTATCTATGGGAAGACCCGAATAAGGCTACGAGAGAAGAAAATATGGAAGAAGAGGTCGATCTTCTTTGATCTTCCATACTTGGTGCAAGCTTGATGTAAGACATTGTATTGATGTGATGCATGTAGAGAAAAATGTGTGTGACAGTTTAATCGGGCGCTTCTCAACATTCAAGGCAAGACAAAGGATGGTGTGAATGCTCGTCTGGATCTAGTTGCGATGGGTATACGAGAGCAGTTAGCTCCACTTAAAGTGGGGGATAAGAAGACTTATTTGCCCCCAAGATGTCATACTTTATCAAAAAAAGAGAAAAGAAGTTTACGTGAATGTCTACGGGGAGTCAAAGTGCCACGGGGTTACTCTTCAAATATCGAAGACTTGTCTCAATGACAGATCTCAAATTAGTTGGCTTAAAGTCTCATGATTGTCATGTCTTGATGCAACAACTACTACTAGGTGGCCATTCGTGACATATTGCCTAAAAAAGTCGGACATGCCATTACTAGGTTATGCTTATTCTTTAATGCTATATGTAGCAAGGTCATTGACACTAAAAATTTGGATGAGTTGGAAAATGAGGCAGCCATTGTATTGTGCCAATTGGAGATGTATTTTCCACCTTCATTTTTTGACATCATGGTTCATTTGATTGTTCATCTAGTGAGGGAGATTAGATTGTGCGGTCCGTTTATTTAAGGTGGATGTACCCGGTTGAAGCGATACATGAAGATCCTGAAAGGATATATGAAAAATCCACACCGTCCCGAAGCATCTATTGTTGAAAGGTATGTTGCGAGAAGAAGCTATTGAGTTTTGTACGGACTACATGTCGGAAGCGGAACTCGTAGGGCTTCCGAAGTCTCGAATCACGAAGGAAGATATGATGGTAAGGGTACACGAGGTATCACTTGTTAAGAGCATGGATCGGGAGGAAGTGCTTCAAGCACATTTGTATATATTGAATAACACCGATGAGGTTGAACCATACTTATGTGAGCATAAAAGCATTATCAATGAAACTTACCCTAGAATGAATGAAAAATGGTGTTTGAACAAGCATAACAAGACTTTCTTGAACTGGTTTAAAGAAAAAAATTGCAAAGGATGGTACTGCTTCTGCTACATTAAAATGGCTAGCACAGGGGCCTAACTTTGATGTCATATCTTGGAGTGGGGTACGATATCAATAAGTTTTCCTTCTATACAAAGTCCTAGGATGACAAAAGTACTATGCAAAACAGTGGGGTTATGGTCGTCATTTGAGTCCATGCATTTCTCTAGTTCGAAAGATAAAAACCCTGTTATGGCATCAGTTTCATACTTTGGAATCATTGAAGAGATATGGGAGGTTGATTACACGAAGTTTAGAGTACCTGTTTTTAAATGTCGGTGGGTCGACAAGAACAATGGTGTGCAAACCGATGAGTTAGGATTCAAATTGGTGGACCTTAGTAAGGTAGGTAATAAAGAGGAACCTTTCATCATGGCATCCCAAGCAAAACAAGTGTTTTATATCCGTGATCCTTCTAACAAAAGGTGGTCAGTGGTTCTCCGGGGAAAAAACATCTATAACGGTAGTGAGGGAAATCACGATTCAACTCTTGATATTTCGATACTCCTTCTTTCTCAACACGAGTGCCTAATTTCAATGAGGAAAATGAAGTGGATGATGTACATGCTACTCGTAATGATCACCAAGAAGGGTTATGGGAGAACTTTACTAATTGACCACAAAGTAAGTTTAGTTTGATATTACCATCAAGTTTGGCATATTATGTGTTTACGTTGATATTTATAAGTTATGTTTATGTACGTTGATCGATATTTATAAGTTATGTTTGATATTTATCCTGACATACTAACAAGTTTTTTTTTGTTTTGTGTTTAAACAGGTATACATGGCTGATCATGAGGATACACCTCCTTCATGCAAGGTGGTCGAGACCCCGCTCTACCGGTAGAAAGGGTAGACGTGCCACACGGATGAGGCATTTGACTGCCAACCGTGGGTCAAATCGAGAGGATAAGAGTAGATTTTGATGATAACCTCAAACCTATTGGGCCAATGGAAGATCGGTTTACCATTTTGTGGCGACCCTTGCTAGGAACAGGCCTAGTATACTCATTGATAGGTGGAGAGATGTACCGGTGGACGTGAAGGAGCAGATATGGGAGAGTATTCTGGTATCTATACTTCTACGTCCTGTGTTTGTCTGTATCTACTTTATTTTTATCTTAATAATATCATACAGAATTCGTTGATTCTTTTGGTCTTAATGTAGTTGACATTTGACATACCGGATACATACGCTATGAAGAAGCGTTTCTTTGAAGTATCTTTGGAGAGCGTTGGAGGGGTTTTAAGGCCGACCTGGGCGGATACTATATATTCGGTCCAAAAAGTAAAAAGAACCCACTTGAGGTGTATCCGTTTCTTGACAAGGCGACGTGGGATCGCTTTGTTCGGAGCCGACGTGATCCCGACTTTCAGGTTAACTTATTTGATTTGTCTCTAAATTTATGTAATTGCATTAATTTCATTTACTTATGTAATTTAATTGTCTTTTATTTATAACAGGAGAAGAGGAAAAAGGGGCAGGAAAACCAAAGCAAGAATGTCTACCCCCATGTCATGTCTCGTGGGGGATATAAAAAGCTTGTTAAGAAAATGGTTGAAGAGGAAAAGAAAGCACGTCGGAAAGCGGCATCTTAGGCGGATCCTAATGCTGAAAATCTTCCAGAGGTTGTTGATCCACCTCCACCCCCACGCCATCGTTCATGGAAGAGGGGTCGACAAAGAAAAACGGGACAATATACATCCGAGGAGGCCCGCCAAGTAGCTGAAAGGATTGTAAGTATAGTTTGTTGTAATTGTCATTTTAAGATTGTTACCGAATTGTAATGTGACCTGATATTTTTATGTGATAGGATGCCTTGGATGATCAGCTAACCCAAGGAACCTTTGTACCTAGAGGACGCAATGATATCTTATCTACTGCCATCGGTAAACCAGACCACCCGGGCCGTGTCATTGGTGTTGGATGGGGAGTCGGCATTCGCCAATACCATGGTTCATCTTCACACCAATGCCACAGGGATTCGATTGCAGATAGAGCACAACTAAAACAGGAGATTGCAGCTGAGCTTCGACGGGAGATGAACGAGCGGTTTGCCCAAAGAGATGGCAATATTTACTTCTTTGTCCCGAGAGATGACAGCCGTTGTCCAACCCTCTGTCCAACCCTCTGTCCATGTGAGCACTAAGGGCTCATGTGATCCTCCTCATCATCCTGAAAATGATGATGATGCTGCTGATGATGATGATGATGATGATGATGATGACGACCCTGATAGGTGTGAGCTGTATGTTGATGATCATCATCATCATCGCCGCTTAGTGGCATTGGGTAGGGCATATAATAAGTTAGGTAATACCATACACCATCGGTTATTACCGGACGATCATCTGAGGGTGTCTGTTGAGATTATTCGAGATGCTGATGCTCGAGTCCCCTGTGCCCACCGAGGAGGTTCAAACAATGGGTCGGGCCCCGGTAACTTCATCCTCCGGCCAAGAAGACTGGTCGACTTTCTTGTTGCATCCGAGGTATTCGGTTAGTTGTGTTTTTCTATATTCATAGTTGAAATATATTTATTATTGTTTAAAGATAATGCTTTATTTGTATTTGTTATAGGATGTTGGAAATGATATTGTGCCTAAAAGGTCGGATCTAGGAAGACCGAGAGATGTCCGCTCTGTCAAGGTATTCATTTGACCATTTAGTTCATAACGAATTAAATAACTTAATTATCCGTGATTACTAATATATATCTATGTTGTTTAGGGGATCGACAAAGGGGCACCTGGCCATGGTGATGTTTTCAAAGATCTTGCTATACGAGGTTGTCACCATGGAGGATGATGCGGCATTGGTAACGTTGGAACATGATGCCACCCCTGAATGAAGTATATACCAAAGAAAGAACTTATGGAGATGGCACTCAATAAAGAAATGGCCAGTTCTGCACACATATCGTTTTGGTGCACGTAAGTACATTTTATTTATAAGTTAAGTACGTAATTAATTTTTAAATACAATGATAATTAACATGTTTTTCCAATATATTAGGTATCTGCATCGTATGTTAGTCGATCGGGGTAACCTCGCCCTTTATGGGTTCATTGACCCCATGTTCATTCAGGGTGATGTTCTCGTAGCATCGGAAGACCCGGTCACTACCATACGTGATATACTTGCCCGAGACGATCATCAATTCTATCTTGCGCCTTATCTCAATAAGTAAGTACCGGTTATTAATTTAAGTATAACTATATATGACTTACATCACTAATTGTTCCTAAATACAAGCAAGCATTGGCAATCTGTTGCTCTTGTACCCAAGAATGAACGTCGTGGTCTTCTTACGCTCATTGGGACATAAGCCGGCGAATGAATCTGAAGACGATCATCGAAACGTAAGCGTTAAAATACTTTATAATCAGTAATGCAGTTGTTTTAATTATCTGAAATCTATTATATATACTTTAATTAATGTTTTTGTCATGATAGGTCTATTAATGCATCCCACATGCAGCGTGGTGAAAGGCGTGCTCGGGCTATCGGATGGATTATTCCCAGCGTAAGATATTTATTAGTTCAAATGCATCAAAAGCAGTGGGTACAATAATTGATTTCTATTTTATTTAATTCCTCATATTCTAATTGGGTTTCATTTGTACGTAGTCACGTATACAACGTGGGTCATGGGACTGTGGCTACTATGTGATGCAATGGATGTTGGAAATTATCTCCTCCTGGATCACTGAAAGATGGAGTGAGGTAAATGTTAATTGACACAATTAGAAGTAATAGTATAGATTCGTTATATGTTTTATGTTAGTTTATTACTTAAAAGTAATAATCTTTTGTCCAATTAAACTTGCGATATTCAACAATCCATCTCCATTGTCCGGTTCCGACATCAACATCATAAAGAGGCGTTGGGCAACTTTCTTTCTTGAAGTGTACCACCCATAGTTTGTATATATGTAGTTAGTTTAAAAACTTATCATATACTAGCTATAGTGTACGTACCTTTGATCGATGATATGTATTAGTGCTCGTGTCCGGTTCAATTTTTCTTATCTCTTGTATTGATGTAGCTTTGATAAACTTTTCTTTTCATAAATAAGAAAATTGAATGAAGTATGTTTTGCTTTTGAATGATTGNGTCAAAACTGGTTTGGTGTTCTGTTGTTGTTTCTTGTTTGATCAGGGTACTTCTGGTTTGTTTATTGATCTGCATTAGTGAAACAGGAATGATTGAAATGTAAATAACAGATTAAAAAAAAAAAGAGATTTTACACATCGGTTCTCAGTAACCGATGTGTATATTTAACTTTCTACATCGGTTTTACATAAAACCGATGTGTAAATTTAACTTTACACATCGGTTCTTTAGAAAACCGATGTAGAAGGTCAATTTTACACATCGGTTTTAGGAAAAACCGATGTAGAAAGTTAAATTTACAACTGCTTATCAATTGCTAAATTAATTTTACACATCGGTTAGTATTAAACCGATGTTTAAAATATACTTTACACATCGGTTTTAAAACCGATGTGTAAAGTGGCAATAAACCACATCGGTCGTTTCCACATCAGTTTCAAAACCGATGTGGAAAGCCAAAAATAACCGATGTGGAATCCCCTTTGTGCACTAGTGTCTCCACTTACTCCAAGAGTAAAGTTCACATTATAAATCCAGAACTAGGTCTAATATGTTTGCTAACTTATTTAAAATAATGAGGTCAGACCCCCATCCTTCCCTTATTGGGTTGTACATCAAAAACCCATAAAAAATTCATGTCTTCATCAGCGAGGCCGCCTGGGCAGTGGGGAGGCCGTCAGGCGGTGGGGAGATAGAGACCATCAGCCTCTGTCCACCTGGGCGGTGGGGAACCTGTGAGAAAACTTCTTCAAATTGGATCAAATGGACTAACTTTTGTTCTCATCCTTCAAAGTTAGCCTCAAGGCTCATCATGCTAGCCAATTCACCTTCTAATGCTTCCGGACCCTCCTTCTTTTGGCACTTGTCATGGATCCACCAAGGTTGCTCAAATTATCTTCATGATTGGACTCTTGCTCTCAATCACCAGCACTACTAGAAATCCATCTTTTTCGGACAGAATTTCAGACGGATTTCGGACGAAAATTGGACAAATTTCGGACGGATTTCGGACGGATAATTCATTTCGGACGGATTTCGGACGGAATGGCACCCGCCTGAAAAAGCCTCGTGGGAAACTATAAAATCCGTCACAAATTCTGTCCGAAAATATTTACGGACGGATTGCGGACGGAATATGGACAACGCGAAAATCCGGATTTTGGTTATTGTTCGGACGGATTTCGGACATATTTATTTTTGTTTTCCAACGGATTTGTGACGGATTTCACACGGAAGAATGAAAAGTTAGAATCTGTCACGGCCAGGCCGTGATGCCCATCACGGCCGTGACATGTCAACTGAGTCATACCCCTTCTAGGCAGAATTTGTCACGGCCAGGCCGTGATACCCATCACGGCCAGGCCGTGATACCCATCACGGCCGTGACAGATCATTTAGTGAAGTAACGTTCAAGGCAGAAGCTGTGACGGCCAGGCCGTGATGCCCATCACGGCCGTGACATGTCAACTGAGCCAGACCCCTTCTAGGCAGAATTTGTCCCGGCCAGGCCGTGATACCCATCACGGCCGTGACAGACCATTTAGTGAAGCAACATTCAAGGCAGAAGCTGTCACGGCCAGACCGTGATGCCCATCACGGCCGTGACAGATCACTTCACTTACATTACAGTTTCACTATCTATGCGAATTATATGGCACCGATCACTAACATTTGCAGTTTCACATTCAATCACAAGATCATGAATTTGACTATTGTTACAAAATACAGCCTTGGTACCATACAACTTCTAAAAATCAAATACCAATTGCTGCATGCAATCCAAAAGTCATGACTTAAAAACTATCAGAAGATCAAGTCACTGTGAACTGTGAAGGTCATGTAATGAACCCAAAAAAAAAAAAAAGTTGCCATAAGAACTACGTGACCCACTTGAGTACTGCCTTGTCATGTTCTCTCGGTTTGAAAGTTCAGCAGCTGCTCTTGCAGCCATGCTTGCAAGTTCTGCATATTCTGCAGCAGCCTCTGCAGCAGCCTCTGCAGCAGAGGCAACATCTTTGAATTCCATGTTCATATTCTGCTTACCCATAGGAAAGGTACTCCTATTTTCAGAACTCGAATCTCTAAAATCCATTTCTTGTCTTCCAGTTCCTATAAGAAAGAATCCCAAATATTCAGGCAATAGAAAGAACAAAAGCCCCAAATTCATTTGCAATTACTGTCTTCAAAAATTTACCTGAAGGTCTAGTTTCTGGATTAGACACCCCTGATGACTAGCAGACAGTATTTTTATCTTGGTGGGACCATCCGGTGCTTTGGCAGACAATTTCTCAACCAACTAAAATGACAACATTAAATTAGAATAAATCTGAAAAGAAATGATCTTTAACACGATCCTATCCAACTTCAAGAAGCTAGAGAAAGTTGCCAAGCAATTTACACCACAGTCAGGACGTAATTCAACAGTTGCTGAGACAAATTCTTTTCCACACTTAGCTGTAATATGCTTCCGCACATCCATGAGCTCAGGTATGTCTGAACATCTTGGAGAAGTAAATACTACACTTGAAATTGCTTCCTTCAAATCGATGGGGCAGTTTCTAAAACGGGGGGGGGGGGGGGGGGGGCCAGAAAGAAAAGATAACACGGTCAATTCAATGAGAATGCACAATCATAATGAACAAAGTTGTATACTGCAAATCAATAGTTCCAGAAAGAAAAACCCTCATGCAGAAATCGCTTCAGACACAGTGACACACAAGTAAAGTCAAAGCATGTGATAAAATATTCCAACATATTTACATAAATGACATACATAGAATACCAATTTAGACATGATGTCAACAATAAAACAGATACAATTCTGCAAGTCAGTACCTAAAATCATTAGGAATGCAAGGTGCCGATAGCAAGCTACATGATCAGTTGAGGTTCTTAATGAGGGTCTTTGCTAGTGTATCAAGTGCACCGTTTAAAATTGCGAAAAATAAAAAACCTTTTGCAATAGCATAAAATATAAAAAATCATTGATCAATGCTATATCCTAGATATAAAGCCTATTGTTTTCATATGAGAACAGAATTACCAAGACTGCGATAGTGACAAGTTATTTTGGTCCAAGGGTCATAATATTACACTGGGATGCCATATCCCCTTGTTTAGTTACTTTCACTTGCTACATCTCTAGTCAAGCCCTAGTGTGACAAGAAATCAATTACGCATGATCAAACACACATTCTAATTTGATCTAAACACTTAATCTTATTACCAAACAAGGTTATTTTCAAAGAAAATCATGTTTGGAGCTTACGCTTCACAATACTCTTTGAGGAAACTTTGTTTTGATTAAAGGATCATGAAAGAGAACTTGGGAATCATCAATTAAGAGTCCTAATTGCACTAAATCATAATTAATTTCACAAAAACATAACAACATTCAAATAAAATCAAATTGGGGTTTAGGGCTCCCAAAAACAATTTGGGGAAACACCAATTCACAGTCCCAACTTCATAAAACAAGGTTTATTCTTTAAGATTAAAATCTGAAATCAAAGGGTTAGGGTTAGGGTTTCAAAACCAATTTGGGGGTTTTGAATCTGAGACACAAGAGAGGGTTTTGACTCACCCAAGGAAGAAGAAGAAGTTGTGGTGGTGCTGTGGTGCGGCGACGCGGCGGCGGACGGCAGCGACGCGGCGGCCAGTGGCGGTTCGTGGTGGTTTTGTGACACCCATAAACCAAAAATGAAGGGTAAGCTTTGGGGGAGGAGAAGGAAGTTTAAAGTAACAAAGAAAGGTGTAAAACCATCATAAATGGTGGCCAAACTCACTTACCGCGACAGAGGGTGGTGGTTTGGCACCAGACAGCGGTGGCTCTGGCAGTGCGCAAGGGGACGTGAGGCGCGTCGCCTCCTCCTCGTGCAACGAGCTGCGATCGACGGCAAGGGCTGAGCTGGGCGATTTTGTGCAGTGGAGGGAAGGAGGAGATGAGGTTGGGAGGAGGAAGAAGAAAAGAGAAAGAAGAAGAAAAAGAAAGAAAGAGAAAATAAGAAAGAAGAGAATAAAAGAAAGTGAGGGGGAGGGGTTACGGGTTTTGGGTAGATATAGGAGAGAGAAAAATCTGATTTTTTGTATTAGTGGGTATAAAATGAGTGATAAATATTAGGCCTAAAATAAACATGTTTTTACTTTTTGGAATCTAAAAATAAAGATTGATAAAGATATGATTTCGAAATTCAAATTGGAGTAAAGATTAATAGTTGAACTGATCAACTAAGAAAATACTTAGTCCAAAATTTAATCTCCGATAAATGTCAAACCAGTTTATTTTCAACTCTAAAATTAAATAGAATGAAAATATGAAAATGATTTTCTCTTAATCATATTATTTAAAATATTTTTCTGTACTGGTAATAATAGTGACAATAATGTAACTTATTGTCTAGTAAGTGTGCATTCACTGAAATAAGTCAGTGCTAACGCACCCAATAAAATAATTTGAATAGAGTAATTTAATTACTCAAACTAAACCACATAACAAAATTAACATAAACATCCATTCTAATTTGATCTAAACACTTAATCTTACTACCAAACAAGGCTATTTTCAAAGAAAATCATGTTTGGGCTCTGTTTGGATCAAACAAGTCCATTTGGGCTCTATTTGGATCAAACAACTCCATTTGGGCTCCATTAGGACCAAAGAAGTACAATTGGGTCGTACGGGGCAATTGGCCCAATTAGGTCCTACCAAGTCGATTTGGGCTCTATTAGGATCGAACAAGTCCATTGGGGCTCCTTTATGCCCGAAAAAGTACAAATTGGCCTAGTTAGGTCGTATATGACCTAAACAGTCCATTTGGGTTCTATTAGGATCAAACAAGTCCATTTGGGCTGCTTTAGGACCAAAGAAGTACAAATTGGCCCAGTTAGGTCCTATATGACCTAAAAAGTCCATTTGGGCTCTATTTGGATCAAACAAGTCCATTTGGGCTCCATTAGGACCAAAGAAGTACAATTGGGCCGTATAGGGCAATTGGCTCAATTAGGTCCTACCAAGTCGATTTGGCCTCTATTAGAATCGAACAAGTCAATTGGGGCTCCTTTATGCCCGAAAAAGTACAAATTGGCCTAGTTAGGTCGTATATGACCTAAACAGTCCATTTTGGTTCTATTAGGATCAAACAAGTCCATTTGGGCTGCTTTAGGACCAAAGAAGTACAAATTGGCCCAGTTAAGTCCTATATGACCTAAAAACTCCATTTGGGCTCTATTTGGATCAAACAAGTCCATTTGGGCTCCATTAGGACCAAAGAAGTACAATGGGGTCGTACGGGGCAATTGGCCCAATTAGGTCCTACCAAGTCGATTTGGGCTCTATTAGGATCGAACAAGTCCATTGGGGCTCCTTTATGCCCGAAAAAGTACAAATTGGCCTAGTTAGGTCGTATATGACCTAAACAGGCCATTTGGGTTCTATTAGGATCAAACAAGTCCATTTGGGCTGCTTTAGGACCAAAGAAGTACAAAAACTCCTTGGGCTCCATTAGGACCGAGTACATATGACCTAAAAAGTCCATTTGGGCTCTATTTGGATCAAACAAGTCCATTGTCTTTGGGCTCCAATTAGGACAAAAAAATACAATTGGGTTCTATTGGTCTTTGGGCAATTGGCCCAATTAGGACTTAAAAGTCCATTTGGGTTAAAAATGGCTATTAGGATCAAACAAGTCCATTGGGGCTCCATTATGCCCGAAAAAGTATAAATTGGCCTAGTTAGGTGATATGATCCAAAAAAAAAGGATCATGTAAATTTTCGGATCTATCTGATAATGTGATTTCACATCACATTTCATGTACATTGTTGCATGCATTTTCATATAGTTTAGGCATATTTAAATTGATTTTTAGTAGTTTTTACCTTGGAACGGTAAGGCGGTTTTGTGGTGTTGTTTAGCAGAAATTTAGGTAAAATGCTCAAGATTGACCATGATGGAGCTTGGATGAAGATAGGGCTTTAAAAGTGAAGAAAATGAGCCAAACAGAGCCCATCACGGCCTAGCCGTGATGACCATCACGACCATGATCAAGCAGAGCATAAGGCAAAAGTGAGAAGCTGTCACGACCTAGCCGTGATGCCTGTCACGGCCGTGACATGTTAGCTGATCCAGACAGAACCGATCACGTCCTAGCCGTGATGAGTGTCACGGTCGTGACAGACCAAAATTTGAAAGCGCGCCCAAGGAAAATATAAAAAATAACAAATTCCGTGTGAAATCCGTCCGAAATTTTCGGACGGATTTCAGACGGATGTAAGAAATATAAAAAATAACACAATCTGTGTGAAATCCGTCCGAAATTTTCGGACGGATGTAAGATAAATCAAGGAAAATATAAAAAATAACACAATCCGTGTGAAATCCGTCCGGAATTTTCGGACGGGTTTCAGACGGACGTAAGATAAATCAAGGAAAATATAAAAAACAACACAATCCGTCTGAAATCCGTCCGAAATTTTCGGATGGATTTCAGACGGATCAAGGAAAATATAAAAAATAACACAATCCGTCTGAAATCCGTCCGAAATTTCGGACGGATTTCAGACGGATCAATTTTCTGACAGATTTCAGACGGATCAAGAAAAATATAAAAAATAACACAATCCGTCTGAAATCCGTCCGAAATTTCGGACGGATTTCAGACGGATCAGAGAAAATATAAAAAATAACACAATCCGTCTGAAATCCGTCCTAAATTTTCGAAAAATTTCAGACGGAAACATTTCCGTCCGAAAATTCAAGTTTTCTAGTAATGCAGCCACCATATACTTTAATTTAATTATTTGCTCTTGACCCAAGCAACAATGTGTTCCCGCTATTTGTACTTAAGCACTAGGGTGATTCAAAATTAGATAATGATAAAGAATGTGAACTTTTTTTTTTCGATAATTAAAAAACTTCCATTAAATCAATCTACCTTAAGCATCAAAGTGAAGCTCTCTCCCCACCTTCTAAGAAGGGGTTGAAGAGAAACACCCTATCATATGCTCAAATATAGACACAAAAATTACATCAGTCTAAAAGATCAAAAATCTGTACATCTATAAGCATATCAGTAAACTAACTCTTCTAAAGACCTGCATCTACAATCATTCACCCAAGAGCCAAAGCAGGCTAAATATAACCCAAACACAAACTGCACCTCAATATTTCTTTTAACTGGAGCCAAAAATCAGATCTCTAGATACCCTTTCCAGAACTAGCACAAACAGATATGCCTCATCATGGCCATATAATCCATGTGCCTTCCATTTGAGATCCTTCCTTAGCTTCTCTATTAACATGGACAAAACTAACATTCTTTAAAATTGAGAGGATATTTGTTATTTTGTTAATGTGGAATCTAAGCTCCCATGGACACTCGTCTATCTTATTAATCCAAGCTAACGCATTCTTTGAATCCTACTCCACTATCATCTCCTTTTGTTTAAGCCATTCCTTTTGAGTGGATAGCTCAAGGGCAAAAGATATGGCTAAGAATGTGAACATAAATTGTACAAGTGACTAAGGGGTCTATTGTAAGCTGAGGCTTGGTAAAACAAGCCACAAACTACTTATTTTAGATCGTATTGTTTGGTAACGATTTTGTTTTGATGTTAGAAAAGTTGTTTTAGGATTGATATGAAATGTTTCTTGATTGGTGCATGGTAAGCCAATAGTTACTCCAAGCTACCATCTTTCATTCATTATCTTGGTCATGACCCAGGTCACAATCCTGTTTCCACTACTAGCACTAATTTGGTTGAGTGGATTTTGGAAAGATGGACCAACGAGAGAAAATCAACACTTCACCTGTTCGGGAGAGAGGAGAAGTAGAGGAGAGAGAAGAAATTGATAGTAGGTCCAACATGTTCATTTTTCTTTCTATAGGAGGCAAGATTTTGGAGAGAAAATAATTCTTTTTTTTTTCTTTTTTTTTTTTGCATTGTTCCATATTTGCCCATTGCCCTTTGCCTTTTGTAAGAGAGTTAATGTATAAATATGGGAAAATATGTCTTTACAACAAAATCTCATTTTATTTCTTTTAATTTTTCTATCCAATCAAACGAGTGGAGAGAAAATTGAACTTTTCTTTCTTTTCTATTTCTCCTCCTACTTCTTTAAACACAAACAATTAAAAATCTACTGATTTTCTACTCTACTCCTCTTCTCTCCTACTTCTTTTCACTCTATTTCCATCCTCCCTACTTTTCTAATCCAAACAAAGCATAAAATATTGTAATGATATGAAAGATCGAATTTTTCCTATTGAAAACGAAAACTTTAATTTTATGAAAAGTCTCTATCTTTGGTTACTTAACCGATGTTCAAAGACAAGACAATTTCAGTTATTTAGGGGCATTTGGAAGATCTAATTATGTAGAGCTTGTTTGAGCTTGTAAGAACAATTTATGAAAATTACTTATAAAAATAGCTTATGATCTCTCTCTTTTTAGCTTATTTCAATAAGCTTATCAGATAAGCTTATGCAAGTAAGTTTTTCTAAATGATTTTAAAAACTTATTGAATAAATGCTTAATTAAGTTGTTTACATAAACACATTGTCAATATATTTCTTAACTGTAGTGCAAAACTTTAATGTAAATTATTTTAAAACATTGTAATATTAAACATTTAAAGAAAAGGCTCTTTTAAAATAAACATCTAAAATCTTTATCTTTATATATATATATATATATATATATATATATATATATATATATAAAAGGAAGAAGGTCCTGGGTTTCTAGGGTTAACCTAGGGGTAGTTTAGTAAATTTATTTAGGCATACCTTTGGTAAATTGTTAGGGTCCACATTTCAAAACTGCCAACTTCAATAGTAATTAATGGACTGAGGCAATTGTGGTAAGTAAGAAATTAAGAAATTCGTCTGTAATGAATTAGAAATTAAGAAATCTTTATAGATTTATTCAGGGATAGCAACCTTGAATGTCACCTCTCTGCCTTCACATTTCACAACTTCTCAAAAGTTACAATCTTTGGTCAATGACATGTGTAGAGCGCTGAAACAAGCCGATTGGATTCTATGTCAGTATCAAGACACAAGTGCATTACAAAGTAAATATGTAACATTACTCACATGTAACATGCAGATGCTTAAGCTGGAAGAGCAACAATTGCCTTGGGATAAGTTAACGGTGCTCTTCGGTGACTATAACTCAATAATTTGAAAGATATGCCATTTTGATTATCCTTTTTAATTGTCTTAATTGGTATTTAGTTTTAAAATTATATCCCTAATTGTTTTTATTACAATGGCAAGAGTGATTTTTTCCATTATAGCATTTGCTCAAGAATTTTTAGAGGTTACATTTTGAATGAACTTCTTTCATTCACTTAATTAACATTTATTTACAAACTTACACAGCCTTAGTTAATAAAAAATTAAATAGTTTTTAAATGTGATTAAAGCATAATGCCTAATAAAATTAGTTCAAATCATAACTTAATTCATATAAATAATTTAATCCATTATTATGAAATTCATTTTGATTGGCCTTTTTGTTTTTGTAAATTTTGATTGGCATTTTAATAGTCTTAATTGGTATTTAGTTTTAAACTTATACCCTTAATTTGGTTTTATTACAATGGTAACAGTGTTTTTTCCCTGACAAGTTACTATTCTCCGAAAGGTGCCAACCATTCTCATTCTAATTAGTCAGATCCAACTACAAATCCTATTATTATTCCCGGAAAAAAAAAACATGTTATTTTTTATGCAAAAGGGATGATGGGAGTAACGTTGCAAACATAATGTATACTTATATTAATTTTAAATCAAAAAAGCTTAATTGTATTTTTATCCCCAAGTATGTTAATTGTACGATTTTGTTTTCTCAAGTTTCAATTGCGACAATTAGGTCCCTCATGTATCGCGATTGTGCAATTTTAGTCCCTAGGGTTCCAATTGCGTCAATTGGATCCTTCAGGTATTACGATTGTGCAATTTTGGTCCCCCGAATATCACAAAAAATATGCAATTTTAAATGTCGGTAGCCTTCATGACACACATGAGACTGATTTTGTACTTAGTGAGACCAGTTTGATAGCTTACATGATATTCCTATGTGTCAATTAAAGTATGTGAGGTGTCAATAATGCTATATAGGAATGTCATGTAAGTTGTCAAGCTGACCTCACTAAGTGCCAAATTAGTCCCACGTATGCCATCTAGGCTCCTGACATTTTAAATTGCATAATTGTGATATCTGGGGGACCAAAATTGCACAATCGTAATATCTGAGGGATTCAAGTAGCGCATTTGGAACCCAAAGGGCTAAAATTGCACAATCGTGATACCTGGAGGACCTAATTGTCGCAATTGAAACCTGAGGGACCAAAATCGCACAATCGTGATACCTGGGGACCAAAAGTATAATTAAGCCAAATGTATTTAAATAAAGAAAATAAAAAATAGTTTTAAATTCAAAATGAATAACTATTCTAAATTTTAATTTTTATTACACTTCCATTCTAAATTTGGCAACACTTCAATGAATAACTATCTTTATTTTATTTATAAATAATAAATGAATTGATGTTTTAGTATAGGAATAATATCATATTAGATAAAGGTTAACTTTTCATATGAACCACACTAAATTACCAAAGCCAATCTAAATAAATAACTTATTTAAATTAAATGATCTAATCAATTATTGAAATAACATTTTAAATAGAAATTTGTTGATCAACACATAATTCTATCTTGGGTTTTTCTAAAAGATATTATTCTGATTTTTCAATTATTTAAAATAGTCACTATCCTGATTTTATATTCAAAAAAATAATTCCAAAAATGATTATACAATTTAATTTATATAATTGAAAAACAAATCTTTTTATTATTATACTATCTTTGGATAATAGTCTAGAATATAGAATTAAAATATTAAACTATATATATAATACTAAATTAAAATATTTTATTAATTATTGTAGATATGATTAAATATTTATAAAAATTCATTATACCTTATTTATCAAAACTGCGTAAATTATAGCAGCCAATTTAAATTATAACAGCATATTTAAAGTACTGAATTAATCTAAATAAATAGTTTATTTAATTGTTATAAAATATCTATAACATTTTATTAGTAGGCAATCTTAAGTTTAACATTTTATTAGTAGCTAAAGGGAGAAATTGCTCTCAAGCTCGACATCAGTAAGGCATACGATCGGGTAAGCTGGGATTTCCTTCAGGCTATTATGCTGAAACTGGGGCTAGATCCAAAATGGGTCAACTGGATGATGATGTGTGTTAGTTCGGTGGAATACACAATTCTCATGAATCATGATGAAGTGGGTCCTATTACCTCTGGGAGAGGTCTTCGGCAGGGTGACCCTTTTTCACCTTATTTGTATATTTTTATGTGCGGAGGGTCTTTCATCTTTAATTAAAAGTGTCGAAAGAAGGGGCTTAATTCATGATGTGAAAATCTATAGAGATGCCCCAGTAGTGTTTCATCTCCTTTTTGCCGATGACAGTTTTCTCTTCTTTCAAGCTAATGAAGGGGAAGCTACTATATTGAAGGACCTTCTTGCTACCTACGAAGGTGTCTCAGGTCAAACTATAAATTTCCAGAAATAAGAAATCCAATTTATCAAGAATGTGCCTCCTCCTACTCGTGATCTTCTTATCAACATTCTTGGGGTTCGTGAAAACTTGGGATCGGGCAAGTATTTGGGCCTCCCTTCGATGATAGGAAGGAACAAGAAATCAACCTTTAATTTCATCAAGGATAGAATTTGGAAGAGAGTTAATTCCTGGCAAGGGAAAACCCTCTCTAGCGGGCAAATAAGTCCTCATAAAATCCATGGCCCATGCCATCCCAACTTATTGTATGAGCATGCACTACAAAAAAAAGTTTATTTAGCGACCGAAAATAGTGACCGAATTTGTTGGTTGCTGTTTGCGATCGAAATGACGACCGATTGTAGGATCTAAATCAAACACTGATTAGAGTTGATATTGCGACCGAAATAGCGACCGAAATAGAGCGTAGCAGAGTTATCGGTCTCTATTTTGGTCGCAAAATAAAGGAAAGTAAAAGTAAAAAAATTTATGACTTTTTAACGACCGAAATGGCGACCGAGTTAAATGCAACGGTTAAATTTTATCTATATTTGCGACCGATATTAAATCGATCGCTAAACGGCGCGCAAAAAATTAAAATAGAGCGTGTTAGCGACTGAATTTTAAATCGGTCGCTAAATTTATGAATTCAAATTTCAAATTAACCCATTTAGCGACCGAATTATTCGGTCGCTAAAAATAAAATCCCTAAATCGTGATTTCCTTCCTCTCTTCCCCCATTTCTCTCTTTTCTTCTCTTCTCTCTCACACGCAACTCCGGCCACCACTTCCTCCAGCTCCTCTCCGGCCACCATAGTTCCTCCCTTCTACGGCCACCATTTGCACCGCCACTGCCACCACTGCAAGCCCTTCCTTTTGCCTTCCTTTTACGGCCCCCTCCCTCCCTCCTTGTCTCCCTCTCTCTGTTGTCCCTCCCTCACCACAACCACCCTTTTACGGCCACCGTTCGCGGCTTCGCCGCCACCACTGTAAGACCAAGGTATGCTTCCATCTCTCTCTCTCTCGATTCGTCTCTGTCTCCCTCTTTCACTTATATTTTTTTTCTTCATCATTCCACATTCCAGGGTTGTTTGGTTACAGCTCCACCACCAAACCGCCGCCGCCGCCGCCACCATCAGGGTACACCCCTTCTCCTTACTTGTCTGTTTAGTGCTTTCATCTTTCACTCTGTTTTCTTAGGCACACTTTCAATTAGAAGAAATTACCAAACCTTACATAACATATAACTAGCAGTAGCAGGCCACTTGTTTCACTATTTAGGTACATATCTGTTAGAGGGGACACTGCAATTGCATGTGCTTTTTTTTTGGGGGGGGGGGGGGGGGTATTTAGATGGTTTAACAAGCTTCCAAGAGAAATTGATATAATGTAAGAGAAAGAATAGAGTCCAAAAGTCAAAGTATTTCTGCTGCTAGTCAATAGGAGAAAATTAATTCTTTACATGGCTATCTACCTCATCTAACACCTCTATCTTCCATGAATTTCATTTCAACTAGTCTTCAATATCATTTTCAAACTCAATGGTTTATCAAGTAATTCAAGTTGATGTTACATTATGAAGAAGGAGAAAGAACCAAATAAGATAAATTTGCTTTGGAGAATGAAATTGTTGTTTGGTTCCAATTGATTTTTCTCATAGTGAGGAATTAGGATGCCTCCACTTTATAAATATCACTTCCTTTCAGTTTCTCAACTTATGCAACTTCTATTTGTGGCTGGAGATGGGAAAGGGTATCAAGGAGAATGTCCACATTCATTTTATCGTGGATATCGTGGCAATATTAGCTTCCCTTTCACTAAAACAGGACACCAACATTGTGGCTTATTGACCATACAAAATTGTGATGATCATTTAGCCAAACATAAAGAGATCCAACTAGAAAATAATGGGAAATGGTTTGAAGTCTTATAAGTTTCTCGGTTTCCACATGTTCCTATGTGTCCTTACTACCCACGTGTAGTTTGTTGTGATTTATTTGCAGCTAGTTAAATGATTGGTGCTTTGAAAAATTAATCTTGTGCTTGCTTCTAGAATGTTGAACTGTTGGTGGGAAACAATTTTATTCAATATATATTTACCATAAACTTGTGAATTGAAATTAATCATATATTTTTGAATAGGCTGTTGAATTTAATCACTTGCAGCACTCCTTGATCTTTGTCACTATTTCCATTCTTTGTTGGGAGCTGAGGTAAGTTAACTACATCTTTATTATGCCTTGATTTGTGTGGTATATGTAATGTGTAATGTCAAGTTGTGTTGTCTGTTAGTTGAGAGCAGAGCTCGATAGGATTTGTGTGCTGATAATTTATCATTTATGCATGTGTTTGCCATTATGTGTTGTTTGTTAGTGGAGAGCGGAGCTCAATAGGATGTGATCCTGTCCGAAAGGCAGGATGCTGGTTGTGTGCTGATAATTTAGAAGTTATGCATGTGTTTGGCAATTATGTGTTACTTGTTAGTGGAGAACGGAGCTCAATAGGATGTTTGCTACAATATTTTATCTAAGTTTTTATTGCTTTGCCACTAAAACAATGCCCGGCTTAAACAAGCTATGGTACTGATATGTAATGAAAATGTTTTGTTTATACTTTCATGAGTGGCAAGTGTTCAAGTTGGTTAATGATTTCCAAGTTTATACTTTTATCACAAGAGCCTTTGATGATGTTATTATTTTTTCTTACAGTTTTCTTTGTCGATTGACAACCGCTCTAGTCGTCACTCATTTTCACTATTTGCTTGGAGTTGAGGTAGGTCAAATACTCTATCTTTTTCTTTGTTGCTAGTGGTTCTTGAAGACTTTGAATTGATTTGTTGATTGTTAGTGAAGAGCTGAGCTCAATAGGATTCTGGTTATGTGCTGGTAGATTAGAAATGATGCATGTGGTTGCAATTGAATATGTTGTTTGTTAGTGGAGAGCTGAGCTCAATAGGATGCTGGTTGTGTGCTAGTAGATTAAAATTGATGTATGTGGTTGTAAACTTTATATGTTGTTTGTTAGTGGAGAGCAGAGCTCAATAGGATGGATGTGTCAATTCTATGGCTTGATTGCCATTTTTGTGTCCTTATTAACGTTTTTGTCGCCAAAATTGTGCTATGTATATAGAGTTAAATTTGTATCTTCTGTTATGGTTAATGAGTTAGAATAGCCTTAGTGGAGAGCAGAGCTCAATAGGATGTGATCCTGTCAAAAAGGCGGGATGCTTGTTGTGTGTTGCTAATTTAGAAGTTATGCATGTGTTTGACAATTATGTGTTACTTGTTAGTGGAGAGCGGAGCTCAATAGGATGTTTGCTACTATATTTTATCTAAGTTTGTATTGAAATATGCTTCAATATATATTTGTTGAAGTATGCTGCAATCCTTATAAGTCAATGGTTTAATTTTCTGCTAGAGTTAATTATTAAGTTACGAAAGCCTTAGTTTCCTATTTGAGATTCAATATTAATGAGCATGCGTACCTTCTCAGGGCACGCATGCTCATTGTATTGAATCTTGAATTGTCCAAGTGGAACAGTTTGGGAAAACACATTTTTCACACTCGTACAATAGTCATTTCAATGTTCAAATGCCTTATATACTTGTTGAAATCTCGGTCTGATGCATTTCCTTTTGTTCTCCTGGTGCATACTTGATCGCGGTGATTCTCACCGTGCTCGAGTCGTGTACTTGGAGACCGATGGGAAATGCTGCCAAAATTTTGTCAATTATAAGGTATTTGAATATGGGAATAACTATTATTAGCCGAGTGTGGTAAAGGTTTCTTCTCGAATGGGATAGGTTCATACCTTGTCATAAGAACGAGATTGATGGAGTTATTGGAATGCACCGTAATATATAAGTGTTATTGTAGGATTGGTCAGGCTATTTAATTGCCAGCAATGGATATTCCGGAGAATCGGAAATGGATGTATCGTACGTTGGATCGGAATAAACGTCTTAGGGAAGAGTATAGAGTTGGAGTGGGTGAGTTTATAGAGTTTTTTGTTAGTCAGGAGAGATTTATACGGCTGGGCGGTGATCATTTGAGGTGTCCTTGCAAAAGATGCAAGTGTCAATCTTTCAAAAGCGTGCATGGAGTTGTAGCCGATCTTTATGAGAAGGGCTTCATGCCTGATTACTATTGGTGGAGTAACCATGGTGAGACGTTGCCTGATTTAAACCCGATTGTGTTTGAAGGTTCGCACTATGGAAGTGGTGACCGGATGGAAGAATTGAATCCATACGAGCAGATGATAATGGATCATGCTGGACCATAGGTTGGTGTTGTACTAGAAGAAGATGGGGGAGAAGATGGTGGAATGGGTTCCCAATACATAGAGGAGAATCTGAATCCCGAAGCTCAAAGATTCTATGATATGCTGAGTGTTGTACGATCTCCATTGTGGGAAGGATGTCGGGAGTACACGAAGTTGTCGATGTGCATGGAATGGTTGAGTATCAAATCTGACTACAATATGCAAGATGGTTGTTTTAATCGCCTCACCAGGTCAGTGTCCAAGGCGTTGCCAGAAGACAATCGGATGCCTACTAGTTTTTATCATGCTAAGAAGTCTGTGGAAAATTTGGGGCTGGGGTGTTTGAAAATTGATTGTTACCCGAATGGATGTATGTTGTACTATAAGGATGATTCAGCGGAAAGCATAACAGCGAAAGGCTGGTTGGGTGTTATTAAGTTAAAGGCTCGCAGTATAATTACTGATAATGTAATCAACCAGCCTGAAAAAGATGCTCCGTACCAAGATGATGAGTTTTCAAGACCCCACGTACCGTTGCAAATTACGCCGGACATTATTGTTAATTCTCTGGCGGACATTTCCGGAAATGGGGAGAAGTTGAAAGAGAGTTAATGGATCAATCCGAGTTGGACGCATCTAGCGAAGGCACATTCCGATCAAGTGAGACTGATGAGAGTGAGGGTGAATTTAGTGACGGAGATTCTACTTAGGTAATTTATTTATGTCATAATTCATTATGTAAATGTCATTCTACTTAGGTAATTTATTTTTGTATTATTTACAATGTTTTGTAATCATCTTTTCATTTTTTACACAGATGGCAGATTCCTCTAGAGGTAGGGGTCGTCGTGGAGGTCGTGGCAGAGGTCGTGCTGCAAGAGTCCCTCGTCGACCGACCCACAACCTTCAGATCGGGATGGGACACCTCAGGGTGATGGAGTTGCACCCCCTACCCAGCCTCATGTGGTCGGGACACAGGCTGCACCCTCATCATCCACACCTATGATAGGACCATCATCATCATCGGGACAGGAGAGTCGTGGTCCATCCGACAGGAGGGTTCTTCTTATCCCCAGGGGGGATAACGAGTAATCTAATTTAATTTTTTAATATATATATATATATATATATAAAGTATCGTTTATTTCTATTTACTTGTTTTTTAAATTTATTTATAACATTTATTAATGCTCTAATTTGGTTGTGGCTTTCTGCCCGTGAAGGGCCCTTCTGATTCGATATCGAAGATTCTGCGACGCAAGTTTGATGGTCCATGGCCTACATGGAAGGCCATCCCAGGGGGCCATAGGGATCAGTTGTTTCTAGAGTTTAAGGTAACAATTTATTAAGTTATTTAAATTAAATTTACATTATATATATATATATATATATACACACACACACACGAATTTCCTAACAACTGTACGTTGCAGAAAGAGTATAGGTGGGACGTAGCTTTAGAGGGTCTCGTCAGGGACATATTTGAGCATAAAGGCTCACTGGTCATGAAGAATCTGACGAACAAGCTGAGGAAGGGTAAGAATAAGGGGAAGTGGGTGGATCCTGAGATCAGGAGGCAGCTGGACCAGTACTGGGCTACTGAGAAGTTCCAGGAGATCCAGGCCACAGCTCGGCGTAATCAAGCTTCTGATGGTGGCGCATGTGCTTGGACCGGCGAGTCTAAATCAGCCGCCGCCCACTACGACGAGCTGGTAATACATTAAACTTTTGACTTATTATACTATTTAATTAGTTTTCATTTTTAATTATTCTTATGAATTTAAGATTATATTTTTCAAGCTGAGAAAGCACAGAAACAATGCGCGCCCCATATGGAGTTGGTGGAGAGGACGAAGAAGTTGAAGTCGGGGACATGGGTCAACGACAAGGCCCGTAACTATGCTGTAAGCAAAAAAAAAATTTAGTGTTTACTTGTAATTTATTATAAATGATTTGTTAATATTGATTATAATTTTAACTAAATCTCTTCAACTATACTTTGTAGGTGGGCTTCAACGAGAAGAAGGACGATGCCATATCACGTGCTTCACAGTCACAAGATGAGGCCTTGACTGGTGATGCGCCCAGCTCTCCTATCTCCGTCGACGATAATGCCATTTATTTGGAGGTCATCGGGGGCAGGAACAAGAAGGGGCACGTGTATGGCCCTCGGACACCTGGGAGGCGAGTTTATCGCTTTATCATCCGGCACGCCTGCTCCTTCCTACGCCGATACCGTCCTCTGGGAGCAGTTCAACCAAATGCAGGACACCATCACGCAGCTGAACGCGGAGCTTCGAGAGAAGAGCGAGAGAGAGCAGCAGATGGCAAACCAGATTGCACAGTTGACTCAGGCAAACCAGACACTACGGCTGGTGTTGGAGCAGATGAGGATCAAGACTCCAGTTGCTCAGGGTGATGCTCTGACGGTTGTGCAGCTGTCTTGTCGCTCCTCTGGTTCCGCCGCCAGCCTATCGATGTCTGCTCTGCGAGAGGACGATCGAGATAGCGAGCGTCGGTGGTACGGACGGCGAGGATGATTGGATTCCTCCACCTCCCCCTCATCATGACTGATTTTTTTTTCATATTTTTGACTTTAAACGATTCTTGTACGACACCATGGATTTTATATATATATATATATATATATATATATATATATATATATATATATATATATATATATTCATTATTTCTTATGATTGTATATTTCATTAGTAATTTGGTGTGTTTTATTAGTATTTTTGCTAAACTTTATAGAAAAACAGAAAAAATTTGTTATTTTAAAAATTAAATTTTAAAAAATTAATAAAAACCAGTTTAGCGACCGAATTAGAAACCAATAATTCGGTCGCTAAACTTTAGTTACCATTAACAGATTGTGGTCTAGCGACCGAAAATCGCTAATATAGGTTAACAATAACCAACATTGGCGACCGAACTAGCGACCGATAATCGGTCGCTAAAAATGGTTACCTAAAAAATGCGACCAACCGTGTAGCGATCGTTTTTTATTATTTAGCGACCGCAATTACGATCGCCATTTAGCGACCGAATTATTAGTTCGGTCTCTAAAAGCTTAGCGACCATGTTATCAGCCACCACCATGAATTTGATCGCTAATTCGGTCGCTAACTTAAATAGCGACCGAATTAGAAAGTTTAGCGACCGAATATGCCGGTCGCTAAACAATTTTTTTTTGTAATGATGTATTTAACTCCTCCCTCTCTTGGTGAGGAAATTGAAAGAATGCTTAATTCTATTTGGTGGGGCTCGAAGACCGGGGGTTCTAGAGGAATAAATTGGCTTTCCTGGGACAAATTGTCAATGCCAAAAATTCATTGAGGTATGGGATTTAGGAATTTATATGCTTTTAACCTTGCCATGCTTGGAAAGCTAGGTTGGAATTTTATTCACAACCCAAATGCCCCTGTTTCTCGCATCTTCAAAGCAAAATACTTTCAAAATAGGGACTTCTTAAATGCAATGGTTGGCCACAACCTTTCTTTCTCTTGGAGAAGTATCTAGTCAGCCATCCCACTCCTAAAACAAGGCATTAGGTGGTGCATTGGATCGGGTGACAATATCCCAGTTTGGAATGAGTCCTGGATAGGAGATGGTAGACGCTTGCAACTTTTGGAGGATGATTCGGGTCCCCTAAAAGATCTTAAAGTACAAGACTTGTTGACACGTGATAAGAGGTGGAATCCCAATATAGTGGATAGAATTTTCATTCCAAATATGGCCGAAGCTATCCTAAGGACCCCTCTTTATTTTGTGGTTTCCAACGACAATAGGGTTTGGGGCAAAGCCAAGTCTGGTGTTTACTCAGTCAAATCAGCCTATCATCTGGTTATGAACGAGTTCTTGGACTGTGATCATCTCAGAGTTGGTGGTAGTTGGTCCTTCATTTGGAATCTTGATGTTCCAGCAAGAGTGAAAGTCATCATGTGGAGACTTTGCAGAAACTGTCTTCCCACTAGGTGCAATCTTCAGCGCAAAGGCATCACTTGCTCCAGTTTGAGTGTAATGTGCAATAGCAATATAGAAAGTGCATGGCACCTATTTTTCTCTTATCAGTCCAGCAATGTTTGTTGGATTCAGCAGAACCTGTGGCACATAATTGAACCACGTCTTCATCAGGTTGATAGCGTGAAGGACCTTGCTTTCTCGCTGCTGGAGAATATGAACGATGCTGAAAGAGCACAGCTTGCGATGTTACTTTGGAGTCTTTGGCGTCGGAGAAATGAAAAATTATTGGAGGGCAAGTCGATCTCGGCTCACCAAGCTTCTAACAGGGCTATGATTTTCCTCAATGACTGGGACAGAGCTAAGCTTCTGAAAGGTAACTCCTCCCCTGCGCAAGGTAGTCATCACGGTGATGCTGCATGGATACCACCCCCTACTGGTAGCTGGAAGTGTAATATTGATGCTGGTTTCTTTGAGGAACAAGGCTTCACTTCCATTGGCTTGTGTCTTTAGGGATTCTTCTGGGAATTTTTGTGTTGCTAGAACCATGACTATCCCCCATCTCTTCCCTGTTGCCGAAGGAGAGGCTTTAGGCCTTTACCATGCTATTCAGTGGATTGGAGAGTGGTGTTTGGATAAAGTGGAGACTGAGATGGACTACAAGGTCGTTACAGATTTGCTCAACGGTTCAAAGACGGATATTACGGAGCTTGGTTCTATTGTAGCTAATTGTAAAGCTCTCCTTTCTTCTTTCAACAACCTTAGTGTGAGGTTCATCAGGTTACAAGCTAACAAGGTTGCTCATACTCTAGCTAGAGCTACCTCGTTTTTTGTCTAGTGACCAGGATTTTTATCACATACCACAATGTATTGCGTCTTTAATTATTAATGAAATGTGTTAGTTTTTATTGTAAAAAAAACATTTTATTCAATTGTTGTTTCTTTTGCAATGATTATAGATAAAATACAACAACAATCTCTCAAACACGCGGACCAGGTTTCCCACATGGGCATTTGTAAGCCACAACGTCAACATTTACCTCTCGTAATGGATTAAAGATACTAATATGTGATCACAAAGGCCAAATTTCAAACACTACTACAAATGTAGTTTATAAAGAAGATCAAAATTAAATCTACGAGTCACTTTAAAAGTATTATATTTATTGATTGTTTATGTATAAATCATACTCATATTAGTTCACTTTTACTTTTATAGGGGCATCACCAAACTATGTTGCATGTAAATTTGTAACTGTTCAGCAGGTTTTCCTTCTAAACCAATATTATTTACTTAATCCATGTCAAGATAATAATTTCAATCATTAAACTTCAAATGCTACTCATTCTGAATTTATCTCAGACTTCTTTCTTCAATACTTCTTTTTAATCAAAATCATTACAAATAAATAATACATAAGTCATCATTCATTTTATTAAAAAATATATTCACAAACACAATATAAAATAACAATTAAATATAAACACAATAATTCCCCGTGCATTGCACGGATATTAGTTCTAGTAAACAAGTAAAAGTGTATTTATATTTAGACTATTATTAGATTGAGATAAACTTTTTAAGGAAAAATATCCTCTCCATTTTATATCTCTCAAATTCTTTCCATTTCTAAAGTTTTAGGAAAATAAATGTGTATTATACATATATGCAAGGGCGGACCCAAGTGGTAGTGACAGTGTGCACATACACTCCCTCATTTTTTATTAAAAAAATTATAACTACTTGAAATGTTTTTTTTCCCTTGTTGTTGATTTATTTGCACTCATGCTACTCTACTTTCTTCCTTTCTTTCTTCATCTCACATTAATCATATCACTTGTCTAGTGACTTATATTGAGAGAGATATGTTCAATAACATTGACAATAAGCCGATTATTCAACGATTTAAAAACATGATATATTAAAATTGGTTAAATTAATATGAAGGTCTCTGAACTATTTGAGAATTTTCAAATAGATCCTTATACTTCCAAAGTTTGTAATTGGGTCCTCAAACACATAGAAAATTCGTAATTAGGTCCTTTATACATTTTTTCGTCAGCGTTTCTTTAAATATTGTTAAGTGATTAATTCACTCCTTTTTGTGGATCCTCAACTTTTTGAAAAAATTCAAATAGGTCCCTATACTCTTTAGGAAAATTCAAATAGGTTCCATTACTTTTTGGTCCTAATGAAACCTTAACAAAAAAGTGTACGAGGGTCCTATTTATATATTTTTAAGTGTCCAGGGACCCAATTACAAGCTTTTAAAATATAGGGATATATTTGAATATTCTCAAATAGTTCAGGGAACAACAAATTAATTAAATTATTAAAATTTTATGATTTTAACATTTATGTCTTTATTTTCATATGTATGACAATAATTATAATTAATACCACTGAACATATGTGTAATTCCTTCATGCATTTATTATCCAAAAACTTTAGTAATGAACATTGTAACACACTGATTTTCACTGTTTGCTTTATCGGTAAACATGTATCTGTTTATATTTTTATCCGAAATCTAGAAAATGACTTTGGTTAAAACAAAATCATATTTAGAGTAGACTTCATGGCAAAAGTCTACGGTTAAATTTTGGGTTGAAAATTCAAACGAACCCCGGTCTGCGTTTTCACTGACAGTAAAATTTTGCTGGTCAGAAAACCTAATTTTGACCCGATAATGAAAAACTAATGATTCTTATCACTTTTTAAGTGATATGAGCCATTTCAAAATTTACGCTCTAAAATAAATATTATATTTTATTCGGATGAAGTTTCAAATTAAATCGATTTCGAAAAACCAAAATCGGGAGAATAACGGAGTCAAAAGGCTAATCATGGAGACTGAACCGGATGCCGGACGAGGGACACATGTCACCTGAGTGTGGTGAGCAGAGGGTGAGTCACCACCATGACTCACCACAAGTCATCATTGCCTTAAAAAATATCTAAGATATTTATGGCATGAAAAGACCATTTTGCCCCTAGGAATTAATGAAAACCCATTCTTGCCCTATGACTCACGTTTCCTCTCACTCCTACCCCCAACCCACCCCCCCCCCCCCCCCCCCCCCCCCCCCAAAACACTTAGACACATTTTTCTCTCAAACTAACCAAGAACACAAAGAAACAAAGAACAAAACTCTAATCTCTTAAGTTGTCTTGCACAAGTTGGATCAATTTCTTCATCTTCAAGGGGTAATCCCTCTTCAACTATGATCATGAACCCTCTTAGATTATTTCATTTTGATTGAATCATGTCAAGACCCATTTCTTCCATATTCATGGGTTTTTTTTCCAAAAATTTGTAGAAAATCATAGGATGAGGATTTTTGAGTTCTAACAATTTTCCATACATCTCTACTACTCTTGGATCATGGATCCAAGAGTATGTAAAATTTTGAAATCTCTAACCCATTTATCTATTGTTGGCCGAATCCATGCCCTAGAGAGGTTGGATGGTTCTGTTTCAATTTTTCAACTTATGACAATTGTACTTAACTCTATACCATTCTAAGATCATGGATCTAAGAGTATGTGAAATTTTGAGATCCCAAGCCTATTTTTCCTATGGTGGCCGAACCTAGACATATAGTTTGTAGAAGATTTTATTTCATTTTGTAACTTGTTCTTTACTTGTTTGTGAAGGATTAGTTGAGTAGTTGGTGTTTTGTGTTGTGTGGAGGAAGCTGAGATTCAGGAGATCATTCTTTACTTGTTTGTGAAGGATTAGTTGAGTAGTTGGTGTTTTGTGTTGTGTGGAGGAAGCTGAGATTCAGGAGATCATTTTCGGAAAGAAAATCAAAACTCTGAGGTAAGGGGAGTTTACCCGAGGAGCTTCGATAACAGTGTGTTTTAATTGGTCTATTGTCTGTAATTGTTTGTAGTAGATTTGTGGTGGTTGTTTAAGTTATTGTGTATTTATTCTGTGATGCATGATTTTATCTGTGAAAGCATTGGATAAATTGCGATGTATAAAATCTGTTGATTGTTTTATTGACTGGAAGCCTGACAGCGGTCAGTGCTTATCTGTGGTCGAGGATAAAACGTTAAAAATTTTAAGGAAAACTTTCAGTTTTTTTTAAAATATGGAATTAAAAATAAAAGTAAAAATAATAATATTTTAATGAGTTTTGATGAAAGAATAAATCAATGAGTGACAGTGAGGACGTAACCATGAAAAAATTTCACTGACGTGTTTTTTTTCGAAAAATACTGGAAATGCAAATAAATGGTAATTATAAGAAAACAAATTTCAAAAATCTTTTAAGGTTGATACTGCAAGAATTTTTTGAAAAAGAAAGGTTTTTTTGTTTGCCTTGCGGTAGTATGAGGAAAAACGATCTTTTTTGTGTGGAAAAATAATATATGAGTTAGAAATGATTTTCAATGAGTTGAAGGATTTTTTAGGAACAAAAATAAATGAATTTGCGGAAATAAATGAATTTCGTTATGATTTAAACGAATTTCATCAAAAAATATTTTGTGAAAAGGATTTTAAAAACAGCGGAAACTTTCCGATAAACTTGGATAAGTTTTCGGAGTTTTGGTTTTTGGTATTTGTGTTTCACATAACGAAAACTCTTTTGGGAAAATTTGAGGAAGGAAATAAGGACCTAGATTGCCGAGAAATCGGGCTAGTGTTCCTGTTGGAGAAATTAAGGAAAGGGATAAGGACCTAGATTGCCGAGACGTCGGGCTAGTGTTCCTAAGAGGAAAACCTTACATTGGAGGTGAAAGGAATTTTTAATACTTTAGTAAAGGTAGTTGGGAGCTTTGATCCTCAACAAAGAAAAAATAAAAAAGAACGGAAAGAAAAGTTACGATAATAACGGGTTTTACATGCATAGTCTGGCAGATGTGCCATTTTGGCAGACGTGCCATGTGAATCGAGCTACAATTCACGAAGGTTGAATTGATAAATTGGTTAGTTACGGACCAAAGATATATTCTAGGGTCTATTAAGGACATTCGGGCTCGAAGTCCAGCGAATACTCGAAGCTTTGCAATCTCGGGTCGTGGAACTCGGTTACCCGGCACGAATGTGAAGTCGACACAGGTAAACACAAGAAGGGGGGTTGAATTGTGTTTGTAAATAATTTCCTAAAACAACCTTTAAAACAATTTTTGCACACAAAAATCAGAAGCAAGCACAAAGAATTAGATCTTTTAAAAAGCTTTAACAAAAGCAATATCAAAATCCCATAGTTAGTAAGAAACATATAAAACTGTAAGAGTTTAGGGGTAGAAGATTCACACAAGATGTTTTATCCTGGTTCACTCTCTTCCAACCAAGTGCTACATCCAGTCCCTTCTACTTGAAGGTTTTTCTCCACTATTTCCCAAATAGATTGCAACCAAGTATTCAACACCTCTCCAGGCTACAAGTATTTCTTTCTTACCAAGCCTCTTCGGGCTCTAACTATACCAAAGAGATTTAACGTTTGATCTTCTTAACTCCCTATGTGTGAGGATATGAAGGTTTAATATCAGATGAATATTTTCATAATATTCAAACTAAGGAATACAGACTCTTGCTTTTGAAAGAATATTAGAATGAGTGATTATCAATTGACAAAAGTTGAGCTTGCAAGGTTGTGCAGGCAAGAGTTGTTCTTTAGTATCTCAGGTCTTCTATTTATAGTGACCTTCTTCTTCACTTGTATTTCTTCAACGGTTATTTTGAATAATCCCGTTTAGAGATAACATTTAATGCATGATATCCGTTATAACTGATAGCTTGATTATGGCAAGCTGAATAGTACTCTTGGTTATCGAGGAAGCATGAAATTGGAGGCTCACTACTCTGAGTATTGTTCCTCCTTTGTGTACAATCCAGATTTTTCATCCATAAAGTTGTCATCGTAGAGATCGTTTTGCAGTATCTCATTGTACGATTCTGCTTTTTGCATTTCTTGATGGTACTATGTTTCTTTTACAACAAGGTAAAACATTAAAGCAGATAAAATAAATGTGAAGAACAAATATTCTATTGAAATAAATATCAATCATTTGAAATAAATTCAAGAGATTCGGATTGCATTTATTTATTTAAAGATGGAGCTCGTCTACTTTAAAAACTCTGTCTACTTTGTTATATCTGAGACCAAGTCTGTTTCAACAAAATATTTTGCTCGTCCGATGACGAGGCATATCCTCTCGTATATCAAGTCTTTGGACTTGCTATACCTCAATGAGATAAAGATCTCCATCTAGTGACGTGGCAGATAGAGCTCGTCTACCTGATTACTTTATTTTTCAGTTCATTCGATTTTACCAATTACTTTCATCTACTTACATGGCAATCTAGACACGTTTACTATCAAGTCTTTGGACTTGCTGTATCTAAGAAGTTATTTTGATTTCCATCTAGTAAGCATTTAGAGCCTCGTCTACTTAAGAAAACCAGTCTACTCAAATAAATAAATAAATAACTTTTACCAAAACATTGAGCAGCCCGTCTACAATGGTGGACGAGTATTTTTCGATGAAAACTTATCCCAAGTTTCTATTATGTATATATAAATATTCCTGCATAACTGAAAGTACATGTTAGATCTCAACTAACACTTTGCGAGGAAAATTTAATCTTTTTGTTAACATCCAAACATAGAGAATATTTAGTCCAAAACCACTTTGGTTCCAACAATCTCCTCCTTTTTAATGATGACAAAAACTAATTAAATTTGAAAAGCAAAGTCTTAGAGAGCCTGCAGGGCTCCCCCTAAGACAAAGTATTCAGATAAATAATTAGTAAAAAGCATGAGACAAACTTCATATAAGCTAAAAGATAAGTGCAACAGCTTATCAAACTTAGAGTATATATGAAGGAATAAATAAGCATAGTCAGGAGATATCAGAGCAAATAGGCAAACATAAGTGTCAGAGCAGTTATCAAGCAGAAAACAGAATATGCATATGCAGACAAATATGATCTTTTAAAAAAAAACTGACTTTATATATATATATATATATATATATATATATATATACTGACAATGATGGTCCACTCCTTTTTACCTTTTTGGCTGATGACAAAAAGGGGGAGAAAGGAAAGAAAATAGATATATATATATATATATATATATATATATATATATATATATATATATATAAGATAAAAGGTTAAGGTTAGGCAGGAGAAGGTGGTGGAGGTGGAGGGTTCTGAGTCTGGCTTTTCTTGAAATCCATCAGGAATTCCAGTATTTTGTTTACAACTTATAAGGTTGGAGCCATTGATGTTTGAACTTGTTGTTGGACATCCTCCTTAATTTTCTCAGTCATCTTCTCAACCTTGTCATCAACTATCTTGCCAACTCTGTCATCAACCATTTTGCCAAGTATCTCTTCAAGGTTCTGTGGCAGAGCATGTTGTCTTGAATTCTCAGCAGATTCTTGAAAAGTGCTTAAGGCTCTGGAGTGTTCAGGGTGATCTGAAGGGTGCATCACAACCAAAGCTAGTTTTTGAGAATAGTACTTTCCTGATGAGCTTTGTTTGGAGATGGACTCAATAGTTTCTTCTTCAGGACCACCTGTGCCAAAAATAATCGCATTCATGCCAGGTCCTTCAACTACAATTTCATCTTCTATGAGCTCAAAAGGAGGTGAAGACGAAGCAGGATTAATCACTAGAAGGGGTAAAGGGGTCACTGATACTTCCTTTGCCCAAATGATGGGGTAGGAGAATTTCACATCTCGGCTTGTTATGGGAAGTCCCCAAAGGTCTTTATAGATCATGTAACGAAAGTTAGAAAGACCACACTTTCCTCTGACTTTGGGAATTTCCTTCTTCTCTTCTTGGGTCAGTCCAGAGGAAGATGCTTCTAGTGTGCAGTGAATAATATGAGATTTCCAGAAATCTGCAGCACGTTGTTCATTGATCAACCCAATGGATTCAGTATGCAAAAAGAAATCCATCATGGAGTAGTCAAAAGTTTCTTGATTCAGATCAAGCATTGCAGATTCAGCTTCTGGCATAACTCCTTTGAATTTTCTGTTCTTCTTGTCCTTGTCCTTATTCAGATCAACCAACGACAGTCTTGGACAGATTCTGTAAGGCATGATTCCAACTCTGGTTGCTTCACTATGTCTCAACCAGGATGGGCGGACAAAATGTGCGGCTCTATCAACTCTGAAATGACTAAATTCCCACTTCAGCATTTCATAGATGAGCTGATCCAGGAAGAAATCAGAGGCCCTCCCATAGACTCTGGGATGCTCAAAGGATACCCATTTTGTGTCAATGGTCATGATTATAGGAATATGCTTTGACAATCTTGCTCTTCTTTCAGGGATGGTAGGAAGATTCTTTCTTTTAGGGTCTGTCTCCCATACAGGTATTATGTGTCTCTCAACTCCATCAGTGAGGGGTATGAGAGGTGGAGCTTTGACAAGGTTAGGATAGATTTTTCTAGGGGGAATTTTTTTAGGGGCAGGTTAGTGACAAAGGGTCCTATGTTGTTGTGCATTTGTGAAGGCACTTTTGTGATTAATTTGCAGTTAGCATGATGTAAATGGAAGGGTTCAACAGGTGGGCTTATTTCTTCCTCATACTCTGGTAGGGGTTACCACATGTTAGGAATATGTTCAGGTTCAGGTTGGTGAGTGAGAAACAGAACTCTCCATTCCCTTTTTACTTTGGCCCAATCCTCAGATTTGCCATCATAAATAACAGAAATTAGGGTGAAGGGAAATAAAGTTCTTAAGGGTTTTGGGAAGAGAGCACCAGGGGAAATGCCGTCATCTGGTTGATTGAACCAGGGATCATCGGCAGGGATAATTGGTTGAAATTGTGGTCTGGATGAGGTGGTTATTTGTGAGTGAGCAAGTGAAGATGTAGGCAAGTTTGTGGTTTGGTCAATTTGTGTTGGTTGGGGTGAGAGGGTTGTGGGAATGTATACATCATCTGGAGTGGAGACAGCAGTGTTATCATGAGAGGTAACAGCATTAGGAACAACATCAACTTTAGTTTCTATACTAGACACTAAGGCATCTCCTGCTATTTGAACAGGATCACTAGCAGAGATGGTTACCTTAGAAGTCTTAGTTGTTCTGGTCTTTCTTGCTGGTTGCCTTTTGGGTTTTGTTGAGACAGGCACAACGGCCTCAACAACAGCAACAGAAGTTTTCTACTTCTTCAGGATGATACTGATAGGAACTCTGTCCTCATCAGCTTCCTCGTCCTCATTGTGTGAGAGGATATAAGAGTATACAAGTAGAATACAATGTATATGCAGTAAAATGTATAATAATCGGTTAGATTAGCTTGTGGCAGTTAAGAGTCTGTTACTCAGCTTACAAGAGTATAAATACTCTTCCATGTAACTAATCTTGTAAGAATTCATTTTTCAATTAATCATTCAATACAATGAGTTCATTCTCTCTTCTCTCTTCGAATACTCTATTATGGTATCAGTAGCTTCTTCTTTCTTGGGCCAAAGCTTCGAAAACTGAACAATGGCAGCTTCACCTTCTTCCAATCTCAACAACGAAAATCGTAGCTCAGCATCAACAATTTCGTTCCCACCTTCACTCTCCATCAAATTAGATGACAAGAATTTTCTATTGTGGAATCAACAAGTAGAAGGAGTAATTGCTTCTCACAAATTGCATCGATTCGTGGTAAACCCTAACATCCCTGCGAAATATAATTCAGAAACTGATAGAGAACTTGATCTAGTGTCAGATGCATATCATAAATGGTTAGTTGAGGATCAAATGCTCTTTATTTGGCTGCTATCTACCTTATCTGATGCTGTGCTACCTAGGGTTATTGGTTGTCGCCATTCTTGGTAGATTTGGGATAAAATCCACAAATATTTCTATGCTTATCTAAAAGCAATGGTTAGGCAACTTAGATCTGAATTGAAATCCACCAAGAAAGCAAATAGAACAATCTCAGAATATTTCTTGCGAATCAGGTCAATTGCTGATACTTTGGTTGCTATTGGAGATTCAATCACAGAGCAGGATCAAATTGATGCAATTTTAGAAGGTTTACCTAAAGAGTATAATCAATTTGTCATGATGATCTATGGAAGATCAGATTCTCCTTCTCTGTTTGAAATTGAAGCTCTCTTGCTTGTTCAAGAATCACAGCTAGATAAGTTTCATCAAGAGCTCTCCATTTCGAATATCTCTGCCAATGTAGCTCAAGCCTCTCAGCCACAGAATCAATTCAATCAACAAAGACAATACAACTCGAATTCTGACCAGTACTATCATGGCTCCACCTTTCAGAATAACTTTCAGAACACCTTCCAGAATGATGCTCGAGGTGGAGGCAGGTTTGGTCATGGTAGGGACCGTGGAAGAGGTCGTGGAAATCGTCCAACATTTCAACTGTGTGATAGATATGTCCATGATGCCTACCATTGCTGGTACAGGTTTGATCAGAATTTTGTTCCTAATCAACATACTCAGCAAAATCCTTCTATTCAACAGCAAAGTCCAGGCCAGAACACCTCAAACCAGTCACAGCAGCAAACTCAGCCTAGTGCCTTTATGGTTCTACAAGGTTCACAACACATGAACCCTCCACAGAACTCACAGCATGTGAACTTTCCACAAACTGCACCTCACTTGAAAAATATAGGCTTTTCTCAAGATGTAGCAGTTCCTAGAGGGCTTGACTCACAATCTTGGTTCCTGGATTCAGGAGCTTCCCACCACTTAACACCAGATATCAACAACCTGTAACAAGGCACCTCCTATGTGGGCTCGGATCAAGTTCACATGGGCAATGGACAAGGTTTACCCATACACTCAGTTGGTACTTCTAAGTTTTCTTCTCATTTGCATCCACATGTCTTGCTTTCTCTGAATCATTTACTACATGTTCCTTCTATAACTAAGAATTTGATATCAGTCTCTAAATTTGCTCGGGATAATAATGTTTTCTTTGAATTTCACCCTTACTCTTGCTGTGTGAAATCACAAGAGTCTAGACATGTCCTCCTTCAAGGTACCCTAGGAGCTGATGGCTTATACAGTTTTCAGCATCTGCCTATGCTCAAGGGACCTTCACCAACTTCTGTCAAGTCAAGTAGTTCTCACTCTCCACCCGTAGCTTGTAGTAGTGTTCATAATTCCAATTGCTCTCAATTGAGTCCTGTAAATACAGTTGCTTCCACTTGGCATCTTAGACTAGGTCATGCCAACTCCAAGGCAATAAAGAATGTACTACAACTATGTAACATTCATGTAATCAATAAAACTGCTTCTGATTTCTGTAATTCCTATTGTTTGGGAAAATCCCACAGATTGCATGCCCCTCCCTCCCCTACTACTCATAACACTTCTTTTGAACTTATCCATACTGACTTGTGGGGACCTGCACCATCCCCTTCACCTGGAGGCTACTTCTATTACATAGCCTTTGTTGATGCTTGTACCAAGTATACTTGGATATATTTTCTCAAAAAAAAATCTGATGCTCTTGCTGCATTTAGACAATTCTTTTCACTCATTCAAACTCAGTTTTCTACAACCATAAGAGCAGTTCAATCTGATTTGTGGGGGGGGGGGGACGAATATAGACCCTTCACCAAGTTCCTTAGTGATCTTGGTGTTAGCCATAGGCTTACTTGTCCACACACATCTCACCAAAATGGGACAGTTGAGCGAAAGCATAGGCAAATAGTTGAGATGGGCTTAACTTTACTTGCACATGCCTCTATGCCAATTACATTTTGGGACCACAACTTTACTACTGCAGTCCATCTGATTAATAGGCTGCCAACCTCAGCTCATCCTAGCTTCACTTCCCCTTATTATGCTCTTTACAAGTCTCTGCCAGATTACACTAGTCTTAGAGTCTTTGGGTGTGCTTGTATCCCTTTGCTCAGACCATACAACAAGCATAAGCTTCAGTTTAGAAGCACTGAATGTCTTTACTTAGGCATTTCCCCTAGTCACAGAGGTCACAAATGCCTAAGCTTAGATGGCCGTGTATACGTCTCCAAAGATGTACTTTTTAATGAGGATCGATTTCCTTACCCTGAGCTATTCCTCAATAATTCTGCTCCTGCTCACTCGCGCCATATCTCAAATCCTGCAACATTTCCCTGGTCCATTTTTGACAACTCGGAGTCTCACAGTTCTGTTCTACCAAGCTCTCCTGCTGCAGCATCTCCACCTCCTCTTCACCCCTCACATTCTCCTAATATTCCTCTTAGTCCCACTAATACTTCAAGTCCTGAGCCTTCTCTTGTCACTGAAACAAATGACCCTGCTCCAGCCCCTCCACCACCTCCATCCAGTGAGCCACACATTCACCCTACTACTTCATCTGCTCCTCCACCCTGTGATCAAAATACTCATCACATGCTCACTAGATCTAAAACTGGAAATCTCAAGCCTCGGCTGTTCCTAGCTCATGTTGAACCAACTAGTGTCAAGCAAGCCTTGTCTAGCTCTGAATGGTTGACTACTATGAAGGCAGGATATAATGCACTACTTGCAAACAATACATGGTCCCTTGTGCCTCTCCCAGCTCACCGCAAAGCCATAGGCTGTAAATGGGTGTTCAGGGTTAAAGAAAACCTAGATGGCAGTGTCAACAAATGCAAAACAAGACTTGTTGCAAAGGGTTTTCACCAACTGTCAGGAACTGATTTTAGTGAAACATTTTATCCTGTGGTGAAACCAACCACAATCCATGTAATCATGACACTTGCTCTAACTTACAAATGGGGCATTCAACAAATAGATGTCAATAACGCCTTTCTAAATGGCATTTTGCATGAAGAGGTGTATATGCAACAACCCCCAGGGTTTGAATCTACTAACAAGACACTGGTATGTAGACTGCACCGAGCCCTTTATGGCCTTAAACAGGCCCCACGTGCGTGGTATGAACGCCTAACTCAGGCTCTCTTGTAGTTTGGTTTTAGAGCTAGCCGCTGTGACCCTTCCTTATTCATTTACAGCAAGCATGGAGTTAAACTATATAACTTGATTTATGTGGATGACATTTTAATCACAGGTTCCTCCACTAAACTGATATCTAATCTGATTAGTAAACTTAATGCCAAATTTGCATTGAAACACCTTGGCAAGCCCGACTACTTCCTCGGTATTGAAGTTAAATACCTGACCAATGGTTCCATGCTACTCACACAATCAAAATATATTCGAGACTTGCTGCAGAAATCCAACATGATTGACTGATTGCAAAAGCATATCCACACCTATGGTTAATGATTGCAAACTCAGCAGGCACGACATTGATACACTACAGGATCCTTCCTTGTTTTGGGCAGTTGTTGGTGCACTCCAGTATGTCACATTGACTAGGCTTGAACTCTCTTACTGTGTCAACAAAGTATGCCAGTTTATGGCTTCCCCTCTTGAGTCTCACTGGCGTGCAGTAAAACGCATTCTACGGTACCTTAGTGGCACTACACAGTATGGTTTATTGCTGCAACCTGCTTCACCCGATGGGAAATTGTCACTAAGAGCTTACAGTGACGCTGATTGGGCTAGTGATCCGGATGATAGACGTTCAACGTCTGGGTCTTGCATCTTTTTTGGACCCAATCTTGTGTCTTGGAGCTCCAAAAAGCAACCCTTGGTAGCTAGATCAAGCACCGAAGCCGAATATAGGAGCATGGCACGCACAACTTCGGAACTGCTTTGGCTAGAATCTCTTCTTACTGAACTTCAGGTTGCATATCATACACCTATGCTTCTATGTGATAATCTAAGTGTAGTGCTGCTCTCTCATAATGCCATACTTCATGAACGAACTAAGCATATGGAATCGGATATACATTTTGTAAGGGAAAAGGTAGTCAATCACTTTCAGTACAGCATGTGCCTGCCTCTCATCAACTAGCTGACCCTCTCACCAAGCCCTTACCTTCTACTAAATTTGCTGACTCCAGAAACAAGCTCAAGGTCGTTGCTCTTCCTCAACCCCCTTGATCTTGTGGGGGACTATAAGAGTATACAAGTAGAATACAGTGTATGTGCAGTAAAATGTATAACATAATCAGTTAGATTAGCTTGTGGCAGTTAAGAGTCTGTTACTCAGCTTACAAGAGTATAAATACTCTTCCATGTAACTAATCTTGTAAGAATTCATTTTTCCATTAATCATTCAATACAATGAGTTCATTCTCTCTTCTCTCTTCGAATACTCTATTAGAGGATAACTCTTCTTTGCTTCTTCACAGCAGGAGCATCAGAAGGTTCCCCGATAACAATGCCACCAGCTGGTCTCTTGGGGGCAGGCTTCCTGGCTGCAGTGGTCTTTTTCTTGATATTCTTTTTTGGCTCCATAGCCTCAGCAGTGTTTTGTTCCACCATTTCCTTTGTCATTTTCATCAGCTCCTCAGTTATGGCCACTACAGCAGCAGCATAGGTACTGAGGTTCATCTTAGCTATATTCATTTTACAAAAGTCTGCAACCGACATTGGTTTTTCAGTTAAGATACTAGCTTGATCTTCAGGAGTCCTTGCAGCAAGAATTTCATGAATCCCTTGAGCCTTGAAAATCTTAGAAAGAAGATGGCAATAGGGAAATGCTGAAAGTCTTTTCTTGTTCACCACATCATCTCTAAATCTGCCATACATAATTCTTGGAAGATTGATCTTCGTTTCGATGAGAAGATGGCAAAGGCAGAATTTGTGCAGAGAGGAGAGGTTGTCTTTGGATCCAACCTTATGAAGAACCACCTTATTAAGAAGTTGATGAAGGATGCGAACAATGTCCTTCATTTCAACAGCTTTCCAAGTGTAAGTTCTGACTGTGTCTTATTTCATGAGACAGACTTCAATGGTCTCAGAGCCACCCAAATCAGCTTCCCATGACTCAGTATAAACCAAACCTTCCTGAGCACAAAAAATAGCATAAGCAATAGTCTTCTCTGAGACTACAATATTCTTTCTCAACAAAGTAGAGAAGAAGTCAGTATCAGTCACTTGAACATTCCTCCAGAAATCCCTAATCAGGTTGGGAAAGACAGACTTTCACTGTGAAGAGTCCTCCCCACCCAGCTGCATTAACATACTTTGTTTCAAGAGATTCGGATTGCATTTATTTATTTAAAGATGGAGCTCGTCTACTTTAAAAACTCCATCTACTTTGTTATGTCTGTGACCAAGTCTGTTTCAACAAAATATTTTACTTGTCCGATGACGTGGCATATCCTCTCGTATATCAAGTCTTAGGACTTGCTATACCTCAATGAGTTATAAAGATCTCCATCTAGTGACGTGGCAGATAGAACTCGTCTACCTGATTACTTTATTTTTCAGTTCATTCAATTTTACCAATTACTTTTGTCTACTTACGTGGCAATCTAGACACGTTTACTATCAAGTCTTTGGACTTGCTGTATCTAAGAAGTTATTTTGATTTCCGTCTAGTAAGCATTTAAAGCCTCGTCTACTTAAGAAAACCAGTCTACTCAAATAAATAAATAACTTTTACCAAAACATTGAGCAGCCCGTCTACAAGGGTGGACGCATATTTTTCAATGAAAACTTATCCCAAGTTTCTATTACGTATATTTAAATATTCATGCATAACTGAAAGCATATGTTAGATCTCAACTAACACTTTGTCAGGAAAATTTAATCTTTTTGTTAACATCAAAACGTAGAGATTATTTAGTCCAAAACCACTTTGGTTCCAACAGAATGTACTCAATAGGGAACTATCCCGATATTATTTTAAGTGCTCCATCGTGATACCCTTGAACAATTGGAGCCCAGACCTAAATTTAGAGGTCGACCTCATGAGACAATTGTGGTAAGGGGTATCAGAGCCTAATCACGCTTGAAGAAGGGAAGTTAGGATCTCCGGAGAATAAAGGTCAAAACTTTAAGGATAGATGTTTAAGTGTCATGCATTTTTATAAAATCACGATGACTGTCGGGTATGAATCCCATTGGTTTGGAATATTATAATGGTGTTGAAAATATATGTGAAGTTTTATTGTGTATCGTGCACATAGTTATCATGATGAAACTCAATGGTCGGTATCTCACCCTTGCATTATATATGTTTTCTTGGTCTTTGTTGTTGTACCGTGGGACGCAAGTACAGACGTCGCAGAGGAGTTTCGTGCCTCACTCAAGGACATCAGTCCTGACAACTGAAGAGATCGACGATCGTAGGAATGACCTCGGGGGTTTCAGTAGATGTCGATTAGAGTGACCAGCTCAACTAGAATAGTAAGTTGTCTTAGATCTCGTTGAGAAAAATCTGTATATCTAGCTACTAAGAGCAAATCTTTTTGAAGTAATGTTACCAAACTTATATATACTTTTTATCTTCAGTGGTGTAAAGTTGTGACTTTTACTTATGTATTATTTTTCGTAAACAATTCGTACGTTGTGATGTGGGATAGTATTATGAAGAATGCATTAAGCTGTCCTAAGTTATGTTCACCTGTTGAAACTTTAGTTGTTGTGCTAGAAAAATTTTTATAACCGTTTTTCGAACATAGTTAAGTATTAAAAAAAAGATTGTTTTCCGAAAGCAAAACTTATTTTATGTTTTTGCAACGAGTCAGAAAATTATGTAGTTCCAAGGGAGCGTTACATTAACTCCTATTTATCATGATAAATGGAGAGATCCCTATCCAGTTTTAAAAAGGATCTTGCTAACACGAACCATAAGTACCTATTAGCATTTGCCTTTAAAAGAAAAACTTTATCTAACATTTCATTATGATAGCATAAAAGTTTGATACAACAGTAAGAAGTTAAGTGACAAAGACCCAAGATTTGGTATAAAAACACAGCACGTTCCTCAATTCACAATGAAAATCAGTGAGACAACTCCAAGATTCAGGTTAGTCAGCAAGACAGCTAGCAGCATCCTGAACAAGCAAGCCATATAGTATCTCAAAATAGTAACGAGCATTCAGCATGGCCCTATGAGTAAAGTAAGTATCAATCCTTGATCATGCTAAAACATCTATTTGTTTTGTTTCCAAATTTTCTGTTTTTAAGAAATAATTACAAAACTTTTATCTTGTATTCATTTTGTTTTTTATTTTCGAAAATTTGTACAGGAAACACTGAAAACAAATTTTTTCTGTTTTCACTATTTTTGTTAGAAATCTTTAAAAACAGGAAACAAAATACAAACAAAGTGCTAGTTTTATAATTATTTTTTTAAAATAAGAAATGATAATAGGAAACTGAAAACAAAGCAAACAGACCCGTAAATTTCCCACAAAGCTTTTGTAAGAAGCTAAAAAAAAATTGGCTCATAAAATAAGCTAAAAATAGCCTTTAGATCTTAATAAATTACTTATTTAAACTTATCCAAATTTTTTTTTTGCATAAAACACTTATACCTATAAAAAAGCTTTTATATATAAGCTCTAAATTATGTTATCCAAACAAGACCTTAACCATAAATTCAACCTTAAAAAAGGTAGAGTATTTTCTCCTTCTTCTTTAATATATCCTTCTTTTTAAGTTGTTGTATAAATAATTAAGAATGTTAATAAATAACTTCAATAATAAGTAAAATTAACAATATTTAATTGCATTATATATTACTAAAATTTTCAGACATTACTATTTTATTGATGTTTTCTATCACTTACTAATATAATAAATAAGTTATAAAAAATTATTATATTTAATTGGTTTTCAAGTAACCGACAAATGTAAATAAAATATTTTTTCTAAAAAACATAAATAAAGAAAAATGGATAAGATAAAGAAGGAGTATAGCCGAACTTAGTCCCTGTCTTTCGCTATTACTTTGGTCACCGAATCAAACAAAATTCAAAAATTGTCCCTGGAACTCCATTAAACCCCTAATCTAGTCTTGAATTTGTCATTCGCTATCACTTAGTCCCCGAATCAAACAGAATTCAAAAAAAGTCTGTGGAACTTTATTCCATCCTTCACTTGAGTCCAAATATTTACAGTTAGACTTAATGGATTATCTTTGTTGGCACGTTAAGTATCTACCTTGGTTCAACATGGACATGCATTGACATCTTAGTCAGCATATTCAAAGGTTAAAAATATGGATTAAAATATCAATTACTGACTTACTTCCACACCACACTCCACACACGTTGACCTTGCCTTAATAGTGAAATGTCTTCTTGTATGGTTCTTTGTATATACTTAATGTGTCAGCAATGATAATTTGTTAAGTCTAATCGAGAGAGTTAACATTAAGATTCAAGTGAAGGATGAAATGAAGTTTAGGGACTTTTTTGAATTTTGTTTGATTCAGGAACTAAAGTGGTAGTGAATGATAAATTAAGGAACTAAGTTGAGAGTTTAATCAAGTTCCAAATATTTTTTTTGAATTTAGTTTGATTCGGTGACTAAAGTGACACCAAATGATAAATTTAAGAGATTAAACTGGGTGTTGATAAAAAAGAGAGTGACAACCAGAGAAGGGCTATTCACTCGCTTTCATCGAAAAAACAGTCATTATCGTTGTTTGGAAGCTGTCAATACATCAAGATTCAAGAGTAAAGACAAGCAAATTATGATTGCACTTCAGAACATAAAAAATATCTTGAAAATATATTGGACCAAGTGCCACGATAATATGATATACACGGAGAGTGAGATATCATATATGGTAGGTTGTTTCGTGTGAGGCATATTTCTTGTCCATCACTTAAACATATTTTAAAGCTTTGCCCACAAACTGTGAAATGAGGTTCACACGCTACAAAAGTGGTGGCCGCCAATGCCATGGCCCAATAGGTGGGTATTTGGTGGGAAGTTTGAGCATTTAAGAGAGGAATAGTTATGAGTTTGTTGGATGAAGAGGCCAGCTGTCCCCAGAACGCCATTTGGCTACACGCATTATAGAGAGAGAGCCTACAGGGTGACTTGATTGAAGTCAAACAATTGAGACCTCACCCTTGTCACAACTGTAAGTCTTAGTTTCAATATATGTGTCGTGGTGACACACGCTCGTAATGGCTTAATATTTAGTTTTGGCTCATGTAAGGAAAGTAAAACTCAAAACGGCAAAAAAAAAAAAAAAAAACAATTGTTGGAAAATTAAGTTTATCATTTTTTAAAATATAAAATACATCAAGTTCTAATAAAAACTTCCTTGTTTTAGATCTTAATTATTATCCTTAGGATACATGTTAGCATTTTCTTTTATTTTTTCTTTTTACATATGGAAAATAGTAATACTAAAGGAATCTAAGTGTATTTGAAATTGAAAAAAATTATTTAAACTACAAGTTTTAAAATTTAATATATTAATTTTTTTTTAATTTCTTAATTAATCACGAAGTCTATAATAAGACCATTTACTTATTTAGTTATTTATATATAATTTTGATAGGAAAGAATGGTGTCATATCAGTGTAATAGTCATTACAGTTAATGTGTAATTAGAATATAGTTAGCGTATTTAAGTAAAGCTAATAGTTAGTTACGATGTAACTAACTCTCCCTTGTAACTCATGAGTATATAAAATCAGCTCAGTGTAATAGCTCATTCAAGAAATGAAAATCTATTCACTCTCTACTCAATTCTCTCTACACTCTTTATGCTACTGCAGATTCTAGGTTTCTATCATGGTATCATCGTGAGCCTTTTCTTGGGCCTGAATCCCTAATTCCATCTCCGTTTTCTTCCTTTTCTTCAAGGTTTTTCTTCGTTCATCCATGGCGTCTTCCACTGCTACACCAGCTGCAACGAATTTTTCCCCAAATCTATCGATCATGCTCGATGATAAGAACTTCTTGATGTGGACAGCAAGTTGAAGGTGTCATTCTTTATCATAAACTCCATAGATTTGTAGTGAATCATCAAATTCCTCAAAAGTATAATTCTGAAATTGATTGCATAAATGATAAAATCTCTGAAGCATATGACAAATGGATTGTTCAAGATCAATTGTAATTCACTTTGTTACTTTCTACTTTATCAGATTCTGTTCTCCCACGCGTTCTTGGTTGCAAACACTCTTCTCAAGTTTGGGATCAAATCCACAAACATTTTCACTCACATCTTAAAGCTAGGGTTCGACAATTTCATTCTGAATTGAAGAGTATCAAGAAAGGAAATCGTAGCATTTCAGAGTACATTATTTGAATCAAAGCTCTTGTAGACTCATTACTAGCCATTGGTGATCCGATTTCAGTCAAGACCAGATTGACACTATTCTTGATGGCTTACCAGAGGAATATAATTCCTTTGTAATGATGGTGTATGGTAGACCTGACACTCCCTCCATTTCGGATATTGAAGCTCTTATCTTAGTTCAAGAAGCACAATTGGACAAGTTTCGACAAGAACTTGCGATTTCAAATGTGTCTGTTAATGTAGCTCAGACCTCACAAGCTCAAAATCCTGATTTTCAGCACAATGATAGCTCAGAAAATGATAATTTTCGGTTCAATGCAAGAGGAAGAGGTCGTGGCGGCCGTGGAAGGGGAGGAAATCGCCCAACTTGTAAGTTATGCAACAAATATGGACATGATTCTTTCAACTGTTGGCACCGGTTTGATCAAAACTTTGTGCCCTCATAACCTCCTCCACAACAATTCAGCAATGGCAATGGCCAGCCTCAATATCAAAACAACAGATCTCGATGCGAACAATGGTCCTCAACAATATCAAAATAATGTGCCTCAGTTTCATAACAACAACATTCCACCACAACACTACAATACTCAGAATCATTTTAGAAGTCAAGGATCTTAAGTTCAGTCAAGTGCCTATATGGCAACTCAATATGCACCAACAACTCAAGAGTTTCCTGCCACTCTAAGTCTTGACAGTCAGTCATGGTATCTGGACTCTGGAGCCTCACACCATCTTACCTCTGATGCTCAGAACCTGACTCAAAGCATTCCCTACACAGGACAAGATCAAGTCCATATGGGGAATGGCCAAGGTCTTGAGATACAGTCAATTGGTTTAACTTTTCTTTCCCCTAACTCTAGTTCAAATATAACTCTTTCCCTACATAATTTATTACATGTGCCATATATTACCAAGAATTTAATTTCAGTAGCTAAGTTTGCAAAAGACAATAGAGTATTCTTTGAGTTTCACCCCACTAGATGTCTTGTAAAATCACAGGGATCTAATCAGGTGTTACTTGAAGGTTCACGTGGAGCTGATGGTCTTTATTGCTTCAAGCACCTTCATCTTCTCAAGTCCTCAAGCTCAAGTCCAAGACATTCTTTTTCAATTAATAAAGTCCATCACACCTACTGTAAACTCTAATATCGTTTCCCTTTCAGTTGGTAGTTCCAATTCTGTTTCTTCTTCAGCTAGTAGCTCAATTGTTAACTCTACTTTTACTACTTGGCACTATAGACTTGGTCATGCACACACTAGGGCTGTTAAACAAGTCATGTCTCTCTGTAATATACCATGCTCTAATAAAGAAGCAAATGAAATTTGCATAGCCTGCTGTCAAGGAAAGTCACAAAGACTTTATGCACCTACCTCCCCAACTAGTCATGATGTTCCCTTTGAATTGATACACATTGACCTATGGGGACCAGTTCCCCTTACTTCTCACAATGTCTATACATATTACATAACCTTTGTAGATGCATGTACAAAATTTACATGGACTTATTTCCTAACTCATAAATCAGGAGCACTAATAGCTTTTCAACGGTTTCTCAAACTGATTCAAACTCAGTTTTTAGCCAATGTAAAAGCAGTTCAGTCTGACTGGGGAGGAGAGTTTAGACCTTTCACAAAGGTTCTTACCGGACTTGGCATAATTCACAGTCTCACATGCCCTCATACCTCTCACCAAAATGGCACTATGGAGAAGAAGCACAGACAAATAGTAGAAATGGGACTGAGCTTGCTGGAACATGCAACTATGCCCCTGAATTTCTGGGATCACAGTGTAACACACGGGTGCCGACGAGGGCGGGGAGTGGTCGCCGGTGCAAGAAGGCATGGACAAGGAGCGGCTCCTGGCAGGCTTCTAGGCGGAGGGACACATGAATGAACCGATTGCACACCCGAATGAGAAGGATCCTGAGACTGTGTAGGTATGGGACTATACAGTTGAGGAAGGCTTATATGAATTGATTGGTACTACCTATACCAACAAGATGCATCTTCTTTTTTGGAGCCCATCACTTAAGAACTCCACAGTTGAGCGTGCTTGACTTGGAGCAATTCTGAGATGGGTGACCTCCTGGAAAGTTTTCCCAGGAAGCGTGTGAGTGAGGACAAAGCACAATGAAAAGACTCGTGTTATGCCGTGGGGACAGTCGTCAATCCATAGAGCATCCCGGGATGTTACAAATGGTATCGAGCGGCAACTCTCCCAGTACGGTGTGGTTCGGGGACGAACCAAGCGGAAGTTGGTGGGCATGTAACACCCGGGTGCCGACGAGGGCGGGGAGTGGTCGCCGGTGCAAGAAGGCATGGACAAGGAGCGGCTCCTGGCAGGCTTCTAGGCGGAGGGACACATGAATGAACCGATTACACACCCGAATGAGAGGGATCCTGAGACTGTGTAGGTATGGGACTATACAGTTGATGAAGGCTTATATGAATTGATCGGTACTACCTATACCAACAAGATGCATATTATTCTCGGGAGCCCATCACTTAAGAACTCCACAGTTAAGCGTGCTTGACTTGGAGCAATTCTGGGATGGGTGACCTCCTAGGAAGTTTTCCCAGGAAGCGTGTGAGTGAGGACAAAGCATACTAAAAAGACCCGTGTTGGTCTGTGGGGACAGTCGTCAATCCATAGAGCAGCCAGGGATGTTACACACACTTCACAACAAGCAATGATGCAGCTCATTAATGTACTACCATCTTCTGCCTTACCTTAACAAGCATCACCTTACTACATTCTGCACAAGTAATTACCTGAATACACAGCCCTTATAACCTTTGGTTGTGCCTGTTTCCCTTTCATAAGACCATACAACCAACACAAACTCCAATACAAATCCCTTGAATATGTCTACCATGGTCCCTCCCCTCTCCACAAAGGTCATAAATGTCTCTCACCAACAAGCAGAATTTACATCGTCAAAGATGTCTTATTCAATGAATTGTCATTTCCCTACACCAAACTATTCTCCAATGTCCAACAAACTGTCACTTCAATACCAACCTACTCTTCCTCTATACCTCTGATTCCTCAAACTACCCTTACAGCCCCAACCAATCCTGCTGCACCAGAAACAACACCTCAGTCATCACAGCAACACCTTGTTAGTCCTGCATCCAACACTACTAGTCCCAACCTGTCCTTGACTTCTCCACCTGCATCATCTGAGCTAGTGGTCCAGTCACCACAATTCAATCATGCACAACCACCTCAGTCCTCTACAGAGCAATGCCCTCAACCCAATCCCACTCCACCACCAGAAATTGGTCGCCCTATGATCACAAGATCAAAATCAGGCAGCTTGAAACCAAGAGTGTTCCTGGCACATGTTGAGCCAAGTTCTATCAAACAGGCTCTCTCACACCCTCAGTGGCTTGCTGCAATGAAGGCTGAATATCAAGCTCTCATGTCTACCAACACTTGGACTTTGGTCAACCTTCCACCCCACAGGAAACCTATTGGTTGCACGTGGGTGATCAGGGTTAAAGAAAACCCTGATGGCACCATCAACAAGTACAAAGCAAGGTTGGTGGCCAAGGGGTTTCACCAACAGTATGGCTTCGATTACCGTGAGACTTTCTCACCAGTTGTGAAACCAGTAACTATATGGGTGATCCTAACTCTAGCACTGACCAACGGATGGGAAATTCAGCAAATAGACATAAACAATGCCTTCCTAAATGGCCTTCTCATTGAAGAGGTATACATGACTCAACCATCTGGTTTTGAGGCTTCTAACAAAGCTCTAGTATGCAAGCTGAATAGAGCATTGTATGGACTAAAACAGGCTCCTAGGGCCTGGTATGAGAGGCTGACCACTGCCCTTATCCAGTTTGGATTTGGCCCTAGCAAATGTGATCCTTCACTTCTCACATATACTCATCACATCACATGCCTTTATATTTTAATCTATGTTGATGATATATTGATCACAGGATCCTCCTCTACATTGATTCATGATCTAATTGGCAAGCTGAATCAGAAATTTGCTCTCAAACAGATGGGAAGACCTGATTAATTCCTAGAAATTGAAGTTAAGCATCTGCCAAATGGTTCTCTACTATTGACACAAGATAAGTACATCAGGGACTTACTTCACAAAGCCAACATGAGTGACTCAAAAGGCATATCCTCTCCAATGATAAGTAATTGTAAACTCAGCAGATATGGGACTGATCTCTCTCGGATCCTCACAGCTACAGGTTAATTGTGGGGGCTTTACAATATGTTACTTTGACAAGACCTGAGATATCCTATTGTGTTAAGAAGGTTTGTCAGTTTATGTCAACCACTTGGACTCACATTGGAGGGCGGTTAAAAGGATTCTCAGGTACCTTAAAGGTACCTCTCATTATGGCCTCTTGCTACAACCTGCATTATCTGACACAAAGTTCACTCTAAGGGCTTACTGTGACTCAGATTGGGTCAGTGACCCTGATGACCGAAGGTCCACATCAGGGTCATGCATCTTCTTTGCCCCAAATCTCATTTCTTGGAGCTCAAAGAAACAGTCCCTGGTTGCTAGATCGAGTGTTGAAGCTGAATATAAGAGTATGGCTCATGCAACCACTGAATTATTATGGATTCAATCTCTGCTTCAGGAGCTTCATATCCCTTTTCACACACCTCAGTTGCTATGTGAAAATCTAAATGCAGTTTTACTGTCTCACAACCCAATTTTACATGCTAGGACCAAACATATGGAACTAGATATTCACTTTGTAAGAGAAAGGGTTGTCTCCGAGTCACTCATTGTCCACCATGTCCCTGCATCTGCTCAATTGGCTAATTCCTTTACTAAACCACCTTCATCAACTCAGTTTGAAGAGCTTCAAGGAAAACTCAAGGTGGTAGCCTCTCCTCAACCACCTTGACTTTGCAGAGGGATATCAATGTAATAGTCATTACAGTTGATGTGTAGTTAGAATATAGTTAGTGTATAGTTAAGTACAACTAATAGTAAGTTACGATGTAACTAACTCTCCCTTGTAACTCATGAGTATATAAACTCAGCTCAGTGTAATAGCTCATTCAAGAAATGAAAATTTATTCACTCTCTAATCAATTCACTCTACACTCTCTATGCTACTGCAGATTCTAGGTTTCTATCATGTCAAGACAAAATGTATGGGTGAAGTAATTAGTTGAGTAATTCTTTATTGGAATTTTCAACATCTGATTTTTATAGAGCCACTGACAAGCAAATTCAAAATTTCACTGGAAATTTTCCAAAGCTTGCATGAGGGGAAGAGTCGAACCATGACCCCCAACGATAACTGCATGTAGCTTTACTACTGGGCCATTGAAGTCAACTGTTATTTTCTTTACAAATATTATATATATATATATATATTAACTATAAAATTTATATATTTAATATATACCGATTCATCCGATTCAACCAGTGACTCGTTGGTTCAATCAATATCCCATTGACCCGGTATCCTAACCTAGTCGATAACCGGTTTGATTTTAATAAAACCAGAATCACTAGTTAGTCACGATGTTGATTTTAAGATGACTTTTAAGTACAGATCACATATGGGTTCGTTAATAATGGTTTTTGAAAGACACCCTAGCTTGTAGCAAGAATACAAAGCTTATTTGTCGGAGAATGCTAATAAATATTTTTAGGGTTACGTTAAGAAATAAAAAAAATTTTGGAAACAGGTGTATTCAATATTTGAAAGATCAGGAGATTGTTATATTTAGTTTTTTCTAATGAAAAGTTTTTTTTTTAATCAATGTCTTTAGAATACTTGTTAGCATGACTCAAATAGTAATACTTGTGAATATAGTAAATGGCAATAATTAAGTTCAATAAAAGGTAGTACAGAATTCAGCGCCAATGAAAATATATACATGTTCTGTCTACATTTATTTTTGGATTAAAATTAGGATCTTGTTATAACTAGAACTCTAAGGATTAGAAAATACAATATTTTATTGAAAAAATACACTTTTAATTACATCAACTTCACCATTTTCTCATAAAATCATACCTTTTTTAATTTCTCAGTTGGTGTCCTTAGGTCACCAGTTAACATTTTTCATAGAAATGAAACAAAAGTTCTTTATTTATTGACAACAAGAGTCACAACAGATATACTGAATACATATTTCTTTCAAAATAGCTCCAAAACACAAATAGATATGAATTGAAAGTTCTTTCTTCATTGACAATAAGAGTTACAATAGAAACTAGGTGAATACATATTTCTTTCGTAATAGCTCGGAAAACAAATTTAGTGAATAAATAGTTCTTTCTTAACAAAAAGAAAAACAAATAGATGTGAATTGTGAAGCTAGCAAAAGGGATCTTCAATGAAGTTCTTTTGAATTTCATCGTATATTGAATTTCATTTGCTTCAAATCATATAAGTATGTATTAATGAAAAGAGTCTATGGAGAAAAATAGAATTGTATATTGAAAATTCTTGTATATCCAATACAGCAGAAAGGTGTTTATATAACACCTATGATGGAAAAGACTTAGTCAAAGATAGGATGACTTAGTCTAAAGCTTAACTGCCTAACAAACTTAAAAAAATACAATGGATCTAATTAACAGAATACTAACAGAAGATTAATAACAATTAATAGCTCTAATAGCTCCCCTCAAGTTGGAGAATGTATACATTTCATTCCCAGCTTGGTGATGAAATTCTGGAAAGGTGCAGGGTCGAGAGCCTTGGTGAACATGTCGGCTAGTTGAGCTACACTTGTAATTGGAAGAAGATGAAAAAGCTTGGCTTTGAGGTATTCACGAACAACATGACAGTCAAGTTCGATATGTTTAATTAGTCCGCTCATGAAATGATGAGTTGGAGGCAATATGCCAAGCGGATTGACTATCGCAATACAACAAGGCAGGTTGAATGAAGGAAATCTGAAATTCCTGAAGGAGATATGTCAACCATTTGAGCTCACAAGCACTGGAGGCAAGAGCTCTGTATTCAGCCTCAGATGAAGATTTGGAGATGGTTGCCTGCGTTTTGGATTTCCAGGAAATGATGGAAGAGCCAAGAAATACAGAATAACCCGTGACAGATTTTCGGGTATCCGGGCAAGTTGCCCAATCAGAATCGCTGAATCCTTTGAGTTGTAGAGTGGAATCACATGGGTAAAAAGATCCTTTAGCTGGTGATCCTTTGAGATAGCGAAGAATGCGGACAGCAGTCTCTTGATGCAAATGAGTGGGACGTGCCATGAATTGGCTAAGTTACTGGACAGAAAAACTCAACTCATGGCGTGTAGTTGTCAAGTAAAGTAGCTTACCGATGAGGCGCCTATAAGGAGCAGGATCAAGAAGAACATTATCAGTATCAGCACTCAGTCGAGTGCCCTTTGAAATAGGAGTGACAACAGGTTTTGCAGCCGGTAAACCACATTGGTCTAAGATGTCTAATGCATATTTACGTTGACAAATATGAATACCTTGTTTAGAACGAGCAATTTCAAGGCCCAAAAAATATTTTAAAGGACCTAAATGTTTGATTTTAAAGGTAGAATGCAAAACTATTTTTATTAACTTAATATCATGAATATCATTGCCTGCAAGAATTAAGTCATCTACATAAATGAGTAAAACAGTAAAAGTATTTTTAGAAGCTTTGATGAATAAAGAACAATCGAAATTAGATTGAGAGAAACCATGTGAATTCAAGAAGGAATATAAACGAGCAAACCATTGAGGAGTGGATTGTTTTAAGCCATAAAGAGATTTAAGTAACTTGCAAACTTGATTGGGTTTAGGTGTAGAAAGCCCTGGAGGGGGTTGCATATAAACCTCCTCATCTAAGCTACCATGCAAAAATTTGTTATGCACATCTAGTTGATGAAGGAACCAATTTTGGGATGATGCTATGGCTAATAAAAGTTTAATTGTTGTGACCTTAGCAACGGGAGAATAAGTGTCAAAATAATCAAAGCCTTCAATTTGATTGAAACCCTTAGCAACCAAACTGGCTTTATATCTTTCAATGGTTCCATCGGTCTAATTGTTGTGACCTTAGCAACGGGAGAATAAGTGTCAAAATAATCAAAGCCTTCAATTAGATTGAAACCCTTAGCAACCAAACTGGCCTTATATCTTTCAATGGTTCCATCGGTCTTATATTTAGTCCGATAGACCCATTTACAACCCATTGCAACTTTATTTTTTGGAAGCTCAGTGAAAATCCAAGTATTGTTAGAATGCAGTGCATTGAGCTTGGAATTCATTGCCTTAATCCAATGGTCATGCTTAATGGCCTGTTTATAAGTGGCAGGGTCAGTGTGTGAAGTGATTGTGAGTGTGTAGTGTAAATCAACAGGAGATAACTGAGAATAAGATAGAACATTGGATAAGGGATATCTAATGGATGTATTGATATTGGAAGAAATGGTGTTACAATGAAAATCTTGTAAATAAGAAGGAGGATTTCGAGGTCTTACAGATCTCCTTAAAGGTGCAGCATCCTTTGTGGAAGGAATGTGAACAGCAGCAGGAGGTGAATTGTCATTAATCATCAGTGTGATTATCAATGTTAGTAGTAGAAGGCTCCAAATCATTATTATGCAAAGATGGTGATTGTGCAGTAGGTATATTGTGCAAATGAGGCAAAGAAATATGCTGTGTAGTAGGAGATGGTGAGTTGAAAACATAATCAAAAAGGAAAGAAAAATCACTATGCGGAGATGCAGAATTAGAATGCAAAGAATGAGGTGTAGACAGGAAAGGAAAATATGTTTCGTAAAAAATGACATTTCTAGAAATAAAGAAATCATGAGTATGCAAATCAAAAAGAATATAACCTTTGGTTCCAGTCTTGAAGCCTAAAAAGATAGACTTTCTGGCCCTAGGGTCAAATTTATGTCTATGGTTAGTAAGAGTATAGGCAAAGGCAAGGCAGCCAAAGACTCTAAGATCCTTAAGATTAGGAAGTGTGTTATGTAACATCTCATAAGGAGATTTATTATTCAAAACTGGACTAGGAAGCCGATTTATTAAATGAATAGAGTGGCATAGGGCATAGTTCCAATGTGATTGAAGGAGCAACGCCCGGGTTACATTAAGAAGGTGCCTATATTTCCTCTCAACAACTGAATTTTGTTGAGGGGTTTCCACACAAGAGGTTTGGTGGATAATCCCAAGAAAAGAGTAGTAAGATGGCATCAAAAACTCTTTGCCATTATCGGTTCTGATGATTTTTACCTTAGCAGAAAATTGTGTAGAAACAATGTTAAAGAAATGAAAGATGCATTGTCTTGTGTCAGCTTTAGTTTTAAGCAAATAAACCCAAGTGTAACAACTGTAATCATCAACAATGGTTAAAAAGTAATGGTGATCTTGAATAGATGCAATGCTAAGAGGACCCCAAATGTCCATATGCAAAAGGGAAAAAGGATGCAGAGATGATGAATCACTTTGTGAAAAAGGTAATCTCGCTTGTTTAGCATAATGAGAGCAGTCACAAATCTATCTTTTATTAAAACTAATGTAAGAAAAATCATTACAAAGCTGCTGTAAAACAGGGGAAGGGGGATGACCTAATCGAAAATGCCACAAATCAAAGGAAGCAGATGGCATTTGGCTAGTATTATTAACTAAACTAAAAGACTTATCAGAGTTATTAAAGGATGTAGGAATCCCATGAAAGATGTATAGATTGTTATGAACCTCAGCTTGCCCAATCATCCTCAGGGTAGACCGAGCCTGTACAATGCAAGAAGTAGAAGTTAAAAGCAATTGGCATTGAAGGGAAGAAGTCAGTTGGTTAATGGAAATGAGATTAAAGTGGAATTTCGGAATGTAAAGAACATGGTGAGGAAAAATTCATTGTTAAAGAAAATAGAGCCTGAGTGTTTGGCATAAAGAATTGTGCCATTAGGAAGCTTAACATAAATTGGGGCAATCATTTTGTGTGTGGTAAAACATTCAAGATAAGGGCATATATGGTCACTTGCTCCAGAATCTAGGATCCAAGTGAAAAAAGGAGAGACATGTTTACCTGATTTAGCAACACCTGAAACCACTTGATGATGGCTATCTGGTGGCGTTGGCTTACTCACAGTGTTCACAGCTGAATTAGAATCATGTCTTGATGAATGAAGAAGGTGAAGCAGAGTTTGGTATTCATCCTTTGAACGAGAATATGAGGGCTCGGTTTGGACCACTCTAGCAGGTATGGGAGGATACTCAATCTGAGGAATCTCATTGGATGATGTCGCAGCCAACTGGGGAGAAGAATTTGTTGTTCTTGTGCGATACCCAGGTGGAAAGCCATGCTTGAAATAGGATGTATCCATTGTATGATTGGTGCGGTTGCAGTGGGTACATAGCATTTGAGATCGAGAATTGGTACGGTCCCTACCTCGTCCTTGGGACTGATTACCATGACCTTGATTGGAATTGGAGGTGACTAGGGCTGTGGAATCAGGTAAAATTAAGGGTTTTCGTTCTTGTTGGAGAACCATAGTGTAGGTTTCACTGATTGAAGGTAATGGGTTCGTGATGAGAATTTGGCTTTGAGTGGGTTGATACGTCTCATTGAGACCTTTCAAGAAGCAAAATACGTGTTCTTTATCCTTATATTGCTGGACAGATTTACTCAAATCACAAGTGCAGAGATGGATGCAAGAACAAGAAGGGGTTGGGCGCAAAAATTCAAGTTTGTCCCATACAATTTTCATATCTGTGAAGAATGTAGATAAAGAACGCTTACCCTGTTTCATGGAGTGAAGCTCTTGTAGTAGATCGGACATACGGAAGTGATTCCCTCGAGTGAAGAGAATTTGGAGATCAAGTCACAAATCCCTAGCTGTGTCAAAGGAAGCTGTGCTTTGTGAAATATATGGGGATAATGTTCGTGTGATCCAAGAGACCACCATATGATTGCAGCATTGCCATGCATAGAACAAAAGATCGGTTTCAGCTGGCGCAGAAAGAGAACCATTGATGAATTTAAGCTCGTTCTTGGAAGAAAGAGCCCGGATCATCGCGCGACTCCAGTGGTAGTAGTTTTCACCATGAAGGGGCGGTTGAACGAGAACATAGCCCGGGTTTTTGCCAGGGTGAAGAAAGAACGGGCTTGATGGGTTTTGGGATGAGTTGGTTGGGGGTGGTGGTGGCGGCGGTGGTGGATCGTTGCTTGAGCCATTGTTGATGGTTGATTTGGGGGTATCTGGTGGGGTGTCGGCCATGAAAACAGAGGCCAAGAAAAAGAAAGATATACGGAAGCTATGTTTTATGAATGAGAAATGAAGACTGATACCATATTAATGAAAATAGTCTATGGATAAAAATAGAATTGTATATTGAAAATTCTTGAATATTCAATACAGCAGAAAGGTGTTTATATAACACCTATGATGGAAAAGACTTAGTCAAAGATAGGATGACTTAGTCTAAAGCTTAACTGCCTAACAAACTTAACAAAATACAATGGATCTAATTAACAGAATACTAACAGAAGATTAATAGCTCTAATAGTCTGCCTTACAGATTTCAACCTTGCAATGCAGAGAGAAACAACTGCTTCTTGATGATACTCATGTGACATCAAAAGAAGCACCACCATCGTTTCTCTGTAGCCTTCGTTACTCATATATTCTTGTTATCAATTGTGACTTTTAATTGGGAGGGACTGCTCTCTTCTAAATTATAGTGAAGGTCATACTTAAGCCATAAGAGATCTCCAAAAATGAAGAATAAAAAGGAGAGTTTATAATTAAAATTTGTAGTGTGGGATAAGAACAGTACAAGGAAAGTTATAGAAGAAATTGGTTCAGGGTTGAATAGGTATTAAGAAGAATTGATTATGGACAGTTTTCTATGCATTGAAGGTTGAATATCAAAAATTTTGTGCAAAGTGTTTATTATACGATCATGAATCGTGCCAACAAATTAGCATAGAGTTGGTCACCAAGAAGGTTTTGTTTTAATATGAGGGAAATATAGCATTTCCTTTTTCAAACGATATGATAGTTATAACTTCAAAAGTGGTTGTTCGAATAAACGCTATTAAAGGTGTATATTACATTATAACCTTTACCATATAAAATGCTATTAATATTTGGAGGCATTTTTTTTTTTCAAAATAAGGTATGGGATAAAGATAGTTTTTTTTTTTTTGCCTATATATGTTAATAGTGTTTCTTTGGATAAGGGTCCAATTGATTGTAGTAAATTAAGGGACAGCACAACATAAAATGATTTATTTTATGTTTGATATTAAAATGAAGGTGGGACATAACAAAAAAACTGACAAAGGATATGACAAAACCATCAATATTTGTTACTCACTTAACAAAGGGACAAATTTTTTGTCCCAATATAAATAAAATAACTAAATAGCCTTCAATTTTACGCACGTCTCCCACTAAAAATGGTTGTGGCTGTGGTCTAGTTGCCATGCCCAGTGGTTATGAGAAAGGAAGGCGAGATTTTAATTTCTTATTGCTTCCGCAAAGTAAGTAGGCGGTGGGAAAGACATCCGCAGAATTGCAGGTGAGTAAAATCGAAATTCCATTCAACAAATGAGGAAGATAATAATTTAATGATCAATAAAAAATAACAATATAGCATAATAATATTTTAATGATAAATAAAAAATAATTTAAAATATAAAATTTTTTTGTGTCCTTTTATAATATAAATCAAATTATATAGTACAAAGAGCATTTTTGTAAATTTTTATGTTGTTCTGTCCGGTACGTATGCATACCAAACAACGTACAATACAAAATCGCTTGTGTTATGTATCAAATAACAAACATTGCAGCATAAAAAATAGTGTTGTGACTCAACTAATTGTCATATATTGTTATGTAATATTCTCTCTATTTTGTGTTGTAGTGCGAATCAAACGGATCCATAGAGTTATTTGTGATTGATTGATAGTATAAAAACACTTACTAATAATGTATTAAAATTAAAGTCTAAGAAAATGTTGCATTTAAAAGATTTTTTTGGAGCAATCATCCTTCTTTTGGGTAAGGATTACATTTGGGATTGCAAAACGATATTGAGATTTTCAAACATGTTTTGAATTATAGTGCTAAAAGTTCTAGTTAAAGAATTAAATAAAGAATATTCTTTTATTAAGTGATGCATTTAAGATATTGAAAAATTAAAAGTTGTAATTTCTAACAAAACCATTTCATCTTTTAAGTGATTCCTTTAAGGATACTAGTTAAAATTTACCTTAAAATATTAAGATAGAGATTTAGTTAACCTTAATTACTATGTAAAATATTTCTAAAAAATAATATTAAGGAGTGAAGAATGTCTAACAAAACTGATGAAGATAATAATGAATAGCAAGGGGATCTTATGAATTTGGATATTCCCTTTTTTTTTTCTTTCGTATTTCCTCCCCCATGGTATAAGAGATAAAGATATAAAAATAAAAATTGCTTTAATCGTGGGTTCCATTCAATTTTTTTTTGAGTTTTTCTCTCTAATAACATCAGAGAAAGCATGAGAGAAAAAGAGAATCCAAATTCAAGCCTTACTGAGGATACTGGCTCGCAAATCAATAAATAAGATATTATGGGCATGTTTGCTTTGTTTATATTTTTATTTTCAAAAATAATTATAAAGATATCAACTTATTTTGTTTTCATGTTTTTAGAATTTTATATAGAAAGCACAAAAAATAACTTTTTACTATTTTCACAGTTTCTTGTATAAATTTTTTAAAATAAAAAAATGGAGAACAATACAACATTTTTATAATTATTAATAAAAATAAGAAATAAAAACAAAAATTTGAAAAGAATATTAGAGACCTTTATGTTTTTATTAAAAATACATCGAGAGGCTCGAAGAAGATAACCTTCCCGAGTTCCCCGACGCCGATTAGACGGTCTCCAAGTTAACCCCGTCGGATCCCTCGTTTTACTTTGTAGAAGATTAGGAGAACGTGAGGTCGATGTTGGAGGGGGCTATGTCATCGTATGTGCTGGAATCGAGGCTCAGGGACTGCTTCCCCGCGACAGTAATTCTGCACTGAGAGGGCGACAAGAAGGCCACTGGAGGGTTTGTCGTTGGAAGGGTGACAAGTTTGTTATTTTCTTCAATCTTTTACCATAACAATTTCCAAATGATAATTTTTCTTTGAGAAATAATTTCTTTCACAAAATATAAAACAAGTGACTTATTGGACTAAGAGAAGGGGAACCGTGAAAAAAATCTTTTGGCTGGTTGGCGATGATAACAGAGTAAGGGAAGCAACGGATTTCTAAATTATCTTCTTTTGTTCCGAAAACCAGATAATTACAGTGTCAGTTATATCTTACTTTTCTATTCAATATGTTGTCAGTCATTCTCCTATTAGCTATGCCCAGACATGATATGTTTTTTTTTATAAGCAAACAAAGTATTATTAAAAAGCAAGGACAACAAGACTTTAAGTACAAGATGTACCAAGGAAAATCATCAAAATAAAGTATACAAATACTGAAATAAACGACTATAAACACGAGAAAGGTTGAATTGTATTTATCTTACGTTTAGTCAAAGTTAAAAACTTTTTACAAGCAATAGCTAAGAGTAGAAGGGTGATTTTCAAAGCAATCATACAAATGATTTGTCTCAAGGTTTTTCAACAGAAAAACACAAGCATACAAGATAAAATACCATGTTTGATATTCATACTATAACCCCCTTTAGTTAGTTAACAGCTAAGATAATCAAATAAACTAAAGAGATAATGATAGAGATAGACAAAAGTATTTTATCCTAGTTCACCCCTTAACAACTAGGGCTACGTCCAGTCCTTGACAGCACCAAGTTTTTTACACTATTGATCAGGTTACAGACAGTATTCTGTGCACACTTAATGTAACGCCCTTCATTACATTAGTAACTCAAACATAAAAATAGTAAAATCCTTTAAATTGTTTAATAAAGGTAAAATACTTATTGATGTTTTTATCCCTAAGGAGGGTTTTGCATCATAAGGTTTTAATGAGGTCCTTCTTTTGACAAAAAAAATGTAAAATCCATAACATAAAAATTTTGCAAATTTATTTGAGTCTATAAATAATCTCATAATAATAAAATAATTATCAAAATAGAGATAAAAATCCAATACAACGAAATAAACTAAAAAGCCTCAAAATCAGGCGTCTACTACAATCCGAGAAAAAAAATTAAAGAAATAATAACAACGTCTACATGATCCTCATAATCCATGTCACAATACTAACCAAACTAAAAGCTATAAGATATATTCCTCAAGTCTTTGCGTCCTCAACAACGATGTCATCGGGCTCTGAAAACAACACTTTTTAATGAGATATAAAATACCATGGAAGAACAATACATTATAAAATGTTTCAAAATTAGTTTTGTTCTCAGTCGGCGTGGTAATCGGAAAACTGTTCATGGTATCCGTTAATTTTGTCAAAATAATATATATTAAAATACACTTAATAACAACAGTAATATCAACAACTCAATATAACATAAGGACAAATCACTTCAATGCATCATATTCCACATACCAAATAATCTCGAAAATAATCCAAGTGGTTCGGAGACCTCATTCTTAAATTGGTCTCTTGCCGGCATGCCATAAATCCCACACATCACACGACAATGGCGTCCTATTGCCCAACCCTACTCATGAGGAGTGTTTCGATGTCACCCTCCTGTCGGGGACATTTTTATTTCGATTCCTCATTACGGCGATATTACTCTTCGATAATCCTATCATAAGTGGTATTGCGGCAAACATCATAAAACATATCATAATTCACATATGTCATGTCTCATACATGTAACAAAATATTTTCCACAAATTAAACATTTAAATTTCCACTAACAACAAGCAATCGTGAATATCACAACATATCCTAAGCAAATTACAACATTAATTAATCAATTTATTCCTTTTTTAACAAAACCCCCAATTTTAGAAATTAGGTTTGTCACAACATTCGTATATTCAATTCAATTTCCCAAAAACCCATAAGGTAAACCCTTGCCCACACATACAAACAATTATACCATGCAAAGGGTTCGAAATCGTATTGTTGCTCACCTCTTGAAGATCTCCAAGTAGCTCCAAGTGTTTCCTACTGCAAATCCTAGCATTTGCCAAGAGTTCTCGTCATCCTCCTCTTCCTAGACTCCCTCTTCCACAACTCTTTCTTCCCAATCCTTGAATTTCTTCTCTGATTAGTCACTTCTGAGTTTATAGGTGTAATTAGGGTTCAAAAACGCTCCCTAAGAGTGTTAAGATTCTATTTATAGAGCCCCCAATAGCCCAAAACGTGTAAAAACGCGTTAAGGCCCACTTACCCAGCACACAACGTTGTATTTCGCACATATTTTGAGCTATAGGCATTCAACAATTATGAACTTTATATAGTTGGAAAGATAAAAGAAATATCTACAACTTTCATGAAGATCATAAAATCTGAAACGAACGTTATATGGTCAAAACTGGGATAAAAGTTAGAAAAGCGGTTTTGGCACTAGAACTTGAACAACGTATACTAAATTGGACATAACGTGAGCTAAAAGAATCCAATTGGGACGCATATGGTGTGTATGGAGATCTAAGAGACAGATCTACATTTCTTATGAAGACATCGAGTCCAAACGAGTTTATTTTGGTTATGAAATATCCATCTAAAGTTTGGTATTGGGTCATAGGAGGTCTCTTATGAGAAATTGGGCCTAAAACACTCAAAACCATCTATTTAACTTCTTTTAAGTCACTTACGAGATTTTAATCACTTCTAAACTTGAAACATAATCATTCTAATAATTCACTTCCTGTTAACTTAAATAGTAGCTAATTTTTGGAATGTTACACCTAGCCTCTCCAGGCTCCAAGACAAATATTATTTGTGAGACGCCCCGACGTCCCATTAAAGAAAACCCAAAATATTAAGACCTAATTTCGTTATTAACGTTAAGCGGATATATTAAAAATGATAGAAAAATTAAAACTTAAAATATATACAACATAGGTAAACATACATACAGCACATAACTATAAACATATATATACATGCCAGTACTGCTATCAAGGGATTCTCATCTGTAAGATCCCGATATATATACAAGCTAGTAACGTCAACAAAATACATCAAAAAGCCAAAAGAAAATACCTCACTGATGCACTCCACACCCCATCCCCTCTCAAAATACAGTAAAACCTCACTCACACCTACACGGATGGCACTGGCCGGAGCCATCATACACTACCTCCCTCGTCTGCATCCTAGAGTCCGGCAGGTCCGGACACTCCTCCTCTATCACTGGAAGAGCTCCTGGCTGGCTGGCCCTGAAACCTCTGCCGGTATAGTCTGCTATCCCGAGGGTGTAGCCGCCTAGAAGATACCCGCGAAGACTCTGAAACCGCATCCCGGACCTCTAGAGGTGCGGGTAACTCTGGAAGGGGTGCTAGGTCCTAGGCGGGGACAACTGGGTCCTCCTCTGGAATGGGTGCCAACTCGGGCTCTGGCCCTGGTGCTGGAGCTGGTGCCGGTGCGAGCCCTGGTACCAATGCCTCGAAGGGTAGCCATGAAAGGAACAGGGGCCATGCCTGGCATCGGTGGCATGGGCGGTATATGTCCATCCTGCTGTCCGATCTGGAACGGGAGTGTAGTACCAAAGAGGAACGTGCCGGTAAAACCTATAGACGGTCCCTGTCCCAGCCCAGAGGTAATGGACATCAGACGCGTATATACCACAAAGCGGGTGACTGGGTCCACAAGCCACCCATTCGGATCGATGCACTCGACCTCAAAGGTTCCCGAGGTGGGAAACTCCGGGTCCTAAATCATCCATGGGTGATCCCAATGCGCCATCAACTATATCTAGATCTGTGATACAAAGTACACACACACACACACACACACACACACACACACACACACACACACACACACACAAACACACATCAAAAGAAAAAGGGGATAAGAAGCCATATAACATCAAACATGGAAAGGGTTTAGCTACATTTAATTAAATAACGGCACACTAAACATTCATCTCCAAAGTATGGGTATACATATATATAACACAATCATCCTTAATCTACATCTAGGATCTTTCCTCTACACTCCATCATGATGCAATGCAGATGTTGTATGAATAATCTCATTAGGTATCGGCCATATCCATATATCACATCAATATAATCGACACGTCCCAGAGTCCCTGGCGCACAGCCTCGTCCGCGGATGGAGGGTGCCCATGCAAAGCAATGGCACTATAGCTACACAATCTGGTGCACACCTCTGGACCACCATCCAGGGTGCTCATGCAACGCATGAAGTATAGCTGCGACTAAAATAAAATAATGTTTGGGACGGTCCGCTGTTAGCCTATCCCCGGGAATTCTCACTCCGAGGCATAGACCCCACACGACCATGTTTCAGGTCCACACGACCATGTTTCAGGTCCCTCATATCACAGACCGTGTTTCAGGTCCTCCCCTATTGCCCTAACCGCTCATCATAACCTCATAAATAACCTCAAAATAAAATAATTTCATATCATCAATCTCATCCTCATATTTTGGGAATCATCTTGGTTAGGCACTGCTATCTCATATCATATGCATTCCCCAATACATCCTCATGTCTCAACATAACTTATTATTTACTCAACCTCTAAACACAAATGGCACTCATCACATCACATCATCGTGTCATCATGTTATCAAATTATCATCTCCAAATTAATCATCATTACTAATAATAATAAAATAATAATAATATAACATATTCATACAATAATCACAACACTCATAACATCATCATTAATCAATTACCAAATTCACATAAACCAGTCAAGCATGGCAATCATCGAATAATAATAAAATATATATATTTAGTGTGACGACGATAAACGCACAATTTCTATATCATCATCGGTACCACTAGGTAGTCCCCAATGTGGTATAGATTTTTCCGTTACTCGCTCTCGTGTAGGGTTTAGGTTGCCCAACACCATTATCGAAATAAATGTAGCCGCACCGTTTCCGACGTTAAATGGTTTCTTTCCCCCACTTGGAGAGTCGCGCTACACGGAACGAGATGAAACGAACTAAAACAAAGCATCCTCGAAACTCCTCGTTTCTGCCTCACCTAGAAATAGGGTCTCCGAACCTCAAAATCCACCTATGAATCACATTGTGAAAAACACATTGTAAGGAACTCAAAATCGGCAGCAAATACCACCAAATCCTCCACTGATTTGGCCTCATATATCACAATACAGATATTTGTTTACAAAATAATCCGATGAGATTAAAGAACTACCTTCCCTTTACCTTCTCCAAAAGTTTCAGCTCGATCCAACGATGGATGAGCCAGGGATGAACCTCTCAAGATGACTGGTCTGGAGCTATCCGAGTTGAACTCAACTCCAACTTCTAGGCCGAATAACTCACACTCTGGGAAAGGTTCATAACTTCCAACCGTTAGATATGAAGAAATACTACCTTAGAACCTCCATGTCAAACTTGGACACAATCCAACGGAGGATGAAGGCATGGTGATGATTTCTATGAAACCGTTCCAGCTCCTAAAGATCTCAACAATGGTGTTTTAGGGTTCTTTAGTGATCTCCCTCTCTCATTCTCTAATCCCCCCCCCCCCTTCTCTCTCTCTCTCTCCAAAACCCTCTTCTATGTTTTTCTCAGTTTCTCTGCTCTCAACTCTCTGTTTTTGCATATGGGACTAAGTGACTTATGTCACTTAAGTCCCATTTTTATTTTGTTGAAAATCGCGCCAGCGCTCGAGCGTTGGAAAAACAGCATCCGAGCGTTCCAACTCTTGAGCGTTGGTTTTTCCACGCTCAAGCGTTGGGAGTGGGTGGACCACCGTGCCATGCAACCAATCCTAGAGTGCCACGTCACTCCTGGTGACACGTGGCAGGTCAAAGCATGGCCCTTGTCTGTTGACTTGGGCGCTTAAGTGCTGGTGTATCCACGCTCAAGTGTTGACTTCTGACAAAAAGTCAACTATTTGTGTTTAAGGTTCGTTCGACGTCTGATTGCGCTCAAATTTGAGATATAGGCTCATTAGGACCTAATAAACAACCTAAAACCATCAAAAAGGACTAATCTTAACTCTAACTCCAAAATTCTCATTTCACACTCAGAAGTCACAAAGACGCTAACCGAGAAAACCTAATTGGTCTCTACGTTCAAACTCACCCGAAAAAGTTGCATACTTAACATGCAATGGTCTCTATTCCTCAAACCACATCTCAACTATATAATCCAAGTCCTAACCCTAATCCTCATATGTAAACCATACATAAAATCAAGCATGTAACAATTTGCACACCTAGCCTCTTCAAGCTCACTAATGTTTTATTGAAAGAAAATTGTAATTAATACAAGATGAAGGTTTGAAAGAGTGCATAATAACTTCAAATAATTGAAGAATAAAGAATTAAAAGCGCAGAGTAACGACATTTGAGTTAATGTTGTGTTCGATATCTTCATCTTAAATAACTTCTCTATTTATAGCCTTCAATCAATTTGAATTCGTTAGAGACATTCATTCTAATTTTTGGCTTTAAGCCGAGCTCCATTAAATGCAATAGAGTTGTTCTGGGCAGCCCTTAATACATAGGAACGTTGCTTGTACTCTAACAGGGGAGATCAGTGCTTTATGCTTTGTGCAACAGCCAAATCAGAGTTCTTCATGTTGTTTTTGTACTTTACTGTGCACATTTCCCTTTTCGTGTAACTTCCATATGTACTAGGAATAAAGCATTTTGGTAGCACTCCTTTTTTGACTTTCAAGGTTGCTTTTGAATATTTGACCTTCTAACATTCTTGATCCTTGTGAGAGAAACCTTCAGCAACTTCTGACTAAGTAGACAGCTCACAAATGTTCTTCAGTCTTTGCATGTCCTCCACCGAGAGACAACATACGGGTGAGAGCTTCATTAGACAAGTTGACTCTTCTTATCAGAAAGTCAACATCTCCAGATAAACTTTAGACGGGTGATACTTCTTCAACAGGAGGGTTAGCTTTCCTCAACAGACGAGTGATCCTCTCTTTTGAACAAGATAGTCTTAGAGCAGACAGGTGACTAAAAGTACTTAAATGATAATCTGCACACTAAATAGACAGGTCAGTAGCCAATATGTAGTTCAATTAAATCATTTACAAATGTTTAGTTTTCATTAAAACTTAGGGTAAATGAACATCAGACATTTTAGAGACTCAACAAACTCCCTCGTTTTGATGATGACAAACATTGATGATTTAATGAACCTTATAAAATATTAATAGAAAATTGAGATAGACAAGTGTCAGGTTCTTGTCAATTTTTGTTTATACAGATAGGTTAAATAAATATTCTCAATTTTAGAGCATTTTTGGCCATTTGCTTATGCAAATAGGTATCAGAGATATCGGAGATATATTAAGAACTTTTGCATAGCAATCGCATATGTTGTAACAAAGATATCAGAGCTTTGTTAAACAAAATATCAGAATTAAATTATGCAAGATTTAAGAGCTTTATTGTTCATCGTAAAGATTTATGTTTTTGCATATCACACAGGTTCAAAGGAACTTAGATTCATTTTATGTTTTATCCTTTATACAGATAGGTTACAGGTTATACAGACATGTTCCTTATAGCTTTATTTTCTCCCCCTTTTGGCATCAACAAAAAGAAAAACAAGAGGCATAAAATTAAAGTAAAATATAAGAAAATTAAAAGAACACATCATATAGCAAAAATTGATATATTAAACCATCATAGGCTTGTACAAGACAAGTTAAATAAAAAAATCTTATTGGGTTCTATTTAACAGAAGGTACATAGCCTCTAATATAGTTTTTAAGGCAGCTCTGGCTCTTCTTTCTTCATCTAGTTGCCTCAGAGTAGCTTCCAGCATTATTCTTTGAGAAGAAACTTCATTATGCAATGCTTGAAAGGCTATACTATCAACAACTTCAGTTGCAACCACTTCAGATGAGATAGACTCCTCAGAGTGCCCTGGAACTGCATAGACAGGAGGTGCACAGGGGACAGAGAAAGGATCCAAAATCCTAGGAAAGAAACACTGATGGATGGTTCTGTAGAAGAAAACGAGTAGAAAAGCAATTTTAAAAAGGGGTCTGACTCTAACAATGTCTTCCCCAAGAGAAGAAAAATTGAGGAAAGACATTCAGACAGAGATAGATGGGTGATGGTTATTGATATAGGAGGGGGAAGAGTTTTTGGTTCAAAATAAATAGGTAAGGGAATCAAGTCATCCATATACTCTATAAAAGATATGGGTCATGTTACTATAATAAAGAAGGGTCTTGAAAGAGAGGGTAGCATAACTACATAAGGGTCATAGTTAATACTTGGGAGATTAGAGAAAATATAAACTATGGTAAGGTGAGATTATGAGAGGTTTCTACAGGTATTAGTTATGTGAGGTGGAAATGGAGGGATAACAAATAGGTTACTGAAACTTGAAGTCAGAAGCTTTTGTGGTGGAAACCAATTTAGAAGAGGTAGGAATAACTTGGTGTCCAAATTTGTGGTGGAATGTAGACTTTAATTGGAGTTTCTCTCCAGTTAGAGGGAGATTCGGAGGTTTGTTGAGTATCTAGGATGCTGAAAATCTCTTTTGTGTTTTTTCCTTTCAAGGACCGGGTTATGTAGGGAATCATTTTGAAAGGGGGAATAATAAGAATGGGTGTTATGTAGTAAATATTTATTCTCGGTGTGATATGGTTGCTAAAAGAAATCTTTGGTTAAAACTAAAAAGTATTAAGGTAGCTTTGGAAACGGCTTGTGGTGTTTCATTCGGGATTTCAATGCAATAAAAAAATCAAGTAAGCGGAAAGGACAAGGTGTTTTTGGGAGACCAGATACAGTGGAGTTTAAGATTTTTGTAGATGAAATGGAATTATTAGATCCCCCGCTCCTAGGCGGAAAATTTATGTGGTATAGGACGGGTGACTCGACAATGAGTAGGCTAGATACATTTCTCCTATCCTAAGAGTGGATTCAAGAATGGGGGTGTGGCTCAATGGACTTTAAAACGTGATGTGTCAGACCACTGTCCAATTATTCTAAAGTCTAACTCACAAAACCGGGGACCAAAACAAATTCACTTTATCAACCGTTGGTTAGAGCATGCAGGGTTTAAAATTTTGGTTGAATTGTCATGGACTGAATTTAGGGGCTTTGGTTGGAAGGCAAGTGTTTTGAAAGTGAAGCTTAAATTGCTAAAATTAAAGATAAAAACTTGGAATTCTGAGGTGTTTGGGAATGTGGACTTTAACCTCAAAAAGTTGGAAGCAGAAATCAGTAATCTTGATTATAAGGGAGAAAGAGTTGGTGTGTCAGAGGATGAGTTAATATTGAGAAAATCTAAATTTGTTGAACTATGGAAGGCTCTAAATGCGAAAGAGAGTTTGTTAAGACAGAAGTCGGGGGTGTACCAGTTTAGGGAAGGTGACTCTAACTCATTTTTTGATGAGTGTGATTTTACCTCATATTTCTTTCTCATTTTGCATGCATTTTCATGGTAGATTAGGTAATTTTGTTTAGTAATTTGTTAGTTTTCCTTTTGGAATGGATGAGGTTGTGGTGTGGTGTTTTTTGCAAGTCAAGTTTTTTAGAGTGTGCATGAAGAAGAAGCTTAAAAGGAGTGAAAAATATGCAAAGTTGATGCTCTCACGACCTAAGCACGAAAGGCTTCTTGGCCATGATAGTACAAAATTGAAGAAAAAGAAGAATCCAACACTCAGAACACAGCCTGTTCGTGAAGGCCTTCATGGTCGTGAACAACAAGGCATAACCAGGATTTCAACACTTTTAAGCTGTCACGACCTGGGTGTGATGGTGATCATGGTCGTGACACTATAAAAAACTAAATCTGCAATTTTTATGATTTATTTTTTAATGGGCTTTGACCCTTTCTTAAACTAACCTTTAAATAGGTTGTTGGGGCTCAAAATTAGGGGTTCTTGGCTGGTACATTGGAGGCATTGGCTTTGGGATCAAGATTTCTCTTCTTCTCCAATTTCTTCTCCTATTCTCTCTTTGATTTTTATGTTTCTTTTGTTAAAGATTGCTATTACCATGGGAATGTTTGAGTAGTTCTTCTATTTCTAGGAATTGGGGCTATGCCCAAGACTCGTTTCACGTTATGAATTGGTAATTTCCCTTTATTAATTTTCATTTACTTTTGATTTGATTCCTATTGTTATAATTACTTGTTTTGGTGCACACTTATTTGCATGTCATAGATATCTAGGGACAAACCGAGATGTGAACTTAGGTATTTGATCTATAGGGATTGAACTTAGGACTTAAATCACGAGAGTTAGAAGCGGTCATTCGACTGTTCATTGAGTTGTCATAATTCTTAATGGGTCTAATTTAAATACGATTACCACGAGAGTATGAATCAGCTTAGTTGGGCACGGTTTTTGTATCTCGAGAGGGAACATTAATTATTTTTGGATAAATTCACCTTCAAAGTATTTTGATAAATTAATATAGGGAAAGTCAATTTAATGGCATGAACGGTCTTGTTGGTAACCCAATTCCTGGAAATTCCTCTTTAATTTGAAAAACCCCAATTTGATTTCTTTTCTAATTTTATTCTTGATACTACTTTAAATTTGATTTGTTACTTGGTTCCAATTTCAAAAATCAAATCTTTTCTTATTTAGTTTAATTGATTTAATAATTAATTGGTGTTCATAATCACGATCCCTGTGGATTCGATCTTTTTTGTTACTTGACGACGAAACCGTACACGTGCAGATTTACGCTATCATCTTTCTTCCATGCAAGCCTAATCATTCGTAGGAGGAAAAAATCAACTGATATCTTTAAAGGTGGGGTAACTTGTGGGTGGAGGAATTTAACCAAATAAAAGAAGAGGTAACAATGCATTTCAATATTATTTATAAAGAACAACTATGGGAGAGGCATGTTTTAGATGGAGTGCAATTTAAAAGTTTAGATGTACAAGCCAAAAGGTTGGTGATTGAGAGGTTTTATCGTGAAGAGGTAGAGGAAAAAGTAAATAGTTTTGATGGTAACAAGTGCCCAGGGCCGGATGGTTACAATTTTAAATTCATACAGAGCTTTTGGGATTTGCTGAAGGAAGAAGTTTGAGGGATGGTTAATGAATTTTTTGAATATGGTAAATTACCATCGGGTTTTGCTTCATATTTTGTGGCTTTGATTCCAAAAGTAAATAATCCATAAAATCTAGGAGACTTTCGTCCAATATCCTTGTTGGGTTGTTTGTATAAAATGATATCAAAATTGTTATCTGACAGATTGAAGAAAGTATTGGTCCCACTTATCTCTGGTAATCGCTCGGTTTTTTCTTGCAAAGAGAAATATTCTGGATGGAGCGGTGATCATAAATGAAATGATTGATTATGGAAACAAAGCAAGGAAGAAGTGTAGCTAGTTCTTAAAGTAGACTTTGAAAAGGTACATGACTCTGTAAATTGGAACTTCCTTGATTACATGATGGGTAGATTTGGCTTTTGTGCCAAATGGAGAGGGTGGATTAAGGAATGTATATTCTCAATTAGATGCTCAGTGTTAGTTAATGGAAGTCCAACGGAAGAGTTTGTAATTCAAAAGGGGCTAACAACAAGGTGACCCCTTGTCATCATTTCTATTTTTGATGGTGGCGGAAGCTCTAACCAGCTTGATGAAGGATGCAGTTTCTAGTGGAAAGTTCATTGGGTGTAAGGTTGGTAATATAGGAACATAAGTGTCAATTCTACAATATGCAGATGATACTCTTTTGGTGGGTGAAGCGTGTTGGAAAATCTCTGGGTGATGAAATCGGTATTGAGATGCTTTGAACTGATTTCTGGCCTTAAAGTGAATTTCAGAAAAATAAGGGTGATAGGCATAAATACCGATGATATGTTTATCAATGGGGCACCAGAGTTCCTAAATTGTAAAATAGGAGCAGTCCCATTTAGAAATCTTGGGTTACCAATTGGTGCAAACCCGAAGAGCATATCAACATGGCAACCAATAATAGGATCTATGGAGAGAAGATTTGCTATGTGGAAAGGGAGATACTTGTATCTGGGTGGAAGGATAATGCTTATTAATTATGTCGTGAATAGCTTGCCTATTTATTTCCTCTCCTTGAGAATTCCTAGGAAAGTGGTCAAAATCTTAATTAGAATTCGGAGGAATTTCTTATCGGGTGGAACGAGTGATAAAAAGAAAATAGCTTGGGCAAGTTGGGCTCTGGAGTGTACACCACGTGAAGATGGTGGGTTAGGAATAAAGAACCTAGACTGGTTTAATTTGGCATTGTTGGAAAAAATGGAGATGGAGAATTCTTAAAGAAGATTAGGGGTTGTGGAGAGCTTGAGTCTAGATATGGGGTTGAAGTGGAAGGTTCGGCAAATCTAAATGTTATACTATAGGTCTGAGAAAGGGTTCTCCCTTGTGGAAAGCAATATGTATACTTGGAAGATTATATAGCTGGCCAGACTGATTTCAAATAGGCTTAAAGAGAAAACTTGGAAAAGGTTAAAAATAATTGTTCTAGGAGGATTTTTTGTTCTGAGTGAGCAGTCTGAAGGATCTTTATCCAAGACTATATTCTATATAGTGTTTCAAATGATAAGGAAAAAGTCATTCAAAGTCTTGGTTCTTGGGTGGAGGGGAGATGGGAATGGTCTTTTTCCTAGCGAAGGTCATTCTTTAGTAGGGAATTAGAGCTGTGGTCATATTTTTCAGTAACTATATCTCAAGCATGTTTGGATAGGGATAAGGAAGATTGGTGGGAATGGATGCTTGATGGCACAAGATCACACTCTTCAAAATTAGCCTATGGGTGGTTGCAGGCAAATTGTCAGAGCTTGGATGAAAGGGGTGAGGTGGAAAATCGAGTCTTTAAAATGTTTTGGAGGATTAAAGTGTTAAGTCTCTAAAATGTCTGATGTGAATTTCCCTAAGTTTTGATGAAAACTAAACATTGGTTAATGATTTAATTAACCTTCATATTGGTTGCTAACCTATCTATTGAGTGTGCAGATTAAATAAGAGAATCAAACGTCCAACACTGTAGTGATTGAAGCGCACGTCCAAAACGCAAGAGATAGAAACTTGCGTCCACCAAAATGATGAAAGCCAGCGTCTACTAACCTGGCATTTGCAGTGCGTCCATCAAAGTATCAGAACAGCACGTCCATTAAAGTATCAGAACAGCGCGTCAATTAAAGTATCAGAACAGCGCGTCCATTAAAGTATCAGAATAGCGTGTCCATCAAAGTATCAGAATAGCCCATCCATTGAGGTATCAGAATGGCTCGTCCAGTGACGTGGCATTTGGAGCTCGTCCATTAAGGTAACAGAATGGTCCGTCCAATGACGTGGCATTTCGAGCTCTTCCATTTAGAATGGTCCAATGACGTGGCAAATGGCTCTCGTCCACTAAAGTGACAGAGGCTCTCGTCCACTAAAGTAACAGAGGCTCTTGTCCATAAATTAACAGAGGCTCTCGTTTACTAAAGTGACAGGGGCTCTCGTCCATAGAGTAACAGAGGCTCTCGTCCACTAGAGTAACAGAAGCTCTCGTCCATAGAGTAACAGAGGCTCTCATCCACTAGAGTAATAGAGGCTCTCGTCCACTAGAGTAACAGAGGCTCTCGTCCACTAGAGTAACAGAAGTGCTCGTCCACTAAAGGTGATAGAAGCGCTCGTCCACACTAGTCTTTGGATGTGCTGAGTCCTTAATATGGAGCTCATCTACTAGACCGAATGAAAACTCAAATGGCTAGATAGATGTGGTTATTTTCACGATAGAAGCACTTATCTTATGAATGCGAATTCTATAAGGATTATCAGAATCGTATTTCAAGAACCAGAAAGAGACTTGAAGCCTTCTCTCCTACTCAGTTTCACGATTATCAAGAAAAGTCAGAAGTTACTCTCTCAAGCAACCTTGGATAATCAGAACCAAAGACCAGTTAAAGAATGCATCCAACGTGCTTTATTCCCTAGTACCTCTGGTCCTTACACAAAAAGGGAAGTGTACTCAATAAAGTATAAAAAGCTCTCTGCACAACTCTGATATGGCTGTATCACGATGCATAAAGCCATGATCCTTCATGTTAGAGTACAACTGATCAGCCTCTGACTCGACTAGTTTTTGACTAGTAAAGACCATGGTTTTATTCGAGTTTAATCTCGTTGTCACCCAAATTTAGATGTAATTGTCCTCAAGTCTCATTTTGAGTCTCTTAAATGTTTTTAGGGTATTTTAGTTGGTTTTAAGTCAAATAAAGCATTCACTGCTATTTCTTGTTTTCAGGTTAATAAGAAAAGCAATTCTAGGAGAATTCGCCCCGCGAAAGGCTACTCGCCTCGCGAAACTGAAGACCAGGCTTAACAGCAACAGTCACCCTCTCTGTCTCGCCACGCGAACTGCCATCTCGCCTCGCGACCCTGAAGGTCTGAATGCTCCAGAAATATCATCCTCTCTGCCTCGCCCCATGAGTCACCACCTCGCCTCGCGAGAATTCCAAACGCTGAGGACCTGTTCATAAGATTCGCCTCGCGAATCATGCCTCGCCTCGCGAGAGAGCGCAACCCAGAATCTGTATTTATAGTCTGTTTTAGGGCAGAACTTAAAAACTTATCTTCTTCTTCTCTCCCATTTTGACGGCTGCAAATTTGTTCGTAGGTTTTTGTCACAGTTGTTAATGGAGAACTAGTCTCCTTCGATCGATCTGTTGTAATCGGGTTTCATTGACGCTTGAGGTTGTGTAATTCCTGATTTCATTGCTTTTCTCTTTCAATATTATTCTATATTCTCTGGTTGCTTAATTCAGTTTGTATCGAATGGGTATTGATTTGTTTCGATGATTTTATGTTGCTATACTTAATCGCGTTTGCTTAATTCGCGTGTGTTCATTCGTGTTTGCTTAATTCACGAGCGCTTCACCCCGTTTGCTTAATTCGGGAATTAGGAACATATGTCTCGTAGCGTCGGTTTCGCTTGTTAATTGATGTTACAATCGGAAAGGGATTAGAATCCGCTTAGGGCTAGGAATTATATGAATCAATGATAGTGGGAAACTGAGAACAGTAGGTTGATCTTTTAGCTAATTTGATAATCATTTAGTCACTTTTCTGTTAACAACAATCCAAGAGTCCTTGTGAGACGATACTCGAGTTGTCGCTCCCTAACTACATATTTTTCCAATCGCTCAATTTTTGACGTGTGCGCGACAGCGTGTCAACAACCAATGTTCCTATTGCATTAATGGCTGCCCAGAACGACTTTATTGCATTAATGACTACCCAGAACGACTCTATTGAAATTAATAAAGTTCTGCTTAAAGCCAACATATGAGGGAATGTCTCTAACGGATCATAAATGCTTGAAGACCATAAATACAGAAGTCATTGAAGATGAAGAAAGACAGAATACACATTGCATTAAAACGCCATTACTCTGCGCATTAATTTCTTCATTCTTTTATTCTGTATTCTTCAATCATTTTGAAGTTATTACGCAGACTTTCCTAAGCCTTATATTTAAACCACTCTGAGTGTTAGTGAAAGATCTGCCTGTGAGAAGTTGTATTTTTTACAAACCAAATCTCTCAAACAAACCAGAGTGAGCCTGAAGAGACTAGGTGTGAAAATAATACTTGTCTTGAGCCTGAAGAGGCTAGGTGTGAAAACAATACTTGTCTTGAGCCTGAAGAGGCTAGGTGCGCAAATAATACTTGAGTCTGTAACCTTATCAGTTATAGTGGATAAATCTTGGTGCTGCCAAGGACTGGACGTAGCTCTTTGTTTTGAAGAGTGAATCAGGATAAATAACCATGTCAATCTCTCTTCCCTTAAACTCTTTAATTGCCTTAGTTTTCTTACGTCTATCAAGTGGTGTGCTTGCAAAAGTCACCCGTCCATCCTGTATTCTTCCACTCGTCCAAATCTAGCCTTTTTGTTTGTGAAAAGATTTCAACTTTGCTTAAATTCTGATAAACACAATTCAACCCCCCTTCTTGTGTTTTTAGTTGTCTATTTCATAAAGCACCCCCAAAGGTTTGGGCCTTTTCTTGGTAGGTTTTATGGAATAGAATCCCCACAAGAATGAACCTTTTCAAGATAAACGTTTTGAATGTTCAACAAGATTTAAGATGTGTTTTCTGTTCTGGGGGATTGGAGACCTCAAATCATGTATTTCATAATTGTACCAGGGTCAATTATATTTGAATGAAGGTCTATGCTTGACTTGGTTCTGATGTGGTACTTCCTTTTGAGATAGAGTGATATCAGCCAAATAAGGACCATGAATCAAGAAGCACTACAAGGACTTGGTGGGCCTAAGACAAGAGCTAAAGTCAAGAAAGCCCAAGAAGTTATAAATCAAATAGTGTCAACCTTGATGGAAATAAGCCCAAGTTCAAGTTTTAATGGAGTAGGGGCCAAAATGCTTACTTATCTCATCCAACTTGAAGACCCATGATTGGCTTGAACGTCCACCTCTTAAAAATGGCATTTTCTAGTTTATTTCTATTAAATAAAGTGTAACAAGCTTGGTTTCTTGAAGAATTTTGAATTCTAGGCTTAGTTGGAGGTATCTTATGGTTTGCATACCACAAGTAACTCATTTTTGAATTATTAGACATTTATGTATTTTGTTAATTATGTGGGAGTTACACTTTTAATTTGAGAAGCAAGTGTAACCACCACTTAATGAGTGAGAGAGAGAGTCATCAAGGGGGGCGTAAATTTCATTTTGTTGGCTGAGTTAAGATTAGTTTTTGTGAGTTTTAATGTCATTACTAGGCCAATTATGTGGGTGTTAAGTTAGTTTGGTGGCTGAATTAAAATGGGGTTAAGTTAGTCATGATTATGCTAATTATGTGGGGGTTTCTGAATCATTTGGAAGACTAAGTGTGAGCCAAATGTAATCAGTCACAAACCTTATATGTAACACGCCTATTCCATATAAACAACAACTTGGAAGTTGAATTTGGATTGAAATCCATTTTTGTGAGAATTTGTTCTCTTTGGTTCTTGGTTGAGCCAACCTTAGTTCTTATCAAGAATCCAAGATTCTTGTGGCGAACATCATAGGCTTATCAAACTCTCTAGTTTGTGGCGTCATTATCATCTTTTTCTCATCCATTTTGTTTCTTTCTTCACTTTAATTTGGTTACAAAATTGATTACATGAATTACTTGAGAAAATTCAACCAAAAAGATCTCATCAACAAGGCAACCTCACCATTTGGTTGTCATCAAGTGGTATCAAAGCTTAGGCTTTGGTTGAATTTTTGAGTTTGGTTCTTCATCTTCTACCTTTCTTCTTTTCTACCACTCTACCCAAAACCCAAAACAAAAAAATTGCTACTTTGATTCTATTTTTGAAGGGAATTTTCATGTTTGTTACTGCCCAAAACAACAAGTTACAAGTGTGTTCCTCTTCTTCAAAGTTTGGAAAAAAAAATTTGCGCAGAAATTTAATAAAAAAATTTATAGAAAAGCACATGATATTGAAAGAATAAAAGGGGAAGAAAACATTTTGTTTGGGCATTTGTGTTCTTAAAAAAAAAAAAAGAGTTTCCCTTCTTTCTTGTTTCTTTATTTCCAAACCTTTTCCTTTCTAGCCTTTCCTTTTTGTTTCCTTGTTTTTGATAAGTTTTGTGATTTTTGTTACTTGATTTTTGGATTTTTGTGTGGATTGTGTTTGACTCCTCTAAGGCCTAAAAGAGAACAATTGAGTGGAAAAAGGAAAGTGTGAAAAATTACATCTTGTGTGGAAAAAGCCAATTGAGTAAAATACATTTGTGTGCACAAGTGAGTGAGAGTAGTGATGAATTTTTATAATTTCTTATTATCTTTTGATATTGTGTATTCAAGTGATGGCAGCCCAAGAAGATAGTCCACCACTTTCTCCATGGTTCGCAACTCTTCATGCTAGAATGGCTACTCAAATACAAACCCTTGAAAGGCAAATGGAGCAAATGAGTGCAAATATAGATAGACAACTTGTCGCTCTCCAAAATAGAGAAGGGGTCAAGATCAAAGTTCCTACCTTTCATGGGAAGAACGACCCCCAAGCCTATTTGAAATGGGAGATGAAGATAGAGAAAGTGTATTATAACAACTACAATGAGAGAAAGAAAGTGAAGGTAGCATCTCTTCAATTTAAGGACTATGCACTTGTTTGGTGGAATCAATTGCAAAAAGAGAGAAGAAGATATGAGGAGAAGCCTATTGAGACTTGGGCCGAGATGAGAAAAATCATGAGGAGAAGATTTGTTCCATATCATTACCATAGAGTTCTTCCCAACAAATCAAAGAAGGAGGGCAACACTTCAACCTCTAAGGAGGCCGTGGCTAGTGCTCATGAAAAGAAACCTATGTAAGCCTTTTTCTAATTTGAGAGAAAGAAAAATGCAAGAGGAAAAAGAAAAAGAGAGTGAGAAAGAAAAACAAGAGAATGAGGCTAAAGAAAAAAAGAGTGAAAAGAAAAGTGATGATCAAGAAGAAAAAGCAAAAGAGAGTGAAAAGAAAAGTGATGATCAAAAGGAAAAATAAAAAGAGAGAGAAAAGAAAAGTGATGAACAAGAGAAAAATAGTGAGCATAACTCTTTGGCAACAAAAAGTGAGGAGAAGATGGCTTTGATTTCAAGCCAGACCCAATGCACATTTTATTACAAAAACTTATATTTGATTGTTAATGATCTCTCTTTGCCTAGCGGTGTTGTAAATCTTTTGCAGGAATTTGAAAATTTAATCCCAAAGGAAGCATCCCATGGTTTGGGAACTTCCATGGATTCCCAAAAAGTCACTAAAGCATCCACTCATGCTTTACCTCCTGTTGAAATATATTTTGAACTTAAGTTTGATGCAACCAATGTGATTGTGAGGAACACTTTAGATGAACCACTACTATCTAATTTTGGTGAGAAGTGCAATGATGCTATGCTTGGGTATTCCATTTATGAAAATGAGTTGATGCCTTTGAAATGGCATGAAAAATTTTCATATGTCATGCACCATTGTCAAAGAAAGGTAAATATTGTGGTAGACGCAATTTCAAGAAGGTATGATTTGCTTACTACCTTTGGCACTCAATTGTTTGACTTTAAAAATCTTAAGAAGATATATGTGCATGATTGGAAATTTCCTAACATATTTGATACGTATGAAGAATCCAGGCTGTAACCAAGATGAGATGGATTATTACAAGTGTTGGCCAATGTCGATGAGTTTGGTGTTAGTGCAATTTTCAATGTGGCTAAATTGTTTCCTTTTGATGTAGGTGATAAAGAATCAAATTCGAGATCGAATTCACTTAAAGAAGGAGGGGGTGATATGAGCCAAATAAGGACCATGGATCAAGAAGCACTACAAGGACTTGGTGGGCGTAATACAAGAGCTAAAGTCAAGAAAGCCCAAGAAGTTATAAACCAAATCATGTCAACCTTGATGGAAATAAGCCCAAGTTCAAGTTTTAAAGGAGTGGGGGCCAAAATGCTTACTGATCTCATCCAAGTTGAAGACCCATGATGGGCTTGGACGTCCACCTCTTAAAATGACATTTTCTAGTTTATTTCTATTAAATAAAGTGTAATAAGCTTGGTTTCATGAAGAATTTCGAATTCTAGGCTTAGTTGGAGGTATCTTTTGGTTTGCATACCACAAGTAACTCCTTTTTGAATTTTTAGACTTTTATGTATTTTGTTAATTATGTGAGAGTTACACTTTTAATTTGAGAAGCAAGTGTAACCACCACTTAATGAGTGAGAGAGAGAGAGTCATCAAGGGGCATAAATTTCATTTTGTTGGCTGAGTTAAGATTAGTTTTTGTGATTTTTAATGTCATTACTAGGCCAATTATGTGGGTGTTAAGTTAGTTTGGTGGCTGAATTAAAATAGGGGTTAAGTTAGTCATGATTAGGCTAGTTATATGGGGGTTTTGGAATCATTTGCAAGACTAAGTGTGAGCCAAATGTAATCGGTCACACTCCTTATATGTAACACGCCTATTCTATAGAAATAACAACTTGGAAGTTGAATTTGGATTGAAATCCATTTTTGTGAGAATTTGTTCTCCTTGGTTCTTAGTTGAGCCAACCTTAGTTCTGATCAAGAATCCAACATTCTTGTGGCGAATATCATAGGCTTATCAAACTCTCTAGTTTGTGGTGCTATCATCATCTCTTTCTCATCCATTTTGTTTCTTTCTTCACTTTAATTTGATTAAAAATTGATTACACGAATTACTTGAGAAAATCCAACCAAAAAGATCTCATCAACAAGACATCCTCACCCTTTGATTGTCATCGTAGAGGCTGCATATCTATTTCATAAAGGCCTATTTATAGGGAAAAAGGGTCGGAAAAGAGGTATCATAGTGTGGCTCTCGGTCCTTTGGACTTTGTGGTTGGAAAGAAATGCGGTTATTTTCTCAAATGCACGTGTCGATTTTATTAGAATTTTGAACCTAATTAAATGTCGATCATGGTCTTGGTTGTCAGTTGAAAAGAAGTACAATATCTTTTTTGCTGCCTGGTGTAATAACCCACTAGAGAGTTTAAAATACTACTGAAGTGGGAGCCCGAAGCAGTTTGCTATTAGGACAGGGATTGCAAGGTTTAACATGTAATTCATTAACCCCTTTATTGTTGAGTTTTTTGTTGGTGTGATGTGCAGGTTAAAAAAATAAAAAGGAAATTCACGTGAAGTTAGTATGTTCTCTCTATACAAAAATTCAGCTTGGGGGTGGGAGAGAGTCAAACACTAAAGTGAGGGGAAAGTTGGGAAACACTTGTGAGTGTGGAGGGATACACGAGTGAGGAAAGGTAGCTACAACAGAGTGTCTAGAAGTGAGGTTTTTTCACTAACATGTTCAAGAGTTTGTATTTGTGTCTTTTGCAGGTATTCATATATTTTGAAGCTCAACTGATTCTGTTCTTGGAAGCTGGGGGATTGAGTGGGAGTGATACACTATTGTGAGGGGTTATCTGGGCAAGTGAATACTAAGTATTGAGTGAAACACTTGAGTAAGATTTTGTTTTCTCTAGTTCTATTTTTCGAGTTATCTGGTTGTAGTATGACTCGTTTTTATCTCTGAAGTCTCTGTTTTGTGGTTAATTTTTTGGATTCTGAAGCGGTATTGTTCAACTGTTGTGTTTGAATGGCAAGATTTTCAAGAGCTGTTGTGGTCTCGGGTGTTGTTACATGTTTGGGAGGTTGTTATGCTATGTCGAGGATGGTTTTGGCTTAGCTGTCAGTGTTTTTTGGGATGCTTGTGTGTTTGGGAAAGCTGAAAAAAAAAAATTATGGTGATAATCAATTTTTGTATAACCGATTTTTGTAATAATCGATTATAATCAAAATCTTTTTTTGTTTGGGTCTGGTTGTTGAAAAACGTTTTTAAGATAATCTATTTCGTTTGGGTGGTAAAAAAAATCAATTTTACATAGTAAATTACAAAAAATGTTATGAAATTATTTTTTTATAATATTTGATGGGAAAAGTGAATAATATTTAATTTTTTATTATAATCAAATTTATTCACTTTTAACATTTTTTTTTTGTTTAACTTTTTATTTATTTATTTGAATATGCATTCAGTAGTTTCGATGCAAAGTTTTATTGTTCACCAAAATATATTTAAATAATTGCCGACCTAATACCCGAATTTCACTTTTATCGAACAAAATTGAACTCCAAATTCTGATAAAGATAATTTTTTGTAAAAATACATAATTAAAATTACTTAAAATACAATATAGGAATGTTGTAGAGCTATATCAGATCTATGCGCACAAGACAGAAGAATAAAAAATAAGGAAAGTCGTTGGGTGGGTGGGTGGGTGGGGGTATTACGGGAAAGCTCTTTTCTCTTTAAAGCATAATAAAAAAAAATCATCTAAACAGTCCTTGACATTAGATGATTTTAAAATAGCTTATTTTTGTAAAAAAAAACTTTTTTAAAAAATTTAAGCTTTAAATCCAAACATAATAAATTTTTCATAAAACAACTTTTTAGTATAAAAACAGTTGAAGATGGGATAATCTATCTTTCCCAAACAAGCTCAACAATTGAGTGTGTTAGTGAGATACTTTGATTGTTCCAAATTCGTGGTGTAGATAAGAGAAGATTACATGTCCCTTTTTCTACGGCTATATGGACTCATCTTAAGGATATCAAATGAGGGAGTCATGATCTGGGGCCTTTTGAAGCTCTACTTATAACTGTATTTTATACCTATGTGTGTGTTAACGGTGATTTTTGGTTTCTAACAACCAAATCCGCAACAAATAAAAGGATCAAACAAATGTGGGATTCTCCCATAAATAGGTAACTCTGATCAGACATTTAAAGCATGAAAAAGAACTTAAATGGTCTGAAAAACCATTTGATTGGTAGTATAAGAGAAATGCATGAATTTATAGAAATACATGAATTTAAAGGAAAGCATGTAAGTTGCAGGAAAGTAATTGACAGCTTGTAAATGACAATGAAAGATAAACGACAGTAAATTAAAGGAAGAAATCAATTAAAGAAAAGCATTTAAATGGTTGAAAAGTAAACGAAAACATTTAAAGTGAAGTTAAAAGAAAGCAAGTGAAAGACATGAAAGATAAATTGCAAGAGATGTAAAATTTAGAAAAGTAAATACATGAAATGAAGTATTGGAATTGATGTGGTTGGGAACGCTGCAGTGACCCGTCCATCCATAAATGTCGGGGACTTAGGATATATAGAGTGTTTGCAAGTTCCAACCTTTTTTACAATGAGTTTACAAATATTTATAGAGAAGTGTAGTAACTTCCTTAATTATACAAATTGTAACTCCCCTATCCTAAGAATGACACACGTTTTATTTCAAATAAAAATAACTAAACTATTAATAACTTCCAGTGACTTGTATGATGACTCCTTGCTCCATGTGGTTCCAAATACTGTCAAATTTCCATTGTCTGACATGTTTGTACATGCACTGCAACAGAAATGACTTTAGAAAGCGTTTCCGGATGTTTTTTTATAGCGTTTTTAAGCGCTATTTATGTCACCGCTATTAAAAATAGTTAGTAAAGATAGCATTTAAGAAGCGCTATTAAAAGATGACCTTAGATAGCGTTTCCGATAGTAAACGCTATCTAAAGTCTGCCTTTAGATAGCGTTTGTATTAACAAAATTCTGTATCGGAGGAAGAAACCAAGAATAACAAGCCGTGCCACGATCACCATCCTAAATTGTTGCTGCACAATTGTGGCTTCTGAATCCGAGTCCTGATCTATCATAACTATTGGCATAGGAACTGTATCAGGATTGTCTCCGGATTTCTGCAGTACAAAAATTAACAAATCAAATGTCACAAAATTGATTAAAGCATGGCATAGCTCAAAGTAATAATCTGCATTTGACAGAAATTTCTGAAAACAAAAGAAACGTAATAAAATCATGCTTATCACTCCAAATTCTCAAGTTGAGAATAGCAATTAACAAATAATATATGGTGGTAAGAAACACATGACTAACCAGGGAAGCTGAACCGACCGCATTCAAATCATAAGCAGAAGCATATAGAATGTTCCTGCACGACATTTCAACACACGAGATATTAAAGAAGACTAAACCCCCAATTTGGTCCCTGAGAAAAACACTCGGGTCTGAAATAGTCCCTAACCAAAAAAAACTATCCAGTTGGTCCTTAAGAATGTGTTTACCGGGACAGATTAGTCCTTCTGTCATATTTTGTAATGTTTCTATCATGTGTAGTGCATGTTAATAGGGACTAATTTGGCTCACGGTCTTGTTTCTTAGGGACTTTACTGGTATCACTTAAAAATTGTTAGGGACTAATTTGTGACAGAAGGACTAATCTGTCCCGATAAACACATTCTTAAGGACCAACTGGATAGTTTTTTTTGGTTAGGAACTATTTCAGACCCGAGTGTTTTTCTCAGGGACCAAATTGAGAGTTTAGTCTATTAAAGAAAGATTGAAGTTCAAATCGTGTTCAGAAACAAGTAGAATAATATAAATAAGATATTAAGGAACAAAAATAAATAAATAAATCTAAATTGAAAATGAAAGAAGAGAAAGGGAATCGTTTCTTACTTTTCCCTGGGGAAGGAGAGAGAGAATGAGCGTTGAATAGGGAAAAAGGCGTGAGAAGGAGGAGAGAGTATAAGATCGGAAGCCCTATTACCACCATGACCATGGAATTGGAGGTTGAAGAAGGAATGAGCGAGGTAAACCTTCGCGAAAGCCATGGGAAGGTGGCGATGATGATGGATAGATCGGTGAGAATGAGAATGCAACTGCGCACTCTACTCTCTTGCTTTTGACTGATAATATCAGTGAAGAAAATGAAATCAATACGACTTCTCTGCTTTCCTCTTCTCGTTGAGTTGGTGATTGAAAGTGGTTGAGGACCGATAGTGGAGGCGGCGGCAGCAACCCTAGACCAGTGATGAACTGAGGATGTTATGCCAGGTACGCAGTTCTGAGAATCGAAGGATGAAAGAATACGCACGCGGGTTCTGAGCAAACACCTAAGATAGCGTTTCTAATTTTAAACGTTATCTAAGGTTAATTTTATTTTATTTATTTATTGCAAATTAGAAAAGATAGTGTTTCCGTGTGGAACCGCTATATTAGGTGGTTAGTTAAGATAGCGTTTCCAAAAGAAAGCGCTATCTTTTCCTGCAGCTTGACTTTTAATAACATTTCCATACGAAAATGCTATAAAAGATACATTATTAAAAATCTATATTGAAATGATGGTACTACAAGTTCGACAAAGCACTTCAATATCAAATTGGTGCTAATACTTGACTTTTCAAGCTTGGTTCAACACTTCACAAACAAGCAAGAGCCAAGTATGTCTTCGACGGAATATTAAAAAATACACAGCAACACTGGCCCCCCAGTATTCAGTCAAAAGATAAATACTAATATATTTGATCTTTTTTCAGCAATATATTATTGTAACTGCCTCTGAAGTGGTAATCTAAGTTTTTTCTCATACCACCAATGATCTTTCTTTCTTCAACAAGTGTACACTATAATCCTTAATGTGACCCGGCTTCATTTTAGAGCAAAACGTGACACTTTTGGAGGCTACACCAAGTTGTAATTGAAACAATACCAACCAAGTAGTTATCTTTTCATGCTTATCAATATTGACACCATTCTGTTCACTTGGGTGATTTGCATGCCTAATAAGCATGGCAAGAAATATATTCTTCCACTGACGGTCTCATGCCAGCTTATATTGTATGAAATGGCATTCATATATCCAAGCAGGTGGATCCCCTAGAAATTAGTCTGGATAAGTTCAAGTCCTCCCACATCATATATGGGTACAAACAAATTGCCAACATTGGAGCAATCAACTAGAAATATATACTTATACCGACACCAACTAAAATTGTTCAAATGCAATTGAAAATCAAGTAGTTGGTCCAATGGGCATAAAGTAATTTGCCAATTCTAAATATATTTTGACAGAAGGCATCTTGTAAATATGCCAAGTTCACACCAGCCACCATGCATTTTTTTATATATTAGAATATAACACCTTGGCATTATCTGATGGCATATGAGCCTTTTTTAACCGACAATTTATGAACATGGATGAATTTCTCCATGTCAATACCAATTTCTCAAAGCTTCATGTCGGCATAAGTGTGATTGGATTATCCACACATAGTGCTCCTTCTTCTGAAACAAAACAATAGCTCCCAAAACCTATCATGACTGCACCTAAAACCTATCATGACTACACTCGAGGTTTCGGATCAGTCGATACTATTGGTCTTGCATATCTGAGACACCCTGTTATGCCCCAGTGTTTTATTAGATTAATTACCTTCTTAAATCAATTCTTAATCGCACGCTTATTATGAAAATACGTAAAAATTAAAAACTTATTTAATTATCATATAACTTCTGCAAATTTAAAACACAATAACTTTAACATATGTAAATACACACTTAGTTGTTCATTACAATACCAAAACATTGTTGAAGGTATCCTCTCAGTAGGATCCCTCACAAGCATAAACTTAATAACAAACATACTTAGCGGAAATATAAAAATGCTCCTTAGACACACTGGTCATAATGTCTATACTCTAATTGTCATGGATCACAGTTCGACCCCCAGCATCTAGTTCGTAAGGAGTTCCGTTCAACTCCTCAGCAATCTCCGTTTCATACAGAGTTCCGTCCAGCTCCTCAGCAACATAACCCTCCATCGGGTCTTCTAACGTAAACCAAAGTAACCCACAAAAATACAGAAACATAGGGAATAAGAAGCAGTTCTATCATCTAAAAGCGAAAAAGAGTCATACTACATTATACAGTAAATGTCACAGACAAACAACACACATAACTAACAGATTATCCTCAAGTTAATATATATCATCCTCTACCCCCAATCTCATGCTACTTAGACACCATAGCTACACACCTATTTCCTAAGGTGGAAGTGGTCTCGCGAGAACTCTTGATTTTACGTGTATTATATTACCAATACATGGTGTATTATATTACCAATACACAGAAGTGTTTTACGTGTATTATATTACCAATACACGGTGTATTATATTAACAATACACAGATGTCCTTGTGTATTATATTACCAATACACTTTTGTCCTTGTATATTATATTATCAACACACTTTTGTCCATGTGTATTATATTACCAATACACCTTTGTCCTTGTGTATTATATTACCAATACACGGTTGTCGACAACAACACCTATACTTGAATCTCACCAACCCGTTTTAACAACATCCTAGTGCCTTAACCTTCCGTTAAAACTTGACACATATTCTATGCCGTAACATCTCTTTAACATACATCATCTAGATTAGGCACTTCTATATCATTATTATCCTCACACCCAAAAAACTCATCTCTTGACTATATATATATATATATATATATATATATATATATATATATATGCTTAAAAACCACTAAGCATAATAATACAAACCAGGAAGAGCATGCATAACACAATATCAATCAAAATATTCCCATATCACCAACATAGCACAAAATCAATTCAATAAAGGTAATAAAATCAAATCAATCATCAACAATATAAAATCAACCTAATATCGATAAACCTACAATCCCCGAATCGTCATTGGTTTTTCAGAAAAGGTTTCCAATGTGATTTTGGTCTTGTCGATTACTCGACTACTAGTAGGGTTTAGGTCGCCCTACACAATTATTATATAATATACTACTTATCGATTCCGACGATAGGTTGATTCTTTCCCCCACCTGGGTTATCACCGAAATCCCGAACTCGAAGCTCCTCATTGTCACACCACAAAGTACTAACTCCACCTTCTGTGAAGGTAAGGAGATTAGATGCTCGAAGAGGTATACCACGAACATTCTCATTTCCTCCGCGATGGAAGTCTAAGGTTATGAACACAAAATCACAAGTTAAAATCAAACAAGAACACTAAACCACAAGGTATAGGTTCGGCCAAGACTAGTTCTTAGGGTTAGAGATTCTCGAAAATTATACAACTCATGGATTTATGATCCTTAAGTGTTATGAGTTCATAAACAATGATCACTTAACAAAGTTGAATTAAAACCCCACTAAGTTACAAACTTAGGGTATTCGGTCAAGGCTAGTAAAATAGGCTAGCATTCACTAAACTTTTCAATCTCTTAGGTTTAGCATCCATATGTATTAAGGAGCTCAAAACCATGATCATTTTGAAAAAATAAGAACAAAGTATCCTAGGTCCATAACCTTCTAGGTTCGACCTTCATAGGATTTATAGGTTAGAAATCTTTAAACTTTCCAATCTCTTAGACTTAGCATCCAAATATCTTATGGAGCTCAAGTCCATGATCATTTTGGAAAACAATGGAAACTTAAACATTCCAATCTCTTAGACTTAGCATCCAAATATCTTATGGAGCTCAAGTCCATGATCATCTTGGAAAAATGAAAGTAATACATCCTAGCTTTAATAACATAGAATAAACAAGTTAGAAATCCTTAAACTTTCCAATCTCTTAGACTTAGCATCCAAATATCTTATGGAGCTTAAGTCCATGATCATTTTGGAAAACAATGGAAACTTAAACATTCCAATCTCTTAGACTTAGCATCCAAATATATTATGGAGCTCAAGTCCATGATCATCTTGGAAAAATGAAAGTAATACATCCTAGCTTTAATAACATAGAATAAACAAGTTAGAAATCCTTAAACTTTCCCATCTCTTAGACTTAGCATCCAAATATCTTATCGAGCTCAAGTCCATGATCATTTTGGAAAACAATGGAAAATTAAACATTCCAATCTCTTAGACTTAGCATCCAAATATCTTATGGAGCTCAAGTCCATGATCATTTTGGAAAACAATGGAAACTTAAACATTCCAATCTCTTAGACTTAGCATCCAAATATCTTATCGAGCTCAAGTCCATGATCATCTTGGAAAAATGAAAGTAATACATCCTAGCTTCAATAACATAGAATAAACAAGTTAGAAATCCTTAAACCTTCCAATCTCTTAGACTTCGCATCCAAATATCTTATGGAGCTTAAGTCCATGATCATTTTGGAAAAATAAAAACTCAAACATCCTAGCATCTATACACTAAGTTTCGGCCATCATAGGATGATGAGGAAAATATTCTTTGTTTAACAATAACTCTTAGGTTTAGAATCACAATGTCTTAAGAATTCTAAATCCATGATCATACTTGGGAAGTTGAAACAGAGTATCCTAGGGTTACTTATTCATATTTTCAGCCATCATAAGAACAAGCTATCAAAACTTCCAAGATTTATAGATTTAAGATCAATGGATAGTCAGAAACTCAAACACATAATCATATTCCAAAAGTTGAAACAAAAACTTCCTAGGTCACAAATGCAAGCATTCGGCCTTCATTGGAAGAGATAGGTAGAGAATTTTGTTTTACACAACCTCTTAGTATGTGAAAATATAAGTTAATACAAAACTATAGAAAGTGGTTTCAACTCAAAAGAAGTTTTCTACCATTTTAGAGAGATTTTAGAAGTTTAAAGCATATAAAGAACACATAAAGTAAACTAAGAAATAAAAGATGAATCTTTCAAAAAGATTCATATGAGAGCATTACCCTTAGTATAAGGAAGAACTTTAATGAAGAACTTAAGTAGAAAAGATGAATAAAAACTAAAGCTTTAAGAGCTTGAACTTTTAGAAGAAATGAAAAAGTTTAAGGTTTAATGGAGTTTGAAGAAGGAAGATGATTAAGTGAAAATGAGAGGTGTATATATAGAGAAGGGAGAGAGTGACACGAAATTGAGGAGAGAGGAATGAGCTTGGAGAGCAAGTTTTGACCTTGTGCCTTGTTTGGTTTGAGAAGAGAGAGAAAAATAGGTTTTTAGAATGTAATATGTTATAATTTGAAAAGTGTGATAATAGGTCTTTAGGTGATCACACTTCTGCACAGTAAACTTGTACCAGTAGTGGAAACACAGACCGGTTTTCGTCTGAATTTTCAACCGAAAATTTCACCGTAACCCTCTACCATAAAGTAGACTATGAATATGATTTTATTTTAATCAAAAACACTTTCTAACTCTCAAATTAAAATATAATTTAATTATATTTGAATCGGTTGAACAACATAATTAAAACCTGGCTGTTACATTACTACCCCTCTTAAAAGAAAATTCCGTCCTCGGAATTTACGTACCTTAGAAGAGATGTGGATATTGTTGTTGCATATCCTCCTCGCGTTCCCAAGTAGCATCTCCAGTAGTTTCATCCCATACGACCTTAACCAAAGGAATTTCTACCGCGAAGCTCCTTAATCCATCTATCTGCGATCCTTACAGCTAAAGCCTCTTGCTCTAGATTCTCTCGCAGTTGTATAGACTCAAACTCAATGACATGTGAAGGATTAGGATAATACTTTCTCAACTGAGAAACATGAAAGACATCATGAAGGTTGGAAAGATTGGGTGGTAAGGCAATTTGGTAAGCTACTGGACCAATTCGTCGAAGAATCTGAAAGGATCCAATGAATCGAGGAGTAAGTTTTCTGGATTTGATAGCTCTGCCAATTCCAGTTTTCGGAGTAACTCTCAAAAACACGTGATCGCCTTCCTGTAATTCTAATGGTCTCCTCCTCTTGTCACTGTAGCTCATTTGCCTATCATGTGTGATCAGCCTCCGGCTCGACTATTTTTATTACTAGTAAGACCATGGTTTTATTCGAGTTTAATATCGTTTTCGCCCAAATTTGGATGTAATTGTCCTCAAGCAACATTTTGAGTCTCTTCAGTAGTTTTGGGGTATTTTAGTTGATTTTGAGTCAAATAAAGCATTTACTGCTATTTCTTGTTTTCAGGTTAATAAGAAAAGCAATTCTGGGAATATTCGCCCCGCGAGAGGCTACTCGCCTCGCGAGCCTGAAGATCAGCATGAGCAGCAACAGTCACCCTCTCTGTCTCGCCTCGCGAATCACTATCTCGCCTCGCGAGCCTGAAGGCCTGACTGTGCCAGAAATGTCATCCTCTCTGCCTCGCCTCGCAAATCACTATCTCGCCTCGCGAGAATTCCAAACGCTGAAGAACTATTCATAAGATTCGCCTCGCGAGCGGGCGCAGATTCTGAAAGTTATAAATTGCTTTTTTAGGGCAGATTAGAGGAACCTCTTCTTTTCTTTTTAGATTGGACGGCTGCGAATTAGGTTTAGTGTTTTGTGTTACGTTTGTAATGGAGAACTAATCTCCTTAGATTGATCTGCTGTAATTGGTTTCCATTGCCACTTGAGGTTCTGTAATTCCCAAACTTATAGCTATTCTCTTTCAATATTGTTCTATATGTTCTGTTTGCTTAATTCAGGATTGTATAGAATAGGTATTGATTTGTTTCGATGATTTTATGTTCCTATACTTAATCGCGTCTGCTTAATTCACGTGTGTTCAATCGTGTTTGCTTAATTCACGAGTGCTTCACCCCGTTTGCTTAATTCGGGAATTAGGAACATGCGTCTCGTAGTGCCGGTTTCACTTGTTAATTGTCGCTACAATCGAAAAGGGATTAGAATCCGCTTAGGGCATGGAATTATATGAATCAATGATAGTGGGAAACCGAAAACAGCAGATTAATCGTTTTTAGCTTATTGATAATTATTTAGTTTGCATTGTTTTTCTTAACTGTTTTCTTAATTGAATTTCAAATCCTAACCCCCCCCCCCCCAAAAAAAAAAAAAAACTGATTTTGCTGTTGATAACAATCCAAGAGTCCTTGTGAGACGATACTTGAGTTGTCGCGCCCTGACTACAGTTTTTACAAACCACTCGCTTTTTGACGCGCGTGCGACAGCGTGTCAAAATTGGCGCCGTTGCCGGGGACTCTTGTTGTTATTTTCGTATATTTTCTTTTTTTTTTCCTTTTTTTTTGGTTTTCTGCTGAATTAGTCCTGGCTACTAGGTCTGGTTGTTCTGAGCTTATATGTTTATATCATATTGATGTTATTTCACATTGTGTTCCTCGTGAATCTTAGTACTTCCCATGGATAACTATATGCAAGATTATATACCTTATGTTGATTATGAGCCATCATGCATATATTATCCTGGCTTCACTGGTGGTTTTGAGTTTAGCAGTGATTTTGGCATGTTTGGAGTGAATGATTATTCTGGCCAACATGGTGAAGATCATGGCAGCTTGGATGAGATAGCTTCTTTGGTGCATCAAATGACAATACGCGAGCATCAATATCAGCCTGACCCCACACTACTCCAACTCAGTCTGGAAGTATTGGTGCAACAGATGGCAGAACACAATCTTCAATTCCAACAGAGGATAGAAGCTGGTCTTCAGGAGTTGGCCACTCAAATTGGTCACATTGCCTCCACCTCGACTACACTGCAAACTCAACATCTCCTTGAAGAACACACAGATTCACAAATAGTTGTTCTTGACAATACTTCTTTTGAACATGATTTTGATAATAATGTCAAGAACACTATTATTGATGAACTGTGTGTTGAATTTCCAGACATTCAAGCCTTTTCTGATTCTGTTTATTGTACTATATGTGCTGATTATACTAACACTAACCTTTGTGTGGTGTGTGCTGAGATTTCTGCATGTATAGCAGGTGATGGATTTGTTAGTACAGTGAGTGAAAATCGTGCAGAAGTTGAAGCAGCACCAGAGATCCTCTCTACCTGTTTACCACCTCCCACTGTGGAACAACCAGCGATGGAGTTCAAGCCTCTGCCTGAGAGACTGGGTTTTGCATCCTTGAATATGAAGGCACTATGGCCAGTCCAAGAGGTTGAATCCCATTTTTATTGAGAGGACTTTGTTGACAAGGAGGTCATCTTTGACCCAAGAGGGAGTGAGAAGTCCGCCGTACTTGGCGAGGTCACCATGATTGTCAAGTGCTCACTTCCGTATCAAGGCTGCAAGTTATGGGACCATGGAATAAGCTTCCGTCCTTTGTCTATCACTTGGGCCATATGCTACAAGCAATGGGATCCAGGCGGGAGCCCCTCAATGAGTTTTCTTAACCCTTCTCCTTAGTTTATTTTCATTTTCTTGTTAGTTTGTGTTTTTCTTTTCCTTCATTTGTTTTTGAATTTATCTCTTGAATAATTTGAGAAGATCAAGAGTATGTGTGTGAGTGTTGTGTCGGTGAGCTTGCTGGATTCTAATCAAATTTTGCATAGATGGATTGCATAATATTTGTTGACCGTTGATGACTTCCCCCTAGGTTTTAAAAATTGAAAAATTTATCCCCATGTGAAAAATTGAAAATTAAACTTTGAGAAATTCTATTGTGATTGCATGATTTATGATAAGTTTGGGGTGAAGGGATGCACACACTAGGGATTGAATATTGGTCAAACAATTTGCAAAAAATGTCCAGGTGAGGATTTGAGCCTCCAACATGTTTTTAATTGTGTGAATCACTTTCAAGTTGCACTTTCCCGAATTTGCTTGAGTCTCTTCATGGTTTGCATGTTTATGTGCTTGCATCAAATGATTTAGGCAATTTTCTTTGAATTAACTACTTGGCCTAAAATAACCATCCCTAATGCATGTTCCCTAGTTAGCCCCTTTGAGCCTAATTAGCCTATTGTTTCGTGATGACCCTATATTATAAGCCAAAAATTTGGAAAAAAAAACATGTTAACCCAATCTTAGGATTAGGAGAGCATGGAAGCCTAACAAGACAAGGGTTGCAAGAAACTAAGTTTGGGGTGGCTACAAGGTTTGATATGTCATTATGGGTTGACAAAAAGAAAAAAATAAAGGTTGGAGCCAAAGGCAAAAAGAAAAAAAGAAGAAGAAAAGAACAAAAATGTCAAAAAATGGTGTCAAAGGAAAAAGGCTTTAGTCACCCAAGGCAAAAAGACAAATGGAAAAATGAATTTGAGTGGAAGTTCAATGTATCAAAATGCTCGTGCTCTCTTAGTTCCTAGGGACTTAAGCCTAGCACCTTTGAATACCTTACCTTTAGCCAGGCCCCATTACAACCTTTAAAAGACCTTTTGATGTTGCATGCATGTTTTCGTGGGAACTTTGTTTGAGATAAAACTCAAATTCATGGGAAGTGCTCTTGAAATGTGAACTTGAGTGAAAAATTCATAGCCTAGACAAAGTGAGCGAATGAGTGAAATATTACATGCCCTTGTGAGGAAGGCGATTGTTTGAAATTGGTGATCTCCATTTTGTGTGTGACTTGGATCCTCAACTTAGATTAATGATTGCATGAATGATGGAATTCTCAATGGTTTAAAGTAAATGAATGTGGGGGTTACATTGTTGCAGAAGGGGGGAACATTGAAGAGAAATTGTTTTGTTAAGATTGCATGAAATTTGTGCGAATTTGATTGAATCTTTTAAGCTTGACAAGTTTGAGTCTTTTTGAGTTTTATTTTGCTTGGGGACAAGCAAAGTTTAAGTTTGGAGTATTTTGATCAGTCTCTGGCTCGACTAGTTTTATGACTAGTAAGACCATGATTTTATTCGAGTTTAATCTTGTTTTCGCCCAAATTTGGATGTAATTGTCCTCAAGAAACATTTTGAGTCTCTTAAGTAGTTTTGGGGTATTTTAGTTGATTTTGAGTCAAATAAAGCATTTACTGTTATTTCTTGTTTTCAGGTTAATAAGAAAAGCAATTCTGGGAATATTCGCCCCGCGAGAGGCTACTCGCCTCGCGAGCCTGAAGATCAGCATGAGCAGCAACAGTCACCCTCTCTGTCTCGCCTCGCGAGCCTGAAGGCCTGACTGTGCCAGAAATGTCATCCTCTCTGCCTCGCCTCGCGAATCACTATCTCTCCTCGCGAGAATTCCAAACGCTGAAGAACTATTCATAAGATTCGTCTCGCGAGCGGGCGCAGATTCTAAAAATTATAAATTGCTATTTTAGGGCAGATTAGAGGAACCTCTTCTTTTCTTTTTAGATTGGACGACTGCGAATTAGGTTTAGTGTTTTGTGTTACGTTTGTAATGGAGAACTAATCTCCTTGGATTGATCTGCTGTAATTGGTTTCCATTGCCACTTGAGGTTCTGTAATTCCCAAACTTATAGCTATTCTCTTTCAATATTGTTCTATATGTTCTGTTTGCTTAATTCAGGATTGTATAGAATAGGTATTGATTTGTTTCGATGATTTTATGTTCCTATACTTAATCGTGTCTGCTTAATTCGCGTGTGTTCAATCTTGTTTGCTTAATTCACGAGTGCTTCACCCCGTTTGCTTAATTCGGGAATTAGGAACATGCGTCTCGTAGTGCCGGTTTCGCTTGTTAATTATCGCTACAATCGAAAAGGGATTAGAATCCGCTTAGGGCATGGAATTATATGAATCAATGATAGTGGGAAACCGAAAACATTAGATTAATCGTTTTTAGCTTATTGATAATTATTTAGTTTGCATTGTTTTTCTTAACTGTTTTCTTAATTGAATTTCAAATCCTAACCCCCCCCCCCCCCCCAAAAAAAAACTGATTTTGCTGTTGATAACAATCCAAGAGTCCTTGTGAGACGATACTTGAGTTGTCACGCCCTGACTACAGTTTTTACAAACCACTCGCTTTTTGACGGCGTGCGACAGCTTATCAAAATTGGCGCCGTTGTCGGGGACTCTTGTTGTTATTTTCGCATATTTTCTTTTTTTTTTCCTTTTTTTTTGGTTTTCTGCTGAATTAGTTCTGGCTACTAGGTCTGGTTGTTCTGAGCTTATATGTTTATATCATATTGATGTCATTGCACACTGTGTTCCTCGTGAATCTTATTACTTCCCATGGATAACTATATGCAAGATTATATACCTTATGTTGATTTTGAGCCATCATGCATATATTATCCTGGCTTCACTGGTGGTTTTGAGTTTAGCAGTGATTTTGGCATGTTTGGAGTGAATGATTATTCTGGCCAACATGGTGAAGATCATGGCAGCTTGGATGAGATAGCTTCTTTGGTGCATCAAATGACAATACGCAAGCATCAATATCAGCCTGACCCCACACTACTCCAACTCAGTCTGGAAGAATTGGTGCAACAGATGGCAGAACACAATCTTCAATTCCAACAATGGACAGAAGCTGGTCTTCAGGAGTTTGCCACTCAAATTGGTCACATTGCCTCCACCTCGGCTACACTGCAAACTCAACATCTCCTTGAAGAACACACAGATTCACAAGTAGTTGTTCTTGACAATACTTCTTTTGAACATGATTTTGATAATAATGTCAAGAACACTATTATTGATGAACTGTGTGTTGAATTTCCAGACATTCAAGCCTTTTCTGATTCTTTTTATTGTACTATATGTGCTGATTATACTAACACTAACCTTTGTGTGGTGTGTGCTGAGATTTCTTCATGTATAGCAGGTGATGGATTTGTTAGTATAGTGAGTGAAAATCGTGCAGAAGTTGAAGCAGCACCAGAGATCCTCTCTACCTGTTTACCAGTTTACACACAGATTCACAAATAGTTGTTCTTTAGCTTATTGATAATTATTTAGTTTGCATTGTTTTTCTTAATTGTTTTCTTAATTGAATTTCAAATCCTAACCCCCCCCCCCCCAAAAAATGATTTTGCTGTTGATAACAATCCAAAAGTCCTTGTGTGACGATACTCGAGTTGTCGCGCCCTGACTACAGTTTTTACAAACCACTCGCTTTTTGACGCGCGTGCGACAGCGTGTCAATGTGCTTCCTTCAACTTTTCCTGTATCTTCCTGACTTGCTTCGTAGTTTGTTGCACCACATCTGGACCCAAAACTTGGTTCTCGACAGTCTCATACCAACACAGCGGGGTCCTACACTTTCTGCCATACAAAGCCTCATATGGTGCCATTGCAATACTACTATGGAAACTATTGTTATAAGTAAATTCAATCAATGGTAAGAACTCATCCCAACTTCCAGTGTGCTCCAATACACAAGCTCTCAATAGATCCTCCAATGATTGAATTGTCCTTTCTGGCTGTCCATCAGTTTGGGGATGATAAGTAGAACTCATCCTCAACTTTGTTCCCAAGGAATTTTACAATTGTCTCCAAAATCTAGATGTGAATCTAGGATCTCGGTCTAAGACAATGCTCGATGGCACACCATGCAATCTAACAATTTCTTTGATGTAAATCTGAGTCAACCTTTCCAAATTATAACTTTCACCAATAGATAAGAAGTGAGCACACTTCGTCAACCTATCAATGATAACCCAAATCGCATCATGCTTCTTAGGAGTTCGTGGTAATCCGATCACAAAATCCATAGCTATACTATCCCATTTCCATTCTGGGATATCTAAAAATTGTAGTAATCCTGCTGGCTTCTGATGTTCAATCTTAGCTTTCTGACACACTAGACAAGATAAAACATACTCCGCTACTTCTTTCTTCATCCTTGTCCACCAAAACATTTTCTTCAAATCCTGATACATTTTTGTGGATCCAGGATGGAAACTCAACATACTCTTATGTGCCTCCTCTAAAATCATCTTCCTAAGTTTTGCATCCTCTCTCACACATATTATATCTCTAAACCTTAACACACCATCCGTTCCTCTATTAAACTCAGAAATTTTACCTTCATCGATTCCTCTACTTACTTCCTGGAGGTATAGATCCCGAACTTGTTTATATTTAAGATCTTTCATAAAATCACTACTAATAGTGATCATACTTAAGCAAATCTTATTCTCAATCAATTTCATTCCTAAGTTCAAATCCCTGAACTGGTCAAGTAATTCTAACTCCTTAACCATCATCACAGACACGTGCAAGGATTTCCTGCTTAAAGCATCCGCTACCACATTGGCCTTCCCAGGATGGTACAGTAATTCAAAATCATAATCTTTGATAAACTCCATCCATCTTCGCTGTCTCATATTCAATTCTTGTTGACCGAACAGATACTTCAGGCTCTTGTGGTCACTGAAGACAATAAACTTTGCTCCATACAAGAAGTGTCGTCATATCTTTAATGCGAACACTATTGCTGCTAACTCCAAATCATGAGTCGGATAATTTTTCTCGTGATTTCTCAACTGTCGAGAAGCATAAGCCACGACTCTTCCCTCTTGCATCAGGACATAGCCTAAACCTTGGTATGACGCATCACAATATACGTCAAATTGTCCTAGTGGATCTGGTAAGATCAACACAGGTGATGCAGTCAACCTGTCCTCAAGCTTTTGAAAACTTTGTTCACACTTGTCCGTCCATAAAAAAAGCTATATTTTTCCTCGTTAACTACGTCATAGGCAACGCAATCTTCGAGAATCCCTCTATGAACCTCCGATAATATCCAGCTAGTCCTAGGAAACTCCGTACTTCACTTACTAACTTAGGCCGTTCCCACTTAAGAACTGACTCAACCTTAGCTGGATCTATGGCTATTCCTTCTTTATTAATCACATGACCTATGAATTGCACTTCTTCCAGCCAAAACTCACGCTTGGAAAGTTTGGCATAAAGCTGCCAATCCTTCAAAACTCGCAACACCAATCTCAAATGTTCCTCATGCTCTTCCCACGTATGAGAATAAATAAGAATATCGTCGATGAACACAACAACAAACTTATCGAGGAACGGTCTGAAAATTATGTTCATATAATCCATGAACACTGTTGGCGCATTAGTTACACCGAAAGGCATAACTAAATACTCATAGTGCCAGTACCTCGTCCTAAAAGCCGTCTTGGGTATATCTTCCTTTCTTACTTGATCTGATGGTACCCAGATCTTAAATCAATCTTAGAGAACACTACTACTCCTTTCAACTGATCCATCAAATCATCTATCCTAGGAAATGGATACTTATTCTTAATCGTCACCTTATTCAACTACCTGTAATCCGTGCACAACCTCGCACTTCCATCCTTCTTCTTAACAAATAACACCGGTGCTCCCCACGGTGAAACACTCGGTCTGACAAACTCTTTTCCTAACATGTCATCCAATTGTTCCTTCAACTCTGCCAACTCAACCGGTGACATCCGATAAGGTGCTATAGATATAGGCCCTGTCCCTGGTACGAGATCTATAGTGAATTCCACTTCTCTTTCCGGTGGCAAACCTGGGACGTCTGGAGGAAAAACTTCTGGAAACTCTCTCACAATAGGCATGGAGTCTATGCTGGGAGTCTCATTAGCCTCCACTGCGAAAAGCATCACAAACTGTTGAGAGTTGTCACTCCTCGTTGAAACTCCTTCATTGGCAGATGCTACACTAAAAGGTTCAAGAGATGATAAAGTCTTGCTAGAACAATCTAGAACTACATGGTTAGCCGAAAGCCAATCCATGCCAAGAATAACATCTATCTGTTGCATAGGCAAATAGATAAGATCTACAATAAATGTCATATTCACAACAACGATAGGACGCTGTAAACAAACAGACATAGTAGTCAAAGGATTACTGGTTAGACTAGACACTGTGAGGGTATAAGGTAATTTGGAAACATTTAAGTTCAAATGATCCACACACTCATGCGAAATAAAAGAATGTGTAGCGCCTGAGTCAAACAACACATACGAGAGTCTACCAGCTATCAAACACATACCTTGTATAAGATCAGCAGATTGAGAGGATTCAGCTCCCCTCACGGTAAACACTCTTCCAGTGGCTTGAGGTTTGGCCACTTGTGGTCTTGCTGCTGGGACTCCTCTTCCAACTCCACCTCTATTGTCTCCAATTCCTCTTCCGACAGCTGTCGGCTGTTGCATAACCCTTTGTCTGCAATCTCGTGCCACATGACCCGGTTTCCCGCAGTGGAAACAGCTAGGCCTATTTGTACAGTCTCTAGCATAATGTGATCCTCCACATCTGAAGCAAACTAAGCCTTGTGGTTGCTGACCCGTTCTAGCCACTGGTGCTGGTGCCGGTGTTTGCCCGGGTCGATCATATGGTTTTTGTCTCCACTGAGAACCACTTTCTCCGCTCCTATGGAAACTTGATCGGTTAGGACCTCCACTCCTCAGTTGTTTCTGTTCCTTGGCCATCCTTAGGTCTATACTTTCAATGGCATTGCATCTCTCGACTAGTTCTGGGAAATACTATATGTCAAGAGACACTACAGCCCTCTGCAGCTCTTCTACATTGCTAGTCCTCACTTGGAAACCTCTGATAGAATTTCGAAAACTTGATCAAAGCTTCAAAACGTGATGCATACTCACCAACAGACATGTTGCATTGTTTGAGGTTTGTGAATTCCTTTTCCTTCTAGCGTCGAACTAGACGCGGAAAATATTTTTCGAAAAAGCAATCAGTGAATAGCTTCCAGTTAATGTTCCTATCCTCAGCTTCCAACAGTCTTTTCTTTCCCTTCCACCAGAATTCTGCTCCTTCGGTTAACATGAAGGCAGCATAAGTCACTTTCTTCTCCTCGCTGCAGCGCATAGTAGCAAATATCTTTTCGATCTCTTGTATCCACCATTCTGCCTTCTTTGGGTCACACTCTCCTCGAAATTGAGGCGGTTTTCCGTTCATAAAATTAGTCAATCCGGTATCTTCAGCAGCTATCGCCCTTCTCTGATTCTTAATTTCTAGCTGCTCTTTGTTCATCTGCAGCATCTCAGCATTCTGCTGGGTTTGCAGTAGCATAGCAGTAGCTAGGGTTTCCATTGCACTTGGAGTCGAAGATGATCCTCCTCCATTCTCAGTATTGTCAGCATTACCATTGACAGCTCCAATAATCCTTTCTGGAGTTTCGTCACCACTATTAGTTGGACGTCCTCTTCCGCGAGCCATGATTCTGTTAAAAGAAATCACCCGCTTTCATTAGTATGACATATAATACTACATAAAGAAGTATATAAATACCATATGCCATACTAATATTAACCTCTCACATCAGATTCAGACACACTACCCAACTTCTAAGCATAATCAAAATCCGATGTGGATTCAGTTAGACACGGCCAGTAACAACATCCTAAACCTTGCAGTCCTTGATTCTGACCGGACATAACCCACGGTCCATTTTAGAACCAAAATGCTCTAATACCAAAATGAGACACCCCGTTGTGCCCCGGTGTTTTATTAGATTAATTACCTTCTTAAATCAATTCTTAATCGCACGCTTATCGTGAAAATACGTAAAAATTAAAAAATTATTTAATTATCATATACCTTCTGCAAATTTAAAACACAATAACTTTAACATATGTTAATACACACTTAGTTGTTCAATACAATACTGATGAGTGTGATTCCACCTCATCTTTGTCCATCATTTTGCATACATTTTCATGTAGTTTAGGCATATTTTTATTAGATTTTAGGTTAATTTTCCTTTGGAACGGGTAAGGTGGTTTTCGTGTGTTGTTTTGCAGATATAAAGGGTAAATTGCTCAAGATCAACCATGATGAAGTTTGGATGAAGATGGAGCTTTAAAACTGAAGAAAATGAGCCAAACAGAGCCCATCACGGCCTAGCCGTGATGCCCATCACGGCCATGATCGAGCAAAAACCGAAAAAGAAGAAAGGTCAAGTCGAGTGCATCACGGCCTGGCCGTGATAGCCATCACGGCCGTGACCCAAAACCACCACAAGTCAGAGCACATCACGGCCCAGCCGTGAAATTCTTCACGGGCCAAAACAGAGGCTCGCGTCGCGAGCAGTATATTCGCGTCGCGAATGACCGGATTTTGCACAACTTCCAGAAGCAGAGACCGTCACGGCCTGGCCGTGATGGCCATCACGGCCGTGACGCGCATTACTTGGACCTGAAGAAACCGAAATAGATCAGATTTTGAGTTGGTTTGGGACTCTAACTTCCCCATTTCTATAAATATGGACCAAGGCATCAGATACAGAGGGGGGGATCATCCATAACAACTAGGACTCTAGGCTTAGATCTCTCTTCTCCTCTTCTCTTCTCTTCTCTGATTTTTTTTTGTATTTTCATGTTATTTATAATCATGCTTGTCATCTCCATGGCAAGGCGTGAGTAGTAGCATAGTTTCTAGGGATTAGGGCTCTGCCCAAGTTTGTTTATGATGTAAATTTGATGTAAACTCTTTGTTAATTACGATTTGCTTTAGATCTGATTTCTAGTGTGTTATTCACTCATAAATTTCGGCAACCGCTTATTTGCGTGACGTAGATGTTCTAAGGAGGAACCTAGCGGTGAACTTAGGATTTCTAGGGTATTCCACTCGTAAAGCCCGGCGGAAGTTGGTTTGTGAGATGTGGATGATCTAAGGAGGAACCTAGCGGTGAACTTAAGTTATTTGCATGACTGAGACATATCAAGGAGGAACCTAGCGGTGAACTTGGGTGTCGGACCTATAGAAGTCAGACTTGGGACTGAAATCACGAGAGTTAGAAGCCGTCCCTCGAGGAGCAACGAGTTGTCACGGAACGCAAAGGGTCCAATCTGGGATCGACTACCACGAGAGTAGGGGTCGGGTCAATTGGGCACGGCTTTTGTAACCCGAGAGGGAGCTTAAGCTATTAGAGGATAAACTCGTCTTCAAGGCAATTTCGGTAATCAACCAAGGTAAATCAGATTAGCAACATAAACAACCTCAAAGGTAACCCAAATCCCTAGGAATTCGTTTAAATCGAAAACCCCAAAAACATTTGTTTTCTGTTTGTTTATCATTTCAATTTCAAATTCAAACATTTTCCAAAACCCTTTACAAAGTCCAGATTCACTCAATTCGAAAACCGATTGCGATTCGAGAACACAGTCTCTGTGGGTTCGATATCTTTTATTACTTGACGGCAATCCGGTACACTTGCCGGAATCGCACGCGCGCGTTGACTTACGCGACATCAAATACTAAAACACTGTTCAGGGTATCCTCTCAGTAGGATCCCTCACTGGTATAAACTTAATAACAGACATACTTAGCGGAAATATAAAAATGCTCCTTAGACACACTGGTCATAATGTCTATACTCTAATCGCCATGGATCACAGCTCGACCCCCAACGTCTGGTTCATAAGGAGTTCCATCCAACTCCTCGGCAATCTCCGTTTCATAGAGTTCCGTCCAGCTCCTCATCAACATAACCCTCCATCGGGACTTCTAATGTAAACCAAAGTAACCCGCAAAAATACAGAAACATAGGGGATAAGAATCAGTTCTATCATCTAAAAGCAGAAAAGAGTCATAGTACATTATACAGTAATTGTCACAGACAAATAACACACATAACTAACAGATCATCCTCAAGTTAATATATATCATCCTCTACCCCCAATCTCATGCTACTCAAAGACACCATAGTTGCACACCTATTTCCTAAGGTGGAAGTGGTCTCGCGAGAACTCTTGATTTTACGTGTACTATATTACCAATGCACAGAAGTGTTTTACGTGTATTATATTACCAATACACGATGTATTATATTACCAATACATGGTGTATTATATTACCAATACACAGAAGTGTTTTACGTGTATTATATTACCAATACACGGATGTCCTTGCGTATTATATTACCAATACATTTTTGTCCTTGTGTATTATATTACCAATACACTTTTGTCCTTGTGTATTATATTACCAAAACACCTTTGTCCTTGTGTATTATATTACCAATACACGGTTGTGGACAACAACACATATACTTGAATCTCACCAACCCGTTTTAACAATATCCTAGTGCCTTAACCTTCCATTAGAACTTGACACATATTCTATGCCGTAACACCATATATATATATATATATATATATATATATATATATATATATATATATATCTTTGCTTAAAAATCAATAAGCATAATAATACAAACCAGGCAGATCATGCATAACACAATATCAATCAAAATATTCCCATATCACCAACATAGCACAAAATCAATTCAATAAAGGTAATAAAATCAAATCAACCATCAACGATATAAAATCAACCTAATATCGATAAACCTACAATCCCCGAATCGCCATTGGTTTTTCAGAAAAGGTTTCCAATGTGATTTTGGTCTTGTCGATTACTCGACTGTTAGTAGGGTTTAGGTCGCCCTACACAATTATTATATAATATACTACTTATCGATTCCGACGATAGGTTGATTCTTTCCCCCACCTGGGTTATCATCGAAATCCCGAACTCGAAGCTCCTCGTTGTCACACCACAAAGTACTAACTCCACCTTCTGTGAAGGTAAGGAGATTAGCTGCTCGAAGAGGTATACCACGAACGTCCTCGTTTCCTCCGTGATGGAAGTCTAAGGTTATGAACACAAAATCACAAGTTAAAATCAAACAAGAACACTAAACCACAAGGTATAGGTTATTCCAAGACTAGTTCTTAGGGTTAGAGATTCTCGAAAATTATACACCTCATGGATTTATGAGCCTTAAGTGTTATGAGTTCATAAACAATGATCACTTGACAAAGTTGAATTAAAATCCCACTAAGTTATAAACTTAGAGTATTCGGCCAAGGCTAGTAAAATAGGCTAGCATTCACTAAACTTTTCAATCTCTTAGGTTTAGCATCCATATGTATTAAGGAGCTCAAAACCATGATCATTTTGGAAAAATAAGAACAAAGTATCCTAGGTCCATAACCTTCTAGGTTCGGCCTTCATAGGATTTATAGGTTAGAAATCTTTAAAATTTCCAATCTCTTAGACTTAGCATCCAAATATCTTATGGAGCTCAAGTCCATGATCATTTTGGAAAACAATGGAAACTTAAACATTCCAATCTCTTAGACTTAGCATCCAAATATCTTATGGAGCTCAAGTCCATGATCATCTTGGAAAAATGAAAGTAATACATCCTAGCTTTAATAACATAGAATAAACAAGTTAGAAATCCTTAAACTTTCCAATCTCTTAGTGTGTGTTTGGATGGGGTATTTCAAAATTCTAAGGAATTTGAAATACAAGGAAATTCAATTACTTCAATTGAATTACTTTCATTTTGAAAATAATTTGTTTGGATAGGGTAATTCAAATACCTTGTATTTTAAATTCTTTGTTTGGATAAAGCATTTCAATTACCTTCAATTACATTTTTTTTTAATATTCATTTAAAAAATTGGGATTTCAACTGTCGGGGGCCCCCCCCCCCCCCCCCCCGCATCGGGTGTCCGAGGACTTGGGGCCGGCACCCCCCACCGGGTTTCCGGGGGATGACGTCGATGGTGGTAGTTGGCACAGAGTAAGGAGAAGGAATTTCAAAATACCACCTATTTAGGAGGTATTTCAAATTCCTCAAATTTACCTTAAACAAAATACTCCATAAAATCCCTTGATTTCTAAAATCCTTCATATTTAATATCCAAACAAAGTATTTTAGAGTGAAGTATTTTAATTACCCTCTTAAAATACTTCACTCTCTACAAATACCCCATCCAAACACACCATTAGACTTAGCATCCAAATATCTTATGGAGCTCAAGTCCTTGATCATCTTGGAAAACAATGGAAACTTAAACATTCCAATCTCTTAGACTTAGCATCCAAATATCTTATGGAGCTCAAGTCCATGATCATCTTGGAAAAATGAAAGTACTACGTCCTAGCTTTAATAACATAGAATAAACAAGTTAGAAATCCTTAGAATTTCCAATCTCTTAGACTTAGCATCCCAATATCTTATGGAGCTTAAGTCCATGATCATTTTGGAAAAATAAAAACTCAAAAATCCTAGCACCTAAACACTAAGTTTCGGCCATTATAGAATGATAAGGAAAATATTTTTTGTTTAACAATAACTCTTAGGTTTAGAATCACAAGATATTAAGAGTTATAAATCCATGATCATACTTGGAAAGTTGAAACATAGTATCCTAGGCTTACTTATTCATATTTTCAACCATCATAGGAACAAGCTATCAAAACTTCCAAGATTTATAGATTTAAGATCAATGGATAGTCAGAAACCCAAACCCATGATCATATTCCAAAAGTTTAAACAAAAACTTCCTAGGTCACAAATGCAAGCATTCGACCTTCATTGGAAGAGATAGGTAGAGATTTTTGTTTTACACAACCTCTTAGTATGTGAAAATATAAGTTATTACAAGACTACAGAAAGTAGTTTCAACTCAAAATGAGTTTTCTACCATTTTAGAGAGATGTTAGAAGTTTAAAGCATATAAAGGACACACAAAGTAAACTAAGAAATAAAAGATGAATCTTTCAAAAAGATTCATATGAGAGAATTACCCTTAGTATAAGGAAGAACTTTAATGAAGAACTTAAATTGAAAAGATGAATAAAAACTAAAGCTTTAAGAGCTTGAACTTTTAGAAGAAAAGAAGAAGATGAAGGTTTAATGGAGTTTGAAGAAGGAAGATGATGAAGTGAAAATGAGAGGTGTATATATAGAGAAGGGAGAGAGTGGCACGAAATTGAGAGAGGAATGAGCTTGGAGATTAAGTTTTGACCTTGTGCCTTGTTTGGTTTGAGAAGAGAGAGAAAAATAGGTTTTCAGAATATAATATGTTATAATTTGAAAAGTGTGATGATCACACTTTTGGAGTGTATCATAACCCATTTCCATCAAGTCCCATAAGTCACTTCACTTCTTTTGTGCTCCCTAATCTGCTCCATTTCGTACCCGGTTATATTTTCCGATCGTAATTCTTCCGACGTTTTCGCCCGAATAAAATATAATATTCTATTTTTTAACGAAAATTTTCAAAATAACCAAAGTTGAAGGAAACATATTAAAAACACTATCCGTCTCGTTCACGGGTCAAAATTAGGTTTTCTGCACAGTAAACTTGTACCGGCAATGAAAACGCAGACCAGCTTTCGTCTGAATTTTCAACCGAAAATTTCACCGTAACCCTCTACCATAAAATAGACTATGAATATGATTTTATTTTAATCAAAAACACTTTCTAACTCTCAAATTAAAATATAATTTATTATATTTGAACCGGTTGAACATCATAATTAAAATCAGGCTGTTACAATATCCAACCAAGCCATTCGACTAACATGACACTAGATTCCATAATGCTCATGTTGAGCAGTTCGACAAATTCAATTCTGAGAAATTATTTGCCAACATTTCCATCCTCCATGTTCAGTTAAAAGTGGCACCATTTAGCTTGACAAAATTTGGCAAACTTTGAATCAAGATTATCCATTAGTGCATCAATTGTTACCATGCTGCATGGAGCACGACAAGCTCCAACCCCTAGTGTGCTCATCGGTGGAGTAGTCTTAGAAAATTGCAGTGGCGCAACTTGATTAGTGAACCCAACCCCAAAGGTGAGAAGGAGATCGACGACTCACAATGAGCATGACAATATTTTTAGCACCCAGATATTTGGTAACGTGTCAACTTGCATGGTCCTTGGTTACCGATTCAATTTGAACCCAACGAATATTTCAATTTGAAGACCACTCGGTCGAATTCGATTATTACAAGGGCTATGTCGAATTCAATCAGAAGGTTATTACAATCAACCCATTCGACAAATACCACGCTGCCATGGGTGTCGAATTCATCAATGTACATGGCTTATAATTCACCAATATGTTTTTTTTTAAACTCAAGAAAGCTTGTCGAAAATTTCATATGTTGAGAACTTCGACCAAATCTTCGACAAACTCATTTTAATATCGTGTTATCAGCTTCAAGCATTTGACTGCTATGCTTTATGAAATTGATATCCCTTGGCAACTCAGAAAACTATCTCTGACATGGCCACTATAGCCGTCGAGACGTCTGAGCAACTCCCTTTGGAGCAATCATCCTCAAAGAAGAAGAAACCGGTATCAACGGTCGCCGCCTCCTACAGTACCTCTCATCTTTCTGTCGTGGCGTCGGTTTCAGAACCAAGTTAGAACATATCTTATCAAGGAGCCACAAGAGTTCCACCAAATCGACATGTTCCTTGATACAAATCGCTTCTGACTATTCCACCAGCAGGGTAAAGGATTTGCTGAATAGCCTTGAAGTTGTCCTTGATAATTCCTTCAATATTTTGGCCATCTATACGACACATTTTTTCCTTGCCTGAAAATTGGCTGGAAGACATTATATATATATATATATATATATTAAAGCCAATGTCAGATCATATCTATTAATATTTCTAACAATTCAGAGGCCCCCCAGACCTTAATAAAAAGTTATATATTGATGCAACCGACAATTGTTCCAAGCATGAATTTGATCTTTCTCTTGAACTCGTCGGTTCACCAGTGAATTAACTAGAGGTGTGGATAACACACATGTTGTATAGACTATGACCAATTTGGTCATGAGTCATGACAGATTGGTGACATATTGGCTTTTAAGCCCTCAAATTCTTTCTAGGCCATTTTTTCCGACGCCTCTATTATTCTTGACTTCAAATTGACTCAAACATACATCTCCTTGACAATATGGAATAGCCAACGACAATCCATACCCTCTATCAATGCCTCGAGAAATGGTTCTATTGCCAAGAGAAACATTTTAAACCATTTATATACTGGTATATAATTTGGAGGACTGTCGAATGCAACTATTGAAGACAAAGTCCAATTTCCTTGATTGAAATTAGTGTCAGTTTCAATTGGGAAATCTTCAACCTCCTTTTTATTAAACACGAACAATTTTGACTAATTCTTCAGTACATTTTGCTTCATATGCCTTCTGGAGGATCAGTTAAGTAACGATTTTGGCCAACCAAGTAGAATGTGGCCAATAGAATCATCTCTCTCCATTTTCTTATGAAGAATATCAAAGTAATATTTCAGCACAAATTTTCTTTTCATGCCTTGTGTAGAATGTAAAATCGTTTCCGATATCGATTATGGCCAATTATCTAAAATATTGGCCAACGCAATAATTAAATATAAAGGCAATTTATATATGCCTTCATCATCACCGAATTGAAAATCAGTTTCCAGATTTGTTCTTCGGCGTATATGAGCAAAACATTACAGACTGAACTCATAAAGCAATTGTGAGAAACATTACCCTTACCGGTCCCACTGAGTGTGCCAATTTGTTAACGGTGATTTTTGGTTTCTAACAACCAAATCCGCAACAAATAAAAGGATCAAACGAATGTGGGATTCTCCCATAAAAAGGTAACTCTAATCACACATTTAAAGCATGGAAAAGAACTCAAATGGTCTAAAAACCATTTGATTGGTAGTAGAAGAGAAGTGCGAAAGCATGTAAGCTGCAGGAAAATAATTGAAAGCTTGCAAATGACAATGAAAGATAAACGACTGTAAATTAAAGGAAGAAATCAATTAAAGAAAAGCATTTAAATGGTTGAAAAGTAAAAGAAAGCATTTAAAGTGCAAAAAGTTAAAAGAAAGCAAGTGAAAGACATGAAAGATAAATTGCAAGATATATAAAATGTAGAAAAGTAAATACATGAAATGAAGTATAGGAATTGACGTGGTTGGGAACATTGCAGTGACCCGTCAATCCGTGAACGTCGGGGACTTAAGATATATAGAGTGTTTGCAAGTTCCAACCTTGATTACAATAAGTTTACAAATATTTATAGAAAAATACAATAACTTCTTTAATTGTACACATTGTAACTCCCCTATTCTAAGAATGACACCTGTCATATTTCAAATAAAAATAATTAAACTACTAATAACTTCCAGTGACTTGTATGATAACTCCTTGCTCCATGTGCTTCCAAATACTCTCAAATTTCCATTGTCTGACATTTTGTACATGGTACTTCAAGTTCGAGAAAGCACTTCAATATCAAATTGGTGCTAATACTTGACTTTTCAAGCTTGGTTCGACACTCACAAACAAGCAAGAGCCAAGTATGTCATTAACGGAATATTAAAAAATACACGGTAACAGCGTGTTGGGGTAATTATCATGTAACATAGCTTATTGTTTGTTGGTGGTCTTAGTTCTAGGTGCTGATGTTTTTTCTGCAATAAGTTGTGGATGCTTGTGTTACTAGGTTGATAGGTTCATTTTTTGGTGGATGGAATTTTTAGGGAGTAGATGAACTGGAGCTTATGTTTATATTTGGTATAGTGGTCAAGTTAGGTTTTCAACCATGTAGATGCTGCTTGTCTTATGGTTGAAATTTTTCCTTGATTCTTGTAATGTACATCTACAACTTTCTTTGTATAAGGGTTTGAGTATCTCCAAATACTCTTATCAGTATACCTTTGCTTATAAAAAAAAAAAAGCCAAAAACTAAAATTCCAAACCATATTTCCAGGCTCCGAGAGTGTAGAGATTTCCAAAGTTGCCAAGGACCAAAGCCACACAACCAGCTACGTGTAACAAATAGATAGTGAATCACCTGTAACTCGATTCTTTGAGCTGGCAGTAATATACCTCCAAAAGTTAGCTGCTTGGACTTTATGAATGACCCATGCAAAGCCTCATACTCTCTACTAGGTAAGAACACCAATCAGAGAAAGCAAGACCAGTGCCCCTACCCTCCTTCTTAATGAACCAACTCCAGGAAGTGAACTTGATGTTGCAGTATTTTTTGTTGGGTGAAGTTGTTCTGCTAGTATTTGATTAGATATCTCAAGAAATAGATGGTGGTCATATGTTTTTTTAGACTCATGCTTTTGTAATGGTTAAAATTAAATGATATATTTAGACTCATACTTTTGTAATGATCAAGTTTAAATCGTATTTTGCAAGTACATGTTTTTAGGATGTTTTTGTCAAGGTTACGAGGGTTTTTTTTTTGGGGTAATAATTAAGAAATTTTGAATTTCTCATACCATATGTTAAACACATATCTCTATTTGTATAGTTTATCGTATAATATTAAAATCTTTTTTGAGTACTAAATTAATAAAATAAAAAATTAATTAAATAAACATTTTTCATAAATACAAAAATAATTTAATTATAAATCAGTTAAACAAGTTAAACTCTAACTTTATTATTTTTAAATAAGCCAAATTCAAGTTTTTAATTAAATTCATTTAAATAAAAAAGGGAGCTCAAACTTTACTATTTTTCACAAATCAAACCCAAGCTTTTAAGTGCTGCACTCGAGCCGACTCTTTTACACTTCTAATAGGAACCTCCAAGATAAGACCGAGATATTTGACCAAACATGACGTGTTGAATATCTGTCTACTAAAGATTTCCTCTCTTTGGAGTCTATATGTATATCTAAGAATTTATGAAAGGAAGAGGAAAATATAGGTCTCTCCTTTTCCAAATTATAGTAGTTCGAGGTTTTACATTGTAATTAAGAGATGCATTAATTAGTTGTAAAAAATTATATTGTTTGATTTAAATATTTTGTGAAATTGTTATTTTATTAAATATAATAAGAGTTTAATTTTTAGACATTATGGATATAAAAGATTTTTACACTGATTTCTAATGATATTTTGACAAATCAATATTATTATTATTTTTCTCTCTTAATTATTACAATAAAAACATACATATCAAAATATAAAACTTTTTATATTGATAGTATATATTACATTAATCCATATTACAAATAATAAAAGTAGTCTTTTTTTGTGATAAACACAAGTATTTTTATTTATAATAGTACGTACCTTTGGTACAAAAATGTACAAGTAACCCCCTATTTACATGGGTTTCCAGCAAAAAATACAACTTCCGAATAGCAGCTACTCTAAACTATCATGAATATGGAAAGATTTAATATATAATTAGAAAAATATGATAAATATTTATTGTTGATGTCTAAAACGATAGTCAGAATAAAACAAGACTACGTTATTTCAACAAAAAAAAAAAAAAACAAGACTACATTATAAAAAACGACTGCGGTGGAAGAAGTTAAAATAAATAAATAAAAAAGAACAAAAGCAAAGCTGCATATCCATTATTTATAGTTCACCAATCACCAACTTATGGTTTTGACCCAAAAAAACAACTGGTCATTCCCATCTAACACGTAATTATGTGCTTTGCTTGCTAGCTAGAAATGAGAAATACACAGCATCTAGTGGCAAACTATCGCAATAACAAGCAATAACAAGGTCAAATTCCTGAATAAAATACCCCAAAGTAGAAACCTGCTATTTTCCCGGTTGGCGAATTCAATGCTCCTTCATGTTATCAATTAAAAGTTCGTTGGGGTAGTTGTATCGACTACCCTCCTCTCCCTTCAAGGCACACCCTTTAAAACCCTTCCATCTTTCATAATTTTTCATCCCATTTTGATCTTAGCCCTACCTAGTTTCTCACTAATTCATATTCATATTTTTAAGCCAAACATATTTGCTCTTTTCAAAAGTTTAGTTCTTTACTACTACAAACTTTTCTCTATTATTATTATAACTTTTATTTGTTTTCTTCATTTGGGTACGTACACATCTTATCACTTGCTTTATACAAACTCAATAATCCCCACCAACAAAACACCCTATAGTATCCAAGTGTTCCCTTTCTTCATGGCAGATCAACAGAACCAAAACAAGAATTCCGGAACCATTTCATTTGAAGCTCCACATGAAAGAAAGAATAAATTTCCAAACTTTCTATTATCTGTGAGACTCAAATATGTGAAACTTGGTTACCACTATGTAATCTCAAATGCTATGTACCTTGTGCTCATACCCCTTATTGGTGTAGCTTCAGCTCACCTATCAACACTTTCAATCCATGATGTTGTTCAGTTATGGGACAATCTCAAGTTCAACCTTGTCTCAGTGACACTATGTTCAAGTCTCATAGTGTTTCTCGCTACCCTTTACTTCATGAGCCGTCCACGTGGCGTTTACTTAGTGGATTTCGCATGTTACAAGCCACAGCAAGATTGCACTTGTACAAGGGAGATTTTCATGGAGAGGTCTGTTCGAACAGGAACCTTCTCAGAAGAGAACCTATCATTTCAGAAGAAGATACTTGAGAGGTCTGGTTTGGGGCAAAAGACTTATTTGCCCCCAGCAATTTTGAGTGTGCCACCAAACCCTTGTATGGCTGAAGCAAGGAAAGAAGCTGAGGAAGTGATGTTTGGAGCTATTGACCAGCTTCTGGCAAAGACTGGGGTGAAGGCTAAGGATATTGGGATTTTGGTGGTGAATTGCAGCTTGTTTAACCCAACACCATCTCTTTCTGCCATGATAGTGAATCATTACAACTTGAGAGGGAATGTCTTGAGTTATAATCTTGGTGGCATGGGTTGCAGTGCTGGTCTTATCTCTATAGACCTTGCCAAGCAGCTCCTCCAGGTTTGCACTTTTCTATTAATCTTTTTTTTTTTTTTTCCTTCAAAGAATTATATCATTTGTACAATATTTTTTAATATTAATATCATATTTTTCTATTCCAATATTTTTGGAGCTTTGACCCTCTCCCGACAAGATATTAAAAATCATTGATATTGATAGTTTTTACATACATCTAATAGTCCAAATATATAAATGTATGCATTCAATAATTGAACTTACTGTAAGAGAAAGACGGAGAGAGGAGTTACACAGGAAAGAATCCAAGTTCATGCTTTTATTTATATTTTTTTCTCTTAAAATCTATCACATTATGAAACAAAAAAGGAAACAATGTCGCATATATGGTGTCCACTACAATATTGTCCAAATAAATTAATGAAAGATTAAAAAAAAAAGTTTTAATAGACTATACACACAATTTGATTTTATATCTTCCTCTATCTAGCATATTATTTATTTAAATATATATATATATGAGAAAATAAAATAAGAGATACAAATCCATATTAATGCATACATGTATCTTTTGCAATTTAGCACACGACTTTGACATGCTAGTATGTGATTCATTACTTTTGAGCCCATTTATGTGGTGTCTCTGTATAGTGTATATCATATGGTCAACTTAAAAATCATATGGGAGCCGATGTTGCGCCACATGTGGGCTCTCCATACATAGATGGTTATTGATGGAGAGCTCCGATTGTCCACATGTGCAGCTGGTCCACATTCACAGTCCAGGTTGCTGGCAGTTTATGTTAGGTCAGCCAACCTAATTAATACCCTCCCAAAGTTCCAAGCGACCAAGTATCCCGAAGATATGGACCCTTTTTTATGGCAATATATGCCTCACCTGTGATGTGTCACTTCCTGTATCACCCAATTAAAATATGTCACTTGAAAAATTAATCATATGATTTATTATGAATATATCATTTTTAAATGATATGATACAATTTAATTGGATGAGATAGAAAGTGATACATCATTTTGAGACATGTGATCTCTATATATTATCCACATATGTTTAATTGGTCCATGTATTCGTCAATCACTAAGCACTAACTATGACCTTAATATGCAAATAAATCCATTTATAGTATAAGCCATACTAATACCAGCTTCAAAAGGTTTTCCATTAATAGTTTTGTTCATTATTACATGTGATTTAATGTTCTGTATGATTATTATAGTATTTCTTTTTGCCAAATTTAAAATGATTTGCTAACTACTGATTAACACTTTATGAAAAATATATATAGGTACATCCTAACTCTTATGCCTTAGTGGTGAGCATGGAGAACATTACTCTAAACTGGTATTTTGGCAACAACCGGTCAATGCTAGTCTCAAATTGTCTCTTCAGAATGGGAGGAGCTGCAATCCTCCTCTCCAACCGGTCTTCCGATCGCCGCCGCGCCAAATACCAATTAGTCCACACGGTGCGTACCCATAAAGGTGCAGATGACAAATCCTACGGTTGTGTCTTCCAAGAAGAAGATGAAACAAGAAGGATTGGTGTGTCACTCTCAAAAGACTTGATGGCTGTTGCTGGAGAAGCCCTCAAGACTAACATCACAACACTTGGTCCATTAGTCCTTCCTATGTCAGAGCAGCTCCTATTTTTTGCTACTTTGGTTGCTAGGAAAGTGTTTAAGATGAAGATAAAGCCATACATCCCAGATTTTAAGCTAGCTTTTGAGCACTTTTGCATTCATGCTGGAGGAAGAGCTGTGTTAGATGAGTTGGAGAAAAACCTTGAGCTCACTGATTGGCATATGGAGCCATCAAGGATGACCCTATACAGGTTTGGTAACACTTCTAGCAGTTCTTTGTGGTATGAATTGGCTTACACTGAAGCTAAAGGGAGGATTAGGAAGGGTGATAGAACTTGGCAGATTGCATTTGGTTCTGGGTTTAAGTGCAACAGTGCTGTATGGCGTGCATTGAGGACTATTAATCCAGCTAAGGAGAAGAACCCTTGGATAGATGAGATTCATGAGTTTCCTGTCCATGTGCCTAAAGTGGCAACAATTCAATAGGTTCCTAAATCAAACCTTTTTTTTTTTTTTTTGTCTAAATTGGAAAAAAGAACTTGTTTGATGTGTTATAGTTAATCTTAGGAGATGTTGAGAAGTAGAAGAGAAGACTGCTCCTAGTGCTTTTTCCGATTGCTTTGTTGTTGCAAGTGTGTTGAAGTTAAAAGAGTGTGCATACAATTATTGTTGTTCCCCTATTGAACATTTATTTCATTATTTTCCATGAAATGTATCAATTGACCATTCAAAGGTACATCGATTTGATTTTTAAGTTGCGCGCCCAACTGAGACCAATTAGAGAGAGAAAAAATTTCAAGGTTTGATTAAAAATTTAAAATAGTTATAAAGTTGGATGTTGAATATAAAGTTGATTGCTTAGATATAGGTATATATTTGCTCCTTTAAATTTTAAAACTTATCGACTCTTGTATCTCCAAAAGTAGGCAGAGGTTAGTGCAGGAATTATCAAAGAATGCACAGGTTACCAACTTTCTTCATGGAAGTAGAACCAAGCTTAACAAAATAGTTCCAAATGTAGTTTTTCTAAACGTTTTTTGACAACATATAATACAGGTGATGATGACTTCGTAAATAAATTATGGTTGGTATGTTTAATAAAAACGTAACTAGTTTGGTCTATTCTATGTTAAATGTTAAGCATTACCCTGGTTTTAATGTCAACACGTTTAGATGTGAAGGCTTACGGGTCACCTAACTACTTTGCAGAGACATTAAAGATATCAAAGCGAATGGGATGGAATCAATGTTTTAAAAACCGGTCCAACCGATTGGACCGTCGACCGAATCCCTCTCAGGTCCTGATCGAACCACATAACCGGAAAAAAGATTCAATTGCTAAAAATCACCAAAAACCGGTTGAACCGGGCCAAAACCGGAACCGGAAAACCGACCGATTCATTAAAAAAAATCAAAAAAAAAACTGTTTTTAAATAAAAAAAGCTAAAACATCATAAATTGAATGACATACTCTAGTTTGTGCTTGTTTAAGTATGAAATAATTTAGACTTAATATGAATATTAGAACTTAGATTGAAATTATACTTGTTATTTGATCTGTTTATTAATGTGTGTGTATATATATACACATACCAGTTCAACCATCGGTTAAACCGGTTGAATCGGTTGGACCTTGAACCACTCTCGTTTTCGGTTCTCTGGTTCAACCGGTTTTTAAAACATTGGATGGAATAGAAGTGGATGTTATCTTCTAAGAATGAACTTTGAATTAAGAAATGATTCCTTTTTTAAGAGAAGGACCATTCCGTCATTCTACGAATTGGGGATTCCCCTTTAGAAGGTGCCACCACACTTTCTAACAACCCATTCCATCCAACTGAAATTTGTTGTCATCTCATCATCTTACACAATCATAATACAAAGCTGAGTCAAGTCAAGGTGTGCAACAGCAGCAGACACAAGACATGTACATGTTGAATCTAATAACGAACCTGATGTCCTAAAGCTACACACGTTACAGAAGCGAGAGCCATATCAGACAAAGCCTATTGAATCGGTTTGGAGTTACATACCCCAGATGCCACGCGCTGTTGCCACTTTGTTATTTGGCCTAGATGTTAGTTCATACAATATCCTTGCAAATGTATCAGAATATCTGCTATCTGTGAAAAGTATCTCAGCAAAAGCATTCTCATAGGCCAGCAGCAAATTTCTGTTTTGTGGCTCAGAAACAAGACTCTCCAATATAATGGCAGCTTTCCGGCAAACTTCTGGTACAGGATGCGGCGTCTTTATCACTTTAAGCAATCGATCTATTGCCCTGAGTTTAAGGAAATTGGACCAGTTAGTGTTACAATTTATTGACAAGTTTCTTTGTGACCATTTAAAAAATTACCATAGTATTTATGTATGTATGTATATAAGCACTCACCATCTCTCACTAGCAATTTTCAACCTGCAGTCCATATTAACTTCGGCGAGGTTATACAGTGCACCTATAGCAGCTGCCTGTGCATCTAATGCTGGTAAGCTGATGAGATCAATTAAACGCTTGTGTATCTGCAGTAATCAATAGTGGTGATTATATTGTTTTGGCGGAAGCAACAAATTAGCAAGGAGGGTTACATGCACTGAAGAAGTTTAACCTTTGGAAAAAATGGAAGCAAGAAAGGCTCATTGTCAGGATTAATAATCAAACGCCCAAGCAATTCAGCAGCAGCACAATGCCAGGCTTTAACTGTAGATTCCAACACACCCATGATGGCCTGAACTGCACGTTTCTCTCTAAGAAATACAACAATTTATCAATTAGTAACAGAGACTTACAATACCATGCAAAAGAAACATTATAAGTAGATCACATCACTTACGTTATTTTAATAAATGATGGCTTGGATGAGCTAAATATTCCAAGATCCAGTAGTGGAGCCAAGTTAACAATTGTCTCTAGAGCATTTGTGACAAGTTCTTCATCCTCTATCAACATTATAAACATTTTAGAGACGATTCCATAAAAAAATTGTACAAACTCAATTAATGATGTGACAAAACATGATTCAAGGATAGTGCCAAGAAAACTTCATACTAATAACAGATGAAAACTAAACCCTATGTCCCTATTAGAAAGTAGAGAGACCAAAATTGTTATTACGCCATTTTCTTGTAGAGAGATTTATATTGGAAACACATGGTTAATGACAGAACACAAGCATCGTTTGATACATTAGCCGATTCCATCTAGTGAGAAAAGGCTGTTATTCTTGCTGTGTATTATTATTAGAAACGATTTTTTGAATTTTGAGACATTATTAGTGTTAATTGGCTAGGTCCGGTGTTGCTAAAATTGCGAGTCAACTCGCAAGATCGTATGAGTTTATGATTTTTTGGGGCTCCGACGTGTTCAATTGCATGCAGAATTGCTGTCGACCAAGATCGTCCCAGTATCGACGATCTTCCTCAGAAAACTTGTAGGATCGGCAATTTCAGCATGTTGCTCGATTCTGGAAATCAGCCACACCAGGTCGATTTTAACCCATTTCGACAAATGTAAAGGCTACTGGAATAAGGGAAGATATGAAATGACAGCATGGTGTTTCTGTTGATGAGGATGCAAGAAAAATAAAATGCAAATACTGTGAGAAGGTGACAACAGGAAGAGTTTACTGTATGAGGCATAATTTGGCAGCAATCTCAAAGGAAGTTGAATCCTGCAAATAAGTGCATGATGCAGTTCGAAAAGAAATGTGGGACATTGTTTCTTCATTGCAAAAAAACAAAAAACTCATTAATAAGTCGAGCCACAATGAGTATGAATGAGGTAGTAGAGCAACTGAATCAATTGATGAGGCTGGAAAAAGAAAAAGACAGGAAGAGAGTCCTGCAGATATTTTCAAGAAAATGGGAGTCAGCTCTGAAGCTACTGTCAACGGTATTTTCAAGAAGAGCTTGAAGGAGAAAGCATGCTTAGAAACAGGGAAATTTACTTACAACATTGCTATATCTTTTCATGTGACTCAGAGTTCAAGATGTTTGAATTGGTTGCCCGACATGGTATATGATTTATGCCACCATCCTACTATGAGATTAAAAGTGAAGTATTTCAAGTAAGAAGTTGAACTTACTAATCAGACTTTCGAGGATCATAGAGCTTTTTGAAAGAAATCACGATACACAATAATGAGGGATGGATAGACCGATAAAAGGAGGACTATATTGAACTTCTTGGAAAATTGTCCTATGGGAACTGTTTTTGAAGTCCATTGATGCATCTGACAACCAAGACAGTGGACAAAATTTTTCGGATGATGGATGACGTTGAAGAGGTCGGTGTATAAAATGTTGTCCAAATTGTCAGAAACAATGCGGCTAACTAAAAGGCAGCTAGAGATATGTTGATGAAGAGGAAGAAGTTGTATTGGACACCTTGTGCGGCTCACTGCATCGACCTGATGTTGGAAGACTTTGAGAAGAAGATACCATTCCATAAAGAGACAATTGCAAGTGGTATAAAACTGACAACTTACATCTATTCATTTATTGGTCTTGCGTCTTTATTGCATCACTTTACTAAAGGAAAAGAATTGATTAGACAAGTCGCTACTCATTTTGTCACTTCTTACTTAACTTTGGGATGCTTGCATGACAATAAGGGATCACTACTAAAAATGTTCACATCCAAGGAATGATAGTTAATTTGCATGACAATTTGCAACTACAGATAAAGGGTTTTGAAAAACTATTGTGAACTGTCTGAAGGATGCTTATCCCCTAATTAGAGTGTTGTAATTGGTGGATGTGGATGAGAAGCCAGTCGTGTGCTTCATTTATGTAGAAATGGACCGGGCTAAAGAGATTATACAAAGTGCCTTCAAAGGCATTAGTAGAAGGTAAATATCTTCCACTTGTTCAATATTATAATTATAATTTATAAACTTATTTTGGAAACTAATTCATTTTTGGTTTCATTCTTAGCTACACTCAAATGGGAAATTATTGATCAAAGATGGGACAACCAACTGCATAGGCCTTTGCATACTGCAGGCTACTACCTTAACCCCATGTTGCATTATAGTCTTAAAGCTGATTATAAAGTTATAAGAGGACTGTATGATTGTTTTCAAATGATGGTGGGAGACATTCAACAAATAGGTAAGATTGATAGCCAGCTTGAGGCTTCAAGTTTAAAAAACGGATTTTTGGTAGTGCAATAGCTCAACATGCACTTCAAACCAAAAGTCCAACACAATGGTGGGAGTCTTATTGCGATGAGTATCCAGAATTGCAGAGGTTTGCTATTCAGGTATTGAGTTTGACATGTAGTTCATCCGGCTGCGAGCATAATTGAAGTGCCTTTGAGATGGTAAGATTTTGAATTTATGAAGCACACTGAATTTCATTCTTAGAATTATCTAGTACATATTACGAGTTAATTGATTTTATAATTATTTAGATCCACACCAAGAAAAGAAGCCAGTTGAAGCAAAAGATCATGAATGATATAATATTTGTGATGGCTAGTTCAAGATTGACCAAGAGGAATTAGGAAAGTAATTTAAGTAAATGACTAAAATATTGATGATATTTTTTATGACGATGATTGGATTGTGGAGGAGAATGAACAAGAACAAAATTCAGATTTGAATGTTTTGGATGAAGGCATTTTAGTTGAAGTTGGAGAAGATGCTGGAGGCAGTGTTGGTGGTGCACCTGCAGATGATTTGCATGTTCTTATTGATGATGATGATGATGATGATGATGAAGGTGGAGATGCCATGAATGAAGATGGACATAATATGGAGGATGAGGATGACTATCCTGAATTGAATTTGAATGATCTCTTAGATGGCTAGAGTTAAATTGACTTGAATTTGAATATGAACTTATTATGTTTTTTTGTTATTTTCTTATGAACTTATGTGTTATGAACTTTTGAGTTGTGTGTTTGTTAGGAACCTTCTTTTAGGAAGATGGAGATCCTATCCTAACTATGGAGAGAACCTCTCCTAAACCAAAACAGAAAAAAAGAAAAGAGATAGGGAAAGAATGATACAAATGTACCCCAAAGGAGCACTCTTCTTTCACAACTAAGCCACTGCTCAGTTCAACAAATCAATAATTCTCTATTCATGTCATTGAATACAGATTAGCCTCTTATTTATAGACCTAACAATACCTAACAGCCAAGCTTATCAAGACTAACAAACTCCTAACAGATAAAAACAACTTCTAACAAAGTTAACTGAATATCCTAATCTAATAATAGCCATTACTAACTAACTCCCTAATCTACTAACAAACCCTTATATTTATCTACATTACTTATTGGATTGGACCCTAACAATACTACCCTCCTCAAAAACAACCTTGTCCTCAAGGTTGAAGCATCCACCGGGGTCCAATAACTTGAAGCATGATGTCCAAACCCCTAACTCACATACACACCTGCAGGTTTCAAGCTTATCACCACTATTCACGTATTCTCTAAGTAAATGAGCAATCCTCTTCTGAATTAGGTTGTCTAGGCCCCTTTTCTCCTGAATGCAGAAGGTATCATTAGATTGGGATTGGTCTAGTAGCTTTACTCCAGCCCAAGTTGGGAATGCCTTCCTCAACTAATTAACATTATTTTGGGCTTGGCCCACTTGCTCAAAAAATGATCTCACTTGACAATATTTCAGATTCACCTTTCTTTCTTGGTGAAACCCATGACTGAACCCAATTTGGGCCTGACCCATTAGGTAAAAATTTGAACCTAATTTTTTGAAACCCATCATTGCCTCCTTCTCCCTTACGCACATATTGTTCAACTAATGTGAAAATATTCACAACCAGCGGCGTCAATTTCGGCGATGGCAGCTCCAGCAGTGGCGGGCCAGGCGGGTCCAGAGGCTGTGTTCCGTCCGGATTCCTCCCAAACATCTCTCCCTCTTCCTCTTTGGTGCTGAGACATGGCGGCGCGTTCGACGGTTTTGACGGCGGCGCATAAGACTTTTCAATAAATGATAGTTCCGGTGTATTTCCCGGTGTCCTCGAGTCTAGCGGTTCTGGTGGCAGTGGGTCGGGCGGTTCTGATAACTGCCTCTCCGACGGCGATTTCAATGTCTTTTCCGACGGCCACGAGTCTGGTGGTTCAGGCAGTGGCGGCGGAACAAAAGGATTGCTGCAACACTTCAACTCTCTGGCCCTCAAATAATACTGTAACCTTCTGTCATCCAAAGGCTGCAAATCACCCGCCCGATCTAGGCAAGACCGGTTCCGATCTGGCGGCGGTAGGGCATGTCAGGATTTTTCAATACCCAAAGTTTCCTGGCCATCGAGTGCTCTTCCGCCATCATACACAGACACAGACCATTGTTGCCAAATTCCTTTCATACCAACCATGTTGCTATGCATTTCTTTCACTTCTAAGCTCAAAGAATATCCTCCTAAAATCTGGTTGTGTTCTTTAGATTCCACCAGGCCTAAGTTATGGGCAGATGGAAGCGCAACTGCATCTCCCCATGAGACCTCCGGCTCGCACTTCTTCACCACCGATTCCTGCATTGTCTTTGTCAATTCATCTAGTTCTGGTTGTTTTTCCTGCTTTTCTAGCGTCTCCTCCGGTGGTAAACAAGATTTTGGTTTTGTTTCTTGCTTTTCCGGCATCATTTTGTCTCCCACATGCTCCCTCCGTACCTCAAACCTTCTAATCAAAGCCATGGAAAATTCTTCCCAACTTTGATCTGGTTCTTCTTGGCACCAAGAACAGAACCAAAGCATGGGTACACCCTCCATGCTCATGAACGCCCACTGCACTTTGTCAAAATTGAATTTCTTGCTCAACAAAGAACCCTTTAGCTCTAGCAATCCACCCAACCGGGTCTCTTCCCGTAAAATTCGGTAATTTCACCTTCCTGGCCCATATGTCCTCCATCTCCGGTGACACTGGCTCCACCTCGAACAATCCGGCAGGTCGGACTGCTTTGTTAGGAACCTTCTTTTAGGAAGATGAAGATCCTAACTATGGAGTTAACCTCTCCTAAGCCAAAACAGGAAAAAAAAAAAAAAAAAACAAAAGAGATAGGGAAAGAATGGTACAAATGTACCCCAAAGGAGCACTCTCCTTTCACAACTAAGCAGTGTTGTCAAAAAACCGCCATGGCAGCACCATGGCGGAATTTGGAGGAACCGCCATTCCGAGGCGGTGGCGTGGTGGATTCCACGTGGCGGGTCGCGGCGGCCGCATGGCGCATGGCGGTCACGGCGGAAATGGCGGGCTGTTTGGGTCTTTTGTAGCAAACCCGACCCATTTAGTCGACCAGACCCGGCCCGGCCCAAATGGCAAAAAAACCCTAAAATCGCTATCGCAGACCCTTCCCTTCCAAACAGAAATCGCAGAATCGCAGACCCTTCCCTTCCTCCCATTTCGCTCTTCTCCCACCACCGGCCACCCACTCTCCGGCGACACCCACTTTCGGCCGACCACCGTCCGCTGACCACTGACCTCCGGCGACCACCCTTGGACCGGCGACCAGCAAGCATCTCTTCCTTTCTCCTTTTTTCAGTCATTTTCGAAAATGGCAGGCGAACCACCTTCTTCTGATGCTTCAAGGGCCTCCTCCAGAGCTGATGTTGGATGGAAATACTGCTTTCCATTGCAAGAAGGAGACAAACTCGGTTGTGTGTACTTTCTGTTCAAAAGTCATGAAGGGGGGGATCACTAGAGCCAAACAGCACTTAATGGGCAAGAAGGGGAATGTAGCTGCTTGTACCAAGTGTCCAAAAGAAGTTAGAGAAGAGCTTTGGACACTTTTCAAAGAGAGGAAGAATCTAGGCAGCAACTATGTTTATGTTCCAAGTGCTGGAGCTGAAATTGAGAGTCTACTCTGTGGAGACTAGTGAAGATGAGATGGAAATGACACCTACTAGTGCTGCTGCTGCAAGTTCTGCTTCTACTGGGAAGAAAAAAGTTGCTAAAAAGGGGCCTATTGATCTCTTTGTCAGGAAACCAACTACACCAGCTGCAATTGGTAAAAGGAAGAAGGAGGAAATGAGGCAAGCTAACATTAGAGAGGTATGTGAAAAGAAAGCAGTTCTTCTGGTCCATCAAAAAATTGCTCGTTTTTGGTATCAGGCTGGTTTATCATTTAACTGTATTAAGTTGAAAAGCTTTCAAGAAATGCTTGAAGCAGTTGGTGCCTTTGGTAAACATCTACCAGCTCCTACTTATCATGCTATTAGAGTTCCACTCTTACACATGGAGATGGAATACACTGAAGATTTGTTGAAAAATCACAAGGAGCAGTGGAGAAAACATGGTTGCTCTATTATGTCGGATGCATGGACTAATAGAAAGCAAAGATGCATTATTAATTTCTTGGTGAACTCTCCAGCTGGGACGATGTTTGTGAAGTCAATTGACGGCTCAACATTTGTGAAGACCGGTGAGAAACTGTTTGAGTTGCTTGATTCTATTGTAGAGGAGATTGGAGAGGAGAAAGTTGTTCAGATCATTACAGATAATGGAAGCAACTATGTTCTTGCTGGAAAGATGTTAGAAGAAAAGAGACCAAATCTTTACTGGACTCCTTGTGCAGCCCATTGCCTGGACTTAATGCTTGAAGACATTGGAAAGATTCCTTTGATAAAGAAGACAATTCAAAGGGGAATTGGTCTTGTTGGTTTTATCTACAGTCATTCAAGTACCTTGAGTTTGTTGAGACAATTCACAAACAAGAGGGAATTGGTAAGGCATGGGGTTACTCGATTTGCTACCTCATTTTTATCATTGGAGAGACTTTATGGAGAAAAAGCCAATCTTAGAAAAATGTTTACTTCCGATGAGTGGAGCAAAAACAAGCTATCCAAGGAAGCTAAGGGGAGGCAAGCATCGAAGGTTGTTCTTATGCCTTCATTTTGGAAAAATGTGGTTTATATTCTTAAAGTCATGGCTCCTCTTGTACGAGTGTTTTGACTTGTTGATGGTGAAAGAAAACCAGCCTTAGGATATATTTATGAAGCAATAGACAAGGCCAAAGAAGCAATTATTAAGTCTTTCAGCAACAATGAAAGCAAATACAAAGATGTTTTTGAAATCATTGACAATAGATGGAATTGTCAGCTTCATCGTCCATTGCACGCAGCTGGTCACTATTTAAACCCAGAGTTCTTCTATTCCAATCCCGACTTGGAGTTTGATTTGGAGGTTCACAATGGGTTGTATGCTTGCATCTCTAGGTCGGTGCCAAGTAAGGATGTGCAAGCTAAGATACTAGTCGAGTTGCCAATTTATAAGACTGCCAATGGCGTCTCTTTGGCTCTGAATTTGCAATAACACAGAGAAAAGTCATTTGCTCTGGTGAGAAACTAAGACCCCCATCTTCTAATAATTTCACTATTCAATTTCTTTTAAGTTTAATGTTTAAATTCTAAGTCATACACTCTGATTTTGTAGCTCAATGGTGGCGAATGTATGGCTTCTCAGCTCCAAATTTGCGAAGAATTGGCTATCAAGATTTTGAGCTTGACATGTAGCGCATCTGGATGTGAGCGCAATTGGAGTGTATTCGAGCAAGTAAGTATCTTGAGTTTATTTTATAAGTGTGGTCGAGCCTAATTAAGTATTAACACTTCAATTATATTTATGTTTCAGATTCACTCAAAAAAGAGAAATAGGTTTGACCATAAGAAGTTGCATGATTTGGTTTATGTCAAATATAACCAACAACTCCATCATAGACATAGTATTAAAGATGAAATTGACCCAATTACACTCAATGACATTGATGAGTGTAATGAGTGGTTAGTTGGAGAGATGGATGATAATAATGATGATGCTTTGGGAATGAGTTGGTTTTTGATGATGATGACACACTAAATTGGGGAACTGTTTATGAGGCTTCGGGGGTTGGAGAGCCTACAACACTTGCTAGGCAGAAAACAAGGAAAAGAAAAGGAGCATCAAGTGTTGCAGCTGCTGCCAAAGCTTCTAACAAAGGTCCAGGTGCAAGTTCAACCTCTAAGGGGAGTAAGGGCAAGGGGAAAGAGATAGCAGTTGATCCAAGTGAAGAATTGGAATTTGAGGATGATTCTGAGGCATCTGAAGATGAACAAGAGTTACTTGTTTTTGAGAAATCTGATGGAGAAGAGGAAGAGGGATATGCCCCATTAGATAACCAAGAAATTGATTATGTTGGGGTTGAGGAAGAGGAATAGCCATTTACTTTGTGTTTGTCATGTTTTTATCATTTTGTTGTTATTTTGAATTATGAAGTCTTGAACTTGATGGTTTATGACATTTTCTATTTGAATTATGAGACTCATATGACATTTTCTATCGATTTAGTTTATGGTTCTTTACTTATATTGATAGTGTTTTGGATTTTATATTTATTGCTGTAATTTTTGTTATGTATATGTATATATATATATAATTTTTTTTTGTCCGCCATGACATCCGCCATCTGGCCGCATCGCCATCCGCTATGATGTATGGCGGATTTTTGGCCGGCCGCCATCCGCCATCGATAACACTGCAACTAAGCCACTGCTCAGTTCAACAAATCAATAATTCTCTATTCAAGTCATTGATTACAGATTAGCCTCTTATTTATAGACCTAACAATACCTAACAGCCAAGCTTATCAAGACTAACAAACTCCTAACAGACAAAAACAACTTCTAACAAAGCTAACTGAATATCCTAATCTAATAATAGCCATTACTAACTAACTCCCTAATCTACTAACAAACCCTTATATTTATCTATATTACTTATTGGATTGGGCCCTAATAGTGTTATATATTGGACTTGGGTTCTATGAATTATGATTGTGGATTTTCAATTGAAGTTAGTTTAAGGTTGTCATCTAAAGGGTTCTTTCCCTTATCTATATTGTTTTTCATGCATATGTATGTGCATAAGTATAATTTTCTACATTAACCAGGATCTTACGATCCTTGTTACGATCCTCCGAGTTACGATTTTTCATCCACTGACTTCTCATCTGCATCCCACAAATCGCAACACTCTAATTAGGGGATAAGCTCCCTTTAAACATTTCACAATATTTTTCCAAAACCCCTTATCTTTAATCAGATTTTCCACAAACACCCCAACACTAGTCTATGCAAATTGACTATCACTCCATTCCTTGGATGTGAACATTCTTATTAGTGATCCCTTATTGTCATGCAAGCATCCCAAAGTCAGGTAAGAAATGGCAAAACAAGTAGCGGCTGGTCTAATCAATACTTTTCCTTCAGTAAACTGATGTGATTAAGACATAAGACCAGTTCTTGAATAGATGTAAGTTGAAAGACCTTCTCGGTAAAACAAATCAAACTGATTATTATAAAAAAGATTTGAATTGTTTTAAAGACCTGGCATGCATTTTTTTGCATTGGGCTTTTTTCATTAACTGATACAAATATCAATTTTTTACCACTTGCAATTGTCTCTTTATGGAGTGGTATCTTCTTCTCAAAGTCCTCCAACATCAGGTTGATGCAATGAGCCACACAAGGTGTCCAATACAACTTCTCCCTCTTCTGCATCAACCTATCTTCAGCTGCCTTGTAGTTAGCCACATTGTCCAGTGACAATTTGGACAATATTTTCTACCACAACCTCTTCAACAACATCATCCATCATCCTAAAATTTTTGTCAGTTATCTTGGTTATGTCAGATGCATCAATGGACTTCAAAAACATAGTTCACTTAGGACTATTTACCAAGAAGTTCAATATAGTCCTCCTCCTCTTATCGGTCAATACATCGGTCATTATTGTGTATCCTGATTTATTCCAAAAAGCTTTGCGATACTCCAAAGTCTGATTAGTAAGTTCAACTTCTTTCTTCAAATATTTCACCCTAATCTCACGGTAGGATGGTGGCATAAATCATATACCATGTCGAGCAACCAATTCAAACATCTTGAACCCTTCACTCTTTGCCACGTGAAGAGGTATAGCAATGTTGTAAATAAATTTCCCTATTTCTAAGCATGCTTCCTCCCTCAACTCTTCTTGAAAATACATTTGATGGTAGCTTGAGAGTTGACTCCCCTTTTCCTGAAAATATTTGCAAGACTCACTTCTTGCCTTTCTCTTTTCCCAGTCTTAACAATTGATTCAGGAGCACTACTGTCTCCTTCATACTCATTGTGGGACTTATTAATGAGTTTTGTTTTTACGATGAAGAAGCAACATCCCACATTTCTTTCCGAACTCCATCATGCACTAATTTGCAGGCTCCAACATCCTTTGAGGTTGTTGCCAAATGATGCTTCATACAATAAACTCCTATTATCACCTCACAATATTTGCATTTTATTTTATTTTTTTGCATCCCATCAACTGAAACTTGCTACCATGCCACATTTGTCCTCATTCCAACAACCTTAACATATTTTTTTGCCAGTCCCATCACCTTCATGCTGAGTACCACCGCTAGCAGGAGCATCAATATGTGAAGACACTGTAATCTTCAAGTCAGAACACGGTGATGTAGGAGGAGACAAAGCCGAACGAAGATGCAGTCGCTGGAAGGGCAGTTGAGAGAGGAAGAAGAAGTTCGAATGGATGAGAGAAGGAAGGAGTTCAAATGGCTGAGGGAAGAAGGAGTTCCAACGGCTGAGGGAATAAGGAGTTCGAACGGGGTAAGAAATGTTGAAAATGACGTTTTTACGATTTTTTAGGGTGAAAACCCTGTAAAACCAACTCGGTAAAAGGAGTTCCAAATGGCTAAGGGAAGAAGGAGTTCCAACGGCTGAGGGAATAAGGAGTTCGAACGGGGTAAGAAATGTTGAAAATGACGTTTTTACGATTTTTTAGGGTGAAAACCCTGTAAAACCAACTCGGTAAAAAACGTTTTGTCGAAACGGGTCAAAACCGACCTGATGTGGTTGATTCCAGTTGAAACCGCTGATACTATGAGTTTTTCGAAGAAGGTCGTCGATCCTGGAATGATCCTGGTCGACGGCGACTCTGCATATGATTGAACACGCTGGAGCCCCCAAAAATCGTAAACTCGTACGATCTTGCGAGTTGACTCGCGATTTTAGCAACATTGGTTCCAGCTTCTCTAAAAGCCACTTTTTTTTTCCATTAGAACTATTTTTTCATATATTAATTAGGTTTGCCAAACATGGCAGATTAAACACAAAACAACTTTTGTTTTTTTTTTTTTTGTTTAAAAAAAAAGCTGCCTTTATAGGGGAAAAACATCTTTCTCAAACACACTTCACAAGTCTTGCATACCACAAGATCCCAAAAGGACAAAAAGCATAAGGATTACCTCCTAGAGGAATGCCAAAGATAAGTGAAGGGCCACTCAATAATTTGACAACCCACTGAAGTAACAAAAACGGTGAAAATATGACTATCTACATTAATGCCCACCAAAACCTTTTTTGGCAAGTTGATCTTAAGACCATAAATGACCTCCAAGAATTTCAAAATAGACAAAATATTAACAAAAAAATCAACATCTTGTTCCAAGAAGAAAATTGTGTCATCAACAAACTGAAGATAAGAAACTAAAATCCCATCTGAATCGATAAATAACCCCTTGAAAAAACCCTTACTAATAGCACCTAACACTAAACAGCTAAGCACATCAACCACAATAGCAAAAGGAAATGGAGACAAAGGATCTCCATGTCTCACTCCCCATTGACCCTTAAACCAAGATTTTCACCGTTCACAATGATTGCAAAGGTAGAAGAGGGTAAGCATCTTGAAATCCAATTTCACCATCTCACCTAAAACCCTTTTCAATCCATAACTTTATCCAAAAAAATAACCAATTAATACTATCATAAGCTTTCTCAAAGTCTAGATTGAAGACAAGACCTTGTTTTCTCTAGGATCTAACTTCATCCACCACCTCTAGCAATGAGGGAAGCATCAAGAATTTTCCTACTAGGAATAAAAGGACTTTGATTGTGAGGAAATGTGTCGAAAAGGATCTTACTCGGCCTGGAAGCTAGACCTTTTTTAAAGATCTTATAAACACTAAAAACGAAGCTAATAGGGTGGAAAACTTTTACCGACCTATTTCTTTTTTTGCACAAGAGAGATAAAATAGAGTTCATACAAACTTCAGTTTAACCGCTCAGCAAACACTGTAAGGATGTCAGGCTTGACAATAACCAATCAATTTTGAAAGAAACCAAAAGTAAGGTCATCAGGATCAAGCACTTTGCCTTGCCGCCAAGTTAAAAACAGTCCTATGGATTTCATCCTCCTCAAAAGGCCTTTCCAACCAACAAGCCATATCCCGAATAATGGGACACTAATCTAAGTCGTCAATCAAAGACCTAAAAGGGATATCCTCAGTTAACAACTCAGAGTAGAACCTAGAGAATTTAGAAGCCACAACCCCAATGTCTCTAAACAATAAAACCACCCTCAAGTTTTAAACTATTTTTAAGCTCTTTCTGCGCCTTCCAAAAGCCACCTATAATAACTTGGAATTAGCATCACCATCCTTAGCCATATTAGGCTTATTTAGTTGCATCTAAAGAATAGCTAAGCAATTGAACACACTAGCAAATTCTATGCAAACACACTGTAGCAAATTCTATGCAAACACACTATCGATTCAGAACTCAAACAAAAGCATAATGAATTTGTTGACTTTGCCATCAATATCATAATCACATCCATATTCACCCAACCAAGTCTGAATTAGGGTATAAGAATTTTCTAAATAATATAGCACATCAGCAAAAAAGAGTATAGCTTAGACAACATAGGTATTATTAACTTTAGAAGCACATATTGAAATATAAAAACAAACAGGTTAGATTCAATCAGCAACAAGTCTCACCAATGATATAATCTTCTATGCACTGGAAGACTGTTTCCAAACAATGACGATTTTGGGCCATTATAACTTCATTATCTGGCATGAAAGAGAAGTTCCTGATGATATTTGAAGCAGCAACAGCAAACTGCTGTTTTTCTGCTCGCCCTTCTTCATCTAAATTAAATAGACTATCCTCATCAAACCACAACTCCGAAAAACGGGATTTTGTCACACCACTCAGTAGTGTTGATTCTGTACCAGTAGCACCAGATAGCAGACTGCATTAAGCACATTATCAAAAAATGAGATTCAATTTCTTTACCAGCCCACCCCCGAAAAGAAAACATGTACTCCATTGAAAATTGGAAGTTAAAAAACAAAGATGACGTTTGAGGACAAAATATTTACCCAGGGCGGTGAAGAGTGCCAGTTGAGCCCAATTGCTGGTACTCATTCCCAAATCCAGATACAACAGAATTTGCACCTAATGACCTGACCCTTGGTGTCTTAACCAGTTCCTTTGGGAGTGCTATGTCACGCCAGTCATCTATCTGTTTCAATTTATAAAGAGTGAATGAAATAACATCACATATTATTTAAAACGATAACAATTCTGATAATAAATACCGGAAGAACTTCAATAATTCTTCTTCAAAAAATTTATCCAACAAAGACAAATGCAAGCAGTAAGTAAAACAAGATTGGTAGCACATACAACTTGAAGAAGTGCATCAAGGAAACCGGGAATTTTTGCAAGCGGGGTAGCATCTCTGCGCACATCATCCTTTTCTTTGAAGGAGAGCAGCGTAAGTGTATTCAATGCCCAAGTCAGCTCACTCTTCAGACCACTTTGAAGAGCCAAAACAATTCTTTTATTGTTTTGATCTTGAAAAAAAGGGAAAAAGAAAAGAAAGAACAGACAAGTTAATAAGTTATTGTAAACAGCAAGCTGCCAGAGACTAAGGAGACCAAAAAACAAATAGCATACACTATAGCTTCCTTTCTTAACCTCTAACATTATGTTTGGATAGAAGAGTTTTAAGGGAAAAGATTTCAAAGTTAAGAGAAAGATAAAATATTTATAAGTGTAGGTTCTCTATCAATTAATTAATTAATCAGTAGATTGTTAAATTGATCTCCTTATTCGTTTTAAGTGTAGGTTTCAGCTGCATAACAAACGAACTTTTTGTGCCTGTGTCAAGTTTCAAATCATTCAAACAAAATCCCAAACTTAAAGAGAAAATTCAGATCAACAGATAGCATTAACTAGCAAAAGCAGTTGATGCTAAACAATCCCAAGCTCAACGTAAAGAAGCATCCAAAGGAAGGAAATTTGGAATATGAAAAAAAAAAATCATACACTAACCGGCAAAAGAGCTATGAACGTGAAGGGAAGGGCCAAATAGGGTTGACGGAGCAGCCGAATCGGCGGCGGCAGCTGCTGCGGCAGCCGCACTGTTGCTACTACTACCAAATGGGCGACCTCTCTTTCCCGATGGCGCCGCGCTGCCTCCGGCGGCTCCGCCGGACTTTCCCTGCTCCCTCTTCTGCATCAGTCCCCACACACACGGGATTTGATAATCGAGTTTGTTTTGCGATTTCAATTCCGCCTCGCTTTCTTTTCTATTCTGTTTTTCTATTCTATTTTTGTTGTTGTTGTTTTGTTTGTTTATGGTGTTAGATGTGCTTCTTTTCGGGCTGACCCATAAGATTTGGTGGGAATGATCCGGAGTAATTGGGTGTTGCTTTTTACACCACACTATTTTCTAATACACCACAATTTTAAAAAAAAATAACAATAATATTCCCAAAATACCCCCAACTCATAACCTATATCCCGAAAAGAAAAAAACAAATACACCATTATCCTCTTCTTCCTCTTTCACCCTTCTTCCTCCTCACCCCCACCGATTCACTTTATAGCATAGTAAGCATACCAAAAATTAACTTCTGATTTATTAAAAGATAGTTGATGTACCGGAACTTAAGTTCCGACATACATTACACACTGCACCGGAATTATATTTCCGTTAAAACAGATTTAACATACCGGAAATATTCCGGCACCAGAAATTCTTAAATTTATAATCCTGAAATTATATTTCCGGAACTGTTGCTATGATTTGCCGCTTGCAATCCCTGGCTGCATCTCTCACGTTTCTTAGTGTTGATGGAAACAACATCAGTGGATGGGTAGCAGCTGAGATTGGAAACTTCAAACAACTCGCTTGCATGTGAGTGGAAACCAACTTGCTCGAAACCTTCCTAATTCACTAGACATGTTAAATAATTTTAGAAGACTTGACATTTCGAACAATAAGTTTTCGGGACCCTTGCCAAATTTGTCCAGAATCCCAAGGTTGAATATGCACAAAACAATCAGGTCAGTGGAGATATGGAGGAGATGGTGGAAGATGAAGGAAAGAAAAGAAAAGGGCAACCAGAAATATGGAGGAGAAGGAAGGAGATAAGGGTATTCCAGTCATATAACCATTTTTAAAAAATTGTGATGTATTGAAAAAAATATGTGGTGTAAAAAGCAACACCCAAGTAGTTTTCGACTTTTAAAAGTATTGTTAGGCCTTAAAAGCTGCACCTCTGACATTTACTTATGCCTTAAAAATTCAGTTTTTTTTTGTGAGCCTTAAAAATATTGTTTAACTCTTGTTATCAATAATTTGATATTATTAATATTTTTTAAATCTATTAATAATTTTTTAAAAAAATTTTGTTATTTTTTCTAATTTATGGTAGTTGATGAAAATTAAGTTTCAGCAATGCATTTGATTTTTTAATATATTATGAAAAATTATGGAGGTATTGGATTGAAAATTTAAAAGATTGTTTTATAACAAAAAAAGTATTATTATATTCAATCAGGACTTTTAAAAAATTAAATAAATCTTGTAGTATTCATTTAGGACTATTAGGATTTTTTTTTAGTGGGTATCCAAACCCAGTAGTATTCAATCAAGATATTTTATAACTTACAAAAAGTCTTTTGATATTCAAAAATGTGATAATTTCAATAGATTGTTTTGTATAATATATTTTGCATATTTTTTAGCGAAAATTATAAATATCAAACACATCCCAACATCCCACCCAAATACATTAGACTTTTTATTGGTTAATTCGGTAGGGATGGCAATCCGGACCCAACCCGTCGGGTACCCGCAAAAAATACCCACGATGGGTAGGGAAAAAACCTGCTTTCTGGGTATGGGTGCGGGTACGGGGTACCTTAGTACTCACCCCGCCCCATACCCGCATATATATATATATATATATATATATATATATATATATATATATATATATATATATATATATATAAAGTTAGAAATTATGATGATCTTTTGAACCCAAAGTCTTTTATCTTTGAAAAGATGCATTTGAGATAAACAAAATCTTAATATAACAACTTGTACTATCTCTTAATACACATTTTCCTTAGCCTTTTCTGAATGCTGATTATATACGGGGAGATATAAAGAAGTTTTCATAAACTTGATGAATTAACCAAAACATATGTAAAAATAATACCAACTTTCTCAAATATTTCTACAACATATAGATTTGATCATATAAAGGATAGAGCATTAATATAAATACAAAGGACCATATATATATATGAATAATTTTATTTGTAACAATTTTCTTAGATAGTTATAACTCCTTTGTCAATGATACCAATGACATACAATTAAAGTCCGAGTTGGATAATACTTGGAAGAGAAGGTATTGCCTAAGAGTGCTACATTTGATATGCTTGGATGGTGGAAAACAAATGGGATCAAGTTTCCAACATTGTAAAAAATTGCTAAGGATAGTTTGGACATCCCAATTTCTTCTGTTGCTTCTGAATCTACTTTTAACACATGAGGTAGATTGTTGAGTCCTCATCATTCTAGGCTTCATGAGAATACTTTGGAGGTGCTTATATATGCACAAAGCTCGATAAAGCATGATAAGGAAGGTAATGAATGTTGCATTAATATATTTGTTTAATGAAATTTGTGTTTAGTCTAACCATTAATTTAATTTTTTTGTTCTAATTTCTATTGGTATAATTGGACAAAAGCAATATTTACACATGAAAGACAAACATTTGCGGTCCTTTCAAGACTCTGATTCAGAAGAAGAGGTAAGATAATCTAACAATTTGTTATTAATTATTGTTTTACAAGTTTATAATGTATAACTAATATAATGTATGTTTTTTATTTTACAGGTTTTGGGCAACATCAGCTCGGAAATTACAACTTGACGAATTTATTGTTTTGGATGTGGTCGCGCTGTCGCGCACGCGCCAAAAAGCGAGCGGTTTGTAAAAATGTAGTTTAGGGAGCGACAACTCGGATATCGTCTCACAATGACTCTTGGGTTGTTATTAACACAAAATCAATTTTGGGGGGGGTTTTGGGTTTGAAATTAAACAAAGAAAACAGAGCAAAAAAAACAATGCAAACTAAATAATTATCAAATAGCTAAAAACGATCAACCTACTGCTCTCGGTTTCCCACTATCATCGGTTCATATAATTCCATGCCCTAAGCAGATTCTACTCTCTTTTCGATTGTAACATCAATTAACAAGCGAAACCAATGCTACGAGACATATGTTCCTATTCCCGAATTAAGCAAACGGGGTGAAGCACTCATGAACTAAGCTAACATGAACGAACACACGCGAATTAAGCAAACGCGATTAAGTATAGAAACACACAATCATCGAAATAAATCAACACCTATTCTATACGATTCTGAATTAAGCAAACAGAACATACAGAACAAGTATTGAAAGAGAATAGCAAACAAAACAAGAATTACAAAACCTCAAGTGTAAATGGAAACCAATCACAGTAGATTAACCAAGGAGACTAGTTCTCCATTACAGAAATAAACCCTAAATTCGCAGCTATCTAAACTAAAAAGAAAACAAAAGATAAGAAGATGAGATCCTACTGTTCTGTCCTAAAACAGACTTATATACAGCTTCTGGTTTCCGCGGACTCGCGAGGCGAACACTGTCTTGCGACGCGAATATTATGAACAGTCTGCAACGTTTGATCTTATCGCGAGGCGAAGTACGTCTCATGTGGCGAGGAATGGAAAAGTCATGGCTTCTGGTCTTCAGTCTCGCGAGGCGAGGAATGTATTCGCGGGGCGAGATAGAAAGGATTGCAAATTCTGGAACAGTCACGCTTCAGGTTCGCGAGGCGAATGCCTTCTCGCGGGGCGAAGAACTCCAGAATTATTTCTTTTTATTAACCTGAAAACAAGAAATAGCATAAGTACTTTATTTGACTCTAAATCAACTAAATTAACTTAAAAATACTTTACAGACTTAAGATGCTGCTTAAAGACAATCAAGTCTAATTTGGGCGAAAATGATATATAATTAGCACAAAGCCAAGGTTTTTCTAGTTATAAAACTAGACTAGCCAGAGGCTGATCAAAATACCTCAAACTTAAACTTTGCTTGTCCCCAAGCAAACTAAAACTCAAAAACTTAAAAAGACTCAAGACATGGCAAGCTTAAAGATTTAACCAAATTCGCACAAATTTCATGCAATTACAACAAAACAATTTTGCTTCAATGTTCCCCCGTCCAAACAAAGTAATCCCCACAATCATTTATTCTAAACAATTGAGAATTTCATCATTCAAACAATCATTAATCTAAGAAAGGGATCCAAGTTACACACAAGAGGGAGATCACCAAATTCAAACAACTGCCTTCCTCTCAAGGGCATTTAGTGTTTCACTCAATCGCTCAGTTTGTCTAGGTTATCAACATTTCACTCAATTTCACTTTTCAAGAACACTTCCCATAAATTTGATTTTCATCTCAAAATGGTTCCCACGGAAAACATGCATGCAACATCAAAAGGTCTTTATGGTTGTAATGGGGCCTGGCTAAGGGTAGGATATACAAAGGTACTGGGCTGAAGTCCTTAGGAACTAAGAGAGCATGAAACACTTCAAAACATTGAAATTTCACTCAAGTTCCTTTCTTCATTTATCTTTATGCCTTTTGGGTGACTACAACCATTTCTTCTAACACTTTTATTTTTATCATTCTTACATTTTTTTTTCTCTCTTTTTTTTTCTTTTCTCTTTTTCTTTTGGCTCCAACCTTTTTTTATTATTATTATTTATTTTTTTTATTTTTATATTTTTTTGCTTTTCTCAATCCCAAACAACACATCATATCCTAGTAGCCACCCCAAACTTAGTTTCTTGCAACCATTCTCTTGCTAAGGATCCATGCTCTCCTAATCCTAAGATTGGGTTAACATGGTTTTCCAGATTTTGGGCTCATAACATAAGGTTATCAAGAATTAACAGTCTAATTAGTCTCAAAGGGGCTAACAAGGGAACATGCATTAGGAACTGGTTCTTTTCAGGCTAAGTAGTTATTTACAAAGAAAATGCCTAAATCATTTGAAGCAAACACATAAACATACAAACCAAGAGAAGATTCAAGCAAATTCGGGAAAGTGCAACCCAAAAGTGATTCTCACAGTCAAAAATGTGCTGGAGGCTCAAATCCTCACCTGGACATTTTTTGCAAATTGCTTGACCGAGATTCTATCCCTAGTGTGTGCTTCCTATCACCCCAAACTTATCATAAATCATGCAATCACAACAAAATATCTCAAAGTTCAGTTTTCAATTTTTCAACATGGGGATCAAATTTTCAAATTTTCAAAACCTAGAGGGAATCATCACATAAATCATGCAATCCATCTATGCAAAAATTCAATCAAATCCAATCAAGCTAGCCGACACAAGACTCAACACACATACTCCTGATCTTCTCAAATTATTCAGGAGCTAAAAGAAAACAAAACAAAAACAAAGCAAGACAGAAACTAACAAGAAAATGAAAGTAAACTAAAGAGAAAGGGTTAAGAAAACTCATTGAAGTGGTTCCACCAGGATCCCAATGTCTGTGATACAGCGGCCACGGAATGCCCAAATTGCAGTATGATCCTCCCGGATCCCATGGCCTACAGCATAAATATGAGAGCGGGCGCCTGATAATCTTGGTAACTCCGCCAAGTGCGGCGGACTTCTCACTCCCTATCAGGTCACAATCGACCTCTTTCTCAACTTTGTTCATAAAGTCCTCCCATTAAAAGTGGGGTTCAACCTCTTGGACTGGCCATGGTGTCTTCATATCCAAGGGTGCAAAATCCAGAGGCTTGAACTCCATTGCCGGTTGTTCCACAGGGGGAGGTGGCAAACAGGTAGCTGGGGTCTCCGGTGTTGCTTCAATTTCTGCACGATCTTCATCTACTGTGCTAACAAATCCATCACCTGCTAAACCTGCAGAAATCTCAGCACACACCACAGAAAGGTTAGAGTTAGTAGAGTCAGTACATATAGTACAATAAACTGAATCAGTAAAGGTCTGAATGTCTGGACTTTCAGTACACATTTCATCCACCCCATCACTTTCAACACATGCCTATAATTTCAAAGGTTCTTCATTATCCTCAAGCATGGTGAAGCAGATGTCCTCCTGATCCTCATTTTCTATGTTTCCTGGCCGAACAGGACCCTCAACCTCATATGTCTCCTGTTACATATGGACGTTTTGCTCTTCATACCTTTCAAAACATGCTATACACAAAGCAGTGTCAGTAAAATCAGCACATGAATTATAATAGATAGAATCAGGGGAGGTATGAATATCTGGAGATTCAACACACAGTTCACTAACAAAAGTATTCTTGACATCATTATCAAAATTGTTCTCAGAAGTATTGTCAAGAATAACTGCTTGTGAATCTACTTGTGAATCTATATGTTTCTCAAGGGAATATGGAGTTTGCAGTGTAGTCCTGCTGACTTGCTGAAAAGTATTAATGCTAGCATCTGTTTGCTGCTGAAACTGTCCAAATTGCTGCTGAAAAAATGTAGTCATTTGTGCAGTCATTTGTTTGAATAGGTCCTTTAGTGAAGGTCCGGAAGGTGCAGAGGTGGTCACTTGGCTGGGGTGGTACTCATCAGTGGAAAGGTCAGGAATGCTGTACCGGTTCTGATTATTGCCTTGATTGTAAGGATGGACTGCATAAGCTTGAGGCAAATCAGTAACTGACCCTTCTTTCAGAATGGGGCATGCATCAAACAGGTGCTCAGGAGAACTGCACATGCCACACAACCTTGCAGGCTGAACCCTATCCATTGCCAATTGCTTCACCAAAGAAGTGAGCTCATCCATTCTATTCTCAAGGGCCTGGATGGAAGAAGAGCTATGTACCTCATTTACTCCAATCATGTCAAAACCACTGCTAAACTCATAACTTCCAGCAAAGTTAGGATCACATATGCATGGTGGTGGTTTACTAAAATCAGGACAATATATGCATGGTGGTGGCCTATCAAAGTTAGGATAATATATGCATGGTTCATAATCAACATTAGGCATAAAATCTTGCATATAATTATCCATGGTAAGCACTAAGATTCACAACCAGACAAAGCAGCCAAAACTAATTCAGTGATACAAAAGTTTTTTTTTTCTGTTAATAACAAACAAGAGTCCCCGGCAACGACGCCAATTTTTTGTCGCGCTGTCGCGCACGCGCCAAAAAGCGAGCGGTTTGTAAAAATGTAGTTTAGGGAGCGACAACTCGGATATCGTCTCACAAGGACTCTTGGGTTGTTGTTACTAACACAAAATCAGTTTTGGGGGGGTTTTGGGTTTGAAATTAAACAAAGAAAACAGAGCAGAAAAAAACAATGCAAACTAAATAATTATCAAATAGCTAAAAATGATCAACCTATTGCTCTCGGTTTCCCACTATCATCGGTTCATATAATTCCATGCCCTGAGCAGATTCTACTCTCTTTTCGATTGTAACATCAATTAACAAGCGAAACCAATGCTACGAGATATATGTTCCTATTCCCGAATTAAGCAAACGGGGTGAAGCACTCATGAACTAAGCGAACATGAACGAACACACGCAAATTAAGCAAACGTGATTAAGTATAGAAACACACAATCATCGAAATAAATCAACACCTATTCTATACGATTCTGAATTAAGCAAACATAACATACAGAACAAGTATTGAAAGAGAATAGCAAACAAAACAGGAATTACAGAACCTCAAGTGTAAATGGAAACCAATCACAGTAGATTAACCAAGGAGACTAGTTCTCCATTACAGAAATAAACCCTAAATTCGCATCTATCTAAACTAAAAAGAAAACAAAAGATAAGAAGATGAGATCCTACTATTCTGTCCTAAAACAGACTTATATACAGCTTCTGGTTTCCGCGGACTAGCGAGGCGAACACTGTCTCGCGACGTGAATATTATGAACAGTCTGCAACGTTTGATCTTCTCGCGAGGCGAAGTACGTCTCTCGTGGCGAGGAATGGAAAAGTCATGGCTTCTGGTCTTCAGTCTCGCGAGGCGAGGAATGTATTCGCGGGGCGAGACAGAAAGGATTGCAAATTCTGGAACAGTCACGCTTCAGGTTCGCGAGGCGAATGCCTTCTCGCGGGGCGAAGAACTCCAGAATTATTTCTTTTTATTAACCTGAAAACAGGAAATAGCATAAGTACTTTATTTGACTCTAAATCAACTAAATTAACTTAAAAAATACTTTACAGACTCAAAATGCTGCTTAAAGACAATCAAGTCTAATTTGGGCGAAAATGATATATAATTAGCACAAAGCCAATGTTTTTGTAGTTATAAAACTAGACTAGCCAGAGGCTGATCAGGATGCTTATTGTTATTTACTTGTTTTGGATATTTTACATGTTTTTATTTAGTATAATACACTGGTTTATAATGTTTCATGAATACATTCGAAACATCGTTGTATGGTTTTTAAATAAGATATGATTTTTTGTTATTTATTTGTTTTCTTTGTTAAAGTGCGGGTAATGGGTGCGGGTGTGGGTACTTAGGTATCCAGAGGGTACGGATAAGGGTATTAAGGTTGTTATCCACTAAGGTACGGGTCCGGATACGGGTAATTTTTTCAAATTTGGATATAAGAACAAGTACTATAATACCCTATCCAAATCCTACCCATTATCATCCCTATTGATTCCTTCTCTCTCGGCAATTCCAAGACTTTTCTTCTCGTAAACAATTGCAATACCTATTTCTCTCTCTTTATGCGGTCTCATGCTTTGAAACACGGACGATTTCTTTCTCTTTTTGCTCTTTCTACTTTGGCGTACTGGTGCTTGCATATTAAGAAAAAGGAAAATGTTAATCAGTATTCTAAGAATATTGGTTAAGCATCTAAAGATAGAAATTTGATATTGGGACTTCATATATTTTATATTTTGAAAAATGATAAACTTATTTTTTTAATAAATTTTTACTTTTTTAGGTTTCCTTAACCAGTATCCTCAGTGTCCTTAGAACACTGGTTAGCATCATCCTTAAAAAAAATCAATGAGAATCATAGATTGAAGGCGGTACAATTACGTTAATGTACATGATACAGGTTGCATATTATATGTAATAGCTAACATATTATAGGGTTTGATTATTGAGTTGATCCCTAAATTATTTGAGAATTTTTAATTATGTCATTAAACTAATAAAATTTTCAATTGAATCCTTACTCACGTAAATTTTTTTCAATCGGGTTCCTGCTATTCAAAATCCGTTAGTTCACTGTTATTTTGGACGGAATATGCTTATGCACTGCCACCTTGGACTGCCATGTCAACCTCCGTGTAGACTTCTCACTTGTCTACTGTTCCTTTCAGACTTGTTGTCACATGGTTCGTTTCTGTTTGCTGGTTTAGACCACACAATGAATTGGATTTTTATTTTGTACCACTTGTATTAATCAAGGCTTATCAGACAATAATCACAAAAGAGACAAAACCATAAGACTAGCAGCTTGGTACAAAACCATTATTTGGATGGTGGTTTTTACTGCTTTACAAGGATAGTCTTTTAAGTGGCAGGTCCATTATGGTTCTTGTTCCTAGGAATCTTGCAGTGTCCTTTTTGGTTTAGCTTTTTGTGTTGGTTTAGCTTTCCTTGTCTGGTTTAGCTTTTTGTGTTGGTTTTTGGTTCTCCCTTGCTTGGTTTATTCGGGTTTAGGAGCTGTTAGTCCTTGTGTGTTGGTGGAAGATGGATATTTTAACCAGTTTTTTCTGAGTTGTTTGAAAAAAATATTGTGAACGTGCAGTGTGACACCCTAAACTTGACTCATCACATGGTTACCCGTTTGCGGAAATAAAACTTAATTTGCTGGTTGCTTTCGGAAAATCATATTTTCTCAACGTTTATCTTTTCAAAATATGGTGATAAAATTTTTTCTTTTCCTCCTTCTTTTAACCTCTTAACCACAACAACGTATTAAAATCACACTTAACTACATGATGTATATAAGTCCTTCAACTATACTACCTCATATTTTTTCTCATATAAATCATAATCAACTTTATGCTTAAAACATAACATTACCTAAGATGGTCGTAACTAACAGACACTACTCCCCTTAAAAACAGTACAGCATGTCTCGAACTAGACAGCCTTCATCTTCTTATAAGGATCATACCCCTCGTACAACTCTGATATGGTTGTAAGGGTGAGACGCCAATATATGGATTTATCACCATAACTAAATGCACAACACAAAAGATTGCACATACACATATACATGTCTATAACAACGTACTCATTCATATTATATCATCGTTTATCAATGGGTTTCACACCCAACGTACTAATTCATCTTATATCACATCGTTTATCAATGGGTTTCACACCCCAAACATCAACGTTGGAAAACTATGCATGAACACTTCAATACATCATCTAAACATTCATACCTAATCTCATGAGATATCTCCAACCTCGTAAACCTCGTGATGAGTTGATCAGACTCAATTGCCACAAGCATACAGCCACAGGCACGCCCATCGCACACTGTCCAACATCGTGGCACAGTGATAACACTCGGAGATGGGGCCTCATTGTCCAAACCCTGGGCACATTGAGAACATCTTTGTATGATCTACCCTGACGCCGCAAGGTAATCCCTCGTTTAATCATGGCACGTCTGCCAAATGCATGCAAGAAAACATTTTGTTCTCAACACTTTTCTTTGTGCTATATCTTTATTTGCCAAAGCTCTCAAAAGCTTACAACCCATCATCGTTTTAAACATCTAATGCTCTCAAAAGCATCATCGTTAAAACATGGAAGCTCTCAAAAGCTTATGACTTAACATCGTTTAAAACATCTTTACATCTTTTATTAACAACACAGGACCTCAAAGTCCGAGTGCTCAATCACGAAGCCCCTAGACCTTGCAATCAGTCTTAGGTTCGTGGTAGTAGAAAACAACTTAAAACGTTTTAACTTCTTTAAATAGATACCCAGTTTAAAACATAACTAACCTTAATACCCCGATGTCTCGGTTATTAAGTTCTATATCTTTGTACATCTTTTTACATCGTTTTACATCTTTCACATCGTATTCCATCTTTTAGATCGTTTTACATCGTATTACATCTTTTACATCTTTTACATCGTTTTACACCCTTTTACATCATTTTACATCCTTCTACATCTTTTACATCGTTTTACATCTTTTACATCATATTACACGTTTTATATCCTTTTACATCTTTTACATCGTTTTACATCTTTTACATCATTAAGAAAAACTCACTTACAGCAAATCCTTTATACTTGAAATTCGTTGGTAAAACGTCAAATCATAGAAAATCCACTTTTCCTTTGGAAACTCATTTTTCCAAAATAACATCAAATCATCAACAACTTCTTTTTATTGAAACTTCAACTCTAATAAATCAATTCAAATTTAATCTCTTTTCAACATAAGTACTGCTGTTTTTAAACTCTCACCGTAAATAATTTCGAAACTTGCCGTCGTTTAGCATTTTCAAAGAAAACGTCTTTAAGTCAAACTTTGACATTTCTTCTAAAATAATTTTCTTATATAATAAATAAAGTCTTTTCGAATATTAATATCACAAAATCACTTTTTTATAATACTTCGGAATTTCTTATGTAAAAATTAGCATTACTAAAAAAATTTCACGGTTACGCTCTCACCGTGACTCGTAAACTTCTTTTACACTAATAAATCATTAAAATAATAATATTTCTCAAAACTCATTATTTTTCCAAAATCATATTTTCCTCTACTATTATATTCCAACATTCCCCATAAAACGTTGAATATAACTTTCACAGCTTATTAAATCTTTTATCTCATTAATCGGTTGTGCACTGACCACTGTCAGGCCTCTCAAACAACATTCAACATCATCATCATAATTATATCCCCAGGCAGATCATGCATCATAACATCATAATATACTACTGCAGATAATTAAAAGCAGATCAATCATCGATACACAGAAAACAACACATCATAATCAACATAAACAATTAATCACAAACCACATATAAATCATATAAGCCACACTAAAAGCAAATAGTTATAGAGAAAATCCCTCAGGTAAGCTCCCCTTACCTCTTGAAGACTCAACTAACGTTTTCAAACAACCTCTCAATTTAATCCGATTTCCTCCGTCGGCTTTAGGTCAAACCAACCCGATTGATTCCTTCAAACGAATTAGAATCAAATAAAACCACAACATACTTAACTCATGAGGGTTAGGTTTCGGCCAAGGGCTGACTTTTAGGGTTCAAAATCCTTAAAATTGCTAATCATGATTAAGTCATAGATTAATGGTCCTTAATTAACCCAAATCATATATTAGTGACTAAACAACTAAGTTTCAAACTCAAAACTTCCTAACTCTTCTATACCAAGATTCGGCCTCAACATGTTCATAGGGCTAGGGTTCTCAATTTAATAAACCAACTTGGATTTATTAAGCATACATACTAATAGCTTGATTACTAAGATCATTTATGAAAACTTTGGAAAAAACTCATCTAGTTCCAAGAACTAGGGTTTCGGCCTTGATGAAATCAATAGGTGAGAGTTTGATTTTTGATCTTATATATGCTTGGATACAATAACTATCAAGGTATTTGAAGATTGAATCATGAATCAAGACATGAAAATGAAACAAAACCTATGAACACAACTTTGACCTAGATTCGGCCAAGTCCAGAAATTAGGGAAAGAAATTTCTCATGATCTTATGCTTCTAGATGATGAAAATAGAGATGATTATAAGATCATATCAATTGGTTTCATGTAAAAAGGATTTTTCTAGAATTAGTTATGAATTTTTGAATCTAGTTCCATGAACTTTGAACAAATGAAGAACATGTGGATTTAAGTCCTAAATCTACCAAAGTGATGGAGATAAATGATTTAAATGACAAGAGAATAAGTTATTACCTCTTGATGATCCAAGAAAAACAAAGTTTGGATGATGTTCTTCAAGGTTTTCTTATGGTGTTCTTATGGCAAAGTTAAGGACTTTGGAGAAGAAAGACATGGAAATGGAAGAAAATGGTTAATGAAGAAGGCAACAACTTAATGAAGAAGGAACCATACTTAATGAAGAAGGATTGGAGCCGTGGGTTTTGGTAAGTTTTAGTCAACTTTTCCAATGGCATTTGCTTGCAATTGTCATAAAAAGACAAGGGCAAAATGGTCATTTCATAGCAAAAATTCACTTTGTCATAAATGCGCCATTATGGCCATTATGACTCGGATAAGCTCGTCATAAATGCTCGTCGAGTCGGTCAAATCCATTATCTCAGCTACGTTGCCGACTCCGGGTTTCATCTGGCGCAGGTTTTTCCTAGAGCTAATCTCGATGTATACGCCCACAACAAATATAATATTTAAATTTTTTTACCAAAATTTTCAAAACTTCTAGTATCGTATCAAATACAATAAAAACATTTTTCATCTCGTTCATGAATTAAAATTAGGTCTTCCGAGCAGTAAACTTTTACTGTTAGTGAAAATCCAGAAAACAGCAGACCGGCTTCCGTCTGAATTTTCAACCAAAAACTTCCCCGTAACCTTATGAAAATAAGTATAACAAGGAAATGACCTTGGTTTATCCAAAATCATTTTCTAAGTCTCGGATAAAAATATATATTTTTATATATTTATTACCGATATTACAGAGCAGCGAAAATCGGGGTGTTACATGCAGCTTGGACTCACAGCAATGATGGAGGCGTGCAAGTGCAACTACAATGGAGATGTGTAGGGTGGAAGAGCCGTGAGAATGGTGAGAAGCTTCCCGCCATGAGTGAATCTCGGGGAAGATGAGTTTCTGAAACCCTAAATAGAAAAATCGGGGACAAAACTCCACATCAAAGAAAAACAAACGGTGGACTAACGATTTTTGGACAAGTAGGGACTGATTAAAAAAAATTATGTGAGTAGGGACCCAATTGAAAATTTTATTAGTTTAGGGTTCTAATTGAAAATTCACAAATAGTTTAGGGACCAACTCAATAATTAAACCTATATATATATATATATATATATATATATATATATATGGTTTTTTTTAAACTAAAATAAAAAGTAAAATAACAATAGTTGAATTTATGTTGTGTTTTTTTTTATACTAATTGCAAATTGTAATTTTATTGATTTGCAAGATATGTATTCTTGTAAAATAACTAATAAATTTCTTACATATGTTGTAGTAGTAATTCAAATGGAGGATTCACAACAAAGAAAAATAAAGATAAAGGCAAAGAACAATATGAATCTTGCACCATGAATATACCAATGAGTTGTTGTAGGTAATGGTGATGAATTGTTCAATCTTCGCCATGTGTCCTTGGGGAATATGATTTGAGAGGGTATTTGAGATATTTAAATTGCGGTTCACAATTTTAAAGTTAACCCCTCCGTTTCTATTTAAGACACAAGCTGAGCATGTATACTTGGGACTAATGGTCAGATGATAAAGAAGATCATTTCTATGAACTATACTTCTTTCATCATATTATATTATATTATATATGTATATATATATATATATATATACACACCACCCAAAGCAATGCAAAAGTCTAGCCTCTTGGAGATGATGTTGTGAGAGCAACTTATTGTGTATCATAACAATTGATTCTTCTTGATAATAATTTTTTTATTGGAAGAAAACAATCGGTCGTGACATATTATGAGGCTTCATATTGCATTATATAATAATAAATAATATATTAATATTTCTCTACTTAAAGGTTCTTATGTAACACCCCGTTTTTCGTTAAACGCTTGGTTGTATGCTTGTATGGTAGTTAAGTCCTTAGGACTTAGTCTAGAGTTGTTGGTTAAGGGCTAACTGGGGGTTTTATCCTTAAAATCCCTTTCTGGTACATGAGCACGCCCGTGCTCATTCACCAGCACACCCGTGCTTAGGCTGCAAGCGTCTCGCTGATGCTGTTGTAAGCACGACCGTGCTCAATAGGGAGCACGACCGTGCTCAGCGGTCAAACGCGTCTCGCTGACGCTAAGTTGAGTACGCCCGTGCTCAACATTAAGCACGGCCGTGCTCGGGCTTGAGTCTATATATAGACATCAGTTTGTGAGGGTTACGAGTTACAACCCTTAAATTGGCACTTTAGGCAACCTTAAGTGTGACAGCAGCCGTTTCTTTCCCTTTTCTTAGAACCCAACTGTTCTCGGCGTTCTAGCTCCTTGGGAGAGTTGATGAGTGTGATTTCACCTCATATTTCATTGACATTTTGCATGCATTTTCATATAGTTTAGGCATTTTTAATTTGATTTTTGTTAGTTTTTACCTTGGAACGAGTAAGGTGATTTTATGGTGCTTGTGTGCAGGAATCGAAGATTAAATTGCTCAGGATCAGTTGTGTTGGAGCTGGCATGAAGATGGAGCTTGAAAGGCAAGGAAATGAGGCAAACAGAACTGATCATGGCCTAGCCGTGATAGCCATCACGGCCATGAACAAGTAACGCTGAAAAGAAAGAATGGAAAAGTCAGAACTGGTCACGGCCAGGCTGTGATGTCCATCACAACCGTGACATGTCAGCTGAACCAGACCCTCACAGGCAGAACTGATCACGGCTAGGCTGTGATGGTGGTCACGGCCGTGACAGACCAACCAGCAAAGCAACCTCCAAGACAGAATCCATCACGGCCTGGCCGTGATAGCCATCACGGCCGTGGCGCGCAATACATGGATCCATAGAAACTGATTTGATCTGATTTTTGTATTGGCTTGGGATTCAAGTTACCCCAGATTATAAATAACGCTCTAGGGCTCGAAATTGGGGACTTTTTTGGACTGCTACCCATAGGCAAAATTAGGATTCTTCTTCTTCTTCTTCTTCTTCTCAATCTCTTCTCTCCTCTAGGGTTTTTTTTTATGTTATTGTTAATCAAGCTTGCTATGATCATGGCAATGCTTGAGTAGTAGTCTTATTTCTAGGAATTGGGGCTATGCCCAAGATTTGTTTATGGTGACGAATTGACATTTGGTCTCTTGTTAATTTGAATTTTGCTTTCGATTTGATTCACATTGCTTTAATTACTCATAAACTAGATGGCCACTTATTTGCTTGTCGTAGATACTCTAAGGAGGAACCTAGCGGTGAACTTAGGTATCGGATCTATAGGAATCAAACTTAGGACTTAAATCACAAGAGTCAGAAGCGGTCCTTCGAGGGTTCACGAATTGTCACAAAGCTTAAAGGGTCCAATTTAAATTCAATTACCACGAGAGTAGGGGTTGGTTTAATTGGGCACGGTTCTTGTAACCCGAGAGGGAGGATTAACTTATTGAGGATAAATTCGCCTTCAAAGCAATTTTGATAATTAATGAGGGGTAGTCAATTCGGTAACATGAACAATCTTGTTGGTAACCCAATTCCTAGGAATCCCTTTTGATATTTTGAAATCTCAGATTTGATCTACTTTCCTATTTTGTTCTTGATTTCGTTTTAATTTCAACTTTAAATTTGATTTGCTACTTGATTCAAAAACCAAATCTTTTCTAAATCCTTTTTTATATAGTCCAGTTTAATTGATTTAATAATTAATTGTTGTTTGAGATCACGGTCTCTATGGGATCGCTCTTTTTATTACTTAACGACGAATCCAGTACACGTGTCGGAGTCCCATCGAGTTTTTGGCGCCGTTGCCGGGGACTGTACTTTCTTGAATTTTGATTCAATTTTTAAATTGATTTTTCTGGATATTTTTTTTATTTTATATATTTAATTTTTATTCTTTCTTTTTCTAGTGTATCTACCTCTCTCTTTGCAGGAATTTTTCTCTCTTATGCGAAGATCCCAAAGTCTTGGAAATCTTGTTGAAGTTGACCCCGAGATCGAAAGGACCTTTCGTAGACGTGATCGACTACAAAGACAAGGAGAGAGAGAGGTTGATTCCCATTCCACTCATGACGAATCTACCGGATACCAAACCACTGAAGGACTACGAAGCCCCAAATGCTAGGGGTTTGCGAACTGGGATTGCTAGGCCAGAAATTGAGGCGGAGAACTACACCATCCCACCTATGTTAATTGGCATGATTAGGTAACATCAATTTGGAGGATTACCCTCGTAGGACCCAACTGATCATGTGGAGACATTCTTGGAGTTTACTGATGCAATAAGAATTCATGGTGCCCCGATTGATGCTATTCGCCTGAGGTTATTCCCCTCCTCTCTGACTGGAAAGGCAAAAGCTTAGTTGTAGCAAGTGCCCGCTAATACCTTATCAACATGGGACCAACTGGAGAAGGCATTCCTAGAAAAATTCTTCTCTCCATCCAAGACTACTTACCTACGAACTCAGATCACCGACTTCTTCCAAAAGGACGGAGAATGCTTATCCGAAGCTTGGGATCGTTACAAAGGATTACTGGAGTCTTGCCCACATCATGGGCTCGAGAGGTGGTTGTTAGTGCATACCTTCTACAACAGATTGGATTACTCTTCGAAGGTGTCACTTGACTCCGCAGCTGGAGGAGCCTTTATGAATAGACCTCTGACTGAAGCATCCGATATCATTGAAAACGTGGCCACCAACTATCACCAATGGGGTTCAGAAAGAGGTAATAACCTGAAAAAGATTTCGGGGGGTAAGTTTGAAATGAATAGCACTGATCTAATTATGTCTAAAATTGACTCACTGAATAAACGCTTTGATAAGCTTGAAAAGGCTAATGTGATTTCAATAGGTGCTACTAATGTTGTTTGTGAGATTTGTGGAATGCAGGGATATGACATAATGGAGTGCCCACATGGTATTGCTCCTGGATCCAGTGCTTCAGGGGAACAAGTGAACTTTTGTCACAATTTCTATGATATGAACCCGAAGTTGCCAAACTATGTCCCCCCAAATTCTAACAACCAAGGAAGGAAGAATAGCCCTTATCTTTCCTATGGGAACTACAACAACACGTTGAACCACGAATTCCAGGAAGGCCAAGGTAATAGGAAACCCGCATCGGAGTATTCTCAGGTACAAAAGTCTAAACTTGAGTCTCTTTTGGAAAATTTTGTGGAAACCCAAACAAAGCAAAATGAAGAGTTTAGGCAACAAGGTAGGGTAGTCAATGAGGCAATAAAAGAGTTAGCATCTAAGGTAGATAACTTAGCCATCCATAATAAGATGTTAGAAACTCAGATTGCCCAACAAGCTAGTACATATTCTAGAACTAAGGGTATGTTTCCAGGACAACCTGAAGTTAATCCCAATGAGCACTGTAATGCTATATACTTAAGGGATGATAAGCTTGGGGTATTTGAAAAGGATGTGGAATGCGAGGAGGACATGAGTGAACATGAAGAGATAGAGCCAAAGTATGTCCTTCCACCACCTTACCAACCCCCAATACCTTTCCCACAAAGGTTGGTCAAGAAAATATAAGTAGAAAAAGAAACTAAGAGCTTAATTGAGGAGATGATGTCATGATAAAAACTAATATGCCTCCTAAACTAAAAGATCCAGGGAGTTTCTCTATTGCCTGCTCAATTGGAGAATTAAAAATAGACTAAGCCTTATGTGACTTAGGGGCTAGTGCGAGTTTGATGCCGCTTACTATCTTTGAGAGGTTAGGAACCAAGGAATTGAGTCCATCCAAGTCCTCTTTACAATTTGCGGATGGATCAACTAAAACTCCTCTAGGCATACTAGAGAATGTTCCCATAAAGGTAGGGAAATTTTTCATTCCTACCGATTTCATGGTGTTGGACATGAACGAGAATTCTAAATTTCCTACCATTCTTGGAAGGCCATTCTTGGCCACAGCTGGAGCGATAATAGATGTAAAAAATGGTAAGCTATCCTTGAATGTAAAGGAAGGTAGGATGGATTTTTATTTGACTAACTCATATAACAACCCTCCTTTTGAGAGTCATGTGTGCAGGATTGAGATAATGCCCCCAAAGGTGAAGGAAGAGCTTAACATGGAAGCAACTCCCAAACTTTGCATGACAAATGATGCACCAAATAAAGATGAACCAGGAGTTGCTCAACATGTGGAGTTAAAACTTCCCCCGGAAGGAAGTAAGGCCATGAAACTCAGAGTGAAAAGAGCAAAGCGAAAACGCAATTGGCCATACGAACAAAATAGGTTCTTTGAAGAATTTCCATGGAAGAGAGGTGTTCTTGCACATCCAAGCCCAGCTGATCCCGGTTGATCCAAGGGAGTATGGTCAAGCTTAAGACCGTAAATAAGCGCTTCTTGGGAGGCAACCCAAGTTTTCTTTCCCTTTTCAATTGTTTTTGAATTTTGTATTTGAATAATTTGAGAAGATTAAGAGAAGAAATATCACTAATTGATGGTTTTTCCAAGTATTTGTAGGTTATGAAGGCAGGAAGAGCAAAAAGGCATGAAAAATAGAGTCAGAGGAGATCACGGCCTAGTCGTGACGAGGATCATGGCCGTGATGGGCCAGAAGTTGGAAACCAAAAGGCATCACGCTCAGGCCGTGACAGCCCTCACGGGCGTGATGAGGAGGACCCAGAAGATCAGAATGTATCACGGCCTAGTCGTGATGGAATTCACGGCCGTGAGAGGCCAGCTCCTATAGACCCGAACTGATCACGGCCTGCCCGTGATTAACGTCACGGTCGTGACACATCTTCCAGCAGCTCTTTGACTGGCATTTGAGCCAACACCCTCCACCACCTCGGTGAGTTGTTCAATTTTTCTCCTCTCTCCGACTTGATTATTTACATTGGGGACAATGTAAGTTTTTAAGCTTGAGGTAGGGGTATTTTTACATTTTTTGTATTTTTGAATTTTTCATGTTGCATTCATATAGGCATAATTTTGCATGATCACATGATTATATTGCCCATTGCTTAGAGTTTGCTTCCAATTGTGAGAACCTTGCGCCAAATGAATTGAGACAGTGATATTTTTGAACCCAATTTTTGTATTCTTGTAATATGCTAAAAATAAAAATGTTTGAGATGATCTTCTGAAGGTTGATAATTAGCATGTGGTTCCTTAGATTTGTGTTTCTCATTGATTTTAAACTACTAAATGTGAGATTTTTTTGAGCCAAAAAGGGGTACTCACGAAATCTACCCCATTCTTTGTGATTGAGTGTTTTATTCCTCTTGGATTGTATTCTCTAGAACTTGACTTGAAACCATTTTGAAACTTGAAAATTTTTGAAAACATATTTGAAAATGATTGAGGCACTAGGTATTTTTCCGGCTTTTTGAGCTTTGACTGATTAAATGCTACCCCTTAGTTGCCCAATTTTGAGCCTAAAAGAATAAAGTACTTTTCTTGGTACCATGATTTATTTTATGATGCTTGGTATGACACCTTTTAAAGTATTGCAAAAAGGGTAAAAAGGTAGTTTGAAAAATAAATTATGGGATGAGAAAGTTAGAAAAATATTTCTCTTAAGTTGAAAATCTCCCCTTCTCCAAATAAATAAAATAAAATAAACAAAAAAAATGGAGAAGGGGATGAGAAAAAGAAAGTGAGAAATAAAAAAAAGGTGGAAAAGTGAACTAAAGCCCAAAAATGTATTTTAGAAGGTTGTCATGCTTTGCATTGTTTGATATTTTGTTTAGCCTTCTTGAATTTTCCTTTTCTTGATTTCCCCACCTAACAATTAATCCCATGGCCCCATTGATGAGCCTCTGTTTGACTGGTTTTATAACTAGTAAAGACCTTGGCTTTGTGCTTATTTTATATCATTTTTACCCAAATTAGACTTAATTGTCCTTAAGCAGTATTTTGAGTCTGTAAATTGTTTTTATGTTAATTTAGTTGTTTTAGAGTTGAATAATTATTTACTTTTATTTTCTATTTTCAGGTTAATAAAATGTAATAAATCTGGAGCCACTCGCCCCGCGAATAATCTCTCGCCCCGCGAGTATTGCAACCATGAAAAAGTCAGAGACGATCACGGCTTGCCCGTGTTGAAGATCACAGCCGTGGCAATTCTGAAGTTGAAGAGTTCGCCCCGCGAGCAATCCTTCGCCTCGCGAGTCTTGGAAGATCAGAAGCCATCACGGTTTGGGCGTGTTGAATGCCACGGGCGTAACAGTTGGAAGCTGAAGAGTTCGCCTCGCGAAGGATGTGCTCGCCTCGCGAGAAGACAAAGAGTTGCAGACCTTTCATGTAATTCGCCTCGCGAGAAGTGCTTCGCCTCGCGAGGACTTGGACTCCAGAAACGTGTATATAAGCAGTCTTAGGCAGAAATGAAGAGGATAATCAGAGTTAGCCAGTTTTGGCTAGTCTTTGATAGTCAGTAGTAGTAGTTTATTTTCCTTCCTTTTCTTTTATGTTTATTTTTGTAATGGAGAGTTAGTCTCCTAGATTAATCTACTGTAATTGGTTTCTGTTAACACTTGAGGTTTTTGTGATTCCATGATCATTTGCTTCTCTCTTTTCAATGCAATGCTGTATGTTTCTGTTTGTTATTTCAGGAATATATAGTATGGTATTGTTTCATCTCGGTGATGCAATGTTCCTATATATAATCGCGTTTGTTATTTCGCGTGTGTTCATTCATGTTCGTTTGTTCATGAGAGCTTAACCCCGTTTGTTATTTCGGGAATAGGAACATACATCTGTAGTAGCGGTTTTCGTTTGTTAATTGTTGCTACAACCGGGAGGGGATTAGTATCTGCTTAGGATTTGCATGAACCAATGATAGTGGGAAACTGAGAACAGTAGGTTAATCGCTTTTGTCTATTTGCTAATTTCTTTTCTTACTCTGTTTTTGATTTGTTTTGCTAATTTAGTTTTAATCTCAAAACCCCCATTTCTAACTTTTACTAATTTTCTGTTAATAATAACAACAACTAAAGAGTCCTTGAGAGACGATCCGAGTTGTCGCACTATACTGCATTATTTTATAATCGCTCGTTCTTTTTGGCGCGTGGCGACAGCGCGGTCAAAAATTGGCGCCGTTGCCGGGGACTCTTGTTTGTTGTTATTAGCAGAAAATAATTTTTGAAAAAAAAAAAAAAATTTCTCTTTTCTAGTTAGTTTTGACTGCTTTGTCTGGTTGTGAATATTGCCCCATGGATAATTATATGCGAAATTATTTGCCTAATGCTTATTATGAGCAACCTTGCATATATTATCCTAATTTTAGTGAGCCAGCACCATACTATCCTCCCCAAGTAACCACCGCTGCACCTTCCGAACCTTCCCTAGAGGACCTGTGCAAACAGATGACTGCACAGATAAGTGCAAATATGGAAGGACTGAGGCAACAAATGGCCGAGCAAACTCAACGGATGATAGAGGAATTTCAACAGAAGATGGAGGCTGAATACCAGAGGAGCCAAGCTGAATCTCAGAATTTGTGGGCTCTAATTGATCCAGTTACCTCCAACTCAGCTGCAATGCTAGCTCCACAGCCCATTGAAGAACCTACAGAGGCACAATTTATTCTTGAAAATACCTCTGAGGATGAGTCTGATACTGATACTTCTGTTACTGAATTGTGTGTTGAATCCCCTGATGATTGTTATTGTGATGGCAATGCTTTGTGTGTAGATTGCTATTTTGAAAGGTATGTTAAGCAAAGCATCCATATGGATCAGGAGAACATTTGCTCCACCGTGCTTGAGGATAAAGAAGACTCTTTGGTCTTAGATGCACGTGTTGAGAGTAGAGGGGTGGATGATGAATTGATTGAAGAATTTCCAGACATTGTAGATTTTTCTGATTCATTTTCTTGTAATATATGTACTAACTCTAACCTTTGTTTGGTGTGTGCTGAAATTTCTGCATGTATAGCAGGTGATAAATTTGTTAGTGCAGTAAATGAAGAATGTGCAGAAAATGAAGCAAAGACCATGAACCCCACTAACCTGTTTGCCACTTCCCCCTGTGGAACCAAAAGTTCTGGACTTTGCACCCTTGGATTTTGCACCATGGCCAGTCCAAGAGGTTGAGCCCCACTTCTATTGGGGAGACTTTATTGAGAAGGAGGTCATCTGTGACCCGAGAGGTAGTGAGAAGTCCGCCGCACTGGGTGGAGTTATTATAATTGTCAAGTGCTCACCTCCGCATCAAAGCTGCAAGCTAGGAGACCATGGAACAAATTTCAGTCCTTTGGCTACCATGTGGGACTTATGTTACAAGCAGTGGGATCCTGGTGGAACCGCCCTTCAATGAGTTTTCTTAACCCTTTCTTCTTTTTAATTTTCTTTTCTTTACTTTATTTCTGTTTTGTTTTTAATAAGGCTCCTGAATAATTTGAGAAGCTCAGGAGTTGTGTTTGAGTCTAGTATTGGCAAGTTTGATGGATTTGATTAATTTTTGCATAGATTGATTGCATGTTAAGTGTTGACTGTTTCCCCCCTAGGATTTGAAAAATTTGAAAAATTTGAAAAATTTGATCCCCATATGATTGAAAACTGAACTTTGGGATTTTGTTATGATGGCATGATTTATGATAAGTTTGGGGTGATATGAAGCACACACTAGGGATAGAATCTCTTTCAAATAATTTGCAAAAAAAAATGTCCAGGTGAGGTTTTGAGCCTCCAACATGTTTTCAACTGTGTGAAAATCACTTTTTAAGTTGTACTTTCCTGAATTTGCTTGAATCTCTTTATGGTTTGCATGATTATATGTTTGCTTCAAATGATTTAGGCAATTTCTTTGTAAATAGCTACTTAGCCTAAAAATAACAACCCTTAATGCATGTTCCCTAGTTAGCCCCATTGAGCCTATTAGCCTGTTAATTCTTGATAACCTAATGTTATAAGCCCAAAAATCTGGAAAACCATGTTAACCCGATCTTAGGATTAGGAGAGCATGTAATCTTAGAATGGGTGCAAGAAACCAAGTTTGGGGTGGCTGCAAGGTGTAACATGTTGTTTGGGATTGAGAAAAAATTTATGTAAAAGAAAAAAAAATGATGAAAAAAAAATAGAAAAAAAAAATGAAATAGAAAAAAAAAATGAAAAAAATAAAAGTGCAAAAAGTTCAAAAAGATTGTTTGAATAAAAAGGCTGTAGTCACCCAAGGCAAAAAGAAAAAAATGGAAAAGGAACTTGAGTTAAATTCAAAGTGTAAATAATGTTCATGCTCTCTTAGTTCCTAGGGTCTTCAGCCTAGTTCCTTTTGTATATCCTACCCTTAGCCAGGCCCCATTACAACCCATAAAAGACCTTTTGATGTTGCTTGCATGTTTTCTGTGGGAACCATTTTGAGATGAAAATCAAATTTATGGGAAGTGCTTCTGAAAAGTGAAATGAGTGAATTGTTGATAACTTGACCAAAACTGAGCGATTGAGTGAAATACAAATTTCCCTTGTGAGGAAGGCAGTTGTTTGATTTTGGTGATCTCCCTTTTGTGTGTGACTTGGATCCCCAGCTTAGATTTCTGATTGTCTGAATAATGAAATTCTCAATTGTTTAGAATAAATGAATGTGGGGATTACTTTGCTTGGAAGGGGGGGAACATTGAAAAGAAAAAAAAAAAAAAAATTTCTTTGAAATATTGCTTGAAATCTGTGTGAAAGTTGATTGAGTCCTTGAGCTTGCCATATGTTGCCAGGTCTTGAGTCTTTTTAAGTTTTTGAGTGTAGTTTGCTTGGGGACAAGCAAAGTTTAAGTTTGGGGTATTTTGATGAGCCTCTGTTTGACTGGTTTTATAACTAGTAAAGACCTTGGCTTTGTGCTTATTTTATATCATTTTTACCCAAATTAGACTTAATTGTCCTTAAGCAGTATTTTGAGTCTGTAAATTGTTTTTATGTTAATTTAGTTGTTTTAGAGTTGAATAATTATTTACTTTTATTTTCTATTTTCAGGTTAATAAAATGTAATAAATCTGGAGCCACTCGCCCCGCGAATAATCTCTCGCCCCGCGAGTATTGCAACCATGAAAAAGTCAGAGACGATCACGGCTTGCCCGTGTTGAAGATCACAGCCGTGGCAATTCTGAAGTTGAAGAGTTCGCCCCGCGAGCAATCCTTCGCCTCGCGAGTCTTGGAAGATCAGAAGCCATCACGGTTTGGGCGTGTTGAATGCCACGGGCGTAACAGGTTGGAAGTCAAGAGTTCGCCTCGCGAAGGATGTGCTCGCCTCGCGAGAAGACAAAGAGTTGCAGACCTTTCATGTAATTCGCCTCGCGAGAAGTGCTTCGCCTCGCGAGGACTTGGACTCCAGAAACGTGTATATAAGCAGTCTTAGGCAGAAATGAAGAGGATAATCAGAGTTAGCCAGTTTTGGCTAGTCTTTGATAGTCAGTAGTAGTAGTTTATTTTCCTTCCTTTTCTTTTATGTTTATTTTTGTAATGGAGAGTTAGTCTCCTAGATTAATCTACTGTAATTGGTTTCTGTTAACACTTGAGGTTTTTGTGATTCCATGATCATTTGCTTCTCTCTTTTCAATGCAATGCTGTATGTTTCTGTTTGTTATTTCAGGAATATATAGTATGGTATTGTTTCATCTCGGTGATGCAATGTTCCTATATATAATCGCGTTTGTTATTTCGCGTGTGTTCATTCATGTTCGTTTGTTCATGAGAGCTTAACCCCGTTTGTTATTTCGGGAATAGGAACATACATCTGTAGTAGCGGTTTTCGTTTGTTAATTGTTGCTACAACCGGGAGGGGATTAGTATCTGCTTAGGATTTGCATGAACCAATGATAGTGGGAAACTGAGAACAGTAGGTTAATCGCTTTTGTCTATTTGCTAATTTCTTTTCTTACTCTGTTTTTGATTTGTTTTGCTAATTTAGTTTTAATCTCAAAACCCCCATTTCTAACTTTTACTAATTTTCTGTTAATAATAACAACAACTAAAGAGTCCTTGAGAGACGATCCGAGTTGTCGCACTATACTGCATTATTTTATAATCGCTCGTTCTTTTTGGCGCGTGGCGACAGCGCGGTCACCCATTACAACCAAAATAAAAGACCTCTTGATTCTTATTTGTTTTCATTAATAAAGTAGAGATTTGGTTAATAGTCAAGCTTATGGTAGGGTACCTTCCTTGAGGAAATTGAGCGAATTGTCATATACCCTTAAACATATGAGTGAGGTGAGAAGAGTGCCCTAATTAGTGAGAGATGTGAATTTAGGGAACCTAAGCTTCTAATTGGACTTAAAATTGATTGTCTCTTGGTTTCTTATTGAATATGCCTGTTACTTGGATTTATTACTTGGGTTCTAGATTCACTGTCCATGCTCTGATTGATTATCTTTTCTGGACTTAGTTATTGCTTGAGGACAAGGAAAATCTTAAGCTTGGGGTAGTTTGATGTGTGTGATTTCACCTCATATTTCATTGACATTTTGCATGCATTTTCATATAGTTTAGGCATTTTTAATTTGATTTTTGTTAATTTTTACCTTGGAAAAGGGTAAGGTGGTTTTGTGGTGCTTGTGTGCAGGAATCGAAGATTAAATTGCTCAGGATCAGTTTTGTTGGAGCTGGCATGAAGATGGAGCTTGAAAGGCAAGGAAATGAGGCAAACAGAATTGATCACGGCCTAGCCGTGATGGCCATCACGGCCATGATCAAGTAGAGCTGAAAAGAAAGAAAGAATGGAAAAGTCAGAGCTGGTCAAGGCCAGGTCGTGATGTCCATCACGACCGTGACATGTCAGCTGAACCAGACCCTCACAGGCAGAACTGATCACGGCTAGGCCGTGATGGTGTTCACGGTCGTGACAGACCAACCAGCATAGCAACCTCCAAGACAGAATCCGTCACGGTCTGGCCGTGATAGCCATCACGGCCGTGACGCGTAATATATGGATCCATAGAATCTGATTTGATCTGATTTTTGTATTGGCTTGGGATTCAAGTTACCCCAGATTATAAATAGCCCTCTAGGGCTCGAAATTGGGGACTTTTTTGGACTACTACCCATAGGCAAAATTAGGATTCTTCTTCTTCTTCTTCTCAATCTCTTCTCTCCTCTAGGGTTTTCTTTTTTTCTTTTTTTATGTTATTGTTAATCAAGCTTGCTATGATCATGGCAATGCTTGAGCAGTAGTCTTATTTCTAGGAATTGGGGCTATGCCCAAGATTTGTTTATGGTGACGAATTGACGTTTGGTCTCTTGTTAATCTCAATTTTGCTTTCGATTTGATTCATATTGCTTTAATTACTCGTAAATTCGGTGGCCGCTTATTTGCTTGTCGTAGATACTCTAAGGAGGAACCTAGCGGTGAACTTAGGTATCGAATCTATAGGAATCAAACTTAGGACTTAAATCACGAGAGTTAGAAGCGGTCCTTCGAGGGTTCACGAATTGTCACAAAGCTTAAAGGGTCCAATTTAAATTCAATTACCACGAGAGTAGGGGTTGGTTTAATTGGGCACAGTTCTTGTAACCCGAGAGGGAGCATTAACTTATTGAGGATAAATTCGCCTTCAAAGCAATTTTGATAATTAACAAGGGGTAGTCAATTCGGTAACATGAACAATCTTGTTGGTAACCCAATTCCTAGGAATCCCTTTTGATATTTTGAAATCTCAGATTTGATCTACTTTCCTATTTTGTTCTTGATTTCGTTTTAATTTCAACTTTAAATTTGATTTGCTACTTGATTCAAAAACCAAATCTTTTCCAAATCCTTTTTTATATAGTCCAGTTTAATTGTTTTAATAAATAATTGTTGTTTGAGATCACGGTCTCTGTGGGATCGATCTTTTTATTACTTGACGACGAATCCGGTACACTTGCCGGAGTCCCATCAAGAGTCCTTCACGCACTAAGTACCAATTATCGTAAGGTAAACGTCTTTCCCTTTGTGCTTCCTTTTTAATTCTTTTGATTGGGAAACTAATTGGTTAACTTTTTATGTTGGTCAAGGCTTGACGCGACTCATCGAGCCAATCGAGGGAATCGGTTAGAACGACATTGTTTAGAGAGGAATCTTCATACCAGGTATACGGAGAAGGGACAATATGAGTATGTAGTCTTTGGGGTAGCGTAAGACGAAGGGTTCCAATGACCCTTTATGTTTGATAACATGACTAGATGTATATGTTTGATGATAATATCACTAGTGCAGAAAAGAGATTTAACATCGATTAAAATTGACCTCTTAAGTCGGTTTCAGAACCGATGTTGAAACTGACGATGTTGTATATTGGAACTTTAGACATCGGTTTACAACCGATATCTAAAGTGCACTTTAGACATCGGTTCCTAGATAGAACCAATGTCTAAAGTGCTCATTCAACAAACAACTTCAGTAGAACTGCACTTTAGACATCGGTTAAGAGCTAGAACCGATGTCTAAAGTGCATTTTAGACATTGGTTCTAGCTTTTAACCGATGTCTAAAGTGCTCATTCAACAAACAACTTCAGCAGAACAACACTTTAGACATCGGTTAAAAGCTAGAACCGATGTCTGAAATGCACTTTAGACATCGGTTCTAGCTTTTAACCGATGTCTAAAGTGCTTCTAATCAGTTTTTTAAAATAAATAGAACAGGACTTTCAACATCGGTTTTGCTAATAACTGATGTCTATAGTACATTTTTTTTATAAATAACTAGTTTAAATTAGTTACATTCATTTCTCCTGTTTCAGTATTACATCAGATCAATCCCAGTAAATTAACAGAATCTAAATATTCTCAACATTGAATCACTTATACAACCAAAACACACACTAAATTAATATACTATATTGATTACGAGTGATACATACACTTCAATTACTTTCAGAGCTAAATACGTAATAATGTCACAAGTAGTGTAAACTGGACAATATGACAACAAAGATACTTAGAATCCAAAAAACTAGCTAGTACATGATATGTTATAAATTTCAAGTCAAAATATATATTAGTCAAAAAACTAGCTAGTACATGATATGTTTATAAACTAACTACACAAACTATGGTTGGTACACTTCAAAAAAGAAGGTTACCCAACGCAACCTTATGTCATTAATGTCCCCTGCAGAGAGTGGAGTCGGACTGTTGAACATCTACACGTTCAATTGGACATAAGATTAATCTTATAAGTAATAAACTAAAATAAAACATAACTAATCTATAACTGTTGCAACTAATTGTGTTACTAATTAGTTACCTCCTGCCATATTTCTGTAATATCGGTGGAGACAATTTCGAGCATCCACTTCATCACGTAATATCCGCACTCCCATCTGCCATGTTGTCTACGAGACTACAAATGAAACCAAATTTAAATATAAGGAATTAAACACAAAGTAATAACTATTGTAAATTACACTTGAAGCATTTGTACTAATAAACATCTTATGTTATGAATAATCCACCTAATCGGCCTATGCCTTTCACCACCCAAAATGCGGCTTGCATCCATAGAACTATCATAATAAAATAAACATTAATTAAAGTATATGTTATAGATTTCGGATAAATAAAACAACTTGATTATTGATTAAATTAATTAAATGCTTACGTTTCAACAACAGTCTTGAGATCCTTCGTCGGCTTCCTTCCCACCGAGCAGAAGAAGACCCAGACATTCACACAAGGACATCGGATCAACAATTGCCAATGTTTACTGTATTTGCGAAACAGTTAGTGACAAGTCATATATAGTTATAATTAAATAACTTGTAAACTTGTACTTACTTATTGAGTTAAGGTGCAAGGTAGCAATGTTGATTGCCTCGAGCAAGTATAAGACGTATGTTCGCGACCATGTCTTATGATAGAATGAGCATCTCACCCTGAATGAACATAGGGTCAATGAACCCAAAAAGGGAGAGGTTGCCCTTATCAATACACAGGCGATGCAGATACCTAAGATATTGATAAAACATGTTAATTATAATAATATTTAAAATTTAACTAGTTAAATTACCAATAAAATGTACTTACGTGCACCATAACGAGATGTTCGCAGTGCTAACCATTTCACCCTCAAGTGCCATCTCCATAATTTCCTTCCCTGGATATACAAATGGTTATCTGGCCTGCCATCATGTTCCAATTTTACAAGAGCTGCTGCGATCCCTAAAGTCACAACCTTTTTGACCAGGCGTTTAAAAACATCACGAGGATCCCCTTTGTCGATCCCCTAAACAACAAACACAAAAAATTAGTAATCACAGTTAAGTTATTTAATTTGTAATTAATTGAATGATTAAATGAATACCTTGGCAGGAGTAGACTTCTCGGGTCTTCCCGGATCCAACCTTTTAGGCGGAACATCTTTTCCAACATCCTAAATAAAAAAAACATAAAGCATTAATAGTAAACACAAATAAATTATTTCAATTGTAAATATAGAAAAACACAAGTAATTGAATACCTCAGATGCAACAAAAAACCTGACCAATCTTCTTGGCCAGGGGATGAAGTTACCGGGGGCCTCGCCCACTGTTTGAACCTCCTCAGTGGGCACAAGGACTCGAGCATCAGCATCTCGAATAACTTCAACCTCCACCCTCACCTGATCATCTGCTAATGTACAGTGGTGTATGGTATTACTCAAGTTGTGTACCCTCCCCAATGCCACTAAGCGGTGATCATGATGATCATCAACATACAGCTCACACCTATCAGGATCCTCATCATCATCATCAGGTTGATGAGGAGGATCACATGAGCCCTTAGTGCGCGCATGGGCAGAGGGTTGGACACCTGTGTTTGGCATGGACATACCAGCCAAAGCTTCTAGTTACTGGGAAACCTGTTAGGTCATCTCCTGTCTAAGCTCATCTGCAATCTCCCATTTTAGTCGTTCTCTATATGCATCATCATTCGTGTGGCATTGGTGTGAAGATGAACCATGGTATTGGTGAATGCCAATGCCCCATCCAACACCAATCACACGGTCCGGGTGGTCTTGTTTACCGATGGCAACAACTAAGATATCATGGCAGCCTTCAGGACAAAGGTTCCTTGAACGGCCTGTTCGTCCAAGGCATCCTATAACATATAGACATTATAATTAGGTAACATTGTTAAAATCACAATTAGAATTCAAACTATACTTACAATCTTCTCAGCTACTTGGCGTGCCTCACCAGATGTATATTGTCCCGTACTTCTTTGTCGGGCTCTCTTCCATGCACGATGGCGCGGGGGTGGAGGTTGATCAACAACTTCTGGATGATTTTCAGTGGTAGGATCAGCCTGAGATGCTTCTTCCCGACGTCTTTTCTTTTCCTCTTCCACCATTTTCCTGTTAAGCCTTTTATATCCCCCACGAGACAATATATGGGGGTGGAGATTCTTACTTTGGATTTCCTGCCCTCTTTTCCTCTTCACCTGTTATAAATAAAAGACAATTAAATTATATAAGTAAATTAATAAGATTAATTAAATTTAGAGACAACTCAATTAAGTTAACCTGAAAGCTGGGATCATGACGGCTCTAAACAAAGTGATCCCACGTCTCCTGGTCGAGAAACGGGTACACCTCAAGTGGGTTCTTCCGACTCTGATTGAATATGTAGTTTTTGCCTAGGTCCGTCTTAAATGCCCTCCAACGCTCACCTGCATACTTTATCAAACGCCTCCTCATATTCTTGGTATCCGACACGTCAAAGGTGAGCTACATTAACACCAAAAAATCAAGGAATAAGTGTATGAAATTAATAAGATTAAAATAAAATAGATACAAAAAAAGAGTGTAAAAGTATAGATACCAAAATACTATCCCATATCTGATCCTTCACGCCCTCCAGTACATTTTTCCAATTCTCAATAAGTATACTAGGCTTGTTTCGAGCAAGGATCCCTACAAAACTGTTAAACTGATCGGTCATTGGCCCTATAGGATTGTCACGATCAAACTCGATTCTTATCCTTTGATTTGCACCACGGTTGACGGTGAAATTCTTCATACGTATGGCATGTCTACCCTTTCTGTCTATCGACGGGGCATCCGACCCGCTGCGTGAAGGAGGGATATCCTCGGGATTAGCCATGTATGCCTGTTTAGACAAAAAAAATGTCACTATGTCTGGATAAATATCAAACATAACTTAACTTATAAATATCAACGTAAACATAACTTATAATATGACTTTAAACATATATAACTTAAACTATATTTACACCGTGGTCAAGTAGTAAGGTTCTCCCATAACCCTTCCTGATGATCATCACGAGTGGCATGTACATCGTCCACTTCATTTTCCTCATTGAAAGTAGGCACCCGTGTTGAGAAAGAAGGAGTACCGAAAATATCAAGAGTTGAATCTTGATTTTCCTCACTACCATTAGACATGTTTTTTCCCCGGAGAACCACTTACCACCTTTTGTTAGAAGGATCACGGATATAAAACACTTGTTTTGTTTGGGATGCCATGATGAAAGGCTCTTCTTTATAACCTACCTTATCAAGGTCCACCAATCGGTTTGTACACCGTTGTTACTGTCGACCCACTTACATTTAAAAACAGGCACTCTAAATTTCGTGTAATCGACCTCCCAGATCTTTTTAATGATTCCAAAGTATCATACGAATGCCATAACAGGGTTTGTATCTTTTGAACTAGAGAAATGCATGGACTCAGCCATGACCATAACCCCACTGTTTTGCACGGTACTTTTGTCATCCTGGGACTTTGTATAGAAGGAAAACTTATTGATATCGTACCCACTCCAGCATATGACATCAAAGTTAGGCCCATGTGCTAGCCATTTTAATGTATCAAAACCAGTACCATCCTTTGCAATTTTTTCTTTAAACCAGTTCAACAAAGTCTTGTTATGCTTGTTCAAACACCATTTTTCATTCATTCGAGGGTAAGTTTCATTGATGATGCTTTTGTGCTCACATAAGTATGGTTTTACCTTGTCAGTGTTATTCAATATATACAAATGTGCTTGAAGCACTTCCTCTCGATCCATGCTCTTAACAGTAATACCTCGTTTACCCTTACCATCATATCTTCCTTCATGACGAGACTTTGGAAGCCCTACAGGTTCCGCTTCTGACATGTAGTCTGTACAAAACTCAATAGTTTCTTCTGCAACGTACCTTTCAATAATAGATGCTTCAGGGCAGTGTGGATTCTTCATATACCCTTTCAATATCTTCATGTATCGCTCAACCGGGTACATCCACCTTAAATAACGAGGACCACACAATCTAATCTCCCTCACTAGATGAACAATCAAATGAACCATGATGTCAAAAAATGAAGGGGGAAAATACATCTCCAATTGGCACAAGATATGGCTGCCTCAGTTTCCAAGTCATCCAACTTTTGAGTGTCAATGACCTTGCTACATAAAGCATTGAAGATTAAGCACAACCTAGTAATGGCATGTCTGACTTTTTTAGGAAAGATGTCACGAATGGCCACTGGTAGTAGTTGTTGCATCAAGACGTGGCAATCATGAGACTTTAAGCTAACTAATTTGAGATCTTTCATTGAGACAAGTCTCTTGACATTTGAAGAGTAACCCTGTGGCACTTTGACTCCCCGTAGACACTCACAGGAACTTCTTTTCTCTTTTTTTTGATAAAGTATGACATGCTGGGGGCAAATATGTCTTCTTACCCCCCCCCCCCCCCACACTTTATGTGGAGTTAACTGCTCTCGTATACCTATCGCAACTAGATCCAGACGAGCATTCACACCATCCTTTGTCTTGCCCTGGATGTTAAGAAACGTTCCGATTAAACTGTCACACACATTTTTCTCCATATGCATCACATCAATACAATGTCTTACATCAAGCTTGCACCAATATGGAAAATCAAAGAAGATCGACCTCTTCTTCCATATGTTCTTCTCAGTAGCCCTCTTTTGGGTCTTCCCATAGATAACATTAATGTCGTTCACAAGTTCATAAACTTGCTCTCCAGTCAAGGCCATCGGAGCAATTTCATTCTCCGGAAGTCCATTGAAAGCTTTTCTCAATCTACGATAAGGGTGATTATGTTGGAGAAATCTCCGATGCCCAAGGTAAACTGTCTTCCTTCCATGTTACAGTTGATGGTAGCATGTGCCTTCTTCACATATTGGACATGCTTTATGCACCTTAACACTATACCCGCACAGGTTCCCGTATGCTGGAAAGTCATTGATGGTGCAAAATAACATGGCACGTATTTTGAAAGTCTCACAGCAATACCCGTCGATCACATCAACACCTTCATCCCACAACATTCTCAAGTCTTCAATCAAGGGACTCAGATAAACATCAATATCATTTTTTGGCTGTTTTGGACCTGAAATCATCATACTTAACATAATGTATTTGCGCTTCATGCATAACCAAGAAGATAGGTTGTAAATTTCCAGGAGAATAGGTCATGAACTATGAATACTACTTAAGTTTCCATATGGATTCATTCCATCGGTAACAAGTCCAAGCCTGAGGTTTCTGGGCTCATTGCCGAAATCCAAAAACAAACTATCAATTCTCTTCCATTGCGAAGAATCAACCGGATGGCGAAGCTGTCCATCACATTTCCTCTCATCTGCATGTCATCTAATGTTCTTTGCATCATTTACATTAGAAAACAATGGCTTGAACCGCGAAATTACTGGAAGATACCATAACACCTTTGCAGGAGGACCCTAGGTGACCACATCACAACTAGAATCACCATCACTTTGTAGCGTGATACCCCACACCTGGGGCACTCGTGCATCTCTTCAAACTCTTTCCTTTACAATATGCAATCATTGGGGCATGCGTGTATTTTCTTATACTCCATACCCATTGGACACAATATATTCTTCGCCTCATAGTTTAGGGATGGCAATGTGTTACCTTTTAGAAGCATGTCTTTCAACAACTCAAGCAATTCAGTAAAGCTTTTATCGCTCCACCCATTTCTCGCCTTCACATTGAACAATCTTAACACCACTGACAACCGTGTTAAATTAGTGCACCCCGGATACAAAGCCACTTCCGCATCACTGCACAAAGTATCATACACATGTGCTCGCCTAAAATAATCTTGCCTAATATCACGGATCATGTCCTCTAGTCCATCATCCATTTCTACGTCATTAGCTTCCTCTCTATGCGACACCCTTGGTCTGTCTAACGATTCACCATGACATATCCATATTGTATAACTCTTGCAAATCCCCTCACAAATAAGCTGCTCTCGTATCTCCTCAGCTTCTAGTCGTCTCTCATTCAAACAGTTAACACAAGGATAGTAAAACCTTCCATCACTACTATCAGGAGCATTTGTTTTTGCAAATTGTAAATAATCTTCCACTCCATTCTCATACTCATCACTTGTCCGTCTAGCATTCATCCAACCGCGATCCATGACTACAACAATAACTTCGTACTTAGGCCAAGATCTTCATCAACTACTTCTTATGGCAGGGTATGGTCCTATCCCATTCAAGAAGAAACTTTTTCAACATTCAGTTAACAGTTAGTCCTTAACTCTCATGCTCATACTTGACGAAATTTCGGCAGCATTTCCCATTAGTCTCTGGCGTATACGAGCTGAACACAGTGAAAAACACCACGATAAAGTATGCACTCGGAGAACGAAAGGAAATGCATCAGACCGAACTTTCATCAAGTATATAACATATGAGAATCAATGAATAACTATTTTAACTGAATGAATAAAAAGTTTTTCCCCAAACTATCCAACATGGACAATTCAAGATTCAATACAATGAGTGGTACCTTAAACAAGTACACATATGCTCATTAATATTGAATCTCAAATGAGAAACCAAGGCTTTACTAATTAATTAACACTAAAAAATAATAAAACACTCCAATCCCTAAGTTAAAGCAAACAAAATCAAAATAGAATAATAGAGAGGAGAAAGCTTACCGGGTGTGGGAAGAACACAAAACCAGTGTGGAAACGAAATCCTAAGTGTGAAATAATCAAGAAACCCTGAAGAGAAAAAGAAAGAAGCTAAAGCTAATTTAACAAAACCAAAAGATGCAAAGGAACCATAAGATGAAAAGGATCCAAAATATAAAGTTTACTCTATTATGTAGTTTGTCCATGAAAATTTGCACTATCAAGGAAGAAGAAAATAAAGAAAGATAAAATATTCAAAATTGAAACTTTAAAAATCTTTCCATATCCAGTTAGCACCTCAATTACAATTTTATTCATAACCAAACCTGTAACACCCTAGTTTTTACACCTATGATTAATTATTTTATTTGGATGTTTAAGTTTATTTTGTTATGTGGTTTAGTTTGAGTAATTAAATTACTCTCTTCAAATTATTTTATTAGGTGCGTTAGCACTGACTTATTTCAGTGAATGCACGTTTAATAGACAATAATTTATGTTATTGTCACTATTATACCAGTATAGAAAAATATTTTAAATAATATGATTAAGAGAAAAACATTTTCCTATTCCTATTCTATTTAATTTTAGAGTTAAAAATATTTTGGTTTGACATCAATCGGAGATTAAATTTTGGACTGAGTATTTTCTTAGTTGATCAGTTCAACTATTAATCTTTACTCTAATTTGAATTTTTAAATCATAGCTTTATCAATCTTTCTTTTTAGATTCCAAAAAAGTAAAAACATGTTTATTTTAGGCCTAATATTTATCACTCATTTTGTACCTATCACTAAATAATTAGTATAAAAACTTAAGTTTCTCACTTTTCTCTCTCTCACTCACTCGACGCCCTCACTCTCTCTTTTCTTCTCTGCAACTTCTTCTTCTTTCTTTCTTTCTTCCTTCTCTTGTCTTCTTCTTCCTTCCACCTCAACTTCTTCTTCCTCCTCCTACTCAACCAAACAGCAGTGCCGCTCACCCCACCAGGATCGTCGCCGACCGCCGCTCGAAATGGAAGGACGAAGACGCGTTCGCCTCTGCAGCCGCGCGAAGAAGCATCTCCGCCGCAGTGAGCAGTCGCGGTAAGTCCGATCAGTCGCCTTCCATGGTGGTTTCGAACCCAAATCGTTGGTTAAGCTTCTCTCTTTTCTTTTATGCTCTCTTTCAACTCTGTTGTTCTTGTTCACTGTAGAACCGCCGTTGTCCTCCGTGCCGTCGCCGTCCGCCGCCACGAGGAGCACCACAGCACCACCTTCAAGTTGTCTTCAAGCTTGGGTGAGTCAAAACCCTCTCATCTCTTCTAGATTCAAAACCCTCAAATTGATTTTGAAACCCTAACCCTAACCCTCTGATTTCAGATTTTAATCTTAAGATTAAAGCTTGTTTTATGAAATTAGGACTGTGAATTTGTGTTTCCCTAAACCAATTTCATTATTCTGAGTTTTCCCTAAATTTTAATAAGGAGCCCTAAACTCCCAATTTGATTTTATTTGAATTTGGGTATGTTTTTGTGAAATTAGTTAAGATTTAGTGCAATTAGGACTCTTAATTGGATGATTTCCAAAGTTCTTTTCATGATCTTTTAATCAAAACAAAGTTTCCTTAAAGGGTATTGGGAAGCGTGAGCTTCAAACATGATTTTCTTTAAAAATAACCTTGTTTGGTAATTAGATTAAGTGTTTAGATAAAGTTAGAATGTGTGTTTGATCATGTGAAATTGATTTCTTGATTTTTGGTTGTTGCGCGTTGTTGGATTCCCTCTCTGAGACGTTTGACACGTCTATGCTTGCTTGATGGAGTAGATAGTTACACTCTTGGAGCTAATGTGAGTATTAAGACGAGGATCCTTTACTTGTCTTCAAAGGTAAGGGGAGTTTGCCTAGGGATATTCAATAACTGTATGCATGTGTGTAGGTGTTTAACTGGATATTTATATGTTAATCGAGCTTACTTGATTACCTAATGTACTTGAACTGTTATGCTATTATCTGATGTTGAATTGTACTTGTTCTAAATGTTATGATGCATATCTGTGATGATCTGCTTTCAACCGTGATATTAGCATTGACCTGATAATATATACTGTTGTTGATTGAAAGTTTGCTAAGCCAGACTTGTGTCTGTGCTCAACTGTTATAAGGATTAAAAACCTTAATAAGCTTTGAAGATGAAGGGATTGGTGTTCTTTTCCAAAAGCTCATTAACTTAAAGTACTTGTTTTAAATGTTGAAATGGTTTTGGTGAACTATTGTTATACAAGAGAAAAAAATCCTTTTCGAACTATGTGTCTTCAAGTGAAAACTTTCAAGATTATTTGGCAATATCCTATTGGGGGAAGTATTTCAAAGATAAAAGTATTTCAAGGATGCTTTATAAATGATTTTCAAAGAAAAGGTTTTTCCTAAATATTTTAGAAACTTTCCGGTAAGCCTGGATAGGTTATCGAGGATTTGGTTTTGAATTTGATTTTCACTGAACGAAAAATAAATACTTGAGAAAGAGAATCTAGTACGCGAGACGTCGCCTCTAGTATTCAGTTATGCGCACGTGATCTTGGATCAGTGTTAATTCGGGACTATAAGTCCTATTTATGATGTTATGGACTGAGAGTCCAATTCTCGAAATTGAGGACAGTTCGTTCTCATTTCGTTGTGATGGACTTTAGGTCCTAATCACGTTGTGTTGGACAGTGTCTTCTAACCACGTGTGATGAACATTGTTAAAGGTGAATGTTGTTTTCTACGACCACAAGCCTAGGACTGGTGCATCGGTCTCAGGTGTTGTGATTGAGCATTCGGACTGTGTGTCCTATCTTCTAAGTTTTCAAGTGATGGGGAAATAATGATTAAGTCGTTAGCTTTGAGCTGCGACAGCACAAAAAGAATGAACACAAAGAAAACCTTTTAAATAAAATATTTTCTCATGTGCATTTCCCCAAGCAGACGTGCTATTGATATATATCAGATACAAAGATGGTATCCGGGAGTCTCGTCCCAAGTAAAACCGAGTGAAGAGGCACATGTGACGTTGCTCGATCTCGAGACCTTAATGCATGAGGGTAAGGAGGCAACTGCCGGTGGGCTAGAGATTGACCAACTCTAATTCTTCTCCGGTGAAAAACGGTGTTGATATCTCATGAGATTAAGTTAGAGCCGATATTGAAGTGTCATGCATATTTTCAAAAGATTGATTTGCGGGTTTGAGACCCTTTGATATAACACTGTTATGTTATGTATATGCATGATTTAACTGCTTATATGATTATGTGATGTATGTATCATGTATATGGTTGTTGTGTGATATATCCATTTGTCGGTATCTCACCCTTACAAACATATCAGGTTTCTTCTGGTTTGCTATTGTACCCTGGGTATTTTAGTACAGATGTGCAGAGGAGTCTTCCTAAGTCACTCAGAGACTTAGATCTAGTTGCTTGATGAAGTATTTGATTGTGGAACGATCACGTGAGTTCTTCTCAGGAATAACTTTTAGAATGACCAGCTTAGGGTTTGAGACTTGGATTTTTGGATAAGTATGTATGAGTATGACTCAGAGAGTCTATATTTTAAAACGGAATGTTTATGGCTCGGAGAGCGTCTCTTTTGAATGAAAACTTAAACTTTTCCTTTTGGTCATGTATAGCTAATTGATATAACTATCTTTAGCATATTAATGCCTGGTTGTATTTGGTGTAACTGGAATTCTGGAATGAAAATGTAATTATTTTAGCAGGTGTTCTTTTACCTGGGATGTCCGAATTACAGAGGAGACTCTGTCGAAATTTTCGTAAAATACTAGCTTTTATTCAAGTATATTCTTTAAATTAAATAGGCTTGCCATACTATGATAATAAGTCTGTGTGCCAATCAAGGCTTAGGAGTCGTGACAAAATTTTTATACCCAATTTCAGACACTTGTATACTTATATAAATTATTTTCCAAAAGCACCAGCAAATTATCTTTTAATTTAAATTCCGCACGTGTTACGTAAGTAATGCCCCAAGGGGGGGTGTTACAAGGTGGTATCAGAGCTGGTCGAGTCTTTCGGGATCTTTAGGGAATAGGTCTGTTATGTTTTTTGTTGTGTGATCTCTAGTTGGATTTTGTTCGAATTGTTTCTTGTTGAAGCAATGTGTGTTGACGCACAAGTATATGTTTTGTTGATGGTTTTTCCAAGGGTTTTATGTCCTGGGAGTCCGTAGATCTTGAATGTTACTTGGGTTCGAATATGACATTCGATTATTCTTGCGAATCGTGTCAGACATTCGAAACAAGATGCTTGTGTAAAAGGATTTTTCCGGGAGTGTTCCCTGGAAATATTCTAGGTTTATGGTTAGAAAAGGACATTGATTTTTGATTGATCTAGTTTCTGGATGCGGTCAGATCTATGTTCCTTTGTGTAGGATGTTGCCTATAAAGATTGAAACGAGTTCGACGACTCGATTCAACTGAAAGATCGGTGGTCTGAATCGTTTGTTAGACCGAGTGTTTTCCTTGTGAAGCACCAACGTTGTGTGGAGGCTCGTGTCACCGTCTAGATTTCTGACGACTAGGTAAAAGGGCGAATTAGGAATAAGTATTCTCTAACTTGCGTAGTTGATTTGGTAAATTAATTGCGAGGAGTTGTCATCTACTCAAAGATTGACTTGAAGATGAGTTATTACCCGACTGAAGTGATGACCTATCTAAGGTTTTGCATCGTCAACTCAGTTTATGAGGAAAGATCAACCTTTTGTATGTTGGATCGATTGGTTAAGTCGTCCGGGATCGTACCCAATTCAAGGTGGTCATACTAAGCTTGGCTAGAAAGATGTGTATGTTGGTTGGAACCAAGATGAATCGAGTGGGTTTTCGATCTGGGGTGAGTGTCTCGTGATTGAGGAATTCTTCATTGTACCCTTTGATTCTCTTGCGTTTGTCAGTTGACAATTATTTCTCAAATCCTGTGATTGTATTAGATAATCACAATGGTGAAGTTGGTATGTGTCAGACATATTTTCTGATTTTAATTTGCGATGCAATCAGGACTCATGAATTAGTTATCTTTGATTCATAAATTTCCAGTTATTCATTTCTTTGTTGTGAGAAGTCGTACTCACACTTCCAAATGATCCTCGATGTATTAGACATTTGAGTGAATTGGTTTAAAGGAATCGATTGGTATGGATACTTTCACATTTTGTTGAGAGAAGTGGTTATGACTATTTCTTGAGTTATAACACAAATAATTTCGTGATAGCAGAAGTTTCTTGGTGAAACTCAGTTTCGTCACTTCTATTTTTGATAGAGGTGAAAGTCATCATTTTGTAAATTCTTTGTATTAAGAATAAGAATTAATCCTCTTGGGATTAGACATTATTCACCCCTTGATTCTTTGAATCCGTTGGAAGATTCTTGTGGAAGAATGAACTTTATTAGATTCATGTTTGTAAATGTGTATTGATCATGCATTTTTACACCCACGAACCTGATGGAATGATCTTTTTCCATACTGGATGTTCCTGTATCCTTCAAATTAGTGAAATTATTTCTATGCTTATGTGAAAGTGAAATCAAGAAAAAAAAATTCTTTTCTTGAGAAATTCTTTTATGATCACCAAGGTCTTGTCTTATTGCAGTTCGAAAGTACTTGTCGTCGTTGATCATCTTAGTTCTACGTATTCTCCAAATGTCGTCAATGTGTGACCTATCTCATCAGTCATGAGTTGGATATCTCCGCATCAAGATGTACAATTGAAACCTTCCTTGTTGAGATTTGACATTCCTTCAATTCTTGTTATGAGTTTGCTGAAGACTTACACGAGTTTTGTTTGAATTCAAGTGATCGTTGATTGACTGGTGAAGTCTACACCCTTCTTACGAGTTAAGATCCACTATGCAGTGTTAGTGAACCGAATAATGTATCAGAGGATTGTTTATACTTCATAGCGTATCTTCAAGTGTTGTTTCAGATAAAAAACGGAAGTTTATCAACGTGTGTCGGTTAAGTTTATTTTAAGTGTTGAGAACTAAGTTGAGGCTAAGTCTGACCGATCATCCTCAGTGGGATGGATAAGGAATGAGGTGACCTATCCTTAGCAGGTTAGTTGGGAGATAGTGTGGTACCTAAGTTTTTGTCATCTCTATGGTAGGATAAACCAGAATTGATAGGAGCTTTGTTAATGTATAGATGTGAATGGTATTATGAGAACCCTTAAGTTCAACATTATTGAGTGAGATGAGTACAATGGATCTTATCATGATCGAGGCAGATATATCATTAAAGGAATTTAGAGTAGTGATCAATGTTTATGGTTAATGTTGACTTAGTGAGTCCGAGGATTAACGGAAAAATATATGGTAGTTTTCCTTAAGCTGAACGGACGTAGTAAAGAGGAGTTCTTGAGTGAAACTAAGTTGTTAGAAAAGTTTAAGAATTATGATTTTGGATAATTCAAACTGAAGTGATTCCCTTTGGTTGTAGTTGCATGGAGAAATGTAATCGTATTCTTTAAGATTGAAATGAATGACCATGATATAATTTGGATGTGGTAAGATTCAATTTTAATAAGATTGAATTTCTTAGGTTCTTGGAGCAAAGTTTATCATGTGCAACTCAGGAATGTTATGACGTTTTGATTGGAGACTTGAAAAGTGTGAATTTGATATGACTAGAAGAGTAGACTAAGCTCAATTGGACTAAGACTATGATTGCATCTCTTGAGTAGAAGGTTAATTGATGTTATGTAAAATTAGTGTTGGTTTTGATGTTAGCTGTGAAAGTTAGATATTGGAGAAAGTTTTTCCTAATGAATTTGTATTGAGAAAGTTAAATGAAGAGATTAAGCGTTGATTTTGTTCTTTGAAGTGTAATAGACTAAGATGAAATATCAAAGGTAGTGGAGCTAATGCGGTAGTGATAAGTTTCAAGGATAAATAGAATGGCATAAGAATTGATCCTGTTATAGTGTTATAGATGAAAGGAATGAAGCGATGAGAATACAAAGCAAGATTTTAGAGTTAAAGTGTGATTACAAAATCCTGTGTAGTTTTGAGCTACGAAATTTCGAGGACGAAATTTTTTTAAGAGGGGTAATAATGTAACACCCTAGTTTTTATACCTATGATTAATTATTTTATTTGGATGTTTAAGTTTATTTTGTTATGTGGTTTAGTTTGAGTAATTAAATTACTCTCTTCAAATTATTTTATTAGGTGCGTTAGCACTAACTTATTTCAGTGAATGCATGTTTAATAGACAATAATTTATGTTATTGTCACTATTATACCAGTACAGAAAAATATTTTAAATAATAAGATTAAGAGAAAAACATTTTTCTATTCCTATTCTATTTAATTTTAGAGTTAAAAATATTTTGGTTTGACATCAATCGGAGATTAAATTTTGGACTGAGTATTTTCTTAGTTGATCAGTTCAACTATTAATCTTTACTCTAATTTGAATTTTTAAATCATAGCTTTATCAATCTTTATTTTTAGATTCCAAAAAAGTAAAAACATGTTTATTTTAGGCCTAATATTTATCACTCATTTTGTACCTATCACTAAATAATTAGTATAAAAACTTAAGTTTCTCACTTTTCTCTCTCTCACTCACTCGACGCCCTCACTCTCTCTTTTCTTCTCTGCAACTTCTTCTTCTTTCTTTCTTTCTTTCTTCCTTCTCTTGTCTTCTTCTTCCTTCCACCTCAACTTCTTCTTCCTCCTCCTTCTCAACCAAACAGCAGCGCCGCTCACCCCACCAGGATCACCGCCGGCCGCCGCTCGAGATGGAAGGATGAAGACGCGCCACCTGCACGCGTTCTCCTCTGCAGCCGCGCGAAGAAGCATCTCCGTCGCAGTGAGCAGTCGCGGTAAGTCCGATCAACCGCCTTCCATGGTGGTTTCGAACCCAACTCGTTGGTTAAGCTTCTCTCTTTTCTTTTATGCTCTCTTTCAACTCTGTTGTTCTTGTTCACTGTAGAACCGCCGTTGTCCTCCGTGCCGTCACCGTCCGCCGCCGCGAGGAGAACCACAGCACCACCTTCAAGTTGTCTTCAAGCTTGGGTGAGTCAAAACCCTCTCATCTCTTCTAGATTCAAAACCCTCAAATTGATTTTGAAACCCTAACCCTAACCCTCTGATTTCAGATTTTAATCTTAAGATTAAAGCTTGTTTTATGAAATTAGGACTGTGAATTTGTGTTTCCCTAAACCAATTTCATTATTCTGAGTTTTCCCTAAATTTTAATAAGGAGCCCTAAACCCCCAATTTGATTTTATTTGAATTTGGGTATGTTTTTGTGAAATTAGTTATGATTTAGTGCAATTAGGACTCTTAATTGGATGATTTCCAAAGTTCTTTTCATGATCTTTTAATCAAAACAAAGTTTCCTTCAAGGGTATTGGGAAGCGTGAGCTTCAAACATGATTTTCTTTAAAAATAACCTTGTTTGGTAATTAGTTTAAGTATTTAGATAAAGTTAGAATGTGTGTTTGATCATGTGAAATTGATTTCTTGATTTTTGGTTGTTGCGCGTTGTTGGATTCCCTCTCTGAGACGTTTGACACGTCTATGCTTGCTTGATGGAGTAGATAGTTACACTCTTGGAGCTAATGTGAGTATTAAGACGAGGATCCTTTACTTGTCTTCAAAGGTAAGGGGAGTTTGCCTAGGGATATTCAATAACTGTATGCATGTGTGTAGGTGTTTAACTGGATATTTATATGTTAATTGAGCTTACTTGATTACCTAATGTACTTGAACTGTTATGCTATTATCTGATGTTGAATTGTACTTGTTCTAAATGTTATGATGCATATCTGTGATGATCTGCTTTCAACCGTGATATTAGCATTGACCTGATAATATATACTGCTGTTGATTGAAAGTTTGCTAAGCCAGACTTGTGTCTGTGCTCAACTGTTATAAGGATTAAAAACCTTAATAAGCTTTGAAGATGAAGGGATTGGTGTTATTTTCCAAAAGCTCATTAACTTAAAGTACTTGTTTTAAATGTTGAAATGGTTTTGGTGAACTATTGTTATACAAGAGAAAAAAATACTTTTCGAACTATGTGTCTTCAAGTGAAAACTTTCAAGATTATTTGGCAATATCCTATTGGGGGAAGTATTTCAAAGATAAAAGTATTTCAAGGATGCTTTATAAATGATTTTCAAAGAAAAGGTTTTTCCTAAATATTTTAGAAACTTTCCGGTAAGCCTGGATAGGTTATTGAGGATTCGGTTTTGAATTTGATTTTCACTGAACGAAAAATAAATAGTTGAGAAAGAGAATCTAGTACGCGAGACGTCGCCTCTAGTATTCAGTTATGCGCACGTGATCTTGGATCAGTGTTAATTCGGGACTATAAGTCCTATTTATGATGTTATGGACTGAGAGTCCAATTCTCGAAATTGAGGACAGTTCGTTCTGATTTCGTTGTGATGGACTTTAGGTCCTAATCACATTGTGTTGGACTGTGTCTTCTAACCACGTGTGATGAACATTGTTAAAGGTGAATGTTGTTTTCTACGACCACAAGCCTAGGACTGGTGCATCGGTCTCAGGCGTTGTGATTGAGCATTCGGACTGTGTGTCCTATGCTTCTAAGTTTTCAAGTGATGGGGAAATAATGATTAAGTCGTTAGCTTTGAGCTGCGACAGCAAAAAAAGAATGAACACAAAGAAAACCTTTTAAATAAAATATTTTCTCATGTGCATTTCCCCAAGCAGACGTGCTATTGATATATATCAGATACAAAGATGGTATCTGGGAGTCTGTCCAAGTAAACCGAGTGAAGAGGCACATGTGACGTTGCTCGTCCTGAGACCTTAATGCATGAGGGTAAGGAGGCAACTGCCCGGTGGGCTAGAGATTGACCAACTCTAATTCTTCTCCAGTGAAAAACGGTGTTGATATCTCATGAGATTAAGTTAGAGCCTGATATTGAAGTGTCATGCATATTTTCAAAAGATTGACTGTGCGGGTTTGAGACCCTTTGATATAACACTGTTATGTTATGTATATGCATGATTTAACTGCTTATATGATTATGTGATGTATGTATCATGTATATGGTTGTTGTGTGATATATCCATTTGTTTCGGTATCTCACCCTTACAAACATATCGTGGTTTCTTCTGGTTTGCTATTGTACCACTGGGTATTTTAGTACAGATGTGCAGAGGAGTCTTCCTAAGTCACTCGAGAGACTTAGATCTAGTTGCTTGATGAAGTATTTGATTGTGGAACGATCACGTGAGTTCTTCTCAGGAATAACTTTTAGAATGACCAGCTTAGGGTTTGAGACTTGGATTTTTGGATAAGTATGTATGAGTATGACTCAGAGAGTCTATATTTTAAAACGGAATGTTTATGGCTCGGAGAGCGTCTCTTTTGAATGAAAACTTAAACTTTTCCTTTTGGTCATGTATAGCTAATTGATATAACTATCTTTAGCATATTAATGCCTGGTTGTATTTGGTGTAACTGGAATTCTGGAATGAAAATGTAATTATTTTAGCAGGTGTTCTTTTACCTGGGATGTCCGAATTACAGAGGAGACTCTGTCGAAATTTTCGTAAAATACTAGCTTTTATTCAAGTATATTCTTTAAATTAAATAGGCTTGCCATACTATGATAATAAGTCTGTGTGCCAATCAAGGCTTAGGAGTCGTGACAAAATTTTTATACCCAATTTCAGACACTTGTATACTTATATAAATTATTTTCCAAAAGCACCAGCAAATTATCTTTTAATTTAAATTCCGCACGTGTTACGTAAGTAATGCCCCAAGGGGGGTGTTACAAAACCAACGTTCTAGGAAAGAACAATGCAACAACATATAATCAATTGTTAGCCCATCATTTGGGCACTGAATAACTGTCACCAAATTTTTTCTTTTTGTGAAGCACTGCCACCAAATTATGTTCAATATCTACAAAATAAAAAGGCTATGACATTTCAAGACATATTATATTATTAATTGGAAAGGCGTTGGTATAACTCATCTAAGCAAACTTCATATTATATTGCTATAGAAAATGAAAAGGCTATGCATTACTTGAGGGTTTAAAAGGTAGCAAGATTCTAATTAGGTGATAGACCATAAATAATTAAATATGAAATCTCCTCAACGGTGGTTGGGCTTGAAGAGAGGTGCCGTAGAATATTTGGCACACAAAGTTGGCACAAATGTAATACATGTGAGGACTAACTGAAAGTTTGAAACCCACGCTACATGCATATTTGGTGCAAATGTAATGTATATGAGGAGTAACAAAAAGTTTGAAACCGGTGCTAATATGTATAATTCCTATTTTCATGTACTATTATGAGTTATGACCAATCCCGAATTACCAAAAAATAAATCTCTTCAGAGGTTTGTTTCAACATGTAGGTATTGAGAATGTTTTCCATAATGCCCTTATAAGAAGCTCTTGCTCAATAATAATAGTTTCAGGGTACAGCTTCATAAGCTTCTCATATGTGATACAAAGATGTTAATAACTACAATTTTTTTTTTAACATGGACTAAAAGTTATTTACCATAGAATACAATTTTGAATAGCAAGGGCGCTTAACAAATAGCAGACGAACAGATTCAGATAAAAATAACATGTTTAAATGGAAGCACACCTGGGTACTAGGTGAGATTAGATATTTGATTTACCACAATTTGTGTACAAGACAGAATTCCAAGATGGGTTGCGTGGAAGAAATGTGTTTTGTCAATTGAGATTGTGACATGAATAAAAGTAAAACAAGCTAACACTTCACCATTGAGAAAACACCAAAGAAGGTGAGAGCATATTGCAAAAGTTGTTGGTTGAATTCCAATCATCAACAAAGTTTCAATAACACACATGCATAATGCTTAACCAACTCATTAGATTAACACTATCATCAACAAAAAATAAGATCAGAATATCATGCATGCACATTGGCCTCCTTGGTCATAACTCAGTCCAAACCAAAATCAACAAAATTCAACATCCAAAATCTCATTCACATCAATTAATTTGGTGTCAAAGAAGTCAAAATAATAATCCAGAAATCAGAACATGAAGGCAAATTCTCAACTCTAAACTCGCAGCCATGACAGCGAAAAGAACAAAATGGAGAAAAGTGGAACAAACAAATATAGTTCCTTAAGGAAGGAGAAAAGGGGGATACCTTATTTGTTTGTGCACTTGTAATGGAGAGAAACGATGGGAGTCATAGATGGAAGGACGGTGGCGCACCGGTGACGAGAGGTACCTAAACGTGAGAAGAAGACTTGAGGCTACATGGTCACGGCGGCGACGCGACGGAGCAAGCGGAGGACAGCGGGCTTCGTGGCTGAGGTGACGCGGTGGTCATGCCAAGCGGTATATGGCATCGCGACGGAGCGAGCAAGGATCACCCAGAGTTGTGTGAAATTAGCAGCGGCGATGTTTGAATGTGATACTATAAATGAAGCTGGACGCACGACAACGGTTTAGCAGTGGAGAGCGACAACGTTTGAAGCTGGACTAACGGCAAAAGGTGGACGAACATACAGAGAGTGGAAGAGGACGGCACAGTGTGAGCACAGGGGTAGGGTTCGAAATCTTTGAGTAGCATGCATAGAAGGAGTGAACTGAAAAGAACTTAATCATGCTTGAAATTTTAACATCGGTTAATCTAAAAACCGATGTCTAAAGTTATACCTGGTTTATTTGTTTTTTTTTTTCTTTCAATTTTCCACATCTATTTTTAATACCAACCGATGTTTAATAGTTATGACATCGGTTAATTCATGAAACAATGTTAAACGTTTTACATGTAATTTCAAAATTCATTTTTCCTTTTATTTTTAGACATCGGTTTAAAAAAATAACCGATGTCTAAATGTTTTAAAATCGGTTATTTAAGAAACCGATGTTAAAAGTTTTGAGATGAATTTCAAAAATGCACCGCCTCGTTTTAGACATCGGTTATAAAGAAACCGATGTTAAATCTCCGATGTTAAATCCCTTTTTTGCACTAGTGTATGTTTATGTGAATTGATGTCTTGGCATGATAATATGACTTATGTGTTATGATATGTTTATTTGGATCATTGATGATGGTGTTGTTATTATAATTATAATATGTTATGTGTTGATGCCATGATTGAATGAATTGCCATGAATTGGTTGTTGGTTGTTCGTTGCGAACATTAATGATAAACAATGTTTAATCTATGATGATAGGTTAATTATAAAAAGGAGGTTTTTCCCCTTTAGTTAATAAGACATGAACGTTAATGATAATGTCAGGATCTTTGCCTAAAGGTTTAGAAAGACCCCAGGGAATGATTTGTGAGAGTTTGAAAGAAGCCAATTAAAGGATTAATTCCCCAAAAAGCTATAAGCCATAAAGATTAAGCATAAGTGATAAGATCAGAGTTAATGGATTTAGTAATGCTAATAGGTTTAATCTAAGTTTTACCCCAAAGGATTTGACAAGGGTTTACAACCCTTACTGCCCAGAAATAGTGCGGCCTTCTCTTGAGCACGGCCATGCTTAATAAGGAGCACGCCCGTGCTCCATCACAGAACCCAGAAAAGGTCATGCTCGTTGAGCACGACTATGCTTAACATTCAGCACGATCGTGCTTGACTCAAAGGCCAGCACAACCGTTCTGGATAAGGAGCGTGCCCGTGCTCCATTGCTCAGAACATAAAATATAAAACAGTTTAAGATAGGGGTTCTTACCCCAAACGCTTAAAATATTTAATAAGACACCAACAACGGAACACGAAGACCAAAAGACAAGTGAAAAGATGTTGTACCTTTGTAGCCTAGAGGCCAAGGGGGCCTCGATAGCCGAGTGGTCGAGGTGGTAATCTCTGGTACAGAACGGCCAGAGTGATTAAAAGACTTAACGATAAACGTTAAACAATAATCCTCGATAGCCTAGTGGTTGAGGTGATGATGGTGGTAAAACTTGGGTAGCCTATAGGCCCAAGCGGAGGTGGTGATTGTGATGGTGTGTTGTTTGACATGCATTCACGCATTGGAGATGGTAACGGGGGATGTGCAACTTAGGGGAGGTTGTCCGTGAGTAAGATAATCTGACCGTCCGTGGGACCTGGTACCCCAGCGGTGGCACATCCAAGAGTAAGGTGCATCGGCTATCCAAGGGGTCCAACCAAGGTAAGTTGGATTGACCCGGTGTTGGTGCCTAGTGGACAATGTAGAGATTTAGCTCTGAAGTTGACATTCTAAAGTAGATTGGATCCTAGTACATAGTAGAGAAGTGGAGTCGAACTGCATTGCATAGCATACACATTATGTGATGATGACCATTATGATATTGCTGTCTGATATTTATGCATGTTTGATGTATGCTTGTCTTGCTAACGACTTCCTTGCCATTATATTCATGCTAATGTTTCTTACTCCCTTTTGCTAAGTTTTGGTTTGCATGTACATTCCTATATGCAGAGGATGACGATCATCCCGTTGAGGAGTGACTCCGAGGAGCCACTACTTTTGTTTAGGATTTCCAGTTTTTCAGTAATTGATTAGTTAGTTGTTTCGGTTGTATCCGAGGATTTTTTATTCCGGATTTTGGTTGTACCAGCTCTGTATGTGACATCGGGGTTGGGTTTGCTTTTATGTTATGTTTCTATTGAACCTTATGATATGTTTTTATTTCCGTGTTTTGAACATGTTGCAATGCGGCAACCTCTGCCCGCTGTTTTTTTTTTAATGAAGTATATTTTTATATATGTTTATCTTTATCTTTTATATGTATGCGGGGTAGAGGGTCTCACATCTTGAATATTTGTAAGTTCCTAAAAAAGGGATGATATATACTAGAAATTCAATCAAGGTTCAAAAAAAAAATTTTAAGCCCGCCAAAAATGCCCAAACGACTGTCCATTCGTGAAAAAGGCCTTTAGTTGATAGATAATAAATGTAACTTCATAAATTATTTACACTTAAGGATGTGATGTTGTCGTACATCTTAGAATAAAGTAACTTTCATTAACTTCTCTCTCTCAATTAACTCAGATTCACACTCCCATCAATACATCACTGCAACTTTTCTTTCTTCTGGAAAGTACACAACTCTACATCTTCCTCTTCCAGACCAACAATGTAACATCCCTGGCTGCCTGATAAATCTTTGGTTCATCTAGTTTTATGACTAGAAAGACCATAATTTTGATACTAATTATGCGAGTTCAATCTCATTTTCGCCCAAATTTGGCTTTATTTGTCCACAAGCAACGTTTTGAGTCGCTGAAGTAATTTTTAGGTATTTTCACTATTTTTAGGTCAAATAAAGCACCAAGTGTTACTCTTTATTTTCAGGTTAAAAGTGAACTCAATGAAACTTATAAAATTGAATAAAACAAGTAAAAAGAAGAATTTCAAGGTCTCGCCCCGCGAACCAGAGCTGATGTTGAGATGGAATTGAGATCTTTCACTAGCCTCGCGGGCCAAATACAAGAATTCTGAAGGTGTTCTATCTCGCCCCGCGAGGATTCAAAATATTATTGGAGTCAAAAATAAGTGATCGCCCCGCGATCACCTACTCGCCATGCAAGTGAGCTCAGAGTTAGTTTCATATAAATAGCTTGTTTCTGTATGAATTTAGCAATCGAATCCTAGTTTCTGTGAGCTGCGTCTTGTTTAGGTTTACATATATTTTTGAGTTTTATTTTATGTTTTCTTTTGAATTGATTATGTTGAAGCACGCTATGAGGAACTAATCCTCTTTTCTCAGGAAGCGATGAAGCCGCTCATGACGACATAGTAAAATTGTGATGTTTTCTACTCCCTAATTCTCAATTCTTGTTTCTTAATTCTGTTTTGTTTGCGTTAATCATATGGCCTCGTGGTTAACTAATCAACCGTGACGAGTCCGACCGGAGATTCATGATTTAGGACTTGAATTAAGAACACAAGTTGAATATTGATAGAGATATAATAGGAGATTTGTGCAATCGTTATAGGGAACCGAGAATTTAAAAAATCTAACTTGTTAATCTTCAAATAGAGATATAGTTGATTGGCATTCTTAGGTATTTTCTTTTGTGCTCGACCGAGACATTAGGATGATTTTGGGTTCCTGGTTGGCATGTAATTGAACCTAGGGATAGAAAATAATCATTTTTGATCTATGCTTAATTGGGTTGGTGAATTCTTGATCTTAGAACTTTCCTATTCTAAATCACAACTTCTTGATAATTGTTATTTTCTTGTTTAAACTCTTGCTTGATACTTGAATAGATAACTGCTTGAAACTCAACAAACTTCTTTCCCTTGACTTGGTCAATCCTAACTGCTTCATTTAAATATTGATAACAATTGGCCACCCAATCCCTGTGTTCGACCTCGGTAATTACTTACCTTGATTTTTATTACTTGCTTCGATCCGGTACACTTGTCGGAGCTCATCACTGCTCTAAGGATTGACGATTGTCCCCACAAACCAACACTGGTCTTTTCAGTGTGCTTTGCCCTCACTCATACGCTTACTGGGAAAACTTCCCAGGAGGTCACCTATCCCAGAATTGCACCAAGTCAAATACGCTTAACTGTGGAGTTCTTAAGAGATAGGCTTCCGAAAAGAAGCGCGCTTAACTGTGGAGTATTAGCACCATGGTGTAGGGGTCTTAGTCTTCCTCGAGTACTAGATGACTGATGAGCCTCTGGCTCATCTAGTTTTATGACTAGTATGACCGTGGTTTTGTGCCGATTATATCTCGTTTTCACCCAAATTAGGCCTGATTGTCCTCAAGCAAGGTTTTGAGTCCCTTAAGTAGTTTTAGGGTTATTTAGTCAGTTTTTGAGTCAAATAAAGCACTTATGGCTATTTCATGTTTTCAGGTTGACTTAGAGTCCAAGGAATGAAGGAAACAATGGAAATTGCAATCTGGAAACACTCGCCACGCGACAGGATACTCGCCCGCGAGTGAGGACCAGCCGAGTGCCGGAAAAGTCATGTTCTCTGCCTCGCCCCGCGAGCTATTGCTCGCCTCGCGAGCCTGAAGTCGGCAAGCATTACGGTCATCCCGTGACACCCATCACGGGCGTGAAGAGAAACCCCTGAAGACAGAGACCATCACGGTCTGGCCGTGATAGGCATCACGGCTGTGACAACCCAGGTTTTGAAGACTCGCCTCGCGAGAATCACGCTCGCCTCGCGAGAATACAAATTCAAGAAGGCGCCATTTTAATATTCGCCTCGCGAGAGGCCACTCGCCTCGCGAGAATGCGAGTTCTGAAAGTTATAAATAGTCTGTTTAGGGCGAAACGAATGATCTATCTTTTGCTAATCCTTGTTTTCGATTTTTCTCTGTTTGTTTTACGTTTTTGATGGAGAACTAGTCTCCTTGATCAATCTCTTTGAATCGGTTCGCACTGCCGCTTGAGGTTATGTAATTCTGATTTAATTGCTACTCTCTTTCAATATCTATTCTATATTCTCTGTTTGCTTAATTCAGTTTGTATCGAATGGGTATTGATTTGTTTCGATGATTGTGTGTTCCTAAACTTAATCGCGTTTGCTTAATTCGCGTGCGTTCAATTCGTGTTTGCTTAATTCACGAAGGGCTTCATCCGTTTGCTTAATTCGGAATTAGGAACATATGTCTTGTAGCGTCGGTTTCGCTTGTTAATTGATGTTACAATCGAAAAGGGTTTAGAATCCGCTTAGGGCTTGGATTTATATGAACCGATGATAGTGGGAACTGAAAGCGATGAGGTTGATCGCTTAGCTTAATTGGTGATTGTTTAGTTTACATTAGTTTTCTGCTTTGTTTTCTTTTTTTTTAACTTGAATTCCAAAACCCCCGTTCGACTTTTTTCTTAACAACAACCCAAGAGTCCTTGTGAGACGATACTCGAGTTGTCGCACTTTCCCTAACTACATATTTTTGTAAACCGCTCTTCATTTGACGCGTGCGCGATAGCGCGTCAAATTGGCGCCGTTGCCGGGGACTCTTGTTGTTATTAACAAAAAAAATAAAATAAAAATAAAAATAAAATAAAATAAAAAAAAATAATTCATTGCTGAATTAGTTATGGCTGCTTTGTCTGGTTATGAATCTTAGCACTGCCATGGATAATTACATGCAAGGTTATATGCCTTATGTTGATTATGAGCCACCACCATGCATATATTATCCTAACTTTGCTGAAGGCTATGAGTCTAGTAGTGGTTTTGGCATGATTGGAGTAAATGAAGCCCAACCCAGCCTGGATGAGTTAGCTTCTCTGATGCAACAACATATGACAGAATTTCAAGCAAATCTTCAACGAATGACAGAACAAAGTCTTGAAAGCCATCGGAGAGGAGAAGCTGAGTCTCAGAAGTTGGCCATTCTAATTGATCAAATTGTCGCCAACTCTGCTGCCTTTGCTAACTCCACACCCCTTGAAGAACATACAGATTCACAAGTTATTCTTGACAATACCTCTGAGGATGATTTTGATAATACTTCTGTTGATGAACTGTGTGTTGAAACCCCTGATTCTAATGCATGTGCTGATTGTACTGACACTTCTTTGTGTATAGAATGTTATGAAGGTTTATTCTTTTCAGGAAACGTAGAAAATGAGGATCAGGAGGATCAGGAGGACATCTGCTTCACCATGCTTGAGGATGATGAAGAACCTTTGGAAGTAGATGATTCAATTAAATCAAATGCATGTGTTGAGAGTGATGGGGTGGATGAATTGAGTGCTGAATTTCCAGACATTCGGACCTTTCTTGATTCGGTTTATTGTGATATATGTATTGACTCTACTAACACTAACCTTTGTGTGGTGTGTGCTGAAATTTCTGCATGTATAGCGGGTGATAAATTTGTTAGTGCGGTGAATGAAGAAAATGCAGAAGTTGAAGCGACCAGGGAGACACCAGTGTCCTATTTGCCACCTCCCCCTGAGAAGCCACCAGTGATGGAGTTTGAGCCTTTGGATTTTGCACCATGGCCAGTTCAAGGGGTTGAACCCCAATTTTATTGGGGAGACTTTGTTGAGAAGAAGGTCATCTGTGACCCGAGAAGTAGTGAGAAGTCCGCCGCACTCGGCGAGGTCATCATAATTATCAAGCGCTCACTCCCATATCAAGGCTGCAAATTAGGGAAGCATGGAACAAGCTTCAGTCCTTTGGCTACCACGTGGGACTTATGCTACAGACAGTGGGATCCTGGTGGAACCCCCTCAATGAATTTTCTTAACCCTTTCTCCTTTTAAATTTTCTTTTCCTTGCTTTATTTCTGTTTTGTTTTCAATAAAGCTCTTGAATAATTTGAGAAGCTCAAGAGCATGTGTGTGAGTCTTGTGTCGGCAAGCTTGGTAGGTTCTGTTGATTTTGCATAGATGAATTGCATGTTTATTGTTGACTGATTCCCCCTAGTTTTGAAATTTTGAAAAATTGATCCCCATGTAATTGAAAACTGATCTTTGAGATTTTGTTGTGATGGCATGATTTATGATAAGTTTGGGGTGAGAGGGTGCACACACTAGGGATAGAATCTCGGTCAAACAATTTGCATGAATGTCCTGGTGAGGATTTGAGCCTCCAACATGTTTTTGATTGTGTGAATCACTTTCAAGTTGCACTTTCCCGAATTTGCTTGAATCTCTTCATGGTTTGCATGTCTGTGTGTTTGCATCAAATGATTTAGGCAATTTTCTTTGAATTAACTACTTAGCCTAAATTGAACCAGTCCCTAATGCATGTTCCCTAGTTAGCCCCTTTGAGCCTAATTAGCCTATTGTTTCATGATGACCTTATGTTATGAGCCTGAATCTGGAAAAACCATGTTAACCCGATCTTAGGATTAGGAGAGCATGGAAGCTTAGCAAGAGAATGGTTGCAAGAAACTAAGTTTGGGGTGGCTACAGGGATATGATGTGTTGTTGGGGATTGAGAAAAAGAAAAAAATAAAGGTTGGAGCCAAAGGGCAAAAAAAAAAAAAAAAAAATCTTTCAAAAAAAAAAAAATGCAGAATGTCAAGAAGGGTATTAGAAGAAAAGAGCTGTAGCCACCCAAGGCAAAAAGAAGAATAAGAATAGGAACTTGAGTAGGAAATTCAATGTGTAAACAGCTTCATGCTCTCTTAGTTCCTAGGGATTTCAGCCCAGTACCTTTGTATATCCTTCCCTTAGCCAGGCCCCATTACAACCTTGAAAGACCTTTTGATGTTGCATGCATGTTTTCCGTGGGAACCATTTTGAGATGAAAATCAAATTCATGGGAAGTGCTCTTAAAAGTGAAACTGAGTGAAATGTTCTTAGCCTAGACAAACTGAGAGATTGAGTGACCACTAAACCCCTTTGTGAGGAAGGCGATTGTTTGAATTTGGTGATCTCCCTCTTGTGTGTAACTTAGATCCCCTGTTTAGATTAATGATTGTTTGAATGATGAAATTCTCAGATGTTCAGAATAAATGATTGTGGGGATTACATTGTTGAAAAGGGGGAAACATTGAAGGGAAATTGTTTTGATGAATTGCTTGAAATTTGTGCGGAATTGGTTGAAATCCTTCTAGCTTGCCAAGTCTTGAGTCGTTTTGAGTTTTAGTTTGCTTGGGGACAAGCAAAGTTCAAGTTTGGGGTATTTTGATAAGCCTCTGGCTCATCTAGTTTTATGACTAGTATGGCCGTGGTTTTGTGCCGATTATATCTCGTTTTCACCCAAATTAGGCCTGATTGTCCTCAAGCAAGGTTTTGAGTCCCTTAAGTAGTTTTAGGGTTATTTAGTCAGTTTTTGAGTCAAATAAAGCACTTATGGCTATTTCATGTTTTCAGGTTGACTTAGAGTCCAAGGAATGAAGGAAACAATGGAAATTGCAATCTGGGAAACACTCGCCACGCGAGCGGATACTCGCCCGCGAGAGTGAGGACCAGCCAGTGCCGAAAAAGTCATGTTCTCTGCCTCGCCTCGCCGAGCTATTGCTCGCCTCGCGAGCCTGAAGTCAGCAAGCATTACGGTCATCCCGTGACACCCATCACGGGCGTGAAGAGAAACCCCTGAAGACAGAGACCATCACGGTCTGGCCGTGATAGGCATCACGGCTGTGACAACCCAGGTTTTGAAGACTCGCCTCGCGAGAATCACGCTCGCCTCGCGAGAATACAAATTCAAGAAGGCGCCATTTTAATATTCGCCTCGCGAGAGGCCACTCGCCTCGCGAGAATGCGCAGTTTCTGAAAGTTATAAATAGCTGTTTAGGGCAGAACAGAATGATCTATCTTTTGCTAATCCTTGTTTTCGAATTTTCTCTGTTTGTTTTACGTTTTTGATGGAGAACTAGTCTCCTTGATCAATCTGCTGTAATCGGTTCGCACTGCCGCTTGAGGTTATGTAATTCCTGATTTAATTGCTACTCTCTTTCAATATCTATTCTATATTCTCTGTTTGCTTAATTCAGTTTGTATCGAATGGGTATTGATTTGTTTCGATGATTGTGTGTTCCTAAACTTAATCGCGTTTGCTTAATTCGCGTGCGTTCAATTCGTGTTTGCTTAATTCACGAAGGGCTTCATCCGTTTGCTTAATTCGGAATTAGGAACATATGTCTTGTAGCGTCGGTTTAGCTTGTTAATTGATGTTACAATCGAAAAGGGTTTAGAATCCGCTTATGGCTTGGATTTATATGAACCGATGATAGTGGAAATTGAAAGCGATGAGGTTGATCGCTTAGCTTAATTGGTGATTGTTTAGTTTACATTAGTTTTCTGCTTTGTTTTCTTTTTTTTAACTTGAATTCCAAAACCCCCCGTTCTGACTTTTTCTGTTAACAACAACCCAAGAGTCCTTGTGAGACGATACTCGAGTTGTCGCACTTTCCCTAACTACATATTTTTGTAAACCGCTCTTCATTTGACGCGTGCGCGATAGCGCGTTCAATGACTCATGTCTAGGTTGACTTCGTCCTATGAATGCTTAATTGTGACTATGAATATATTTAACATGCCGTATTGATATTATTGTACCTGATATGTATACCTGCGTATGTGTGTCGTACATCTGCTTGTTTGACATATGTTGTATGATAATAGGGATCTCATCTCATTAAGTTGGTTCTTCTTTCTCTTGTCGTGTGTTTTCTTTAGAAGAGGATGCTGACGGGGGAATCAGAGGTGTCGAGGCATATCACCGTGAAGATTCATGATGGGATAAACTCTTTTGTTATCTACGACGATCCTAACGATTTTCGTTCTTTTGAACTAGTGACTTGGACTGTCTGTGGCTATCATGGAGAACCACCTTTTTTTGTTTGTACTGATGCTTTCTGCCTATATAGAAGGTTGTGTGACGACGGAGTTTACCATTGGACCTTGCACAAGGTTTGTCCGCCCTTTATGAAGTGTTGCTAGTCTTTGGCCTGTCTTGATTAGGTCCCTGTTTACCGGGTTATTAGCTTATGCTTTATTATGGAGATATGTTAACTCCACTATGTTGTTATCTTTGGAACTTATGCCCTATATACGTAGCCTTATGAGCTACCTCTGTTGACTTTGGAATTTCTTGAACCGGCGTATCGTAGACCTATGACTATGTAATTTATGTTTCTATATGATGGTTCCTGAGGCTTCTCTAGTCACAAATCTATGTACGTGTTATGTTACAGAAAATGTTTTAATGCTTTACCATGTATGTTTTACTTTGAGTTTGACCAACTAGTTCATGAAAAGAAATTTTGAAATCGTAATATTTATTAAACACTATATAATTATTCCATTATTTTCGGTCTTATAATCGTAATCTGTCCTTAACCGTGGCGCCCTGGGAAGGGGCATTACAAGCAACCTCTTTCCAGGTAAGTCGCTCCACTCTTCCTTTTCATTCAAATTTACTTTCATTTGCTTCTTTTTTTTTGTCTTCTTCTTCTTCAATCTCTTATGGAAAGTTCACATTTCTGTATCTTCTTCTTCCGAACCAGCAAATCCTTCTTCCAGTTAAGTTCCCCCACTCTGCCTTTTCATTTAAACTTACTCCCATTTGTTAAATGTTTTATGGTCTTTAGTTTCTTCTCTTTTTGAAACTTAGGTTATGTTTGGGATGATGGAGTGGGGTGGTTAGTAACGGAGTGGAGTAGTGAAAATACATTAACCTTTTTTGGGAGTTCCTTCGTTAGTGGAGTGGGATGGTAACCCAAACCACTTTATCCCACTCAAACCCTCTTATTTTCATACCCTCCAAATTGGAGGGTTTGAGATTTTCCTCCACTCCCTCATTAAACTTCCAAACAATGGAGTTATATGTTTTTACCTTTCCATATATTCCACTCCATTACTAACTATTTCATTATTATTCACTCCACTCTATCTCCTTTAAAACTCCCAAACATAGACTTACGTTTGTGCTTCTCCTCCAAACCAGTAGCTCATTCTTCCATGTATAACTTTCCCTCTATTCCTTTTCATTTAAATTTACTCATATTTACTTCTTTTTTTCATCTTCTATTTCTTCTTCATCTAATACACTCCCGGAAAACTTCCCACAATCCTCCTTTTCATTTTAATCTTCTGCCATTTGCTTTTTGTCCTCATTAGACACACACACATATTATCTTGATCCTTATAAAATAAATAAAAATAACTATATATTTAATAATGAGTTCAATTTCTGTGCATTGTCATTGTTAAAGATTTTTACATTGATATCCAATAATATCTTGACAAATCAATATTACTATTATTTTTCTCTATTAATTAGTAAAATAAAAATACACATGTTAAACACTACAACAGATTAGACTTTTAATAGCGCACCCTTCCTCATTTCTTTTCACACTTTCACAGGTTGCAGATCTGAGAAGCTCCTCCTCTGCCTACCTAGCCACTGCACTCGGACCACCGCGACTCCTCCGCCCAAATCGGCTGGCCATCGCGCCGTCTGCTTCGCGCCCTTCCTCACCGCAAGCAAAGAACAAGTCACTCAACCAATGAAGCGTCGTTGTTCGCACTGTTCGTTCGTCCTCATCCTCAGCCTCGGTCCAGTCACGAACCAGAATCGGGCGTGCTCCTCGCGCTTCATCGCGCCACCACTACGATCGGACACCATCACTGCATCATTTAGTCACCGTCCTCCGCCGTTCAGATCTACTCCACCCATCACGAACCTTACCCGCCGCACCTCTTCCTCCACCCATCGTCCTCCGCCGTTCAGATGCACCGTCGCCCCAAGTCCCTTCGTCCAGATCTACGTCCCTTCACGCTCCTCCGTTTCTCGTCATGCACCATCGTCGTGAACTACCTCCGTAAGCAGTCGTTGTCTAGACGCCACGAGTCCGGCCGTCGCACCTGGTTCAAAGCACCACCGTCGAACGCTAACTGCCACCACACATCGTTACTGGATAGATCCATCGAATGTGAGCCTTTGCAAAACATGAACAGACTCTCTCACTGATATGGTTGTTGGGTAACAGGGAATTTCTTTTTTTTTTTTTGGAAATTAGGGTCCCAAAATTAGAAGAGGTTTTGATTCCTCTATTTCCTTTGTATTCTTGCATTTTTGTTTATGTGATCTTAGGGTTTCAAAATTAGTGGGGATTTGAGGATTGTGTATTTTTTTTTTTGTTTATGTTGTGGGTCTCTTCATCTTTTACACACAATTGTATTAATTTGATACATTGAATAGCATGATTTTTAGCTTTACTGTGTTTTGATTTGGTTGATGTTTTTCACACTATTTTCTTATGTACTGGGTTTTAATGAATGAAGAGAGAATCTAGAAAAATCAGTGTAAACATTAAAAAAAAGGACAAACGCTATCTTAGATGTACCCTAAGATAGGCTATCTTAGATCAGAAGCTTTAATTACAGGGAAATAGATAGCGTTTAAAAACGCTATTAAAGGTTATACGAAAATGCTGTTAAATGTCTTTTTTGTTGTAGTGAAAATATCAGTGAATGTCATGTAAAATTAATATTTTGCGCTGTATATACTACTTTAATACTTTAATAATATATACTTATTAATAATAAATTTTCTGACACAAATAATAATATATAAATATATATACAAATATTTTTCTTTGGTGACTTCATAGTGAACTTTTTGCCTCTATTCCAGCTCCCGAAATCCTCGGTTTCACCCCCTATTTATTTATAATCGTCAAAGAGTTTAAGGCAATTAATATCTTATGCTATTGAGCCCATTCGTCCATGGCTTCGGGGGCGGCATTTTAGTTGAATTAAGGAAATTAAGTGATCAACACATAAAAGACCAATATTGCTGATAAGTTAGTCAATTTTGCTGTAAATAATCATGGGTATCATTGGTTGGATTTAACTCCTTGTTTGATTAGAGAATATTTTTTTTATAGAAATAGGCTAGGTTTGCCAAACTATAGATTCAAGTAGCTTTATTAATGGGTTTTGGTTTGGTCCCCCATGTTTTTTGTATTATTTATCTTTTATTTAATAATTTTAGATTTTTAGATGTGCTGTAGATGATTGGTAGATTCTTTGGTGCTCATCTAGTTGGGATCATTGTTCCTATAGTGATGTCTTTGCACATCTTAGTATTTTATCTAAAAAAAAATTAAGATCAACATAAAATTTGTAAATATCTTTCTTAACTTTCCTATAGCAGCTTCTCAAATAAAAAATAAAAAAACAAAACAAAACTTTCCTATAGCACATGAATCTGGTAAATCTCATAAATTTGTAGATAGAGATATGCCTAATTTACTGACAAAAAATTTGACAACATTTTCCTTAATTATGACCAAATTTCATTTCATAATCGAAAGATTTGAGTATAATTTTATAGGTATATCAGGTGTTGTTTTTCAATGGCAATAAGACATGTATAATATCAATGAAAATATAACATATATAACAAATACATGTTCTATTGTCATTGGAAAATAACATCTAATGTACTTATGAAATTATACCTAAGTTTATCCGTTTCTTATTTTCTTCTTGTCATTCTTAGGAAACACATATATCACTATAATATTATTAATGCTCTCCTTAATATTCCTTTATTAAATACAAGTATTGCTTAATTAGTAGCCAATTAAGAATTGTTTAGGCTCCAATTTTGGTGATGCCATTTTGACTTGGTCAAATTTTCATAAAATGACCTCAATTCTTACAAAAACACATTAAAAATACATCTAATTCAATGAGCACAAAGAATTCACTCAATATAATTAATAAGCAACATAAATTTTCTTTTAAAGTATTCGAATCCATATTTAAATAAGGATTTAATGTTATATCATGTTAATGTAAATACTTTTTATACTATCAACTAATCATAAATTATCGTATTATTAAAAATATTTGACTCCTATAATAACTACTTTAAAAGTCATATATAGGGATAATTTATTATTGATTGACAGTACAAAAGAATTTACATCGACAATATTTTAAAATTAAACTCTTTAAATAAACATAAGGGTCTTGTTAACGAGTGTCCTAAGGTTGTTGGTTAAGGAACTCATAAAAGGAAAGTTTATATTGGAAAACGAAGTGTAATACATTTTAAAATATTAAATACATCATTTCTTATATAAATTTTCTTTTCAGGTTCCTTAAACAATGTCCTAAGGACACTAGCTAGTTAGCACTTTTCTAAACATAATATGTATAAATTTTACACATATATTAATACACGTGTCATGTCCAGTATATATGTTACTCTCTCCGATCCATATTATAAGTAAAAAATCAATGGAACATATATATTAATGTGATTAATTAACCTCATTGAATCTTGTAAAAAATTAGGTTTGTTACCTAAATTACCTTTATCTAAAACTTCAATCTTCATTAAATGAGTCATTAGAATTTGTATTAAATGAAGAATATTTTGAGCATAATGTCATTAAATGAATCATTGAAAAGTAAAATTTATTTATATATTGAATCAAAAACCTTAAGATTTTTTTTTTTGTTTATATATTGGATCGGAGGGAGTAATCTACATGGTATTCCATCTTTTTCTTAGCTTTGCCCAGCTACTAACTCCAACAGATGAGGAGAAATAGAAGGATAATGTTTTTGGCAATAATCTGGTCCACTCATTTGATTTTTAATCTTGAAATAGCCAAATATATGTAGTGTACATACATTATTGCGATGTTATGCAATCTTAATTATGCAAAAGATATTCCCTCTATCAGCTGGTAATGGGCCAGCGGCTACTCTTGTATAACGTGTGCTTTTCGTAGCATCTTTTTTGTTTTTTTTTAATCATGATATAAGTACAAAGTATTCATCACCGTTAGCAGTAACTAATCTCCATCGGAGAACTTGTTGGACATTCAAGATGGATTCTCCCCTCCCAAACCCTGATCACTTACTTAAGATGATCAAATCCCGTACCATCTGGACCAATCACATGTTAGTGTTTTTTGTAGCATCTAATATAATATTGAATAATGTTTTCGCAAAAAGGTGCTTTCCTTGACCCTGCCTGTCTTGTGGCATTAGCAGTGATCGGATTTGTTATACTTCAAATATGTTTAATGTACCTGAAATTATATTTTTGCTCTTAATGATTCACAATAATAATGACTTATGAGCTTTACATTACATCTAGCATTATAAGGGGGGTTCACAACTCCCTTGTTCTTATGTATATCTGTTTTTGTATAATTGGCGGGGTATTGTAATTATTATCTTTTAAAGGTAATCTGATTTTAAAATAGGAAGTACTACAAGTTAGGAGAATATTTCTTTTAGCTAATGTAAGGCTTTTTACTTTTTGTTTTTAACACAAGTCAAGAAAAACAATACAGATTAAGGTGACGTTTGGAAGAATTTATTTAAGCTCATTTTGACTTATTTGATGATATAGGCTCTTATATAGTATGTTTGGCAGAGCTTATAAAAATAACTTATGTCATCTCATAAGAAGTTTTTGACTTATTTTCATAAGTCACTGAGAGAAGTTTATGGAATTATCATAAGAGCTTATGTACTAAATACCCTCTCCGTGTTTTTCACTATTCGAATCCTCTCATACTCCTCTCTTCTTTTTTCTTTCTTTAAGCACTTATGATATAAGCTCTCATACGATAAAGTCTTATGGAATAAACTCTTAATTAAGTTGTTTATCCAAACGCACCTTAACTCCAATATAACCTCTCATACTATCAACAAGCAGCGGCGTGCTCATTGGTGGAGGAGGCTGTGACCAAGGACCTTCCAGGTCCAGCTGCAATCGTCCTTAGGCTTAGCTCCAAGCTTCACAAGAAAATCAGCACAAAACCTTCCTTTGAGTAAAGTATGCTCTCATAGTACTGGGTTTGTCATGAAATTTTGGGTGTCTCGTACGAATTGATAAAATAATGTTTTCATAATCATTTGAATATTATTCTTTTTTTATTTTTTACTGTAAAATCATTAATAATCCATTCATAATCAATGTTCTTTAAAAAAATCATTTTCGATAGAAATTATAGAAATACTATTTAATCTACCTTATGACATAGTAGATCACAAATAAGGTTCAACAATAACATGTATAGTTAATATTATTAACTTGTGCGTGCATTAAGAAAACAATTAAGAGTGTGTATGGAAAGCTGGAAAAAAAAGATTATGCTGATAATTGATTTTTGTAAATCAATTATTGTGATAATCGATCATAATCAAAATATGTTTTTGCTTGAGTCTATTTGTTGAAAAACGATTTTAACATAATCTATTTCGTACCGGTGATGCAAAAAAAAATCATTTTTATATAGTAAATTACGAAAAATGACATGAATTTATTTGTATAATTTAATAATATTTATTTAGAAGTTACTTTTGTAGGGATAAACATGGAAGAGAGTTTTGAGAATAAAAATAATCAGATCACAACAATCTTAAGCTAAAACAAACTATATGGTATAAAACAGTTTTTTTTTCTCATAAAAAAACTTTTCTATAAATTTAAGCAATGTGTCAAATATGTTAGATTATTTTGAAAACAACTTTTTGGGGGATAAAATAGCTGTAATGGAAAAAATCCTGCTTTCCCAAATATTCTCTAAGGATTTGTTTGGTGGTTAGGATAGGATAAGGACGGATATGATAAGAGAGTACGATGGGAATATGATAGGAGATGAGCAGGATAAACTGTTATCCTATCCGACTAGGGATGACAATTTTATCCGTACCCGCGGATACCCGCGGATAAAATCCGCAACGGGCACGGGGCGGGTAGTTAAACGGGTACCCGCGAGTAAAATAAACGGGTAATTCCAATACCCGTTTATAAACGGGGCGGGGGCGGGTATCACACTATTCGTGCCCGCGGATACCCGCACTCGTTACTTAATTACTATAATACCCTTTATTATATATATATCTACTCGCAAAGTCCTTATATCATTTCATAGATAATTTTCATCTATTGTGTTGTTTCATAGATATTTTAAGTGTGATGTATTAATTTGTAGGTGCTATTTTGTTCAAATATTGGAAGATATTAATGTGGTGGTTTGTTTAAGTTTTGTGTATTTTTTTTTAATTAAAAAAAATATTTGTTTGTTTTTCATAACTATCCATGGATATCCGCGGATACCCGTGAAAACTCGCGAATCCGTTAAAAACCCGTTAAGCGGGTATCCGTGCGGGTACGGGGCGAGTACGGGTAGATTTTTTATCGAACGGGGCGGGTAGCGGGTAACCAGTATCCGTGCCCGCCCCGCCTCGTTGACATCCCTATATCCGACGTTTGGTGTCCACCGGATAACAAACTAGATATCATTATAATTTTAGTATGAATTTTAAAAATTTGTTTTTATTCTAAATGTTTTCATATTTTATTAGATTTTAATTTTTTTATAATTTTTATTTCTTAAAATTATATAAAAAGACAAAACTATCATTATGATAAAATTACATATAATATTTTAAATTTTTAAAATATTGTTTGACTTAAATTAATTTTTAATAATTTTAAATATTCATTTTTTAGTTTTTACTTTACATATTGTTAAATTATTAGAATAATTTTTATATTTTTCATTTTTTTTAAAATAATATAAAATAACAAAATTAGCCTTGTGACAAAATAAAAATAATTTTTAAAATTAATTATTAATATTTTTATTGTTTTAAATAATTTATATATTTCTATACTTTTTTGTAACAATGTTATATTTTAATATACTTTAATTATTTTATATATAAAATATTTTTATATTTTATTATATTTTAAATCACCCTATCCTATCTTGTAGAGTTCTAACACAGCCCTCCCCTCAGGATATAATTTTAACTAAATGGAAATGATTGGATAGATGATGGTAGCTCACCAAATAATAGTTTCAGTCATGATATGATAGCTTATCCTATCATTGTTGGGTCAAAACAAAAAGGTTCTTTCCTTGACCCTACAGCTCCAGATATTGTCATCAGACGCTTGTGTGTTCTGGCGGTTACGAATTGTATCACATCTCCAAGTTGAAGATGATATTTCACTTAGATGGAAATTGATTCAGGTCTCGACTTCTTCACGAAAGTTGTAGATGCTTCTCTTATCTTTCCAATGAGACCAATATTTCCTAATTTGGATGAGTTTAGCTCAACATTGATGGCACAGACGCTTGACTCTTCTTAATATCCTTCACCTGTCTTAAGACACTTCAGCAGAGTCTAAAAATTAGACGAGTGAGATGATCCAATTTTAGACGGGTGTTATTGAGTCTAAAATTAGACAGGTGAGGTGATCCGAAAGTAGACGGGTTCAGTCCAGTCCAAAAATTAGATGGGTGATAATGCACCAAAATTTAGACGGGTGAGCAAGTCATTTTTAGACGGGTGATCATTTGAAGTTCCTTCAAAGTTGTGATCCTTGCCACATCATCAAATAGAATCTTGACTGATGGTTGACTTGGTCTTTGACTGAGTTGACCTTCTTTTTAGACAAGTGATTTTTTCAGACAAGTCTGAAAAACTACATCACGCTAAAACTTAGACGGGTCAAAATTAGACGAGTGATCCTAAACTCAATCTTCTGTACACTTGAGCATACAGTTAGCAATGTTCACACATTTGTAAATTATTTATGCAATATATTTAGGAACTTAACTTATTTATTTGATTTGTCATCATTCAAAACCATATAAACAATTATTCACAACACATATACCATTTTCATTCTCCCCTTTTTGATGATGACAAATCACCTACAATATGCTACAGATTTCATACTTTCTCCCCCTATTTGTTATTAACAAAAAGGGTTATCAAGTTTTGTCTCCCCTATATGAGACATTTTAAGACGCAAGATAACTTGTTATGGAAATTACAATAATGCAACAAATATGTGAGACATGCTCCACTTAAACTATTGTATCATCACTCCCCCTGAAGTAATATTTGGTTAAAAGAGCATGTATATAGGAGTAAAGACAAATTTAGCATAATGAGACATATTACTCCCCTTGAGATAGTGTTTCATCACTATATTTTCTTCTTCTTCTTTTTTTCAACAAAAAGATTCTAAAACAGTTTTAAGCATGTAAAAAGACAATGATATCGTATATGCAATCACAACTTATGAAAGCAACATGTTTGAACATTAAGCATCATACTATCCAGGATAATTAGACATTACAATAATATTGGGATAGTGATGAGGACATGGAGCACCAAGAGGCTATTCAAAGCTTAGGAGGACCAATGACTAGGGCGATGTCAAGGAGGATCCAAGAAAGCTTAGTCCAATTCATGACTAAGACGATTGCAAACGTAGGAAAAAATGTAATTGCACCAAAAACCATGCTGGTCATACAAGCCATGGAGGAGGCGCAACTTGCGTAAAAAAAAAGGGGGCAACCAAGTTATTTTATTTTTAATTGAATAAAAGTGCAAGTGTCCAATTGATTTATTTGGGACCAAGGCACTAAGTTATTTTTATTTCTTTTGGTGTGTTTAATCCACTTCAAGTGGCTGTGTGGTGTAAGGAGCAGGGGTCCCACACCTCTCAACAGCTCTTTGTGTAGTTTGAATGAATCAATAAACTTGCTGCCAAAGAAAGACAAAGAGAATCAAAGCAATCAAGGCAAAAAGGAGTTACACAAGACAAGGTGATGAATGCTCCAATCAAGGCGAGAAAAAGGGAATTACACAAGACAAGGAGATGAATGCTCCAACAGCACAATAAAAGTGCAGCCACCCACTTAATTGCATTTAATGAGTGGTTGTGAAACCTTCCCCTGGTCATGAAGAGCAATCAAAGCAGTAATAATTATTTTTAATTTCCTTTAGTTTCTTTTTGTACCCCTAGGAAGGAAGGACTTTGTCTCTTTGTAACAGCAAGAACCTCCCTCATTATGTATATGGGGCGCAAGTTTCAATATTTTCTCAAGAAAGATTTAAGCAAAATATTGAGTTCATACTCTTTGGTTTTGGATTGGACCAGTTTATTGATCTTATCAAGAAATTCTCTGCTTGTGGTGATCCTCACACTCATAGGCTTATCCTTGTCTTGGATTAGACCAAGGTGGCGCTCCTACCTCCCATTCATCCATCTTCTTCATTTATTCCTTAAACAACTCCTTGAATCTTTTTCTGTTGGTTTCATGCATTTGAGTTTTCCCAATCTGCTACCTTAATTCACTACCACCAAAACCACGAAATTCATCTCAATCTTTAACCATTCTTCCTTCATTTTATATAAAAAAAAAGGAAAATACAAAAACATAAGTCACAACCATGTTCCACTCTGAAAAATCAAGAAATGGCCCCTTTCTAAATCAAGGAGGCCATCAGATAGAGATACTTATTCAAGTTTGTGAGGTGTGATACTCCATAATTGAGATGAATCATATTGTGCTTTCCTTTTGATCACATGTGTAACACCCCAATTTTTCTGCTTCTAAGATCGATATAAATATAAATAAACGTTTATATTTTAACTGAAACTTAGAAAATGATTTTGGGAAAACCAAAGTCATATTCATATCATACTTATTTTTATAAGTATATGGTGAAATTTTTGGTTGAAAATTCAGACGAAACCCGGTCTGCGTTTTTTTGCTGACAGTAAGATTTTACTGATTAGAAAACCTAATTTTGACCCGAGAACAAAATGAATAGATTTTATATCTTATTTCCAACTATATAGGTTATTTTGAAAATTTTCAAAGTAAATAGGTTATTATACTTGATTAGGGCGTAAAACTCTAAATCGGGTAATCGACGGAGTCGAGAACAGACGAGCAGAGACAAAACCTGACATTGGATGCTGAGATAACTTGCCACCTAGGGTGGTGAGTCATATGGATGACTCACTCATGTCATGATTGCTTTCAAATAAAAATCTAAATGTTTTTTTAAAATAGTATAAAGACTATTTTACCCTTGGACGATTTCATTGAAATGCCAAGTTTGTCCCCACAAATTGTGGACACAAATCAGCCATCACCAACCACTCCTCACCACATGTTTGTCATGATGGTTTTTTTGGAAATTACCATTTTGTCCTTAATGTTGGATTTTATCACAAAAGTGCCATTTTGTAAGATTACTCCTTTGTCCCTAAAAATTTATGTTTGGGCCCTTATGCCCTTGAAAACCACGACCAAACCCTCCCAAGTGAGCCCATTTCACTTCTATAAAAGTCCATCTTCATCTTCTTCATCAACTTTGCCATTTTCCATTAAAACTCCTAAGTTACATAGCTTGATTTTGTGAAGCAAGTCCTTGGATCTTCACTTGTTTTTGATCTTCAAGAGGTGAATCCTATTCTCCTTCTCTAATCATGTCTATGTTCTTTAATAAGTTTCATGATTCAAAGTCTATTTCATCTATGTTCATCACTTTTAAGTTTCTAGATCTAGAAATTTGAAAAATCATCATAAATCATAGAAAAATCCTAAAAATATGAAACCAATTTCTCTGTGCTTATAATTATCCCTACTATCATAATCCAAGAGATTGTTGCAAACAAAATCTTCCTCCTCATTTTTTTGAGCATGGCCAAAACCTATAGTAGTGAGGGGTGGAGGAAATTTATTGTTTTTCTACTTGAAAATGATCATAGATCTCATGCTTCTAGGGTATGTACTTTCTAAATCCAAGTTCCTGTATCAAGTTGAAATTTCTAACCATGTATTTCATGTCTTGACCAAAATTCATTAGTGAGGAACTTGAATGATTTTGTTAAGTTTTATCAAAGTGATCATTTAATCATCTAGTTAATAAATGTTTATGTTAAATCTAAGTTGGTTTGTCAAAAATGAAAACCCTAACCCTATGTCCTTGTGTTGGCCGAATCTACCATTTAGAGGGTTAGGATGGTTTTGATTCTTAACCTTGTTGTTTAGCCTAATCCATTTCCTTAAGTATATTAGGATCATTAATCCATGACTTAAGCAAGTTTGGGGATTTTGAGCCACAAAACCCTAAGGAGGCCGTGACCTATTAGAGAGGATTAGGTGTTTGTTTTGCTTGTTTTGATTGGTTGTTTGGATGTGTTGTTGAAGGTTAATTGTTTTACGGCGTACATGGGTTTCTGACAATCGACAGAGTTCTTTTAATTTCACCGAGGAGCTTCGAGAGATAAGGGGAGCTTACCTGAGGGATTTTTCTCAATAACCATTTGCTTTTAGTGTAGTCTGCATAATTTATATGTGGTTGTGGTTATTTGTTTATGTTGTTTACGTTGTGTTGTTTATCTGTGTATCGGTGATTGATCTGCTTCTAATTTATTTAATTATCTGCAATTGTATATTATATTGATATGATGCATGATCTGCCTGGTGATATAATTTTGATGATGTTGTTGTGTGTTATTTGAGAAGCCCGACAGTGGTCAATTCACAACCGATTAATCAGATAAAAACTTTAACAAGTTGTGTAAGTTATATTCAATGTTTTATGGGAAATGTTGGAATATAATTGTGGTGGAAAATATTTTTTTGGAAAAGTAGTGAGTTTTGAGAAATATTATTATTTTAATGATTTATTAGTGTAAAAGTAATTTATGAGTCACGATGAGAGTGTAACCGTGAAATTATTTTTGTACTGCTAATTTTTACGTAAGAAATTCCGTAATATTATAAAAAGTTATTTTGTGAAATTAATATTCGAAAATACCTTATTTATTAAATAAGAAAATTATTTTAGAAGAAACGTCAAAGTTTGACTTAAAAACGTTTTCTTTGAAAATGCTAAACGACGGCAAGTTTCGAAATTATTTACGATGGGAGTTTAAAAACAACAATACTTATTTTGAAAAGAGATTTAATCTCAATTGATTTATTCTTTTTTTTAGAGTTGAAGTTTCAGTAAAAGAGTTCTTGATGATTTGACGTTATTTCGGGGAAAAAATGAGTTTCCAAAGGAAAATGGATTTGCTATGATTTGACGTTTTACACACGAATTTCAAGTATAAAGGATTTTCTATAAATGAGTTTTACTCAATGACGTATTTCCGATAACCTGGGTAAGTTGCGGAGATCTTATTTTGGATTTGTTTTTCACAGAACGAAAATGATGTAAACGACGATATGAAACTTAGTAACCGAGATGTCGGGGTACTAGTGTTCATATGACGTTATAGACTTGGTGTTTAGTAGGTAGACAGTGTGTCTACTTCGCGACGTAATAAACAACGGTAAAAGATTAATGATGTTTTCTATTACCACGAACCTAAGACTGGTGCATCGGTCTAGGGGTTTCGTGATTGAGCACTCGGACTTTGAAGTCCTGTGTTATTACTGAAAGTTTTAAAATGTTAAAACTATGTTGGTCGCAAGCTTTGAGCTTTAGCAAAGGAAAGATTGAACACAAAGAAAAATGACGAGAACAAAGTGTTTTACATGCATATTCGACAGACATGCCTACCGAGTCAATCATGGTATCTTAATTATATTCATGTCTCGACGCACTGTTAATCATGGTATCTTAATGATATTCATGTCTCGACGTATTTATTAATCATGGTATCTTTATGATATTCATGTAATCGACGTATTTATTGTGCCTTTGGGCAATCGACGTACAATGAAAAACCATAAATCGACGTTCTCACTATGCCGGACTGTGGGCTATGGTAAAATCGACGTACCTCTTTTGGCAATCAAGCTTGATCAACTTATTTTAAATGACGTTGGGGATCTCCGGAGATTAAGTGTGAATGTTTAAATGATGTATTGAAGTGTTCGTGCATAGTTTTCCAACGTTGATGTTTGGGGTGTGGAACCCATTGATAAACTGTATGCTATAATATGGATGCTTATGTTGTTATAAACATGTATATGTGTATGTGCCTTCTTTTGTGTCGGGCATTTAGTTATTGTGTTAAATCCATATATTGGCGTCTCACCCTTACAAACATATCAGAGCCGAACAAGGGGTATGATCTCTACAAAAAGAAGAAGGCTGTCGAGTTCGGGGCATGCTGTTGCTGCTCCTATTGGTTGTAGCGTTTGTTAGTTACGACCAGCTTAGGTCCTATTGTGTTATATTATGTTTTGGGGAATAATCTAAACTGATAACGATCTAGGTGTGAATACATATGAGGCAGTATAATTGTATAACTTATATACATTATGTATTTAAGTGTGATTTGATTACGTTGTTGTTGTTATGAGGTTAAAAAGAAAAAAAATTATCACCATATTTTGAAAAGATAAACGTTGAGAAAACATTATTTTTCGAAAGCAACCATTAATTTAAGTTTTATTTCCGCAAACGGGTAACCATGTGATGACCCGAGTTAGGGTGTCACAACATGCACTTGGAAACTTTCAGCTTTAGCCTTTATTCTTCCACTTTATTCCTTTGATTTGAAATTTGTGCCATGTGTCTTCTTCAAAATCATCTATCAACCAACTTTCCATCTGTGATAGTCTTCACAGCATCTTTTAAGAATGGTGCTTGGAAGTGGTCTAGGAGGGTACTCAACATTTTTCTCCATTCATCTCCTTGTTCATTCTTTGATTTTCAACCGCTGTATACAAAACTTGCAAAAACTTCTCTAATACTCATATTAGCAATAAATAATTTTAAAGCATAACTTTGCAAGCATTTTCAATCATATAATTTTTCAGCAATTATAATGATGAAAAGAAGAAATTCTTATTCATTGGACTATATTATGATTTCAACTCATATATGCATTTTGCAGATTGTATACCATTTCACCATAAGTTGAAGCATAAGAAATATTTGAGGCACACATTTGATAATTTCAAGTGAAGAGAATTTTTATCAATATAATTCTTTCAAGTATATGCATGTTGAATCATTTGATCATATATAAAAATCACTTTATGAGAATTTTCAAATTCATGTGAGGGATCAACAAATGCAAGCTTAGGTTAATGAAAATTAAAATCATTACCTTATTTTAACATGAATGCACCTCAGCACACACAAACAAATGCATGTGTAAAATGAATTTTTCATAATCATAAGTTAAACAACAATGAGAGATAAGGAGTAGATATCACCGAGTTTGATTCCATTAATTTTTCAGCAGTCATGTTGTTCTGAACTTTTCAATAGAGAGAGTATGATCAAGCAACTTCTGATGTAGTTTTATAGGAGGTTTCCTTTCTTGTTGGGTGATCCTTCCATCTTGTTCAGTACTTTTCCTGCAAAAATGAAGTACTAGAAAAGACTTTTGGTACCCACTTTGACTTGGGTCCTTGGGAGTTAGTATATAAGCAATTTGAAGCTTTATAAATCATAATATATTTATTTCTCATATTATGATTTATTCTACAGTAGCCACATGAGAAATATGTCTACAATAACAGTAATTGCATATAATGAAATTAGATGGTGATCTAGTCTTCTTAAGAATATTTATATAAGAAACAAGGTTTTATTTTAAAGGAAACATCAATGAGAATAGCATAATCAAAAAGGAATATTTCTAAACTATGGATCACATCATATTGACCAAATAATTAAATATATCATACAACAAATAGGATGAAAATTTAAATTTAAATTCTATACCTCATAGGCTTCTTGAGATGAAGAGCCACTAATTATATTGTGTTCTTCCTCTTGATGACATTTTTATAATCCAACTTCTATTAATGATCTGCATCTTCTAATTCAAGGATATACTTTTACACAAAGAAGCATTGTTGGTAACATAAATAGCATTGAACAGAAATAAAATATTTATAGATTTGATGTATTTTGGGTTTGTCAAAAACAACATTTTTAAAAGACAAATTTCTTAAAAACATTTTTCTAATATAAAAAAAAAAGTTTTTTTTATCAAACTCAATCCGAAGGAGTTTCAAATTAGAAGAGAAAACAATATCAAAAACACCATTTCACAAAACAAAATCAGCTTACTATAAAAACATTTCCAGTTTGATTTTTTCTGAAAAGAAATTCAAAGACATGAGGTTTTTAAAATTTAAAAACAAACATTTATAAAACTGTGATTTTGGTTGCTAAGATAACAAGGATCTTTAACTCTAAGCGATTAAGCTTCTTAACCAGAGCACTTCTCTCTGATACCAATTGTTGGGTCAAATCAACCATCACACAAGAGGGGGGGGGGGGGGTGAATTGGGTGATAATAGAAATTTAAAACTTTTACGAAACATCAAACCATAAATCAGATTTTTCCAAATAAAGAGAGTGTAGTGAAGTTGACACAGACAAACACAAGAAGGGGGTTGAACTGTGTTTGCTAATAATTTTTCTAAAACAACCTTTTAAAACAGTTTTTCTCACACAAGAAAAATTAAAGCAGATGCACACACTGAAAATGAACTTTTGAAACTTAACAAAAGCAATATTAAAACCCCACAGTCAGAATGAACAAATAAAGCTGTAAGAGTTTAAGGATAGAAGATTTACACTGATGATTTTATCCTGGTTCACTTTCTTCGAACCAAGAGCTACGTCCAGTCCCTTCGACTTGAAGGTTTTATCCACTATTTCTCCAAAAAGATTACAACCAAGTATTCAACACCTCTCCAGGCTACAAGTATTCCTTTCTTACCAAGCCTCTTCATGCTACAAGTATTCCTTTCTTACCAAGCCTTTTCAGGCTCTAACTCTAACAAAGAGATTTTAACTTATGATTAACTCGCTATGTGTGAGGATATGAAAGTTTAAGATCTGTTGAATATTTTCACAATATTCAAACTAAAGATTACAAACTTTTGATTTTGAAAGAATGAAAGGAATGAGATCTTGTTCTCGCAAATATTGGATTGCCAAAAGTTGTTCTTCAGTGCTTGAGGTCTTCTAGTTATAGTGACCTTCTTCTACTCTTGAAAAGCTTCAACGGTCATTTTGAATTTCCCGTTTAGAGATATCATTGAATGCACAATATCCATTGTGACTGATGACTTGATCATGGCCATGCTGAAATGTACTCTTGATTATCAGGGTAGCACAAACTGTAGGCTCACTGCTCTGAGCATTTGCAGCTTGAAAACTGTTTTTCCTCCTTCGTGTAACTTCTAGCTTTTTCCAGTCATAAAGGTGCTATGCTACAGATCGTTTTGCATTTCCCATTGTACTGTGTTGCTTTTTGTATTTTCTCGATGGTACTATGATTTTCTAACAAGGAAACAAAGTTTTAAACGTATAAAACAAATGCGAAGAACCAAAATTCTCTAGAAATAAATATCAATCATTTGAAATAAATATGTTCACTGTGGACTAGATTGAAATCATTTATGAAGGCTTATCACTCATCTACTTAAAAACTGCGTCTATAGGGTCATGGGTAAAATAAAGTCTAAGCACATTTCTTTTCTCTTCATCCACTGACGTGGCATATCCTCTCGTCTACTAAAGTATTTGGACTCGCTATATCTTAGTGAGTTATTTTGATCTCCGTCTAGTGACATGGCATTAAAGTCTGTCTACTCACTTAAAAAGATCTCGTCTGATGATGTGGTAAGTTAAGCTCGTCTACTCTATAAGAAACTTAGATTCTGTCTAGAAAATATTTTAATATTCCGTCTACTTAGAAATTTTCATGCCTCGTCTACTTAAGTTCCAGTCTACTCAAATAATTAAATAAATAATTAAATAAATAAATATTTTTTTACCAAACATTGAGCAGCTCGTTTATGGACGTGGACTCTCAATATCAAGTACAAGCAGATATATATGGTAACTTCATCAAAGTTTCCATAAGTTATAAGATTCAAGTAATCCTGCAAAACTAGATAATTTTGTGAGATCTCAACTAACACTTTACCAAGCAAATTTAATCCTTTTGTTAACATCAAAACTTAGAGATTAATTAAATCCAAATCACTTTGGTTCCAACAATCTCCCCATTTTTGATGATGACAAAAACTAATTAAATTTTAGTTGCAAAGTCTAAGAAAGCTTACAAAGCTCCCCCTAAGACAAAGCATACAAACTTTAACAGAAAAGGCATAAGACAGAAATTCAGCAGCACATGTATATATAACTTATCAGATCAGTGCAACTACTTATCAGTTAAGTATACTATCAGAGCTTTAAAGATATTATCAAACTTAAACAAGTTTCAGAACAAATAAAATATATCATATCAAACAGTATCAGAGCAATCAAAATAGATATATCAGAACAATATTTATATTAGCATAGCAAATCATGTCAAAATATAGATAGAAAGAGACATGCATATGCAGACAAGTATATACTTTTCAAAAGCTAACTTTTCATATTAAATTTAATTCCTCTTCCTTTCTCCCCCTTTTTTATCATCACACAAAAGAAGTGGACCATCATTGTCAGTAACATTAAACAAAAAAAAAGGTTAAGTTTAGGCAGGAGGAGGTGGTGGAGGTGGAGGGTTCTGAGTCTGGCTTTTCTTGAAATCCATCAGGAATTCCAGCATTTTGTTGACAACTTCTAAGGTTGGAGCCATTGATGTTTGAACTTGTTGGTGGACATCCTCCTTAATTTCCTCAGTCATCTTCTCAACCTTTTCATCCACTATCTTGCCAATTCTGTCATCAACTATTTTGCCAAGTATCTCTTCAAGGTTCTGTGGCAGAGCAGGTGGTCTTGAGCTTTCAGTAGAATCTTCGATATTGTCATGAGTTTGAAAGGTGCTTAAGGCTCTAGACTGTTGAGGTTATTCCTGAGGATGGATGACAGTAAGGGCCAGTGGTTGAGAAGAGTGTTTCTGCTTTGTATAGGAATGGACTCAGCAATATCTTCAACCTCATCTACAGGTTGAGCTACTTCCACTTGAGGAACAGACTGCACTTCTTTAACTTCCTTGTCCTCAATGGTGATCTCTTTATCTGTGTGTTCTGATGGTGGAGAGGATGGAGGTGAAGTAGCATATTGCAACACTGGTGGGGGTAACTCTTTTCCCTAATGGATAGGATCCTCTTCAAAAACAGGACTTATGACAGGAATGACAATGATGTCCATATAGATGAGGAATCTACAGTTAGCAAGGCCACACTTCCCTCTGACTTTGGGAATATATTTCTTCTCTTCAATAGTCAGTTTTGAGGAGGAAGCTTCCTGTGCACATTCCACCATGTGAGTCCTCCAGATGTCCACAGCAACATCCTCTTGAACATCTTCAGTTGGTTGAGCCAACCATTAGTCAATCACATTTTGATCAGTGAGATTGATTGTTGCTGGATTGATTATGCAACTGTCAAGAAAAGGCATTTTGCCAGTGTTTCTCTGCTTCTTCTAGTCCTTATCCTTATTTAGATCAATCATTGGGAGTCTAGGGCAGAGCATATATGGCTTGATCCCAATTTTGGTTTCCTTATTATGTCTCAGCCAAGTTGGAGGTACAAAATTTGCAGCCCTCACAACTCTGAATAACTCAAATTCAGACTTCAGCATGGCATACATGATATGGTCAATGATATTAGAAGCTTTGCCATATTCCCTTGGATGCCTGAAATTTGTCCACTTTGTCTTGCTATCCATTATAAAGGGAATGTATCTGATCTTGACCTCTTGTGAATGACATTCACCAGGTCTTTCTTGCTTTGATCAGTATGCCAGTCAGTGATTATATGTCTATCTACACCATCGGCGAAGGGTTTGAAATGAGGGTATCTAACCAAGTTAGGATAGATCTTTCTTGGTGGGAATTTCTGTTGGGGTAGATGAGTAACGAGTGGTCCAAGATGATTGTACATTTGAGATGGTGGTTTGCCTATGTTGATGTCATGGTGATATTTATGACATGGTGTGTAAGTGGGTTCTGGTTCATATTGGTATTTGGGTAGTGGCTAGAGGGGCCTGGTTGAAACAGGTTCTGGTTCATGTTTGTGATACATGATTTTCCAATCTATTTTTACTTTGGCCCAGCTTTCAGCTTGGCCATCATAGAAAACAGAGGGTGGAGTATAGGGGAATCTGTTTTTTCTATTTTTGGGAAAGGGGGCTCCTAGGATGATTCCATCACCACAATTAGAAAAGAAAGATTATCATTTAATGGATTTGTCAAGCGTTTTCAGGTCAGGAAGTGATGGAGAGTGAAGAAAGGAGGAAAAGAAAAGTCAGCAATGATCACGCCCAAGCCGTGATGGTCATCACGGCCGTGATGAACCAAAAGTTAAAAGTCAGAACCCATCATGGCTCAGTCGTGATGGACATCACGGGCGTGACAGGTAGGCCCCAGAAGATCAGAGTCCATCACGGCCGTGATGTGAAGACCAAGAAGGGTCAGAAAGGATCACGGGTAGGCCGTGATATTGGTCACGGCCGTGACAGGCCAGCTAACACAACACAGACTCCATCACGGGCAAGCCGTGATACGCATCACGCCCGTGAAAGATTAAATTGTTCAACACAGAACGCGTCACGGCCTGCCCGTGATGTGGGTCACGGCCGTGACGCATGTTTTCTCTGCTTTTAAAAACTAAATCGCATCCGAGACTCTGCCACAAAACTCATTCTCTTCATCTTCTTCTTCTTCCTCTCCACCTCCATAGCCACCAAACTCTCTTCCCTTTCTCCCAACTCCTATTTTCCCTCATTTCCCTCATCACGCACCTCCCCCATTAACCCAACACCATCATCCTCCTCTCCATCCTAATCTCCTTCTTCTTCTTCCTCTCACACCTTCCACCATAACCATTCACCAAGAAGCTCGAAATATCACCTCTCCTTGACACCCACAAACAACCAACTCCACTCCCTTGCTCCCTAGACCTCACCCAACAAAACCCACAAGGCAAATACTTTAATTTTGGGCAAACCCAAAATTCCCAATTTTGAAACCCTAACCAACAGAATTTCAGAAACAGTGAAGGGGTTGTGGATTTTGGTGCTCCAGGATAATGGCAAGAAAACGTCAGAGGGCAACCGAAGCTTCACGCACTCGCACCAGAGGAAGCAGCAAACCAGGTAATTACTCTGACTCTGACTCCTCTGAGACTGATGAACATGGGTATGGGATAGTTTTTGTGGACAATGCTCAACAAGATAGATTCAACGCTTTGAAAAATTGGAAGATAGTCCAAACAAAATATCTTGATGATGCATGTACAGACACCTTAGGCTTGACTGTTGACATAAATTGGATGTTAGAAAATATAGGGTGGAGTGAGTTTGCTCGCACCAGATACCCGGCATTTGCTGGCCCTACTCTGGAGTTCCTAAGCTCCCTGAATGCAGAAATTCTCCAAGGGCCGCATTGCCAAGAGGGACGGATCACATTCCGGCTCTTCAACCAGGACTTCGTACTAACCCTAGCTTAATTTAATGGGATTTTTGGATTACCAGTAGGGGGTGACAGAAGATACCCCTTAGGGTTTAGTGCGCTTAGTTTCTGGTCTATAATTGACCATGAGGGCAGAAGTTTCGACCCTTGGACATCCAAGTCCACAGCCTTTGCTAACCCTAGTATCAGATATATGCATAGGGTCATAGCCAATACCCTGTTTGGCCGTGGAGAGAGTGACGGATCCGTCTGCCAGGATGAGGTCTTTATACTATGGGCCATGCTCCACCCTGAGAGCAATGTGGACACAGGGTCATTCTTGGCTAGGCACCTCTTAAAGGTGGCCAAGAGTTCAAGTGGCACTATTATCATTGGTGGCCTGATCACCACCATATGCCATCACTTCAACTTTGATCTAGATGGTTTTGAGGCCGCCCCTGGACGGACCCGTATCTCCTTGCAGACTTGTGAGGCCATGGGGATGATCATCCAGGAGGATGACATATACTGCCTGAAACACCCAAGGCGCAGGCACCCAATTCCTCTCCCTAACCCCACACTTTTAGATGTAACAAATCCGGAAAATTGGAAAGTGCCGGTGGGAGAGGAGCCTTAACCTATTAGAGTACAAAGGTCGTTACGCCCGCTACCGCAGGCTAGGCCGTCTGGGCACCCATCTTCTACCTCTGCAGGTTCGTCGTCCGATGATCCCTATGCACGGTTCGCATCCACTTTTGACACCATCTTAGCGAACCAGGAGCGCATTATGGAGGAGCAGCGCGAGCAGAGAGCCATGCTCCAGCAGCTCTACGACTGGCATCTGAGTCAACACCCACCACCTCAGTGAGTTATTTTGTTCCCTTTTTTTTTATCCTCCCTACGACTTAATTATTTACATTGGGGACAATGTAAGTTTTTAAGCTTGGGGTAGGGGTATCATTTTTGCATTCTTGCATGTTGCATTCATTTAGGATTAGGTTTGCATATATCACATGATTAGGCTGCCCCCTGCTTAGGATATGCCTCCAATAGTGAAAAACTTTGTGCCAGTCGAATTAAGACAGTGAATTTTTAAACCCAATTTGTGCATTATTGTGATAGGCTAAAAATGAAAAATGCTTGAGACGATCTTTGGATAGTTAATAATTAGCATGTGGTTCTTTAGATTTAGGTTTCTCATTGATTCTAAACCACCAAATGTGAGATTTTGATCCCAAAAGGGGTACTCACTAAATCTACCCCATTCCTTGAGATCGAGTGTTTTGTTCCTCTTGGATTGTGTCCTCTAGAACTTGACTTGAAACCGTTTTGACACTTAAAAATTTTTGAAAACACATTTGAAAATGATTGAGGCACTAGGTATTTTTTCTGGCCTTCTGAACTTTAACTGATAAATTGCTACTCCTTAGTTGCCCAATTTTGATCCTAAAAGAATAAAATACTTTTCTTGGTACCTTGATCTATTTTAATGAACAATGCTTGGTATGACACCTCTTAAAGTGTTGCAAAAGGGCAAAAAGGGTAGTTTGAAGAATAAATTGTGGGATAAAAAGTTAGAAAAATTTCTCTTAGTTGAAAATCTCCCCTTCTTCAAATAAATAAATGAAAAAAAAAATAAAAAAAATGGAGAAGGGGATGAGAAAAAGAAAGTGATAAATAAGAAGTAAAAAGAAAAGAAAGAAAGGTGGAAAACTGAATTGAAGCCCAGAAAGGAATTTTGGGAGGTGTCATGCTTTGCACTGTTTGATTTTTCTTAGACTTCTAGAATTTTCCTTTTCTTGATTTCCCCACCTAACAATTAATCCCATGGCCCCGTTACAACCAAACTAAAAGACCTCCTGATTCTTATGTGTTTTCATTAATAAAGTAGAGATTTGGTTAATAGTAAAGCTTATGGTAGGGTTCCTTCCTTAAGGAAATTGAGCGAATTGTCATATACCCTCAAACTTATGAGTGAGGTAAGGAGAGTACCCAAATTAGTGAGAGATGTGAATCTGGGGAACCTAAGCTCCTAATTGGACTTAAAATCGATTGTCTCTTGGTTTCTTATTGGAAATGCTTGTTACTTGAATTCATTACTCGGGTTCTAGATTCACTGTCCATGCTTCGATTGATTATCTTTTCCGGCCTTAGTTATTGCTTGAGGACAAGCAAAATCTTAAGCTTAGGGTAATTTGATGAGTGTGATTTCACCTCATATTTCCATGACATTTTGCATGCATTTTCATATAGCTTAGGCTTATTTTATTTGATTATTTGTTAATTTTACCTTGGAACGAGTAAGGTGGTTTTGTGGTGCTTGTGTGCAGAAATCGAAGACTAAATTGCTCATGATCAGTTGTGTTGAAGCTGGCATGAAGATGGAGCTTGGAAGGCAAGGAAATGAGGCAAACAGAGCTGATCACGGCCTATCCGTGATGCCCATCACGACCATGATCCAGTGAAGCTGAAAAGGAAGAATGAAAAAGTCAGAATCTGTCACGGCCAGGCCGTGATGCCCATCACGGCCGTGACAGACCATTTAGTGAAGCAACGTTCAAGGCAGAAGCTGTCACGGCCAGGCCGTGATGCCCATCATGGCCGTGACACACATTCTATGGATCTTCAACAACTGATTTGATCTGATTTTTGTATTGGTTTAGGATTCAAATTGCCCAACCTTATAAATAGGACCTAGGGGCTCAAGTCTGGCACTTAACTTTTGGGGCTGCTTACCTTAGAAAAATTCAGGGATTCTCTTCTTCTCCTTCTCTTCTCTTAGGTTTTTCTTTTATGTTATTTTCAACCAAGCTTGCTACGATCATAGAAATGCTTGAGTAGTTGTTTTGTTTCTAGGAATTGGGGCTATGCCCAAGACTTGTTTATGGTGATGAATTGATTTTTGATTTCTTGTTAATTCCGATTTTGTTTTCAATTTGATCCCTATCGTTTTAATTACTCGTGAATTTGGTGGCCACTTATTTGCGTGTCGTAGATACACTAGGGACGAACCTAGCAGTGAACTTAGGTATCAGATCTATAGGAATCGAACTTAGGACTTAAATCACGAGAGTTAGAAGCGATGCTTCGAGGATTAACGAATTGTCACAAGACTTAAAGGGTCTGATCTAAATTCAATTGCCACGAGAGTAGGGATTGATTTAATTGGGCACGGTTTTTGTAACCCGAGAGGGAGCATTAACTAAATTAGGATAAATTCGCCTTCAAAGCAAATTTTGATAATTAACAAGGAGAGTAGTCGATTTAGTAACATAAACGGTTTTGTGGTATCCCAATTCTTGGGAATCCTTTTTGAACTTGAAAACCCCCAATTTGAATTGCTTTCCTGTTTGTTTAATTGCGATATTAAATTTGATTGTTACTTGTTTCTTATTTCAAAAATCAAAATCTTTTCAACATCCTCTTTTTTATACAGTCCAGTTTTATCGATTTGATAATTAGTTGTGATTTGAGATCACAGTCCCTGTGGGATAGATATCCTTTTATTACTTGGTGACGAATCCGGTACACTTGTCGGATCGCACACATCATTAAGCCATCCAATCAATCTAAGTTACTTGTGATTACATCAAAACCTTGGAAAAGCAAATATAAACTATCAAAACGATTACAACATTTTCAATCAACATGATCATCATCAAAACACTTTTCATATCTCCAGTCTTCAACATGGGTGAAGATGTTCTTCATGGAAGCATACTTGAGACTTTAATCTCATCATCATCTACAATAACCTTTTTGGATGCTGCCCGATGATCCATTTCTGGATTGCTTAAGTATCTGCCTAACACTCAAACAATGTACGCTATGTCCAAATGTGTACAAACTTTAGCATACATAAGATTCCCCACAACTGATGCATAGGGAATCTTTTGCATCACCTTAATCTTAAGATTTTCTTTTTGGCACTGACTAGACTAAATTTGTCTCCCTTAGCGACTAGGGCATCACCTGATTGATAGTCCTGCATACTAAACTTTTTGAGCACCTTATTGATATAGCTCCTTTGTGACAATCCTAGAGTACCCCAAGATTGGTCTAGCTGTATCTGGATCCCTAATACAAAGGAGACGTCACCAAGATTTTTCATCTCGAAATTTCTTGATAGAAATCTCTTGGTTCCTTGCAACATGTTTATATCGTTAGTGGCAAGCAGTAGGTCATTAACATACAATACCAGGAAAATATACTTGCTCCCACTGAATTTGTGATACGCACAATCGTCAATCGCATTCATCTCAAAATCAAATGAGAGAACTACCTGATGAAACTTGTGGTACCACTGACAAGACGCATGTTTTAGCCCATAAATGGATTTTGTCAATATATTTGCAAACCATTTTCTTTGGGTCTCCGGACACAAAGTTTTTTTGGCTGCACCATATAGAATGTTTTGTCAATGTTGCCATTGAGAAACACCGTCTTGACATCCATTTGATGAAGCTCCTAATCATAATGTGCAACAAGAGCCATGATTGTCCTGAAAGATTCCTTCAATGAAACCAAAAGGAAGGTCTCTTTAAAGTCAATCTATTCCTTTTGAGAATAACCCTTGACTACAAGACAAGCTCTATACCTATCCAAATTACCTTTGATATTCTTTTGGTTTTAAATATCCATTTGAAACCAATGGGCTTCACACCTTCAGGTAATAGGACAAGTTCCTGAACCTTATTGTCTTGCATGGACTTGTACTCATCATCATTGCTTCAATCCACTTTTCCAAGTTGGAATCTTGCATGACTTGACGGAAATTGAATGGATCATTTTCCGTCATACCATCATTTTCCTTATGTTCCTGGAGAAATACTATGTAGCCATCTAGAATAGCATTTCTTCTTTCTCTAGTGGATTGTCATAAAGGCACCAACTCTTGAAGCACTAGTTCTTGAGGATCTTGAGTTTGTTCTTCAGGAACAACTAATTCATCTTGAATGGGAGTTTGAAAAAAATATCTCGGAGAGGTTCCGGACTTGCTTCATTAGAAGCAACTGTATCAATCGGTTTTGGAATTGAAACTGATTCTTCCTCAAAGACAAAGTCTCTAACCTTATTTCTCCCCCCAAACTCAATATCCTCAAAGAACGTGGCAGTTCGTCTCAAAAAATTGTCCTAAATTTTGGATCTTAAAACTTATAGTCCCTAGATCGTTCTGATAATTTGGCCTATAAGGCCTTGCCCTAGCTAGACATCCCTATACATGAAAGTGATTTAGACCAGGCTTTCCTGCTGTCCAAAGGTCATAAGGTCTTTGAGCAGCTGCCTTAGTTGACACTCTGTTCAGAATGTAAGTTGCATTCTTTAATGCCTATCTCTAGAGTGACTCCAGTAAGGTAGAATGACATAGCATACTTCTTACCAGATCCTTAAGAGTCTGGTTTTGTCTTCCAGCTACACCATTCATGCTAGGTAACCCTGGCATGGTACACTGTGGGATGATCCCACATTCCTCTAGGTACTTGGCAAATGGTCCCAGACGTTGTTCACCTTAATCGTCATATCCACCGTAGTATTCACCGCCACAGTCAGATTTGACATTCTTAATACTTTTATTGGGTTGATTCCCAACTCCAGCCTGAAATGCTTCGAACACGTCCAAAATAACCATAATTTGACCTCAGAATAGACCAAAGTAAGAAACATACCCATAATTGCACGCCAAACGTGATATTTAGTACATTTATTATTAACATTCCAATCATAACACAAAAGAAACAATTGTCACCTTAATTTTGTTTCTTTTGTATCCAAAGCTTAGCAACTTCATTCTTAGTAGATTTATTTCCCCTCTATTTTTCCCTTGTCCTTAAAGGTGCTTGCCAAGTGAGCACTTTATATCTTTTCTTGCTTCATCCTTTCTTCCTCTTGCACACAATATGAAATGAACTCGTTAACAGACATTTTCTCTTTCTGACAGTTGCAATTGATCTTAAATTGACTGAATTGTGTAGGAATAGAAATCAAAACCAAATGGACGAGTAAGTCCTTAGACAACTCGAGCTTTAGATCCAAAAAATTGGAAGCAATATTAGACATTTCCACAATATACTCCCTTATGTTTCCTTTACAGTTATACTTATAGAAATCAAGCATTGCAGGAGTGTGCTTGTTTCTGCCTTATCACTTTTGGCAAAGCGTCTCTCAACTTCGGCAAGGAATTCTTTGGCACTTGTTATTACTTCGAATATATAGCACCCCTAAATGCCTCTGAAATGCTGAGCTCAATGATTATGATACTTGATAAACCATCATTCTATCTATTTATTTGAGTGAACTTGGGTGCATTTTATATATGTTTGAGTGTTTAATGTTGAATTGTCACCCAATTTCCTTTATTTGTTGTAGAATTAATGAGTTTTGATGTGTCTATTAAAAATTAATAAATTAATAAATTAATACATTTTCATAATTATTTTATTTTATTTCATCTCATTATATAATTATCTAATTGTGCACATGAATAGGTACCAATCAGTTATTCCCTGTATACCACATCTTTATGTGCATAACCATATATGTGTTTGATGTGTTTCTCTAAATTAGTGAAATCTAAAATGATTGGTATAATAAGTACCACTACTATTTGAATTAGATTGTATGTTATACTTTTATTATTATTGTTGTCATAAAGTTTATGCCAGCTTGCTATTGATTGGGATATCTGTCATGCATGATAATTGGACCCTAGCTAACCTAATATCAGTGATAACCAAATAGTTAAGGATCATGACTTGTCATCGAAACCTATTAGACCTATGTTGATTAGAGTTCGCAGCGGAAGTAGGATGATGATCTTGCATTATAAGCAGGATGATTAAGTGTCAAGGAGTAGAGCAATTTTGAGGGCAAAATTATTTATAAGGAAGGGAGTAATGTAACATCCCAAATTTCCTAGCTAGCTAAATAATATTACCCAATAAATAGAAGGAGCATATCTTTAAGGGATAAGTGTTTTAAGGATAGTTAATAATAAATGTTATAGATTTGTTAAGAAAGAAATGTTTAGAATTAAGGTAGGGGTGTATTTAGTAGTTGAAGAGGTGTAGATAGTAAGTTGGGTTTTTTTGTCAGTGAAAAACGTCGCTGTTCTCCGCGCACCGAGGTGCTTAAGAGGAACTAGCTCTATACTGTAAGGCAGGACATACGTCTATGACCACAAGCGGCGTCCCACTTGCTTTGCACTTACTTGCTTGTCTTCCAAAACCTTCTCAAATATTAAAGAGATGAAAGAAATTGATGAAAAAGCTGGAAGACATTGCTTTGTGAAAAGGAAAATTCAATTGAAAAGTGAATTGTTTGGCAATTAAAACAAATGCCACGTACAAGCTACATAGATGAAGGAAAATATCTAAGAATGAAGAAGAAACATCACTTAAGGAGTTCAAGAAATAAAAGAACAAAATGGCGCAATGATGATATGAAGAACAAGAAGGAGCATGGCAGATTTGATAAGTACAAAAATAAAGTGAAAATGCTACCATGCTTATTGGCCATTAAATATGCGTGAAGCTTGGAGTGAAGGAATTGCATAATTCCAATTCAAATTAGAATGATAGTATGCAGCAATGTGAAATTGTGAGGGTAATTGTAATTGCATTCAAAAGATGCGTGGGGCCCATGCCTTAATTATAAAGTTGATAATGGATTGGAATTGTAACAGAGGCTTACCTGAATTGTTACTTGGAATTAGAAAAGCCTATGTGATATTAGATATAAGATAATTTAAGGCCCACGTGAACTTTGGCATTACAATTGAAGTTGAATTTGGATTTGAACCTGCAGCAAGCCCATGTGAATTGGTTGGCAATTTGGAGGTCACGATACATATAAAAATAGCCACATCGTCAGTTGAGAAGACGCACAGGGGGACGCGCAGGATAGACAGTGCCACAAACAACAACAGTAGCGCCGTCCCAAACGCGCAGGGCCACATATTGAAAAAAAAAAAAACAAAACAAAAACTGATTGCATAGAAAAGAATAGAGCCGTCAAGTGAAGGACCGTCTCCCAATTGATTTGAAGACTGTTTTGCATCAAAAGGATGTTCGGGTTTTTGTTTCTTAATTTTCTCTTATGAATTGTTACATGTTTGTGATTGTATAGTGATCTTTATGATTATGCTTAGCTAATTTCATTGTTAGGGTAATGGTGGATCTTATGTTTTGATACCTTTGATGTTTTCCCAATTTTAATATGATTTAATGTTTCGTTTAATTGGTTGGTTTAATCCTTCCGTTTGAATTTCTAGAATGTTTGATCATCATTTACTAAGTTAATTAATTGACTGCCGACCGTCCTATAATTAGTTAACGGAACTCTAGGATTAATCGGATTTGGGGTTGTTTGGACCAAACGCAATCCCCTGTTTTCAATCAGTTATTGAATTAACAAAACACTTGCCAATTCTTTATGCTTGTTTTAACTGTTTACCTTGCATGCCTTGCATGACCATTGGGGGTAACTGTTTAAGGGAAAAAATATTAATATTGCATGACCATTGGGTATTAATAGCTTTAGAGCGAGTGATTGACAATCAATAAGAAACACGTATCATTGATGAATTGGGTAATATCATAGGTAGTAACATAAGTGAAACCAAGCGTCCTAGGTTTTCCATAATTGAACATTTCCTTGCAATTCTTTGCTTTTCTTGGTTTTCACAATCTTGTTATTTTTATTTCTTTGTTTTCAACCAATTCGATTGTCTAAATAACATAAGGAAGTAATTAATCTAGTACCTGTCAACAATTCCTGTGGGTTCGATACTTGGAGTCCGAAATACTCCTATATTACTTTTGCGATAGGGTGCACTTGCCCTTAAGTGTAGTTTTAGTGCAACAATACTCATGCGATTGGAGTGTTCCCAATTCTTATAAATTTTCCTCTCTTTAGAGGTACTGGAACCTATAAGAGAAGGGAGTTGCTCAATTCTTAGTGCAAGCTCAAGATCCATGCAGCAAAAAACAATTAAATGTTATCTTTCAGGTTCTTAATGTTGATACCATTAAGAACCGGAACCGAATTCATGTTAGCAGATACAGTAGCAATACCAGCACTAGAGAGAACAAAATAAACAACATAAACATACTCACATCATATTCAAAATTCAATCATCAACAAATTCAAATAATTGTATAATTCATCTCAAGATACCTAGTGTAACATTTATATCAAGTCTTTAGATAATAATATTAATTGCTGGTGGTACTCTTGTTGTAACGATCAAACATTGACAATAATGCATGTCAAATAATAAACCCCTCTTGCTGAATTCTAAGGTGAAGTGTTTAATTTTCCCCCTCACCAATGAAGGCACTTTTTAAACCATTGGATATATTAATTTAAAATTAAACGGCAAGGATGGTTTACTGGTAACTTGTTAGACCAAAGATACATGAAATTAACATTAGCACCGCTAATTAGTTAAATGAAATAGACAATTATGAAGTACAATCACCACTGCGAAGGGCTTTGATGTTTATGGTTATGGCTTTTGAAGCACACATATATTGTAGGGCCGAAACGTTCCGGCATCGACACCTCTCGTGATCGTGTTAGCGGAAGAATTTCAAATTCTTGACAGAAATAGATCCGACAGGATGACGGAAGAACTGAGAAGGTGTGGAGTTGACAAGAAGATTCTTCAGTTAACATGTCAGACAAGCAAAGCCATCAAAAAGGTGAAACTTAGAGCGCATCTGTCAAGAGTGGAAATTCCTGATATTTGACGGATGCATTTGACTGACTGACAAAGGAATCAGAATGATGAATGATATTTTCTAAGTATTATACTTAGCCTACAAGAAGATACTGGCCGACAGAAAGGATAAATTGACAACCCAGTTTTTTACAAAGTGCCAAGAAGAGTTGTCAAACGTACCAGATGTGGAAATGGCTAAGTCCTTCAAGCCGACAAGGCATCAGCAAGATAAACCATCAAGCAGCCAAACCGTCGAAGACAATGAAGTTGACGCGGAACGGTTCAAGAAATGGAATAGTTATCAGAGTTGTTTGACAAACAGTTTTAATATAAAACTCAAGAGAACTGCAAAAGACATGTGGCAGTCTTTTAGATAAGGAGTTATTTCTAAGTAGTTATTTTATTTGCCTATAAATACTAGTAATCACAATGTAATGGTGGAGGTTACTTGATACATATCCTACATATCTCGATCACACAGCAGATTGACGGATTATACTCAAGTATTTCCTCCATCCTTTTCATTTTCAATTCAATTCAGTATTATTACCCAGTACAATACTGTCTTTATTCTTTAAAGTTCTTTATTCGCTCTTTAATACTGATCTTTAAGTTCTTTACATGTCCTTCATTACTTTCAGTATTTCTCTCATGTTCTTTATTTAAGTTCTGTTATTTTATTGCATTCAGTAATTATTTAATCATGCTTTTTACAAATTGCTTTTCAAATTATTGTTATTTCTACTTTCAAATTATGCCCTTTTCAGAAAGTTATGCAATTACAAAGTATCTTTCGTTTAAGAAACTGACTTTTCTTTTCAAATCAGAAATATATTTTCTAAATATAAAACAGTTACACTTCTATTGTAACACCAAGCCTTTGCCAGTATTTATTAGGTTTGTCTAATTTTTCAAATTCATACTTGACAGACATACATACACACATCCTGACGAGATTACCGCATAACTCGTTCGCCCCACACTCGTCTGATCTTAAATTATTTGTAACAAAGGGATTTTGGACACCAACCAAAAACCAGCATTAACAAATTGGCACGCCCAGTAGGACGAGTTTAGAGTAACTCGTAGTGTCACGAATTTGAAATACAAATTTATTTGTATGCGTTTACGGAGTGGAAAGGTGGTTCAAACATCATCTATTTCCCAAAACTCAGGATATGAGTAGTGCAAGTGATGCAGGCGTAGTAGACACTAACGCCGCTGCGTCAACAGTGGATGCTATTGTACCATTTGACAATATTCCTGCAACCGGAGCTAATGCTACTAATGCAGGGTTTAATAGCACTAATGGTTTAGGTGCAAGAAGAGGCGTTTCCTACGCCCAAGTTGTCAATAGATTTGATGAAGTTGGCCAAGGAACACTCCCGTCACCAACTTCACCAGTCTTACAACAAATAAATCCACCAACTACTGGATTGTCTCCACGAAGTGTTGTGAATTCAAATCCAAGAGGGACTACACAGCCTCTCTCACAACCTTTGTATGGGATGCCTTATGGGTCGACAACCGTCAATCCAAATACCCCATTTGCATACTTACCATATCCAAATGGAATGACGATGGCTGCCTATACATCTGGACAGGAAGGACCATCGACCGAGGGGCAAATTCCCAGTCATGCGAATGGGATAACAGGGTCAATGATAATAACCCATTCTCGACAAGAGCAACCAGTAGAAAGGCCATATATATCCCCATTGAGACAACTCCCACAAAGTATTGTTGGTCTGTCGGAGGCTACATTAGCCAATGTCTGACAACAGATTGATTCTAGTAACCATGACATGGTGAATACATTTACTCAACAAATGAGTACAGTGATTACGCCATTAATGGAAAGCACGAACAATGCATGTTTGGCATTGGCAAATGAGATACGTAGGTTAAATAGAGCCTTGGGTGTTGTAACCCCAGGTGATAATCAAAATACTAATAGAAATCTCAATGCAAATGTCAATAGGAATAATCAACTACAGGTTGAACAACCACAAGATATACAACTTGACGGGTTTGAACAAGATGACGAGCGGCAACAGCCCCATCGTCGGATTCCTTTGAGACGTGGGAATGTACATATTCTACGACCAGAGGAAGACGAAGATTTGGTCATAAACCAGGGTGCTTTTGGAGCATTTCGTCAAAACGTTCTGAATCAAAATGTCAATCAAGTTGTCGAGCAGGCATTAAATAGGTTTGGCTTTAACATAGGTTATGCCAATCAACCATTTTTTGCATCGGCATTTCCTGATTGGGTCCAACAGGCAGAAATGCCTCGAGGATACAAAATACCCAAGTTGTCAAAATTCTCAGGAGAGAGTGGAGAGTTGACAGTCGAGCATATCGCTCGATATACCATTGAGTTGGGAGATTTGGCTTTAAAGGAGGGATTAAAAATGAAGTTCTTCCCTAGTTCGTTAACTAAGAATGCTTTTTCTTGGTTTTCAAACCCTAAGGCCTAATTCTATACACTCCTGGAATCAATTAGAAAGAAGTTTTCATGACCAATTTTTCAGGGGCGACTTGAAAATAGGGTTGACAGATTTATTTGGAATTAAAAGAATGAATAACGAATCTGTTGACGACTAACTTGCTCGATTCCGTCAAATGAGGAGTCGGTGCTTCACCCCTATCCCAGAGGCAGAAATAGTAAAAATTGGTGCCGGAGGTTTAGATTACCATATTAGAAAGAAATTGGTCAACCAACATTTGATAGATCTTGCCCAGTTAGGGGATAAGGTCCGTCAAATTGAGCAATTAAAAGCTGAAAAGGTTTTCAAGCAAAAGAGATTCCTCAAAAGAGAAAAGATTAACTTTGTTGGATGCAATGAATCCGACGAAGAGAGTAACGATTCTGAGGAATATGAGGTAGACTATGTCGAATTAAAAAATGGTCCACCTTATATATGCCAAGCTTTGAAGCCTGCGAGGGCCAAAGAAAGAATCCCTTTTATTAATAAGAAAGTGTATACATTTGATGTGACCAAGGCCGATCAAATATTTGACATATTGCTTAAAGATAAGCAATTAAAATTGTTAGATGATCATAGGCTTTTGAAAGCCCATGAGATTAAAGATCGGAAGTACTGTAAGTATCATAATACTTTTGGTCATGTGACAAATGATTGTATGCATTTCAGGGATATCATTCAGAAAGGTTTGACAGACGGGAGATTAAAGTTTTCAGACAAGAAACCAGAAATGAAGATTGACACAGAACCCTTTGGTCCTGAAGCTAACAAGGCAGACCGCCAAGTCACTATGGGAGTAGGCATGGTCAACATCACGGCTGGACAGAATATCCAGATGGATTTGTCGGATCCATTCGATATTTATCCAAAGCCAGGAGAACCACTTGTCGACTACATTGCACGCTAGAAATTCGACGGCATAATTAAAGTTTGCCCAAGATGTGAAGCATTTTATGATGAAGTAGCCGCTAAGAAAGCTAGGGGGCAGAAACCACCATCATATCAGCCACGAGGCAGAATTGAGCCTCGTAATGATGGCAACAAGAGCAGGTTGTCACACTCAAGTAGCCATGATGGATCCAACAGTGTACACATAAGTGTTGCATCTGTTGTAAATAGATAGGCAAATAGCCGTCAGCAACACATGCACCAGTCAAGACCCGGACAACACTGCACTGGAGGTTGGCTTAAAGAGCCAATCAGAGGATCAGCAGGAAATAACTCTGTCGGTGGCAGATTTAATCTGTCGGGACGACCGAACACCCCCATCCAACGTAATGGTGGATCAATGGGTGAAGAATTCAGCCATGACACGATATCCAGAATTGCAAAAGCAGACATGGACTAGGAAAAGCAAGTTTAGTGATCATGGTCCACCCTTTTAGAATGAGAATTACCGAAGGGGCCAATTGGCTCAAAATGCCCAAATGACAGGGGCACAGTGGTCCGGAGACCCTCGAATCAATTGGCTATCTCAAAGAGCCAAAAGAGGAGGCTGCAAAGGCTCCGACAGGCTCAGAAGAAGAAGCTTGCCAGGCAAGGAGTTGTAATCATAAAAGAGACGCCTTCGCGAGATACTGGTTGCTTGGTTTCAACAGCCGACAACAAAGCCGACAACAAAGGTGATTCCAAAATGAAAAAGCGTAATAGTGAACCATCCCATGGAAGCTGATGCGAAGGGATCCAGTAATCAAGCCAGGCAGAATAAGCCTACATCACAGGTTTTCATATAAAAGAAGAAGGTTTCAGGCCAGGCATCCCTGACGCGCTGTCGCGCACGCGTCAAAAGATGAGCGGTTAGTAAAAATGTAGTTTAGTGTGCGACAACTCGGGTATCGTATCACAAGGACTCTTGTAGTGCTATTATCGCAGAAAATCAGTTTTCTTGGGGGGGTGTTTGGTTTGAAATTGATTGGAAAACAGAATGAAAACAGAGCATAAAAACAGAGCAAATTACGTGATTATCAAATAAGACTAAGATGATCAATCTGCTGTTTCGTTTCCCACTATCATCGGTTCATGTAATTCCATGCCCTAAGCGGAGTCTAATCCCTTTTCGACTGTAGCATCGATTAACAAGCGAAACCGACGCTACGGGACATATATTCCTAATTCCGAATTAAGCAAACGGATGAAGCCCTTCGTGAATTAAGCAAACACGAATTGAACGCACGCGAATTAAGCAAACGCGATTAAGTTTAGGAATATAAAATCATCGAAAATAAATCAACACTAATTCGATACAAACTGAATTAAGCAAACAGAGAATAACGAATAGCATTGAAAGAGAGAAGAGAATTAAATCAGAAATTACAAGACCTCAAGTGTTGGAGGAAGCCGATTACAGCAGATCAACCTAGGGAGATTAGTTCTCCATCAAAAACACAATACAACCAGAGAAATTCGAAAACAAGGATTAGCAAAAGATCCTTCCGTTCTACCCTAAACAGCTATTTATAACTTTCAGAAACTGCGCAGACTCGCGAGGCGAGTGGCCTCTCGCGAGGCGAATATTAAAATGGCGCCTTCTTGAATTTGTATTCTCGCGAGGCGAGCGTGATTCCGAGAGGCGAGTCTTCAAAACCTGGGTTGTCACAGCCGTGATGCCTATCACGGCCAGGCCGTGATGGTCTCTGTCTTTGGGTGCTTATCTGTCATGGCCGTGACCTTCATCACGGCCAGGCCGTGATGGTCTCTATCTTCCGGGGGTTTCTCTTCACGCCCGTGATGGGTGTCACGGGATGACCGTAATGCTTGCTGACTTCCGGCTCGCGAGGTGAGCAATAGCTCGCGGGGCGAGGCAGAGAACATGACTTTTCTGGCACTGGCTGGTCCTCACTCTCGCGGGGCGAGTATCTGCTCGCGTGGCGAGTGTTTCCAGATTGCAATTTCCATTGTTTCCTTCACTCCTTGGACTCTAAGTCAACCTGAAAACATGAAATAGCCATAAGTGCTTTATTTGACTCAAAAACTGACTAAATAACCCTAAAACTACTTAAGAGACTCAAAACCTAGCTTGAGGACAATCAAGCCTAATTTGGGTGAAAACGAGATATAATTGGCACAAAACCACGGTCATACTAGTCATAAAACTAGATGAGCCAGAGGCTTATCAAAATACCCCAAACTTGAACTTTGCTTGTCCCCAAGCAAACTAAAACTCAAAACGACTCAAGACTTGGCAAGCTAGAAGGATTTCAACCAATTCCGCACAAATTTCAAGCAATTCCTCAAAACAATTTTCCTTCAATGTTCCCCCTTTTTCAACAATGTAATCCCCACAATCATTTATTCTGAACATCTGAGAATTTCATCAATTAAACAATCATTAATCTAAGTAGGGGATCTAAGTTACACACAAGAGAGAGATCACCAAATTCAAACAATCGCCTTCCTCACAAAGGGGTTTAGTGTTCACTCAATCTCTCAGTTTGTCTAGGCTAACAACATTTCACTCAATTTCACTTTTAAGAGCACTTCCCATGAATTTGATTTTCATCTCAAAATGGTTCCCACGGAGAACATGAATGCAACATCAAAAGGTCTTTCAAGGTTGTAATGGGGCCTGGCTAAGGGAAGGATATACAAAGGTATTGGGCTGAAGTCCCTAGGAACTAAGAGAGCATGAAGCTGTTTACACATTGAATTCCCTACTCAAGTTCCTATTCTTATTCTTCTCTTTGCCTTGGGTGGCTACAGCCATTTTCTTCTAATACCCTTCTTGACATTTTGCATTTTTTTTTGAAAGATTTATTTTTTCCCCTTGGCTCCAACCTTTATTTTTTTCTTTTTCTCAATCCCCAACAACACATCATATCCCTGTAGCCACCCCAAACTTAGTTTCTTGCAACCATTCTCTTGCTACGCTTCCATGCTCTCCTAATCCTAAGATCGGGTTAACATGGTTTTTCCAGATTCAGGCTCATAACATAAGGTCATCATGAAACAATAGGCTAATTAGGCTCAAAGGGGCTAACTAGGGAACATGCATTAGGGACTGGTTCAATTTAGGCCAAGTAGTTAATTCAAAGAAAACTGCCTAAATCATTTGATGCAAACACATAGACATGCAAACCATGAAGAGATTCAAGCAAATTCGGGAAAGTGCAACTCGAAAGTGATTCACACAATCAAAAACATGTTGGAGGCTCAAATCCTCACCCGGACATTCATGCAAATTGTTTGACCGAGATTCTATCCCTAGTGTGTGCACCCTATCACCCCAAACTTATCATAAGTCATGCCCTCACAACAAAATATCTCAAAGTTCAGTTTTCAATTTTTCAAATGGGGATCACAATTTCCAAATTTCAAAAACCTAGGGGGAATCGTCAACATAAATCATGCCATCAATCTGTGCTAAATCAACAGAACCTACCAAGCTTGCCGACACAAGACACACATGCTCTTGAGCTTCTCAAATTATTCAAGAGCTTTATTGAAAACAAAACAGAAATAAAGCAAGGAAAAGAAAATTTAAAAGGAGAAAGGGTTAAGAAAACTCATTGAGGCGGTTCCACCAGGATCCCACTGTCTGTAGCATAAGGCCCACGTGGTAGCCAAAGGTCTGAAGTTTGTTCCATGCTTCCCTAACTCGCAGCCTTGATACGGAGGTGAGCACTTGACAATCATGATGACCTCGCCGAGTGCGGCGGACTTCTCACTACCTCTCGGGTCATAGTTAACCTCTTTATCTACAAAGTCTCCCCAATAAAAGTGGCGCTCAACCTCTTGGACTGGCCATGGTGCAAAATCCAAAGGCTTAAACTCCATCACTGGTGGCTCCTCTGGGGGAGGTGGCAAATAGGACACTGGTGTCTCCGGTGCTGCTTCAGCTTCTGCATTTTCTTCATTCACTGCACTAACAAATTTATCACCTGCTATACATGCAGAAATTTCAGCACACACCACACAAAGGTTAGTGTTAGTAGAGTCAATACATATATACAATTAAACTTAATAATTAAAGGTCTGAATGTATGGAAATTCCGGACTCATTTAATCCACCCCATCACTATACACACATGCATATGATTTAATTGAATCATCTACTTCCAAAGGTTCTTCATCATCCTCAAGCATGGTGAAGCAGATGTCCTCCTGATCCTCCTGATCCTCATTTTCTACGTTTCCTGAAAAGAATAAACCTACATAACATTCTATACACAAAGCAGTGTCAGTACAATCAGCACATGCATTAGAATCAGGGGATTCAACACACAATTCATCAACAGAAGTATTATCAAAATCATCCTCAGAGGTATTGTCAAGAATAACTTGTGAATCTGTATGTTCTTCAAGGGGGTGTGGAGTTAGCAGTGCAGCAGAGTTGGCGACAATTTGATCAATTAGAATGGACAACTTTTGAGACTCAGCTTCTCCTCTACGATGGCTTTCAAGACTTTGTTCTGTCATTCGTTGAAGATTTGCTTGAAATTCTGTCATATGTTGTTGCATCAGAGAAGCTAACTCATCCAGGCTGGGTTGGACTTCATTTACTCCAATCATGCCAAAACCACTACTAGACTCATAGCCTTCAGCAAAGTTAGGATAATATATGCATGGTGGTGGCTCATAATCAACATAAGGCATATAACCTTGCATGTAATTATCCATGGCAGTACTAAGATTCATAACCAGACAAAGCAGCCATAACTAATTCAGCAATGAATTGTTTTTATTTTTTTATTTTTTTTTATTTATTGTTTTTTATTTTTTTTATTTTCTGTTAATAACAACAAGAGTCCCCGGCAACGGCGCCAATTTGACGCGCTGTCGCGCACGCGTCAAAAGATGAGCGATTAGTAAAAATGTAGTTTAGTGTGCGACAACTCGGGTATCGTATAACAAGGACTCTTGTAGTGCTATTATCGCAGAAAATCAGTTTTCTTGGGGGGTGTTTGGTTTGAAATTGATTGGAAAACAGAATGAAAACAGAGCATAAAAACAGAGCAAATTACGTGATTATCAAATAAGACTAAGATGATCAATCTGCTGTTTCGTTTCCCACTATCATCGGTTCATGTAATTCCATGCCCTAAGCGGAGTCTAATCCCTTTTCGATTGTAGCATCGATTAACAAGCGAAACCGACGCTACGGGACATATATTCCTAATTCCGAATTAAGCAAACGGATGAAGCCCTTCGTGAATTAAGCAAACACGAATTGAACGCACGCGAATTAAGCAAACGCGATTAAGTTTAGGAATATAAAATCATCGAAAATAAATCAACACTAATTCGATACAAACTGAATTAAGCAAACAGAGAATGATGAATAGCATTGAAAGAGAGAAGAGAATTAAATCAGAAATTACAAGACCTCAAGTGTTGGCGGAAGCCGATTACAGCAGATCAACCTAGGGAGATTAGTTCTCCATCAAAAACGCAATACAACCAGAGAAATTCGAAAACAAGGATTAGCAAAAGATCCTTCTGTTCTGCCCTAAACAGCTATTTATAAATTTCAGAAACTGCGCAGACTCGCGAGGCGAGTGGCCTCTCGCGAGGCGAATATTAAAATGGCGCCTTCTTGAATTTGTATTCTCGTGAGGCGAGCGTGATTCCACGAGGCGAGTCTTCAAAACCTGGGTTGTCACAGCCGTGATGCCTATCACGGCCAGGCCGTGATGGTCTCTGTCTTTGGGTGCTTATCTGTCATGGCCGTGACCTTCATCACGGCAAGGCCGTGATGGTCTCTGTCTTCCGGGGGTTTCTCTTCACGCCCGTGATGGGTGTCACGGGATGACCGTAATGCTTGCTGACTTCCGGCTCGCGAGGCGAGCAATAGCTCGCGGGGCGAGGCAGAGAACATGACTTTTCTGGCACTGGCTGGTCCTCACTCTCGCGGGGCGAGTATCTGCTCGCGTGGCGAGTGTTTCCAGATTGCAATTTCCATTGTTTCCTTCACTCCTTGGACTCTAACTCAACCTGAAAACATGAAATAGCCATAAGTGCTTTATTTGACTCAAAAACTGACTAAATAACCCTAAAACTACTTAAGGGACTCAAAACCTAGCTTGAGGACAATCAAGCCTAATTTGGGTGAAAACGAGATATAATTGGCACAAAACCACGGTCATACTAGTCATAAAACTAGATGAGCCAGAGGCTTATCAATCCCCACCAGTAATGTGCACTGGCAAATGGCCTATCGGACTGACAGAAGTGGAAAAGGTAGCAGGACTCGATAAGAATTGTCATTTGATGCTATCATTGAAGCACTGAATGATCCGAATGATGATATGAACATCAGCGGGGCCATGGACACGGACGGCCAGAATGAAGATTGGGCCGACATCATAGAGGCATTAGACAACTGTGGCTCAGGGATAGCACAACCTTTGTCAGATAGGTCAGGATCAGATGACGAAAGTGATTTGAGAAGAAACCACGGTAGAATGGTTGGAGGTGCATTCTTGGATGAGGATCCAGACAATGAAGTAATACTAGAGCCTGGGATGAGAATGAAGATAGGGTTGATTTCATTCATTCCAGCAGAATACGAGGGATATCTGGAGATCGACCTCTCTGACAACGGTGATGATGCAATCAATAATGCAACGGACCCAGGCGATTGTTGGATGTGTGTTCAGGAGAACTTGGTTACCGTATTCGACAATGTAGCCCAGCTAGAGAAACCCACCGATGAGCAGAGAAACCATTTGAGGCCTTTACATGTGAAGGCCATAATAGATGGAAGACCTACCAACAGGGTTTTAATTGACGGGGGAGCTGCTGTGAACCTGATGCCAAGAGCAATGTTCAAGAAGTTAGGGAAGGATCAGTCGGATTTAATTCAGACAGATATGGTTGTCACTGACTTCAGTGGCAAAACTTCTCCATCAGACGGCGTTGTGTTGTTAAACATACAGGTTGACACCGTCGAAAGGATGACACTGTTCGTGATAATTCCAGCCAAGTCAAGCTGCAACATATTACTTGGCAGGGATTGGATTCACGCTGTAGGAGCGGTTCCGTCAACAGTGCATCAAAAGGTAATTTTATGGAATGAGCAAGATCAGGTAGAAATCGTGGAGGCAGATGACAGTGCTTGCTATGCTCAACATTCACATGTTGATTTCAGGGTATATTCACCAAACGTCAGGCCTATAACTGCCAATGAAGGGGTCATTGACAAGGAAACGTTGGAAGCAAGCCTTCTCAGTCAATTTGGAGTTAAGATAAAGGACGAGGCCGACAAGACTCGGCCAGAATCCGACAATGAGCCTTGAAACCCATTTGAGAAGATTGTCGGACTATCTGGCCGACAGAGAAGTACACACTTTAGAGAGTGTGTTGACGGATTGTATAATTGACGACGACCCTTTGGTTTTTGAAAAGGGAGCCGAAGCCAAGAAAAACGTGCAAGTAGAGGATCCTATGGAGGAAATAAATTTGGGGACGAAAGAAAAGAAAAGGCCCATTTTTGTCAGTGCGTTTCTGCTAGAGGATTACAAACAAAAACTTGTCGGATTAATAGCAGAATACAAAGATTGCTTTGCATGGGACTACGATGAGATGCCTGGTTTAAGCAGAGATCTTGTCGAACACCGGCTGCCACTTAGGGAGGATTGCAAGCCAGTTAAGCAGGCAAGTAGAAGGTTTGCTCCAAAGGTGGTGCATAAAATCAAAGAGGAAGTACAGAGACTTCTTAAAGCAAAGTTCATTCGAACAACCAGGTATGTCGATTGGCTGTCTAATGTAGTTCCTATCATTAAAAAGAATGGCAAAATGAGGGTATGCATAGACTTTAGAAACTTAAATATGGCTACCCCCAAAGATGAATATCCGATGCCAATAGCCGACATGCTTGTCGACTCAGCATCAGGAAATGAGATTTTAAGTTGTATGGATGGCCATGCAGGTTATAATCAAATCTTTATAGCCGAAGAAGATGTGTCAAAGACTGCCTTCAAATGTCTAGGAGCGATTGGGACATATGAATGGATTGTCATGCCTTTCGGTTTAAAGAATGCAGGGGCCACCTATCAACGAGCAATGAATACAATTTTCCATGATGTTATTGGAAAATTTATAGAAGTATATATTGATGACGTGGTCGTCAAGTCCAAAACCAAAGATGACCACTTAGAGCATCTGAAGCAAGGATTTGAGAGAATGAGAAAGCATAACCTCAAAATGAACCCAGAGACGTGTAGCTTCGGAGTGTCAGCTGCCAAATTCCTAGGATTCTTGGTCCACAAAAAAGGAATTGAGGTAGACAAGAATAAAACCAGAGCAGTCATGGAAGCCTCAGCACCGACAAATAAAAAGGAGTTACAATCCTTCCTAGGAAAGGTTAACTTTCTAAGAAGATTCATATCAAATCTGTCAGGAAGAACAAGGATATTTGCACCGCTGGTCAAGTTGAAATCAGAGCAAAGTTTCATATGGGAGCCTTGTCACCAAGAAACTTTTGGCCAGATCTAGCAATATCTAGTCAATCCACTGGTCATGATGCCTGCAGTGCCTCATCGACCGTTGAAGTTGTACATATCGGCATCTGAAGACACTATAGGATGTTTATTAGCCCAGGATGATGGTGACAACGTTGAAAGGGCTGTATATTATCTAAGCAGAGTCCTAAATGATGCTGAAATAAGATATAGTGCAATAGAGAAGTTATGTCTAGCATTATATTTTTCTTGTAAAAAACTTAAATATTATATGATGCCATGTCATGTATTGGTGATTTCCAAAACTGACGTTATAAAGTATATGTTGTCAAAACCAGTCCTTAATTGACATATTGGTAAATGGACCATCACCTTGTCAGAGTATTCTTTACAATATGTACCAGCTAAAGCTGTCAAAGGACAGGAAGTGGCTGACTTTTTGGTAGATCATCCAGGGCTGGATGTGCCAGAAATAGATGTTGTCAGTTTACAACCCTGGAAACTCTATTTTGACGGATCAAGGCATCAAGGAGGTAGTGGAGTAGGAATTTTAATCGTGACTCCACAAGGAACTCCTACTAAGTTCATGTTTGAACTTAAGTATCCATGTTCCAACAATGAAGCTGAATATGAAGCTTTGATTGTTGGATTGGAAATACTGATAGAAATAAAAGCACGAAATGTGCATATTTTTGGGGATTCTCATTTAGTCATCAAACAACTTACTCAAGAATACAAGTGTGTCAGCTACAACTTGACAAAATACTGTATCATAGCTAGTAAGTTGATGAAAAAATTCGATGACGTAATTGTCGAATATATTCCCAGAAATTTGAATCAAGAGGCTAATGAGTTGGCTCAGATAGCCTCAGGATACAAAATATCTCAAAAGACTATGTCAACGCTAATGGAAATCAGAGAACTGTTGTATCCATTAGAAGAAAGAGATATTTTGGTTAATGATATAACTCTACCTAATGACTGGAGGTTGCCAATAATCGAATATTTGGAAAATCCAAGTCAGAACGTAGATAGGAAAACAAAATATAAAGCATTGAATTACACAATACAGGGAGGACTATTATACAGAAGATATGTTGACGGGACTTTACACAAGTGCCTGAGTGAGCAAAATGCTTATTTGGCTCTATCAGAAGTCCACGAGGGCATATGTGGAGCCCATCAGGCAGGTGATAAAATGAAATGGATCCTTCGATGGAGTTTGTATTATTGGCCAACTATGATTAAAGATTGCATTTCGTTTGCCAAATCCTGTGAACAACGTCAGAAACATGGTCATATACAAAATATACCGGCTAGCGAATTACATTCTATTGTCAAACCTTGGCCTTTCCGAGGATGGGCTTTGGATTTAATTGGCCAGATACATCCCTCTTCGTCAAAAGGACATCAATTCATTTTATTTGGAGTTGACTATTTTACCAAATGGGTAGAGGAAGTTTGCCTCAAAGCAGTCACCCAACAAGACGTAATTGATTTCATTGAAAATCACATTATTTGTCGGTTTGGCATACCCCAGACTCTGACAACAAATCAAGGGTCAATATTTGTCGACAAGAAAGTTGTGGAATATGCTAGTTCTAGGCATATAAAAATGCTCACATCTACACCATATTATGCACAAGCAAATGGCCAAGTAGAGGCCATAAATAAAATCATTATTAATCTTATTAAAAAGCATGTGGGCCGACAGCCTAAGAGTTGGCATAATACTCTTGATCAAATACTATGGGCATATAGAAATTCACCCAGACAGTCGACAGGAACCTCACCATATCGGTTAACTTATGGGCACGATCCTGTGCTACCTGTTGAAATCAATCTCCAATCCACTCGCATTCAAAGGCAAAATGACTTGCCTACTGACCAATATTGGAATGCAATGCTGGACGAATTGGATGAGTTAAGTGATGAAAGATTGATTGCATTAGAAAATTTGATTCGGCAAAAAGAAAGAATTGCAAAATTCTATGATAGTCGAGTTAAGTTCAAATCATTTAAGGTAGATGATCTGGTGTGGAAAGTCATATTGCCCATGGACAAAAGTTGTCAAGAATATGGAAAATGGTCACCTAAATGGGAAGGACCATTTAGAATTGATAAAGTATTTTCTGGAAATGCCTATGCACTTGTCAATGTTAATACTGGCTTGAAAACCAAGTCAATTAATGGCAAGTATTTGAAGGAATATAAACCGACAATGTTGGAAGTAAGAATTGACAACAAGTGAAAGAAATAAGAATATTCACTAAATTGGCAATACAATGAAATATTGTCAAAAGCATAAGTTGTCAATTCAAGCCATATAGAGATTGGCAAAATAACAATATGCTATTAGGAATCAAGTTGTCAATTAAGGTTCATCTAATCCTAGAATACAAGGCTATGTGTCAGCAACATTTTATTTTCCTTCGACAATGTAGAAGTATAACTCAATTTGTTGAGGCTTCATTCCCCATTTGATGAGGTTTCAGCTGCTCCATCTGTCGAGGATGCGCAAAGAAGGAGATGAGCAGGAGCAGATCTCACCATCATTTCACCTAGAAGGTTGTTGTTGCTATGGTGCAATAAAGATGACACCAAAGGAAAGCCACTACCTTCCAGGATGAAGATGATGGAATTAGTGCGAGATGCACTCGTTCCGTATCGAGATCAGCTTCCCCTAGACATGCGGCAAGGTCAGCTCTAGGTGTTACGTTGGTTGCTGACCTTCACTGCATGTTTTACGTTGGTTGTTGACATTCACTAAAGATATGACCATTAAAACAGAAACCTTGGTTTGAAATCTTAAGATGATAAGGTCAGATTCCCATGGGGGAAGAAAAAAGAATAAGTGGAGGCCTTTTGTAGGAGAAAGCATATTATGTGACATGTCCAACTGCGAAATCGTGGATTTGTAGATCTCATTATTTATAGTTGGCTTAGAGAGACATTTATTGAGGTTTGGTTTACCAAAGCCTCGAAATTTATCATCGTATTTATGGTGATTTGATAAAGCATGAGTTACGAAGTTGGTTGGGAACATGAAGTCAAATCAAATAATAAATAAACGAGCAAGTAAGAAAAGAAACGTTTATTATTAATCAATGACTGTAAAAAATGACCAGGTTAAAGTTTGACAAAGACAAGAGCTACAACTGCCAGTTTTGGCCTAGATAGAAGATAATTGATCCCATGCAAGGGAAAGTTTAGTCTTGTCGGCAGTAGCAGCTTCATATTCAGGTACGCACGCATACGAAGTTTGCCGACTACACTTTCAGATTTCTGGCCAAGTTGGATAGATTCATCGTCAATAGCCTTAACTTTGTCCCTGCTCTTTTCTAGAGCCTTGTCAAACTTGGCACATTTTTTATCCGTCAATTCAATCTCTGCCAACAGCTTCTTCCGATACTCCAGTAAACTCTCTTTAGTATGAATCCCGATGGAGATAAGATCAAGTTCCTTTTGTTTAGAGGATTCAAGATCTTGAAAGCAAACTAAGAGATCATCTTTAGTCTTTTCTTCCTCTTCATAAGAAGTAATGACAGACGTCATCCTTTCTAACTTACTGGAGAGCCGTTCCCAAAATGTATGGATGGAGATAAAAAGCGTACGGATCGACATGGGGAGATTGGAATGAAGAGGAGTGATCTCCTTGATGAGTCGTGACAGTTCTTGTTGAATCCTGACATCAGATAAAAGTGCATCAAAAGGATTGAGAAGAAGAGCTTGGATATCATGCATGAGGTTAATGACTCGAGAATCACTGGAATCATGCTGAGTTGATGAAGAGGTGGCAGAGAGGGATGATTCTTTCCGGCTTACTTCCGACAGCATATTAATCCATGTATTGAAGTGAAGGGCCGGTTTAGGGTCATGAGACTTCATGATGGGAGGTCTGATAGCAGGTGGAGAAGGAATGATAGGAGTTGTTTCAGCCATCAGGGCCTCCATGTCAATATCTTCATCCGGAATTTCAATCATGACGGCAGTTCCAACTGGTGCGTCGGCTATGGAAGTTGGAGTGATTGAAGTCGGATGATGAGGGCTGGGGGCATTACTCGATGGGATTTGAGATGCTGAAGACCACCTGTCAGACTCCTAGTGTCGACAAGAATACCTCCTAAATTTCTGTCAGCATGCAACTCCAAGTCAGATTGATTTGCTGGTTCGACAGTTGTGGTAAGAATCTCCTGAATGGTCATTGAATCTTCAATTTGAGGAGATTTTTCCTGACATGAAGGATAGATAATAAAATATATACATCTATATAAAAGGAAATGACAAGGTCGGTGGGAATACCAGGTTAGAGTCGGAAGACATCAAGTCAACATCAACAACCCTCTTTTCGGTTACGGGAAGAGTCTCGACAACTTTCTCTTTCTGCCAAGATAAAAATAAAAAGTTGTAAACAAAAGATATGGCTTGATAGATCAAACTTAAAACTTTTACCTTGGAGGAAGGAGTATTGAAGGAGCTAACAACAATGTCTTGGACTTTAGATCGATCCAGTGGAGGTTTTGCCGACATCAGAGCCTGCTGAGGTTGAAAAATTTTTGGTAGACTTTGATTTCTTAGAAGGAAAATCGGAAGGAGTAGCTTTCTCTTTTCTCTTCTTGGACCCTTTTGTCTAAGGATGGGAAGCAGAAGCTTTGGCCGGCCGTGAGCTCTTTTTAACAGTTTTGGCCGCCACAGGAATTACATTTTCATACTCATCATCATCCTCTGGTGCTTTTTCCGACAATACATCAGATTCGGACTTACCAGGGAGAGGCTTGTCAAGAGGAATAGCTGTCAATGGCAACATAAATAAGTTGATTGTCAGCCCAAAAAGCGAAAAATAAAAGTTATTCGACAAATGAATACCTGAATTACAAGTTAGAATTCGTGAATGGAATCCAAAGTCGTCATCAGGTTGAAGAAACTGACGAGCGAAGGTAACTGGGGTTGGTTTTTCAAAAGGGTCGACATAAGCACTCACACTTTCCAAAAAGAAAAAGTTACCTCCTTTCGACGGCTTCCCTGGGTGTGGATCAGCTAAAACAAAAGGGGCACAAGGAATAGGCACCGGTTTAGGAAAAGGGGCCTTTAAACTGTCAAGGTATTCCTTGGTCATATTGGGAATACCCCTATATATGGCAAGCCTTTCAGATTCCTTATTGTCATGCCTCCTTTTGGCTTCAGCTAAAACACTGTTGAAGTGACGAACCATATCAAATGGTCTCGAGGGATTCCATTTGATTTTGTAAAATTTTTCAAAGGCTTGAATTTCTTTTTGAAGTTCACCTCGAGTTTTTGTTGACGGATCCTGTTCCTGCATAGGAGAATCATCACTGTTACCCACAGTGTCTTCAATACAATTCAAGCAGGTCTTTAAACTCAGATGGTGGTTGGAATAATACTCATCCCACCAGTCAAGAAAGCTTTGAGTAACTCCGTGAAAGACAGAATGAGACAGGTTGTAAGAAAGCCCTACGAGCTTTGTCCTCATCACTGATGGCCACAATAGTCTCATATGTTGGAGCTTTGGCACCAATAAAGTTCTCATCAGGATTTGACGAATTAGGAGCAGGAATAGCTTGACAGAAACCAAGCTGACAAGTCGTGGTATTGGGCAAATGCAGATAAATTCTATGGGTTTTGAAACTAGGACCATCAACAAAATTAACCTTTTGGCAAAGAAATTTAGTCCAGATTGACTTGTTGTATTTGGTAATGTTTGTACTCAGTTTCGTAAACCACTCCGGATCGTACCTCCGGTCAATAAAAGGAGAAAAGTTGATCTTTGAAGAGGTGGATGAAAGCGAGTGAAAATTGTTGAAGTAGAACTTAAAATTGCCAGTTTCATCCCTTGACAAAGAATCAGCGGACACATAGCAAAGGTAAGAACCATAGGTGGCAATTGACAAATCTGAAGGAGCTTTGTACGAAAATTGACGCTCCAAGACAGCATTTAACCACAACTGGAGAAGCCAAATAGGCCCTCCTATGTTGGTCTTCTTCTGCTTAGATCGGATAGTATCAACTAACATACTCATGCTGTCATAAAGATTAGCCAAAATACATTGGCCCAATGCTAATCTCTTGCCAGTAGATAAAAGATTGGCAAGAGGAACATATGAAGCGATCAAAGAAGCAGATTTGCTGCAAAAGACATAAGCACATAGCCAAAGAAACAGGAAGGCTACGTGCTCAGTATCCGTCACGGGTTCATGATCCCCACCTCTAAAGTCTGCTATATATTTAGAAAAAGAGCATTTTGGCACATAGACGTCAATCTGATTCTCCACTTCGACATCGGAATGCATGGTAGGGCCATCTGGACGAAGGCCCGTAATAGCCGACATGTAAAATAAAGTCGGACCCATCATCCCATAAGGAAAGTGGAAATTATTTGTGATTCTATTCCAAAAAAAGACAGATGCCCCTATTAAAGAAAAATCTACTAGCTTAACATGGAGAGAAAGCTGAAGGAACTCAAAAATTCCAGCTTCTTCCCACACATTGTGTTTTTCAGCCTGAACTAGGTCAAGCCAACTAATGAAAGCATCGAACCGAGTGGCAAGGGTCATCCTAAAAATCCTATTGCTCTTTTTAAAGACATGAATAGGGATAGGAGTTAATGAGGATAAAATAGCCTCATTTGAGTTAGCAGAAGGAAAGGAACTGCGTAGATCCTCAGAAATTTCATTTTGGGTTACGAAAGGACCCAAGAATGCGACGGGGGGACTCAAAGCAACAGAGGAATCAGGAACAAGATAAATTACCTTAGATTCCTGCCATAACTCGGATTCTTCCAAAAGTGGGTCTTGAACTACCGCCCTAGGAGGAGCAACCGTGGTTTGAGGGACTGAAGTCGACATCTTTGAGGATGTTGCCATAGGGACTGAACGGAGTAAGGAAGAGGAAAGGGTTTTTCTCTTGTAAAGAATAAAGGTTTTCGCGAAGGAAGGAGGAAGATGAGAAGAGGAATGTCAACAGTGACGTGACTGCTATTTAAAGAGGAGTGAGGACCTTTGGTTTGAATTCCAAGAAACCTGCGACGTTATGATTATCCCTATTAAGTAGGGATGAACTTAAAGCAAGGTTTAATTAACGGATAAGAGCCCATAATTAAGAAAATTTGTTAGCAATTTAAAATTCAAAATTTTCTATTCTTTCGGGCAAGGCCGTCGAAAAGCAAAACTTGGGGGGCATCTGTTAGAGGAAGAATTTCAAATTCTTGACAGAAATAGACCCGACAGGATGACGGAAGAACTGAGGGAAGCACTGTCAAAAATATAAAAGTTCGACATAAAGAAGAACGTCGAACTCAGAAGATTATGAGAATTGACAGGTGTGGAGTTGACAAGAAGATTCTTCAGTTAACATGCCAGACAAGCAAAGCCGTCAAAAAGGTGAAACTTAGAGTGCATCTGTCAAGAGTGGAAATTCCTGATATTTGACGGATGCATTTGACTGGCTGACAAAGGAATCATAATGATGAATGATATTTTCTAAGTATTATACTTAGCCGACAAGAAGATACTGACCGACAGAAAGGATAAATTGACAACCCAGTTTTTTACAAAGTGCCAAGAAGAGTTGTCAAACGTACCAGATGTGGAAATGGCTAAGTCCTTCAAGCCGACAAGGCATCAGCAAGATAAACCGTCAAGAAACCAAACCGTCGAAGACAATCAAGTTGACGCGGAACGGTTCAAGAAATGGAACAGTTATCAGAGCTGTTTGACAAACAGTTTTAATATAAAACTCAAGAGAACTGCCAAAGACATGTGGCAGTCTTTTATATAAGGAGTTATTTCTAATTAGTTATTTTATTTGCCTATAAATACTAGTAATCACAATGTAATGGTGGAGGTTACTTGATACATATCCTACATATCTCGATCACACAGCAGATTGACGGATTATACTCAAGTATTTCCTCCATCCTTTTCATTTTCAATTCAATTCAGTATTATTACCCAGTACAATATTGTCTTTATTCTTTAAAGTTCTTTATTCGTTCTTTAATACTGATCTTTAAGTTCTTTACATGTCCTTCATTACTTTAAGTATTTTTCTCATGTTCTTTATTTAAGTTCTGTTATTTTATTGCATTCAGTAATTATTTAATCACGCTTTTTACAAATTACTTTTCAAATTATTGTTATTTCTACTTTCAAATTATGCCCTTTTCAGAAAGTTATGCAATTACAAAGTATCTTTCGTTTAAGAAACTGACTTTTCTTTTCAAATCAGAAATATATTTTCTAAATATAAAACATTTACACTTCTATTGTAACACCAAGTCTTTGCCAGTATTTATTAGGTTTGGCTAATTTGTCAAATTCATACTTGACAGACATACATACACACATCCTGACGAGATTACCACATAACTCGTTCGCTCCACACTCGTCCGATCTTAAATTATTTGTAACAAAAAGATTTTGGACACCCACCAAAAACCAGCGTTAAGAGATCGATGATCCGTTCTGTTATTGTGTTTGCTAGAGTCTTAAGTGGTATACCAGAAAAATATAGATCTGTATACAAACTTAATAACTAACAGACTAGCTCCACTAAGAACTAGCGTTTATAAGCTTCAGTGCACAAAGGAAATGAATCAAAAAAGCTAAATACAGCCACATGAATCTTTGATCACCTTAGCTCGAAACTCGTGCAGTGAGAAAAATTTCATGATCAGGATTAGCCAAGCAAACATTGGTGCCCATTTTGTTAAATAAATTCAACTTCAACTTTAACTTTTTTCTTGGATTTTCATAAATCAGTAAGTAATATCAACTTCAAAATCGAACACAGATCTACAACGACCACTTTTCAACAATCGCAAACGACAATAGAAGAAACCCTGTTCTAATCTCAGGTCAGCCAACAAACGGCTACGGAGGAGTGACCTAGTTCAGCGGAGATCCCAGCAAGAATCCTCAGCTTGTTGAAGGCAGATCTGATTCAGTTGCACCCACACCGTCTCCTACAATGTCGACTGCTTCCAAGGGTCGAAGGAAACTTTACACCAGAAACTAACTAAACACGTTTATTAGTCAGAAACACTAAACAATCTTTAATCGAAATAAAAAACATAATTAACGATGTGTCTTGCCTGTTTCACCGGCAATTACAGGTCAAAAATCCCATTCACCGGTGAGGGGGAAAATAAAACACTACACCTTAGAATTCACCACCCCTCTTTGGATTGATTTATTATTCACATGTACAACCTTATAATTGTTAGAACCAAAGTGGTTTTGGATTAAATAAATCTCTTAAGTTTTGATGTTAACAAAAATGTAAAATTTGTATAGCGAAGTGTTGTGAAAGATCTAACTTTTTTGTTATAAGAGTGTAGAGACTGTTTGAATTATACTAGTCAAAGGAACTTAACATAAAGTATAGAATCATATTAGATTCTATTTTGATCCTCTAGACGAGTCTGCAACTCTTGGTAAAATTCTAAGTCTATTAATTTTATGCCAGACGAAGTCTTAATATTGACTAAGATAGACGAGCATCTAAGTCTAAAATAAAAGTCAAGTAGACGAGACAATGAAATAATTTTTAGAAATATAACAAGTCCAAATACTTATAGAAGAGTAGTCTCACTAGATGCCACGTCAGTAGACGAGCTATTGAGTATAGCGAGTCCAATACTTGGAACTAGATAAAAGTCTCTAGACGCAGTACCAGTAGACGAGCCCGTCTCACTGATAAGTTAATCTTGCACGTCCAAAGACCTACGCGTCCACAAGCTTTAAAACGTGAACCCATCTAGACTTAAGCATATTTATTTCAAATGATTTCTTATTTAATTCAAAAGAATATACGTCTTTTTATCCTTGCTGCTTCTATTGTTAACTCTGAAGTTGACACAGGGAAACACAAGAGGGGGGGGGGGGGGGGGGGTTGAATTTTTTTTAATAACAGATTTTACAAAAAGCCTTTTCTCAAACCTTTTACAAGTAAAACATAAAAACAACACACAAACAGAAAAACATTTTTAAAGAGTTAATAAACTCAAATTCAGAACCCAACAGTTAGTATAAACAAAAACTGTAAAAGATAAGGGTTTAGAAGATTCACGCAAGAGTTTTATCCTGGTTCACTCTCTTCCAACCAAGAGCTACATCCAGCCCCTTCTACCTAAAGGTTTTTCTCCACTATTTTCTGAATAGATTACAAGTATTCAACACCTCTTCAGGCTACAAGTATTCTTTCTCTACCAAGCCTCTTCAGGCTCTAAATCTAACAAAGAGGTTTATAACTTTGATCTAAGAACTCACTATGTGTGAGGATTTGAAAGTTTAAGATCGACAAGATTTACATGTAAACTTGTTTTACAATTTCAACAGAGTTTTTTTTTTCACTTATGATATAAGAGCTTGTGTTACTACTTCTTTGTTGAAGTTTTTCGAGTATTATATAGCCGAAGTGCTTCTCTGACTTGATCTATGCTTGGATCCGTTGAGACTGATAACTTTATATTCTTCACTAGGAAGTGCTTTTGATTATCAGAGGAATGCTCAAAGTAGCACTGTCACTTCTCTGTTGTACCAAAGGTTACTTTCTGATTTTCCTTCTTTGTACTTGACTTGATCTTTACAACAATGTAGTTGAAGAGTACAAAGGTTTATGGTTTCGATGGTATGAAGTTCTTTTATCCAAGAGATAAAGATTTTATACAATAGAAGCAGCAAGGGTAAAAGACATATATTCTTTGATTTAAAAAAGCAATAATTTGAAATAAATACATTTAAACTTAGACGGGTTCACGTTTTAAAACTATTGGATGCACAGGTCTTTGGACGTGCAATATTTACTTATTAGTGAGACGGGCTCGTCTACTGATAGTGCGTCTACAGACTTTTCGCCTAGTTTTGAGAGATGGACATGCTATGCTTAAGAGCTCATCTACCGACGTAGCGTATAGTGAAGCTACTCCATCTATCAAGTCTTTGGACTTGTTATATTTCAATGACTCGTCTACTTGATTTTTCTTTAGACTTAGTACCGCGTATTCCTATGTTAATTTTAAGACATCGTCTATTCTTATTTCAACGATCTCGTCTAACATAAAGCTAAGGACTTAGAATTTTACCAAGAGTTTGTAGACTGGTCTAGAGGTTTGAAATAGAATCTGATAGATTCCATACTTTAGATTTAAGTTCCTCTGACTCGTATAAATCAAGTAATCCCTGCACTTTATAACAAACAAGTTAGATCTAAATACTTTGCCATACAAATTTAACATTTTTGTTAACATCAAAACTTAAGAGATTATTTTAATCCAAAACCACTTTGGTTCTAACAAGCTCCCCCCTTTTTGATGATGACAAAAACCAATTAAATTCTGAGTGAGCAAAGTCTAAGAGAGCTACAGAGCTCCCCCTAAGACAAAGCATTCAAACTTTAAAGAGTAAAACACATAAGCAGCAACACATATCAGTTTTAACTTAGTCAAAATCAAAAACATAGTATCAGATATAAGCACAGTATCATACCTTATAAGTCTAAACATAAATAGCAATATCAGATCATATCAAGCACAAGTATGCAGCAAAATAGTATGCATCTAAAAATAGATATGTATGACCAAAAACTGACTTTATATTAAAAAATTAATTTCTATATCTTTTCTCCCTCTTTTTTGTCATCAGACAAAAAGGAAACAGGAGTGGACCATCATTGTCAGTTTAAAGGAATAACAGAAGGCTAGAGGATTCTGGTTTGGTGGAGGTGGATGAGGTTGAGCAGGCAGATTGTGACTGTTGGAAACTTTGCAGAATGCTCATAATTTGGTTGATCATTACATTCGTTGGAGCCAAGGCTTCTGCAACTTGCTCTTTAACTTGTTCTTTGACCTCAACCTTTACTCTCTCCTCTATAATTTTTCCAATAATCTCTTCAAAGTTCTGTGGCAGAGAGGATCTTGAACTTTCAGCACTATCTTGAGAATATGCTTGATTTGGAACGGTGTCTAGTGCTCTGGAAACTTGAGGTTGATCATGTGGATGAATGACTGTCAAAGCCAATGGATGAGAAGAATGCTTTTCAGAGGTGCTTGGTCTTGGAGCAGACTTAGCAACTTCCTCATTTCTAGCTACTGGTTGAACATTATTAGAAATTAAATCCGGTTCTTCAACTATGATCTCTTCCTCAGTATGCTCAGAAGAAGGAGATGGTGGTGGTGATGAAGTAATAGTGAGTATAGGAGGAGGCAGCTCATAGATAGGACTTATGACAGGAATTCCAAGAGTGTCCTTGTAAATGAAGAATCTGACATTTGAGAGTCCACATTTTCCTCTAACTTTAGGAATGCTTTTCTTCTCTTGTTCACTTAATCCAGAAGATGAAGCTTCCTTAGTACAAGCCACAATGTGATTTGACCAGATAGCAACTGCAGAATCTTCATCTATGTCTTCAACTTTCTGTGACAGCCAGAAATCAATCATATTCTGATCAATAGGTTCAACAGTATTAGGATTGATTATGCAGGAATTGTCTTCTAGTTTCTTTGCAGTGCTCCTCTGCTTCTTCAGATCCTTGTCTTTATTCAAATCTATCATGGGTAGTCTTGGAGCAAACATATAAGGTCTGACACCAAACTTTGTCTTCTTCTTGGTATGAAATAGCCATGTTGGAGGGACAAAGTTTGCAGCTCTGACATATCTTGGCAACTTGAACTCATTCTGTAGGAAGGCATACATGAGGTGATCTACAAGACTAACAGCTCTGCCATAAACACTTGGATGCCTAAAAGTCACCCAAGATGTCTCTCTGTCCAGAATGAATTTAGGTCTTCCTTCTGTTCTTGATCTTTTATGGATAATTGACGGAGCATTGGCTTTGCAAGGGTTAGTAGACCAAACAGGTATGATGTGCCCGTTGACACCATCTGTGAAGGATTTGAAAGGAGGGGATTTGATGAGGTTTGGGTAGATTTTTCTAGGTGGGAATTTTTGTAGAGGAAGGTGAGTTAGGGCAGGTCCAATATGTGTGTGCAAAGTGGATGGAAGAGGATTGTTATTTTTTGGCACATAGGGAATGGGTACCTGCCATGTGGTGTAGGTAGGTTCAGGTTCATATTCATATTCAGGTAGAGGATAAAAAGGTCTGGTTGATTTAGGTTCTAGTTCATGCTTATGATAAAGTATTTTCCAGTCTCTTTTTACTTTGGCCCAGCTTTCAGCTTTGCCATCATAGAGAACTGAAGGGTCAGTGTAAGGGAATTTGGTTCTAGGTATTCTGGGAAAAGGGGCTCCAGGGTTAATCCCTACATCATTTGGTTGATTGAACCAGGGATCATTTGCAGGTATTATGGGTTGAAAATGTGGTCTATTTGGTGAGGTTTGGACAGGAGAGTAGACAGGTGAGGCTATTTGTGGTGAAGAGGTTTGTGGTGATGGCAGTGTGGGTATGTAGACATCAGTGTCAGGTGAAACAACAACAACAGCATCATCCCTACTTTCTAAGCTTTATACTAAGGCATCTACTACTAATTTGACAGGATCATTAGTAGAGATATTTACCTCAGAAGTCACAAAGGAGTTAGCTTTTCTTGAGGGTTGCCTTCTCCTTGTAGGAACAACATCAGCAGCAGCAACACTTTTCTGCTTCTTCAGAATAGTTCCAATAGTGACATTATCTTCATCATCCTCATCTTCATTATAAGACATGATGAGATTTCTTGTTCTTTTCTGATAAGGAGCAGGTTGAGGGGCAACAGCTTCTGGTTCCCTGATCATAATGCCAGCAACAGGCTTTTTGGCAATTGGTTTCCTTGCAGCAGTTGTTTTTCTTCTAACCGTTCTCTTCAGCCCTAATACTTCAGCATTGTTCTGCTCAATCTGTTCCTCTTTAATCTTCATCATCTATTCTGTTTTATCCAAGGCAGCAACAACATATGTACTGAGATTCATGTTGGCTATGTTCATTTTTCCAAAGTCAGCAGCAGACATTCCTTTTTCAGTTAGAATTCTTGCTTGTTCTTCAGGAGATTTGACAGCAAGTATGTCATAGACTCCTTAAGGCTTTAAGATCTTGGATAGACGATGACAGTATGGAATTGCAGAGAGCCTCTTCTTGTGATCAACAGCATCCTTGAATCTTCCATTTAGAATTATGGGCAGGTTGATTTTAGTCTCAGTGATGAGATGGCAGAGACAAAACTTATGTAAAGCTGACAAGTTGTCCTTAGACCCAGTTTTATGTAAAACAACCTTGTTCAACAACTGATGAAGAATGCGAACATCATCCTTCATCTCCAGTGACTTCCAGGAATGATTTCTTACTTTATCTTCACTCATCAGGAAGGCAGCTATCACCTCAAAACCACCAAGGTCCTTCTCCCAAGTATCAGTAAAAACCACTCCTTCTTGAGCTTAGTTGATAGCATCAGAGATGGTCTTTTCAGAGACCGTTATCCTTTTTCCGAGAACCACAACAGAAATATCAGTAATTGATACTTGAAGGTTTCTCTAGAAATCCCTAACTAGGTTTGGGTAGATAGAGACTTTTTCAACGAAGAGTCCTCCCCAACCAGCATCATTGATGTTTTTACTTACATTTAACTTGTATTCTTGCAGAATTCCAAAGTTGAAGTGGTGCTCAGTATCAAGGTTCAACTTGTCCACATTAAAAGTTGCAGCAACATAAGAGGAGGCCATTGATGAGGTTTGAGAGTTTAGGGTTTGGTATCAAGAAACAGAGTACTCGAGGATTCAAAGAGAGAAGATTGTGAAAGGTTTTTCAGAGGGTAAGAGTATTACTTAAAAAGGTTTCGAATTTTAAGAGTTTTCCCAAAGAAATTAGAAAAAAATGAAAACATGTGAGAAAAGGAGTAATGAGTACTGATGCGGCGCATGTTTTTGAAACCATAAAAAGCTATTGACGGGTTTGATGGAAATAACCGACTCAGCATAAGGATATTATTAAATATGTCTTGGACATAAATCAATACAAATATAATAAAAGATAGCATAGACAAGTCTGATAAAACCATGCAAACAATCAATGGACGCAATGCCCACTGGACGCGCATACAACATGCATTGGACGCACTCAAGCAATAGATGCGCATGCAATATGCATTGGATGCACAATCAATCCACACAAATCATATTAAGATGTTTTCTAATAAATATGAATCTGTCCTCTGCAAGAGGTTTAGTAAACATATCTGCATATGGATGGTCAGTATCTACAAATTGTATATCAATAAATACCTTTTTGCACATAATCTCTAATAAAGTGATGTTTAATCTCTATATGCTTAGCCCTTGAATGCAATATTGGATTCTTAGATAGATTTATTGCAGCAGTATTATCACAAATAAGTGGAATACTACTTACAAACACATTGTAGTCCTCCAATTGATGTTTGATACATAGAAGTTGTGAGCAGCAACTAGCAGCTAAAATATACTCAGCTTCAGCAGTTGATAAGGCAATAGTTCTTTGTCTTTTACTTGACCATGGGACTAGATTAGCTCCAATGAAGTGGCATCCTCCACTGGTACTTTTTCTTTCTATTCTATCTCCAGCATAGTCAGCATCACAAATACCAACTAATCTGTAATCATCACTTTTCTTAAAGCACAAACCCAGATTAGCAGTACCTTTTAAATATCTAAATATTCTTTTAACTGTTGATAAATGAGATTCTCTTGGATCATATTGAAATCGAGAACATAAGCATACACTGAACATAATATCAGGTCTAGACACAGTAAGATATAGCATAGATCCTATCATACCTCTATATACCTTTTGGTCTACCTTTTTTATCTTTATCATCCTTGTTAAGTATGGACGTGGGATGCATAGGGGTGTTCATAGGCTTGCAATCATCCATCTTGAATTTCTTTAACAATTCCTTTGTATACTTAGTTTGATGGATATACACCTCGTCCACTGTTTGCTTAACTTGAAGTCCAAGAAAGAAGTTGAGTTCCCCCATCATGCTCACTTCAAACTCTTTCTGTATAAGCTTAGAGAATTCTTTACAGAGAGATTCATTAGTGGCACAAAAAAATTATATCATCAACATATATTTGAACAACAATAAAACTGGACTTATTGGATTTTCTAAATAAGGTTGTATCAACCTTTCCTCTAATGAATCCATTGTTCCATAAGAATGAACTTAACCTTTCATACCAAGCTCTAGGATCTTGTTTGAGACCGTATAAAGCTTTCTTTAACTTATATACATGTTCAGGTTGGGTTTCACTTTCAAAACCCGGAGGTTGCATAATATATACTTCCTCACTAAAAACACCATTTAGAAAGGCACTTTTTACATCCATTTGATATAGCATTATACTATGATGTGCAACAAATGATAATAAGATGCGAATTGCCTCTAATCTAGCAACTGGTGGAAAAGTTTCGGTGTAGTCTATACCTTCTTCCTGAGAATAACCTTGTGTAACAAGCCTGCCTTTATTTCTTACCACCTTACCATTTTCATCAAGCTTATTTCTGTAAACCCATTTGGTTACAATAACTGATTTGTCTTTTGGTAAAGGCACAAGAGTCCATACTTCAGTTCTCTCAAATTGGTTTAGTTCTTCCTGCATTGCAAGAATCCAGCCCTCATCCAATAGAGCCTCATCTACTGTCTTTGATTCTAACTCAGAGACTAAGGCAGAATCATTTTGCTCTCTGAATGTAGATCTGGTTCTTAACTTATCATTAGGATTCCCAATGATTTGATCTTATGGATGATAATTCCTGAAGTACCAAAATCTCTGAACATTTTCTTGTTGAGAAGTTGAAGTTTCTGACTCATGTTGTTGAAGGTCGTTGTTGCCTTAAAAACAATTGTTCTTAAGCTTGTGCAAGTATACACAAAAGCCTCAAGTAATATAGAACTTTCGTTCAGATATCGTTCCCACAGGGATTATATTGATGCAACAAAATTCCAGTTCAGATTATAAGTCCAAGAGTTAGGATGAAGTAACCAAAAATTTTTGTGTGCGAACAAATTGAAATAAAGGTGTTAATGCTAGGAAAAAAAACAAGTTGTAACTTGAAATTAAAATTCAAACAGGTTAATAGAAAAAAGGACGATCTGTTGATTTAGATAATTTAAACAGCTTCAGGTATGCTGCAACATAAATTCTGTTTAGCCCTCACTATGTTCTGACCATGCTCTAGCATCTAGCATCCAGGGATTTAAGGTTTGTTTTCCAACATTACGGGGTCAGGTTCATTAACTTTGTTCTATTCCTAGATTCAGATTAATTACACCACCCTCTAACTAAAGCTCGTTCCAGCTAATTCAGGGACATGAATAACTATTCCTAGCCTACTCATCATCAATTAATTTTCCAATTAATGACTTAACCCCTGTTTTTTATCAGGTTTCCACTTACTTGATTCTTCCAAATTTAGCAAGCTAAGTATTCAATCAAGTTGATCATTCTTAATCAAACAACATTAAATGCGTGATAAAAGAAGATACAAACATAACCATCATATAATTCGGCTAAACATTCATTATACTATCATACCCAAAGCTTAAAGAGTTTAGCGCATAGTGAGATTACAAAGAACAAATATAAGAGAGGAGCAAGAAAACATTACACAAGAAGCAACAAAGAAACACAGCAGCAACAACTCAGGAAGACAGAAACCAGCGCCGCTATTAACAAGACAATGTGTAAAATAAAATGTTCAAGAAAAGTCCCCTTTCACTAGGGTTGTTAAATGCTTTTATAGTACACAAGACCCTATTATCTTTCATTCCATTTTGGGCCAACAAACAAAAAGAATTCATAGTTTAACCCTAGCCCAAATTCCAAAAGATATAGGGCAGTTGATCCTAGGCGCGTGTGCATCCTTAAAAGTGACAGCGCCAGTGCCCTTGAGGAGAGAGGAAAGGTGTCCTTGTGAGCTTTTGTCCTTTAGTGCAATACTACTGGAAGGTAGTCCTTGATGCAACAACTAAGTCCTTGTATCCTAATGCTCCAGCCTTGCTCCAGCAAGCTTTCTGCGTACCAAGACACAGTTTTCAGACAATGATAGAGAAATCAAGAGCAAATGGCTGATATTCACTAATATTAACACACTAACATTTTCTAATAGAAACGAAACTTAAAACCTTAAGGATGGAAAAGAATCACAGTAAAAAGGGTCGAAATAACTCTTCATCTTGTAAAGGTAAGGTTCATCCTAGACGTATTGTTTGGCTTGCTGGAAAAATCTCTTCCTTTGCTGAGAATTCATGTCTGGAGGAACCACACCACTAGCAAGAAAGTTGACTAGATCAGCATACCAGGGTGTTGCAGCATCTTGCATTGCTAGCAGTTGCTCATCAGGGAAAGATTCATCAATGACATTTCCCCTGGATGCTGTAATATCCTCTGGCAATCTTGAGAGGTGATCGGCCACTTGATTCTCCACTCCTTTCTTATCTCTGATTTCCAGATCAAATTCTTGTAGTAGTAACACCCACCTTATCAGCCTTGGTTTAGCATCCTTTTTGTCAATTAAATATTTGATTGCTAAGTGGTCTGTGTAAACTACCACTTTTGTTCCAACAAGATAGGATCTAAACTTCTCAAAGGCATATACTACAGCTAGCAGCTCCTTTTCAGTAGTGGTGTAATTGATCTGAGCATCGATCAAGGACTTGCTTGCATAATAAACTGGATGCAACACTTTGTTGTACCTCTGCCCCAAAACAGCTCCCACTGCATAGTCACTCGCGTCACACATAAGCTCAAAAGGCTTCTCCCAATCAGGTGGAACAATAATAGGAGCAATGATAAGAGCAGTCTTTAGAAGTTCAAAGGCTTTTATGCATTATTCAGCTTTTCAATAACTTCAATCTTTTCCTTGTCCACTTCAATGCCATTTCTGGAGATTCTATGTCCCAGTACAATTCCTTCAGTCACCATGAAGTGACACTTCTCCCAATTCAGCACTAGGTTTGTTTCTTCACATCTGTCCAAAATATGTTCCAGATTTATTAAACAGGTTTGGAAAGTTTCCCCAAACACTGAGAAATCATACATAAACACTTCCATTGATTTCTCAATCATATAATAGAAAATTGCCATCATACATCTCTAAAAGGTTGCTGGAGCATTACACAGGCCAAATGGCATTCTTCTGAAAGCAAATGTGCCATAAGGACAAGTGAAGGTTGTCTTTTCCTGATCCTCTGGTGCTATAGCAATCTGGTTATACCATGAGTATCCATCCAGAAAACAGTAATAATCCTTCCCAGCAAGTCTGTCCAACATTTGATCAATGAAAGGCAAGGGGAAATGGTCTTTCCTTGTGGCTTTGTTCAACCTTCTGTAGTCCATGCAAATCCTCCAACCGGTCACAGTTCTTGTGGGGATGATCTCATTCTTTGCATTAGTGATGACAGTCACACCTCCTTTCTTAGGACACATTGGATTGGACTCACCCAAACACTGTCAGAAATAGGATAGATAATCCCTGCATCCAGCCACTTTATAATCTCCTTTTTGACTACCTCTTTCATAATTATGTTTAACCTTCTCTTACTTTCAATACTATTCTTTGAGCCTTCTTCCAAAAGAATTTTGTGCATGCATATTGATGGACTAATCCCCTTGATATCTGCTATCTGCAACCCTATTGCCTTTTTGTGCCTTTTTAACACTGTCAACAATTGTTCTTCTTGCAGGCCGTTCAGTGAAGCAGAGATGATAACAGGCAAAGTATTATCATCACCAAGGTAAGCATATTTCAAGTGACTGGGCAATTCTTTTAGTTCAAGGGATGGAGATTTAATAATAGAAGGAATATTATCTTGAACAGTGTCATCAGTTACCTCCAATGACTCATATTTTCTGGTCCACATTTGTTGCACTGCCTTGTTGTCCAGGGATATGTCAGAATCCTCATCAGGGAAATTTTCATCTTCTACTGATGCTGCAGCATAGTCTATATGGTTTTTCATAAATTGTTGTTGCACCAATTCATCAAATGTCTCAATACGAAAGCATTCTTCCATACCCTCATCGGGGTACTTTAGGGCATTGAAAACATTAAAAGTAACATGCTGATCATTAACCCTCAGGGTAAGTTCTCCCTTTTACACATCAATCAAGATTTTCCCGTTGCAAAGAATGGTCTCCCTAGGATGATGGGAACCTCTCTGTCTGCTTCAAAATCCAAAATGATGAAATCCACAGGAAATACAAATTTATCAACCTTGACCAACACATCTTTAATTCTCCCTTCTGGATATGCGATGGATCTGTTAGCCAGCTAAAGAGTAACAGATGTGGGCCTTGCTTTTCCAATTCCCAGCTTCTTGAAAATAGAAACAGGCATAAGGTTGATGCTTGCTCCCAAGTAACATAAAGCTTTACCACAGTAGGTATATCCAATGTAACATGGTATGGTGAAACTTCCAAGATCTTTCATTTTCCTTGGCACCTTGTTCTGCAACATCATGCTGCATTCTTCAGTCACAACAACAGTTTCAAATTCTCCCAATCTTCTTTTCTTAGTGAGCACATCTTTCATGAACTTTGTGTAATTGGGCATCTGTTGCAGAGCTTCTACCAAGGGTATGTTTATATGAAGCTTCTTTAGTACATCCAGAAACATGTTGAATTGTTTATCTTGGTGAGCTTTCTTCAGTCTTTGAGGGAAGGGTGGTGGTGGCCTTTCTGGCATCAATTTGGGCATAGCAGGGTGTGATACAACATCAGGCACCTTTTCAACTACTGCAGGTTGCTTTGTTGCCACATTTTCTTCTGATTTTTCCTTCTCTGAATATGAATTATCCACCTTTTGTTTCTTCTTTGGTTTTGCAACTTCTACATCTTTACCACTTCTTAAATGGATTACCTTGCACTATTCTTTACCTCCTCCAGAATTAAGGCCTTGGGGTCTTCAGTAGAAGCAGGTAATGTGCCAGTCTGCCTTAAGTTGATTGCATTGGCCAACTGTCCCACGTGAGTCTCTAAGTTTCTCATTCCAGCTTTGGTCTCTGTCATGAATGCCTTTAGTACAGCTTCTAAGGATGAATCTGGAGTTTTTTGCTACAATTGGGGTTGTTGTTGCCTAGGCCGCTGTTGTTGATTGCAACCAGATGGTGGATTCAGTGTTATGCTATAATTGGAATACCTCAGATTAGGATGTTGTGATTGCTGCCATCCTGCTTTTCCAAATGAATTATTGCCTATGTAATGGTTGTTTCCCACATAGTTGACCGCAGCAAGGTTTGCAGAGCAATTCTCAAACACATGATCTCCTCCACAATAAACACATGATACAGCATCTGCCTTGTAAATTTGTTCATTCTCCATCTCTTCAGTCAATATGGGTGGAACAAAGGAATTTCCTTGATTTGCTATGGTCAGTCCCCTAACCATATTAGTTAGAAAGGTCATTTGAGCTGATAGTGCTGCAACTTCACTTACTTCATATGCTCCTGCTGTAGCATTGCCTTTTCCAGAAACTTGTCTTGCTGTTGGCCATTGATAGCTGTTGGCTGCTATCCCTTCTATCAAAGGATGAGCCTCATTGTAGGATTTAGTGAGGAGACTGCCTCCAGCTGAGGCATCTAACATCATCCTTGAGCTAGGTAAAACTCCATTATAGAAGTGCTCCATCTGAATACAAAATGGAATACCATGGTGGGGGCACTTCTTAATGAGTTCTTGAATCTCTCCCATGCTTCAAATAGTGGTTCATCATCGGGCTGCCTGAATGAAGTGATGTCAGTCCTCATCTTTGCATTCATAGTTGGTGGGAAGAACTTGGTCAAAAAATTTTCAGCAAGTTTGTTCCGAGTATTAATTGAATTTGCATCCAAAGAATTTATCCAATTTTTAGCCCCTCCACCCAAGGAGAATGGAAATAATCTTAATCTGAATGCATCATCCGTGACTCCTGGGATCTTGAAGTTGCTTGCTACATCTAGAAACTATTTGAGGTACAAGTGAGGGTCCTCTGTTGCAGCTCCATTAAATTGGCCAATTGTTTGCAACATTTGGAACATCACTGGCTTGAATTCAAACTGAGATGCAGTGATGGGAGTCCTGTCTATCCCTGTGTTCATAGCTTCAGGGTCAAACACGGCATACCCCCTGATGGCATAATTTCTGTCATTAGCCACAGCCATGCTGTCTTGTGGTGCTTCTTCAACCATTTCTGATTAAGCAGGGTATAATGCTTCAGTAGAATTAGGTGTGGAGTTGGTTGGAGTAATCAGAACCAACTTAGGTACAAGCTGAGATGTTTGACCTCTTCTAAGCCTTCTGAATGTCCTTTCAATCTCTAGATCAAGTCTGTATTCAGGTGTCAAAAACCTGTGCATACGGATTTAGTATCCTATGCTACAATAATGCACTAAAAGTATCAGTACCACAAACCACATAACTAATAATCTAAAAACAGAATTTTAATGCCAATCACAATCCCCGGCAACGGCGCCAAAAACTTGTTGCCTCAAAAATAGTTGTTCTTAAGCTTGTGCAAATATACACAGAAGCCTCAAGTAATATAGAACTTTTTCAGATATCGTTCCCACAGGGATTATATTGATGCAACAAAATTCCAGTTCAGATTATAAGTCCAAGAGTTAGGATGAAGTAACCAAAAATTGTTGTGTGCGAACAAATTGAAATAAAGGTGTTAATGCTAGAAAAAAAAAATTGTAACTTGAAATTAAAATTCAAACAGGTTAATGGAAAAAAGGACGATCTGTTGATTTAGATAATTTAAACAGCTTCAGGTATGCTGCAACATAAATTCTGTTTAGCCCTCACTATGCTCTGACCATGCTCTAGCATCTAGCATCCAGGGATTTAAGGTTTGTTTTCCAACACTACAGGGTCAGGTTCATTAACTTTGTTCTATTCCTAGATTCAGATTAATTACACCACCCTCTAACTAAAGCTCATTCCAGCTAACTCAGGGACATGAATAGCTATTCCTAGCCTACTCATCATCAATTAATTTTCCAATTAATGACTTAACCCCTGTCTTTTATCAAGTTTCCACTTACTTGATTCTTCCAAATTTAGCAAGCTAAGTATTCAATCAAGTTGATCACTCTTAATCAAACAATATTAAATGCGTGATAAAAGAAGATACAAACATAGCCATCACATAATTCGGCTAAATATTCGTTATACTAGCATACCCAAAGCTTAAAGAGTTTAGCTCATAGTGAGATTACAAAGAACAAATATAAGAGAAGAGCAAGAAACCATTACATGGGAAGCAACGAAGAAACACAGCAGCAGCAGCTCAGGAAGACAGAAACCAGCGCCGCTATTAACAAGACAATGTGTAAAATAAAATGTTCAAGAAAAGTCCCCTTTCACTAGGGTTGTTAAATGCTTTTATAGTACACAAGACCCTATTATCTTTCATTCCATTTTGGGCCAACAACAAAAAAGAATTCATAGATTAACCCTAGCCCAAATTTCAAAAGATGTAGGGCAGCTGATCATAGGCGCGTGTGCATCCTTAAAAGTGACAGCGCCAGTGCCCTCGAGGAGAGAGGAAAGATGTCCTTGTGAGCTTTTGTCCTTTAGTGCAATACTACTGGAAGGTAGTCCTTGCTGCAACAACCAAGTCCTTGTATCCTAATGCTTCAGCCTTGCTCCAGCAAGCTTTCTGTTTACCAAGACACTGTTTTTAGACAATGATAGAGCAATCAAGCGCAAATGACTGATATTCACTAATCTTAACACAAATATTTACACACTAACATTTTCTAATAGAAACGAAACTTAAAACCTTAAGGATGGTAAAGAATCACAGTAAAAAGGGTCTAAACTCTTCATTCAAAGATTTATTAGTCATCCACTTGATTATTAGGTTTGACATTTGCTTGCATTTCAAAGTCCTTCAGATTCAAATCTGCAATAGCTTCATCAAGCTCTGATAATTTCTTATCAGGCTGCTTGTCATCAAACTTCACATGTATACATTCTTCTACTACTAAAGTTCTAGAATTATAAACTCTAAACCCTTTTGATGATTCAGAATATCCTAACAATAGAATTCTATTATCTATTTTAGCATCAAACTTGCCAAGTTGATCTTTAGTATTCAATATATAGCATTTACAACCAAAAGGATGAATGTAAGATATGTTGGGTTTTGGTCCTTTCCACAATTCATAAGGAGTCTTATTCAAAATTGGTCTAATGTATATTCTGTTCCGAATGTAGCAGGAAATATTAACAGCTTCAGCCCAGAAGTGGCTAGGGACAATTATCATTGAGCATTGTTCTAGCCATATCTTGAAGAGATATGTTCTTTCTTTCTACCATACCATTTTGATGTGGTGTTATAGGTATTGAGAAGTTGTCAAGTATACCACTTTCTTCACAGAACTTATGAAATAGCTCATTTTAAAACTCTCCCCCATGGTCACTTCTAATTGAAGTGATGCGCATGCCTTTTTCATTCTATACACGTTTACAGAATACAGAGGAGACCTTGAAAGACTCATCCTTGTAAGCTAGGAACATAACCCATGTCCAGCTAGTGTAGTCGTCTACTATGACTAGACCATATTTATTTCCACTAACAGAGGCAGTCCTAGTTGGTACAAATAGATAAAGGTTTAGCAACTCCAGTGGTCTACTTGTACTAACAATATTCTTAGATTCAAATGAACCTTTGACTTGTTTTCCCTTTTGACAGTGAATAAGAGTGATCCATCAGGTTTCTTGACATTGTACATGTTCTTATCAAAAGAAACAGCAAATCCACTGTCACACAATTGAATTATGCTTAGCAGATTGAGTTTTAAGCCATTAACTAAAAGAACATTATCAATGGAGGGAAAATGATGTTTACCAATTTACCTACTCCAATGATCTTCCCTTTCTGATTACCTCCAAAGGTAACCCAGCCACCATCCTTATGTTTAAGGTCTTGGAACATACACCTTTCTTCCGTCATGTGACGCAAGCAACCACTGTCCAAGTACCAGGATGTGTGTCTCTTTCCTGTTGTTAAGCAAGTTTCAACATCAGTGTATTCACTTTCTGATGATGTACCAGCCATGAGACATATATTTGCCTCTTCCTCTGCTTCATTCTCCTCATCAGATGAAGACAGATCCAGATCCTCCTTAGTAGCCATCAAGCCCTTATTCTTTTTGAACAATTTCTTTTTGTCATTCAGTTCTGGGAAGTCAGCTTTGAAATGACCAGACTTTTTGCACTTGAAGCACAGAAGTGGACCTTTTTCCTTAGAGTCTGATTTCTCCTTGATGAACTTTTTGTTGAACTGCTTCCTTCTGAAACCACATTTCTTTCTCCACAAATGTTGAATCTTTCTGGAGATGAAAGACAGTTCGTCCTCATCAGATCCTTCATCACTGTCAGAAGGGTCTGCTTCATCAGAGGATTCCTCAGCTTTAAGAACTTTAGAAGAGCTAGCCTTCTTTGCCTTTAAGGCAATAGATTTTCCTTTTCTGGAACTTTCTTCTTCATTGAACTCAAGCTCATGAACTTTTAAAGATCCAAGAAGTTCCTCCAAAGTGAGAGTATTGAGGTTCTTTGCTTCCTGAATAGCAGTGACCTTAGGTCTCCACTGTTTATGTAAGCTCCTCAAAATTTTTCTGACATGAACTCTGTTCTCATAGGTTTTTCCCAGAGATCTAAGACTGTTGGTGATAGTTTGGAATCTTCCAAACATTTGATCTATAGTTTCATGTTCAACCATTTTAAATAATTCATATTGATTAACCAACATGCTTATTGTTGACTCCTTAACTTGGGATGTCCCTTCATGAGCTAGGGCAAGAGTATCCCATATTTCTATAGCTGTTATAGCTATGGACTTTATCATGCTCAGATATGGTGATAGCACACATCAAATAGTGCTTAGCTATCAGATTGAGTTGATGTTGAGTTTTCTGCTCTTGACTCCATTGAGCTCTAGGAATAGTAGCTCCAGCATCACCTCTAGGCTCAGTGTAGCCAGTTTCAATCAGCTCCCAGATGTCCATGTTTTGTGCATCAAGAAAAGCCATCACTCTCTTTTTCCAGTAGTCATAATCACTACCTTCAAAGAGAGGAGGTCTGTTGATTGCTTGTCCTTCTGTATCCATGCTTGTTGGATCGTACTCCATCAGAACATGTTAGATGCTCAACCCTTTCGAGGCTGAGCTCTGATACCAACTGAAGTTGACACAAGGAAATACAAGAGGGGGGGGGGGGGGGGGGGTGTTATTGTGTTTCTTAACAGATTTTCCCAAAAGCCTTTTCTTAAACCTTTTACAAGCAAAACAATAAAAACAACACACAAACATAAAAATGTTTTTGAAGAGTTAATAAACTCAGATTCAGAACCCCACAATTAGTATAAACAAAAACTATAAAAGATAAGCGTTTAGAAGATTCACGCAATAGTTTTATCCTGGTTCACTCTCTTCGAACCAAGAGCTATGTCCAGTCCCTTCTAGCTGAAGGTTTTTCTCCACTATTTTACAAATAGATTACAAGTATTCAATGTTGAAACAAAGTGTTTTTGATTAACAATCTCTGAGTTTTGATGTTAAGAAAAAGGATTAAATTTGCATGACAAAGTTTTAGTTGAGATCTAACATACTTTATCTAGTCTTGCAGGAATGTTAAAAATATATCTAGTTATGGAAACATTGAATAAGTTTCGTTGTATCTGCTTGGACTTAGTTTGTGAATCCACGTCCATTCATGTATACGAGCTACTCAAAACGAATGGTATATTTATTTATTTATATTTGAGTAGACGAGCTTAAATGCCACGCCAGTAGACGGAGATAAAAAATAACTCATTGAATTTTAGCAAGTCCAAAGACTTGATGATAGACGAGAGGATATGCCACGTCAATAGACGAGTGGAAAAAAGAAACTGCAAGTCCATAGACTTGATTTTACCCATGAGTGTGTAGATGCAGATTTTAAGTAGACAAGCTATTTTTCATATAAGTTCTCATATGCTCAGTCTAGCTAAGTAAATGCTACCCCGACCAAAAAGAAATATTTATTTCAAATGATTGATATTTATTTTAGATGAATGTTGGTCCTTTCTATTTGTTTTATCTGTTTTACTGCTTTGTTTCTTTGTGAGAGAAACATAGTACCATCAAGGAAATGCAAAAAGCAACATAGTACAATGGGGAAATGCAAAACGATATGTACCCTGTCACCTTTACTACTGGAATAGCTGGAATTTTCATAAAGGAGGAAAGACAGTTTTTCAAGTTGCAATTGCTCAGAGCTGTGTCCAAGAGTACATTTAACAATGGCCACGATCAAGCTATCAGTCACAACGGATATTATGCATTTAATGCTATCTCTAAGCGGGTATATTCAAAACAACCGTTGAAGTTTTTCAAGTGAAGAAGAAAGTCACTATACATAGAAGACCTCAACCATTGAAGAAAATAATTTTTTTGTGAGCTGAACTTTTGCCAATCTACAATCTCTCATTTTTTCATTCTTTCAAGAGAAAAAGTCTGTATTCTTTAGTTTGAATATTGTTGTAATATTCATCTGATCTTAAACTTTCACATCCTCACACATAGTGAGTTAGAAGATCAAAAGCAAACAATCTATTTGTTAGAGTTAGAGCCTGAAGAGGCTTGGTAAGAAATGAATACTTGCAGCCTGGAGAGGTGTTGAATACTTGTTGTAATCTATTTGGAAAAATAGTGGAGTAAAACCTTCAAGTCGAAGGTACTGGAAGTAGCTCTTGGTTGGAAGAGAGTGAACCAGGATAAAACACTTGCATGAATCTTCTAATTCCTTAACTCTTACAATTTTATTTGTTTTACTGACTATGGGGGTTTGAACTTGATTTTGTTAATTTTTTAAAAGACCATTTTCTGTTTATGCTTCTGTCTTTTATTCTTTGTGTGAGAAAATAAACTTTGAAAAAGGTTGTTTTCGAAAATTATAAACAAACACAATTCAACCCCCTTCTTGTGTTTGCCTGTGTCAACTTCAATTGGTATCAGAGCTCAGCCTCGAAAGGGTTGAGCCTCTAACAGTGCTAAGGGAGTACGATCCAACAACCATGGATGCAGAAGGACAAGCTATCATCAGACCTCCTCTCTTTGATGGAACTGATTATGACTATTGGAAGAAGAGGATGATGGCCTTCTTGGATGCACAAAACATAGATGTTTGGGAGCTGATTGAAACCGGCTGCACAGAGCCAAGAGGTGAAGCTGGAGCTGCTGTCCCTAGAGCCCAATGGACTCAAGAGCAGAAAAATCAACATCAACTCAATCTAAAAGAGAAGCATTATCTCATGTGTGCTATTACCAGATCTGAGCATGACAAGGTTCATAGCTGCAACACTGCCAAAGAAATCTGGGATACTCTTGCCCTAGCTCATGAGGGTTCATCTCAAGTAAAGGAATAAAAAATAAGCATGTTGGTTCACCAGTATGAACTATTTAAAATGTCTGATCATGAAATAATAGATCAGATGTTTGGAAGATTTCAAATTATCACCAACAGTCTAAGATCTCTTGGAAAAACATATGAAAATAGAGACCATGTTAGAAAGATTCTGAGAAGTTTATCCAAGCAATGGAGACCCAAAGTTACTACTATTCAGGAAGCTAAGAACCTGAACACTTTTTCTCTAGAAGAGCTTCTTGGATCTCTCAAGGTTCATGAACTTGAACTGAATGAAGAAGACAACTCCAGAAAAGGAAAGTCTATTGCCCTAAAGGAAAAGAAAGCGAGTTCATCAAAAGTTCTGAAAGTTGCTGAATCTTCAGATGATGCTGGAACTTCAGATAGTGATGAAGGATCAAATGAAGATGAACTATCTTTCATCTCCAGAAAGATTCAACACATGTGGAGAAAGAAAGGTGGCTTCAGGAAGAAGCAGTTCAAGAAAAAGTTTTCCAAGGAGAAATCAGACTCCAAGGAAAGAGGTCCACCCCTTTGCTTTGAATGCAAGAAGCCTGGACATTTCAAAGCCGATTCGTTGATCTGAAGGACAAAAAGAAGTTCTTCAAAAAGAAGAAGGGTTTAATGGCTACTTGGGAGGATCTGGATTTATTCTCATCTGATGAAGAAGATGAAGACGAAGAAGAGGCAAATATCTGTCTCATGGATGACACGTCATCAGAAAGTGAATACACTGATGCTGAGGTAATGAATTCTGACCCATCCACTCTTCAAAATACATTTGATGAATTGTTGCATGAGTCGTCCATACCGTCTCATGATTATAGAAGTCTCAAAAATAAGTTTACACAACTATCAAAAGAATATGATAAGGTTTGCATGGAAAAACAAAGTCTTAAAGATGAAAATGACAAACTAAAATTAGAGAATGTCAGTCTCACCGACAAACTCGAGTGTGAGCCTGAAGTTTCTTGTGAAGTTGCAAAAATGAAATAAGATGTGATGTATTTGACAGACACTCTGTCAAAGTTTGTAGGTGGCTTAGATAAGCTTAGCCTCATTTTAAGGTATTCTAGGACACCTCATGATAAATCTGGCCATGGTTATGACAAGGAGAAGCATGAAGCATCTCATAAAAGGTCAAAACCCCATACACATCATAGAGCTTCAAAAGATCAAGCTAAACATGCTAAAACCAAGTCATTCCGTCCAACACCTTTTGCAAAGTGTGTGGAAAAAGTGGCCATGTTACATCTAGATCCATACATAATAAACATGCTAAACATTCTCGTACAGTGAAAACTAACAAGAAAGGACCCAAGTCAGTTTGGGTACCTAAAGATAAGATAATACCTGTAGCAGATTTGCTTAACAACAGGAAAGAAACAAACATCTTGGTACTTGGTTAGTGGGTGCTCACATCACATGACGGGAGAAAGGTGTATGTTCCAAGACCTTAGACACAAAGATCGTGGTTGGGTTACTTTTGAAGGAAACCAGAAAGGCAAGATCATTGGTATAGGTAAAATTGGTAAACATCATTTTCCCTCCATTGATAATGTTCTTTTGGTTAATGGTTTAAAACATAATCTGCTGAGCATAAGTCAATTATGTGACAGTGGTCATGTTGTTTCTTTTGATAAGAACATGTGTAATGTCAAGAAAAATGATGGATCACTTTTATTCACTGCTAAGAGGCAAAACAATTTGTATAAAATTGACTTGAAGGACCTCTCAAATCAAAGTGTCTCATGTCTAGTGTCCATTGAAGATGAGCGATGGATTTGGCACAAAAGGCTAGGTCATGCAAGCTTGAGATTAATCTTAAAGCTAAATAAGCATAACCTCGTGAGAGGGCTACCAAACCTTAAATACAAAGCTGATGCTCTCTATGATGCATGTCAAAAGGGAAAACAAGTCAAGGGTTCTTTTGAATCTAAGAATGTTGTTAGTACCAATAGACCACTAAAATTTCTACACCTTGATCTCTTTGGTCCAACAAGGACTCTTTCTATCAGTGGTAAGAAATATGGGCTAGTCATTGTAGACGACGACACTAGATGGACATGGGTTATGCTCCTAGCTCACAAGGATGAGTCTTTCAAAGTCTTTTATAAATTCTGCAAACATGTAGAGAATGAAAAAGACACGTGTATCACTTCAATCAGAAGTGACCATGGGGGAGAGTTTCAAAATGAGCTATTTCATAAGTTATGTGTTGAAAGTTGTATTCTTCACAACTTCTCAATACCTAGAACACCACAGCAAAATGGAGTGGTAGAGAGAAACAACAGATCTCTTCAAGAGATGGCTAGAACAATGCTCAATGACAACTCTGTCCCTAGACACTTCTGGGCTGAAGCTGTTAACACTGCCTGCTACATTCAGAACTGAATATACATTAGACCAATCTTGAACAAGACTCCTTATGAATTGTGGACGGGAAAAAAACCCAACATTTCATACTTTCATCCTTTTGGTTGTAAATGTTATATATTGAATACTAAAGATCAACTAGGTAAATTTGATGCTAAAGTTGATAATGGAATACTGTTAGGATATTCTGAAACATCAAAAGGTTTTAGAGTTTATAATTCTATAACTCTATTAGTAGACATATGAAGTTTGATGACAAGCAGTCTGATAAGAAATTATCAGAGCTAGATGAAGCTTTTGTAGATCTTGATCTAAATATCTTAGGAGATACAATAGAGGTAAAAGCTTATGATCAAGTGGATGGCCCTCCTCAACAACCAGAAACCTCCATTTCTCAAAAGAATACTGTTCAGAGATCATGGTACTTCAAAAATTATCATTCACAAGATCAAATAATTGGAAACCCCAATGATAGACTAAGAACCAGAACAACTTTCAGAGAGCAGGAAGATTCTGTACTAGTCTCTGAGTTGGAACCAAAGACAGTAGACAAGGCTCTGCTGGAAAATGGCTAGATTATGACAATGCAAGAATAACTGGATTAGTTTGAAAGAAGTGATGTTTGGACTCTGGTACCCCAGCCTAAAGACAAATCAGTTATTGGAACAAAGTAGGTTTACAGAAACAAGCTTGATGAGAATGGTAAGGTGGTAAGAAATAAAGCAAGACTTGTTGCACAAGGTTATTCTCAAGAAGAAGGTATAGATTAATATTGAAACTTTTGCACCTGTTGCTAGATTAGAAGCAATTAGCATTTTACTTTCATTTGCTGCACGTCATAGCATTATGCTTTTTCAAATGGATGTTAAGAGTGCTTTTCTAAATGACTTTATTAATGAAGAAGTATATGTAATGCAACCTCCGGGTTTTGAGAGTGAAACCCAACCTGAACATGTATATAAGCTTAATAAAGCTTTATATGGCCTTAAATAAGCACCTAGAGCTTGGTATGATAGGCTAAGTTCATTTCTAATGGAAAATGGATTTAATAGAGGAAAGGTTGATACAACCTAGTTTAGAAAGTCCATTAAATCTAATTTCATAATGGTGTAAATATATGTTGATGATATTATATTTGGTGCTACTAATGAATCTCCGTGCAAAGAGTTTTCTAAGTTAATGCATAGAGTTTGAAATGAGCATGATGGGAGAACTCAAATTATTCCTTGGACTTCAAGTTAAACAAACTATGGACGAGGTGTACATCCATCAAACCAAGTATACAAAGAAACTCCTGAAGAAGTTCAAAATGGATGATTGCAATCCAATGAATACCCCTATGCACCCCACGTCCATACTGAACAAAGATGATAAAGAGAAAAGGTAGACCAAAAGGTATATAGAGGTAAGATGGATCTCTTTTATATCTCACTGCGTCTAGACCTGATATTATGTTTAGTGTATGTTTATGTGATCAATTTCAATCTGATCCTAGAGAATCTCACTTATCAGCAATTAAGAGAATACTTAGATATTTGAAAGGTACTACTAATCTGGGTTTGTGTTTTAAGAAAAATGAAGATTACATATTAGTTGGTTTCTGTGATGCTAACTATGCTGGAGACAGAATTGAAAGAAAGAGTACCAATGGAGGATGTCACTTCATTGGAGCTAGTCTTGTCTCATGGTCAAGCAAAAGACAAAGTACCATAGCCTTATTAACTGCTGAAGCTGAGTATATTTTAGCTGCTAGTTGCTGATCACAACTTCCATGGATCAAACATCAATTGGAAGACTACAATTAATTTATCTAAGAATCCAATATTGCATTCTAGAGCTAAACATATAGAGATTAAATATCATTTTATAAGGGATTATGTGCAAAAAGGTGTTTTTGATATACAATTTGTAGATACTGACCATTAATGGGCATATATCTTTACGAAACCTCTTGCTGAGGACATATTTATTTTTATTAGAAAGCATCTTAACATGCTATGTGTGGATTGATTATGTCGTCCAGCCTTGAGAATTTTGTTGTTGATGTATGTGCATCTAAAGCATTTCAAGTCCATTGCATGATTAAAGTGCGCGTCCATTGCATACCGTGTCCATCGTATCTGTGTGCCGCGTCCACTGCATGCCGCATCCATACTTGCTTGCTTTTTGCTTGGACCCGTCCATGCACGTATTTTTTAATTGCATTTATTTTGTCTCAAAGACAAATTTATCCTATATTCTCTAATGCTGAGTCAGTTACTTCCATCAATCCCATCAAGACCTTTTTATAGTTTCAAAATACCAACGCCGTTTTATCCTTAATGACATGTTTTGTAAAATATTTTCTTTTTGATTTATTTCCAAAAGAAAAACCTTTGAAATTCAAAACCTTTTTAAAGCAACCTCCTTCCCTCTGAGAAATATTTCGCTACCTTCGTCTCTGAATTCTCTCTTGAACTCTCTGTTTTATGCTTCCAAACCCTAACCTTCAATCTTGAACAATGGCTGCCTCTGCAACTTTTAATGTGGATAAGCTGATTGTTGCTATTGAGCATCATTTCAACTTCGGAATCTTGGAAGAGTATAACCTAGATATTAGCAAGATTGTCAATGGCACTGGCTGGGGAGGACTCTTCATGAAGAAAGTCTCCATTGTCCCAAATCTGATCAAGGATTTCTGGAGAGGTCTTCAAGTTACTGATAAAGAAGTCTTCGCCACCATTTTGGAGTAGAGAATAGTGGTTTTAGAGAAAACCATGTCTGATGCCATCATATGCGCTCAGGAAGGAGTGATCTTCACTGAGACATGGGAGACAGACCTTGGTGGTTCAGAAGTTATTGCTGCCTTTCTGATTAGAGAAGACACAGTAAGAATTCATTCCTGGAAATCAGTAGAAATGAAGGATCTGGTTCGCATCCTTCATCAGTTGCTGAACAAGGTGGTTCTACACAAAACTGGCTCCAAGGGCAACTTATCAGCCTTGCATAAATTTTGTCGCTGTCATCTCATCACCGAGACTAAGATAAACTTACCCAGAATCCTCTATGGAAGATTCATGGATGCTGTTGTTAATAAGAAGAAGCTCTCTTCACTTCCTTACTGTCATATTCTATCAACAATCTTCAAGTCACAAAGGATATATGATTTCATTGCTTCTAGGTCCACTGAAGAGCAAGCAAGAATTCTGACTGAGAAGCCAATGTCTGCTGCTGTTTTTGGCAAAATGAATATTGCCAATATGAATCTTAGTACTTATACCGCTGCTGCCTTGGCCAAGAGTGAAGAAATGATGAAAATCAAAGAAGAAATGGTTTAGAAGAACAATGCTGATGTTCTTGGGCTGAAAAGGGCAGTTAAAAAGAAAACCACTGCAGCAAGGAAATCAATGCCTAAAAGGCCTACTGCTGGTGGGATTGTAATGAGAGAACCATCAGCTGCTGCTCCTCAACCCGCACCTACTCAGAAAAGGACAAGGAATGTAATTCTGTCCTTCAATAAAAATGAGGATGATGTGGACAGGGTCCCCATCAGTTCTGTTTTGAAGAAATAGAGGATTGCTAGTACTGCTGGTGTTGCTAATGTCCATATTCCCACACAACCCAGAAGGCAACCTCTAAGGAAAGCTATGTCTGTTATGACTTATGAGGTAACTTTTCCTACTAATGACCCTGTAAAATTAGCAGTAGATGCCTTAGTATCTTGCTTTGAGGATAGAGAAGATGATGATTCTGCACCTGCTACTGTGAACCAAACTGAAACCTTGAATGATTTATACATTCCCACTCTTCCTTCACCACGAAGAACTTCCCCTAACCAACCACAAACAGCCTTACCAGAAAGACCATATTTCCCACCCATTATACCTGAAAATGACCCTTGGTTCAACCAACCAGATGATGGAATTATCCTTGGTGCACCTAACCGCTCTGTTCTTTATGATGGCCAATCTGAAAACTGGACAAAGTAAAGAGGAACTGGAAAATCCTTTATCACCAACATGAACTAGAACCAATTTCAACAATGTAACAGCTTGATTTTTAATTATGCTATTTAACCGGTTAAAATATAATTAATTATATTTTAATCTGAGAGTTAGAAAGTGATTTTAAATAAAGCAAAATCATATTCATAGTCTCTCTTATAGTATAAGGTTACGGTGAAATTTTAGGTTTAAAACTCATACGGAAACCGGTCTGCGTTTTTACTGACATTATAATTTTATACCGGCAGAAAAATCTAATTTGACCCGAAACTGAAATTTGTAGATTTTTTATATTTTATTCCGTGAGGAATTCTACTTTCCAAATTTCCGATCAGAAATAAAATATTATGTGTATTCGGACGAATTTTGGTGAAAGTTTGAAAGGAAAACAGTTGGTGTTTTCACTGACAGTAAGATTTTAATGATCATAAAACCTAATTTTGACTCGTGAACGAAATGGTTTATATTTAAATCATATTTCCAACGAGTTTGGTTAGTTTGAAAATTTTCAACCAAAAATGAAATATTACGCTTTTATTCGGGCGTAAAATCCTAATCGGGAAACCAACGGAATCAGCAACGGAACTGCAGAGATAGAACAGGACACCGGACGAGCTGAGCTATGGGATGACTCATCAAGAATTTATGATGTAATTAATGTTAGAAATTATGAGTTTTTAAGCGAAATGACCAAAATGCCCTTTTAGCTTAACCTAACCGACGTTTAGTTAAATTCTAACCATGGTTAATAAACCATGGTTAATTCTTGTGGACCAAAATAAGCCACACCTTCATTTAATGTGAGACACATGTTTATTAACCATAGTTAGCAAGATAACCCTAGTTAAGTTAATTATTAACCATAGTTAATCATATATTAATTAAATAATCACAAAACACATTAATCTAAAATCTAAAAACCAAACAAGGCCTAAGGTTTTCCCTATAAAAAGCCCCTCAAAATCGGGGCCTCCCCTCCCCATTTCACTCTTCATCTTTTTCCTTCTTCTTCTTCATTTTCTTCACAAACTCAATTATCATCTTCAAAATCTTCAAGTGTTTCCATTGAAGAAACTTGCCAAGATCATCAATCTTCTTCTTCTACTTTCCTAACTTGAGGTAACAAGGTCATCTCTTCCATTCTTAAGCTTTTTTTCTTCATATTTCATGAGTTTCCATTTCCAGATCTAAAACTTTAAATAATTCTAAAAAATTGTAGAAAAATCATAAAAATGTAAAACCAATTTCTATGATCTAGTTATGATCCCTACTTTCATTATCCAAGAGCATGTCATCAAAAACATTTTCCTTCCCTATTTTCTTTAAATGGACGAAACCCTCTAAAAAATGGATTTGTTGATTTTGTTTGATTTGTGAAATCTAATGATTGATTCAAGCTCTCTAATGCTTATGTTATCTAAATCCAAGAGTCTGAATCAAAAGGAATTTTCTAACCTATTTTGTTATAGGAGGCCGAAACCCTAAGGGAAAGAGATTGGATTATCTTTGTTCAATATTAGGGTTATGATGATTTATATTGTCTCTATGATGCCTTAGTATCGTTAATCCAAGAAATTGAGAAGTTTTAAAATCCTAGCCAATTTCATCATACATGGGCGAAACCCTAACCTATTTGGTTGGAGGATTTTGTTTCATATTTTTGAATTATAGCAATTTATCTATGTTAGCTAATACCTTAGGAACTAGCATCCAAAAGATTAGAATGAGAAACTGATCCTAGCCCTAATTTGAATTGAATGGACGAACCTAGGATTAAGGGTGATTTTGTTAATTAATAGTTATGTTGTTTGGTTCAAGGTGAAACTATTAAGCTGTGGTGTGATAGCGAGGAACGTCGAGTTCGTGATCTCGGTGCTAACTTAGGTGGGGGAAAGGATCACTCTGTAATCGGAATCGATAAGTAGTATATTATATAATAATTGTGTAGGGCGACCTAAACCCTACTAGTAGTCAAGTAATCGACAAGACCAAAATCACATTGGAAACCATTTCTGTAAAATCAATGGTGATTCGGGGATTGTAGGTTTATCGACATTAGGTTGATTTTAAAGTATTTGATGATGTCTGATTTTATGTTGTTGAATTTACTATGATACGCTGGTTGAGGTATTCCATTTCATGTGATGTATGATTTTTTTAGTGTTTGAATATTTCCTGATATTGTGTTATTCATGATCTGCCTGGTTTTTTTAATACTATGCTTAGTTGATTTTAAGCAAGGATATACGTTGTTCAGGAGATGATTGTTTGGGTGAGAGAATGAATTGACTTAGAGGTGCCTAGCTTAATTAATTATTTAATGGATGAGATGTGATATAGAATGTGAGTTGAGGCTATGATGGGAGCTTGAGGTACTAGGTTGATATTGATGTGAGATAGTGAGATTCTTATAGAGGCTTTGGTGTATATACTTTTTCAGTCCATGACGTGTTGATCTGATTTATCCTATCAAAAGATAGAAGCGCACTATATCGAGTTCTAACCTATCAAAAGATAGAAGAGCACTAAACTGAATCCTATCTTATCAAAAGATAGAAGATCACTATACCGGATCCTATCTTAACGAAAAATAGAAGTGCACTATGTCGATTCTTATCCTATCAAAAGATAGAAGTGTACTACACTGAGTTCTTTGCATTGGACTACCATGGACTACTGAAGAATGTGAAAGGAATAGAGACAGTTATGTTAGCATAACAATTTAGATGGCATGAGTTGAGGGTAGAGGGCAACATCAAAATTTGAGGATGATTGCTAATTGTGGTTGTTAATTTTATGTGACATTTATTGTATGATATACTATGACTCTTTTCCGTTTTTTGATGATAGAAATGTTACTTATCCCCTGTATTCTTTCTATGTGTGGTATTTTATTTTATTATGGGATCGTACAAGAAGACCTTTTGTGGCTGAGCTGAATGAGGAGGAGTTGGATGGAACTCCTTATGAACCAGAGGTAGAAGGTCGAGCTGTGATCCATGGTGATTAGAGTATAGATAGTATAACCAGTGTGTCTAAGAAATATTTTTATATGTTTCCGCTATGTATGACTTTTAGTTAAGTTTATGCCTGTGAGGGATCCTACCGAGAGGATACCCTCAACAGTGTTTTGTAATATGTATAAGACATATGGCTATATTCACAATATAATTATGGTATGAAGTTTTAAGTAATTGAAGTTTGTATGCTCCTTACCTTAAGTTTTTAATTTTTACGTATTTTCATGTTAAGCGAGCAATTAAGGAATTAATTAAGAAAGCTTTAAACTAATAAAACACCGGGGCACAACGGGGTGTCTCAAACAAGACCCTTATATCCCCTACCTGAGTTTGAATATGAACCCGAGACCATATATACTTCAACCTGGTTTTTTACCCATACCATATATACCAAACATCACCAACCTGTTCCATCCACTCTGCATAACCATATTGGACATGCCCTAATTCATCTTCCACAGAAAAAATTCCCACCTAGAAAAATCTATCCAAACCTCATCAAATCCCCACCCTTCAAGCCATTTACTGATGGTCTTAAAAGGCATATCATCTCTGGCTGGTCCAAGGATCCAGCAAAGAGAGATCTGACCAATGTCATCTACAAAAGGGCAAAATCCTACATACAAAATCCTTTTATCATGGACAACAAAACTTCTTGGGAGACATTCAGACACCCAAGCATCTATGGCAGAGCTGTGAGTATCGTGGATCACCTCATGTATGCCTTTCTGAAGAATGAATTTGAATTGCCTAGGTATGTTAGGGCTGCAAACTTTGTCCCTCCAACTTGGATGTTTCGTGCCAAGAAGGAAAAAAATATTGGTGTTAGACCCCCAATGATTGCTCCTAGACTTCCTATGATTAACTTGAACAAGGACAAGGACAAGAAGAAATAGATAAATACTGGAGAGATGCCATTCCCAGAATCCTGCATGATTAATCCTAAAGATGTCAACCACACTGATTAGAATGTCATAGACTATTGGTTGGCACAACCTGTTGAAGATGTTCGTGAAGATGTGGCTATTGATATTTGGAGAACTCACATGGTGGAATGTGCACAAGAAGCTTCCTCTTCTGGTCTGAGTATGGAAGAGAAAAGACTCATTCCAAAAGTCATAGGAAAGTGTGGACTCTCACATTGCAGATACTTCATCTACAAGGACATTCTGGGACTACCTGTCACCAGTCCTATTTTTGAAGAAGATCGTGTCCACTGGGCCAAAGAGCTGCCCCCACCTGTTCTTATTCTTGCTGACTCACCTCCACCATCTCCACCTTTAGAGCAAACTAATGAGGAAATAATAGTTGAAGACAGTCTATGGATGTTGACTCTGTTCACCAATTACTGAGGTTGAGGAAGTTGCTGTGTCTGTTCCTAGACCAAGCACTTCTGAAAATACTTATCTCAGCCAATATCTCTGACTGTCATTCATCCTTTTGATCAACCACAAACTTCCCGGACATTAGACACAGTTCCAAGTCAAGTACATGCTCAAGACAGTGCTGAAAGTTCAAGACTCCCACTGCCTCCAAACCTTGAAGAGTTTAGTGGAAGAATTGTAGAGGAAAGAGTAAAGGTTGAGGTTAAGGAACAAGTGAGAGAGCAAGTTGCAGAAGCCCTGGCTCTAACAAATGTTTTGATGAACCAAATGATGAGCATTATGCTAAGTTTTCAACAGAGTCAGAATCTGCCAACTCATCTTCCTCCACCTTCACCAAACCAGAACCCTCCTCCACCACCTCCACCATCTTCTTAGTCTTCTTTTATTCCTTTTATACTGACAATGATGGTCCACTCCTTTTACCTTCGTGTCTGATGACAAAAAGGGGAAGAAAGGATAGAGGATTAAATTAATAAAAGTCAGTTTTTGAAAGTATATATTTTCTTGAATCTGCATGATCTTATTAGTTTATATGCTCTTGATAAGCCTCTGGCTTATCTAGTTTTATGACTAGATAAACTAGGGTTTATGTGCCAATATATTCGAGTTCACTCTCGTTTTCGCCCAAATTTGCCTTGTTTTGTTCCTAAGTTGGACTTTGACTCGTTTTGCGTCGTTTGTGTAGTTTTTAGGTTATTTTGAATAGAATTACGCTTGTGGGTGCTTTTGTTGTTTCAGGTTAAATAAGTGAAGCTCCGGGAGTCAAGGAAAGTCGAAAAGCAGTGGAAATTGCAAGTCTGGAGACACTCGCCTCGCGAGTGTATGCTCGCCCCGCGAGATCATAAGGACCTGCAAGACAGAGACCATCACGGCCAAGCCGTGATGAATAGCACGCCCGTGGCAGTTTAAGGTTTGAAGACTCGCCCCGCGAGAGGACGCTCGCCTCGCGAGAGAATGAAGACCATGGAAGTCAGAGACCATCACGGCCCAGCCGTGATGAAGGACACAGCCTAGAAGTGAAGACTCGCCCCGCGAGAGGTTGATCGCCTCGCGAGAGTTTAAAATGAAAGCGCGCCAATTTTAATTCTCGCCTCGCGAGAGTCTGCTCGCCTTGCGAGAGAGCGCAGATCAGGATTACTATTTAAAGGCTGTTGCATATCAGAACAGGGGATCCAACTTTAGGAGGCAGTTTTCCACTTAGGTTAGGGCAGTAGTTACGAATCCTTATTTCTCCTTGGAGCTGCGTCTCCTTTTCTGGTTTCTTTTTATTTTACGATGGTGATTATGTCCGATCGCTTGTCTATGAGCATGAGGAACTAATCCCCGTCGTCCGAGGGAACGATGAAGCCACCCATGGCAGTGTAGATTCTATATGATGTATGTTTTTCTCCTTTAATTCAATTCTTGTTTTCTAATTCTGATTTGATTGTGTTAATCATATGTGTTGCGTGATTGACTTGTTAACGTGATGAGGCTTAGTCAGCGATTCGCGTTTAGAACTTGAATTAGGATCATCGATCGAATATTGCACGAGAGTGAGTAGGAGATCGGTGCAACCATATAGGGAACAAGAATTAACAGAATTCGAGATTAGGATTATGAGACCTAGTAAGTAATTAATCCAATCGTCGAATACGTCCTAATGAGCACGAGAGTGGATTTAGGAGAATTTAGGGGTCCCTGTTGACATTGTAATTGAACCTAGGGAGGAATTCATCATCACTTGGGTGTACATATTGGGTAGGTGGATTTGTGACCTTGGACATTTTAGTTTTCTGATTTTTAGTTAATTAGTTTATTTAGACTTGTTAATTGAATTTCGATATTAATCTTCTCTCTCTCAACCACCTTCTGTAACTTGACCGAACGTATCTGACTTCCCGCGGATTAGTCGAATTGGTATCCCAATCCTTGAGTTCGACCTCGGTAATTACTTACCGTGTTATTTTTATTACTTGCAACGACCCGGTACACTTGCCGGAGTCACAACAAGTTTTTGGCGCCGTTGCCGGGGATTGGCACAACCAATTTTTCTGATTTTTAGGGAAGTTTGATTATTTGGTTAAGTTATTTTTCTTTTATTTTTAATTTTATTTTTATTTACCATTATCTCTCTACTTCTTTGATTCCACTTGGTCTTGCCTTGTTTTGTATGCGAGGTACACGAAGGAATGCTTCCGGGTTGCGAGTATTGTGATGGGAACCATGACACTTGGAGTTGTCCGTTCTACTTCCCTCAAGTATATGTGGAACCATGGCATAATGACAACGTGCCCCGAACAACTATCGAGTCGAGAATCGGTATTGGGGTGATATGAGTAGAGACCATCCGGATTTCGCTTGGAGTAATGCGACGATGGTCTAGCCTCGGCAGCCACAACCTCAACAGAGTTGGCAACCACAACCTTGGGAGTTGGCTCTTGAGAAGTTGAGTGCGACACTTGAGAAAGTGTCAATCAATACAAACGCAGTCATTGACAAGTTGGCAACTCATACTGGGGATGGCACTTCAGAATCTAGAGATGCAGATTGCCCAAATGTCAAAACAACTAAATGAGCCTCTCCTAGACACTCACCCAGGTGAAACCGAGAACCACCCTAGGAACCTATGCGATGCCACAACAACTAGAAGCAGGTGGGGTGTTGGGATATGACTGGGATGTAACTAGTTCTCAGGGAGTTGAGGAAGAACTACCACATGTTGAGGAAGAACAACCGGAGGAAAAGGAATTGGCAAGTGTCATGGCCCCGGAACAACCACCTGTTGAGGAAGAGCAACCTAAGGAAGAGGAGTTGGCAAAGGACAAGGCGCCTGGAGCAAGGGGGTAGAGAACAAAATGCGGATAAAGTGGTAGAGGATTCCACCATGCTTGCTAAGCAACCTGAAAATAATGCATTGGATAAATATGTTGGCTTGCATGCATGTGTGGACATTGGTAAATTAGACACTCCCACTTGTCTGGCACACTTCCTCGTGAGGACACCATTTGACCCGAGAGGAAGTGAATTCATAATAACAAAGGTCAATGGAGTTTTCATACACTGGCTGGGTGGAGTTGATGAAGTCATATTACTGCTACGATCTCCACTCCAATTACCATTTGATCCTGGTGGAAGACCTCACATGATGAGCATCTCTTGGCCTCTGTATCACAGACTATGGGATCCAGGTGGATGCTTCTTAATAAGTCAGGCTCGGGACGTTAAACAAGCGCTTCTTGGGAGGCAACCCAAGCTAGGTATCTCTTTTCCTAACTTTTGTTTTGTTTTTGTGTTTGTTTTTTTGTGTTTTGTTTTTGTTTGTCGCTCTTGAATAATTTGAGAAGATCAAGAGTTTTTGTATGAAATGTTGTGTCGGCAAGCTTGTTGGATTTTGATTAGATTGAGCGTAGATTGATTGCATGAATTATTTGACCATTGATGATTTCCCCCTAGGTTCTAATAATAGAAAAGTTTATCCCCACTTAAAAATTGAAAACTGAACTTTGAGAACTTTGTTGTGATTACTTGATTTATGATAAGTTTGGGGTGAGGGGGGTGCACACACTAGGAATCGTATCTCGGTCAAACAATTTGCAAAATGTCCAGGTGAGGAATTTGAGCCTCCAACTCTGTTTTTGAATGTGTGAATCACTGTTAAGTTGCACTTTCCTGAATTTGCTTGAATCTCTATATGGTTTGCATGTTTATGTGTTGCATCAAATGATTTAGGCAATTTTCTTTGAATAACTACTTGGCCTGAAAAGAACCATCCCTAATGCATGTTCCCTAGTTAGCCAAATTGAGCCAAATTGACCTATTGTTTCTTGATAACCCTACATTACGAGCCAAAATCTGAAAAACCATGTTAACCCAATCTTAGGATTAGGAGAGCATGGAAATGAGCAACAGAAAGGTTGTGAGAAACTAAGTTTGGGGTGGCTACGAGGTGATATGTCATATTGGGGTGAGAAAAAGAAAAATAAAGGTTGAAACCCAAGGCAAAAAAAAAAAAAAAATTTGCCAAAGGAAAAGGGGCAGAACAAAAAGATTAGCAAGGAAAAGGCTGTAGTCACCTGAGACAAAATGAAAAATGGAAAAAGGAACTTGAGTGGAAAAAGTGTCAAAACGCTCATGCTCTCTTAGTTCCTAGGGACTTAAGCCTAAATATCCTTCGTTATCCTACCCTCAGCCAGGCCCCATTACAACCTTTAAAAGACCTTCTGATGTTGCATGCATGTTTTCGTGGGAACCATTTTTGAGATGAAAATCAAATTCATGGGAAGTGCTCTTGATAAGTGAAATTGAGTGAAAAGTTGATAACCTTGACAAACTTGAGCGAATGAGTGAAATTTTAAATGCCCTTGTGAGGAAGGCAATTGTTTGAGATAGGTGATCTTCCTTTGTGTGTATCTCTGATCCTCAACTTAGAGTAATGATGGAATGAATGATGAATTCTCAATTGTTTAAAGTAAAAGAATGTGGGGATTACATTTATGTAGGGGGGAGATCATTGGAGAAAAAAAAAACTGTTTTGTAAAGTTGCATTAAATTTGTGCGAAATCGATTGATTCCTTTAGGCTTGCCAAGTCTTGAGTCGTTTTTGAGTTTTAAGCTTGCTTGGGGACAAGCAAGGTTTAAGTTTGGGGTATTTTGATAAGCCTCTGGCTTATCTAGTTTTATGACTAGATAAACTAGGGTTTATGTGCCAATTTATTCGAGTTCACTCTCGTTTTCGCCCAAATTTGCCTTGTTTTGTTCCTAAGTTGGACTTTGACTCGTTTTGCGTCGTTTGTGTAGTTTTTAGGTTATTTTGAATAGAATTACGCTTGTGGGTGCTTTTGTTGTTTCAGGTTAAATAAGTGAAGCTCCGGGAGTCAAGGAAAGTCGAAAAGCAGTGGAAATTGCAAGTCTGGAGACACTCGCCTCGCGAGTGTATGCTCGCCCCGCGAGATCATAAGGACCTGCAAGACAGAGACCATCACGGCCAAGCCGTGATGAATACCACGCCCGTGGCAGTTTAAGGTTTGAAGACTCGCCCCGCGAGAGGACGCTCGCCTCGCGAGAGAATGAAGACCATGGAAGTCAGAGACCATCACGGCCCAGCCGTGATGAAGGACACAGCCTAGAAGTGAAGACTCGCCCCGCGAGAGGTTGATCGCCTCGCGAGAGTTTAAATTGAAAGCGCGCCAATTTTAATTCTCGCCTCGCGGGAGTCTGCTCGCCTCGCGAGAGAGCGCAGATCAGGATTACTATTTAAAGGCTGTTGCATATCAGAACAGGGGATCCAACTTTAGGAGGCAGTTTTCCACTTAGGTTAGGGCAGTAGTTACGAATCCTTATTTCTCCTTGGAGCTGCGTCTCCTTTTCTGGTTTCTTTTTATTTTACGATGGTGATTATGTCCGATCGCTTGTCTATGAGCATGAGGAACTAATCCCCGTCGTCCGAGGGAACGATGAAGCCACCCATGGCAGTGTAGATTCTATATGATGTATGTTTTTCTCCTTTAATTCAATTCTTGTTTTCTAATTCTGATTTGATTGTGTTAATCATATGTGTTGCGTGATTGACTTGTTAACGTGATGAGGCTTAGTCAGCGATTCGCGTTTAGAACTTGAATTAGGATCATCGATCGAATATTGCACGAGAGTGAGTAGGAGATCGGTGCAACCATATAGGGAACAAGAATTAACAGAATTCGAGATTAGGATTATGAGACCTAGTAAGTAATTAATCCAATCATCGAATACGTCCTAATGAGCACGAGAGTGGATTTAGGAGAATTTAGGGGTCCCGGTTGACATTGTAATTGAACCTAGGGAGGAATTCATCATCACTTGGGTGTACATATTGGGTAGGTGGATTTGTGACCTTGGACATTTTAGTTTTCTGATTTTTAGTTAATTAATTTAGACTTGTTAATTGAATTTCGATATTAATCTTCTCTCTCTCAACCACCTTCTGTAACTTGACCGAACGTATCTGACTTCCCGCGGATTAGTCGAATTGGTATCCCAATCCTTGAGTTCGACCTCGGTAATTACTTACCATGTTATTTTTATTACTTGCAACGACCCGGTACACTTGCCGGAGTCACAACAGCTCTGATAATATCTTTTGACTGATAAGTAACTGAACTGATCTGATAAGATATAAATATGATACGTGCTGCTAAGTTTCCGTCTTATATTTTATCCCTGTTAAGTTTGAATGCTATGTCTTAGGGGGAGCTTTGTATGCTCTCTTAGACTTTGTTCACTCAAATTTAATTCGATTTTGTTATCATCCAAAAGGGGGAGATTGTTGGAACCAAAGTGTTTGGATTAATAATCTCTGGGTTTTGATGTTAACAAAAGGATTAAATTTTCATGGAAAAGTTTTAGTTGAGATCTAACATGCTTTATCTAGTCTTGCAGAATGTCAAAAATATATATAAGTTATGGAAACCTTGAATAAGTTTCCTTGTATCTGCTTGGACTTAGTTTGTGAATCCATGTCCATTCATGTAGACGAGCTGCTCAAAACGAATGGTATATTTATTTATTTATATTTGAGTAGACGAGCTTAAATGCCACGTCAGTAGAAGGAGATAAAAAATAACTCACTGAATTTTAGCTAGTCCAAAGACTTGATGATAGACGAGAGGATATGGCACGTCAGTAGACGAGCGAAAAAAAAACTACAAGTCCATAGACTTGGTTTTACACATAAGCGTGTAGACGCAGATTTTAAGTAGACGAGCTCTTTTTCATATAAGTTCTCATACACTCAGTCTAGCTAAGTAAATGCTACCCCGACCACAAAGAAATATTTATTTCAAATGATTGATGTTTATTTCAAACGAATGTTGGTGCTTCCTATTTGTTTTATCTGTTTTAATGCTTGGTTTCTTTGTGAGAGAAACATAGTACCATCAAAGAAATGCAAAAAAAAAAAAGTACAACGGGGAAATAAAAAATGATTTGTACCCTGTCACCTTTACTGCTGGAATAGCTGGAATTTTCACAAAGGAGGAAAGACTATTTTTCAAGTTGCAATTGCTCAGAGCTGTGGCCCTCCATTTCGTGCAAAAGTGATAACCAAGAGTACATTTCACAATGGCCACGATCAAGCTATCAGTCACAACGGATATTATGCATTTAATGCTATCTCTAAACGGGTATATCCAAAACAACCGTTGAAGTTTTTCAAGTGAATAAGAAGGTCACTATAAATAGAAGACCTAAACCATTGAAGAAAATAAATTTTTTTGTGAGCTAAACTTTTGTCAATCTATAATCTCTCATTTTTTTTTTTTCATTCTTTCAAGAGCAAAAGTCTGTATTCTTTAGTTTGAATATTGTTTTAATATTTAACCGATCTTAAACTTTCATATCCTCACACATAGTGAGTTAGAAAATCAAAAGCAAACAATCTCTTTGTTAGAGTTAGAGCCTGAAGAGCCTTGGTAAGAAATGAATACTTGCAGCCTGGAGAGATGTTGAATACTTGTTGTAATCTATTTGGAAAAATAGTGGAGTAAAACCTTCAAGTCGAAGGGGCTGGACGTAGCTCTTGGTTGGAAGAGAGTGAACCAGGATAAAACACTTGCGTGAATCTTCTAATCCCTTAACTCTTATAGTTTTATTTGTTTTACTGATTGTGGGGGTTTGAACTTGACTTTGTTAATCTTTTAAAAGATCATTTTCTGTGTGTGCTTCTGCCTTTTTTTCTTTGTGTGAGAAAATAAACTTTGAAAAAGGTTGTTTTCAAAAATTATAAACAAACACAATTCAACCCCCCTTATTGTGTTTGCCCATGTCAACTTCATTCAACACCTCTTCAGGCTACAAGTATTCTTTCTCTACCAAGCCTCTTCAGGCTCTAACTCTAACTCTAACAAAGAGGTTTACAACTTTGATCTAAGAACAAACTATGTGTGAGGATTTGAAAGTTTAAGATCAACAAGATTTGCACGTAAACTTGTTTTACAATTTCAACAGCTTTTTTTTCACTTATGATATCAGAGCTTGTGTTACTACTTATTTGTTGAAGTTCTTCGAGTATTATATAGCTGAAGTGCTTATCTGACTTGATCTTCTTCAACGGTCTCCAAATTGTATCTGTTTAGACTTAGCATTAATTACTTGGATCCGTTGAGATTGATAACTTGATATGCTTCACTGGGAAGTGCTTTTGATTATCATAGGAATGCTCAAAATAGAACTGTCACTTCTCTGTTGTACTAAAGGTTGCTTTCTGATTTTCCTTCTGTGTACTTGACTTGATCTTTACAACAATGTAGTTGACAGAGTACAGAGGTTTATGGTTTCGATTGTACGAAGTTTTTTTATCCAAGAGATAAAGATTTTATACAATAGAAGCAGCAAAGGTAAAAGAAATATATTCTTTGATTTAAATAAGCAATCATTTGAAATAAATACATTTAAACTTAGCCGGGTTCACATTTTAAAACTAGTGGAGCGCAGGTCTTTGGACGTGCAAGATTTACTTATCAGTGAGACGGGCTCGTCTACTGATAGTGCATTTGCAGACTTTTCGCCTAGTTTTGAGAGATGGATGTGCTATGCTTAAAAGCTCGTCTACTGATGTGGCGTATAGTGAAGCTACTCCGTCTATCAAGTCTTTGGACTTGTTATTTTTCAATGACTCGTCTACTTGATTTTTCTTTAGACTTAGCTCCGCATCTTCCTAAGTTAATTTTAAGACCTCGTCTATTCTTATTTTAACGATCTCGTCTACCATAAAGCTAAAGACTTAGAATTTTACCAAGAGTTTGTAGACTATTCTAGAGGTTTGAAATAGAATCTGATAGATTCCATACTTTAGATTAAAGTTCCTCTGACTCGTATAAATCAAGTAATCCCTGCATACTTAAAACAAACAAGTTAGATCTAAATACTTAAGCATATTTATTTCAAATGATTGCTTATTTAATTCAAAAGAATATATGTCTTTTTATCCTTGTTGCTTCTATTGTTAACTCTTTATCTCTTCGATAAAAGAACATAGTACCATTGAAAACATAAACCTTTGTACTCTGTCATCTACACTGCTGTAAAGCTCAAGTCAAGTACAAAGAAGGGAAATCAGAAGGCAACTTTCGGTACAACCGGGAAGTGACAGCTCTACTTTGTGCATTCCTATGATAAACAAGAGAACTTCTCTATGAAGTATATCAAGTTATCAGTCTCAACATATCCAAGCATTTAGTGTTATGTCTAAACGGATATAATTTGAAGACTGTTGAAGAAGATCAAGAAAAAGAAACACTTCATCAATAAATACTTGAAGAACTTCAACAAAAATGTAGAAGACATACACAAGCTCTGATATCAAAGTGCATAAACTCTGTTCAAATTGTAAAACAAGTTTACTTGTAAAACTTGTTGATCTTAAACTTTCAAATTCTCACACATAGTGAGTTCTTAGATTAAATTTGTTAATCTCTTTGTTAGAGTTAGAGCCTGAAGAGACTTGTTAGAGTTCTTGATCTGTGCTATCACCAGATCTGAGCATGATAAAGTCCATAGCTGTAACACTGCCAAAGAAATATGGGATACTCTTGCCCTGGCTCATGAAGGGTCATCCCAAGTCAGGGAGTCAAAAATAAGTATGCTGGTTCATCAGTATGAATTATTTAAAATGACATAACATGAAACTATATATCAAATGTTTGGAAGATTCCAAACCATCACCAACAGTCTTAGATCTCTTGGAAAACCCTATGAGAATAGAGATCATGTCAGAAAAATTTTAAGGAGCTTACATAAACAATGGAGACCTAAGGTCACTACTATTCAGGAAGCAAAGAATCTCAATACTCTTACTTTGGAGGAACTTCTTGGACCTCTGAAAGTTCATGAGCTTCAGCTCAATGAAGAAGAGAGTGATGAAGGATCTGATTGAGATGAACTGTCTTTCATCTCCAGAAAGAATCAACATATGTGGAGAAAGAAAGGTGGTTTCGTAAGTAAGCAGTTCAACAAAAAGTTTCTCAAAGAGAAATCAGACTCCATAGAAAAAAGTTCACCTCTATGCTTCGAATGCAAGAAGCCTGGTCATTTCAAAGCCTACTACCCAGATCTGAAGGACAAATTTTTTTTTTCAAAAAGAAGAAGGGCTTGATGGCTACTTGGGAGGATCTGGATCTATCTTCATCTGATGAAGAAAATGAAGCAGAGGAAGAGGCAAATATCTGTCTCATGGTTGGTTTATCATCAGAAGATGAATACACTGATGTTGAGGTACTGGATTTTGACCCATCCATTCTTCAAGAAGCATTTGATGAATTATTACACAACTCATCTATTCTGTCTCATGAGTATAGAAGTCTCAAAAATAGATTTTCAAAACAGTGTAAAGGATATGATAGGGTTTTCATGGAAAAACTAAGTCTTGCAAATGAAAATAATAACCTTAAATCTGAGAATGTCAGTCTAATTGACAAACTCAAGTGTGAGCCCAATGTTTCTTGTGAAGTTGCAAAACTAAAACAAGATTTGACATATCTGACAAACACTCTGCCTAAATTTGTAGGTTGCTCAGATAACCTAAAATTTAATTTTAAGGTATTCTGGGTCCCCTCATGATAAATCTGGCCTTGGTTATTGTAAAGAGAAGAATGAAACATCTCATAAAAAGTCAAAACCACATGCACATAATAGAGCTTCAAAAGGTCAAACACAGCATATTAAAACTAGAATTAGCTCGTCCAATACTTACTGTAAAGTATGTGGAAAAAGTGGTCATATAACATCTAGATGCATACATCATAAGCATATCAAACATGCTCGTCCAGTGACTACTAACAATAAAGGACCCAAGTCAATATGGGTACCTAAAGATAAGATTATACCTGTTGCAGACATGCTTAACAACAGGAAACCAACACGCATCTTGGTACTTGGACATTGGTTGCTCACGTCACATGACGGGAGCAAGGTGTATGTTTCAATACCTTAAACATAAGGATGGTGGTTGGGTTATCTTTGGAGGTAATCAGAAAGGAAAGATCATTGGAGTAGGTAAAATTGGTAAACATCCTTTTCCCTCCATTGATAATGTTCTTTTAGTTAATGGTTTAAAACACAATCTACTAAGCATAAGTCAATTGTGCGATAGTGGGTTTGTTGTTTCTTTTGATAAGAACATGTGTAATGTCAAGAAACATGATGGATCACTCTTATTCACTGCCAAGAGGCAAAACAATCTATATAAGATTGACTTGGAGGACCTCACAAATCAAAGTGTCTCATGTCTAGTGTCCATTGAAGATGAGCGATGGATTTGGCACAAAAGGCTAGGTCATGCAAGCTTGAAATTAATTTCAAAACTAAATAATCATAACCTCGTGAGAGGATTACCAAACCTTAAGTACAAATCCGATGCTCTCTGTGATGCATGTCAAAAGGGAAAACAAGTGAAAGGTTCCTTTGAATCTAAGAATATTGTTAGTACCAATAGACCACTATAGCTGCTACACCTTGACTTGTTTGGACCAACTAGGACTGCCTCTGTTAGTGGAAAGAAATATGGTCTAGTCATAGTAGACGACTACACTAGATGGACATGGGTTATGTTCATAGCTCACAAGGCATGTGTACAGAATGAAAAAGGCAAACGTGTATCACTTTAATTAGAAGTGACCATGGGGGGAAGTTTGAAAATGAGCTATTCCAAATGTTCTGTGAAGAAAGTGGAATACTTCACAACTTCTCAATACCTAGAACACCACAGCAAAATGGTGTGGTAGAGAGAAAGAATAGATCTCTTCAAGAGATGGATAGAACAATGCTCAATGATAACTCTGTCCCTAGATACTTCTGGGCTGAAGCTGTTAATACTGCTTGCTACATTCAGAACATAATATACATTAGACCAATCTTGAATAAGACTCCTTATGAATTGTAGAAAGGTCGAAAACCCAACATATCTTACTTTCATCCTTGTGGTTGTAAATGCTATATATTGAATACTAAAATCAACTTGGTAAGTTTGATGCTAAAGTAGATAATGGAATTCTGTTAGGGTATTCTGAATCATCAAAAGGGTTTAGAGTTTATAATTCTAGAACCTCAGTAGTAGAAGAATGTATACATGTAAAGTTTGATGACAAGCAGCCTGATGAAAAAATTATCAGAGCTTGATGAAGCTATTGCAGATTTGAAATTCAATGATTATGAGAAACAAGCAAATGTCAAACCCGATGACCATGTGGACGACCCTCAACAACATGAGTCAAAAACTTCAACTTCTCAACAGGAAAATGTTCAGAGATCTTGGTACTTCAAAAATTATCATCCTCAAGATCAAATCATTGGGAATCCTAATTATAGGCTAAGAACTAGATCAACTTTCAGAGAGCAAGATGATTCTGCATTAGTCTCTGGGTTAGAACCAAGGATAGTAGACGAGGCTCTACTAGACGAGGACTGGATTCTAGCAATGCAGGAAGATCTGAATCAGTTTGAGAGTAGTGAAGTGTGGACTCTTGTGCCTTTATCAAAACACAAATCAGTTATTGGAACCAAATGGGTTTACAGAAACAAGCTTTATGAAAATGGTAAGGTGATAAGACATAAAGCTAGGCTTGTTGCACATGGCTACTCACAGGAAGAAGGTATAGACTACATTGAAACTTTTGTACCAGTTGCTAGGCTAGAGGCTATTCACATCTTATTATCATTTGCTGCACATCATAATATAATGCTATATCAAATGGATGTAAAAAGTGCGTTTCTAAATGGTGTTATTAGTGAGGAAGTGTATGTTATGCAACCTCCGGGTTTTGAAAGTGAAACCCAACCTGAACACGTATATCAGCTAAAGAAAGCTTTATATGGCCTTAAACAAGCTCCTAGAGCTTGGTATGAAAGGTTAAGTTCATTCTTAATGGACAATGGATTCAGTAGAGGAAAGGTTGATACAACCTTATTTAGAAAATCCAATAAGTCCAGTTTTATTGTTGTTCAAATATATGTTGATGACATAATTTTTGGTGCTACTAATGAATCTCTATCCAAAGAATTCTCTAAGCTTAAGTAGAAAGAGTTTGAAATGAGCATGATGGGGGAACTCAAGTTCTTTCATGGACTTCAAGTTAAACAAACAGTGGACGAGGTGTACATCCATCAGACTAAGTACACTAAGTAATTCTAAAAGAAATTCAAGATTGATGACTGCAAACCTATGAACACCCCTATGCATCCCACGTCCATACTGAACAAAGATGATAAAGATAAAAAGGTAGACCAAAAGGTATATAGAGGTATGATAGGATCTTTGCTATATCTTACTGCGTCTAGACCTGACATAATGTTCAGTGTATGCTTATGTGCTCGATTTCAATCTGATCCAAGAGAATCTCATTTATCAGCAGTTAAGAGAATATTTAGATATTTAAAGGTACTACTAATCTGGGTTTGTGTTTTAAGAAAAATGGTGATTACAGATTAGATGGATTTTGTGATGCTGACTATGCTGGAGATAGAATTGAAAGAAAAAGTACCAATGGAGGATGTCACTTCATTGGAGCTAATCTAGTCTCATAATCAAGCAAAAGACAAAGTACCATTGCCTTATCAACCGCTGAAGCTGAGTATATTTCAGCTGCTAGTTGCTGCTCACAACTTCTATGGATCAAACATCAATTGGAAGACTACAATGTCTTTGTAAGTAGTATTCCACTTATGTGTGATAATACTGTTGCAATAAATATATCTAAGAATCCAACATTACATTCAAGGGCTAAGCATATAGAGATTAAACATCACTTTATTAGAGATTACGTGCAAAAAGGCATCATTGTAATACAATTTGTAGATACTGACCATCAATGGGCATATATCTTTACTAAACCTCTTGCAGAGGACAAATTCATATTTATTAGAAAATATCTTAATATGATATGGGTGGATTGATTACTCGTCTAATGACTTGTTGCGTCTAGTGCATGCGTGTCTATTGCTCAAGTGCGTCGAATGTATGTTAAAGTGCGTCCAACAAGCATTGCGTCCATTAACTATTTGCATGGTTTTATCAGACTCATCTATGTAATCTATTATTAAATTTGCATTAATTCATGTCCAAGACATATTTAATAATATTCTCTTGCTGAGTCAGTTATTTCCATCAATCACATCAATAGCTTTTTACTGTTTCAAAAAACATGTGCCGTATTACCCATTACCCATTTATGACATGTCATGTCACACTTTTGATTTTATTTTTTTTATTTACAAAAGAAAACTCTTCATTTTCGAAACCTTTTTAAGAAAGGAACTTCCCTCTGAAAAACTTTTCACTGCTTTCTTCTCTGAAAATATCCCGAAAAAGAACTCTTTGCTTTCTTGCTTCAAAACCCTAACCTAATCTTCAACAATGACTTCCTCTTCTAATGTTTCTAACTTTAATGTGGACAAGTTGAATCTTGCTATGGAGCACCACTTTAACTTTGGAATTTTGAAAGAATATAACTTGGATGTGAGTAAGAACATCACTTCTGCTGGTTGGGATGGACTGTTCATGGAGAAAGTCTCGATCTACCCTAACCTAATTAGGGTTTTCTAGAAAAAACCTGAAGTATCAATCACTGAAATTTCTGCTGAGGTACTCGAGAAAAGAGTAGTGGTCTCTGAAAAAGACCATTTATGAAGCTGTCAGCTGCACTCAAGAAGGAGTGATATTTACCATTACTTGGGAGAAGGACCTTAGTGGTTATGAAGTGGTAGTTGCCTTCCTGACGAGAGATGATACAGTGAGAAATCATTCATGAAAGTCAGTGGAGTTGAAGGATGAGATTCATATTCTTCATCAGTTGCTGAACAAGGCTATTCTTCATAAGACTGGGTCTAAGGATAACTTGTCAGCTCTGCACAAGTTCTGTCTTTGTCATCTCTCCACTGAGAACAAAATCAACTTGCCCAGAATTCTCTTTGGAAGATCCAGGGATGCTGTTGTTCACAAGAAGAAGCTCTCTGCTATTCCATTTTGTCATCTTCTATCAAAGATCCTCAAATCTCAACAAATTTATGAGATTCTTGCTGCCAAGTCATTTGAGGACACTAGTGCAGGAAGTGCTTTTCATGTCAGTTGAAATTGCTTTTTAACGTCTGAAAAAAACCTTACGTTATTAGAGCACACGTAAAAAGTTTAACTTTTAATGTCAGTTCATAACTGACGTTAAAAGTACACTTTTCACATCAGTTATTTATTTTAACTGACGTTAAAAGTGTTACTTTTAACGTCAGTTTTCTATTAAAACTAACGTTATAAGTAATGTTTTTTTTTAAATTACTTATAACGTCAATTGTCTTAAATAATTGACGTTAATGTTGTCGTTTTTTTATTAATATTCTATTACATATCCATTCCCCCAGCTATTCCCTGCATTCAGTAAATTAACACAGTCCAGAATATACAGAATTTGTACAAACACTCAAATTTAGCAAAAAAGGGCCTCATTTTAACCTTATGATGCAAAACCCTCCTTAGGGATAAAAACATCATTAAGGAAAAAGAGTACCCTTAAAGAAAAATTCTGCAAACCACACCCTCAAGTCTTTAAACTCTTTTTTGTCAAGAGCAGATTGGTCGCTAAAAGCCTGCATGCGTTAAAGTAATTCACTGTAACATTAACGCAAGGAAAAGGAAAACTAAAATATATAATTAAATAAGTTGTTGAATTAAGTATTACCTTCTTCCATCCCTTTGTAATAGATGCAGAGACTATGTTCAACATATGATGCATCACATAATAGCCACACAACCAACTGTCTGGTTGCAAATTCAATGTCATTTAAATAAACATATATATTTCTACAATAGTAATTAGTAATTATAATATTAATTACTATTTAAGAAACTAGTAACCTTGAGGATAATCCATTCAGAATTTCTTTTAGAGTTAGTAGTCCTACTCCTCTCGTTGTCATAGCTTAAACTACAAGCCTTCAGCGCACTATCATAAACAGAATATTCATGTCAAATAACCAATTCATTATGTGTGTAATAAAATAAAATAAAATTTTAAAACTTAAATTATATAGAAGATTAATTACTCACCTATTGATAGGTTCCACCACCTCCCATGGCGGGTCCCAGTGGAGAGAGCATAGGAGGATGACAGTATGCCTGGCAGGATAAATTATGAGCAACTGCCAATGTGCATTCAATATGTACGGTGCCAGATATAGCTCTTTTCGATCATCACCTCCCAGTAATCTCGTTAAGTATGCAGTGACTTCTTTGTGATTGGCAAAGAAAGTAGGCCGAAGGGAGTAGGACTCTAAGAAGCCGTATTGGTTGGAGCCCCTCTCAAGTTGAAGCTGATGGAGATACCTATGATATGAAATAAGTAGATGTTAATTGCATAATATATTGAAGTATCAATAAATCATAAAATTGAAATAAAATATATAATTTGAATTAATTATAAAATTAAAGCATACTTACCTGGACCAAAGACTCACAACCGTAGTGCATAGTTGCTCACCATCGATGCAAAAAAACCCAATATTGTCGGCACTGAATACAAAACCAAGCTCATGCGGGTCAATTGGGCGTGCCATCCATCCATCGTGCTCTAACGGGCATGTAAAAAGCATGTTCGCAAAATCCTCACCAATCGAGAACAAACGAGTGAAGAGAGACAACGAGCTAGCATTTGCCTTCAATATTAAATCAAGAAAGTATATAAGGAGTTGAGAATAAAGAAAACAAAAGTAATTAATTGAGAAATTTGATCATTAATTATGAATATACCTTCCGGACTAACTCTAGCTCCAGCTGCACCAGCTCACGTCGTTTGACCTCCAACTCTCGCTCCCTGTTTGCCAAGTCATCCACCTCCACATGTGTCCTATGATAGATCTTTTTTGTGCTCACATATGAAGGTTCGGAAGCTCCTGCGGTGTCCTGGGAACCTATGGAGGAAAGCTCCTTAACAAGCATATGCTTGAAGGATGGGTTGGATAAGAAGCGGCTCATCAGCTGGTCTGTAACGTCCGGGTCGGAAAGGAGCTTTTGTGTAATGGTTTCTGTAAGTGCATCCTCATCGACCCGCCTGCATTAATCACATTTGCCATAAAATTCTTTGATGCCCACCGTCCCTAGAACATCGATCACCCGACCAGGGTGGCCGTGTTTGCCTATAGCAGTGATCAATATATCCCAGCGTCCAGAAGGGACGAATGAGCCCTGGGATCATTTTCCCTTAAGATCCACCTAGAATGAAGACATGAAAAAACGTGTAAGAGAAAGGTGTTAAAAATATCAATATATACAAATATCAACTAGAAATGCAGTTAGTTAGTTACTTACAATCTTATCTGCAACATCGCGAGTGGCTTCAGCTTTAAAATCACCTTTTTTTTCATCCGGCCAGCCAACCAAACATCCTCGTGCGGGATAAGAGATGAAGGATCAAGGGGTGTGCCCTCAGGCACCTCTCCAGCTGCTATCTCGCATTCAGCTCCTCCTACTTCACCCTCACCTTATCCGCCATCATCTTGTTAATCCTAGTGGTGTACCCACTCTGAGACAAGGTGTGGGTGTGGACGTTCTTAGCCTGATTCTGCTTACCCCTTTCCCTCTTAGCCTATTTAAACAAAAACACATAATAAATTGAGTTAAATACATTTAATTTCTTTACTTGAATGATCTCTAAACTGCATAAATAAATTACTTCAGCAACTAACCTAAAATGATTCCTCATGTCGGCTCTTAACAAATTTATCCCACATCTCCCTATAAATATACAGGTAATTTATGAATAACTTTGAGAGACACTTACCCCTATATATATAATACCTAGTAAGATCATGCTTGAATGAACTCCAACGCCTTGCCGCCAATGAGAGCCATTTCACCCGATGACGTTCCGTATTCGGCACGGTCCAAGCCAACTACACATTAAATACATAACACACATGATGAATTAGAACTCGAATAATTATTTAATAAAATACATCAATAGAATGTAAAAGTAAAATACCGTGATAGCCTCCCAAATCTGATCCTTAATGTTCTGTGGAACGTCTTCCTAATCATTATATAGGATGCTAACGTGCTGCTTGGTTTCCTTAGACACCCAAGTAATAAATTTTTTAGCATGGGGTCCCTGGGGCTATAGTCGAGTATCAAATGACACCTCAAGCTTCTGGCCACTGTGTAACACCCTGTTTTCCCTACGTTTTCTGTAGCAGTAAATACATATTTAAATGTGTTTATTTTAGATTAAACTCAGAGGATGATTTTAATTAAACTAAAATCATTTTCTTGTGTTGTTATATCATATGAAGTCACGGTAAAATTTTCAGTTGAAAATTCAGACGGAAGCCGGTCTGCGATTTCACTACCGGTACAAGTTTACTGTGCAAAAAACCTAATTTTGAGCCATGAACGAAACAATTAGTGTTTTTATTATGCCTCCTTCAACCTTGGTTATTTTGAAAATTTTCGTGCAAAAAAATAAAATAAAATATTTTATCGGGTGAAACGTCGGAAAAATTACGATCGGAAATGCAATCGGGTATCAAATGGAGCAGATTATGGACCATAAAAGAAGTAAGGAGACATGATGGAAAGGGATAAGACACACTCTAAAAGTACCATCATCACACTTTTCAAATTATAATACTATTCTAATCCAAAAGTCTTTTCTCTCTCTTCTTCCATCCAATCAAGCATTAAACCACCAATCTTACTCAACAAGCTCTCCCTCTCACTCCCTTAGCCGTGCAACTCTCCTCCCTCACCCTATATATACATCTTACATTTTCACTTCATCATCTTCCTCCTTCAACCTCCATTAAAGTTCATCTTCTTCCTTTCTTCTTAAAGTTCAAGCTCTTAAAGCTTTTGTTTTTATTCATCTTTTCTATTTAAGCTCTAAATTAAAGTTCTTCCTTATACTAAGGGTAATGCTCTCATATGAATCTTTTTGCAAGTTTCATATTTTATTTCTTAGTTTACTTTATGTGTTCTTTATATGCTTTAAACTTCTAAAATCTCTCTAAAATGGTAGAAAACTCCTTTTGAGTTGAAACCACTTTCTATAGTCTTGTATTAACTTATATTTTCACATACTAAGAGGTTGTGTAAAACAAAAATCTCTATCCATCTCTTCCAATGAAGGTCGAATGCTTGCATTTGTGACCTAGGAAGTTATTGTTTCAACTTTTGGAATATGATCACATGTTTGAGTTTCTAACTATCCCTTGATCTTGAATCTATAAATCTTGGAAGTTTTGATAGCTTGTTCGTATGATGGCCAAAAAATATGAATAAGTAGGCCTAGGATACTATGTTTCAACTTTCCAAGTATTGATCATGGATTTAGAACTCTTTATAACTTGTTTATTTCATGTTATTAAAGCCAGTATATGTTACATTCATTTTTTCAATATGATCATGGACTTGAGCTCCATAAGATATTTGGATGCTAAGTCTAAGAGATTGGAAAGTTTAAGGATTTATAACTTGTTTATTTTATGTTGTTAAAGCTAGTATGTGTTACTTTTATTTTTCCAAGATGATCATGGACTTGAGCTCCATAAGATATTTGGATCCTAAGTCTAAGAGATTGGAAAGTTTAAGGATTTATAACTTGTTTATTTTATGTTGTTAAAGCTAGTATGTGTTACTTTCATTTTTCCAAGATGATCATGGACTTGAGCTCCATAAGATATTTGGATGCTAAGTATAAGAGATTGGAAAGTTTAAGGATTTATAACTTGTTTATTTTATGTTATTAAAGCTAGTATGTGTTATTTTCATTTTTCCAAAATGATCATGGTTTTGAGCTCCTTAACACATATGGATGATAAACCTAAGAGATTGGAAAGTTTAGTGAATGCTAGCCTATTTTACTAGCCTTGGACGAATGCCCTATGTTTTTAACTTAGTGAATTTTAATTCAACTTTGTTAAAAGATCATTGTTTATGAACTCCTAACACTTAAGGATCATAAATCCATGAGTTGTATAATTTTTGGGAATCTCTAACCCTAAGAACTAGTCTTGGCTGAACCTATACCTTGTGGTTTAGTGTTCTTGTTTTGATTTTAACTTGTGATTTTGTGTTCATAACCTTAAACTTCCATCGCGGAGGAAACGAGAACGTTCGTGACTTACCTCGTCATGCATCTAACCTTCTTACCTTCAAAGAAAGTAAGAGGGGATTTACTAGGGATATTCAATGACTATATGCATGTGTGTATGTGTTTACTTGAGTGATTTGAATATTATTGTGATATTGAGCCAATACTTAAATGCCTTGTTTACTTGAACTATTGTGATTATTACTTGCCTTAAAGTATTGTGAGTTGTATATATGTGATGAATTGTCATTAACTGTGATATTATTGTTGAGGATATATTACTGTTGATTGAAGTTTGAGAAGCCGGACTTGAGTCTGTTCACAATGATTATAAGGATTAAAAGCCTTAATAAGTCTTGAATAGAAATTTGAAAGTAATGGTTTCATTTATGAAAGTTCCTTGTTTAAAAAGCTTATTCAAGAAAATGAGAATCTTATTTTGAAAAGAAACGTTGAAGTGTTTTTTTAAGACAGTAGAAACTACCTTTTTATGATCCGAAGATGGTATGAGAGAAACCTTTTTCAAACTATGTGTTTTATGAAGGAAAAACCCCTTTAAAAATATTTGACCTTATTTCATCAAGGATTTCAAAAGCAAACGAATTTCCTAAATGTTTTATAAAAGAATTTGTAAAGGAAAAGATTTTCTCTTAAATGATTTAGAAACATTCCGGTTACTTGGATAAGTGACCGAGGTTTTGTTTTGGTTTTTATTTTCGCTGAGCGAAAAGTAAACACATGTGAAAGAGAATCTAGTTCGTGAGACGTCGCCTCTATCATTCAGTTATAAGCACGCGATCTGGGATCCGTGTCAAGAATTATGGACCAAGGGTCCAAGTTGTGATATTATGGGCTAGGAGTCCAAATCTTGGAATTGAGGACTGTGTGTTCTAATTTCATTGTTATGGGCTAGGAGTCCTTATCATGTTGAAATAAAAAATGGATAAAATGATAATTGTTTCTACGACCACAACCTTGGACTGCGGCCTCGGTCTAAGGTGTTGTGATTGAGCACTCGGACTGTACGTCCTGTGTTATAAATTTTCAAGTGATGAAAATTGTGAATAGTCGTTAGCTTTGGCCTTCGACAACGGAAAAGAAATAACACAAAGAAAAGTCTCGTTAATGAAAAGTCTTTTATTTATATGCATTTTCCCTTGGCAGACGTGCTTGAGTTACCAAATACCCGCTTAAGATGTGGTATTTGATGATGTATACATCCAAATGGTCGTTATAAGGGATTCGTGATGGTGTTGATCCGGGTACATGAGGTGACAGATTCAACTTGCCAAACGTGGCGTATAAGCCTGATCAACTATTTCTTTCTTAATGATAAAATGGTGATGGTATCTCATGAGATTAAGATTAGAGCCTGATGATTGAAGTGTCATGCATTATCTTTATAAAATTGATTGATTCGGGTATGAGACCCACTGAAATAATACTTGTTGTTTACCTATGAGTAATGTTTAAAATGTCAATATGCCAAGGTGTTGTATGTATCATGTGTATGGTTGTTGTGCGATATATCCGTTGTCGGTATCTCACTCTTTCATTTCTACTTGTTATTCTCTCTTCCTTTTGGTATCGCCATATGTACATGAGTCCAGATGGATCCCAATATCCCGCTGGTGCCGACAACATCGAAGACTGAGGTCTTCGACGACGCAGGGGATGCTGGGGCATGGCAGATACACCCAGGGGCGACATCTGTTGATGAGGGCGGCGACGTTATAGATCCATTACCTGAGGTCTCGTTTCGTGGGAGCCCTTGTGGAGACCCTGCTTGCAGCCAGTGTCAGTAACCAGCTTGGAGAATTTTGTGGACAATCTTCCGTCATCTGACTTTTAGAGTTATCTTTTAGATGTGGTTCCGGACCCTCTTTCCGTGTGTCTTACTTACTCTCTTTTAAGTTGTAACTCCTAGATGTCTACATCTGTTGCAATGGCCATTGATAAGGCCCTATCTTATGTACTGAAACTTGGCTTTCATTGGGAAATGTTATATATATATATATATATATATATATATATATATATATATATATATATATATATATATATATATCTGTGTGTGTGTTGTCTTCAATTCATGTTGAGTGTTTATCACCTTTATCTTCATTCATCTAAAAAAAAAAATTAACTACCATTTTTAGTGTAATCATCCATTGAGAAAATTAAACTTTCAGAAAGTAACCAGCATTGTAAATCAGAAATATTTCCGCAATTGGGTAACCATGTGACGCCGGGTTTACGATCTCACATTAGTGGTATCAGAGCGAGTCGAGTCATTCGGAAATGTTTGGGTTTAGGTCTGTTGTGTCGATGTTATGTATTCTCTGATCGAGTCTTGTTTGAATTACTTCTAAGAAGTAATATATGTTATCCGACGAGTTACCTTTTATTTTCTGGTTACCATCTCACTGATTGTGTCTTACAGGTCAGTATGGAACCAGGAGGAGTACGCGGGCGTGGCGGTCGTGGCCGAGGCAATGGTGGGATGGACTTCACTTCCCAAGCGTCGGCTGACGTTGCTGCTGCAATAGCTTTCCAGACTGCCAACGCGGCTTCCCAGAATTAACAGGAGCAGCTAAGAGCTGAACAGATTGCAGAGGGGAAGAATCTGAATGCCTTCCGACGCCAGAATCCGTCGCAGTTTGACGGGGACGTAGAACCGACTAAAGCTGATCTTTGGATCCAAGAGCTGGTGCTCACCCTAGAGGAAGCAAAGGTGCCTTACGCAACATTCCAACTGATTGGAGATGCTGAATACTGGTGGAAGGGCACCAGACAACTACTAGTAGCTGAGCATCAGGCAATCACCTGGGGAGTATTTCGCAACAAATTAGTGGACAAATATTTTCCCCAAAGTGCTCGGATAGAGAAAGAGAAGGAATTCCCGAGGCTAAGTCAGCGGGACATGACGGTGGGGGAATATGCGGCAAGGTTTGAGTCCCTTGCCAAATATTTTCGCTTTTTCCAGAACAATGACGAGTGTGATTTCACCTCATATTTCCTTTAAATTTTGCATGCATTTTCATATAGTTTAGGCATATTTTATGTGAATATTTGTTATTTTTTATCTTGAAACGGGTAAGGTGGTTTTCTGGTGCTTGTGTGCAGGAATCGAAGATTAAATTGCTCAGGATCAGTTGTGTTGGAGCTGGCATGAAGATGGAGCTTGAAAGGCAAGAAAATTGGGCAACCAGAGCTGATCACGGCCTAGCCGTGATGGCCATCACGGCCATGATCGAGTGGAGCTGAAAAGAAAGAATGGAAAAGTAAGAGATGGTCACGGCCAAGCCGTGATGCCCATCACGGCCATGACATGTCAACTGAGCCAGACCCTCAAAGTCAGAACTGATCACGGCAGTGACAAACCAACAAGTGAAGCAACCTCCATGGCAGAAGCCGTCACGACCTGGCCGTGATGGTGGTCACGGCCGTGACGCGCAATATATGGATCCATAGGAACTGATTTGATCAGGTTTTTGTATTGGCTTCGGATTCATGTTACCCCATATTATAAATAGCCCTCTAGGGCTCGAAACTGATCACTTTTGGGACTGCTAGCCCTAGGCAAAATTAGGATTCATCTTCTTCTTCTTCTCAATCTCTTCTCTCCTCTAGGATTTTCTTTTTATGTTATTTTTAATCAATCTTGCAACAATCATGGCAATGCTTGAGTAGTAGTCTTGTTTCTAGGAATTGGGGATATGCCCAAGATTTGTTTATGGTGATGAATTGATGTTTGATTTCTTGTTAATTTCAATTTTGCTTCGATTTGATCCCTATTGTTTTAATTACTCTTAAATTTGGTGGCTACTTATTTGCGTGTCGTAGATACACTAAGGAGGAACTTAGCGGAACTTAGGTATCAGATCTATAGGAGTCAAACTTAGGACTTAAATCACGAGAGTTAGAAGCGGTCCTTCGAGGGTTCACGAATTGTCACAAAACTTAAAGGGTTCGATTTAAATTCAATTACCACGAGAGTAGGGATTGATTTAATTGGGAACGATTTTTGTAACCCGAGAGGGAGCATTAACTAATTTAGGATAAATTCGCCTTCAAATCAAATTTTGGTAATTAACAAGGAGAGTAGTCAATTCAGTAACATAAACAGTTTTGTGGTATCCCAATTCCTGGGAATCCCTTTTGAATTTGAAAAACCCTATTTGAATTGCTTTCCTATTTTGTTTAATTGCAATATTAAATTTGAATGTTACTAGATTCCGATTTCAAAAACCAAATCTTATTTCAGTTCAGTGAAATCAATTTAATAACTAATTGTTATTTAAGATCATGGTCTCTGTGGTTCGATCTCCTTTTATTACTTGACGACGAATCCGGTACACTTGTTAGACTCCTATCAAGTTTTTGGCGCCGTTGCCGGGGACTGTGTCTTCTTGAATTTCAATTTAATTTTTTAATTTATTTTTCTGGACATTTTTTTTATTTTATTATTATTTATATCTTTTTCTTTATTTAGAGTATCTATCTATCTACCATAGGTATTTTTCTCTTTTATGCAAAGATCCCTTTGTCTTGGAAACCTTATTGAAGTCGACCTCGAGATCGAAAGGACCTTTCATAGACGTAGGAGACTACAAAGAGAGAGAGAGGTTGATTCCCATTCCACTCATAGCGAATCTACCGGATACCAAACCACTGAAGGACTACGCAGCCCCAAATGCTAGGGGTTTGCGAACTGGGATTGCTAGGCCAGAAATTGAGGCGGAGAACTACACTATACCGCCTCAGTTAATTAGCATGATTAGGAAACATCAGTTTGGAGGATTACCCTAGGAGGATCCGATTGATCATGTGGAGACATTCTTGGAATTCACCGATGCAATCAGGATTCAAGGTGCCCCGATCGATGCTATACGCTTGAGGTTATTCCCCTCCTCTCTGACTGGAAAGGCGAAAGATTGGTTGAAGCAAGCGCCCTCTAATACGTTTTCAACTTGGGACCAACTAGAGCAGGTATTCTTGGAGAAATTCTTCCCTCCATCCAAGACTGCTTACCTACGAACTCAGATCACTGGCTTCTTCCAAAAGGATGGAGAGTGCTTATCCGAAGCTTGGGATCGTTACAAGGGATTGCTAGAGACTTGCCCACATCATGGACTCGAGAGGTGGTTGTTAGTGCATACCTTCTACAACGGATTGGATTATTCATCAAAGGTGTCACTTGACTTCGCAGCTGGTGGAGCCTTTATGAACAGACCTCTGACTGAAGCATTCAACATCATTGAAAACGTGGCCACCAACTATCACCAATGGGGTTTGGAAAGAGGTAATAACCCGAAAAAGCTTTTGGGGGGTAAGTTCGAAATGAATAGTACTGATTTCATCGTGTCTAAATTCGACTCATTAAATGAACACTTTGATAAGCTTGAGAAGGCTAATGTGAGTTCAATAGGTGCTACTAATGTTGTTTGTGAGATTTGTGGAATGCAGGGACATGACATAATGGAGTTCCCATATGGTATCGCTCTTGAGTCCGGTGCTTCGGGGGAACAAGTGAACTCTTGTCACAATTTCTATGACACGAACCCGAAGCTACCGAATTTTTCTCCCCAAAATCCCTACAACCAGAGGAGGAATAGTCCTTATCTTTCCTATGGGAACTACAATAACACGTTGAACCACGAATTCCAAGAAGGGCAAGGTAATAGGAAACCTGCAGCGGGGTATCCTCAGGTACAAAAGTCTAAACTCGAGTCTCTTAGGGAAAATTTCGTTGCTACTCAAACTAAGCAGAATGAAGAATTTAGGCAACAAGGTAGGGAAGTTAATTAGGCGATAAAATAATTAACATCTAAGGTAGATAACTTAGCCATCCATAACAAGATGTTAGAAACTCAAATTGCCCAACAAGCGGGAAATTCAATGAGGCAGCCGGCGAAGTTTCCTGGACAACCTTAGGTGAACCCAAATAATGAACAGTGTAAAGTTGTGAGTCTAAGGAGTGGTAAGAAACTTGAGAATCCCGAGGATAAAGAGGAGAGTGATAACAAGAGTGTAGCTGAGGAGGAGGAACCCAATAAGACCCAACCCTTAGAAGAGGAAGAGCCTAGTGAAAAAGTGTCTAAGTATGTCCTCCCACCACCTTACCAGCCTCCGATACCTTTTCCTCAAAGGTTGGCTAAGGCCAAGCTAGATAAGCAATTTGGAAAATTTCTGGAGGTCCCTAAGAAATTGTACATTAATGTACCCTTCACTGAGGCATTACAACAAATACCGACATATGCTAAATTTCTTAAGGATATCTTGTCAAATAAGAGAAAGCTAGAGGACTATGAAACAGTGGCTTTAACTGAGGAGCGCAGTGCTTTAATTCAAAATAAATTGCCTCCTAAATTGAAAGATCCAGGTAGTTTCTCTATTCCTTGCTTGATTGGTAACACTAGTTTTGATAAGGCTCTTTGCGATTTGGGGGCTAGTGTTAGTCTTATGCCCCTATCTGTTTGCAAGAAGTTGGAGATGGGTGAACTAAAACCCACAACAATCTTCCTTAAATTGGCAGATCGGTCCGTCAAATTCCCTGGAGGCAACTTGGAGGATGTTCCAATTAGAGTGGGTAAATTTTTTATTCCTGCGGATTTTGTGGTACTTGAAATGGAAGAGGATTCCCAAATCCCCATTATTCTTGGTAGGCCTTTCTTGGCTACCGCAAGAGCAATTATTGATGTTAAAAATGGAAAATTGACTTTAACTGTGGGTGATGATAAAGTTGAATTTGATTTAGTTAAATCTATTAAACACCCTTCTTTTGAAGATTCTTGTTGCAGGGTTGACTTAATGCACCAAGTGGTGAAAGAAGAATCTACACAAGCTTGTGTGGATGACCCATTAGAAATGTGTTTGATTGGTGGAGACTTAAATGCTCATGGAGGAGAAGTAAGAAATTATGCCCGCTTTCTGGAAGCTAGTCCAGAACTTTCTCCGAACAAAACAAAGAAACAGAAACTTCAGTTGACACCAAAGAATAAGGATTTGAAAGATGAAGAAGCCCCTAAGGTAGAACTAAAACCTCTTCCTTCCACATTGAGGTATGAATTTCTTGGTCCTAACTCTTCATATCCTGTGATTGTAAACGCTAGCTTGAATGAGTTGGAAACGGAGAAATTGCTTAGGGAGCTTAGAATGCGTCGAAATGTGATAGGATATACAATTGATGATATTAAATGCATAAATCCTTTTTTTTTGCATGCATCGCATTTTAATGGAAGATGAGCATAAACCATCCATTGAGCATCAACGTAGGTTGAACCCTAATATGAAAGAGGTGGTTAAGAAAGAAGTGCTTAAGTTGTTAGATGCGGGGGTTATTTATCCAATCTTCGATAGTGAATGGGTTAGTCCGGTGCATGTGGTTCCTAAGAAAGGGGGGATGACTGTTATTCAAAATGAAAATAATGAACTAATCCCTACCAGGACAGTAACCGGTTGGAGAATATGCATCGATTATAGGAAGTTAAATAAGGCAACAAGAAAAGATCACTTCCCTCTCCCATTTATTGATCAAATACTTGAAAGGTTAGCTAGGCATTCATACTTTTGTTACTTGGATGGATATTCCGGTTTCCATCAAATTCCTATACATCCTAGTGATCAAGAAAAGACCACGTTTACTTGTCCCTATGGCACTTTTGCGTATAGAAGAATGCCTTTTGGTCTATGTAATGTACCGGTTACTTTTCAAAGATGCATGACTACAATTTTTTCTGAATTTATTGAAAACATCATGGAGGTTTTTATGGATGATTTTCTGTATATGGAACTACCTTTGACGGATGTTTAACAAATTTGTCTAAGATTTTGCAGCGATGTGAAGAAACCAATTTGGTGTTGAATTGGGAGAAATGCCATTTTATGGTAAAAGAAGGTATAGTGCTTGGGCACTTGATTTCTGGTAGAGGTATTGAGGTGGATATATAGGGCCAAAATAGATGTTATTGAAAATTTGCCCCCACCGGTAAATGTGAAAGGAGTTAGAAGTTTCTTGGGACACCCCGGGTTTTACCGGCGTTTCATCAAAGATTTTTCAAAAATTTCTAAACCCTTATCTAACCTATTAATGAAAGATGTTCCATTTGATTTTAATGAGGAATGTTTGAGTGCATTTTATAGGTTGAAGGAAGCTTTGACCACCGCTCCCATTTTGCAAACACCAGATTGGAATGAGCCATTTGAAGTAATGCGTGATGCTAGTGACTATGCCGTGGGAGCGGTGTTGGGACAAAGGATAGACAAGAAGGTCCATGCAATATATTATGCAAGCAAAGCTCTAGATGGAGCTCAAGGCAATTATGCCACAACTGAGAAAGAGTTGCTTGCGGTGGTCTTTGCATTTGAGAAATTCAGATCATACCTTGTGGGGTCTAAAGTCATAGTGTACACAGACCACTCCGCACTAAAGCACCTCATGACTAAGAAGGAAGCAAAGCCAAGACTCATCCGATGGATTCTCCTTTTGCAAGAATTTGACTTGGAGATTCGGGACCGGAAAGGGACGGAGAACTTGGTTGCCGACCACTTATCCAGAATTGAACAATTGGAACATGAGAAGGACAACTTGCTGATAGATGATTCTTTCCCCGATAAGCAACTGTTCGCCATCTTGGGAGAGAATGATCCCTAGTATGCGGACTTTGTGAATTATTTTTTATGTGGGATTCTACCATCGGAGTTCAATTATCAACAAAAGAAGAAGTTCTTTTCCGATCTCAAGAACTACGTGTGGGACGAGCCTTACATTTTCCGCAAGTTTGCGGATAGCATTTACAGAAGGTGTGTTTCGGAGGTCAAGGTTCAAGTATCTTGAGTGGTTGTCATTCCTCATCTTACGGAGGACATGCTAGTGCCTCAAAGATGACAGCAAAGGTGCTTCAAGCTGGTTTCTATTGGCCTCATATTTTCAGAGATGCTCGAATGTTTGTGCTTGCTTGTGATCCATGTCAAAGAACGGGGTACATCTCTAAGAAGCATGAAATGCCACTCAGCACTATGCTAGAAGTAGAGATATTTGACGTTTGGGGAGTTGACTACATGGGACCCTTTCCTTCCTCTTGCAACAATAAGTTCATTCTTGTAGCCGTTGATTACGTCTCTAAATGGGTGGAAGCCATTCATTCCCCAACAAGTGATGCAAAAACCGTAATCAAACTATTCAAGTAGGTGATTTTTCCAAGGTTTGGAATTCCAAGGGCAGTCATTAGTGATGGAGGATCGCACTTCATTGAAAAACAATTTGAAAAACTCCTACTCAAATATGAAGTCACTCATAGGGTTGCTACACCTTACCACCCTCAGACAAGTGGGCAAGTCGAGGTTTCCAATAGAGAGATAAAGAGCATTCCGGAGAAGATTGTTTCAGGTTTGATAAAGGATTGGTCTTTAAAGCTTGATGATGCTCTTTGGGCTTACCGTACGGCTTACAAGACTCCTATCGGGATGACACCCTTTAGAATTATTTACGGTAAGCCATGTCACTTACCAGTTGAGCTTGAGCATAAGGCTTTGTGGGCTATTAAGATGCTAAACTTTGATATAAAATCCACTGGGGAAAAGAGAATCCTTCAACTTCAAGAACTTGATGAGCTAAGGTTGGATGCTTATGAGTCTGCACGATCTTACAAGGAGAGAACAAATAAGTGGCATGATAAGCATATCCTTCGTAGAGAATTCCATGAAGGAGAACTAGTGCTACTCTACAACTCGAGGTTGCGGTTACTCCCAGGAAAGCTCAAGTCTAGATGGTCTGGACCATTTAAAGTAATGAAAGTATTTCCGTATGGTGTCGTCGAGGTTTGGAACCAGGAACATGGAACATTCAAGGTCAATGGACAGAGACTGAAACACTACATTGGAGAACATCCACTTGAACAGGATGTTGCGATTTCCCTCCTCGATCCAACATCAAAGGATTTAAAGGACTACGGTCAAGTTTAGGACCGTAAATAAGCGCTTCTTGGGAGGCAACCCAAGCTTTGTTTCCCTTCTTAGTTTGTTTTTGAATTTTGTTTTTGAATAATTGATAAGATTTAGAGAAAAAAGACCATAAATTAACGGATTTCCAAGTGTTTTCAGGTCAGGAAGGCATAAGGAGTGAAAAGGGAATGTAAAAAAGGTCAGAATCAATCACGCCCAGGCCGTGACATGGGTCACGGCCGTGATGAGTCAACAGCTGAAAGTCAGGTAGCATCACGGCCCAGCCGTGATTGCCATCACGGGCATGACAAAAAGGCCCCAGAAGATCAGAGTCCATCACGGCCAGGCCGTGATATCCATCACGGCGTGATGTGAAGACCAAAAAAAGTCAGGAAGGATCACGGCCAGGCCGTGATAGTGATCACGACCGTGACAGGCCAGCTTACATAGCACAGATTCTATCACGGGCCAGCCGAGATACGCATCACGCCCGTGAAGAATTGATTTCCTGACATAGAACACGTCACGGCCTGCCCGTGATGAAGGTCACGGCCGTGACACGCGTTTAACTCAGGTTTTTAAAACGGATCCTCCCCTCTGCTCAAACGCAAACCCCTAACTCTTTTCATCTTCTCCACTTTCTCTCCACCTCCATAGCCACCAAGCTCTCTCCCTTTCCTCCCAACTCCTCCATTCTTTCATCTCACACTCTTAGAAACAAACCCCCTCAACCCAAACCCACCATCTTCCTCTTCATCCACTCATCTTCTTCTTCTCCCTCTCACAACCTCCACCATAGCCATTCACCCAAAAAGCTTGAAAACTCACCTCCCCCATTACACCCATACGCAACCAACCCTACTCCCTTGCTCCCTAGACCTAACCCAACAAAACCCACTAGTCAAATCCTTCAATTTTGGGCAAATTCAAAAAGTCCCAATTTTGAAACCCTAACCCCTAAAAATCCCAATTTCAGAAATAGTGAAGAAGGGGACCGGGGGTTGTTAATTTTGGTGCTTTGAGATCATGGCAAGAAAACGTCAAAGGGCAACCGAAGCCTCACGCCCTCGCACCAGAGGAAGCAGGAACCCAGGTAACTACTCTGACTCTGACTCCTCTAACTTTGACACTGATGAACATAGGTATGGGATTGTTTTCATGGATAATGCTCAACAAGATAGATTCAATGCTTTGAAAAATAGGAAGATTATCCAAACGAAATATCTTGATGATGCATGTATAGATACCCTAGGCCTGACTGTTGACATCAATTGGATGTTAGAAAACATAGGGTGCAGCAACTTTACTCGCACTAGATACCCTGCATTTTCTGGCCCTACTCTGGAGTTCTTAAGCTCTCTGAATGCAGAAATTCTCCAAGGGCCGCATTGCCAAGAGGGACGAATCACATTTCGGCTCTTCAACCAAGACTTTGTACTAACCCTAGCTGAATTTAATGAGATTTTTGGTTTACCAGTAGGGGGTGACAGAAGATACCCCTTAGGGTTTAGTGCACATAGTTTCTGGTTGATAATTGACTATGAAGGCAGGAGTTTTGACCCTCGGACATCCAAGTCCATGGCCTTTGTTAACCCAAGTATAAGGTATATGCATAGGATCATAGCCAACACCCTGTTTGGTCGTGGTGAGAGTGATGGATCTATCCGCCAGGACGAGGTCTTTATACTATGGGCCATGCTCCACCCTGAGAGCAACATGGACACAGGGTCGTTTATGGCTAGGCACCTCTTAAAGGTCGCCAAGAGTTTGAGTGGCACTATTGTCATTGGTGGCTTGATCACCACAATATGCCATCACTTTAACTTTGATCTGGATGGTTTTGAGGCAGCCCCAGGACGAACCCGTATCACCTTGCAGGCTTGTGAGGCCATGGGGATGATCACCCAGGAGGATGATATGTACTGCCTGAAACACCCAAGGTGCAAGAACCCAATTCTTCTCCCTAACCCCGCACCTTTGGATGTAACAAATCCGGCAAATTGGAATGTGCCGGTGAGAGAGGAGCCTCAGCCTATTAGAATACAAAGGCCGTTACGCCCGCCACCGCAGGCTAGGCCGTTTGGGCACCCATCTTCTTCCTCTGCAGGTACGTCGTCCGATGATCCCTATGTGTGGTTCTCGTCCACCTTCGACACTATCTTAGCGAACCAGGAGCGCATCATGGAGGAGCAACGTGAGCTGAGAGCCATGATCCAGCAGCTCTATGACTGGCATCTGAGCCAGCACCCACCACCTCAGTGAGTTGTTTTTGTTCTTTCTTTTTTTCTTTTTTATCCTCCCTACGACTTAATTATTTACATTGGGGACAATGTAAGTTTTTAAGCTTGGGGTAGGGGTATTATTTTTGCATTCTTGCATGTTGCATTCATTTAGGGTTAGTTTTTAATATATCACATGATTCGATTGCCCCTGGCTTAGAGTATGCCTCCAATTGTGAAAAACTTTGTGTCAAATGAATTGAGACAGCGAATTTTCGAACCCAATTTTTGTATTCTTGTGAAAGGCTAAAAATAAAAAATGCTTGACATGATCTTTTGATAGTTAATAATTAGCATGTGGTTCCTTAGATTTGGGTTTCTCATTGATTTTAACTACTAAATGTGAGATTTTGAGCCTAAAAGGGGTACTCACTAAATCTACCCCATTCCTTGTGATCGAGTGTTTTATTCCTCTTGGATTGTGTCCTCTAGAACTTGACTTGAAACCGTGTTGAAACTTAAAAATTTTTGAAAACATATTTGAAAATGATTGAGGCACTATGTATTTTTCTGGCCTTCTGAACTTTGACTGATTAAATGCTACCCCTTAGTTGCCCAATTTTGAGCCTAAAAGAATAAAATACTTTTCTTGGTACCTTGATCTATTTTAATGAATGATGCTTGGTATGGCACCTTTTAAAGTATTGCAAGAGGGCAAAAAGGTAGTTTGAAGAATAAATTGTGGGATAAAAAGTTAGAGAAATTTCTCTTAAGTTGAAAATCTCCCCTTCTCCAAATAAATAAAAAATATATAAAAAAAAATGGAGAAGGGGATGAGAAAGAGAAAGTGAGAAATAAAAAGTAAAAGGGAAGAAAGAAAGAAAGGTGGAAAACTGAACTAAGGCCCAAAAAGGAATTTTGGGTGTCATGCTTTGCATTGTTTGATATTTTGTTTAGCCTTCTTGAATTTTTCTTTTCTTGATTTCCCCACCTAACAATTAATCCCATGGCCCCATTAAAACCAAAATAAAAGACCTCTTGATTCTTATGTGTTTTCATTAATAAAGTAGAGATTTGGTTAATAGTCAAGCTTGTGGTAGGGTACCTTCCTTGAGGAAATTGTGCGAATTGTCATATACCCTCAAACATATGAGTGAGGTGAGAAGAGTGCCTGAATTAGTGAGAGATGTGAATCTGGGGAACCTAAGCTTCTAATTGGACTTAAAATCGATTGTCTCTTGGTTTCTTATTGAATATGCCTGTTACTTGGATTTATTACTCGGGTTCTAGATTCAATATCCATGCTCTGATTGATTATCTTTTCTGGCCTTAGTTATTGCTTGAGGACAAGCAAAATCTTAATCTTGGGGTAGTTTGATGAGTGTGATTTCCCCTCATATTTCCTTTACATTTTGCATACATTTTCATATAGTTTAGGCGTATTTTATGTGAATATTTGTTAGTTTTTATCTCGGAACAGGTAAGGTGGTTTTGTGGTGCTTGTGTTCAGGAATCGAAGATTAAATTGCTCAGGATCAGTTGTGTTGGAGCTAGCATGAAGATGGAGCTTGAAAGGCAAGAAAATGGGGCAAACAGAGTTGATCACGGCCTAGACGTGATGGCCATCATGTCCACGATCGAGTGGAGCTGAAAAGAAAGAATGGAAAAGTCAGAGCTGGTCACGGCCAGGCCGTGATGCCCATCACGGCCGTGACATGTCAACTGAGACAGACCCTCAAAGTCAGAAATGATCACGGCTAGGCCGTGATGGTGGTCACGGTCATGACAGACCAACAAGTGAAGCAACCTCCAAGGCAGAAGCCATCACGGCCTGGCCGTGATGGTGGTCACGGCCGTGACGCGCAATATATGGATCCATAGGAACTGATTTGATCAGGTTTTTGTATTGGCTTGTGATTCAAGTTACCCTAGATTATAAACAGCCCTCTAGGGCTTGAAACTGATCACTTTTGGGAATGCTAACCTTAGGCAAAATTAGGATTCTTCGTCTTCTTCTCAATCTCTTCTCTCCTCTAGGATTTTATTTTTATGTTATTTTTAATCAAGCTTGCAACAATCATGGCAATGCTTGAGTAGTAGTCTTGTTTCTAGGAATTAGGGCTATGCCCAAGATTTGTTTATGGTGATGAATTGATGTTTGATTTCTTGTTAATTTCAATTTTGCTTCGAGTTGATCCCTATTGTTTCAATTACTCGTAAATTCGGTGGCCACTTATTTGCATGTCTTAGATACACTAAGGACGAACTTAGCGGTGAACTTAGGTATCGGATCTATAGGAATCAAACTTAGGACTTAAATCACGAGAGTTAGAAGCGGTCCTTCGAGGGTTCACGAATTGTCACAAAACTTAAAGGGTTCGATTTAAATTCAATTACCACGAGAGTAGGGATTGATTTAATTGGGCACGGTTTTTGTAACTCGAGAGGGAGCATTAACTAATTTAGGATAAATTCGCCTTCAAAGCAAATTTTGGTAATTAACAAGGAGAGTAGTCAATTCAATAACATAAACAGTTTTGTGGTATCCTAATTCCTGAATATCTCTTTTGAATTTGAAAAACCCAATTTGAATTGCTTTCCTATTTTGTTTAATTGCAATATTAAATTTGATTGTTACTAGATTCCGATTTCAAAAACCAAATCTTATTTCAGTTCAGTGAAATCAATTTAATAACTAATTGTTACTTGACGACGAATCCGGTACACTTGTCGGACTCCCATCAAACAACCCCGATGAGGAGTGGTAGTGCGAGAAGTTCGAAGACGATCTGTGCTTCGAGATCAAGGAATCTATGATGCCCTTAGAAATCGGGAATTTCCAAGCCCTGGTAGAGAAATACCGAAAAGTAGAACTGATGCGCAAGGGTCGAGATAGCAGGGGAAATGTTGGAGGACCCGTTCGTCCCAAGAGTCAATATTAGGGACAAAACCAAAATTGGAAGCAGAACCAGAGGAATCCATATTACCAATCACCCAGTAACAATCAGAAACAACAGCAACAACATCGTTCTGGTACTTCGGGAACGGGAAGTGGAGGCCAGAGAAATAATAATCAAGGCTGAGAGAGGAAGTGTTACCAGTGCGGAGATCCCAGTCATCTAGCTGATACGTGCCCGAGGAAATAGATGAAGTGCTTTAACTGCGATCGTATGGGGCACAATGCCAGGGATTGCAGAGCACCGAAAAGAGAACCAGCTACCAATCATGCCCAAGCAAGCAAGCTGACTGCTAAAGGGCGAGTGTATATGATGAGTGGAGCTGAAGCATCAAATTCCGCCGATCTGGTGCAGGGTAAGTGCGATTTAGCCGGTAATCTTTTAACTGTACTTTTCGATTCAGGTGCAACTCATTGTTTTATCTCAATGGATCGTGGGAAACTTCTAGACTTGCCTATTTCTTCCTTACCATATAACTTGATTGTTTCTACCCCAACTGCTGAGCCAGTAACTGTTAATTTTGTTTGCTTGAAATGTCCTATCATTGTTTAGTATAGGCACTTTCTTGTAGATTTAATCTGTTTACCTTTAATACAACTAGATGTAATTCTAAGCATGGATTGGTTATCTTCCAACTATATCCTGATAGACTGTGCTCAAAGAACCTTAGTCTTTAGGGATGAGATTTCTGGATTACTATCTGCTAGTCAGGTAAGAGCTTCTTTGACAGAGGGAGCTCAAGGTTACATGCTGCTGTTTTCCTCAGATGTTAAGAGTGAGTTAGACTTGGAGTCCGTACCTGTCGTCAATGAGTTTCCGCAAGTTTTTCCTGAGGATGTACCTGGTCTACCACCTGTTTGAGATATCGAGTTTGTGATTGATCTGGTTCCAGGCACTGGACCAATATCCATGGCACCGTATCGCATGTCACCATCGGAGTTAGAAACCCTGAAGGAACAACTTGAAGAGTTGATGAGGAAGGAATTCATCCGACCCAGTGTATCACCGTGGGGAGCTCCGGTTCTATTAGTAAAGAAGAAGGATGGGACTTCTCGACTCTGTGTAGATTTTCGGCAGTTGAACAAGGTTACGAACAAGAACAGACATCCGTTCCCAACGATTGATGATCTCATGGACCAGTTGTGTGGCACGACCGTATTCTCAAAAATAGATTTACGGTCAGGCTACCATCAGATTCGTGTGAAAGCAGAGGATGTCCCAAAGACAACGTTTCGAACACGCTACGGGCATTACGAGTACCTGGTGATACCGTTTGTAGTGACGAATGGCCCTACCATATTCATGGATTACATGAATAGGATTTTTCGTCCTTACTTAGATCAGTTTGTTGTCATCTTCATTGATGATATTCTGATCTATTCTCCAAACAAGGAAAGGCATGCTGAACATCTCAGCATTGTTCTTCAGACCTTGAAAGAGAATCAACTCTATGCGAAGCCGGAAAAGTGCGAATTCTGGTTGGATCAAGTGCAATTATTTGGTCATGTAATATCATGCGAAGGAATCGCAGTGGATCCGTCAAAAGTCGAGGCTGTTTTAGAATGGAAAAGGCCAACAACGGCAACTGAAATCCATAGCTTTGTGGGTTTAGCGGGCTACTATAGGAGATTCATTGAGGGATTTTCCAAGATAGTAGGACCCCTTACCCAGTTAACTCGGAAGGACCAAGCGTTTGTTTGGATGGAGGCTTGTGAAGGAAGTTTCCAAGTGCTGAAGAGAAGGTTGACAACCTCACCCGTGTTGATCCTACCTGATCCTGAGGAACCTTTTGAGGTTTATTGTGACGCTTCACATCAGGGATTGGGATGTGTGTTGATGCAGAACCGAAAGGTCAGAGCATATACTTCAAGGCAATTGAAGATTCACGAAAGGAATTACCCGACGCACGACTTGGAGTTAGCAGCGGTAGTGTTTTGCCCTGAAAATCTGGAGGCATTATTTGTATGGAGCTACGTTTAATGTTTTCAGTGACCACAAGAGTTTGAAGTACCTCTTCGACCAGAAGGAGTTGAACATGCGTCAGAGGCGTTGGTTGGAGTTTTTGAAGGACCATGACTTTCAACTACAGTATCACCCTGGAAAGGCGAATGTGGTGGCGGATGCACTCAGCAGGAAGTCAATACACGCGTCAGTAATGATGGTTAAAGAGCAGGGATTGTTGGAACAATTCCGGGATCTAAGGTTATCAGTTAAGACATTTCCGGGAAGGCTGTGTCTGAATAGGATCACCGTTTCGAACGGATTGATGGAACAAATAAAAGAGAAACAAGGGAGTGATTAGTATCTGCAGGAAGAAAGGGACTTAGTGCGACAAGGAGCACTGTCAGAATTCAGAGAAGGAACGGATGGAATTTTGAGATTCGCTGAAAGAATCTTTATACCAGATGACGTCGAGCTTAGGAAGTTGATTTTAGAGGAGGGCCACAGGAGTAAGCTGAGTTTACACCCAGGAGCCACGAAGATGTATCAAGATCTCAAGAAGTTATACTGGTGGTATGGAATGAAAAGGGACGTAATGGAATACGTCGCGTCTTGTCTGATATGTCAAAAGGCTAAGATTGAACACCAGAGGCCAGTAGGAATGTTACAATCATTGGACATCCCATAATGGAAGTGGGACGGCATTTCAATGGACTTTGTGACCATCTTTCAAAGGACTCGGAAGGGACATGAGGCTATATGGGTAATTATGGATCGACTGACCAAGTCAGCTCACTTTTTACCTATCAACATGAAGTAACCAATGAAAAGGTTGACTCAGTTGTACATCGACGAGATTGTCAGGTTGCACGGTATTCCCTCAAGTATCATTTCGAATCGTGATCCAAGGTTTACTTTAGAATTTTGGAAGGGACTAAAGAACTCATTGGGGACAAAACTCAAATTGAGTTCTGCATACCATCCACAGACTGACGGACAATTAGAGAGGACAATCCAATCACTAGAAGATTTACTAAGAGCGTGCATAATGGAAGACACTGGGAGCTGGGATGAGTTCCTACCATTGATAGAATTCACCTACAACAACAGTTTTCATTCAAGTATAGGGATGGCACCCTATGAGGCTTTGTATGGTCGACGATGCCGAACACCTTTGTGTTGGTACCAGGATGGTGAGAGTTTGTTGTTAGGACTAGAGATAGTACAACAAACGATCGAGAAGGTGAAGATGATCCAAGAGAAAATACGGACGACCCAAAGTCGACAGAAAAGTTACGCTGACAAGAGACGACGACCTCTTGAGTTTGAGGAAGGCGAGCATGTGTTCTTGAGAGTCACACCAACGACTGGGATTGGCAGAGTGATAAAATCCAGAAAGCTTACTCCCAAATTCATTGGAACCTACCAAATTTTTCGTCGCTAGGTCCAATAGCTTACAAAATATCTTTACCTCCTTTTCTTTCCAACATCCATGATGTTTATCATGTCTCTCAGTTGAGAAAGTATATTTTTGATCCATCACATGTTATTAAACCTGATAAAGTACAATTAAAAGAGAACCTATCTTCTGAGACTTCGCCGGTACGAATCGCGGATAAGATGCTGAAGCAGCTCAGAGGTAAACAAATCCCTTTAGTCAAAGTCACCTGGAACGAGACAACCGAAGAAGCTACATGGGAAGCGGAGGACAAGATGAAATTGCAATACCCTGAGTTAATTCAAAGTGCGTAATTTCGAGGACACAATTCTTTTTAGAGGGGTAGTATTGTAACACCCTGTTTTCCCTACGTTTTCTGTTGCAGTAAATACATATTTAAATATGTTTATTTTATATTAAACTCAGAGGATGTGTTGTTATATCATATGAAGTCACGGTAAAATTTTCAGTTGAAAATTCAGACAGAACTCGGTCTGCGTTTTCACTACCAGTACAAGTTTACTGTGCAGAAAACCTAATTTTGACACGTGAACGAAACAATTAGTGTTTTTATTATGTTTCCTTCAACCTTGGTTATTTTGAAAATTTTCGTGCAAAAAAATAAAATAAAATAAAATATTTTATTCGGGCGAAACGTCGAAAAAATTATGATCGGAAATGCAACCGGGTATCAAATGGAGCAGATTATGGACCATAAAAGAAGTAAGGAGACATGATGGAAAAGGCTATGACACACTCTAAAAGTATCATCATCACACTTTTCAAATTATAATACTATTCTAATCCAAAAGTCTTTTCTCTCTCTTCTTCCTTCCAATCAAGCATTAAACCACCAAGCTTGCTCAACAAGCTCTCCCTCTCACTCCCTTAGCCGTGCAACTCTCCTCCCTCTCTCTATATATACCTCTTCCATTTTCACTTCATCTTCTTCCTCCTTCAACCTCCATTAAAGTTCATCTTCTTCCTTTCTTCTTAAAGTTCAAGCTCTTAAAGCTTTTGTTTTTATTCATCTTTTCTACTTAAGCTCTTCATTAAAGTTCTTCCTTATACTAAGGGTAATTATCTCATATAAATCTTTTTGCAAGTTTCATCTTTTATTTTTTAGTTTACTTTATGTGTTCTTTATATGCTTTAAACTTCTAAAATCTCTCTAAAATGGTAGAAAACTCCTTTTGAGTTGAAACCACTTTCCATAGTCTTGTATTAACTTATATTTTCACATAATGAGAGGTTGTGTAAAACAAAAATCTCTATCCATCTCTTCCAATGAAGGACGAATGCTTGCATTTGTGACCTAGGAAGTTATTGTTTCAACTTTCGGAATATGATCATGTGTTTGAGTTTCTAACTATCCCTTGATATTGAATCTATAAATCTTGGAAGTTTTGATAGCTTGTTCCTATGATGGCCAAAAAATATGAATAAGTAGGCCTAGGATACTATGTTTCAACTTTCCAAGTATTGATCATGGATATGGAACTCTTTATAACTTGTTTATTTCATGTTATTAAAGCTAGTATATGTTACTTTCATTTTTCCAAGATGATCATGGACTTGAGATCCATAAGATATTTGGATTCTAAGTCTAAGAGATTGGAAAGTTTAAGGATTTATAACTTGTTTATTTTATGTTGTTAAAGCTAGTATGTGTTACTTTCATTTTTCCAAGATGATCATGGACTTGGGCTCCATAAGATATTTGGATGCTAAGTCTAAGATATTGGAAAGTTTAAGGATTTATAACTTGTTTATTTTATGTTATTAAAGCTAATATTTGTTATTTTCATTTTTCCAAAATGATCATCGTTTTGAGCTCCTTAACACATATGGATGCTAAACCTAAGAGATTGGAAAGTTTAGTGAATGCTAGCCTATTTTACCAGCCTTGGCCGAATGCCCTATGTTTTTAACTTAGTGAATTTTAATTCAACTTTGTTAAAAGATCATTGTTTATGAACTCCTAACACTTAAGGATCATAAATCCATGAGTTGTATAATTTTTGGGAATCTCTAACCCTAAGAACTAGTCTTGGTCGAACCTATACCTTGTGGTTTAGTGTTCTTGTTTTGATTTTAACTTGTGATTTTGTGTTCATAACCTTAGACTTCCATCGCGGAGGAAACGAGAACTTTCGTGACTTACCTCGTCGAGCATCTAACCTTCTTACCTTCAAATAAAGTAAGAGAGGATTGCCTAGGGATATTCAATGACTATATGCATGTGTGTATGTGTTTACTTGAGTGATTTAAATATATTGTGATATTGAGCCAATACTTGAATGGCTTGTTTACTTGAACTAATTTGATTATTACTTGAAGATTGATTATTACTTGCCTTAAAGTATTGTGAGTTGTATATATGTGATGAACTGTCATTAACTGTGATATTATTGTTGAGGATATATTACTGTTGATTGAAGTTTGAGAAGCCGGACTTGAGTCTGTGCACAATGATTATAAGGATTAAAAGCCTTAATAAGTCTTGAATAGAACTTTGAAAGTAATGTTTTCATTTATTAAAGTTCCTTGTTTAAAAAGGTTACTTCAAGAAAGTGAGATTCTTATTTTGAAAAGAAACGTTGAAGTGTTTTTTTAAGACAGTAGAAACTACCTTTTTATGATCCAAAGATGGTACGTGAGAAAACCTTTTTCGAACTATGTGTTTTATGAAGGAAAAAACCATTTGAAAATATCTGACCTTATTTCATCAAGGATTTCAAAAGCAAACGAATTTCCTAAATGTTTTATAAAAGAATTTGTAAAGGAAAAGATTTTCTCCTAATTGATTTAGAAACATTCCGGTTACTTGGATAAGTGACCGAGGTTTTGTTTTGGTTTTTGATTTTCACTGAGCGAAAAGTAAACACATGTGAAAGAGAATCTAGTTCATGAGACGTCGCCTCTAGCATTCAGTTATAAGCACGCGATCTGGGATCCGTGTCAAGAATTATGGACCAAGGGTCCAAGTTGTGATATTATGGGCTAGGAGTCCAAATCTTGGAATTGAGGACTGTGTGTTCTAATTTCATTGTTATGGTCTAGGAGTCCTTATCGTGTTGAAATAATACATGGTTAAAATGATAATTGTTTCTACGACCACAACCTTGGACTGCAGCCTCGGTCTAAGGTGTTGTGATTGAGCACTCGGACTGTACGTCCTGTGTTATAAATTTTCAAGTGATGAAAATTGTGAATAGTCGTTAGCTTTGGGCTTAGACAAAGGAAAAGAATGAACACAAAGAAAAGTCTCATTAATGAAAAGTCTTTTATTCATATGCATTTCCCATTGGCAGACGTGCTTGAGTTACCGAATACCCGCTTAAGATGTGGTATTTGATGATGTATACATCCGAATGGCCGTTATAAGGGATTCGTGATGGTGTTGATCCGGGTACATGAGGTGATGGAGTCAACTTGCCAAACGTAGCGTATGAGCCTCTGATCAACTCTTTCTTTCTTAATGATAACACGGTGACGGTATCTCATGAGATTAAGATTAGAGCCTAATGATTGAAGTGTCATGCATTATCTTTATAAAATTGATTGATTCGGGTATGAGACCCACTGAAATAATACTTGTTGTTTACCTATGAGTAATGTTTAAAATGTCAATATGCCAAGGTGTTGTATGTATCATGTGTATGGTTGTTGTGCGATATATCCGTTGTCGGTATCTCACTCTTTCATTTCTACTTGTTATTCTCTCTTCCTTTTGGTATCGTCGTATGTACATGAGTCCAGATGGATCCCAATATCCCGCTGGTGCCGACAACATCGAAGACTGAGGTCTTCGACGACGCAGGGGATGCTGGGGCATGGCAGATAGACCCAGGGGCGACATCTGCCACATACCGCGGAGCCATCCCTATGACCGATCTAAATGTTGACGGAGACCCAATCCGTAGAAGCCACACTGTGGAAACTAGGAGGGTAGCTCTACCTCCAATCTGGTATTACCTTCACACACTGTGAGCTCACGGACTGCTACATGAGCCACCACCTTTAGAGGTAGAGCCAGCAGCGCCGATTGAGGACGACCCCGAGGAGGATCCCGAGGAGGACCTTGCGGAGGACTTCGATGAGGTCATGGAGGAAGATGGACCAGAGGATCACGTTATGGATCATGTCGATGACTACGATTTTGTTGATGAGGGCGGCGACGTTATAGATCCTTTACCTGAGGTCTCGTCTTGTGGGAGCCCTTGTGGAGACCCTGCTTGTAGCCAGTGTCAGTAACCAGCTTGGAGCATTTTGTGGACAATCTTCCGTCATCTGACTTTTAGAGTTATCTTTTGGATGTACTCTCTTTTAAGTTGTAACTCCTAGATGTCTACATCTGTTGCAATGGCCATTGATAAGGCCCTATCTTATGTACTGAAACTTGGCTTTCATTGGGACATGTTATATATATATATATATATATATATATATATGTATGTATGTATGTATGTATGTATGTATGTATGTATGTATGTATGTATGTATGTATGTATGTATGTATGTATATGTTGTCTTCAATTCATGTTCTGAGTGTTCATCAACTCTATCTTCATTCATCTCAAAAAAAAAAAAAAATTAACTACCGTTTTTAGTGTACTCATCCATCGAGAAAATGATACTTTCAGAAAGTAACCAGCATTGTAAATCAGAAATATTTCCTCAATTGGGTAACCATGTGACACCGGGTTTAGGGTGTCACACACTGAGCCTAGCCTTTTCTAAATGCTTCATCATAGTGGCTGCTCTATCCCCTTTTTTCCTAGACTGTGATGCCTGTCTTGACAAAAAAAATATTAAATTAGAGGGTTGTGTATAACAAGGATAAATAAAGAATATATAAAGAACGTAAACTTACATTAAAAATAAAGAATAAATATAGTATATAACATGTAAACTTACACTATCAATAGGCGTAGGCCCCACCGTGTCCTACGTAGGCCTCACAATGTCCTCCTGTGCTTGTGGGTCATCCGATTGATCCATGTGTATGCCTGTTCAGAAACAATAATTATTAAAATAACTTCTTTTAACATGGATAACTAAATATAAAGATAAATACAGATGGATAAATAAAACACTTGTCTAAACTAACAAGGATAAATAAGACATTAGCCTTAAAAGAACAAAACTCACACTATAATTAAGTTTAACATACCTATATCAGTATCCCTTCTTGATGATCATCATGAGTGGCATGTACATCGTCCACTTGTGTTTCCTCAATGATAGTAGGCATATTTGTTGAAAAAGAAGGAGTCTCAGGAATATCAAGAGTTGAATCTTGATTTTCATCACTACCATTATGCATGCTTTTTCCTTGGAGAACCACGGACAACCTTTTGTTAGAAGGATCAGTGATGTAAAACACTTGTTTTTCTTGGGAGTCCATTATGAAAGGCTCATTTGTATGACCTAACTTGCAAAGGTCTACAAATGTAAACCCCCATTCGTCGGTTTGTACACCACCTTTACTATTAACCCACTTACATTTAAAAACCGACACCGTAAGCTTAGTGTAATCGAGCACCCAAATCTCTTCAATGACTCCAAAGTAAGGTATCAGTGCTTTAACGGGTTTTGTGTCCTTTGAACTAGAGAAGTGCATTGATTCAGCCACGATCATAACCCGACTACAAATAAGATGAGTACGTATATCCTTGACCATACATTTCGTCGTATTCAAACATTTTACACAAGGACAACATAACATTCCTTTACTATCAGGAACATTCCTTTGAGCAAATTCTATAAACTCTTCCACTCCCTCAAATACTCACCACTAGTACGTTTATAAACCATCCAACTACGATCCATAGCTAAATAGGTTCTGTAGATATAAACACATATATCTAATATAAGCACAATGGCAAAATAGGTTAATTGATCTTGTACATTTTTTATTTTATTTTTTACTTTGGTCCTATATGTTTTAGTTTTTGCATTTTGGTCCTATATACGATATCATGTCACAATGTTAGTCCTAAAACTAACATCATCAAGTAAGAATTGACGACAAAGACTAACATGTCAACAAAACATAATGTATAAGACCTATTTGAAAAAAATTAAATTTATAGCACCAATGTGAAAAGGAAAAAAAAAACGTACGAAATGAATCAACCTATTTTATATAAGATGATTTATTATTGGTTGATGACGTAAAAAAAATTTATATTGTGTATCATAATTAAACTCCTATCAAAATAATATTTCTTTTCAAAAATGCATGAATAAGGCCCATCTAAGGGAAAAGTTAAATCATAAGGCACTAATATCATTTTAAGCATGCAATACATAATATTTGAAACTCCTCCCCCTATTTTTCTTCATAGGGTTATGGCATGGAAGATGGAACATTTTGTGGAGTTATGTCCCTCACCCCTCACAGCCACCCTTAACCCATCCCTCACCACCAACAATTTAAAATCATCAATGCAATACATAATATTTGAAAACAATATAACCAAAATGACAAAAAGAAAAATGAGGTTTAGGGCACATTACCAGTTTCACAAAGAGGAGAGGGAGAGTGGCTCAGTGGTGAAGGAGAGTGGCTTAGGGGTTCCTTGCGCATGGAGAACCTTAAATGAGACAGAAAACACAAAGAGACATTAAGGCAGAGCATGGACATAGTAGAGAGAAGAGAAGAGAGAAGAGAAGAGTAGAGATAAGATTGTTAGTGAAAGTTCAAAAAACTGTTCAAATTCAGTAAACTATCAACCGAGTTTTGAAATTTTTTAACAATAGATTAGTCTCTTCAGCAACCATATGTAAAGTGTAGAAAATAACTTATCAGAGTCGAGGCACCATTTTAAACACATGGTTTTTCAACCGGTTTTATGAACCTTCACAAATCAAAATTCCCTACCACCATTATCAAACTCCATTAAATACCAGTTATCAACAAAATGCCCTCCATACATATAAGAGAAATAAACACAATAACACAACTTATACCACATCACTATTTAAACATTGCTATTTACAAACCATTTATCGTAAAGCAGAAACAGAGACAAAGAGTCTAACATATTTTCACACAGTTCACAAAGTTAGGGCATTACCAAAGAATACGGCCGCTTCTGTTAGGGCTTAGTGGTGAAGGAGAGTGGATTCTGTTAAGGCTCAGTGGTGAAGGAGAACCTTAAATGAGAAAGAAAAGTACCCTTAAATGAGAGAAGAGAGAAGAGAGATGAGAGATGAGAGGAGAGAAGAGTAATGAGAAAAAGACTCACCGGAGAATGTTGTCGCGGTGGTGGTAGTGAAGAACTCGCAGCGGTGGTGGCGGAGAGGAACTCGCAGCAATGGTGGTGGAGAAGACCTCGGTCACGGTCACGGTGCTTGAAAAGGGTTAGGGCAGAAGAGAGTAGTGATGGTGATCGAGAATAGAGGCAGAGAGTAGTGAAAGTGCAGGGTGAAGAAGGAAGGCACGCATGTTTATGTGTAACGTATACTTTCTAATTTGATCCCACTTTTAACGTCAGTTGTTTATACAACTGACGTTAAAAGGTCATCTTTTACGTCAGTTGTATAAACAACTAGCGTAAAAGATGAACTTTTAATGTCAGTTGTTTAAACAACTGACGTAAAAGGTGAACCGTGTCACTTTTTACGTCAGTTGTTTAAACAACTGAAGTAAAAACACATTTAAATGAACCTGATAATTACAGTACTGTCACTGCCTCCTTTTTAACATCTAAGTTTTACTTAACATACGTTAACCCTACCTGTTTATTACCTATTTTGTACTAGTGAAAGCAAGCAAGAATTCGAACTGAGAAGGGCATGTCTACTGCTGATTTTGGGAAGATGAATATATCCAACATGAATCTCAACACCTACATTCAGGTTGCTATGGCTAAAGAAGAAGAGATGCTGAAGATTAAGGAGGAACAAGTAGAACTCAAAAATGCTGAGACACTTGGTCAAAAAATAAAATCAGTAAGAAAAAAAACAACCTTGGCCAAAAAGCCTGCTGCCAAGAGACCTGTTGCTGCCATTGTCTTTAGGGAACTATTTGTTGCTGCACCTCAACCAGCTACTACTCAAAAAAGGACAAGGAAGGTTGTCCTATCCCACAATGAAGAAGAAGATGATGAGGACAATGTCCCCATTAGTGCTGTGTTGAAGAAACAGAAAACTGCTGCTGCTGTTCCTACACAACCCAGAAATCAACCTCCAAGGAAAGCCAAGTCCATTGTGACTTCTGAGGTAAGCATCCCTGCTAATGATCATGTTCAACATAGGGATAATGTTACTACTGCACCTGATTCTGTGTTACCACCTTCACCTCACCATGATGTGTATATTCCCACACTGCCATCAACACAAACCTCACAAGCCTCACAACCACAAAAACAAATAATCTCACCTGTCCAATCCCCTGTCCATTCACCACTACAAACATCTCCAACCAGACCACATTTTCAACCAATCATTCCTGCATATGATCCCTGGTTCAATCAACCAGATGATGTAGGGATTAACCCTGGTGCCACCTTTCCCAAATCACCAAGGACTATCTTTCCCTACACTAACCCTTCTGTTCTCTATAATGACAATGCTAAAAGCTGGGCCAAAGTCAAAAGAGACTGGAAAATACTCTATCACAAAAATATGAACCAGAACCAGAATCAGAGTCAACCAAACCTTTTTACCCTCTACCTGAGTATGAGTATGAACCTGAAACTACATACACTCCCTGGCATGCAACCATTCCTTATGTACAGACTTACCCTCCCCCATCCACCCTGTACAACCATATTGAACCTGCCCTTATTCATCTTCCACTATAGAAATTCCCACCAAGAAAGATCTACCCCAATCTCATCAAATTCCCCCCCTTCAAACCTTTCACAGAAGGTGTTGATAGGCACATCATCCCTGACTGGACTCAAGATCCTTACAAATCCAAAGCTATGTCAGCTGAGTACAGAAGGTCAAGAACTTATGGGAGACATCAATTCATCTTGGACAGAAACACTAAATGGAAGACCTTTGTGCATCCAAGAGAATATGGCAAAGCTACTGATGTTGTGGATCACATCATGTATGCTCATTTGAAGGCTGAGTTTAAACTGCCTAGGTACATTAGAGCTGCAAATTTTGTTCCACCAACCTGGCTGTTTCACACTTTGAAGAACACAAGAATTGGAGTAAGACTTACATGATTTGTCTAAGACTACCTATGATAGACTTGAACAAGGATAAGGATTTGAAAAAACAAAGAAGTACTGCAAAGATGCCAGTTGACAAATCCTGTATGATCACAGAATCTAAAGCCTTTGTTGATAAGAATCTAATATATTTACAACCTGTTGAGGATATACCTGAAGATACTGCAGTTGATTTCTGGAGACATCATATGATAGCTTGTACTAAGGAAGCATCATCCTTTGGACTGAGTGATCAAGATAAGAGAAACGTTCCAAAATTTAGAGGAAATTGTGGTCTCTAAAATGTTAGATTTTACATTCATGAGGACATTCTCGGTATTCCCCTCGGAAGTTCTGTTTATGAATAAGCCCCTGTTCACTGGGCTCAGGATTTGCCTCCTCATGTACTCACTCTTGCTTCATCTCCACAACCATATGAAGACTCGGTTTCTTCTTCCGAGCACACTGAAGAAGAGATTATAGTTGAAGGACCAGATATGAATGTTGATATTGTTCAACCAGTAACTGGGTATGAGGAAGTTGCTGAGTCTGCTCCAAGACAAAGTACTTATAGAAAGCACTCATCTCAACCACTGGCTTTGGCAGTTATCCATCCAAATGACCAACCTTAACATTCTAGAGCACTAATCACCTTTCAAGGTCAAGCAAACGCTCATGATAGTGCTGAAAGCTCAAGACCTTCACTGCAACAAAATTTTGAAGAGATTGTAGGAAAGATAATAGAGAGAGTGAAAGTTGAAGTAAAGGAACATGTCAAAGAACAAGTTGCAGAAGATTTAGCTCCTACAAATGTGATGATAAATCAGATGATGAGCATTCTTCAAAGTTTCCAACAGAGTCATAATCTACCTGTTCAACCCCCTCCACCTCCACCAAATCAGGACCCTCCTCTACCACCTCCACCCTCTTCTTTGTTTTGTTTATTTCTTTAACTGACAATGATGGTCCACTCATGTTTCCTTTTTGTCTGATGAAAAAAAAGGGGGAGAAAGGATATTTGATAATTAAATTTATATAAAGTTGGTTTTTGGACATACATATCTGCTTTCACATGCATTCTGTTTTGTTGCATACCTTGGTTTGATGTGTTCTGATACTTTATCTGATTTAGCTTTTGATGTATCTCTTCTAAATTCTTCAATACACCAATAATGTGCTTTGAATATGACTAAGTCAATGCTTAAATATTTTGTTATGTACTGATGATTATCTATTTTATTTTAAGTTTGAATGCTTTGTCTTAAGGGGAGCTCAGTAGCTCTCTTAGACTTTGCTCACTCAAATTTAATTAGTTTTTGTCATCATTAAAAAGGGGGAGATTGTTTGAACCAAAGTGGTTTTGGATTAAATAAATCTCTTAAGTTTTGATGTTAAAAAAAAGGTTAAATTTGTATGGTAAAGTGTTGTCAAAGATCTAACTTGTTTGTTATAAGAGTGCAGGGACTGTTTGAATTATACTAGTCAGAGGAACATAACATAAAGTATGGAATCATATCAGATTCTATTTTGATCCTCTAGACGAGTCTGCAACTCTCAGTAAAATTCCGAGTCTATTAATTTTATGCTAGACGAAGTCTTAATATTGACTAAGATGGACGAGTATCTAAGTCTAAAAGAAAAGTCAAGTAGACGAGACAATGAAATAATTTTCAGAAATATAACAAGTCCAAAGACTTGATAGAAGAGTAGTCTCACTAGACACCACGTCAGTAGACGAGCTATTGAGTATAACGAGTCCAATACTTGGAACTAGATAAAAGTCTCTAGACGTAGTATCAGTAGACGAGCCCGTCTCACTGATAAGTTAATCTTGCACGTCCAAAGACCTACGCGTCCACAAACTTTAAAACATGAACCCGTCTAGACTTAAGCATATTTATTTCAAATGATTGCTTATTTAATTCAAAAGAATATATGTCTTTTTATCCTTGCTGCTTCTATTGTTAACTCTTTATCTCTTGGATAAAAGAACATAGTACCATTGAAAACATAAACCTTTGTACTCTGTCATCTACACTGCTGTAAAGCTCAAGTCAAGTACAAAGAAGGAAAGTCAAAAGGCAACTTTCGGTACAACAAGGAAGTGACAGCTCTACTTTGAGCATTCCTCTGATAAACAAGAGCACTTCTCTATGAAGCATATCAAGTTATCAGTCTCAACGGATCCAAGCATTTAATGCTATGTCTAAACGGATATAATTTGAAGACTGTTGAAGAAGATCAAGAAAGAGAAACACTTCATCTATAAATACTTGAAGAACTTCAACATAAATGTAGAAGACATACACAAGCTCCGATATCAAAGTGCATAAACTCTGTTGAAATTGTAAAACAAGTTTACTTGTAAAACTTGCTAATCTTAAACTTTCAAATCCTCACACATGGTGAGTTCTTAGATCAAATCTATTAATCTCTTTGTTAGAGTTGGAGCCTGAAGAGGCTTGGTAGAGAAATAATACTTGTAGCCTGAAGAGGTGTTGAATACTTGTAATCTATTTTGAAGAATAGTGGAGTAAAACCTTCAGGTAGAAGGGACTGGACGTAGCTCTTGGTTGGAAGAGAGTGAACCAGGATAAAATACTTGTGTGAATCTTCTATTAATCCTTATCTTTTACAGTTGTTGATTATACTAACCGTGGGGTTTTTGAATCTGAGTTTATTAACTCTTTAAAAAGGTTTTCTTGTTTGTATGTTGCTTTTATTGGTTTGCTTTTAAAAGTGTTTGAGAAAAGGTTTTTCAAAAAACTGTTAAGAAACACAATTCAACCCCCCTTCTTGTATTTCCCTGTGTCAACTTCAATAATTATCACATGTTTACCATCACGTGTGTATATAATTCGGCCAAATATTAACCTTCATTTGGGCTAATTAATACTTGCATGGATATACATACACACTAACATTTAACATTTATCATGAGCAATCTACACAAGAGAGGTCACTTTGGCGACTTCTTGTTTCAATTGGCTCACTTAAAATGTTAAACAATTATATAATCCAATTTGAATTTGTACTTAATGCCTTTAAGTAAATTGTTAGGACAAAGAAGTAGCTTAATGGTATGTGGGTTTCCCTCTGTAATATCCATCTCATGTTCGATCCCTTATGTGTTCTTCCAAACGATGCAATTACACCTTTCAAGATTGCAAATATTCATGAAATGAATGTATGCTTGATAATATCCCATGTAATACATTAAGTTGGTAAGTACCATTACCATGTGAGCAACATGTCATGGAAGATTAAAGACGGAGAACGTAGCTTCAAGAAGGAAGAAAAAGGCCAAAAATATGATCCTGAATTATACTACAATCAATAGTAGAATAGAAACCTAGACCAAAATATCATAATTTGAACTTTTCATATAACACAACAAATAAAGATGTTTCCCACTTATATCCTTCATACTTTTATGTCTAGAGAAAATGGTCGTAAACAGCATTTAACATGCAACTCTGGCACAGGGACATGTGCTTAAACTAATACCATAATCATAAAGGAAGAATTCATCATGGAAGATCATGAACAAAAACTTCACAAAAATTTGAAAACTCCAAATTCTAAACCTTAAAACTCCTTAAATCATTTATGAATTGATCATGGGTGGCTCTGATACCACTTGTTAGAACTTAATTACTTGTGCCTAGACATGTTTCTAATTCCTTAAATATCATGTAGATAAATCAATATCAATTAAGAAACATATTCTTCATCAAACACAAATCCAAAACCGAATTCTATCTATAATCCCATGGCAATCCAAGATGATTAATGAATGCGGAAGCGTATCCGGAGGTTCCACGAAATCTTGATGGAAATGATGATCTCCTTGATAGAGTAGTGATCTTCCAATTGTAGATTTTCCTTAGCCTTAGTTTCTCCTCTAATGGGATGAAGAGAATTGAAATTCTTGTAGTTGTCTGCAATTGGGGACCATAACCCCTTATTTATAAAAGTCATATGCCCTTTCATGAAGAGTCATGACTATCCAACTTTTCTTTTCCTATTTTTGCCCATCATAGAAATAGAAATAAGACCTTTGGTATCTATACAATAATTTTCATGACAATTATGTCCTTAGCTATAAACTTTATCTGAATTAGAACACTTTAATTTAGCTAATTAAAATAATGGCCCTAACACATTTAAACATTATATCTGTGACCCAAAAATTTCTAACACCTGATTCCTGTGATACACTTTTCCTAAAGCAGTGATACAAGCTGTCCTATACTCTATATAAGTTAATAAGTTAATGAGTCTTTCGTTATTTCCTTATTGATGTTGATGATAAGTAATGCTTTCACACTAAATAATAACTGATGACCCAGTAGCAGAAAGATAGCTTAAGCATTGACTTTCCTCAGAGGCTAACAATAAGTAATAGTGTAATACTATCTACAAACCCAAAGAGCCCCATTTCATCAAATTTATAATAACATGAAAACAACATCTCACTTTTCCCCCCTCCCTTTATTTTCTCTCATTTATTGCATACATATTGAAAGCAACATTTACCAACTGCAACTCATTGGTTAGTTTTTGAATGGTGGTTTTCCACATAAAACTGTTTTGCTTCTTGCTATTCTGAATGGTGATTTAGCTTAACAAATGGTGGAAGATCTATGATTAACGTTTGGGATGGGATGGAATCACATCAATTCAATCGTCCTTGATAATCGTTATTCAATTCAAGGAAGCAGTCTCTTTCTCCAATTTGTCATCAATTTTGTCACATATGATTCATTGAGTCAGTCCTGCCTTCCCCAGTAACATTAATTAGTCAAATGAGTTACATCTTGTGGCCTATACAACCACAAAAGTGGACCAATCATAAATTATTAAACAACAATGTTACGCGGTGAAAAAAAGGCCAAAATCTTGACATAATGTAAGAGTGACTATTGGATGTAATAAAAAAATAGACAACATAACATTCATTAACAACCACATAAATAATTTATGAAAAAGTCTAGAAAAAATTATACTCCCCTCAATTATAAACAAAAAAGTACATATATTTTCTGGACTCAAATATAAGTAAAATCCAACAAACTCAATTTTATTTAATGTAAGTATTCCAAAAATCAAGAAAATTAACAAATCAAATCAGTTCTCCCTTTATTTTTCCAAGAGCATTGCACGTTCCCGAAACAATTAAATGGTAGTTTAGTAATTATAACTCTTTTTTTACATAAATCAAAATAATTAAATTAAATTAACTAACTTCTTTAATAAATATGAAATTAGTTATTTTTGCTTATAATTGAGTCCGAAAGAAGTAGTTCTCTAATATATATTTTATTTTTTACTAAATTATTTTCCCCACACAACACTCAAATGCATGATGATAATAACAAATAAGAGTAGGTGAAAGTTATATATCATGTATTAGAATAGACATTGATTAAACAGTTTGTGCGTGTGGGGTCTTTAACGTGGATTTTTGAACTTGATTCAGACTTGAGAGCGCTTATTTCTATTTTAAATTTTGATTATGTAAACCTGGTGAGCTAGGCTCCTATGTATGATTCTATGATTGAATGTGCTTCATAGTTCATAGACATTACATAACATCCACAAAACAAGACAGTACTATGTGTTGGATGGTGTTAAATACTTAAAGGTATGTTTATTTTATTTTTTTAGTTTTTAGTTTTCATTAATAATTATAAAAATGACATATTATTTTTTTTATAAAAAAAATTGTCATATCATTTTTATTTTGTTTTCTATTTTCAAAGATACATATAAGAAACAATAAAAATCACAAAAAAGTCGTAAACCAAAAAAAAACAGTTAGGGCCCGTTTAGTTTATTTTCAGTTTTCAATTTTCAGTTTTCATTTCCTGATTTCAAAGATAATTATAACTAAAATAATTATAAAAGTATCACATTGTTTTAATTTGGTTCTTGTTTCCAAAGATTTGTACATTAAACACTGAAAACAACTATTTATTTGTTTTTACTATTTCATATACAAATCTTTAGAAATAAGAAACATGATGCAAAAAAAGTGACACTTTTATAATTATTTTAGTTGTAATTGTCTTTAAAATTAGAAAATGAAAACATGAAACTAGAAACAAACCAAACATGTCTTTATTTTCCTTTTTCCTATACAAATCTTTATAAATAGAAAACAAAATGAAAATGGTTAAATTAATTTTTAGTCCCTAGAAAATGAGTGACTTTTGGTTTTAGTCCCTGTAAAAAATTTCTTTGGTTTTCATCCCTCTAAAATATGAAATTATTAATTTTGGTCCTTAAAATGAACAAATTTTGGTTTTGGTCATTATAAAATTTTTGGTTTTGGTTTTGGTTTTCATCCCTCTAAAATTTGATATCACTATTTTTAGCCCCTAGCATCCATTTTAGGACAGATAAATGGAATTCATTTTAAGGTTTAAGGAAATTTTTTTAGGGTAATTAGATGCTAACATGGCACCACAAACTTTATTGAGTGTCACTTGAGATGGTCGGATGCCCTTCTGCTAGACACATAAGTAGTTAGTGAATGTTACATGATAATAGGGACCAAAAATAGTATTTTCAGAATTTGGAGGGATGAAAACCAAAGAAAAAATTTTATAGGGACCAAAACCAAAATTCACTCATTTTAAGGGGACCAAAAACATATTTAATCCTGTTATCCCCCAAAAATAATTTAGCTGATAGCTGGTTGCGGTAATTAGCTTATTTGATTATTTAGCTGAAACCAAAGGCTGAACCAAGGTCAGCTGAATTAGGATGAGCTGAAAGTAGTTGCTAAGCTAAGATTGGTAGCTGATAACCAGTAGGTGAGGAAATTTAGCTGATGTAGAATTAGATGATGCAGAATCAGCTAATGCAGAATTAACCGATCCAGAATTAGCCGATGTAGAATTAGTCGATGCATAATCACCTGAATGTGACTGCTAAGTCTAGATGGGCTTGGAGGCTGTTAACTTATGCAGAATCACCTGATGCAGAAATTAGCTGATGCAGAATTAGATGATGCAGAATCAGCTGAGCAGAATCAGCTGGTGCAGAATCAGCTGAACGTGGATGCTAAGTCTAGATGGGCTTGGAGGCTATTATTGGGCACGTGTGAATGTTGATTAAGGGCCCAAGAGATTATTATTGTATTTAGAAAAAGAAAATATCATGAAAAATGACCAAGTCAGAGCACGGTAACAACTTTCCTAAATTTTTGGGATGAAGATTGAAGGTGGTTTCAGAGAGAGAATATGAAGACAAGAAGTTGACTGCCTACAATAGAGGGATAACTAATTCAAAAACATGCACCAACTCCCTTGAGAGTAGGGATATGGAGAACATGGTCAGATGGTGAACAACTAGCCGTTATAGTGAATTTTTCGCCTATAACTTAGCTGAATGAGCAGATATGTGAGTTCTATGAGTTGGCCAAGCCTAGGACGTGCATGAAGACCTATTTCCTTAAAAATAGGATTATGGAGGATGTGGTCAACTGATATAGTAGCCAATAAGTTAGCTGACCAAGCATTTTTGGCAGTAACTCAGCTGATTGGGTTACCCATATTTATGTTGTTAGTCATGATCTTATATGATGTAATATGTGAGGTAGTGGGTTAAGAATGTGGCGAATAGTGTTAGTATAGGTTTAGCCATGATGTGCATGATGTGCCTAGAAAATAGGAGTTAGTGGCTGACGGTATTAGTGTCTTTAGCATAGCTTACAATTTTGCCTATAAATACTAGTTGTATAGATTGTAAAAATCGAACACCCATCAATCATATTGTTCTTTACTTTAATTTTCTTTCCTTTATCTCTTTCCTTTACCTCTTTCCTTTATCAATTTTCCTTTATAGCTTTCCTTTATCATTTCCTTTATCGCCTTTCCTTTACTGTTTTCATGCAAACTTAGATAAACTTCCCACCTCACCTTATCAACCACACGCTTTCTTTAGTTAGTTTAGGAACCCATGCCGAGGGTTGGATTTTGTCCTCGGTACTTGATGAGTGTGATTTCACCTCATATTTCTTTATCATATTGCATACATTTTCATGTAGTTTAGGCATTTTTAATTTGACTTTTGTTAGTTTTTGCCTTGGAACGGGTAAGGTGGTTTTGTGGTGTTTATGTGCAGGAATTGACGATTAAAATATTCAGGATCAACCATGATGGAGCTTACATGAAGACGGAGCTTTAAAAGCAAGAAAACTGAGCCAAACAAAGCTCATCACGGCCTAGCCGTGACAGCCATCACGGCCATGATCGAGAAAGGCTGAAAAGAAAAGTACGCAAAAGTTAGAACCTGTCAAGGCCAGGCCGTGATGGCCATCACGACCGTGACAGGCCAACCAATGCCAAGTTTTCCAAGACAGAATCTGTCACGACCTGGCCGTGACAGGCATCACGGCCGTAACGCGAAAAATCTGAAAATTTAATTGCTAATTTGATCTGATTTTGTAACAACTTTAATCCCAAGTTACCCTACATTATAAATAGGACTCTAAGGCTCAAAAATAGGGATCCCTTGGGCTGCTACCTTAGGCAAAAATTAGGATTTCTCTTCTTCTAAATTTCTTCTCTTCTCTTAGGTTTTCTTTTTATGCTTTTGTCCATCAAGCTTGCTATGAACATGGCAATGCTTGAGTAGTTGTTTTTATTTCTAGAAATTGGGGCTATGACCAAGATTTGTTTTATGTTATGAATTGACGTTTTACTTCTTGTTAATCCCAATTTGCTTTCGATTTGATTCCTATTGCATGAATTACTTGTGAATTTGGTGCGCACTTATTTGCTCGTCATAGATACTCTAAGGAGGAACCTAGCGGTGAACTTAGGTATTGGATCTATAGGGATTGAACTTAGGACTTAAATCACGAGAGTTAGAAGCGGTCCTTCGAGGGTTCACGAATTGTCACAAAGCTTAAAGGGTTCAATTTAAATTCAATTACCACGAGATTAGGGGTTGGTTTAATTGGGCATAGTTCTTGTATCCCGAGAGGGAACATTAACTTATTTAGGATAAATTCGCCTTCAAAGCAATTTTGATTTTTAACAAGAGGGTAGTCAATTTAGTAGCATGAGCAGTCTTGTTGGTAACCCAATTCCTGGAAATCTCTTTTGATATTGAAAAATCCCATGTTTGATTTGATTGCGATTTTGTTTGATTGCGTTTTAGATATTTTATTTGTTAGTTAATCTTTTAAAAACCAAATCTTTTCCAAAACTTTTTCTAGTCCAGTTTAATAGATTTAATAATTGATTTTTATTTAAGATCACAGTCCCTGTGGGTTCGATCTTTTTATTATTTGACAACGAAGCCGTACACTTGCGAATTCGAGCCCATCAAGTTTTTGGCGTTGTTACCAGGGACTGTGCTTTCTTGAATTTCAATTTAATTTTTAAATTGATTTTTCAGGACATTTTTTTTATTTAATTTTTTTTATTTCTTTTCTAGTGTATCTACCTCTCTCTTTGCAGGAAATTTTCTCTCTTATGCGAAGATCCCAAAGTCTCAGAAATCTTACTGAAGTTGGCCCCGAGATCGAAAGTACCTTTCATAGATGTGGGAGACTACAAAGACAAAGAGCGAGAGAAAGGTTGATTCCCATTCCACTCATGGTGAAACTATCGGATACCAAACCGCAGAAGGACTACGCAGCCCCAAATGCTAGGGGTTTGCGAACTGGGATTGCTAGGCCAAAAATTGAGGCGGAGAACTACACTATACCGCCTCAGTTAATTGGCATGATTAGGCAACATCCGTTTGGAGGATTACCCTCGGAGGACCCGACTGATCATGTGGAGACATTCTTGGAGTTCACCGATGCAATAAGAATTCAAGGTGCCTCGATTGATGCTATTCGCTTGAGGTTATTCCCCTCCTCTCTGACTGGAAAGGCAAAATCTTGGTTGAAGCAAGTACCCGCTAATACTTTATCAACTTGGGACCAACTGGAGCAGGAATTCTTGGAAAAATTCTTCCCTCCATCCAAGACTACTTACCTACGAACTCAGATCACCGGCTTCTTCCAAAAAGACGGAGAATTCTTATCCGAAGCTTGGGATCATTACAAAGGATTGTTGGAGTCTTTCCCACATCATGGGCTCGAGAGGTGGTTGTTAGTGCATACCTTCTACAACGGATTGGATTACTCTTCGAAGGTGTCACTTGACTCCACAGCTGGTGGAGCCTTTATAAATAGACCACTGAGTGAAGCGTCCAATATCATTGAAAACGTAGCCACCAACTATCACCAATGGGGTTCGGAAAGAGGTAATAACCCGAAAAATCTTTTGGGGGGTAAGTTTGAAATGAATAGCACTGATCTAATTATGTCTAAATTTGACTCATTGAATAAACACTTTGATAAGCTTGAAAAGACTAATGTGAGTTCAATAGGTGCTACTAATGTTGTTTGTGAGATTTGTGGAATGCAGGGACATGACATAATGGAGTGCCCTCATGGTATTGTTCCTGGATCCGGTGCTTCGGTGGAACAAGTGAACTCTTGTCACAACTTCTATGACACGAACCCGAAGTTGCCAAAGTATGCTCCTCAAAATTTTTACAACCAAGTGAGGAAGAATAATCCTTATCTCTCCTACGGGAACTACAACAACATGTTGAACCATGAATTCCAGGAAAGGCCAAGTGATAATCTGCTGGCTTATCATGTTTTATCCATTATTTTAGAGTGGATTTAATCAATTAAGTTGAGTTGAATATTTTATTTAGTCCAAATTAGACTTTGTTTTCCTATTTTTGTTATTTTAGAGTCAATGTGTGCATTTAATTGATTAATTATATTTTAGATGATTTTCTCAAGATTTTTCTTATTTTTATTTTTAGGAAAAGACAAAGAAGAAGGATATCAATTAATTTGAAGATTGGCAAGTAAATTGCGGATGCCCACATGATGGATTTGAAGTCCAAATCAAATTGGATTTGGATATTATGATTAAAAGATAATTCAATTGGAATTGACATAAAAGATATGATCCAAATCAATTTGGACTTGGATAATAATTGTCTATCATAATAATAAAAGATATGATAAGATCTAGCAATTGAATTGCTCCAGGGAATAAAATATTGTTACTATCAATTCAAAGTTAAGTGAGTTGAATGGAATATCTTTCCATTAAAAATTTGCCTTGTCAATTGAAGCTTGGTCAATGTGAATCCAATGTGCTAAGGGCCCACATGATCACTTTGTGATTACAACCATCAAATAATAAGCTCAAATTGGAAATTGGAAAAAAAATTACTCCCTGGACTAGTGAAGCAGTGTGAAGAAAGGAAAGATTGATATGGGTCTTGAAAAGTCAATTGATAATTAAAGAAAGGGGCCTACATGATCACTTTGAGATTACAAGTTCAATTAGAAAGTGCAGCAACGTGAATCAACAAATTGTCAAAGTTGCCATGGGCCCAGGTACAAATCACAATTGAATGATGATTGAAACTTACAAATTGGAGGATGCACTATATATATAGCGCAAGTCAGCAAGTGCTAAGAACGCAGTGGAGGGGAGAGTTGCGCACAGAACAAAGGCAGGCAGTAGCGCAACACACACAGCGCCGCATGGAGAAATTTTCAATTGTTATTTATTTTCTTCTTCTTCTTGTTCTTTCTTTTATGGATGAGTAGTTGTTTTGTTTCTAGGATTGGGCAATGCCCTTTGACATTATTATGATGAATATTTGATTTTTTCCCCTTTTGTTAATGTTTGATTCATTGATTTGGTTCTTATTGTGCTTCACCCATGTAAATTGATTGATCACCTTTTTGCATGTCTTAGATATTATAGGGATGAACTTAGCAGTGAACCTAGGTATCAGATCCATAGGAATTGAACTTAGAACTTATATCACGAGAGTTAGAAGCGGTCCTTCAAGGGTACCATTGAATTATGATAAATCGTAATGGGTTCAATTTAAATACAATTACCATGAGAGTAGGAGTTGGCTTAATTGAGCACTGTTCTTGTATCTCGAGAGGGAACATTAACTAAGTTAGGATGATTCACCTTCAATTGAGTTAAATATTAATGAAGGGGTAGTCAATTAGATTTCATAATTTGTCATTGTGGTAGCCTCAATCCTAGAAATCTCTTCTCATAGTTAAAAACAAAAAATATTTGATTTTGATTTCTTTTATTGCTTCTTTTATTTTATTGAAATCTATTCACACTTATTTCTTAGTCTAAAAATAGTTGTTTAATTTGTGAAGTGGTACTTGGTTTCCCAATCCCTGAGTTCGATACTCGGTAATTTACTTGTCGTTTTAATTATTACTTGCTTCGATCCGGTACACTTGCCGGAGCCCATCAAGTTTTTGGCGCCGTTGCCGGCGATTGGCAATACCAATATCATTAGTAACAAAGGAGGCAACTACTTTAGTCTTTTTAATTTTTATTTGTATATATTTGACCTTTTCTTTTGAGTTTTGTTTGTGCAAGGTTGATGAAACACATGGAATATCGTTACTATCCAACTTGGGAATATCAACTTGATTGGATCATGTTTGATGGTATCACTGATAAACACGTGAAGATATACTCCGAAGAGGAATGGAAATCCTATTTGTCATCTTTGCAACCACCACCATACTTCGAGCTGGATCCCGATTTGCTAGAGATTCTTTGGGATATAGATGCTTATCTTTTGAGCTTAAGCATAGAGCGTAGCAAGGAGGAAATTAGTTCCATAATTCAGAGGGCTGAAACGCAAGCAGGGAAAAATGCTAGTAAGATAGCAGCGTCACTAAGTAACAACTTTCAGAAGTTAGAAGAACAAGCTAGTGAATTTTCTAAATTGCTAGCAGAAAAGCAACATGGAATTCAAATTGAAGAGAATCTATATGCTAGCATGGACGTGAATGAAGATGAAGTGGTGGAAGATGATTCAAGAAGAGAGGATCATGAAGAGGAGTGCAAGGAGGAAATGTCTCCTATTGTTCCTTTGCAAGGGACAAAAGAGACCAATCATGTGGAAAATACTTCTCTCACCATTCCTATTGAGGAGCCTAAAAATTCTGAGTTGGATAAGTATGTTGGTTTGCATGCATGTTTGGATATAACAAAGTTGGTATCTTCTATTTGTCTACAACGTTACTTTGTGAAAATACCAACTTTGGAGTTCAAGTCATTACTTTAGAATTGGGAGTTTTCATCAACAGCAGCAAAGGATCTAAGGTCGCCTAAAAAAGTTATGGTTCTAATGCTTCATGGAGAAACTAATTACATAAAGGCCATTCTTGGAGTAGGTGACTTACCATTTGACCCAGGAGGAAGTGAGCTCATCATATCACTTAAAGAAGTCAATGGAATCTCATCACACTTGCTTCTTCCATCTCCACTCCACAAGCCATGGGATCCGGGAGGAAGGTCTTACATCTTGGGCATCTCTTGGTCTTTTTACCACGGGCTATGGGATCCGGGTGGAAGCGTCTTCAATGAGTTTTTCTAAACCCTTCTCTTTTTAATTATTTTGCTTTTCTTTACTTGAGTCATATGTGTGTGAGTCTTGTGTTGGTAAGCTTGAAGGGATTTTAATTAAATTTAGCATAAATGGATTGCATGATAAATATTGATTTTTGATGATTTCCCCTAATTATTTGAAAATTGGAAATTAATCCCCATGTGAAAAATTGAAAATTGAACTTTGAGAAATTTTATTATGATTGTATGATTTTTGGCAAGTTTGGGGTGAAAGGGTGCACACACTAGAGATTGTATCTCGGTCAAACAATTTGCGAAAAATATCCAGGTGAGGAATTCGAGCCTCCAACATTGTTTTTGAATTGTTTGAGTCACTTTTAAGTTGCACTTTCCCGAATTTGCTTGAATCTATTCATGGTTTGCATGTTTATATGTTTGCATCAAATGATTTAGGCAATTTTCTTTGAAATAACTACTTGGCCTAAAAAGAACCTTCCCTAATGCATGTTCCCTAGTTAGCCGCATTGAGCCTATAGCCTATTGTTTCTTGATGACCTTATGTTATAAGCCAAAAATCCAGAAAAACCATGTTAACCCAATCTTAGGATTTAGGAGAGCATGGATGCTTAACAAGACAAGGGTTGTAAGAAACTAAGTTTGGGGTGGATACAAGGGTTTGATATATTATTTTGGGTTGAGAAAAAGAAAAAAAATAGAAAGGTTGAAGGCAAAGGCAAAAGAGAAAAAGAAAAAGAAGAAAATTACAAAAATGCCAAAAATGGTAAAATAAATGGGTGTTAAAAGAAATAGGTTGTAGCCACCCAAAGTGTGAAAAAGAAAAATGAAAAAAAAGGAATTAGAGTGAAAATAAAAGTGTAAAAAGTTTCATGCTCTCTTAGTTACTAGGGACTTAAGCCTAGTACCTTTAAATATCCTACCTTTAGTCAGGCCCCATTACAACCTTTAAAAGACCTTTTGATGTTGAATGCTTGTTTTCGTGGGAACTATTTTTTAGATGAAAATCAAATTCATGGAAAGTGCTCTTAAAATGTGAAATTGAGTGAAAGTTGATATCCTAGACAAATTGAGTGAATGAGCGAATTACTAAATGCCCTTGTGAGGAAGGCAATTGTTTGAAATTGGTGATCTCCCTCTTGTGTGTAACTTGGATCCTTTGCATAGATTGGTTATTGCATGAATGATTAAATTCTCTTTGTTTGAAGTAAATGAATGTGGGGATTACTATAATGAAAAGGGAAAACATTGAATAAAAATTGAATTGATAAAATTGCATGAAATTTGTGCGAAATTGATTGAATCATTTGAGCTTGCCAAGTTTTGAGTCTATTTGATTTTTAGTTTGCTTGAGGACAAGCAAAGTTTAAGTTTGGGGTATTTTGATAATCTTCTAGCTTATCATGTTTTATCCATTACTTTAGAGTGGATTTAATCAATTAAGTTGAGTTGAATACTTGATTTAGCCCAAATTAGACTTTGTTTTCCTATTTTTGTTATTTTAGAGTCAATGTGTGAATTTAATTGATTTAATTAGATTTTAGATGATTTTCTCAAGAATTTTCTTATTTTTATTTTTAGGAAAGGACAAAGAAGAAGGATATCAATTAAATTGAAGATTGGCAAGTAAATTGCGGGGGCCCACATGATGGATTTGAAGTCCAAATCAAATTGGATTTGGATATTATGATTAAAAGATAATTCAATTGGAATTGACATAAAAGATATGATCCAAATCAATTTGGACTTGGGTAATAATTGTCTATCATAATAATAAGTGATATGATAAGATCTAGCAATTGAATTGCTCCAGGGAAGAAAATATTGTTACTATCAATTCAAAGTTAAGTGAGTTGAATGGAATATCTTTCCATTAAGAATTTGCCTTGTCAATTGAAGCTTGGTCAATGTGAATCCAATGTGCTAAGGGCCCACATGATCACTTTGTGATTACAACCATCAAATAATAAGCTCAAATTGGAAATTGGAAAAAAAATTACTCCCTGGACTAGTGAAGCAGTGTGAAGAAAGGAAAGATTGATATGGGTCTTGAACAGTCAATTGATAATTAAAGAAAGGGGCCTACATGATCACTTTGAGATTACAAGTTCAATTAGAAAGTGCAGCAACGTGAATCAACAAATTGTCAAAGTTGCCATGGGCCCAGGTACAAATCACAATTGAATGATGATTGAAACTTACAAATTGGAGGCTGCCCTATATATATATATATAGCGCAAGTCAGCAAGTGCCAAGAACGCAGTGGAGGGGAGAGTTGCGCACAGAACAAAGGCAGGCAGTAGCGCAACACACACAGTGCCGCATGGAGAAATTTTCAATTGTTATTTCTTTTCTTCTTCTTCTTGTTCTTTCTTTTATGGCTGAGTAGTTGTTTTGTTTCTAGGATTGGGCAATGCCCTTTGACATTATTATGATGAATATTTGATTTTTTCCCTTTTGTTAATGTTTGATTCATTGATTTGGTTCTTATTGTGCTTCACCCATGTAAATTGATTGATCACCTTTTTGCATGTCTTAGATATTCTAGGGATGAACTTAGCAGTGAACCTAGGTATCGGATCCATAGGAATTGAACTTAGGACTTATATAACGAGAGTTAGAAGCGGTCCTTCGAGGGTACCATTGAATTATCATAAATCGTAATGGGTTCAATTTAAATACAATTACCATGAGAGTAGGAGTTTGTTTAATTGAGCATGGTTCTTGTATCTCGAGAGGGAACATTAACTAAGTTAGGATGATTCACCTTCAATTGAGTTAAATATTAATGAAGGGGTAGTCAATTAGATTTCATAATTTGTCATTGTGGTAGCCTCAATCCTAGAAATCTCTTCTCATAGTTAAAAACAAAAAATATTTGATTTTGATTTCTTTTATTGTTTCTTTTATTTTCTTGAAATCTATTCACACTTATTTCTTAGTCTAAAAATAGTTGTTTAATTTGTGAAGTGGTACTTGGTTTCCCAATCCCTGAGTTCGATACTCGGTAATTTACTTGCCATTTTAATTATTACTTGCTTCGATCCGGTACACTTATCGGGGCCCATCATGGTAATAGGAAACCCACATCGGGGTATCCTCAGGTACAAAAGTCTAAACTTGAGTCTCTTTTGGAAAATTTTGTTGAAACTCAAACAAAGCAAAATGAAGAGTTTAGGCAACAAGGTAGGAGAGTCGATGAGGCAATAAAAGAGTTAACATCTAAGGTAGATAACTTAGCCATCCATAATAAGATGTTAGAAACTCATATTGCCCAACAAGCTAGTACATATTCTAAAACTAAGGGTACGTTTCCGGGACAACCCGAAGTTAATCCCAATGAGCATTGTAATGCTATATACTTGAGGGATGATAAGCTTGGGATAGTTGAAAAGGATATGGAATGTGGGGAGGACATGAGTGAACAAGAAGAGATAGAGCCAAAGTATGTCCCTCCACCAACTTACCAACCCCCAATACCTTTCCCACAAAGGCTAGTCAAGAAAAAGCAAGTAGAAAAAGAGACTAAGAGCTTAATTAAGGAGCATGATGCCATGATAAAAACTAATATGCCTCCTAAACTAAAAGATCCAGGAAGTTTCTCTATTGCTTGCTCAATTGGAGAAGTGAAAATAGACCAAGCCTTATGTGACTTAGGGGCTAGTGCGAGTTTAATGCCACATACCATGTTTGAGAGGTTAGGAACCAAGGAATTGAGTCCATCCAAGTTCTCTTTACAATTTATGGATGGCTCAACTAAAACTCCTCTAGGCATACTAGAGAATGTTTCCATAAAGGTAGGGAAAATTTTTATTCCTACCGATTTCATGGTGTTGGATATGAACAGGAATTCTAAATTCCCTATCATTCTTGGAAGGCCATTCTTGGTCACAACTGGAGCAATAATAGATGTAAAAAATGGTAAGCTCTCTTTGAATGTAGAGGAAGGTAGTGTGGATTTTGATTTGACTAACACATATAACAACCCTCCTTTTGAGAGTCGTGTGTGGAGGATTGAGATAATGCCTCCAGAGGTGAAGGAAGAGCTTAATATGGAAGAAACTCCCAAACTTTGCATGACAAATGATGCACCAAATAATGATGAAATTGGAGTTGCTCAACATGTGGAGTTAAAACTTCTGTCGGGAGGAAGTAAGGCCATGAAACTCAGAGTGAAAAGAGCAAAGTGAAAGCGTATGTGGCCATATGAAAAAAATAGGCTCTTTGATGGACTTCCTTGGAAGAGAGGTGTCCTTGCACTTCCAAGCCCAGCTGATCCCGGTTGATCCAAGGGAGTATGGTCAAGCTTAAGACCATAAATAAGCACTTCTTGGGAGGCAAACCAAGTTTTCTTTCCCTTTTCAATTTGTTTTTGAATTTTGTTTTTGAATAATTTGAGAAGATTAAGAGAAGAAATATCACTAATTGATGGTTTTGCCAAGTATTTTCAGGAAAAGCAAAAAGGCATAGAAAAATGAAGTAAGAGAAGATCATGGCCTACCCCTAATATCCATCATGGCCATGATGTGAGACCAGAATTGATCACGACCGTGATTAGCCAACAGCTGAAGATCAGAAAGGAACACGCCCCAACCGTGATAGTCTTCACAGGCGTGATGAGAAGGACTCAAGATCAGAATATATCCCGGCCTAGCCGTGATGGAAGTCATGGCCGTGAGAGGCCAGCTCCTATAGACCCAAATTTATCACGGCCCAGCCGTGATGTATATCACGCTCGTGATGGGGACTTGCTTGACACCAGAACTGGTCACGGCCTTCCCGTGATGAATGTCACGGCCATGACACGTCTTCCAGCAGCTTTATGACTGGCATCTGTGCCAACACCCTCCACCACCTCGGTGAGTTGTTCCATTTTTTCTCTCTCTCCGACTTGATTATTTACATTGGGGACAATGTAAGTTTTTAACCTTGGGGTAGGGGTATTTTTGCATTTTTCATGTTGCATTCATATAGCCGTAGTTTTGCTTAATCACATGATTAGATTGCCCCTTGCTTAGAGTATGCATCCAATTGTAAGAACTTTATGTCAAATGAATCGAGACAGTGAATTTTTGAACCCAATTTTTGTTTTCTTATGATAAGCTAAAAATTAAAATGCTTGAGATGATCTTCTGATAGTTGATAATTATCATGTGGTTCCTTAGATTTGTGTTTCTCATTGATTTTAAACTACTAAATGTGAGATTTTTTGAGCCTAAAAGGGGTACTCACTAAATCTACCCCATTCTTTGTGATTGAGTGTTTTATTCCCCTTGGATTGTGTTCTCTAGAACTTGACTTGAAACCGTTTTGAAACTTAAAAATTTTTGAAAATATATTTGAAAATGATTGAGGCACTAGGTATTTTTCTGGCATTCTGAGCTTTGACTGATTAAACGCTACCCCTTAGTTGCCCAATTTTGAGCCTAATAGAATAAAATGCTTTTCTTGGTACCTTGATTTATTTTGATGAATGATGCTTCGTATGACACCGTTTAAAGTATTGCAAAAAGGGTAAAAAGGTGGTTTGAAAAATAAATCGTGGGATGAAAAAGTTAGAAAAATATTTCTCTTAAGTTGAAAATCTCCCCCTTCTCCAAAATGAAAAAAAATGGAGAAGGGGATGAGAAAAAGAAATTGAGAAATAAAAAAATAAAAAAAGGAGGAAGAAAGAAAGAAACCATGAAAAGTGAATTAAATCCCAAAAAGCTATTTGAGAAGGTTGTCATGCTTTGCATTGTTTGATATTTTGTTAAGCCTTCTTGAATTTTCCCTTTCTTGATTTCCCTACCTAACAATTAACCCCATGGCCCCGTTACAACCAAAATAAAAGACCTCTTGATTCCTATGTGTTTTCATTAATAAAGTAGATATTTGGTTAATAGTCAAACTTATGGTAGGGTACCTTCCTTGAGGAAATTGAGTGAATTGTCAAATGTCCTTAAACACTTGAGTGAGGTGAGAAGAGTGCCCGAATTAGTGAGAGGCATGAATCTAGAGAACCTAAGCTTCTAATTGGACTTGAAATTCATTGTCTCTTGGTTACTTATTCGGATAAGCCTGTTACTTGGATTTATTACTCAGGTTCTTGGTTCATTGTCCATGCTCTGATTGTTTATCTTTTCTGGCCTTATTTATTGCTTGAGGACAAGAAAAATCTTAAGCTTGGGGTAGTTTGATGAATGTGATTTCACCTCATATTTCTTTATCATATTGCATGCATTTTCATGTAGTTTAGGCATTTTTAATTTGATTTTTGTTAGTTTTTACCTTGGAACGGGTAAGGTGGTTTTGTGGTGTTTATGTGAAGGAATTGAAGATTAAAATGTTTAGGATCAACCATGATGGAGCTTGCATGAAGACGGGGCTTGAAAAGCAAGAAAACTGAGTCATTCACGGCCTAGCCGTGACAGCCATCACGGCCATGATCGAGCAAGGCTGAAAAGAAAAGTACGCAAAAGTCAGAACCTGTCACAGCTAGGCCGTGATGGCCATCACGGCCGTGACAGGCCAACCAATGCCAAGTTTTCCAAGACAGAATATTTCACGGTCTGACCGTGACAGGCATCATGGTCGTGACGCTAAAAATCTGAAAATTTAATTACTGGTTTGATCTAATTTTGTAACAACTTTAATCCCAAGTTACCCTACATTATAAATAGGACTCTAAGGCTTGAAAATAGGGATCCCTTGGGCTGCTACCTTAGGAAAAAATTAGGATTTCTCTTCTTCTCAATTTCTTCTCTTCTCTTCGGTTTTCTTTTATGCTTTTGTCCATCAAGCTTGCTATGAACATGGCAATGCTTAAGTAGTTGTTTTTATTTCTAGGAATTGGGGCTATGCCCAAGATTTGTTTTATGTTATGAATTGACGTTTTACTTGTTAATCCCAATTTGCTTTCGATTTGATTCCTATTGCATGAATTACTTGTGAATTTGGTGCGCACTTATTTGCACGTCATAGATACTCTAAGGAGGAACCTAGCGGTGAACTTAGGTATTGGATCAATAGGGATTGAGCTTAGGACTTAAATCACGATAGTTAGAAGCGGTCCTTCAAGGGTTCACGAATTGTCACAAAGCTTAAAGGGTTCAATTTAAATTCAATTACCACGAGAGTAGGGGTTGGTTTAATTGGGCACAGTTTTGTATCCCGAGATGGAACATTAACTTATTTAGGATAAATTCGTCTTCAAAGCAATTTTGATTTTTTACAAGAGGGTAGTCAATTTAGTAGCATGAGCAGTCTTGTTGGTAACCTAATTCCTGGAAATCTCTTTTGATATTGAAAAATCCCATATTTGATTTGATTGTGATTTTGTTTGATTGCGTTTTAGATATTTGATTTGTTAGTTAATCTTTTAAAAACCAAATATTTTCCAAATCTTTTTCTAGTCCAGTTTAATAGATTTAATAATTGATTTTTATTTAAGATCACAGTCCCTGTGAGTTCGATCTTTTTATTACTTGACGATGAAGCCGTACACTTGCGGATTCGAGTCTATCAGTACTCATAAATCGCTTGATCGCTTCAAAATCCACACTCACGTGATTTCCTCTCTCGGTTGAGTCCTCACTCGGCTGGATCGGGGAGAAAATCTTCATACGTGAGCAACAAATTGGCACGCTCAGTGGGACCAAGCTAGAAGGTGAACTCATTGGGAAGTTTACCTCTTCGAGTCACAATTACATTATTTTAGCCTGGAACCATCTCAAGCAACTACCAAGAAGATTGGCAGTCGTATAGCAGTTGAACCTTCAATTGCCTTAGGCATGCCATCTTCTCAACCATCAATGTCTACTGCATCGGTGACGACTATCAGTGGACGTTCAACAATAGCAGCTTATACGACTGATCAAAATCATCCATGTGTGATGCCACTTCGTCTATTCGCCAGCAAATAGATATGAGAGTACATGACATTATGTACAATGTGTCTAAGCAGCTGGCAGACATTGTTAAACCAATGGTGCATAACGAAGTTCTTCAGGTGAGGGAACAAGAACTACATGAATTGAATTTTGGAGAAAACTTGGCGAATTCTACTATTATTAGGCAACCAAGACGGATGAATCCTATGCAACAAATATCAGCTGGTGAAGCACAACAAATTCAGCCAAGTCCAAATCAATATATATAGGCATGATCATTTCAGTTGGGCCAGCCGAACATGCTTCAGCAGATCCCTCAACCAAGTTCTGTCACACAAGCGCTTACTGGTCTTACTGTTGCTAGCCATGGGGGGCAAGTGGTTGTAAATGATATTGTATCTCAACCAGTATTACAGTATGGACAGGTTCACTTGGCTAGAAAGCCATCAAATACGTCAAGCCAATCTGGTATGCCGTGTTTTGTATCAAATGATATGGCTATTGGTACAGACTCACAGGTGACTATGCTTGCGGAGCAGCCATGGAATATGATTCCACCTACCTCGGCTAATATGCCAGACTATCATGGGGAAATTCAAACAAAGTTACATGGAAATTATGTTGGGGAGCAGCCATGGAACACCATTCCACCTACCTCGATTAATATGCTAGACTATCATCTAGCCCCGGAACAGCCGCTTTATGTTCAAGTGGGTTCAATTCCTCCTCGAGGGATTTTTTATAAGGCACCTGGAAATTATGCTAGGGAGCAGCCATGGAACATGATTCCACCTACCTCGGCTAATATGCTAGACTGTCAGCAAGCCCCGGAACAGCCGCATTTTGATCAAGTGGGTTCAATTCCTCCTCGAGGGATTTTGTATAGAGCACCTGATGATTATGTTGGGGAGAAGCAATGGAATCCAATTCCACCTACCTCGGCTAATCAATCAGCTGTCAACAAGGCTCAATGTACGAATCTTGATGATTATGCAGCAGAGCAGTCATGGATATCAATTCCACCTACTGTGGCTAATCAAACAGTGATTCCAAACATGTCAGAGTCGATGTACCAAATACATGTCGAACAGTCAGGTCATGCTCCAACCCAAGTACCTATCTTTGGCCAGTCGAAAACGGTTGAGAGTGGAGCTACTGTCCCTCGGCTTATTGATCCCAACATGATAGCTGACACTATAAAAATATACTTTGGCATTCAACTAAGGCCATTAAATAGACCTGAGTATCGAAAGCCATATCCTGAATGGGTGGACAGAGTGATGTCATTGCCGAAAGAGTTGGAGGCCCCAAAATTCTCAACTTTCTCAGGAAAAGATGGCAAGTCTACCATTGAGCATATGAGCAGATTTACTATCCAGTGTGGAGAGGTAAACCAGAATGAATACTGCAAGCTGTAGCTATTCCCTTTATCATTGACCGGGATAGCATTTACGTGGTATTCCTCTTTGCCTCCTAATTCTGTGCAAAATTGGTAAAACGTGGAAAGGTTCTTTCATGATAGGTTCCATAAACCTCAACCTGAAGTTACAGCAACTGACTTGATGAATTTGAAACAACAAGAGAATGAGACGACTAGTGACTTCATAGAAAGATTCAGGAAGCTGAATAGAAAGTGTACAACACAACTTCCATAAGCAGAATATGCTTCAATAGCTGTAGGTAACGTGCACCCTCAGCTGAGAGAAAAGTTGCTAGCCCAAGAATTTTCAAACTTGAGTCAGCTGGCAACCAAAGCTTCCGTAACTGAACGATTCATTCTAGATATGCAGCACATAATCTCCATTGAAGATTGTGATCAGTCTGAAGAAGCAGCCGATTATTACAGTTACTAGGCAGCTAATGTCATGGAAGCCGAGATCCTGAGGGAATGCTATCCAAAAGACTTTGAAGGGAGGAAAGTCTAAATTAGCTTACAAGGGTGTAGCTAAGATGACAGCCGATAATAATTTATTCTCAGCTGCATTCACTAACATGGTTTCAGTGTACGACTTGCCATTTCCTACATCAAAGGGTCAAAGGGTGAGTGGAAATAGCCAATGCATAGTGTACAGCTTACCATTTCCTACACCAAAGGGTAAATGGAAATAGCTGAGGCATAAGCAAGCAGGGGGAACATAAGTGCATACCAACCGAATAAGACAAAGTGAAAGGACATTTAGCTATGTGTCAAATTGACAACATAAATATACTAACTGCCAACATAATGTCTTCAAGAGGTTGGAGTGCCTAAGATCAACTGAATAAGATAGAATGGGGAGACATTTAGCCATGTTAACTAGGCAAGATGAGGTTACTATCTATAAACCCAGACTCTTTGGAAGGTTGGAGCTTCCTGGATCAGCTGAATCAGTTAAAGCTGGGGGGCATTTAGACATCATGTCTACTATCTGCAAACTTAGTGGTTCCAGGAGATTCAAGTTTCTACATACAGCATAGTGGGACACTTAGCCGTGTCAACTAGGCAAGATGAGGCTCCAAACTATAAACCCAGACTTTTTGGAAGGTTGGAGTTTCTTGGATCAGCTGAATCAGTTAAAGCTAGGGGCATTTAGAGATCATGTCTACTATCTACAAACCTAGTGGTTCCAGGAGATTCAAGTTTCTACACACAGCAGAGTCTGTTAATCGAGAGCAAGGGCAGTAGAAAGAAGATCCTTCAAGTCAATGAATTATGTCAGCTGAGAACTAGAACAACTGATAAGATGAAGGTTCAATATCAAAATCGGCAATTGGATTCGCATGACTTAATGCATCTTTCACCTTCCTCTTATCGTCGTCAGCTAAAAGATGCATGGGGCATTTGCTATCCCCAAAAAATAATTTAGCTGATAGCCGATTACGGTTGTGAACACCCCATTTTGACCGGGTCTTTTAGTTTTCACTAAAAATGTCAAAAAAATAATAAAATAAAAAATTGCAAAGAAAATAAAAATAATAATAATAATAATAATAAAAAGATTTTCAATTGGGCCAGGCCAGTTAAACCCATTTCATCCTCTCCAACAAACCCTAGCAACCACTTTATTTTGAATCAGAGATAGAAATCTTAATCTTGGCAGATTTTTAGGAACAAGATCAGATAGAAATCTTAATCTTGGCAGATTTTTAGGAACAAGATCAGATAGCAATCTTAAATCTAGGCGGAATTTTAGGATCAAGATTGGAGGAATTGACATTATAAAATCACAAGAGATGCTACAGAATAAAGGGAGCCTACAGAAAGATTCAAAGAAAACCTAGCCTCCATTCTTTTCCATCCTCTATCATACGTAACATCATCACTCACCACAAAAAAAACACACCAACCACCTTAAAAGAAGAGGCCTAGCCTCCATTCTCTTCCTTCATCCATCATCCATCATCCATCATCCATCATCCATCATCCATCATACAACACCTCCATCAAAAACACCTCTCACTTCACCATCATACAATAGCCACCACTCTCCTCCATTTAACTTTGACTCCAACCTTAACAGAAACAACAACTATCAATCCTTTTAATAACAGACTAGAACATTAACAAAGAGTTATCTTGGATCCTTTAATTCTCAGTCACCGCGACACCACCACGTTCCGCAAGCCGCACCCACGTCCCTAGCCGCTCCGCCATCCCGGACCGCCACTACCTCCACCTCCTTGGTGACCCGCGCGCTACAGTGCTAAGCTCTTGCCTGTTTGTTTTTCTCATTTTCTACTTTGATGATAGAAGGTTGTGGTCCTTGCCCTTCTTAGTTTAGGTCTCTTCCATTTTGGTTTATTTATTTATTTATTGTTATTATTTTTTTATTATTTTTTTTATTATTTTTTTTGTTTGTGTTCTTTCTTTTTTCAATGAGTCAAAATAAATAAAATGTAAAAGGGGAATTAATTATAAATAATTTTGGGGATTGCTTTGTGATATGTATCACACTCAATTCCTTAGATTCAAGATCGATCTGTGGACGTACGTGTCATGTTCTATCTCGTTTAGGACTTTTCAATATTTAGAAATTAGGCAATAAAAAATTCAAAAATAAAAACTTTTTTTTTAAAATAAAGAAAAACCTTTTCATAAAAATCAAAACCAAACCATCAAATATTTTTAACAAGAACTATGTGGCTTTGAATTTCCCATCGCAGCGGGGAATACATAGGAGCATGATTAAATATTATGTCAAGCCAAAACTATTTTTCCTTATTTTTGTGTTTTTTTTAGCTAATTAAAAACAATTGAATTTGTGTTATTAATTAATGTTACTTAGGTATTGCTCTATGAAAAGTTTCATGTTCAATCTCTTAGAATTGAGGTTGCCCTGTGGACTTATGTGTCATGTTCAACCTCCTTAGGGTAAATATTAATTAGTAATCGCTTTATTGGTGTAAAAATTTTTGGGGTAAAATAAATAATTTAAAAGTTATTAATTTTACACAATTAATTCAAGGTACCATTCGTAGAATAGGTGATATAGGATGCTTAACACCTTTCCTACTCGTAACTAACTCCCGAACTCAACTTGGTTCCAAAGACCATTTTTAAAGGTTTTCCAATTTTTCCTAAATTAAATAAAATTGGTGGCGACTCTACATTTTTCTTAAAATCTCTTTTTATCGCCGTTTCTGCCGTAATTTTTGGTTGCGACAACGGTAATTAGCTTATTTGATTATTTAGATGAAACCAATAACTGAACCAAGGTCAGCTGAATTAGGATGAGCAGAAAGCAGTTACTAAGGTGAGATTTGTAGCTGAGGAAATTTAGCTGATGCAGAATTAGCTAATGCAGAATCTGCTGATGCAGAATTAGCCGATCCAGAATTAGCCGATCCAGAATTAGCCGATGCAGAATTAGTCGATGCAGAATCAGCTGAATGTGGCTGCTAAGTCTAGATGGGCTTGGAGGCTGTTGACTTATGCAGAATTAGTTGATGCAGAAATTAGCTGATGCAGAATATCAGCTGATGCAGAATTAGATGATGTAGAATCAGCTAAGCAGAATTAGCTGGTGCAGAATCAGCTGAACGTGGCGGATAAGTCTAGATGGGCTTGGAGGCTGTTATTGGGCACGTGTGAATGTTGATTAAGGGTCCAACAGATTATTATTATATTTAGAAAAAGGAAATATCGTGAAAAATGACCAAGTCAGAGCATGGTAACAACTTTCCTAAATTTTTGGGATGAAGATTGAAGGTGGTTTCAGAGAGAGAATACGAAGATAAGAAGTTGACTGCCTACAATCAAGGGATAACTAATGCAAAAACTTGCACCAACTCCCTTGAGAGTAGGGATACGGAGAACATGGTCAGATGGTGAACAACTAGCCGTTACAGTGAACTTTTGGCCCATAACTTAGCTGAATGAGCATATATGTGAGTTCTATGAGTTGGCCAAGCCTATGACGTGCATGAAGACCTATTTCCCTAAAAATAGGATTATGGAGGATGTGGTCGGCTAATATGGTAGTCAATAAGTTAGCTGACCAACCATTTTTGGCAGTAACTCAACTGATTGGGTATTTACCTATATTTATGTTGTTAGCCATGATCTTATATGATGTAATATGTGAGGTAGTGGGTTAAGAATGTGGCGAATAGTGCTAGTATAGGTTTAGCCATGATGCACATGATGTGCCTAGAAAATATGAGTTAGTGGCTGACGGTATTAGTGGCTTTAGCATAACTTACAATTTTGCCTATAAATACCAGTTGTATAGATTGTAAAAACCGAACACCCATCAATCAAACAAATCATTCATATTGTTATTTAATTCACTTTTCTTTCCTTTATCGCTTTCCTTTACCACTTTGCTTTATCATTTTTCCTTTATAGCTTTCCTTTATCATTTCCTTTATCGCCTTTCCTTTACCGCTTTCATGCAAACTTAGATAAACTTCCCACCTCACCTTCTCAACCAGACGCTTTCTTTATTATTCTGGGAACCCATGCCGAGGGTTGGAATTTGTCCTCGGTACTCACAAATCGCTTTATCGCTTCAAAATCCACACTAACGTGATTTCCTCTCTCGGCTAGATCGGGGAGAAAATTTTCACACGTGAGCAACAAACCCAAATGAAAACGTAGTGACATTTTTCTAATTATTTTTTTAAATAAAAATAGAAAACTGTAAACAAAGCAAACAAACCCTAAATTTGTTTTCCTATTAATTACTAAACAAGGCACTTGCAATGAACAAAAAAGTTAAATTTCTTTTATAAAATATAATGGCTATGAGAATTCATTAAATGATTTTAATGTGGGTACAATAAATCTACGAAGTTTACCAAAAACATAAAAAATCTTAAGTAAATAAATCGTTTATTTTCTTAAACATGTTTTTATTTTTTGAAAGAAGGCAGTAATTACAACAAGTAAAGTTGTTGCGAAGCTTGTACTCTGAGACACCCCGTTGTGCCCCGGTTTTTTATTAGATTAAATCATTCTTAATTAAATTCTTAACCGCGTACGTAATGTGAAAATACGTAAAAATTAAAACTTATATAATAATCATATAACTTCTGCAAAGTAAACACACCAACGTTGTAATATATAGATACACACCTGTTTATTTATTACATTACCAAAACACTATTGAGGGTAATCCTCTCAGTAGGATCCCTCATAGGCATATACATAAACAAAAGTTATACTAGCAGAAACATGTAAAAATACTTCCATGAGACACACTGGCCATACTACCTTGACCCTAAACACCATGGATCACAGCTCGTCCTTCGGCCTTCGGTTCATATAGAGTTCCATCCAACTCCTCCTCAATCAGATCATCAACACGGTCTTCTCAAATGATTCCATAGAAAGATAAAATACAACACACAGAAAGATATAGAGGATAAGAAGCAGTTCTACCATCGAACAACGGAAAAGAGTCATAGTATATAACATAATAAAAGTCATAGACAATCAACACATATAACTAACAAATCAACCTCGAAATTAAGGTATCATCCTCTACCCTCAACCTCACACAACAAAACCTTTATGACGACGTGACCACTAATTCCCCATATCCGTTAGGGATGTTAGTCCGTCGTCCAAGCGACGCGTCCCCAAAACCGGTGCACACCCTTATTCATGGTGAGAATGCTCATGTAAAGTAATGACACTATAGATGCACGGTAAAATCGGTGCACACATTAGGCCAAAGGTGCTCATGCATAGCAATGACACTATAGCTGCACGGTACAGTCGGTGCACACCTTGATTATCTTTCGACGGTGCTCAAGCAAAGCATTAACACTATAGCTGTACAAATTAAATCTAACATTGGACGGTCCCACAAGGACTTTGGACCTCGTATGTGTCAAACATACGGTTATAAACACAATACAACTTATAAACCTCACTGAAGTACATCAATAACCACCTAGTGCCTAAAGCTTCCATCCTAGCCTTGACTCACATTATATGACACATTTCATCTTTAAAATAATCAATTTATGCTAGGCACTTCTAATTCACCGATACTTTCTCACCCAAACAATTATCTCCCGAACAACAGATATCCTCACTTAAAATCAACTAAACATAGTACTAAAAACCAGGCAGATCATGTATAACACAATATCATAAAATATTCAAATACCACAAAATATCACATAAGCAATTCAATAATAATAATAATAATAAATTCAATCAACCTTAGATAAGATAAAATCATCCTAACGTCGATAAACCTACAATCCCTGAATCACATTGGTTTCACAGAAAAGGTTTCCAATGTGATTTTGGTCTTGTCGATTACTCGACTACTAGTAGATTTTAGGTCGCCCTACACAATTATTATATAATATACTACTTATCGATTCCGATGATAGGTTGATTCTTTCCCCCACCTGGGTTATCACTGGAATTTTGAAATTGATGTCTCTCGTTATCACGCCACACGTTATCAAATTCACCTTCATCCAAACAACACAACAACAAGTTAATCAACAAACCCTCCCTTAACCACTTTTAGTTAGGTTCGACCAAGTAATTCAAATGAGGGTTAGGGTTATGTTCTCATTCTAATCTTTTGGATTCCAGGTGCTTAGGTCTTGGATAACTAGGATAAATTGTTAGAAGTTGAAAATATGAAACAAAATCCTCTAACCTCCAAGGTTAGGGTTTCGGCCATGAGCACAAAAATAGGTGAGAAAATTTATTTGGATTCAATCTATTGGATCATAACAGTACAAATACCAAAAAGAATAAAAACCATAATCTTAACTCATCAAATACTTTTCTAAAAAAATTTACATAATATTTGAAGAAATAGATCTAAGACTTGAAATAGATAAAACTTGAGATTAATTGAGGATTAGGAACATAGAACCCTTAAATAGCTTAGATCTAACCTCATCTAAGTTAAAAATTGACCAAAACCTCCTTAATTTGTCCACTTTAATTTAACATAGATTCGGCCCTGTCTAGAACAATGGAAGGAAAATGATTTTGCTCACATACTCTTAGATGATGAAAATAGAATACATATAAGGATCATAGAAATTGGTTTCACATTAAAATGATTTTTATACAATTTTCTAGAGATTTTCAATGTTATGAACCCTAATATGAACCTAGTTGAATATGAACTTGGATCATGAAAATAATTGAAGAACATAGGGTTTATTCTTGATGAGGAACAAGGTTTACCTCTTGAAAATGGAAGATGAGCAATAAATCTACTAGTTGCTTCAATACCTTGGTTATGGAGGTTTTGGAGAAAAAGGAAGAAAATGAGAGAAAGTGGAAGAAGATGTAAGAAGGTTGGAGATGAATGAAGAAATGAAGGAGAAGAGATGGAGGGGAGGGGCTGCAGGGAGGGGGGGTTATTTGTAGGAAATTGACTTAACTTAGGTTAAGTTAAAACTAATCATGGTTAATAAATATCTAGATAAACTCATTAGAATTATGATTTAAATACAAACCATTTCGTTCATGAGTCAAAATTAGGTTTTCTGATCATTAAAATCTTACTGTCAGTGAAAACACCGACTGTTTTCTGTTCGAACTTTCACCAAAATTCGTCCGAATAAACATAGTATTTTATTTCTGATCATAAATTTGGAAAGTAGGATTCCTCACGGACAAAATAAAAAATCTACAAATTTCAGTTTCGAGTCAAATTAGGGTTTTCTGCCGGTATAAAATTATACTGTCTGTTAAAAACGCAAACCGGTTTCTGTTCAAATTTTAAACCCAAAATTTCACCGTAACCTTCTACCATCAGAGAGACTAGGAATGTGATTTTATTTTATTTAAAATCACTTTCTAACTCTCAAATTAAAATATAATTAATTATATTTTAACTGGTTAAACAGCGTAATTAAAAATCAGGTTGTTACATACTCCTTCCGGACTCAATTATAAGCCAAAATAACTAATTTCACACTTATTCAGGAAGTTATTTAATTTAGTTTAATTGTCTTTATTTATGTAAAAAAAATGAGTTATAATTACTAAACTACTCTTTAATTATCTCGGGAATGTGCAATGCTCTAGGAAAAGTAAAGGGAGAATTAGTTTGATTGATTAATTTTCTTGATATTTGGAATACTTACATTAATTAATAGAGTTGAGTTTGTTGGATTTTGCTTATATTTGAGTTCAAAAAATATATGTATTTTTTTTACTTATAATTGAGTCAAGAGGGAGTACCTAAGAAGAGGTTTCTGCATGTACTCGTCATCAATAATATTATGCCCAGGAGTAGGGCAAGAGACAATATGAGTGAGATGGATTGATCCGCTCTTTACCATCCAATTAAAAAGAAGAGAGACAGTGTGTTTTTCGGTGACTTTTCCGGATTCCGGTGCTCTTTTTCATAGAATCTGGTGACCGGAGATGAATTCCGACAACTAACAGTGTTACTGTAACACCGTTAGTGCAAAACTTACGAAAAGGACCAAAATGGGCTAACGTTTACAAGATAAGGACCAAGTCGGAACAAAAAAAGGACCAAAACGAAACATAAAATAAAGATAAGAGACAAAAGTATAATTTAGCCTTTCCGCTATAGTGAAAACAGAGAAATTGAACTTTAAACAAAATAGCATTTGTAACAATGCACAAAAAACCACTTGTTGAGAGTTTCTTGAGTACTCTAAGAATATCACACTCAATCCAATAAAAAATGTAGTGGATTGTATAACCACACATGCAGTCGAATTAAATTTAAAATATTATTTAATAAATTTCAAATCAAATCTTATCCATTGAGAGTCTCAGAGTATATTAGAATCACTTCCACTTGTTATTGATTGTAAGGTATGTTTCAGATAATGCCAAATCCCTAATCACTGGTCAATATGGAACGTTTCAAAGCCAATTGAAAATGTTTAGCTTTTCTTCGGAGCTTTATCCATGAATCCATGAATCATAGGTTAAAAAAAGGCTTAATCATCAAGAGGTGCATCAACGGCAAGTTGTTCAATTCCAAGAACAAAATTTCAGTATAACAAGAACTAATTGTGCTCACCAAGCAACAACCATCCAACTCACTGGTGAAAGATTTTTCTTTGTACAAGCGACCAATTTTTCTGCCATGATAACAATAATAATAATAGTTCTATTACTCTCAAAGAATTAACTAACGAAACATTCAACAAAAACAATTAGACGTTGCAAAAGTAAAACACACGATGATTATTGAAAATAGCAATGCATAATTAATTGTTTAAATTAAAAAAATTGAAACCTTGATTGCTGCATGTTTTGGAAGCTTCTATGCGGAATGCAACTTTGCCATTATCAATAGCGAAGATAGAGTCACACTTGGGAGATTTTCTTCTCACAATACTTAGCAATCGATGCACAAGAACGATTTATGTGATGCGTTTTCGAACCTAGAATCACCATTGAAACACCAAACGGTTTCGCTTCTTGTACTAGACCCTTCCGAGGCGAAGGTTTTGATGAATGAGAATGGGATTTAAGATTCATTGGGATAATTGGGAAATGGAAGAGTGGGTGAGAGAGTGCGGGGGAGGGATTGTGTATAAGGAAAAGGTCTTATGGAGAGCCGGGAGGCCCAAGATACAGGAGAATGAGTTTTTAATTTTTCAAATTAATTTTAATACTTATTTTTATGAAGTATTTAAGTAAATCCTTAGGTAACTCCCCAGCAAATAAATTCAAATTTGCAGCAAAGTTATCTACAAAATTTTCTACGGATTTTCAACTAACCTGTTTTGCTGCAAATTTTGTTGTGAATTTTCTTGTAAATTAGATTCCATAGGAAAATCCGCAGGAAACATCCAAATATTTCTTGCAAATTTAAATCCGATGAAAAATGTAAAGGAAACGTCAAGATTTCCTACAAATTTTTCTACGAATTTAAATATACAGGGAAAAAACCTTATAGCTAAAAAAATTGCAGCAAAATTTGCAGGAAATTCCTACGAAAAAATCCGTAGGAAAATCCGTAAAAAAAATCATCAATTTCTAGTAGTGAATAGTTTGTTTGGGAAAGTTGGAAAAAAAGATTATGCTGATAATCGATTATAGGTATAATCAATACAATAATCGATTATAATTAGAATCTGTTTTTGTTTGGGTATATTTGTTGAAAAATAATTTTATGATAGTATATTTCGTTTGGGTAGTACAAAAAAATCACTTTTATATAATAAATTATGAAAAAGTGTATGACACTATTTGTATAATTTAATAATATTTGTTTAAAAGTTGGTTTTTTAGGGGTATACAGGAAAGAGAATTTTGAGAATAAAAAATAATCAAAACACAACAATCTTAAGCTAAAACAAATTAGATGGCATAAAACAATTTTTTTCTAAAAGAAGTTTTTTTTATAAATTTAAGCAAAATATCAAACATGCTAGATTAAATGTATGAATGGCTAAGTGCTTCAACAATCTTAAGCTAGTTTTTTTTTTAATCAAACAGGTAGTTCAAACATGTATAATTTAATAATATTTTTTTCTAAAAATTCCAGCTTTCAATATGCTCTAAACCTTTAAATTATTATCGATCATTAATCATTAATATAATATAGAAATAAATGAATGGCGCTAAGTGTTTTGCAAAATCCTTTTTAAAAAAAAGTGTTTTGCAAAATATAAACATTTTATATGAAGGATAATCCTCAATGCTTATGGTGGAGGATTTTAGCCTTTTCTCAGTTTTCTGTGATTTCGTGCCACTCAAGGCTCCATTACCTTCGGTCAATACACAGAAGTGTTTTACGTGTATTATATTATCAATACACGGTGTATTATATTACCAATACATAGAAGTGTTTTACGTGTATTATATTACCAATACACTGTGTATTATATTACCAATACATAAATTCCTTGTGTATTATATTACCAATACACTTTTGTCTTTGTGTATTATATCACCAATACACTTTTGTCCTTGTGTATTATATTACCAATACACGGTTGTGGACAACAACACCTATACTTGAAACTCACCAACCCGTTTTAACAACATCCTAATGCCTTAACCTTCCATTAGAACTTGACACATATTCTATGCCATAACACCTCATTAACATACATCATCTAGGTAAATCATTATTAACCTCACACCCAAAAAATCATCTCTTAGACAACAAATATATCTTTGCTTAAAAACTACTAAGCATAATAATACAAATCAGGCAGATCATGCATAACACAATATCAATCAAAATATTCTCATATCACCAGCATAGCACAAAATCAATTCAATAAATGTAATAAAATCAAATCAACCATCGACAATATAAAATCAACCTAATATCGATAAACCTACAATCCCCGAATCACCTTTGGTTTTTCAGAAAAGGTTTCCAATGTGATTTTGGTCTTGTCGATTACTCGACTACTAGTTGGGTTTAGGTCGCCCTACACAATTATTATATAATCTACTACTTATCCATTCCGACGATAGGTTGGTTCTTTCCCCCACCTGGGTTATCACCGAACTACAGAACTCGAAGCTCCTCGTTGTCACACCACAAAGTACTAACTCCACCTTCAACCAATCAACATAATTACCAATAAATCAACCAAACTCATCTATATTCTCTTTAGGCTACGTTTGGCCATTTAATTCAAATAAGATTTAGGATTCTTTTCTCAACATAAGTCTTTGGATACTTATCACTTAGGTTCTAGGTAACTTAGATAATTTGCTATAACTTGAAAATATGGAATAAAAATCATCCAACCACTTAGGGTAGGTTTCAGCCTTGTATTACAAAATAGGCTAGGTTTTCAAAACAACACAATTTCTTAGATCAATGATCTTAGAGTATTAATGAGTATGAATCAATTATTAGATTTCACAAATCAATTAAAAACCTTTCACCCCTTTTATGTTAGGGTTTCGACCTCTTTGGTATAAGTATGCTAGAAATTTCCAGCTTTCCAATCTCTTAGACTTAGCATCCAAATGTATTAAGGAGCTCAAGTCCATGATCATATTGGAAAATGAAAACAAAACATCCTAGGTTCACAACCATCATAGGTTCGTCCATCATAGGAGAAATAGGTTAGAAATCTTTAAACTTTCCAATACTTTAGATTTAAGATCAAGAGGTATCTAGAAGCTCAAATACATTATCATCTTTCAAAAGGTTGAAACAAAACTTCCTAGCCCACTAATACATAGTTTCGGCCATCCTTGGAAAAATAGGCTAGAGATGTTTGTTTGATACAAGCTCTTAGAATATGAAAGTAGAGATTATTAGAAGTCCATAGAAATTGATTTCAACTCAAATGGAGTTTTCTACCATTTTCTAGATATTTTAGAAGTTAAAAGAGCTTTAAGAACATTTTAAGAAGACATAAAGTAAACTCATGAAATAAGTGTAAAACTTGAAATAGAAGAGTATGAGAGGGTTACTGATAAGCCTCTGGCTTATCTAGTTTTATGACTAGATGAACTAGGGTTTATGTGCCAATTTATTCGAGTTCACTCTCGTTTTCGCCCAAATTTGCCTTGTTTTGTTCCTAAGTTGGACTTTGACTCGTTTTGCGTCTTTTGTGTAGTTTTTAGCTTCTTTTGGATAGAATTACGCTTGTGGTTGCTTGTGTTGTTTTCAGGTCCATAAGTGAAGCTCTAAGAATTAAGGAAAGTCAAGAAATAGTGGAGATTGCTATTCTGGAGATTCTCGCCCCGCGAGAGGAAGCTCGCCCCGTGAGAGTTTGAAGACCTGGGAAGACAGAGACCATCACGGCCTAGCCGTGATTCACATCACGGGGCGTGAAAGGAAAGTTCGCGTCGCGAGACGTCCTTCGCGTCGCGAGTGTATGAATTCCAAAAAAGTACCAGAGTCAGAGACCATCACGGCCTAGCCGTGATGCATATCACAGCCGTGACCCAAAATCCACACAAGGCAGAGAACATCACGACTTGGCCGTGATTCACATCACGGGCCGTGACAAGAAGACTCGCGTCGCGAGACATCATTCGCGTCGCGAGACATCATTCGCGTCGCGAAAGTTCAAATTCCAGAAGTGCGCCAGAAGCAGAAGCCGTCACGGCCTGGCCGTGATGGCCATCACGGCCGTGACGCGTGGCCTCCTTATAAATAGAGCATATCAGAACAGAAAAAGAGGACTTTTTGGATCAGAATTTTGAGAGATCTTTTGTAATCCTTATTCTAGGGCTTCTTCTCCTTTTCTCCTCTCTTAATTCTTAGGCTTAGGATGAATTCCGATTGTACGTGCGTTGTTGTTACGGACATGAGGTACTAATCCTCTTGTCTAAGGGATCGATGAAGCCACCTATGGCGGCATAGTATTCATGTGATGTAACTCTCTCTCTCTTAATTCAATTATTGTTTTTTCAATTCTGATTCCATTGTGTTGATTATATGCTTGCGTGATCAACTTGTTAAATGTGTATGAGGCCGAGAGGCGATTTGCGTTTCAGAACTTGAATTGGGAACATCGATCGAGTGTTGCACGAGAGTGAATAGGAGATCGATGCAACTCTTAGCGAACAAGAATTAATAGAATTCGAGATTAGGGTTAAGAGACCTAGGAAGTAATTAACTCAAATCATCGAATACGTCCTATTGAGCACAACAGTGGATATAGGAGAATTTAGGGGTCCCGTTTACATTAAAATTGAACCTAGGGAGGAGAGCAATATCACTTGGGTACTTTGCATGATTGGGTAGGTGGATTCTAAACCTTAGATGCTTTTAATTCCAGATTTCATCACCACATCTTTGATTGTTTCGATTGGATAATTTGAATTGTAATCTTAGTTTCTTTCCAACCACTTTCTCTACTTAACCAACTTATCGGATTTCTCGTGAAATTAATCAAATTGGTAACCCAATCCTTGTGTTCGACCTCGGTAGACTCTTATCGTGTTTTATTACTTGCGACGACCCGGTACACTTGCCGGAGTCACAACAAGTTTTTGGCACCGTTGCCGGGGATTGGCACAACCAATTTTCCTAATTTTTAGGAAATTCGGCTGTTTGGTTAAGCTGATTTTTAGTTTTATTTTCTTTTATTTAATTGCCATTATTTTTCTCTGTTTCTTTGATTCCACTTGGTCTTTGCCTGTTTTTGTATGCGAGGTACTCTTCTACAAGAGGACTTGCTATTCGATTCAGAGATCACCAGGACCGAGAGGCAATTAAGAAAAGAGGCCAGAGAAAGGAAGAGGTTGGAAGAAATTAAAATAGAGGGCATGGCTGAAGAAAATCATCCTCCTCCTCCTCCTCGTTACAAGCCTCTCTTCGAGTACGATCTACCAAGCTTGGAAGATTGTGACTCTTCTATTGTGAGGGGCAACCTGAACACAGACTCCTTCAGAGTTGAAGCATGTGTCACATACCAGATCCGGGAGAATCAGTTTGATGGGAGTGGCAAACAGGACCCTCGTAGACACATCACTCGCTTCCTTGAAGCTTGTGACTTGCAGAAGACCAGGGGAGTCTCTCAGGATGAGTTTCGCTTGCGGCTTTTCCCTCTCTCTCTTAGGGATGTCGCTCGTGATTGGGTTGACAGCTTGGATAGGAACAGCATCAGAACTTGGGAGCAAATGGCACAGAAGTTCCTAACCAAATACTTTCCTCCTCAGAAGGCGGCACAAGCAAGAATAGCCGTCACTTCATTCAGGCAAACGGAGGATGAAACATATAATGAAGCTTGGGAAAGGTACAATGGCTTACTGAGAAGATGCCCTTCAGCGTTCTTTGACCCCGTTTCCAAAGTACAACACTTCTTTAATGGGTTGAGGGGACGCTATCAGATGAACTGTGATGCCGCAGCTGGCGGCTCTTTTTCCTACTTATCAGCTGAGGATGGATGGACATTGTTAGAGAAGATGTCATATAATGATTACAACCGTGGTAGGGAGACCTCGAGTGGAATCAGTTCTGGGACAATGGAAGCCATTTTAGAGCAAAACAGACTTTTGAAGATGCAGAATGAGGCTTTGTCCAGGAATAAAAGGGTTAATGCGATACACGAGGGAATGCCTCCGGGTTGTGCAAATTGTAATGGAGATCATGACATTCAGATTTGTCCGCTAAATTTCCCTCAGGAACATGTGGACTCTTGCCACAACTTTTATGACACTGTGCCCCAGAACAACTATCAGAGGAACAATCAGAATCAGAATAGGGGCTACATGAGAAGAGACCATCCGGGATTTGCTTGGAGTGATGTTAATGGTGGTCTAGCCGGTCAACAACATCCGCAACAGAATTGGCAACAACCTCAACAGGTCTCGAGACCGAACATTGGAATTCAGCAACAATGAATACTCAAAGAAGCTCTTCCGGGGCCTAATCAGTTGCAACTGACAGATAGTGGAAGACAACCTTGGGAGATGGCTTTTGAGAAGTTGTCAACCTTTACAGGGACATCTTTTGAGAAGATGAATACAGCAATGGAGAAGTTGTCAATCGACACAAATACTGCCATTAACAAGTTGGCAACTCATACAGGGTCAGCGATTCACAATCTAGAGACGCAGGTTGCTCAGCTCGCAAGGCAACTTAATGAGCGTCTCCCAGGCACTCTCCCAGGTGACACCGAGAACAACCCGAAGAACCAATGCAATGCCATCACAACTAGAAGCGGAAGGGTGGTGGGACCTAGCAGGGGTACCACTAGTTCTCAGGATGACAAGGGCCCGGAACAACTACCCGTTGAGGAAGAGCAACCAGAGAAAGAAGGGGTGGCAAGTGACAAGGGACCGGAGCAAGGGGAAAGGCTGAAACTTGTGGATGAAGAGTTCCGAAAGAAGAAGTGGGTTGAACCCCAAGACCTCCCACCTTACATGAAGGTACCGTATCCTGAAAGATTGAAGAAGCCTCAACAGGATAAACAATTCAATAAGTTCCTTGATGTCTTCCGAAAACTTCAGATTAACATTCCATTTGCGGAAGCCTTGGAACAAAAGCCATCATATGCTCGGTTTATGAAGGAACTTCTCACTAAGAAGCGGAGGATTGTGGATGAAGAAACGGTTGCTTTGACCGAGGAGTGTAGTGCCATTCTTCAACGGAAACTGCCTCCGAAGTTGAAGGATCCCGGTTCCTTCTCGATACCATGCACCATTGGAGGAATGACCTTCGGAAAAGCATTATGTGATCTAGGGGCAAGCATCAACTTGATGCCCCTCTCGATGATGAAGAGGCTAGGGATCAAAGAAGTAAAGGATACGCGAATGTCACTCCAATTGGCCGATCGTTCTATCAAATATCCCTATGGAATAGTCGAAGACTTGCTCGTGAAAGTTGACAAGTTCATATTCCCAGTGGACTTTGTGGTGCTCGATATGGATGAAGACGCTGAGATCCCTCTCATATTGGGTAGGCCCTTTTTGGCCACCGGGGGTGCCTTGATAGATGTGCGGAAAGGGAAACTCACTTTAAGGGTGAATGATGATGAGGTGGTCTTCAATGTCTTTGAAGCGATTAAGCACCCGGAAGAGAAGTCAGCTGTGTATCGAGTGGATGTGGTGGACCCAATTGAAAAGGTGAAGACAACTCGAGAAGACCATGATCTTTCATTTGCAACAATATCGGTAGAATCTCATGAGAAAGACAGTGAGGAAAAAGGCCCTTCGGGGGATGAAGTCTACCTTGAGTGGCTACGAGACATGGAACCCATACCGAGTCTCCCAAGGGAAGAATGTGCAAGGAAAGAACTCAGCAGCAAAGGAATGAAAAAGAAGGGTAAAGCACCAAGGTTGAAGGATGGTACAACCGTGGTGGTCAGTACAGACAATGAATTGATCTCAAAAAGAATCACCACGGAGTGGAGAGTTCGTGCTGATTATAGAAGGGTCCTGAACTTAAATGAGCTGTTCGGGAACCGTATGCGAGCAGGTGAAAGGGCACAAACCTACAAAGAACGGGCCAAGGAATGGCATGGCAAGCAGGATCTTCCTCCGGATTAACCCTTAGGGGCGACTTGAGTCAGGCTCGGGACGTTAAACAAGCGCTACTTGGGAGGCAACCCAAGCTAGGTACCCTCTCTTTTCCTCACTCTTGTTCTTGTTTTTGTTTTTGTGTTTGTTTTGTTTTTGTTTGTCACTCTTGAATAATTTGAGAAGATCAAGAGTTGTTGTATGAATGTTGTGTCGGCAAGCTTGTTGGATTTTAATTGAATTGAGCATAGATTGATCGCATGAATTATTTGACCATTGATGATTTCCCCTAAGTTCTGAAATTATAAAAGTTTATCCCCACTTAAAAATTGAAAACTGAACTTTGAGGATTTTATTGTGATTACTTGATTTATGATAAGTTTGGGGTGAGGGGGTGCACACACTAGGAATCGTATCTCGGTCAAACAGTTGCAAAATGTCCAGGTGAGGATTTGAGCCTCCAACTCTGTTTTTGAATGTGTGAATCACTGTAAGTTGCACTTTCCCGAATTTGCTTGAATCTCTATATGCTTTGCATGTTTATATGTTGCATCAAATGATTTAGGCAATTTTCTTTGAATTAACTACTTGGCCATAAATTGAACCAACCTTCATGAATGATCCGTAGTTAGCCACATTGAGCCTTGAAGCCTATTGTTCTTCATGACCTTACATTACAAGGCATTAACTCAGAAAAACCATGATTTTCCCCTATCCTAGGATTTAGGAGAGTATGGAATTTTAGCTTTGTAAGTGTTGTTGTGGAACTAAGTTTGGGGTGGCTACAAGTTCATGAGTCATAGTTGAGAAAAAGAAAAACGGAAGTAAGGGCCGAAGGCTTGAAAGAAAAAAGAAAAAAAAAAGAAAAAAGAAAAAAAAAGGGGTGATAAAAAGCATTGAATATGTGCCAAAAAGGGCAAAGAAAAATAAATATAAAAAGGAAGAGGTGTGTAGCCACCAACTGCAAAGAAGAGTATAATATGAGAGTGAATTCAATTGTTGTGATATTAGTTTCATGCTCTCATTGATCCTAGGGAATTAGCCTCTATCCTTTGATTATCCTACCCTTAGCCAGGCCCCATTACAACCTTTGAAAGACCTATTGATGATGCATGCATGTTTTCGTGGGAACTATGTTTGAGATGAAAATCAAATTCATGGGAAGTGCTCTTAGAATGTGAAAGTGAGTGAAAAGTTGATAGCCTAGACAAACTTGAGCGAATGAGTGAAATACTAAATACCCTTGAGAGGAAGGCAATTGTTTGAAATAGGTGATCTTCCTTTGTGTGTATCTTTGAGCCTCAACTTAGAGTAATGATGGCATGAATGATAACTTCTCAATTGTTTAAAGTAGATGAATGTGGGGATTACATTGATGAAAAAGGGGGGGGAATCAAAGAAGAAAAACTGTTTTGTAAAGTTGCATGAAATTTGTGCGAAATTGATTCCTTTAGGCTTGCCAAGTCTTGAGTCATTTTTGAGTTTTAAGCTTGCTTGGGGACAAGCAAGGTTTAAGTTTGGGGTATTTTGATAAGCCTCTGGCTTATCTAGTTTTATGACTAGATGAACTAGGGTTTATGTGCCAATTTATTCGAGTTCACTCTCGTTTTCGCCCAAATTTGCCTTGTTTTGTTCCTAAGTTGGACTTTGACTCGTTTTGCGTCTTTTGTGTAGTTTTTAGCTTCTTTTGGATAGAATTACGCTTGTGGTTGCTTGTGTTGTTTTCAGGTCCATAAGTGAAGCTCTAAGAATTAAGGAAAGTCAAGAAATAGTGGAGATTGCTATTCTGGAGATTCTCGCCCCGCGAGAGGAAGCTCGCCCCGCGAGAGTTTGAAGACCTGGGAAGACAGAGACCATCACGGCCTAGCCGTGATTCACATCACGGGGCGTGAAAGGAAAGTTCGCGTCACGAGACGTCCTTCGCGTCGCGAGTGTATGAATTCCAGAAAAGTACCAGAGTCAGAGACCATCACGGCCTAGCCGTGATGCATATCACAGCCGTGACCCAAAATCCACACAAGGCAGAGAACATCACGGCTTGACCGTGATTCACATCACGGGCCGTGACAAGAAGACTCGCGTCGCGAGACATCATTCGCATCGCGAAAGTTCAAATTCCAGAAGTGCGCCAGAAGCAGAAGCCGTCACGGCCTGGCCGTGATGGCCATCACGGCCGTGACGCGTGGCCTCCTTATAAATAGAGCAGATCAGAACAGAAAAAGAGGACTTTTTGGATCAGAATTTTGAGAGATCTTTTGTAATCCTTATTCTGGGGCTTCTTCTCCTTTTCTCCTCTCTTAATTCTTAGGCTTAGGATGAATTCCGATTGTACGTGCGTTGTTGTTACGGACATGAGGAACTAATCCTCTTGTCTAAGGGATCAATGAAGCCACCTATGGCGGCATAGTATTCATGTTATGTAACTCTCTCTCTCTTAATTCAATTATTGTTTTTTCAATTCTGATTCCATTGTGTTGATTATATGCTTGCGTGATCAACTTGTTAAACGTGTATGAGGCCGAGAGGCGATTTGCGTTTCAGAACTTGAATTGGGAACATCGATCGAGTGTTGCACGAGAGTGAATAGGAGATCGATGCAACTCTTAGGGAACAAGAATTAATAGAATTCGAGATTAGGGTTAAGAGACCTAGGAAGTAATTAACTCAAATCATCGAATACGTCCTATTGAGCACGACAGTGGATATAGGAGAATTTAGGGGTCCCGTTGACATTAAAATTGAACCTAGGGAGGAGAGCAATATCACTTGGGTACTTTGCATGATTGGGTAGGTGGATTCTAAACCTTAGATGCTTTTAATTCCAGATTTCATCACCACATCTTTGATTGTTTCGATTGGATAATTTGAATTGTAATCTTAGTTTCTTTCCAACCACTTTCTCTACTTAACCAACTTATCGGATTTCTCGTGAAATTAGTCAAATTGGTAACCCAATCCTTGTGTTCGACCTCGGTAAACTCTTACCGTGTTTTATTACTTGCGACGACCCGGTACACTTGCCGGAGTCACAACAGTTACCCTTTAAGCTAGAAAGAAAAAGTATGAAGAACTTGAAGCTTGAAACTAAGTAAAAATGTAAACTTTATGTGTTAGAAACTTAAAAATGAGAAAGTGAAGAAGTAGGAAAGTGATGAAGAGAAAATGAAATGGGTATTTATAGAGGGAGAGGTGAGATGGGCGTGAAAGAGAAGGAAGGAGCAAGTCTTGATGGCCAAGTTTTGGCTTATGCCTTGTTTGGTTGAAGAAGAGAGAGAAAAGTGGGTTTTTAGAATATAATATGATATAATTTGAAAAGTGTGATGATTATACTTTTGGAGTGTGTCATAACCCATGTCCATCACATCCCATCAAGTCACTTCACTTCTTTTGGGCTCCCTTTTCTGCTCCATTGCGTATTAGGTTCAAGTTTCCGATCGTATTTCGCCCGGAATAAATATTATATTTTATTTCCGAACTCAAATTTTCGAAAATTTTCAATATCATAAAAAACATCACAAAAACACTAATCGTTTCGTTCACGATTCAAAATTATGTTTTCTGCTCAGTAAACTAGTACTGTTAGTGAAAACGCAAACCGACTTTCGTCTGAATTTTCAACCCAAAATTTTACCGCATCCCTCTACCATAAAGTCGACTATGAATATGATTTTATTTTATTCAAAAAGACTTTCTAACTCTCTAATTAAAATATAATTAATTATATTTTAACCGGTTGAACAGCATAATTAAAATCAGGCTGTTACATTACTACCTCTCTTAAAAGAAAATTCCGTCCTCGGAATTTACGTACCTTAGAAAATATGTCGATATTGTTGTTGCATATCCTCCTCGCGTTCAAAGTAGCATCTCCAGTAGTTTCATCCCATACGACCTTAACCAAAGGAATTTGTCTACCGTGAAGCTCCTTAATCCGTCTATCTGCTATCCTTACAGGTAAAGCCTCATGCTCTAGATTCTCTCGTAGTTATATAGACTCAAACTCAATGACATGTGAAAGATTAGGATAATACTTTCTCAACTGAGAAACATGGAAGACATCATGAAGGTCGGAAAGATTGGGTGGTAAGGCAATTTGGTAAGCTACTGGACCAATTCGTCGAGGAATCTGAAAAGGTCGAATGAATCGAGGAGTAAGTTTTCTAGATTTGATAGATCTGCCAATTCCTGTTTTCCGAGTAACTCTCAAAAACATGTGATCGCCTTCCTGGAATTATAATGGTCTCCTCCTCTTGTTATTGTAGCTTCTTTGCCTATCCTGAGCTTCCTTCATCTTTTCCCGCATCTTCCTGACTTGCTCCGTAGTTTGTTGTACCACACCTGGACCCAAAACTTGGTTCTCACCAGTCTCATACCAACATAACGGGGTCCTACCCTTTCTGCCATACAAAGCCTCATATGGTGCCATTCCGATACTACTATGGAAACTATTGTTATAAGTAAATTCAATTAATGGTAAGAACTCATCCCAACTGCCAGTGTGCTCCAACACACAAGCTCTCAATAGATCCTCCAATGACTGAATTGTCCTTTCTAACTGTTCATCAGTTTGGGGATGATAAGCAGAACTCATCCTCAACTTTGTTCCCAAGGCGTTTTGCAATTGTCTCCAAAATCTAGATGTGAATCTAGGATCTCGGTCTGAGACAATACTCGATGGCACACCATGCAATCTAACAATTTCTTTGATGTAAATATAAGTCAACCTTTCCAAATTATAACTTTCTCCAATAGATAAGAAGTGAGCACATTTCATCAACCTATCAATGATGACCCAAATCGCATCATGTCTCTTAGGAATTCGTGGTAACCCAACCACAAAATCCATAGCGATGCTATCCCATTTCTCCTCTGGAATATCCAATGATTGTAATAAACCTGCTGGCTTCTGATGTTCAATCATAGCCCGCTGACACACCAGACAAGATAACACATACTCCGTTACTTCCTTCTTCATCCGTGTCGACCAACACATTTTATTCAAATCCTGATACATCTTAGTGGATCCAGGATGAAAACTCAGTTTACTCTTATGTGCTTCTTCCAAAATCATTTTCCTAAGCTCTACATCCTCTGGCACGCATATCCTACCTCTGAACCTTAACACACCATCTGTTCCTCTACTAAACTCAAACTTTGCCTTCATCTATATCTCTACTTACTTCTTGAAGATATAGATCTTGAACTTGTTTATCCTTAAGATCTTTCATAAAATCACTACTAATAGTGATCATACTCAAGAAAATTTTATCCTCAGCCAACTCCATCACTACATTGTTTTCCTTATCCTTAACATTTTACCTTAATCTATCATCCTTGAAGAACTTCATCGAAACTTAATCATTTTATCTTCTTAATATTGGTCCCCTAGAAAACCTTATTCCAACATGTAACTCCCACAATATACACCAAGATCAATATTATCATAACTTCTTACTCAATGTATCCAATCACTATCTCAGTTCCTTTGAACGTATTACACTATTCTATATTATATCAAATTCATACTGAAGTTGACACAGGGGAACACAAGAAGGGGAGTTGAATAGTGTTTCTTAACAGATTTTCGAAAAAGTCTTTTCTTAAACTTTTTACAAGCAAAACAATAAAAGCAACACACAAACAGGAAAAAGTTTTTGAAGAGTTAATAAACTTAGATTCAGAACCCCACAGTTAATATAAACAAAAACTGTAAAAGATAAGGATTTAGAAGATTCACGCAAGTGTTTTATCCTGGTTCACTCTCTTCCAACCAAGAGTTACGTCCAGTCCCTTCTACCTGAAGGATTTTCTCCACTATAATCCAATAGCTTTACAAGTATCCTACACCTTTTCAGGCTACAAGTATTCTTTCTCTACCAAGCCTCTTCAGGCTCTTACTCTAACAAAGAGATTTAAAACTTGGATCTAAGAACTCACTATGTGTGAGGATTTGAAAGTTTAAGATCAACAATATTTACAAGTAAACTTATGTTACAATTTCAACAGAGTTTTTGCACTATGATATCAGAGCTTGTGTTACTGCGTATATCTATATATTGAATCATCTCTTTTTCTCCTTGAAGTTCTTCAAGCATATATATATATATATATATATATATATATATATTTATATATATATATATATATATATATATATATATAGATGAAGTGCTTCTGTTTCTTGATCTTCTTCAACGGTCTTCAAATTGTATCTGTTTAGACTTAGCATTAAATGCTTGGATCCGTTGAGACTGACAACTTGATATGCTTCACTGAGAAGTGCTTTTGTTTAACAGAGGAATGCTCAAAGTAGAACTGTCACTTCTCTATTGTACCAAAGGTTGCTTTCTGACTTACCATCTTTGTACTTGACTTGATCTTTACAACAATGTATTTTGACAGAGTACAATGGTTTATGGTTTCGATGGTACGAAGTTCTTTTATCCAAGAGATAAAGATTTTATACAAAAGAAGCATCAAGGTAAAAGACATATATTCTTTGAATTAAATAAGCAATCATTTGAAGTAAATATGTTGTGGACTAGATTGCATTAAATCACATTCAAGGTAGTAAACATATAGAACCGTCTACTTAGTTTTAAGAACGCATTTACACAAGATTTTAATTCTGCTCGTCCACTGATGTGGCAGAAGCGTTCGTCCACTAAAGTGGTAGAAGCGCTCGTCTACTAATATGATAGAAGCGCTCTCCCACTGAATTGACAGAAGCGCTCGTCTACTAATATGGTAGAGGCGCTCGTCCACACAAGTCTTTGGGCTTGCTAAGTCCTAAGAGAAACTCCGTCCAATGACGTGGCATATGGAGCTCGTCTACTTGATTACTTTGTGTTTTAGTTCTTTTTCTTAGCTAATTGCTTCCGTCTGCTGACGTGGCAAAATGGACGCGCTTATTTTCAAGTCTTTGGACGAGTGTGATTTACTTATAAGTGAGACGGTCTCGTCTACTGATAATGCGTCTACTTACTTTTCGCCTAGTCTGGAGAGATGGACGTGCTATACTTAAGAGCTCGTCTGCTGATGTGGCATATAGTGAAGCAACTTGTTATATTTCAATGTCTCGTCTACTTAACTTTTATTTAGACTTAGTAACGTTTCTACCTTAGTTAACTCTAATACCTCGTCTATTCTTATTTTAACGATCTCGCCTACCATAAATCTAAAGACTCAGAATTTTATCAAGAGTTGTAGACTGTTCTAGAGGTTTGAACTAGAATCTGTAGATTTCATACTTTAAATTTTAGTTCCTCTGACTCGCACAAAATCAAGTAATCCTTGCATACTTATAACAAACAAGTTAGATCTTTGACAAATACTTTGCCATACAAATTTAACATTTTTGTTAACATCAAAACTTAAGAGATTATTTTAATCCAAAACCACTTAGGTTCTAACAATCTTCCACTTTTTGATGATGACAAAAACCAATTAAATTTGAGTGAGCAAAGTCTAAGAGAGCTACAGAGCTCCCCCCAAGACAAAGCATTCAAACTTATAGAGTAAAACAGATAAGCAGCAGCATATAACGGTTTTAACATATCAGATCAGTCATGTTGAAAACATAGTATCAGAGTTAACTATTTTAACAAAGCTTATAAGTCCAAACACAGATAGAAAAATCAGATCATATTATGCACAACAATGCAGAAAAATAGTATGCATGTGAAAATAGATATGTATAACCAAAAACTGACTTTATATAAAATTTAATTTCTATATCCTTTCTCCCCCTTTTTTGTCATCAGACAAAAAGGAAACAGGAGTGGACCATCATTGTCAATAAAAAGGAATAAAAGAAGGCTAAGAAGATGGTGGAGGTGGTGAAGGAGGGTTCTGGTTTGGTGGAGGTGGATGAGGTTGAGTTGGCAGATTGTGACTCTGTTGAAAACTTTGCACAATGCTCATCATCTGGTTGATCATTACATTCGTTGGAGCCAGGGATTCTGCAACTTGCTCTCTCACTTGTTCCTTGACCTTAACTTTTACTCTCTCTTCTATAATTTTTTCAATCGTCTCTTCAAAGTTTGGAGGCAGTGAGGGTGTTGAACTTTCAGCACTGTCTTGAGCATGTGCTTGGCTTGGAAAAGTGTCTAGAGCTCTGGAAGTTTGAGGGTGCTCATTAGGATGAATGACAGTCAGAGCCATTGGCTGAGATGAGTGTTTCTCAAAAGTGCTTGGTGTAGGAACAGACACAGTAACTTCCTCAGCCTCAACAACTGGTTGAACAGAGTCAACATCCATAGCAGGTCTTCGATTATTATTTTCTCATAAGTGTTCTCTGAAGGTAGAGATGGTGGTGGTGATGAAGCAAAGGTGAGTATAGGAGTAGGCAACTCTTTAGCCCAGTGGACAGGGTCTTCTTCATAGACAGGACTACTAACAGGAATCCAAAGAGTGTCCTTGTAAATGAAGAATATGGCATTTGAGAGTCCACATTTGCCTCTAACTTTAGGAATTCTTCTCTTCTCTTCATCACTCAGACCATAATAAGAAGCTTCCTTAGCACAGTCCAGCATGTGATTTGCCCAAATGGCAAAAGCAGAATCTTGATCAATGTCTTCAACTGGCTATGACAACCAGAAATTAATCATATTTTGATCATAAGGTTCAACAGTATCAGGATTGATAAAGCAGGAGTTGTGTTCTAGTTTCTTTGCAGTGCTCCTCTGCTTCTTCAGATCCTTGTCTTTGTTCAGATCTATCATTGGTAATCTTGGAGCAATCATATAGGGTCTGACACCAATCTTTGTCTTCATCTTGGTGTGAAACATTATGTTAGAAAATCAGATATTTAAGAACGCGATCAATTAAAATAGGAAAGCAAATCAATTAGGGGATTTTCAAATCAAAAGAGATCCCTAGGAATTGGGTTACCAACAAGATTGTTCATGTTACCAAATTGACTACCCCTTGTTAATTATCAAAATTGCTTTGAAGGCGAATTTATCCTCAATAAGTTAATGCTCCCTCTCGGGTTATAAAAACCGTGCCCAATTAAACCAACCCCTACTTGGTAATTGAATTTAAATTGAACCCTTTAAGTTCTGTGACAATTCGTGAACCCTCGAAGGACTTCTTCTAACTCTCGTGATTTAAGTCCTAAGTTTGATTCCTATAGATCCGATACCTAAGTTCACCGCTAGGTTCCTTCTTAGAGTATCTACGACACGCAAGTAAGTGGCCACCGAATTTACGAGTAATTAAAACAATAGGGATCAAATCGAAGCAAAAATTGAAATTAACAAGAAATCAAACATCAATTCATCACCATAAACAAATCTTGGGCGTAGCCCCAATTACTAGAAACAAGACTACTACTCAAGCATTGCCATGATTGTAGCAAGCTTGATTAAAAATAACATAAAGAGAAAATCCTAGAGGAGAGAAGAAGAAGAAGAATAAGAAGAAGAAGAAGAAGAAGAAGAAGAACTACTACTCAAGCATTGCCATGATTGTAGCAAGCTTGATTAAAAATAACATAAAGAGAAAATCCTAGAGGAGAGGAGGAGGAGGAGGAGGAGGAGGAGGAGAAAGAAGAAGAAGAAGAAGAAGAAGAAGAAGAAGAAGAAGAAGAAGAAGAAGAAGAAGAAGAAGAAAGAAGAAGAGGAATCCTAATTTTACCTAAGGTAGCAGCCCCAAGAAGAAGGAGAAGAAGAAGGAGAAGAAGAAGAAGAAGGAGAAGGAGAAGAAGAAGAAAGAAGAAGAGGAATCCTAATTTTACCTATGGTAGCAGCCCCAAGTAGAAGGAGAAGAAGAAGGAGAAGAAGAAGAAGAAGGAGAAGGAGAAGGAGAAGGAGAAGGAGAAGGAGAAGAAGAAGAAGAAGAAGAAGAAGAAGAAGAAGAAGGAGGAGAAGAAGAAGAAGAAGAAGAAGGAGAAGAAGAAGTAGGAGAAGAAGAAGGAGAAGAAGAAGGAGAAGAAGGAGAAGAAGAAGAAGGAGAAGAAGAAGTAGGAGAAGAAGGAGAAGAAGTAGGAGAAGAAGAAGGAGAAGAAGAAGGAGAAGGAGAAGAAGAAGAAGAAGAAGAAGAAGAAGAAGAAGAAGAAGAAGAAGAAGAAGAAGAAGAAGAAGAAGAAGAAGAAGAAAGAAGAAGAGGAATCCTAATTTTACCTAAGGTAGCAGCCCCAAAAGTCTCCTAATTTCGAGCCTCTAAGTCCTATTTGTAAGGTAGGGTAACAAGAATCCCAAGCCAATACAAAAATCAGATCAAATCAGTTTCTGTGGATCCCAAGCCACCCCAAACTTAAGATTTTGCTTGTCCTCAAGCAATCACTAAGGCCAGACAAGATAAACAGTCAGAGCATGGACAGTGAACCAAGAACCCGAGTAACTAATCCAAGTGACAGGCATATTCAACTAAGTAACCAAGAGACAATCAATTTTAAGTCCAATTAGAAGCTTAGGTTTCCTAAATTCATATCTCTCACTAATTCGGGCACTCTTCTCACCTCACTCAAGTGTTTAAGGGTATATAACAATTCGCTCAATTTCCTCAAGGAAGGTATTCTTCCATAAGCTTGACTATTAACCAAATCTCTACTTTATTAATGAAAACACATGAGAATCAAGATGTCTTTTATTTTGGTTGTAATGGGGCCATGGGATTAATTGTTAGGTGGGGAAATCAAGAAAAGGAAAATTCAAGAAGGCTAAACAAAATATCAAACAATGCAAAGCATGACAACCTTCTAAAATACCTTGTTGGGCTTCAATTTACTTTTCCACCTTTCTTTCTTTCCTTTTTATTTTATTTCTCACTTTCTTTTTCTCATCCTCTTCTCCATTTTTTTGTTTTTTTATTTTTTTATTTGGAGAGGGGGAGATTTCGAACTTAAGAGAAATATTTTTCTAACCTTTTTTTTTCATCCCACAATTTATTTTTCAAACAACCTTTTTGCCCTTTTTGCAATACTTTAAAAGGTGTCATACCAAGCATCATTCATCAAAATAAATCAAGGTACCAAGAAAATTATTTTATTCTTTTAGGCTCAAAACTGGGCAACTAAGGGGTAGCATTTAATCAGTCAAAGCTCAGAAGGCCAGAAAAATACCTAGTGCCTCAATCATTTTCAAATATGTTTTCAAAAAATTTCAAGTTTCAAAACGGTTTCAAGTCAAGTTCTAGAGAATACAATCCAAGAGGAATAAAACACTCAATCACAAAGAATGGGATAGATTTCGTGAGTACCCCTTTTTGGCTCAAAAAATCTCACATTTAGTAGTTTAAAATAAATGAGAAACACAAATCTAAGGAACCACATGCTAATTATCAACTATCAGAAGATCATCTCAAACATTTTTATTTTTAGCCTATCACGAGAATACAAAAATTGGGTTAAAAAATATCACTGTCTCAATTCATTTGGCGCAAGGTTCTCACAATTGGATGCAGACTCTAAGCAAGGGGCAATCTAATCATGTGATTATGCAAAATTATGTATATATGAATGCAACATGAAAAATGCAAAAATGCAAAAAATGTAAAAATACCCCTACCCCAAGCTTAAAAACTTATATTGTCCCCAATGTAAATAATCAAGTCGGAGAGAGGACAAAAATGGAACAACTCACCCAGGTGGTGGAGGGTGTTGGCTCACATGCCAGTCAAAGAGCTGCTGGAAGATGTGTCACGGTCGTGACGTTCATCACGGGCAGGCCGTGACCAGTTCTAGTGTCAAGCAAGTCCCCATCACGGGCGTGATATACATCACGGCTAGGCCATGATCAATTCAGGTCTATAGGAGTTGGCCTTTCACGGTCGTGACTTTCATCACGGCTGGGCCGTGGTACATTCTGATCTTCAGCTGTTGGCGAATCACGGCCGTGATGGCCGTCACGGCCTTGGCGTGATCAATTATGACTTTATTTTTTTTTTCATGCTTTTCTGCTCTTCCTGCCTTCATACCCTGAAAGTACTTGGCAAAACCATAAATTAGTGATCTTTCTACTCTTAATCTTCTCAAATTATTCAAAAACAAAGTTCAAAAACAAATGGAAAAGGGAAATAAAACTTGGGTTGCCTCCCAAGAAGCGCTTATTTACGGTCTTAAGCTTGACCATACTCCCTTGGATCAACCGGGATTAGCCGGGCTTGGATGTGCAAGAACACCTCTCTTCCATGGAAGTCCTTCAAAGAGCCTATTTTGTTCGTATGGCCAATTGCGCTTTCGCTTTGCTCTTTTCACTCTGAGTTTCATGGCCTTACTTCCTTCAGGGGAAAGTTTTAACTCCACATGTTGAGAAACTCCTGGTTCATCTTTATTTGGTGCATCATTTGTCATGTAAAGCTTGGGAGTTGCTTCCATGTTAAGCTCTTCCTTCATCTTTGGGGGCATTATCTCCATCCTGCACACATGACTATTAAAAGGAGGGTTGTTATATGAGTTAGTCAAATCAAAATCCACCCTACCTTCCTCTACATTCAAGGAGAGCTTACCATTTTTTACATTTATTATCGCTCCAGCTGTGGCCAAGAATGGCCTTCCAAGAATGATAGGGAATTTATAATTCTCGTTCATGTCCAACACCATAAAATCGGTACGAATGAAAAATTTCCCTACCTTTATGGGAACATTCTCTAGTATGCCTAGAGGAGTTTTAGTTGATCCATCCGCAAATTGTAAAGAGGACTTGGATGGACTCAATTCCTTGGTTCCTAACCTCTCAAAGATAGTAAGCGGCATCAAACTCGCACTAGCCCCTAAGTCACATAAGGCTTGGTCTATTTTTAATTCTCCAATTGAGCAAGCAATAGAGAAACTTCCTGGATCTTTTAGTTTATGAGGCATATTAGTTTTTATCACGACATCACGCTCCTCAATTAAGCTTTTAGTTCCTTTTTCTACTTGTATTTTCTTGACCAACCTTTGTGGGAAAGGTATTGGGGGTTGGTAAGGTGGTGGTGGGACATACTTTGGCTCTATCTCTTCATGTTCACTCATGTCCTCATCACATTCCACATCCTTTTCAATTACCCCAATCTTATCATCCCTTAAGTATATAGCATTACAGTGCTCATTGGGATTAACTTCGGGTTGTCCTGGGAACGTACCCTTAGTTCTAGAATATGTACTAGCTTGTTGGGCAATCTGAGTTTCTAACATCTTATTATGGATGGCTAAGTTATCTACCTTAGATGCTAACTCTTTTATTGCCTCATTGACTGCCCTACCTTGTTGCCTAAACTCTTCATTTTGCTTTGTTTGAGTTTCCACAAAATTTTCCAAAAGAGACTCAAGTTTAGAGTTTTGTACCTGAGGATACCCTGATGCGGGTTTTCTATTACCTTGGCCTTCCTGGAATTTGTGGTTCAACGTGTTGTTGTAGTTCCCATAGGAGAGATAAGGGCTATTCTTCCTTCCTTGGTTGTAAGGATTTGGGGGAACATAATTTGGCAACTTTGGGTTCGTGTCATAGAAGTTGTGACAAGAGTTCACTTGTTCCCCCGAAGCACCAAATCCCGAAACAATACCATGTGGGCACTCCATTATATCATTTTCCTGCATTCCACAAATCTCACAAACAACATTAGTAGCACCTATTGAACTCACATTAGCCTTTTCAAGCTTATCAAAGCATTTAATTCAGTGAGACAATTTTAGACATAATTAGATCAGTGCTATTATTTCAAACTTACCCCCCGAAATCTTTTCGGTTTATTACCTATTTCCGAACCCCATTGGTGATAGTTGGTGGCCACGTTTTCGATGATATTGAATGCTTCCGTTAGTGGTCTACTCATAAAGGCTCCACCAGCTGTGGAGTCAAGTGACACCTTCGAAGAGTAATCCAATTCATTGTAGAAGGTATGCACTAACAACCACCTCTCGAGTCCATGATGTTGGCAAGACTCTAGCAATCCTTTGTAACGATCCCAAGCTTCGGATAAGCATTCTCCGTCCTTTTGGAAGAAGTCAGTGATCTGAGTTCGTAGGTAAGAAATCTTGGATGGAGGGAAGAATTTTTCCAAGAATGCCTGCTCCAGTTGGTCCCAAGTTGACAAGGTATTAGCGGGCACTTGCTTCAACCAAGCTTTTGCCTTTCCAGTCAGAGAGGAGGGGAATAACCTCAAGCGAATAGCATCAATCGGGGCACCATAAATTCTTATTGCATCGGTGAACTCCAAGAATGTCTCCACATGATCAGTCTGGTCCTCCGAGGGTAATCCTCCAAATTGATGTTGCCTAATCATGCCAATTAACATAGGCGGTACAGTGTAGTTCTCCGCCTCAATTTCTGGCATAGCAATCCCAGTTTGAAAACCCCTAGCATTTGGGGCTGCGTAGTCCTTCAATGGTTTGGTATCCGGTAGATTCGTCATGAGTGGAATGGGAATCAACCTCTCTCTCTCTCCTTGTCTTTGTAGTCTCCCACATCTACGAAAGGTCCTTTCGATCTCGGGGTCAACTTCAACAAGATTTCCAAGACTTTGGGATCTTCGCATAAGAGAGAAAAATTCCTGCAAAGAGAGAGGTAGATACACTAGAAAAAAGAAAAAAAGAAAGAATTAAAAAAAATGTCCAAAAAAATCAATTTAAAATTAAATTGAAATTCAAGAAAACACAGTCCCCGGCAACGGCGCCAAAAACTTGATGGGACTCCGACAAGTGTACCGGATTCGTCATCAAGTAATAAAAAGATCGATCCCACAGAGACTGTGATCTCAAACAACAATTAATTATTAAATCAATTAAACTGGACTATATAAAAAAGGATTTGGAAAAGATTTGATTTTTTTGTAATAAGAATTAACTAGAAAATCAGATATTTAAGAACGCGATCAATTAAAATAGGAAAGCAAATCAATTAGGGGATTTTCAAATCAAAAGAGATCCCTAGGAATTGGGTTACCAACAAGATTGTTCATGGTACCAAATTGACTACCCATTGTTAATTATCAAAATTACTTTGAAGGCGAATTTATCCTTAATAAGTTAATGCTCCATCTCAATCGGGTTACAAAAACCGTGCCCAATTAAACCAACCCCTACTCTCGTGGTAATTGAATTTAAATTTATCCATTTAAGTTCTGTGACAATTCGTGAACCCTCAAAGGACCGCTTCTAACTCTCGTGATTTAAGTCCTAAGTTTGATTCCTATAGATCCGATACATAAGTTCACCGCTAGGTTCCTTCTTAGAGTATCTACGACATGCAAATAAGTGGCCACCGAATTTATGAGTAATTAAAACAATAGGAATCAAATCGAAGCAAAAATTGAAATTAACAAGAAATCAAACATCAATTCATCACCATAAACAAATCTTGGGCATAGCCCCAATTCCTAGAAACAAGACTACTACTCAAGCATTGCCATGATTGTAGAAATCTTGATTAAAAATAACATAAAGAGAAAATCCTAGAGGAGGAGGAGGAGGAGGAGGAGGATGAGGAGGAGGAGGAGGAGGAGAAGAAAGAAGAAGAAGAAGAAGAAGAAGAAGAAGAAGAAGAAGAAGAAGAAGAAGAAGAAGAAGAAGAAGAAGAGGAGGAGGAGGAGGAATCCTAATTTTACCTAAGGTAGCAGCCCCAAAAGTCCCCTAATTTCGAGCCTCTAGGTCCTATTTATAAGGTAGGGTATCTTGAATCCCAAGCCAATACAAAAATCAGATCAAATCAGTTTCTGTGGATCCATATATTGCATGTCACGATCGTGATGGCCATCACGACTAGGCCGTGACGGATTCTGCCTTGGAGGTTACTTCACTGATTGGTCTGTCACGGTCGTGACCACCATCATGGCCTAGCCCAGATCAGTTCTGCCTGTGAGGATCTGGTTCAGTTGGCATGTCACGGCCGTGATGGACATCACGGCCTGGCCGTGACCAGTTCTGACTTTTCCATTCTTTCTTTTCAGCTCTACTCGATCATGGCCGTGATGGCTATCACGGCTAGGCCGTGATGGGCTCTGTTTGGCTCATTTTTGTTACTTTTCAAGCTCCATCTTCATGCAAGCTCCATCATGGTTAATCTTGAGCATTTTAATCCTCAATTCCTGCACATAAACACCACAAAACCGCCTTACCCATTCCAAGGTAAAAACTAACAAAAAACAAATTAAATATGCCTAAAATATATGAAAATGCATGCAAAAATGTCACTGAAATATGAGGTGTAATCACACTCTTCAAGGAGGTCTGTTGATTGCATGTCCTTTGGTATCCATGCTTCTTGGATTGTACTCCCTTAGCACTTGCTAGATACTCAACCCTTTCGAGGATGAGCTCTGATACCAACTGAAGTTGACACAGGGAAACACAAAAAAGGGGGTTGACTTGTGTTTCTTAACAGATTTTCGAAAAAAGTCTTTTCTCAAACTTTTTACAAGCAAAACAATAAAAATAACACACAAACAGGAAAACGTTTTTGAAGAGTTAATAAACTCATATTCATAACCCCACAGGTAGTATAAACAAAAACTGTAAAAGATAAGGATTTAGAAGATTCACGCAAGTGTTTTATCCTAGTTCACTCTCTTCCAACCAAGAGTTACGTCCAGTCCCTTCTACCTGAAGGATTTTCTCCACTATAATCCAATAGCTTTACAAGTATTTAACACCTCTTCAGGCTACAAATATTCTTTCTCTACCAAGCCTCTTCAGGCTCTTACTCTAACAAAGAGATATAAAACTTTGATCTAAGAACTCACTATGTGTGAGGATTTGAAAGTTTAAGATCAACAAGATTTACAAGTAAACTTGTGTTACAATTTCAACAGAGTTTTTGCACTATGATATCAGAGCTTGTGTTACTGCGTATATCTATATATTGAATCTCTGTCTCTGTTTTCTCCTTGAAGTTCTTCAAGTATATATATAGCTGAAGTGCTTCTCTGTCTTGATCTTTTTCAACGGTCTTCAAATTGTATCCGTTTAGACTTAGCATTAAATGCTTGGATCCATTGAGACTGATAACTTGATATGCTTCACTAAGAAGTGCTTTTGTTTAACAGAGGAATGCTCAAAGTAGAACTGTCACTTCTCTATTGTACCAAAGGTTTCTTTCTGACTTACCATCTTTGTACTTGACTTGATCTTTACAACAATGTATTTTGATAGAGTACAAAGGTTTATGGTTTCGATGGTAAGAAGTTCTTTTATCCAAGAGATAAAGATTTTATACAAAAGAAGCATCAAGGTAAAAGACATATATTCTTTGAATTAAATAAGCAATCATTTGAAATAAATATGTTGTGGACCAGATTGCATTAAATCAAATTCAAGGTAGTAAACATATAGGACCGTCTACTTAATTTTAAGAACACATTTACACAAGATTTTAATTCTGCTCGTTCACTGATGTGGCAGAAGTGCTCGTCCACTAAAGTGGTAGAAGCGCTCGTCTACTAATATGATAGAAGCGCTCGCCCATTGAATTGACAGAAACGCTCATCTACTAATATGGTAGAGGCGCTCGTCCACACAAGTCTTTGGACTTGCTAAGTCCTTAAAGAAACTCCGTCCAATGACGTGGCAATTGGAGCTCGTCTACTTGATTACTTTGGGTTTTAGTTCTTTTTCTTAGCTAATTGCTTCCGTCTGCTGACGTGGCAAGATGGACGTGCTTATTTTCAAGTCTTTGGACGAGCAAGATTTACTTATCAGTGAGACGGGCTCGTCTACTCATAATGCGTCTACATACTTTCCGCCTAGTCCAGAGAGATGGACGTGCTATACTTAAGAGCTCGTCTGCTGATGTGGCATATAGTGAAGCAACTTGTTATATTTCAATGTCTCTTCTACTTAATTTTTCTTTAGACTTAGTAATGCTTCTACCTTAGTTAACTCTAAGACCTCGTCTATTCTTATTTTAACGATCTCGTCTACCATAAAGCTAAATACTCAGAATTTTACCAAGAGTTGTAGACTGGTCTAGAGGTTTGAACTAGAATCTGTAGATTCCATACTTTAAATTTTAGTTCCTCAGACTCGCATAAAATCAAGCAATCCCTGCATACTTATAACAAACAAGTTAGATCTTTGACAAATACCTTGCCATACAAATTTAACCTTTTTGTTAACAACAAAACTTAAGAGATTATTTTAATCCAAAACCACTTTGGTTCTAACACATACATTCCGAGTTTACAAGTAAAATATCTCAATACTCCTCGCGATAAACTAAAATCAAAAGAAAATACACCGATTAGAATTATCTAACTCAGCAGCTTTGAATTTCTCTAGTAAACTCAATTTACACAAGAGCTTATCTCTTTCTGCTCATATTCAACTTAGGTGAAATTACTATATCTGCTTTCATTCATTCTTCCCAAACTCATACAATCCATCTTAACAAAACTCCTACCACCACTTGTCTCTCCCACTAAAGGGGTTGATCATAATGAGATACTACACATGCTCTCTGTCATCCTTATAAGGATCAACTCGTTTTCTTACTTTTACATCGAAGTGAGGGTGATAAGATAGACTTAGCCTATATGTTGCCCAATTAAATCTTCATTCCAATCCTCAAGGCATGATCAACAATGACCTAGTTAACATAAGTAAGTCCCTTATTTTAAGGATCTACTTAAATTTTCACTCAAACTAACCTAGAATGTGAGTATCTTAACCAAATCCAAGTTAATACTATTTTCACAAATCAAATCTCACTTTAAGAATAATCCCATCACAAGCTAAGGCTCGCACCTCATCTTAATAAATTCCAATGACATTAAAGGGGTTGAAACTAGTTCCATTCTCAACATAAAGACTTAAATACTAATCATGGACAAGCCACACTCAAATCAACTTCTCTTATGAACACCCTATACCTAAACCTCCTTTTCTTTAAACAAACTTATCATTATCAGAAAATAAGTCCATCTTCACATCAAAGTATTAATTTCATAAACTTGAGTCTACTTCCTTTATCATCTTTAAACACTAGATTAGGGACCAAGTGTCAAATCTAAACTTCTACAACTATGTTAAACACTTAGGTTCCCTTATTTTATCATAAAACTCTCTAAACTCTATCAATCCTACCTTCAAAATCCCTAGTTCATCATAAATCCGAAAATCAACATGTATCTAATACCCAATGCAAGTCTTACCTTCAAAATCTCCAAAACCAATCATAATTAATCAAATTGACACAAGCTAACTTCTAAAGATGCACTCGGACCTAATCTATGTTCATCAAGGCTTCAAACAAAATCTCAACTTACAAACTCCATTGGGACAATACACTAAATCAATCCAATCAACCTTAAATCTGACATTTAAATATATTAACATATTCACATATATCCAACTATTTAACCATATAATTAAGTCACATTTCATATCCTTAATCTTTCCACAACACCAATTACTCTTCCAAATATAAATAAACCCCATCTATACCCATCAAAGCTTCAAGTGTAGTCCTAAACTCACGTTTTAAACAAGAACAACATGCCTACTTATAACCATTTTCCTCAAATCCGAATTTAACATCTCTAACCACTATTCCACATTATCCAAACATATCAAGTGCTTAAAACAAATTCCTTTAATAACAATTTCTTTCAACAACTAATTTCTCACTACACCTTATCAACAAGAACTAATTATTCCAATAAACTTCTTGTCTAACACTTATTCCAAATCTTACTCTCTAATTTTTAAGGCACAATCAACCATGATACTCTCTTTTATACAAGAACTTACCCAAGTAACTTTCCCAAAAAATATCATATTTGTCACGAGTAAAGTCATTCCAATTCCCTACTATACTTAGGAACTTAAAATGACAAACTGCCGGACATTCTACCCAACTTCTAAACATAGTCAATATCCGATGTGGATTCAACTAGACACGGCCAGTAACAACATCCTACACCTCACAGTCCTTGATTCCGATCGGACATAACCCATAGTCCGTTTTAGAACCAAACTGCTCTGATACCAAAATGAGACACCCCGATGTGCCCCATTGTGTTATTAGATTAAATCCTTATTAATTAATTTCTTAATCGCACGCTTATTGTAAAAATACGTAAAAAAATTAAAAACTTAACTTATAAAGTATACAACTTCATATAGAATAGCATATCACAATATAAGTATATTATGCATATTACAAAACAATGTTGAGGATATCATATCAGTAGGATTCCTCACAGACATATACTTTGACAAAAAGTTAAATAGCGAAAAACATAATAAAAAATACGCCTCACGAGACGCACTGGTCATAACTAACTAGACCCTAATCACCATGGGTCACAGCTCGTCCTCCAGCCTCTGGTTCGTAGGGAGTTCCATCAAACTCCTCCTGGTTACGCTCATCCACAGGGTCTTCTTGTACGATTCCACAAGGAGATAAAATACAACATACAAAAATATAGAAGGGATAAGAAACAGTTCTATCATCAAAAAACGAAAAAGAGTCATAGTAAATTATACAGTAATTGTCACAGACAAACATCACACATAACTAACAAATCATCCTCAAGTTAATATATCATCCTCTACCCCCAATCTCATGCTACTCAAAGACACCATAGCTGCACACCTATTTCCTAAGTTGGAAGTGGTCTCTCAAGAACTCTTGATTTTATGTGTATTATATTACCAATACACGGTATATTATATTATCAATACACGAAAGTGTTTTATGTGTATTATATTATCAATACACAGAAGTGTTTTAAGTGTATTATATTACCAATACACAGATGTCCTTGCGTATTATATTACAAATACACTTTTGTCTTTGTGTATTATATTACCAATACACGGTTGTGGATAACAACACCTATACTTGAATCTCACCAACCCGTTTTAACAACATCCTAGTGCCTTAACCTTCCATTAGAACTTGACACACATTCTATGCCATAACACCTCTTTAACATACATCATCTAGGTTAGGCACTTCTAAATCATTATTATCCTCACACCCAAAACAATTATCTCTTAGACAACATATACATCTTTGCTTAAAAACCCCTAAGCATAATAATACAAACCAGGCAGATCATGCATAACACAATATCAATCAAAATATTCACATACCACCAACATAGCACAAAATCAATTCAATAAAGGTAATAAAAACAAATCAACCGTCAACAATATAAAATCAACATAATATCGATAAACCTACAACCCCTGAATCACCATTGGTTTTTCAGAAAAGGTTTCCAATGTGATTTTGGTCTTGTCGATTACTCGACTACTATTTGGGTTTAGGTCGCCCTACACAATTATTATATAATCTACTACTTATCCATTCTGATGATAGGTTGGTTCTTTCCCCCACCTGGGTTATCACCAAACTCCCGAACTCGAAGCTCCTTGTTGTCACACCACAAAATACTAACTCCACCTTCAACCAATCAACATAATAACCAATAAATCAAACAAACTCATCTATGTTCTCTTTAGGCTAGGTTTGGCCATTTAATTCAAATTAGAGTTAGGATTATTTTCTCAACATAAGCCTTTGGATACTTATCACTTAGGTTCTAGGTAACTTAGATAAATGGCTATAACTTGAAAATATGGAATAAAAATCATCCAACCACTTAGGGTAGGTTTCGGCCTTGTATTACAGAATAGGCTAGGGTTTTCAAAACAACACAATTTCTTAGATCAATAATCTTAGAGTATTAAAGAGTATGAATCAATCATTAGATTTCACAAATCAATCAAAAACTTTTCACCACTTTTATGTTAGGGTTTCAGCCTCTTTAGTATAAGTATGCTAGAAATTTACAACTTTCCAATCTCTTAGACTTAGTGATGACAACCAAATGGTTAGGTTGCCTTGTTGAAGATCTAATGGTTGGATTTTTAACACAAATTCGTGTAACACTTTGTAACCAAGATTAAAGTGAAGAAAGAAATAAAATGGATGAGTAAGAAGATGGTGCCACAAAACAAGAGTTTTTATAAGCCAAGTGAGGTTCGCCACAAGAATCTTGGATTCTTGATAAGAACATGGGTTGGCTCAACCAAGAACCAAGGAGAAACAATATTTCTCACAAATGGATTTCAATCAAAGTTCAACTTCCAAGTTACCATTTCATGTGTTATGGGCATGATACATATACAAGGATGGCTGCCCACTTTTTGGCTTGCCTTTTCACTCAATATTCCATAACCTATACCTAATAACTCACATAACTCAACAACTAAATGACCCAATTAACTCACATTTTAACTCAGTCACTAAATGGTGAGTTTATTATTCTCTTTCCCCCATTATGTGGATGCCACACTTTACTTCTCATATTAAAAAGTGTAACCTCCCTTATTTAAGTAAAACCATAAAAGACTAATAACTTAAAGGAGTTACTTTAGGCATGCAAGCCAAAATATTTCTCCAACTAAGCTATCAAATTCGAAATTCATCATGAAAACCAAGTTTATTACACTTTATTTAATAGAAATAAACTAGAAAATGCCATTTTAAAGAGGTGGACGTCCAAGCCCTTATGGATCCTCTAATTGGATGAGATATGTCACCAACTTGGGCACCATTCCATCCAATCTTGCATTTGAGCTTGCTTCAATTATTAGAGCCATTATTTGAATTAAAACTTGTTGGGCTTTCTTGGTTCTAACTCTTGTCATAGGACTTCTAAGTCCTTGATTAGCTTCTTGATCCATGGTCTTCATTGGCCCCATATCATTCTTGTTGCAAAATTGACTTGCCCCATCTTTGGCTCATATTACTTAGCATCCAAATGTATTAAGGAGCTCAAGTCCATGATCATATTGGAAAATTAAAACAAAACATCCTAGGTTCACAACCATAATAGGTTCGGCCATCATAGGAGAAATAGGCTAGAAATCTTTAAAATTTCCAATCTCTTAGATTGAGCATCCAAATATATTAAGGAGCTTAAGTCCATGATCATATTGGAAAACGAAAACAAAACATCCTAGGTTCACAACCATCATAGGATAAATAGGCTAGAAATCTTTAAACTTTTCAATCTCTTAGACTTAGAATCCAAATGTATTAAGGAGCTCAAGTCCATGATCATATTGGAAAATGAAAACAAAACATCCTAGGTTCACAACCATCATAGGTTCGGCCATCATAGGAGAAATAGGCTAGAAATATTTGAACTTTCCAGTACTTTAGATTTAAGATCAAGAGGTATCTAGAAGCTTAAATACATGATCATCTTTCAAAAGGTTGAAACAAAACTTCCTAGGTCACTAATACATAGTTTCGGCCATCCTTGGAAAAATAGCTTAGAGATGTTTGTTTGATACAAGCTCTTAGAATATGAAAGTAGAGATTAATAGAAGTCCATAGAAATTGGTTTCAACTCAAACAGAGTTTTCTACCATTTTCTAGAAATTTTAGAAGTTAAAAAAGCTTTAAGAACGTTTTAAGAAGACATAAAGTAAACTCATGAAATAAGTGTAAAACTTGAAATAGAAGAGTATGAGAGGGTTACCCTCGAAACTAGAAATAAAAAGTATGAAAAACTTGAAGCTTGAAACTAAGTAAAGATGCAAACTTTAAGTGTTGGAAACTTAAAAATGAGAAGTGAAGAAGTAGGAAAGTGATGAAGAGAAAATAAAATGGGTATTTACAGACGGAGAGGTGAGATGGGCGTGAAAGAGAAGGAAGGAGCAAGTCTTGATGGCCAAGTTTTGGCTTATGCCTTGTTTGGTTGAAGAAGAGAGAGAAAATTGGGTTTTTAGAATATAATATGATATAATTTGAAAAGTGTGATGATTACACTTTTGGAGTGTGTCATAACCCATGTCCAACACATCCCATAAAGTCACTTCACTTTTTTCGGGCTCCCTTTTCTGCTCCATTGCGTATCCGGTTCAAGTTTCTGGTCGTATTTCGTCCAGAATAAATATTATATTTTATTTCCGAACTCAAATTTTCGAAAATTTCCAATATTGTACAAAAAATCACAAAAACACTAATTGTTTCGTTCACAGTTCAAAATTAGGTTTTCTGCTCAGTAAACTTGTACTGTCAGTGAAAACGCAGACCGACTTTCGTCTGAATTTTCAACCCAAAATTTTACCGTAACCCTCTACCATAAAGTAGACTATGAATATAATTTTATTTTATTCAAAAACACTTTCTAACTCTCAAATTAAAATATAATTAATTATAGTATAACCGGTTAAACAGCATAATTAAAATCAGGCTATTACATAATACAACAACAAGTTACACTTTTTATGTCAGTTGTTTAAACAATTGAAGTTAAAAGTGACCCATCACTTTTAACTTCAGTTGTTTAAACAACTGACGTTAAAAGTGATTTAATTGAACTTGATAATTACGGTTCTGCCACCGCCTCTTTTGTTACGTCTCATTTTTGTTTAACAGATATGTATCCTTCTCGTTTAATGCATATTTTTCACTAGTGATGGATGCTTCAGGCAGTGGCTTACAAGACGACTATGTCGAACAACTCCAGTCAATGCATATGATGGTGGATGATTGTCTTAGGCAACATGGGAATTTCGAGACGAATGAGTCTGATGACATGGAAGAGCCTCCTAATGAATCGGCGCATAGATTCTACAACCTATTGTTTGAGACAAATAGGCCATTGTTTGAAGGGGCGTCAGATTCAAAATTTTCAATTTGTGTTAAGCTTCTAGCTTGAAAGTCCAATTAGAATGTCTCAAAGCAGTGTTTGGAGTTTTTTTTGTAAAATGCTTCAAGATATGACACCTTTTAAAGAGTTGTTGCCAAAAAGTTATTATGATGCGAAGCGGTTGGTGTCGAAACAGAGGTTGGGGGCTAAGAGGATTGATTGTTGTCCGAATGGGTGCATGCTATATTATGACAGTGCTTCAGCCACAAATGATAGCGCGCTGGAAGAATGTAAATTTTGTTAGACACCCAGGTACCGCGTTAAAAGTAGTGACCGTAGTAAGAACAAACCACTTCCTGCGAAGGCAATGTTCTATCTGCCAATAATTCCAAGGTTGCGGAGACTGTTTGTATCAACTCAAACAGCGGGACAGATGAAGTGGCATTATGAAAATAGAGGAACTACGGCCATTATATCCTTCTGATGGTGAAGCCTGGAAGCATTTCGATCGGGTACACCCTGATTTTGCAGCAAATCCTCGTAATGTACGACTTGGGATGTGCTCAGATGATTTTACCATGTACATTCAGGCGTCAAACTCGCCATATTCATGTTAGCCAGTGATTGTTACACGGTACAATCTTCCTCCCGAGATGTGCATGTCAAAACCCTATATGTTTCTGACTTGTCTCATACCGGGACCATCTTATCCAAAGGCTGGGATAGATGCATATTTGCAGCCTTTGATCGATGATCTGAAGAAGTTGTGGGATGGTGTGTTGACGTATGACGTTTCCAAGAAGTGAAACTTTATGAAGAGGGCGTCACTGATGTGGACTATCAATGAATTTCCTGCATATGGCGTGTTCTCTAGTTTGGGGACCCAGGGTAAATTGGCATGCCCGTATTGCATGGAACATGGAAAATCTTTTACCCTAAGGTATGGTGGCAAAAGTTCCTGGTTTGATTCTCATCGTCGGTTCTTAGATCCTGGCCATCCCTTCTGAAGGAATATCCGAGCATTCAAAAAGAATCAGACAGAAGAGGAAGATCCACAGCCTTTGTTGAATCCTGAACAAATATGTGGTCGGGTTAGAGATCTTCCTAAAGTCACTGAAGCAGGTGTGTCAAAATTACCCGGGTATGGAGAATGGCATAACTGGACAAAACAATGTATTTTTTGGGAACTACCGTACTGGAAGGATAATCTGTTAAGACACAACCTTGATGTGATGCATATTGAGAAGAATTTCTTTGACAACATTTTTAACACGGTTATGAATGTGTCTGACAAGATGAAGGACAATGAGAAGTCAAGGATGGACATAGCTCTGTACTGCAGACGAAAGGATTTGGAGCTGAAGCCACAGCCTAATGGAAAAATGGTCAAACCAAAAGCTTGTTACACTCTAACCGCCGATGAAGCGAAGTCAATTTGTCGGTGGTTAAAAGACCTTAGGACCCTTGATGGTTATTCCTCTAATTTGGCACGATGTGTTGATGTAAGAATGGGGAGGCTTCATGGGATGAAAAGTCATGATTGTCATGTATTCATGGGGTGTTTGCTTCCTATTGCTTTCGGCTCGCTGCCCCCGCATGTTCCGAACCTGCTTACAGAAATCAATCATTTCTTCAAAGATCTATGCCTTGCAACTTTAAGAGCTGATGGTCTGACGAAGATGGAAGAAAATATTCCAATAATTCTGTGTAAGATGGAGAGGGTATTTCCCCCAGGATTTTTTGACTCAATGGAACATCTCCCTGTCCATCTTGCATATGAAGTGAGGCTTGGTGGACCAGTACAATATAGGTGGATGTATCCGTTTGAAAGGTAATTTTATTATATTTTGACATTTAAATAATTAGCGGGCCTTGAATAATGCCTTGTCACTAATGTTTTTTATTACTTAGATTCATTAGCGACTCTAAACGATCAGTTAAAAACAGGGCTAGGGTGGAAGGATCAATCTGTGCGTCTTACTTACACCGTGAGACAACTCATTTCTATTCCCTCTATTTCAACAACTTCATGTAGGCCCCGAGAAATATTAGGAACGAGGTAGATGCTTATAGTGCAGGGTATCCTTATATGCTATTTGTATTTAATCTTCCTGGCCGTCATGCTGGCAAGGAGCTTACTTACTGGTTAAGCGATGAGGAGTATGCATCGGCCCATGTTCATGTCTTGATAAATTGCACAGAGGTGAAATCGTACCATGAGTAAGTATCAACGACCCATCTTTGAATGTATGACATGTTATATCAATTTCTCCTTTAACACATAGTACACATTTTATTTGTCAGCGTGTTTGTGCACATTAATTAATTAAGTGAACAAGATGCTTCTGCTCATACACATGCATATTTTCCTAAATGGTTTAAGCAACAAGTAAGTGTCATATAACTTAGCAAACAATATATTAAGCTTAATTGCCACTTGAAAAAGTAATTATTTAATATGACTTACCTATTCGTAGACGTATCAGCAACCATTAAGCATGACTAATTAACACTTAAGAGATTTAGCGTACAAGCCATATAGTTGTGTTAGATCATGACATACATACTTTGTTAATAGGTACAAATTCCACACAGATGAATGGAACTTGGGCAAAAAGACAATTAATAGCGAGGTTGCCGTACATGGTGAAGGTATCTGTGATTTTTATGGGGTCATAAAACACATACGAGTTACAATACAAATGTTCCGTCCAAATATCTCAGATGAGAGATACTCGGCTGGAGAAAGTTTAGTGGGAGTGTTTTGGAATTTGCTTGACAGAATTGAGATTCTGGTCCTACGTATCCAAATGGGAATCAAAGCAAAACGTAGTTCTAAGTGAGGGGGTTGAGCCCCTATTTATAGATATTTTCAGTGCAACCGTTTGAGTAAGACGGTTACCGAGATCCTATTTGTTAGGATCAGATCATTCTTGCGGTTAGACAATTGATATGGATAAGGCTCCGAGTTATACGGAGAGATATTTGGACCAGTGAGATATTCGGTCCAGTCAGTTGCAGCTGGATAGCTCAGGGCCGAGATATCTTCATTCGTGGTCTGGTGTGGAATAGGGCCGAGAAGTTGTCCTCGGGTGTTGAGTGTATTAATAAGTCTTCGGCTTTATGGGAGTTCGGGTGAATGTCCACCTACGAGAATGAGCTCGGTCGTATTGACAATCCTCGGCCTTATATCTTCGGCCGGTACACAAGCTCCCCAAGCTCCCCAAGCTCCGAGCTTAAATAAGCGAAAGAGCTGATAAGAATGAAACCGAGCTTATTCTTTGGCCACACAAACTTCTGCATTCCCAACTGTCATTTCAATCAAATCTTTCCTCTTTGTCAGAGAAAGCAATCATTCCCCCCCTAATACTTCTACGGCACGCTTTAGGTAAGAAACGCTAGAGTTCCCCGCCCATTTAACGAGGGGAAAATCAAAAGTCGCGCCTTTGGGCTTGATGGAACGTGGGCCGTTGATCGTGTCATCAACTGCAGCTACAAATATCCCCTCCGACTCCAACTCCTTCCTATCTTGCTTATCCTCCTTTGACATTCACCTTCGTCTTCCAAGTTTCTGCCATCATCCCTCTGCTTGTCACTCTCCAGGTACGCTCAGTCTCCTTCCTTCCTTCGTGCTTCTAAGTTTAATTTATGCTTACCAGATATGAGTTCGTCCATGTCCTCCGAGTCAAATACCTCGCCTCTAATTGAGCGCGAGGTTTCCCCCATTGGGGGTTCTCCTTCCGCTTCTTCTGTTCCTTCACAGGAACTGAACGTCGGAGAGGAGGAACCGTCCTCCTCCCGGTCGTCTTCAACTGATTCTGATTCTTATGAGTCTGATTCTCCTAGGTCTGGTTCTCCCTCTCCCCCAGTTTCCAAACCCGCCGCTCGTAAACAACGCCTAAGGGTTCCAAAAGACCATATTCCCGATATTACCCTTCCTGGGTATACCTGGGTTAAAGGCGAGGTTGGGACCTTTTTCTCTGACTTCCAAACTCCAGAATCAATTGATCAACTTCGGTCCCAAATTAATATCTCGGCATCTGGAGATGAGTCCGAGTTTATTTGTTCTCCATGCTCGGGTACCGAGTGCGTCTTTCTCAGGGCTCGTCCTTCCGAGCCCCCCTTTACATACATGTACAAAACACTTTTTGATAAGCTGCATGTGTCTCTTCCTTTTACCGAGTTTGAGTGTGACGTTCTGAGAACCATGAACGTCGCACCTACTCAGCTCCATCCTAACAGCTGGGCTTTTATGAAAGCCTTTCAAATCCTATGTAAATACCTCGGGATGGAGCCCACCACTCCAAAATTTTTGTATTTTTACCAAACAAGGTTTGGTGAGAAAATGGGATGGATTTCCCTTAATGGGTTGAACCGGAGAGGCCTGCTTAGTCTGTACACATCATCGCACAAAGATTTCAAAGTCGGCTTCTTCCGAGTTCGCCCCTCGGGCTCTCACTCCTCCCACTTTTTTGACGATGATAACAGCGCCAAGTTTCCTTTATACTGGAAATCCTCCCCCACAAAATTCGTTGGCTTTCAGTACCAATCCCTCCCAGCCGAGGATAGGCGGGACATAGACATACTAGAAAAACTTCCTCGGCCCCTCCATTGTGGACGCCTTCTGAAACTACCCTTCTCATCTACTCCGAGAACTGACCTGAAAAGTAAGTGCTCGGCTTTTTAGTTTTTGAATCTTTTCTGTATGTGTTGTTGTACTAACAACTCTTTCTTTTTGGCAGTCATTATGGGGAAATTCGACTTTTCCAAGCTTTTAAAGGCTGCTGCAAAAGAAAGTCAGGGTCCCTCTTCAACTGAGAAGAAGAAGAAAAGACCTCCTCTCACCAAGACCTCTGCGAAGGGAACTTCATCATCTGCCCCTCAAAAAAGAAAGAGGGTAGAGGTGGTAGTTGACACCGAAGATTCTCCCCCACCTCGCCCAAGTCCCCCACACCCTACTACTCAGGAGACCGGAACAGCGGGGCGAGGAGAACAACCCCCTCCATCCACCGAGCAGAAATGGTACAACACTTCTCTAAAGGCGGGGACCTCATCCCTCTGGGGAGAAGACTTCAACCCCTTCCCCTCTTTCGACTCAAACTTCCTAAAGCCCGCAGATCTCCGGCTAATAAGGCAACAAGGGGCTCAATCGAGCATGGAGGCTCTCTCCACCTACTGCATCCGAGCTACTGCCTTGGCCCACTTTTGCAGTCGAGATTTAGTGGAGGCCGAAAGGAAGTCTCGGCAACTGGAAGCCGAACTGGCTTCTATTGAGAAGCTGAAGGGGGATTTTACCCGGACCTCCACTGAGCGTGACGAGCTGGCCAAGGCTAATAATCTCCTGAACACTACCATCGCCGAGTTGAATGGCCAGAACTCCGAGCTTAACACCAAAGCAAAATCTGCTGAGGAGAGTAAAGCTCAGGCTGAAGAAGGTAGAGCTCGTGCTGAAGAGGAGCTCAAAAAGGCTCAAGCTGAAATTGAGCAACTTAAAGCTGCCTTGGAGGCCGAGACCAAGTCCAAGATGGAGCTCCAGGAGGATGTAAAAGAGGCCACTAACTGCATTATTATCGAGCACCAGAAAGGTTTCGACAAGGCTATTGCTCAGGTTGAGGTTCTTGCCCCGGGGGTTGATCTTTCGGGAGTCGATGTGAATAAGGAGGTGGTGAACGGGGAACTTATTCCCATAATTCTTGAATAGGAAGAGGAGGTGGAGGTGGAAGGGGAGGAAGACTCTCCCGGGGATCACATCGAGGCCGAAGAGGGACCTGGGGACAAGTAGCTGTATTAGCTTTTTGTAGTCTTTATCCTTTGTAATGGGCTTTTGCTCTTGTTACTTTAATTTTGACTTAATGAAAATTGTTGCACCATTTTGGTGACCTTTCGTTGCTCTCATTCGGCCGAGATACACTTGAAGTATTTTTTTTTCTTTCTACGTTGTATTCGGCCTATTTAAACAAATCTTCGGTTAAGACCGAGGTATTCTACCGTCCATATCAAAAACGGACGGTAGTTGCCACACGTGAAACATATGATTCACGCCTTACGCATGCAATCACGCATTATATGCTTTGGAAACCATAATGAGTTCATGCAATTACTGCTTTCGCTTAGTTTCGAGACTCGTTTTTCCAACACACCTTTTCCCAGTGCATATTTCTTCCTTTCCAACGCCTCTCACTCCTTACAAATAGGGCTGTTTCACTGCTCCACTTACTCATTCTTCATTCTTTCCCACCAGCCATATTCGTCTTCCTGCAACCCGAGTAGTTCTATGATAGTGTTAGGGGTTTACGCTCCCCTCTCCCAGTTAACATCCTTTTTTGAGTTTCATAGCTGCCAAAAAGGATGTAAGTGGGAGATGGGATCCAGAATTCCTTTTACAATTCAATCCTCCAAGAAGGATGTTAACTGGGAGAATGGCAGTCTTCAGGTGTGGAGAAAGAGGTAGAGGTCGTCTACTCCCGGAGCGGGCCGAGCACCTCATCGTCCAGCTTTCGCAGGGGGAAGTGATTACTTTCCCCCATGAGGGAAAGTCGTGGTGTCCGATTGGGGAGACTACTGGCCACCTGATCTTGTCCCTACCCTAATTGGGGAGACTACTGGCAACCCGGGTGGGCCTTATTTTCAATTTCAGCTCTTTATGTAAGTCGTAGTACTTTCTAGTACTCGACTCGTACCTTGTTTTTACTTTTGACATTGTACTCGGTATTATCAATAAATTTTAATGACTCGGATTCGGCCTTTAGATTACAATTTTATTCTCCTTACTGCTTGTACTTTATTTTACTTAAGTAATTTCAAATGCTCGAACTCGGACTTTAGGCTCAAACTTGGCCTTAAAAACTTAATGGCTCGTACTCGGCCTTCAGGCTCAGACTTGGCCTTAAATAATTTAATTGGCTCGAACTTGGCCTTCAGGCTCAAACTTGACCTTAAAAACTTAATGGCTCGTACTCGGCCTTCAGGCTTAGACTTGGCCTTAAATAATTTAATTGGCTCGAACTCGGCCTTCAGGCTCAAACTTGGCCTTAAAACCTTAATGGCTCGTACTCGGCCTTCAGGCTCAGACTTGGCCTTAAACAATTTAATTGGCTCGAACTCGGCCTTCAGGCTCAAACTTGGCCTTAAAAACTTAATGGCTCGTACTCGGCCTTCAGGCTCAGACTTGGCCTTAAACAATTTAATTGGCTCGAACTCGGCCTTCAGGCTCAAACTTGGCCTTAAAAACTTAATGGCTCCTACTCGGCCTCCAGGCTCAGACTTGGCCTTAAACAATTTAATTGGCTCGAACTCGGCCTTCAGGCTCAAACTTGGCCTTAAACAATTTAATGTTTGCTAAACACATACATCGGCAAATCAAGAAAACAATGTTCATAATAAATTCTTTTATTGGATAAAAAGGAAGTCTATGATGTGCCTCGTTAAAACCTTCTCGGTTAAAACCCTTTTTGGGACAAAATACCGAGGTAGGAAAAAGAGTACATCACCTGACTATATACATCAACTATAATAAAATTTTAAATGCGAAGCATTCCAAGTCCTCGGGATAGGCTTCCCGGACAACTCTTCTAACCTATGTGCTCCGTTCCCTAAGTTTTCTACTACCCGGAATGGCCCTCCCCAGTTTGCTGCCAACTTGCCTTCCGTGTGATCCTTCCTTGCTTCCCTTTTTATTCTTAGCACCAAGTCTCCACGCAGGAAACTCCTCGGCTTCACTCTTGAATTATACCTCCTAGTTGCTCTCTGCTTGCAAGCTTCTTCTCTGATTTTGGCCTCCTCCCTGATTTCCTCTACCAAGTCAAGTTCGACCCTTAAATTGCTTTCATTATCATTCGGCTCATGTTGCGTACGTCAGAAAGACGGCTCACCAACCTCCACTGGGATCATGGCGTCTGTTCCATATGTCAGCCTGAAGGGTGTTTCTTGAGTGGTAGATTGAGGCGTGCAGTGGTAGACCCAGAGGATACTTGGTAACTCTTCTGCCCAAGCTCCTTTGGATCTTCCCACCCTCTTCTTCAGTTCTCCGAGAATGACCTTGTTGACCGCTTCGGCCTGCCCATTGGTCTGGGGATGTTCAACCGATGTAACGTGGTGTTTAACACCGAGGTTGTCATAGAATTCCCGCAATGTCTTATCTATAAACTGTCTTCCGTTGTCTGTGACGATTGCAAAGGGAATTCCATGCCTACAGATGAGGCTTTTCCACACAAACTTTTGTACTTTCTCGGCGGTAATCTTTGCCAAAGGCTCTGCTTCAATCCATTTTGTGAAGTAGTCCACTGCTACCAGGAGAAATTTGACTTGACCTTTGGCCACAGGGAATGGCCCCAGTATATCCATTCCCCACATAGCGAAAGGCCAAGGCGAGTTTAATGTGTGAAGTCCTTCGGGAGGGGTACGACTTATATTGGAAAATCTTTGGCACTCATCTCATTGCTTCGTCCACTCAATGCAATATGCTCGGATGGTAGGCCAATAGTACCCTGCTCGAACTACCTTGGAGGCCATTGATCTGCCCCCACAGTGAAAACCACAGATTCCTCGGTGAACCTCTTCCATGACGTACTTTGATTGTGCCTTCGTCAGACATTTTAGCAACGGTACCAAGAACCCCCGTTTAAACAATTCTCCGGAAATGATAGCAAAGTGACTTGCTCTGAGCCTGATCCTCCTGGCCTCAACTTGATCTAGGGGCAGAGTTTCTGAGGATAAATACTCCCATATGGGTGTCATCCATTCTCGGTCAAACGGTTCATTGGTCATCACCTCTCCAAACGTGATACTTGGTTCATTCAGGGTTTCTTGAATAACTGTTCTATGATGACCCGGCCTCTTTGTACTGGCTAATTTGGACAGTAGATCAGCCCGAGTATTTTCTTCTCGGGGAATGTGCTCAATAGCGAATTTCTCAAAGCTAGAAATTAATTGATTAACTTTACATAAATACCTGGTAAGATGAGGCTCTTTCGTTTGATACCCTCCAGATATTTGCCCTGTGACTAGCTGTGAATCACTCCGGCATCTAACAGCCTTTGCCCCCATTTCCTTTGCCAGCATTAACCCTGCTATCAAGGCTTCATATTCGGCTTGGTTGTTTGAGGTTTTGAACTCAAACTTTAGTGACTGCTCCAGGACCAAATCTCCCGGACCTTCCAGAATCACCCCAGCTCCACTGCCCCTGACGTTCGAGGATCCATCCACATACAAATTCCAACAGATATCCTCGGTTATCGGCAGCGGATTGAGCTCGGCTACGAAATCGGAGAGACATTGGGCTTTCAGAGGGCCTCTCAATTCGTATTTCAGGCCGAATTCGGATAACTCTACCGACCAAGCAATCATACGTCCTGCCAGCTCGGGCTTTTTGAGAATCTGCTTAATTGGGTGATCGGTTTTGACAATCACCTGGTGACTTTGGAAATACGGACGCAACCGTCGAGCTGCAGTTACCAGGGCCAAAACCAGCTTTTCTATGACTTGGTACCGGGTTTCGGCATCATGAAGGACCCTACTGATGAAGTACACCGGCATTTGAACTTTCTCTACCTCTTGTACAATGACTGCACTGATGGCATGCTCGGTGGCTGACAGGTATAAGTACAACTCTTTGCCAGGGATGGGTCGAGTTAATATCGGTGGTGCGGACAAAAAGGTCTTGAAATCGACGAAGGCTTTCTCACACTCCTCGGTCCATGTGAAGGTTTGAGGCCTCTTCAGTAATATAAAGAAAGGTCGAGCTTTCTCTGCAGATCTGGGTAGGAACCGAGATAATGATGCCAGTCGTCCTGCAAGTCTTTGCACTTCTTTAATATTTTGTGGGCTTCGCATCTCAATCACAGCCCGGCATTTATCAGGATTGGCCTCGATTCCCCGGTGTGTCAACATGAAGCCGAGGAATTTTCCACCCTGGACACCGAAAACACACTTCTCCGGATTCAACCTCATATTATACTTTCTCAGCTGCTGAAAAATTTCCTCCAGATCTTTTGGGTGGTTGTTGGGGTCATCGGATTTTACGACCATGTCATCCACATAAAGCTCCATAGTCCTTTCGATATGTTTTTCGAACACCCTGTCCATGAGCCTTTGGTATGTAGCTCCAGCATTTTTCAGTCCAAATGGCATTACCCGGTAACAGTAATTCGAGCCTTCAGTTATGAAAGTTGTTTTCTCCTCATCTGGGGGATACATTCGGATCTGATTGTACCCCGAGTATGCATCCAAGAAACTCAAAATTCTGTATCCGGAGGCTCCATCCACCAGTCTATCAATACTCGGCAAAGGATAGGAATCCTTTGGGCAAGCTTTATTCAAGTCTGTGTAATCGGTGCACATGCACCACTTGCCATTTGCTTTTTTGACCAGAACAACGTTGGCCATCCAGGTAGTGTATTCTACTTCTCGAATAAAGTTGTCCTTGACCAACTTCGCTGTTTCCTCTTCCACAACCTTTCTCCTCTCCTCCCCAAGTCTCCTTTTCCTTTGGGCTACTGGTTTCGCCTCGGGACAAATTGCCAGTTTGTGGCACAAGAAGTCGGGATCAATCCCCGGCATGTCTGACGTGGTCCAAGCGAATAAGTCAGCGTTGCTGTGGAGCACTTCTTTAATTTTCTTTTTTAAATTCGGCTCCAGTTGACCGCCGAGGTTGGTGCACTGATCGGGCTGTGAACCGAGCCGCAACTTTTCTAACTCCTCAATGGGTTGTGGTCGTTGTTCCTGCATGTCCATTCTCGGGTCCAGTTCAACAGAGTTAACAGAATTCACAGACTTGTCCTTTCCCCCGTCTAGTGTTTCTACTGGTGTAGGTTTGAGTTTACTTACTCTCAAACTATCAACATAGCACTGTCTGGCCATTTTCTGATCAGCCCGGACAGTAACTATGTCTCCCGAGTTGGAAGGGAATTTCATTGTGAGGTGGGGAGTAGAGACCACAGCTCCTAACTCGTTCAGAGATGGTCTTCCGATCAGGATATTGTACGATGTTATTGCATTAACCAACACGTACCTGACCATGATAGTCTTGGATGCTTTGCCATCCCCAAAAGTAGTCAGGAGGTCAATGTATCCTCGTGTATCCACTTGTTCCCCTGCAAACCCGACGAGCTTACTGTCGTATGGCTGAATAGATTTCTCTGGGATCCCGAGCTTCTGAAATGTTGAATAATATAAGATATCCGCCGAGCTCCCCTGGTCAACAAGAGTTCTTTTGATCGAGAAATAAGCCAACTGCACTGTGATTACCATAGGGTCATCTTGATTAGGATCCATCCCCATGAAGTCTTCGTCAGAAAAGATAATAGGTGGGGAAATCCTCGGGGGTTTGCCGGATACCGAGTTGACAGCTCGAATAGCCCGCAGGTGCTTTCTCCAAGCTGAACTTGTTGTGCCTCCCCCTGCAAATCCACCTGAAATAGTGTTTATCACACCTCGGACCACATTATCCACTTCTCGCCTTTCATTCTGGCCCTCTCTGGTTTCTGTTCTTTCATTATTTTGGCGACCGCCGCCCCTTCTCGGGCTTTGGTCACCTCCTCTCCTTCTGCTTCTGCCACGCCCCTCCCCATTGTTGTGGTTTCTCCGAACAAAATTATTGAGATGGCCAGCTTGCACCAACTCTTCAATCTTATCTCGCAGGACCCAGCACTCCTCGGTGGTATGCCCGTAATTACGATGGTACCGACAATGTTTTTTTCTGTCAGCATTCTGGGGCATGTGGCCACGGTTAGGGAGCTGCAAAAGTTCCGCATTGTATGCTTCCTCAAACACCCGAGCTCGGTTTGTGTTGAGGGGAGTATAATGCTCATACTTCGGTCCCCTATGCAAATGCTCGGATGGGCCTTTGAATTTCGGCTTATCACCTCCAGCCCTCCTCTTCTCTCTCCCGTCTCACCTGTCAGCATCACCAGGTCTCTCCCTTTTCTTAGACTCCTCAATCTCCTCCATATTAATGAACCCCGCAGCTTTTCTCCTCAACTCATCCATACTGGTTGGGGGCTTCCGAGCTAAGTGTCTGGCAAAGGGGCCAAGCCGTAACCCGGTCAAGATAGTGTGTAGTGCAACATCGGCACTGAGATTCCGGATGAGGACCGTTTCCTTACTGAATCTGGCCATGAAATCACGTAGGGACTCATTCTTTTCTTGCCTAAAGTTTACCAACGAGGCCGAGGTTTTTTGATGAGCACGGCTCGTGGCAAACTGAGCATTGAACTTAGCCATGAATGTGTCAAAGGAGTCAACTGACGCTGGCGATAGCTGGGTGTACCAGGTCAACGCAGCATCCTTCAGAGTAGTCGGATAGACTTTACACATGACAACATCGTCGTCGGTAAAGAGGTACATCTGAGTAGTGAAAGCGTCCAAGTGACGCTCGGGGTCCGAGGTGCCATCATATCTGTCAATGCTTATTGGTTTGTAGTTGGCTGGTAGGGGAACCTCCATGATAGCGTTTGTGAAGGGATGTCTCGGCCTCCGCACGCCGGTCCTTTCATTAAGTCTATTTGCCTGAAGTGACAGTTCAGGGGCCTGCCTAGGAAATTCCTCCTCATCTACTCGGTCCATATGATGAGAAGCCCGGAGTTGTGGGCCTCCTTCTCTGTGCGAGTTTCTGGATCCTTCATTCTCAGTTGTCCGACGCTCTCTCTCAGGAGGAGAAGAGGCGGACCTTTCTCTGCTCTGTCCTAGTTTGCGACGACTGTTCTGCCGCCTAATCTCCTCATTCTCCCTTCTCAGCATGGCAATCCGGGCAAGAAGTTCTTGGATAAGGGGGTTGTCGGTCGTTATAGCCGGGTTTATGGACCGTTCCCCATTATCTCCGTTGTTACCATTCTCTGGCTCCTCTCTCCTGCAGTTCTCGCTCCTTGTTCTCACCATGGTTTGTGGTATGGGAAAGTTTTGCTTCGATTCCCACAGACGGCGCCAAATGTTCCGTCCAAATATCTCAGATGAGAGATACTCGGCCGGAGAAAGTTTAGCGGGAGTGTTTTGGAATTTGCTTGACAGAATTGAGATTCTGCTCCTACGTATCCAAATGGGAATCAAAGCAAAACGTAGTTCTAAGTGAGGGGGTTAAGCCCCTATTTATAGATATTTTCGATTGTAACTGTTTGAGTAAGACAGTTCTGAGATCCTATTTGTTAGGATCGATCATTCTTGCGGTTAGACAATTGATATGGATAAGGCTCCGAGTTATACGGAGAGATATTTGGACCAAATGAGATATTCGGCCCGATCGATTCTTGGAGATAGCTCGGTGGGTAGATATCTTCATTCGTGATATGGTGTGGAATAGGGCCGAGAAGTTGTCCTCGGGTGTTGAGTGTATTAATAAGTCTTCGGCTTTATGAGAGTTCGGGTAAATGTCCACCTACGAGAATGAGCTCGGTCGTATTGACAATCCTCGGCCTTATATCTTCGGCCGGTACAACTACTTATCCTCAAAAAGTAGTCTTATTTTATTGTAACTGATTTGATCCATCAAGGACAGACACAAAGGTGGATCCCAAATATGAAACTGTGGATATTTACATGGATAGAAGATATCAACAATTTGATTAGTTTATAATGCTAAAGAAGCAACGCTCAAGGGATTCAGATGCTTTAACCTGAATAGAAGTCAGTAGAATAAACAACTTTTTCATGAGCAAGAAGATTTGAATTAACATGTTTGGGATTCTGAATCCCGAATTGAACATCACAGGCTTGTGTGGCAGGCAGTGACGGGGGACCTAAATGCAGCCAAACATCCTTTGAAAAGGTCCTACTTGAGTCACTCGGTTGTGTCTTGTAGGAACTTCCTCCCACATATGGTGGTTGAGTGGCCATTAAACTTTCAAAACTTTATTATTATTATTATTATTATTATTATTATTTTATACAGTTATCCAAATTCAAATGTATAAATAACATAATTTTTTTTTGTCCTGAAGTAAATTTGGCAATATTATTCTCGGATGGATGGGCTAAAAATTGCAATAATTCAGAAACCGATTGACTGTCATTAATGTAGTCAGATTTTGAAACACTTGAATTCTTGGCTTTACCAACATCCGTTATTTCTTGAATTCCAAATACATTGTTGATCCTACTGAAATTTGTGAAATAAGGTTCTTGCTAAAAGATGTAAATGTAACCACATGTCCTACAATCATACCCTTCACCACCGCATCTGGCAATATGGCGAGATGAAACAACATAAATGCAGAGCAAAACAAGGGAGCCAGAACAACAGGTGACAGTAAAATGATCTCAACCAACCATTTTTAAATTAATATATCCGATAATCATTTTTCTCTATCACCGGTGAGGGACTTAATAGTCCCCTCATCTTAAAAAGTCACCATTTCATATTTCATTTTATTATTATATGAAACAAATTTCCCCTTCCAAACAAAAAATAAAGGGAGAATAAAAATACCAAAAATAACAAGAGCCTTATCCGAATTTCCTCTTTATATTTTTAAAATTTTTTAATTCAGAAGTTCAAAAATAAAAAAAGAAAAAAATGCAAAATTTTGTTCTATCGTTTATCCTTTCAGAAGAGAGGCTAATCCAGTCACCACCTTCGCTCCTCTCTCCACACTCTTCAGTTTAACCGCCGGCGGTTGCCACGCCATTATCGCGCCGGAATCAGACTCCGGCTCCGGTGGCGATGTTTCCCCACCGAAAATCAACTCCAACTCACCACAATCGCTCTCTGCCTTCACCGCATCGTCATCGCCGTCAACAGACAAGGTTTCCAGCACGGCGGCGTCATGGACGGAGGAGGAAGGCGACGGGGGTTGCTTTGCCCTAACACACGACGGAGATAGCCACTTGGATAGCATGTACTCCGCCTTCCTCCACGGCGGAACGTGCATTCCTCTCTTCTTCAAACTCTGCTTCGCCGCCTCTGACACGAACGACACGATTTGCTGCAACCGCTCCGGTTTTCCGACGAAGACGAACGGCAGCGATTGAAGGATCGCCTTGTATGTTCCCGTCGATCGAGCAATCTCAAACTCCGATCGAAAATCGATGTCGATCACGAACCTCTCTCCTTCAACGATGACATCGATGAACTCGTATTCACCTGAATCAAAACGCAAAGTTTCAGTTAATTGTGAAGTTCATGTAGTAGTAGGTGTTAAACTGAAAATTAATTGTTTCCATTAAAAATCAATCAAAACTAATTTTGATGCAATTACCTTATTTATCAATTAATTAATTTAAAATTAATTTCGCCTGAATGAATTCCGAATTTCAGTTAATTGTGAGATTGATGTAGTGAAAGGCTTTAAATTGAAAAGCAACGGAAACTAATTTTTGTTATGTTATTTATTAATTAATTAATTTTAAAATTAGTTTCCATTTTTTGATGCAGAAAGTTGAGAATAGAACCTGCTGGGTAAGAAGAGGTTTTGTCCCATTTGGATTTGCAGATGGAGGAATCGTAGCCGAGTGATGAAAGACCATCGTTGACCATTTTCTTCAATTCGTCTTTGCGTTGGTACACTTTGTTATTCTTCTCAACTATTTTCGCTGTGTTGGATAAGAGGATCTTCTCAGCAACACTCGCTGAAGGAATCAAGCTCTGCAAAATTTATATATATATATATATATATATTTTGAGTTTCAGATTCATTATCCATTTAAAACAATTTAGTTGGTGATGGCTATTTATTTTATATACCTTGAGAAATTCAGTAGGATCAGTGTTGTTGGTGGTGGTTGATTCAGCGAAACCTCCACCTCCAAAAATGTCAAATTCCTCGTCGGAACTGTCATTGTTGTTGTTGCTGTTGAAGCAATTGTAGCGATTCCGACCGTATTTAAAGGCTGGTGGTTGCTGCTGCTGTTGTTTCTCGTTGTTGTCTTCTATGAAATTTCGAACCATTTTTGCTAAACAAACTGAGCTAGGCTCGAACTCGGTTCCTCCTCCGTCGCCGGCGGTGATTGGTTTCTCCGATGAGGAAGTTTTCAGCCCGCTGGGAAACTGCTTATCAAAGATGAACAGCCTTCTCAGCCGCGACTTTAGCACCGGCGGTTTTGCCGAATCGGTTCGAATCGCCGCCGCTTCCTTCACCCTCTGTGAATGGATGTCGATCGGTTGAATCTTCATCGGAGGCATGAGTGCGAAAATCGTAACAACACAAATTCTATTTATCTATTTGTTAACTTTGTTCCATTTTCAGAGCTGAATAACTCACTCACTCAAAGTTACAAGTTTTTTTTTTTTTTGGTAAATTCACAGGTACAAGCTAAAGTCAGAGGTTCTAATCAAAATTGAACATTCATACTTCTGAAACCAAAACCACAACCCCTATTAACAACCATGATTCATCACAGATTTGGCATAGTTAAGCAAAAAGAGGTGAAAGTGAAAAAGCCAAAAAAAAAAAAAGTTAATAAACACAAACTATGTGCAAAAGGGTAAATGGATATGCTTTCTTTTAGGCTCAGCGAGATAAGAAGGAAGAGGAGGAGCTGGTTTCAAGGTCAGGGGTTTCGTGGAAAACGTGGCGGCGGTGATCGGAGAGACGGGCTTTGTTCGTCGGCGGGGAAGATAGGATTGCCAGATTGTTCATTTTTCCGGCAAGATCTGCGTCGCCGGCGGAGGAAATAAGTGTAAGAAAAAGAGCGATTTGTGTGGTTTGTGGTTTTGGTTAGAGCACTTTGGATTGGGTTAGTAGAGAGTGTTTGGGATTTATAAAGGAAGTAGACGATGAGATGGTTTTTAATGTAATGTGGAGACATACGTGGCATCGATCGTTTGGACAAAGTTGCTTTGCTAGAATTACCCGGATTGCACCGAAGGGATTGCAATCAGGGGTTTTAGTTGGTGACGCGTGTTGAGAATGATAGCTTTGTTAAAATGACGAGATTACATTAGAGCCCTTTCATGAAACATGGAATATCGAAGGCCACCCAGACAGGCAAGTAACGAACGAACAAACATTGTCCAGTTCATAAATTGATTATGAGCTAGTTTGGATAGATTTTTTTTTTCTTCCCGAGAATAAATACTTAGTTTTAAATAAAATTGCTTTTAAAAAAAATATAAGCATTTAAATGAGCTTTTAGAAAAAAATCAGAAACAGTAAAAAAAAAAAAACAGTATTTTTGGATGCATTTATAAAAAATTATAATTTCTAACTTTTAAAAAAAAAGTATGGGCCTAGGCCTGGTTATAAATAATTTTTAAAAGGTAGTATAAGAGAAAAAGTGAAAATCAATCATGTTTTATTAGATAATAACGTCCTTATAATAAATTTTATGATTTTTTTTTAATAAAGATTATCCAAATGGAAAATAGTTTGTATCTCTTCTTCTATTTCTAGATTATAGAATGTTTTTTTAAAAGCTAATTCAAACGAGCCACATGACTTTGGTTGGTCGTAATGGAAGTGTCTTGTGTATCCAAACAAATTCTATCTGTAAGGTCAAGAATTCAAATTCTGAAGTTACAATTTTGAAGATGATTTTACCTAACCATCACCCCCAGCCGAGAGTTAGACCTAGAGAATTAAATTGCTTTTAAATGAAGTACTCTAATTTATTATTTAAATTCTTTTAAAATTAAAAAATAAACAAAAGAAAAAGGAAAATGAATTGTGAATCGTAAGATGATTTGTGGAGTGTATGTACTATGCAGTTGATGTGTGCGCCTCAATCAAACCCAAATCAAATTATTATTTTTTGAGTAAATTACATCCCATCACCTTAAGGTTTATTAAAATAATAATAAACCTCAAATATGATCATAAATTATAATCTATCCCAATTTTTGGTATTGACTAACCATTGACTTAACACCTTAAGTCACTAAAAAGAATATTTATAATTAGCTAATTGATATTTATACAATAAAAAATTGTTTTAAAGATTAATCTTAGACTTTCTTGTTTACAAAATAAATTTAATTTTTAGTTTGAAAAAAAAATGTAAAATTTGAAAATCTTATGTAATGAAATATAATTCATTTAAGTTTTTATAAAAATTTATTATATATATTTATTTTTCTCAAATAAATATTTTTTTTACTGAGAAAAATATGATTTTTTAGTATATACTCTAAAAAACGATAAATATTAAACGTATACCTAAATAACAATAGATGATTTATTTTAGTATACACTTTTTTTTTCGAGTCATTCAGTTCAACAACTTCAAAACAAATGTAACACTTTCAATTATTTTTATTGAAGATATGTTTTTTTATTATAGTAATTGACTAATTGTACTAAAAAAATATCTTTTAAATATTTGAGTATAAGAATGAAGATAATTATGTCTCTATCTTCTAAATGGTGGTATATAGAGGTTGGATTAAAATTTACGTTCTTGTAAATACTTAATATATAAACTTATAAAAGTAATTTTAGTGTAAAAAAATGTGGAATATATGTTTATATTATAATATTTTTGTCAAGAATTGACAAAGCAATTTGAATAAGAACTTTGCTAAAATAAAAACTAAGTTATTGGCTCAACAAAATAATTAAATCGGCCAACGAAGGTTGGTCTAGTTGGTAAGGATCAGGCTTATAACCCCCAAGGTCATGAGTTCGAATCTTACTGTGGATGTGATGACCTCGTTGGTGGGTAATATGTAAGTACTTCTGTAAGTGCTCTTTGTGAGGCCTACCCTTGTCATGGTGAGCCCCGAGACCCAAATCACCTAAATTTTTGCTTACAAAAAAAAATTAAATAAATTTAAAAAATCGGGTAAAAAATTAATATATATATTTTTCATACATAATATATGTTAAATATTTTTAAAATTAAACTAATTATATATAAATAAAAAATTATTCAAAAAAAGTTTATTTTAAGTCTTATATATAATTATTTATTCAAAACAAGAGTATCATTATTTATCTTCATTCTTGTACACAAATGTTTAAATGATATTTTTATCAACTTTATTAGTGACAATTACTATAATAAATCAAATATTTTATAGACAAAATAATTTAAAGTTTGATATTTGTTTTGAAGTTGTTGAACTAAATGACTCAAAAAAAAAAAAAAGCAGAGCGTACAACAAAAAAATCGTCTATTGTTATTTAGGGGTGCGTTTGATTTGCAAAAATTCAGGGGATTGGACAGTACAAAAATTTTTGTCCCCTGTTTGATTTGAAAAGAAGTCAGGGGACAGGACAAAAAAGGAGGTGAGGGACAGGACAAAAACCCAAAATTTTGTTCCCCACCAAACCATGAGACAAAAAGTTGTCCCATGGACAGGCTAACAAAAGACAAAATTATCCTTACATCTCTCTCCTCTCTCTTCTATCTCTCTCCTCTCTCCCTCCCTCCTCTCTCTCTCCCCTCTCTCCCCCTCTCTCCTCTCTCTCTCCTTGCTCTCTCTCCCCCTCTCCTCTTTATCTCTTTCTCTCTCCTCTCTCTATACATAATTATATAAAATTATATATTGTATATTTATATATTAAATAATATATATTATAAAGGGTATTCCGGTAAATTTAATATTATTTTGTTTGTGCTGTCCATTATCCATCAAACAATGTACAAGACAAAGAATTGTCTTGTAACTCAAGGATTTATCATGTGCTGTACTGTCTGTCTTGTGTTGTCCTGTGCTGTCCTGATACTTTTTGTAAATCAAACGCACCCTAGGTGTTTGTTTAATATTTATCGTTTATTAGAGTATATATAAAAATTCTTCTATTTTTCTATAAAAAAATCATCTATTTGAGAAAAGTAAATATATATATAATAAATTTCTAAAAAAAATATTTAAATGAATTCTATTTCATTACATAAGATTTTCAAATTGTACAGTTTAATTTCAAACTAAAAATTAAATTTATTTTGTAAAAAAGGAAGCCTAAGATTAATCTTTAAAAACATTTTTAAATGTATAAATATCAATTAAATAATTATAAATAATTATTTTTTGTTTTTAGTGACTTAACAGTGTTAAGTCAATGGTTTGTCAACACTAAAAATTGGGATGAAGTGTAATTTATGATCATATTTGAGGTTGTTGTTATTTTGATAAACCTTAAAGTGTTGGGTGTAAATTACTCTTATTTTTTTATATACACTATTTTGAACTTCGGATTTTTTTTTAACAAAAATAATTAAAATTTATCACTGAGAATAAGAATGACATAAAAGTCCCCACAATGATAGAAACATTGTTAAAAGCTTTTCGGTGTGAATCTTAGCAAAATATTTTGTGAGACCGAAATAGGCTCATAATAAATTAGATCAAATCTTAAATATCCCTTTTTCTTATATTTTTTTTATACATAATCGAATTGTTTTAAACGAAAGTAAAAAAAAAAAAAAATTTGCATTTCTAACAACATGTTTGTTTAAAATTTCTTTGGACGCAAACCAGTATTCAAAGTTCCAATGAGAAAAATCATGTAAAAAAAAGTTATGTTGAGAAAAAGCTTTAACTTAAAGCTTTGGGAAGAAGTGCCTCGGGATGACAAATTGTTCTGTTTGCATCAAACAGAATCTGAATCAAATAGAGGCTAGCTAGTGTCATGCTATTATTACTTAATATTGATACGGTGAATTAACATTACGTTGGTCCGAGTGGAATCGAGCTCAGATATCCTAAATAAGGTCTTGGGTTCGAGTCTTGTGTGGATAGAAAAACGTAGTTGATAGAAAAGACCTCACTAAAGGTGATGTGGCAGCCAAATGGTGAGGTTGCCTTGTTGATGAGAGGTGGAATGGCGCCACAAACCAATGGGTTTGATAAGCCTATGAAGTTCGCCACAAGAATCCTGAAAAGAACAAGAATGACTCAACCAAGAACCAAAGAGACAATTCTCTCACAAAATGGAATTTGATCCAAAATGAACATCAAAGTTATCATTCATCATGTTTGGGTGTGTTACATATAGTATTTGTGGCTGCCAACTTTTGACTTCCAAAAAGATACCATAACCCCCTTTATTAACTAGCCTAATCAAGACTAGCTTAACACCATTTTAATTCAGCCACCAAACTAACTTAACACCCACATAATTGGCCTAGTTAAGACATTAAAACTCAAAAAAAAAAAAAAAAAACTTAACTCAGCCACAATGTAATTCACGCCCCCCCCCCCCCCCTCCCTCCCCCTCTAATGACTCTCTCTCACTCATTATGTGGTGGTTATACTTGTTTCTCAAATTAAAGTGTAACCCCCCCCAAAAAAATAATTTACACAATTTATTCACACACTAATGAGGAGTTTCTTCTAGCATGCAAGCCAAAGATTCAAAGATTCTCTCACAACTAAGACCCTAAACTCGTGTACATCATGGAAGGAAGTGGGCTTGACCCAAATGCATGACTTAGCAAATTGGACCTTACTCACACAAACCATTGCACTTATTGAATTAAAATAAAACAACTAAAAGCTAGTGCACGCCCTCTTTATGATCATGGATCTTCTAGTTGAATGAGATAAGTTATCAATTTGGCCTCCATTCCACTTGTTCTCATTCTTGGGCTTGCTTCTATCAAAATTGCCACCATGTAATTAAGAGCTTGTTGGGTTTTCTTGTATCTAACTCTTGTCATGGGACCACCAAGTCCTTGATTTGATTCTTGATCCATGGTCTTCATTGGGCTTATATCATTCTTGTTGAAAAGTTGACTTGCCCCCCATGGCTCATATCCTACCCTCCTTCTTTAAGAAAATTCGTCCTCGAATTTATGACTTCAATCCCAAGCATGTTATCAAATCTTGTGTTAAGATATCCAATACTTTTGGGTAACCATGCAAGTTCTCAAACCATGGGGTACATCCCTTGAGATGAACTCTTCAATTACATCGGTTGTATCAAACTCAAATTCAAAATAAATTTCAAGAGGAGGTAAAGCATGAGTGGATGCTTCAGTGAGCTTTTGGGAGCCCATGCAAGTTCCAAAACCATGTGGTGCTTCCTTAGGGATTAAATCTCCAAATTTCTGCAAAAGAGTTACAACACCACTAGGCAAAAAGAGATCAATAGAAGTGTTAGCAACCAAATGAAAATTCTTGCAATAAAATATGCATTGGTCCGCCTTGAAATTAAAGCCCTCTTCTCTTCACTTTTTGTTGCAAAATAACTCTATTTTTTCTCACTAATTTCCACACTATTTTTCTCATTATTTTTCACACTATTTTCCTCTTTATCATCACTCGTCTTTTCACTCTCTCTTGCTTTTTCATCTTTCTTTTCTTTCTCTTCAAATGTACTCTCAACTTTTACTTCATTCTCTTGTTTTGCTTTTTCTCCCTCTTTATTCTCACTCTCTTTTTCTTTTTCCACTTGCATTTTTCTTTCTCTCAAATTAGAAGAGGCTTCCATAGGTTTCTTTACATGAGCACTTACCACGACCTCCTTAGAGGTTGAAGTGTTGCCCTCCTTCTTTGATTTGTTGGGAAGAACTCTATGGTAATGATATGGAGCAAATCTTCTGCTCATGATTTTTTTCATCTCGGCCCAAGTCTCAATAGGCTCCTCCTCATATCTTCTTCTCTCTTTTTGCAATTGATTCCACCAAACAAGTGCATAGTCCTTAAATTGAAGATATGCTACCTTCACTTTCTTTCTCTCATTGTAATTGTTACAATGGAACACTTGCTCTATCTTCATCTCCCATTTCAAATAGGCTTAGGGATCATTCTTCCCATGAATGGTAGGAATTTTGATCTTGACCCCTTCTCTATTTTGGAGAGCGACAAGTTGTCTATCATAATTTGCACTCATTTGCTCTATTTGTCTTTGAAGGGTTTGTATTTGAGTAGTCATTCTAGCATGAAGAGTTGAGAACCTTGGAGAAAGTGGTGGATTATCTTCTCGGGCTGCCATTACTTGAAAACACAAGATCAAATATAACAAGAAATTATAAAATTCATCACCACACTCCCTCACTTGTGCACACAAATGTATTTCAGGCTTTTTCCATACAAGATGTAACTTTCACTCTTGCCTTTTTTCCACTCAATTTGTTCTCTATTAGGTCTTAGAGGAGTCAAACACAATCCACACAAAAATCCAAAAAATAAGTAACAAAAATCACAAAACTTATCAAAAACAAGGAAACAAAACGAAAGGCTAGAAAGGAAAAGCTTTGGAAATAAAGAAATAAGGAATAAGGGAAAGCTTTGTCAAGAAATAAAAACTCAAGAGCTCTCTGTGAATAGATTCATGAATAGATTCACACTTTTCTACTCTTTGTGAATCGATTCACACCTATTTGTGAATAAATTCACAACCTTTTTTTGTTCTTTTTTTTTTATTTTTTTTTCTTTTCTTTTGAGAAGCAAGGAGATAATTCACACAATAATCCCCTTCAAACAGAATCAAAGTGATAATAATTTTTTTTTGTTTTTGGGTAGAAAAGAAAATAAAGAAAAGAAGAAAGATGATGAACAAAGAAGAACAGTTAAGAACAAAACACAAAATTCAACCAAAGCCTAAGCTTTGATACCACTTGATGACAACCAAATGGTGAGGTTGCCTTGTTGATGATCTTTTGGTTGAATTTTAAACAAGTTAAATGTGTGACCAATTTTGTAACCAAAATAAGATGAAGAAAGAAACAAAATGGAAGAAGATGAGAGGTGGAATGGCGCCACAAACCAATGGGTTTGATAAGCCTATGAAGTTCGCCACAAGAATCTTGGATTCTTGATAAGAACAAGAATGGCTCAACCAAGAACCAAAGAGACAATTCTCTCACAAAATGGAATTTGATCCAAAATGAACATCCAGGTTATCATTCATCATGTTTGGGTGTGTTACATATAGTATTTGTGGCTGCCAACTTTTGGCTTCCAAAAAGATACCATAACCCCCTTTATTAACTAGCCTAACCAAGACTAACTTAACACCATTTTAATTCTGCCACCAAACTAACTTAACACCCACATAATTGACCTAGTTAAGACATTAAAACTCACAAAAAAACAAAACTTAACTCAGCCACAATGTAATTCAACCCCCCTCCCTTAATGACTCTCTCTCACACTCATTATGTGGTGGTTACACTTGTTTCTCAAATTAAAAGTGTAACCCCTCATAATTTACACAATTTATTCACACACTAATGAGGAGTTTCTTATAGCATGCAAGTCAAAGATTCCCTCCCAACTAAGACCCTAAACTCGTGTCCATCATGGAAGGAAGTGGGTTTGACCCAAATGCATGACTTAGCAAATTGGACCTTACTCACACAACCCATTGCACTTATTGAATTAAAATAAAATAACTAAAAGCTAGTGCACGCCTTCATTATGATCATGGGTCTTCTAGTTGAATGAGATAAGTTATCAATTTGGGCTCCATTCCACTTGGTCTCATTCTTGAGCTTGCTTCTATCAAAATAGCCACCATGTAATTAAGAGCTTATTAGGCTTTCTTGTATCTAACTCTTGTCATGGGCCCACCAAGTCCTTGATTTGATTCTTGATCCATGGTCTTCATTGGGCTCATATCATTCTTGTTGAAAAGTTGACTTGCCTCCCATGGCTCATATCAAAAGGTGGTCAGCCAGGTTCTCTGGCAGAGATAAGTCATCGGTGAAGCTGATGGATATTTCACACCTATAACATGGTAAGAAAAAATATTCATATGCTGAAAGCATAGTTTTTTTTTTATTTGAGGAAAAAGAAAAGACTCATTTCATTACAAAAAAAAAAGTGAATTAAAGATGGCAAAAACCGTCGGAAACACCAAAAACTGTCAGTAATTGCATGTTTTCGATGGCTTTCCGACGCCCCCAAATCCATCGATAATAAGCTCATCAGTAATAGTTACCGACGGATTTGGGTGATCCGTCGATAATGTGCTCGGTAGGTTGACACATTACCGACGGAAAAATCCGTCGGTAATTCTGTTAGACCATTACCCACGACCTTTTACGTCAGTAATGGGGAACCCAAATCTCCGACGGAATAGTCACTCAGTAATTTTTTTGACGATTACCAAGGGACATGTCCGTCAGCAAACTCATTCTTTATATTTTATTTTAATTATTTGATTAAATTAAATTTTATTTAATTAAATATATTTTATTTTATTTATTAAATAAATTTAAATTTAAATTTAATTAAAACTAAAGCCAAAATTAAAATAAATAAAATCATATATAAAAATGTAATTTATAAATACTATCAAAATATTTCGTACAATGTAAATAATCCGTACAAAACCCTGCAACTACTAAAACCTTACAACTACCAAAATCCTACAACTATCTAACGTAACTATCCTAATAATCACCATAATAGTCATTCTCTTGGTGGGGGGAAAGATCATCATCCAGTGTCAGATGACTAGCCGACTGTGGCTAAGACGATGCATCGTCATCCTGCTGCTGCTTAGGTACGTCGATAGTAGTAGAGGGCTGGCCGGTAGGGAGCATTCCCTACAGAACGTGCGCCTCTCAGGTGGGAGCACCTCGACCATAGCTCCGACCACCTACGAGAGTGCCCCCATCTGTTGCCTCAAGTGTGCTCATTCTCCTCCATAATAATAATAATAATAATAACAACAACAACAACAACAACAACAACAACAACAACAACAACAACAACAACAACAACAACAACAACAATAATAATAATAATAATAATAAAATCAAAAAATAAACTTATATAAATTTTGCTCACTGTAATCGTCCGTTTTTAATTACGCTGTATTAACGGTAAAAACATATTTATTTATATTTTTATCTGCGACCTAGGAAATGATTTTTGATAAAACAAAATCATATTCCTATAATATCTTATGGTACAAGGTTACGGTGAAATTTTGGGTTTAAAACTCAGATAGAAATCAGTATGCGTTTTTTTACTGACAGTATAATTTTATACCGGTAGAAAACCCTAATTTGACCCGAAACTGAAATTTGTAGATTTTTTATATGATGTCCGTGAGGAATCCTACTTTCCAAATTTCTAATCAGAAATGAAATATTATGTCTATTCGGATGAATTTTGGTGAAAGTTCGAACGAAAACAGTCGGTGTTTTCACTAACAGTAAGATTTTAATGATCAGAAAACCTAATTTTTACTTGTGAATTAAATGGGTTATTATTAAATCATATTTCCATCAAGTCTGGTTAGTTTGAAAATTTTCAGTCGAAAACAAAATATTACGCTTTTATTCGGGCATACAACCCTAATCGGGAAACCGACGGAATCGGCAACGGAATTGTAGAGACAAAATGGGAAACCAGAGGAGCTGAGCTATGGGATGACTCATCAAGAATTATGATGCAATTAACGTTAGAAATTATGAGTTTTTAAGCGAAATGACCAAAATATCCTTTTAGCTTAACCTAACTAAAGTTAAGTTAGATTTTAACCATGGTTAAGGAACCATGGTTAATTTGTTTGGGCAAGGGGCAGCCACACCACTCAAAGAATATGAGCCACATGATTTTAACCCTAGTTAGCAAAATAACCCTAGTTAGGCTAAGTATTAACTATAGTTTGTTAATATATATTATTATATTCATAAAACCTATTACTCTAATTCTAATAAACCAAACAAGGCCTAAGATATAGTCTACATATACCCCTCAAACCGCAGTCCCCCTTCACCCATCTCTTCATCTTCTTCATTTTCTTCATTTCTTCTCTTTTCTCCAAAAAACTCCATTTTCAATCTTCAAAAGCTCCAAGTGCTTTCAAGTGAAACTTGCCAAGATCATCATCTATTCTTCCTCCATCTTCTTAACTTAGGTAACTTGATCATCTCCTTCCACTCTTAAGCTTTTGTTCTTCATATTTCATGAGTTTCATATTCTTAGATCTAGAACTTTAAATGATTCTAGAAAATTGTATAAAAATCATAAAAATGTGAAACCAATTTCTATGATCTAGTTATGATTACTACTTTAATTTTCCAAAGCATGTGATCAAAGCCATTTTCCTTCCCTATTAACCAATAATGGCCGAACCTATGTAGGAAAATGGATTTAGTGTTTTGTTGTTTGTTTTGAAAGTTAGTACTTGATTTAAGCTCTATAATACTTGTATTATCTAAATCCAAGAGCTTGTAATCAAAAACAATTTATAGCCTATTTTAACCTTTATGGCCGAAACCCAAACCTAGTTGGTTAGAGGTTTTTGTTTCATAATTTTAACTATTAACACTTAACCTATGCTAGTTAATGCTCTAGGAACTAGTATAAAAAAGATTGGATTAAGAAAATAACCCTAGCCTTATTTTTATGACTTGACCGAACCTAGCACCATATGGCCATATTCAGATTTGTTTGATTAATTTGTTAATTTGTTGATTTGGTTGAAGGTGGTTTTGGTAACTCGTGACGGGATATCGAGGATCGTCGATTTCGTGTTTCCGGTGGTAACTTAGGTAGGAGAAAGAACCATTCCATCGTCGGAACTGATAAGTAGTATATAATTTATAATAATGATGTAGGGCGGCCTAAACCCTACTAGTGGTCGAGTAATCGACAATACCAAAATCGTATTGGAAACTTTTCCGTAATACCAATGACGATTTGGGAATTGTAGGTTTATCGCCTTAGGTTAATTTTATAATATTTGAGGATGTCTAAATTATTTATTTTTAACTGTTTGTGATACGCTGGTTGAGGTATTCTACTGCATGTGACGTTTATTTTGGTATTTGAATATTTTATTGATTATTGTGTTATGCATGATCTGCCTGGTTTGATAAATTGCTTAGTTGATTTTAAGTAAATAAATAATAAGGTTTTAGTTTAATAATAACATGGGGCACAACAGGGTGTCTCATTTGGTTGAACCAGAGCAGTTCGATTCTAATCGGACTGTGAGGTCTAGGATGTTGTTACTGGCCGCTTCTAGTTGAACCAACTTCATATTTTAACTATGCTTAGAAATGGGTAGTGTCTCCGAAATTGATGCGATAACTAACATTAGTATGGCATATAGTATTTGTATACTTGTCTAAGTAGTATTATATGTCATACTGATGAAAGCGGATGATTTCTTTTACAGAATCATGACTCGTGGAAGAGGACGTCCGATCGATAGTGGTGACAGAAATCCAGAAAGAATTGTCGGAGCTAACCATGTGGAAAATAATCATATCAGAAGTGGAGGAGAGTCATCTGAGACTCACGATACCATGAAAAACATAGCTACTGCTCTGTTACTACAAACACAACAGAATGCTGATATGCTGCAGATGAACAAAGAGCAGCAGGAACAACATAATCAAAGGAGAGCTGCAACAACTGAAGATACTGGAATGGCTACTGTTCTGAAAGGGAAGCCACCCCAATTCAGAGGAGATTATGATCCAGAGAAGGCAGAATGGTGGGTACAAGAGATCGAGAAGATATTCGATACCATGCACTACAGAGAGGATAGAAAAGTGACGTATGCTGTCTTCATGTTAACTTGAGGAGCAAAATCTTGGTGGAGAGGCAAGCAAAGATTGCTGGAGGCCGAAGGCAGATTTATCAACTGGCATCTGTTTAGTGACTACTTCTTTGAGAAGCATTTTCTGCGTCTAGTTCGACGTGAGAAAGGGAGGGAATTCATGAGTCTCAAACAAGGCAACATGACTGTTGGCAATGTAGAAGGTTTCAGGAAGGACTCTGACATGAACTCCAGAGGGCTATAGTGTCTCTCGATATCCAGACTTTTCCAGAGCTGGTGGAAAGATGCAGTGCGATATAAAGTATAGATCAGAGGCTGGCTAATGAGCTGAAACAATTGAGGAGTGGAGGTCCTACTCGATCGGGTTTTCAAAGGCGAGGAGATGGTAACTCTCAATGGAGACAGAGACCATATGCTAGACCAGGGCAGACCCTTGCATCAACACCAGTGGTTAGAGCGGGTCAACAGCAGCAAGGCTTAGCTTGTTTCAGATGCGGAGGACCGCATTACCTTAGAGACTTCATGGAGCGACCTAGTTGTTTTCACTGTGGTAAACCAGGTCATATGACCCGAGATTGCAGACAACAGGCTAGGCAACAGCTGGTAGCTGCAGGTAGAGGAAATGGAGGCAATAGAGGTGGAGTCGAAAGAGGAGTCACAACAGTAGGACGACATGGAGCAAGACCTCAGGTCGCTGGAAGAGTGTTTACCGTGAGGGGAGCTGAATCCTCTCAATCTGTTGATCTTATAAAAGGTATGTGTTTGATAGATGGTAGACTCTCGTATGTGTTATTTGACTCAGGCACTACACATTCATTTATTTCGTATGAGAGTGTGGACCAATTAAAATTAATTGTTTCTCAATTACCTTATACCCTTACAGTATCTACTCCAACTAGTAATCCTTTGATTACTATGTTTGTTTGTTTACAGTGTCCTATAGTTGTTGAGAATATGACATTTATTGTAGACCTTGTCTGTTTGCCTATGCAACAGATAGATGTTATTTTGGGAATGGATTGGCTTTCGGCTAACCATGTAATGCTAAATTGTTCTAATAAGACCTTATCATTTCTTGAGTCTTCTAGTGTAGTCTCTGCCAATGAAGGAGTATCTATGATGAGTGACGATTCTCGGCAGTACGTGATGCTGTTCGCGGTGGAATCTAAAGAGACTCCTAGTATAGAATCTATGCCTATTGTGAGAGAGTTTCCTGAAGTTTTCCCTCCCAACGTTCCAGGTTTGCCACCAGAGTGAGAAGTGGAATTCACCATAGATCTTGTACCAGGGACAGGACCTATATCTATAGCACCTTATCGGATGTCACCTGTAGAATTGACGGATTTAAAGAAACAATTGGATGACATGTTAGGGAAAGAATTCATCAGACCGAGTGTTTCACCTTGGGGAGCACCGGTGTTGTTTGTTAAGAAGAAAGATGGAAGTGCGAGATTGTGCATGGATTACAAGCAGTTGAATAAAGTCACAATTAAGAACAAATATTCGTTGCCTAGGATAGACGATCTGATGGATCAGTTGAAAGGAGCAGCAGTGTTTTCTATGATTGATTTGAGGTCTGGATACCATCAGATTAGAGTAAGGAAGGAAGATATACTTAAAATAGCTTTCAAAACGAGGTACATGCATTAAGAGTGTTTAGTTATGCCTTTTGGGTTAACTAATGCTCCAGCGGTGTTCATGGATTACATGAACAAAATCTTTAGACCTTTCCTCGATAAGTTTGTTGTTGTGTTCATCGACGACATCCTTATCTATTCCCGTACATGGAAAGATCATGAGGAACATTTGAGAGTGGTGCTGCAAGTTTTGAAGGATAGACAGCTTTATGCTAAACTTTCTAAGTGTGAGTTTTGGATGGAAGAAATCCAATTTCTTGGACATGTGATTAACAAGGAAGGTATAGCAGTAGATCCAACTAAGGTTGAGGCAGTTCTTAAGTGGGAACGGCCTAAGTCGATAAGTGAAGTACGAAGTTTTTTAGGGTTAGCTGGATACTATCGAAGGTTTTTAGAGGGTTTCTGGAAGATTGCGTTGTCTATGATGTAGTTGACAAGGAAAAATACAGCTTTTGTATGGACGGACAAGTGTGAGCAGAGTTTCCCAAAGCTGAAAGACAGGTTGACTACATCACCTGTGTTGGCTTTGCCCGATCCGTTAGGACAGTTTGACGTATACTGCGATGTGTCATATCAAGGTTTAGGTTGTATTCTGATGCAAGAGGGAAAAATTATGGCTTATGCTTCCCGACAATTGAGAATTCATGAGAGGAATTATAGGACTCATGATTTGGAGTTAGAAGTCATAGTGTTCGCATTGAAGATATGACGACACTTTCTGTATGGAGCAAAGTTTAATGTTTACAGTGACCATAAAAGTCTGAAGTATCTGTTCGACCAAAAAGAGTTGAATATGAGACAACGGAGATGGATGGAGTTTATCAAAGATTATGAGTTTTATTTACTATACCATCTTGGGAAGGCGAACATTGTAGCGGATGCCTTGAGTAGGAAATCATTGCATGTATCTGCGATGATGGTTAAGGAGTTGGAATTGCTGGAACAGTTCAGAGATTTGAACATAGGAATGGAGTTGGTTGATGATAAAATTTGTTTGGGTATGGTCACTATTAGTGGTGATTTTATGAGGGATCTCAAGGATAAACAAGTTCAGGATCAATATCTACAGGAGATAAGTAGAGGTATAGATGAGGGTAGGATTTCTGAGTTTAGTAGAGGAACAGATGGTGTAATGAGGTTTAGGGATAGAATATGTGTACCAGATGATTTAGAACTTAGGAAGGTGATATTAGAAGAAGCACATAAGAGTAAGTTGAGTTTACATCCTGGATCCACTAAAATGTATCAGGATTTAAAGAAATTGTTTTGGTGAACGAGGATGAAGAAAGAGGTAGTAGAGTATGTTTTATCTTTCCTGGTGTGTTAGAAGGCTAAGATAGAGCATCAAAAGCAGGCTATTGCAATCATTATATATCCCATAATGGAAATGGGTTATCATAACTATGGATTTTGTGGTTGGATTACCATGAACTCCTAAGAGACATGATGCGATTTGGGTTATCATTGATAGGTTGACGAAGTATGCTCACTTCTTACCTATGGGTGAAAGTTATAGTTTGGAGAAGTTGACCCAAATTTACATCAAAGAAGTTGTTAGGTTGCATGGTGTGCCATCGAGCATTGTCTCAGACCGAGATCCTAGATTCACATCTAGATTTTGGAAACAGTTGCACAATGCTTTAGGGACCAAGTTGAGGATCAGTTCTGCTTATCATCCCCAAACATATGGACAGTCAGAAAGGACGATTCAATCATTGGAGGATCTTTAAACAGCTTGTGTTTTGGAACACACTGGAAGTTGGGATGAGTTCTTGCCATTGATTGAATTTACTTACAACAATAGTTTTCACAGTAGTATAGGAATGGCACCATATGAGGCTTTGTATGGTAGGAAGTGTAGGACCCCGTTATGTTGGTATGAGATTGGTTAAAATCAAGTCTTGAGTCCAGATGTGGTGCAACAGACTACGGAACAAGTTAGGAAGATAAAGGAAAAGATGGAGGAAGCACAGGATAGGCAAATGAGCTACAATAACAAGAGAAGGAGACCTTTAGAATTCCAGGAGGGTGATCACGTGTTCTTGAGAGTTACTCCGAGGACCGGAATTGGCAGGGCTATCAAAAATAGAAAACTTACTCCTAGATTCATCAGACCTTTCCAGATTCTTCGAAGGATTGGTCCAGTAGCTTATCATATTGCTTTACCACCTAACCTTGCTAACCTTCATGACGTCTTTCAAGTTTCTCAGTTGAGAAAATATTATCCTGATCCTTCACACGTTGTTGAGTCTGAGTCTATACAACTGCGAGAGAATCTAGAGTATGAAGCTCTACCTGTAAGGATAGCAGATAGAGAGATTTAGGAGCTTCGCGGTAGACAAATTCCTTTGGTTAAGGTCATATGGGATGAAACTACTGGAGAGGCTGCTTGGGAACGTGAAGCGGACATGCAACAACGATATTTTTTTTTCTAAGAGGGGTAGTAATGTAACAATCCGTTTTTAATTACGCTGTATTAACGGTAAAAATATATTTATTTATATTTTTATCTACGACCTAGGAAATGATTTTTGATAAAACAAAATCATATTCCTATCATATCTTATGGTACAAGGTTAGGTGAAATTTTGGGTTTAAAACTCAGATGGAAACCGGTCTGCGGTTTTTTTACTGACAGTAAAATTTTTTATCGGTAGAAAACCCTAATTTGACCCGAAACTGAAATTTTTAGATTTTTTATATTATGTCCTTGAGGAATCCTACTTTCCAAATTTCTGATCAAAAATGAAATATTATGTGTATTCGGACGAATTTTGGCGAACGTTCGAACGGAAAACAGTCGGTGTTTTCACTAACTGTAAGTTTTTAATGATCAGAAAACCTAATTTTGACTCATGAACAAAATGGGTTATGATTAAATCATATTTCCAACGAGTCTGGTTATGTGGAAAATTTTCAGTCGAAAACGAAATATTACGCTTTTATTCGGGCGTAAAACCCTAATCGGGAAACCGACGGAATCAGCAACGGAATTGCAGAGACAAAATGGGACACCAGAGGAGCTGAACTATAGGATGACTCATCAAGAATTTATGATGCAATTACTGTTGGGAATTTGCGTATAAAACAAAAGAAACGCAGCGGAAAAATTCCCATCGAAGGATCCTTGCGAATGGTCATGATTCATGATTCGAAAGTTTACCTCTTGAAGCGATGGCTGTTTGTTGAAATTCGTCTATCACGAACACCGCACGAACGGTGTCTCTAGAGGTATCCACACGAGCGGATTCCGTGAGCGTCCAACGTCACGAACCGAAGCGTCTCTGTCTCACGGTGCTAGCTTCAAAACCGAGACTTTGTTGTTCACACTTACTCTCTTTTGTGCGGCTAGGTTATCAACCGTGTGGGCACAACAACTTAAGTGGTCTACTTATAGTATCACCTCCTTAAGTGAGTTAGTGAGCAACATTTGACCTAAGCCCATCTACTATGCGCTAGGCCCAATAGGAAAGTCCAACTTTCTTTTAATGCTTCTTTTAATCCGCTCTTTTGTGTGTGACCCTATAGGTTCCCAATACGTTAGCGATAATATTAAATCCCATTTAATATTACAAACGATGTGCGGTATCTAGCAATACATCACTGCTACCTAAGTAGTGAGAAAGTCGATGATTTGACGAAACCTTTACTGTGACAAATATTCATGTGCATTGTTATCCCTTTGTCCATATATCTATATTGAACACAAGGCATAGAATGTGTCACCCTTGTATGGTTCAATATCATGTTCCCCGATACCCGAGTAGACTTAACAACAAATGGGGTCAATATCTCATATTGACTCATTTCAAGCTACTGACCATGCATTTTACGGTCTCACTCTATCGGGGGCCCACGGATATTACTCCTCGTTATGTAGGAGGGACAAATTCCATCTAGGTCACTCACATCCCTCTGCATGGCTCGTGGTATGCCCAATGATCGTCTTTATAATCATCCTATTACAGATGACGTTTGACGATATTAAAGCACCACGACTCCTCATGTAGGGATCGTAGTGATTTCAGGTCGAAGGATTACATACACCATTGTCACTATGAGAACTACTTATGACACTCACATAACGCTCCATGTAGTGTTCTCATGGTGGGTCAATCCAAAGACATCATTACCTTAATGCGTACCTATGTGGCAACTTGATATCTCATATCTATGACCCGTGAGATGTGGTCATCAGTCTGCACACATAATAGTCTCAATTGTATTATTATTGTCCTTATTAATAAAATACTTGACTACGGATATTTAAGAATAGGATTTCATTGTTCAATAGTGTCTCACGATCAAGTCATATACTTGATATTCTATTGAACAGAAATTTCTATTCTAAGGACTTTATTATGTTTAAACAAGTAACACAATAAACTGGAATGCCTCATATCATATATATATATGAAATAGCAAGATACAAATGTAAGTCTAAAGAAATACATTGGCCTCTAGGGCTTACACCAACAATCTCCCACTAGCACTAGAGCCAATCAGGCATCAATCTAATGCCCATCGATCTAGTGTGACCTTAATGCTTGTGTTGAGCAAGAGGTTTCGTAAGTGGGTTAGCAACGTTATCAAGTGTTGGTACTCTGCATATCTTCACATCTCCTCTATCGATAATCTCTCGAATGAGATGGAAGCGCCTAAGTATATGTTTGGATCGTTGATGAGATCTAGGTTCCTTAGCTTGTGCAATGGCCCCATTGTTATCACAATAGAGATCAATGGGGTCCACAATACCAGGAACCATACCAAGCTCAGTAATGAACTTCCTGATCCAAACAGCCTCCTTTGCTGCATTGGAGGCAGCAATATACTCCAGCCTCTGTAGTAGAATCGGCAACTGTCTCCTGCTTCGAACTTTTCCAGCTGACAGCCCCGCCATTCAGGCAGAACACATAACCAGATTGCGATCTGGAATCATCCTTATCGGTCTGGAAGCTAGCATCGGTGTAACCTATTACATCAAGCTCTTCCTCACCTCCATATACCAAGAACGAATCCTTAGTTCTTCTCAAGTACTTAAGGACGCTCTTGACAGCAGACCAGTGACTTTCACCGGGATCAGACTGGTACCTGCTCGTTATGCTTAAAGCATACGATTCATCTGGTCGAGTACATAACATGGCATACATGATAGATCCAATTGCGGATGCATATGGAATCTTACTCATGCGATCCCTTTCTTCTTGAGTGGAAGGGGATTGTGCCTTTGATAGGCATATACCATGTGACATAGGCAAGAGTCCTTTCTTGGATTCATGCATGTTAAAGCGTCTCAACACTTTGTCTATGTATGTACTCTCACTTAGGCCAAGCAATTTCAGCGATCTATCCCTATAGATCCTGATTCCCAATACATAGGTAGCCTCACCCAAATCTTTCATAGAGAAGCTATTCCCTAACCATGTCTTTACATTTTGTAGTGTAGGGATGTCATTTCCAATGAGTAATATGTCATCTACATATAACACCAGAAAAACAACAATGCTCCCACTAACCTTCTTGTAGACACAAGGTTCATCTTCATTTTTGATGAATCCGTCATCGTCTTCTGACGATCATCAAAACGAAGGTTCCAACTTCTGGAAGCTTGCTTCAATTCATAGATTGACCGCTGCAATTTACATACCTTTCGGGCATCCTCTGAAATGTCAAAGCCTTCAGGTTGTGTCATGTACACATCCTCAAGAAGCTTTCCATTAAGGAAGGCAGTTTTGACATCCATCTGCCATATCTCATAATCATGGTATGTAGCGATAGCAAGAAAGATCCGGACCTCGCAACAGGTGAAAAGGTCTCATCATAGTCGACACCATGAATTTGCTTGAAACCCTTAGCGACCAATCGCGCCTTAAAGGTGTGTACCTTACCATCCATGTCAGTTTTCTTTTTGAAAACCCACTTGCACCCTATAGGTTTTACCCCTTTAGGTGGCTCTACCAAGGTCCATACCTGGTTGGTGTACGTGGAATCCATCTCAGATTTCATGGCCTCAAGCCACTTCTCAGATTCTGGGCCAGTAGTGGCCTCCTGGTAGGTCACAGGCTCATCTTGATCCATGAGCAATACATCACCTTGTGGAGTCATGAGAAATCCATATCTCTCAGGCTGGTGACGTATCCTGTTAGACCTACGCTGGTCTTGTGCTACTGGAGCGGGTTGTTCCTCCACATCATTCTGTGAAGGTTGCTCCTGTTCCACCAATGGTAGGTCACTACTCTGTGATTCTTGAATTTCTTCAAGTTCTATCTTCCTCCCACTGGTTCCTATGGAGATAAACTCCTTTTCTAGGAATACACCAGTCCGTGCGACAAACACTTTGCCTTCGGAAGGATTATAGAAATAGTATCCCTTGGTTTCTTTGGGATACCCCACAAAGAAGCATTTATCAGATTTGGGATCAAGCTTATTAGAAACTTGACATTTTACATATGCTTCACAACCCCAAATCTTCATAAAAGACATGTTGGGTCGTCTACCAGTCCATATCTCATATGGTGTCTTTTCTACAGTTTTGGATGGAACACGGTTAAGTGTAAAAGCTGCTGTTAATAGAGCATATCCCCAAAAGGAGTTTGGAAGGTTTGCATGACTCATCATAGACCGAACCATGTCCAACAAGGTTCGATTTCTCCTCTCAGAAACACCATTCCATTGTGGTGTTCCAGGTGGAGTGAGTTGAGATAAAATCCCACACTCTTTCAGATGATCATCAAACTCTAGGCTCAAATATTCACCACCTCGATCTGATCGAAGAGCTTTAATATTTTTACCAAGTTGGTTTTGTACCTCATTTTTGAATTCCTTGAACTTTTCAAAGGATTCCGATTTATGTTTCATAAGATACACAAATCCATATCTACTAAAATCATCGATAAATGTGATGAAGTACTGAAAACCACCTCTAGCTAATGTGTTTAGGGGTCCGCATACATCGCTATGTATAAGACCCAAAAGATCGTTGGCTCTTTCACCTTTGCCGGTGAATGGAGCTTTAGTCATCTTTCCCAATAAACAAGACTCACATATCTCATATGATTCATAATCAAATGAGTCCAAGAGTCCATCTTTATGGAGCTTCGAAATGCGCTTCTCATTTATATGGCCTAAACGACAATGCCAAAGATAAGACGGGTTCAACTCATTTGGTTTGGACCTCTTAATATTTATGTTATAGATGGGCATTTCAAGATCAAGGACATAAAGTCCATTACTCATGTGTGCACTAGCATAGAAAATATCATCCAAATAAATAGAACAACTTTTGTTCTTTATTATAAAAGAAAAACCAATCTTGTCCAAACAAGAAACGGAAATGATATTCCTGCTAATTGCAGGCACAAAATAACAGTTCTCTAACTGAATAGTAAGCCCAGTGGGCAAAGTCAATACATAAGTCCCTACAGCTAAAGCAGCAACCTTTAGTCAACTTGCCCCAGGACGGCCAGAATATACGATACTGCGCCATGAGGGAAAATGAAATGGCCTTGGAGGCCGTATTCGATGGAATCAACTTGACAAATTTATAATTTTAGATATTAAATAGTATGTAACAACAAATTAATAACAAAAATATAAATTTTATAAAACATTAATTAAGAAAATACTTACGATCCTGAAACAATCTCAATAAAAGGGCGATCTCCAAGGGTCGAAATCCTAGCCCACTTTGGCATGGCCTCCTACTGGACAGAAGATGATGTGCCCTGATCGCCATGGGGCACATATGATGATGATGTAATGGCTTGATCCATATGTGTCGTCAGCCCGGAAGTAGGCATGAACATTAATCCGGGCTGTGTGGCAAGCGCAATAGATGGGGGTGGTAGTGGTGTAGGTGGTGTGGTGCAGTAGGGGGTGGCGAGTAGCCGATATATGAGCGCTGGTGTTGGAAAAAAGGGGGTGGTGGCGGTGGTTGTGCACTAGCAGTATGAGAAGGTGCAATATGGGTCTGGGAAAGTGCTGTATAGGTCGGGGAGGGTACAGTAGGGGTCAGGGTGGGTGCAATAGGGGTCGGGGAGGGTGTAGAAGGGATCAAGGTGGGTGCAGAAGAACTGTGGTAGTCTGAAGCAACTAGCCCGGAGACCTTAACAATGTATCATCCCCTCTTAGCCTTCTTCTTCTCCTTATCACCGCTAGACGGTGGGGGCGGTGGTCATGTCCTATTCAGGACACATATAACTTTAATACAAAAATACAAAATCAAATGATATTTATCAATTAATCAAAACACATATAATTTAAATAACTCTCATAAAATTTGTCAAGTCTTACAATTAATTCTACAATCAAACATTTAAAATACAATAAAAATACTTAGCAGTAAACTTCCTATTTAGACTCAGTCTCTTCATCTGATTCAAAATCTGACTCTTCGTCTTCTTCCACAGAGTGATCACTTTCGATTTCTGATGACGCATTCATCGATGACTGGTTACTAATTACCACTTCTTCACCTTCAACTTCAGAGCCCAACATGGCAATAATACGTTCGACCTCAATTATTTCATTGATATGTGATGATTCATCCGCTTGGAACGACGTCTCATCCTCTGCATCATCGATTTCTATGCAACCCCTCGGTTTGGTTGTGATAGCAACACACCAACCTCATTTGTCTGTTAGGGTTGCTGGATAATGGACACAATAAACTTGGTTTGCATTCTGAGTAATTATAAACGGATCAAACGGTTTCTATCCTTGAGATTGTCCACAATTCCATACTTGGTATCCACCTTTATGCCTCTACTCGATGGATCAAACCAGTTAAAATAAAATAGCACTACTTTCATAGGATAAGTAGTAGTATTGTATTCTAACTCATATATGTGTTTTATGACCCCGTAGAAATCACCACTACCTTCACCTGCACGTAAACTCCACCGTTAATTGTCTTTTTTCCCACGTTCCATTCAATCAGTGTGGAATTTGTACCCATTGACGAAGTACGTATGCCATGATTTAACATGGCTTAGGGATCATACACTAATCTCTCAAGTGTTGATTTGTTACATTTAATGGTTGCAGATACACCTACGAATATAAGTCATATTATATAAATATTTGTAATGGACAATGTAACTTGTTAATGTTTGGTAAGTTCTATGACACTTACTTGTTGGTTGAACCATTCAGGAAAATCTACATATGTACAAGCAGAAGCATCTTGTTCACTTATTTGATTAATTTGCAAGAATACAATCACAAATAATATGTTTATAATGTGTTAAGGGAGAGATGGATAAAAGAATATGATATATTATTTCAAAATTGGGTCACTGATACTTACTCATGGTATAATTTCACCTCATCACAATTTATCAAGACATGGACATGGGCCGATGCATACTCATCATCACTTAACCAGTAAATCAACTCCTTGCCAGCATGACGTCCAGGAAGGTTAAATACTGATATGGAATAAGGAAACCTTTCATTATCAGCATCTGCCTCGTTCCTAATATTTCTTGGTGACAACATGAAGTTGTTGAAATAGTGGGAACAAAAATGGGTTGTCTCAAAGTAAGATGCACATATTGATCTTTCTACCCATGCCTTGTTTTTAACAGAACGTTTAGAGTTGACCATGAATCTAAGTAACAAAAAAGATCGGTGACAAGACATTAATAAAGGGACATTAATTATTTAATTATGAAAATTTAGTAATATTACCTTTCAAACGGATACATCCACCTATATTGGACTGGACCACCAAGCCTTGCTTCATATGCAAGATGAACAGGGAGATGTTCCATTAAATAAAAAAAAACTGGGGGAAATATCCTCTCCAACTTGCACAGAATGATTGGATTGTTTTCTTCCATCCTCCTCGGACCATCCAACCTTAAAGTTGTAGAGCATAGATCTTTGAAGAAATGACTGATTTCGATAAGCGGGTTCAAAACATGCAGAGGCAATGAACTGAATGCAATAGGACATGAATACATGACAATCATGACTTTTCATCCCATGAAGCCTGTCCATTTTAACATCAGCACATTATGCCAAATTAGACGAATAACCATCGGACGTCCTAAGCTCTTTTAACCACTGAAAACATGACTTTGCTTCATCGGTGGTTAAAGTGTAACAAGCTTTTGGTTTTACCATTTTTCCATTTGACTGGTCCTTCAGCTCCAAATCCTCTCTTCTACAATACAAAGCTAAGTCCATCCTTGCCTTCTCATTTTCCTTCGTCTTGCCAGCCACATTCATAACCGTGTTAGAAACGCTGTCAAAGAAATTTTTCTCCATGTGCATCACATCAAGGTCATGCCTTAACAGGTTATCTTTCCAGTATGGTATTTCCCAAAAAATACTTTGTTTTTTTTTTCCAGTTATGCCATTCTCCATATCCCGGTAATTATGTCACACCAGCATCAGTGACTTTTGGAAGATTGGTAACCCGATGCCAAAGTTGTTCAGGAGTCAACATAGGCGGCAACCCTTCCGTTTCTATATGGTTCTTTTCGAATGCTAGGGTATTCCTTCTGAATGCATGATCATGATCTAAGAACCGACAATGAGAATCAAACCAAGAACTTTTCCCACCATATATTCTTAAGGTAAAAGCCTTTTCATGTTCCATTCAATACGGGCACGCCAATTTACCATGAGTCCCCAACCAGACAGCATGCCATATGTAGGGAAATCATTGATAATCCACATCAATGTCGCCCTCATCATAAAGTTTCTCTTTTTTTAAATATCATACGTCAAAACACTAGCCTACAAATTCTTAAGACCATCGATTAGAGACTGCAAATATACATCAATCACAGCCTTCAGATTTGATGGGCCCGATATGAGAGAAGTCAGAAACATACACGGTTTTGACATGCACATCTCGGGAGGAAGATTGTACGGTGTAACAATTACGGGTCAACATGAATAAGGCGAAGCCGACACTTGAATGTATGGGGTAAAAGCATATGAGCACAACTCAAGTCATACATTGCGATGATCTGATGCAAAATCAGGGTGTACACAATTCAAGTGCTTCCATGCTTCACCATCAGAAAGGTGGCGTAACACGCCCGAACTTCTTCTTTTCTCTTAATGCCGCCTTATCTTTCCTGCAGTTTGCATTGATGTAAACATTCTATGAAACCTTGGAATTATTGGCAAATAGAACATTGACTTCATAGGAACTGGTTTGCTCTTACTACAGTCATAATTTTGGACATGGTACCTGGGTGCCTTACAAAATTTCCATTCTTCCATTGAATCTAGACATCGATTATTAGATGAATAAATCTAAAAAATAGCACAAAGTAAGCTCAGTACATTGATTAGACTAAAGCAAAATTTCAAAATCTAAAAGTCATACAAAGATTAGATATTCTATGTACAAACACAAGATTTGAAAAATCTCATTATACATCGATTACATAATCGATTTTTTTGAGATTACAAAGACCAAAATGATATGTACATCGATGTTGTATATCCATTAATCTAAGAATCAGAAAATCCAACTCTTTGAGAGTTGTTATACATCGATTAGTAAATCGATTATTTTAATAAAATAGATACAGGAAATCTTGTATATCGATGTGTACATCGATAAACCTTATATGAAAACTTGGAAATTTTTATCTGGTATGCTATACATCGATTAGGTCATAGTTCACAGGTGCACAAATCTCTGTAAATGCTCATACATCGATTTGAATATCGATTAGACAAATGTTAAAAACTCCGACCCTGTGTATACATCGATTGAGTGATGGTTCAAGAACTTGGAACTCACTGACATAGCTTATACATTGATTGGTACATCGATTGTGCATAAATTGCAATTGTTGGACCCTCTGACATTGCTTATACATCGATTAGGACATCGATTGAGTTCTAATTCCAGAACTTGTGAGACACCCCGTTGTGCCTCTTTGTGTCATTAGATTAAAACCTCATTATTTAATTACTTAATCGCACACTTATTTGAAATACGTAAAAATTAAAACTTAACTTATAAATTATAAAACTTCATATAGAATGACATATCACAATATAAGTATATTATGCATATTACAAAACACTGTTGAGGATATTCTATCAGTAGGATCCCTCACAGGCATATACTTAGACAAAAAGTTAAACAGCGGAAAACATAATAAAAATATGCCTCAGAGACGCACTGGCCATAACTAACTAGACCCTAATCACCATGGGTCACAGCTCGTCCTCCAGCCTCCGATTCGTAGGGAGTTCCATCCAACTCCTCCAGGTTACGCTCATCCACAGGGTCTTCTCGTACGATTCCACAAGGAGATAAAATACAACATACAAAAATATACAGGGGATAAGAAACAATTATATCATCAAAAAGTGGAAAAGAGTCATAGTAAATTATACAGTAATTGTCACAGACGAATAACACACATAACTAACGAATCATCCTCAAGTTAATATATACCATCCTCTACCCTTACTCTCAGGCAATCTAACAATTTATTTTAACGTAACCTCTCTAATCCTGTCACCATGTATTTACGTTATCGTGGCCACTAGCACTCCTGTCACCATCCTTCATTTGTATCGGGGCACATCCTCATTCCCGTTAGGATGTTCCACCTAGTGCACACTTCCATTCCCATTAAGGTGTTCCACCCCCATTCCTGTTAAGGTGGAAGTGGTCTCGCGAGAACTCTTGATTTTACGTGTATTATATTACCAATACACAGAAGTGTTTTTACGTGTATTATATTACCAATACACGGTGTATTATATTACCAATACACAGAAGTGTTTTACATGTATTATATTACCAATACATGGTGTATTATATTACCAATACACAGATGTCCATGCATATTATATTACCAATACACTTTTGTCCTTGTGTATTATATTACCAATACAGGGTTGTGGACAACAACACCTATACTTGAATCTCACCAACCCGTTTTAACAACATCCTAGTGCCTTAACCTTCCATTAGAACTTGACACATATTCTATGCCACAACACCTCTTTAACATTCCTCATCTAAGTTAGGCACTTCTAAATCATCATTATCCTCACACCCAAAACAATCGTCTCTTAGGCAACATATATATCTTTGCTTAAAATCCACTAAGCATAATAATGAAAACCTGGCAGATCATGCATAACACAATATCAATCAAAATATTCTCATATCACCAACATAGTACAAAATCAATTCAATAAAGGTAATAAAATCAAATCAACCATCAACAATATAAAATCAACCTAATATCGATAAACCTACAATCCCTGAATCGTCATTGGTTTTTCAGAAAAGGTTTCCAATATGATTTTGGTCTTGTCGATTACTCGACTACTAGTAGGGTTTAGGTCGCCCTACACAATTATTATATAATCTACTAATCCATTCCAACGATAGGTTGGTTCTTTCCCCCACCTGGGCTATAACCGAACTCCCGAACTCGAAGCTCCTCGTTGTCACACCACAAAGTACTAACTCCACCTTCTGTGAAGGTAAGGAGATTAGATGCTCGAAGAGGTATACCACGAACGTCCTCATTTCCTCCGTGATGGAAGTCTAAGGTTATGAACACAAAATCACAAGTTAAAATCAAACAAGAACACTAAACCACAAGGTATAGGTTCGGGCAAGACTAGTTCCTAGGGTTAGAGATTCCCGAAAATTATACAACTCATGGATTTATGATCCTTAAGTGTTAGGAGTTCATAAACAATGATCACTTAACAAAGTTGAATTAAAATCCCACTAAGTTATAAACTTAGGGTATTCGGCCAAGGCTAGTAAAATAGGCTAGCATTCACTAAACTTTCCAATCTCTTAGGTTTAGCATCCATATGTATTAAGGAGCTCAAAACCATGATCATTTTGGAAAAATAAGAACAAAGTATCCTAGGTCCATAACCTTCTAGGTTCGGCCTTCATAGGATTTATAGGTTAGAAATCTTTAAACTTTCCAATCTCTTAGACTTAGCATCCAAATATCTTATGGTGCTCAAGTCCATGATCATTTTGGAAAACAATGGAAACTTAAACATTCCAATATCTTAGACTTAGCATCCAAATATCTTATAGAGCTCAAGTCCATGATCATCTTGGAAAAATGAAAGTAATACATCCTAGCTTTAATAACAGAGAATAAACAAGTTAGAAATCCTTAAACTTTCCAATCTCTTAGGCTTAGCATCCAAATATCTTATGGAGCTCAAGTCCATGATCATTTTGAAAAACAATGGAAACTTAAACATTCCAATCTCTTAGACTTAGCATCCAAATATCTTATGGAGCTCAAGTCCATGATCATCTTGGAAAAATGAAAGTAATACATCCTAGCTTTAATAACATAGAATAAACAAGTTAGAAATCCTTAAACTTTCCAATCTCTTAGACTTAGCATCCAAATATCTTATGGAGCTTAAGTCCACGATTATTTTGGTAAAAATAAAAACTCAAACTTCCTAGCACCTAAACACTAAGTTTCGGCCATCATAGGATGATGAGGAAAATATTCTTTGTTTAACAATAACTCTTTGGTTTAGAATCACAAGGTTTTAAGAGTTCTAAATCCATGATCATACTTGGAAAGTTAAAACATAGTATCCTAGGCTTACTTATTCATATTTTCAGCCATCATAGGAACGAGCTACCAAAACTTCCAAGATTTAAGATCAATTGATAGTTAGAAACTCCAACACATGATCATATTCTAAAAGTTGAAAAAATACTTCCTAGGTCACAAATGCAAGCATTCGGCCTTCATCGGAAGAGATAGGTAGAGATTTTTGTTTTACACATCCTCTTAGTATGTGAAAATATAAGTTAATACAAGACTATAGAAAGTGGTTTCAACTCAAAAGGAGTTTTCTACCATTTTAAAGAGATTTTAGAAGTTTAAAGCATATAAAGAACACATAAAGAAAACTAAGAAATAAAAGATGAAACTTGCAAAAAGATTCATATGAGAGCATTACCCTTAGTATAAGGAAGAACTTTAATGAAGAGCTCAAGTAGAAAAGATGAATAAAAACTAAAGCTTTAAAAGCTTGAACTTTTAAAAGAAAAGGAAGAAGATGAAGTTTTAATGGAGTTTTGGAGAAGGAAGGTGATGAAATGAAAATGAGAGGTGTATATATAGAAAAGGGAGAGAGTGGCACGAAATTGAGGAGAGAGGAATGAGCTTGGAGAGCAAGTTTTGACCTTGTGCCTTGTTTGGTTTGAGAAGAGAGAGAAAAATAGGTTTTTAGAATATAATATGTTATAATTTGAAAAGTGTGATGATTACACTTTTGGAGTGTGTCATAACCCATTTCCATCAAGTCCCATCAAGTCACTTCACTTCTTTTGTGCTACCTAATCTACTCCATTTCGTACCCGGTTGTATTTTCCGATCGTAATTCTTCCGACGTTTTCACCCGAATAAAATATTATATTCTATTTTTGAACGAAAATTTTCAAAATAACGAAAGTTGAAGGAAACATATTAAAAACACTAACCGTCTCGTTCACGGGTCAAAATTAGGTTTTCTGCATAGTAAACTGGTACCGACAGTGAAAAAGCAGACCGGCTTTCGTTTAAATTTTTAACCGAAAATTTTACCATAACCCTCTACCATAAAGTAGACTATGAATATGATTTTATTTTAATCAAAAAAAACTTTCTAACTATCAAATTAAAATATAATTAATTTTATTTTAACCAGTTGAACAACGTAATTAAAATCAGGCTGTTACAACTTGGGACTCACTGACTTAGCTTATATAACGATTGATACATCGATTTATCTGTTATGAAATCCAATCTTGGAGCTAAGTACATCAATTAACACATATGTACTTTGAAGGAAAACCTTTTAATACATCGATTGGGTAATCGATTGACTTATCTGGGTTTATATATTTCAAGTTCTCCCTCCAAAATTTTCACATTTCAAATCCAAAATTCAAGAACCCAAACCCTAGGAGAGCTCGAAAATCACTTCCAATGGCTTGTGAGAAGCAAACTGAACCTTCAACCCCTATTCCATAAAACTCCACTTCATCCTCCTCTAAGTCCAACATCATCTCCTATCTCACCTATTGCAACACCTTCACGTCTAAAGAGGAAAGAATATGAGAAAGCCCAATCTTCTTAGAGGCTTGATAAGCTACAAATTAAGGCTTTGGCAAAGAAGAAGCAAGACAAGGGCAAGAAAGTAGTAGAGTCTCCAAAGAAGCAAGAGAAGAAGAAGAAAGTTGCAAAAGAGGTTCCTAAGAAGAAACAAGAATAAAAGAAGAGGAAAAGGAATGATGATGATGATGATGATGATTATGATGATGACAATGAAGGAGTCACAAAAGTGGAATTACTAAGAAGATATTTCTCTGATGAAGAGTACATTATACAATATAAGAATGATTTCTGCAAATCAATAGTGATATATATATATATATATATATATATATATATATATATATATATATACACACACACACACACATCCAACCTTGATTAAGGTATTTTACAGCATTTTGTAAATGGATAATGAAGGCTTTTCTGCTGAGGTTAAGAATACAAGAATTGAGATATTTTTGAGGAGTTTGATCAATTTACTGGAATGGATTATAAGGGAAGTAATCTAGCTGGCACCGGACCTAACAGTGTATGGATTAAAAGCTATGATAAGGAAGAGTCTAGAAAGGTGCTATTGGTTGAAAATGCACCTGAGGGAATATTGATCAATATAAGCTCAATGCATATTCAGCATAGGCTACTGCAATATGTTCCGAGTAGAATCTTGGTTCCTAGGTCAGGAAACCATGCAATTCTACAGAGCAATGACATTATGATGCTATGGGCCATGATAGAGAAGAAGCAAATGAGTTGGAGCTTCATAGTGGCTAGCATATGTTGGACTGCAAGATCAGTGGTGCTACATTATCATATGCTGGATGTAACACCCCCCATCGGGCATTACTTTGTAACACGTGCAGAAATAAATAATAAAATAATTTGCTGGTTGCTTTTGGAAAATAATATTTTCTTAATTTGTAATCCTTTCTCAAAATGGTGATATTTTTTTTATCTATTCTTTTACTTTTCGACAACCACAACAACAACGTAAATATAGCCGTATATGGATAGATATATGTATGTGTGTGTGTGTGTGTGTGTATATATATATATATATATATATATATATATAACATCATACAACTATATTGCATCATATTTTTCCACACCTAGGCCTATATAAGTATAGGTCCCCTTATTGAAAAAAACAACAACATACCATAAACAAAACCTAAGCTGGTCACACCTATAATACAGACATAATAATATTAAGTAAAGGTCGACATGCTCCAAACTACGGGAACTTCTTCTTGTAGTCATCAAGTCCCTTGAGTGGCTCATTTAGACTCGGATATAAATATATGCACAAGTAAAGAAACCAACAATAAAACATGAAAGAGTGAGAAACCAATATATGGATTTAACTCGACAACTACATGCGCGACACAACGGAAACATATACACGTATGCATTTCCATAAGTAAACAAGTGCTCTATCACTGGGTTGCATACCCGATTATAGTCTTTTGAAAATCAATACATGAACACTTGAACTTTCAACGTCTAACTTTTCACTTAATCTCCGGAGATCCCAACACCGTGTAAATGAGTTGATCACGCTCAATTGCCAGGTATATTAGGCACAACATGGCATGGAATACCATTCAGCACCATACATAACAACGTAGCCCGAATACCCTATTAAGGTATCAGACATAGGATGTGGCATGAATACCCTATCATTAAGGCATCATACATAACAACATAGCCTGAATACCCTATCATTAAGGTATCAGACATAGGACGTGGGCACGTCTGCCAATGCATGCATATGAAACATTTTGTTATCGTTATTTTTCTTTGTGTTCATTTTTATTTTGCCGAAGCTCAAAATGGCTTACGAATATTCGTAAATTTCAACGTGTTAGACTTTTCAACGTTAACACAGGACACGAAGTCCGAGTTCTCAATCACAAAACCTTAGACCTTGCAATCAGTCTTGGGTTCGTGGTGATAAAAACAATATTCTCTATTAACAACGTTCATCACAATGTGAAACAACGGTACAATGTGTTACAACGTAACACGGATCAAAGATCTTCGCGCTTATAATTAAGAACGTTAGTATCACGACGTCTCGGATACTAGGTTTAAATTTCAACGTTAACATCGTTTTCATTCGGTGAAACACAAAATCAAAACAAAACTTCCAAAACTTATCCAAGTTGTCAGATATAACCCGTTGTATAAAACTATTTTACAGAAAATACGTTTACGTTGGAAATTCGTTTTACAAAATCATCAAAATCAGTTGAAACTCATTTTCTTGTGAAATATTTTTATGAGAAACTCTGATCTTTTTGAAAGACCCATGTATGAATGATTACTGCTGTTTTTAAGAATGCTATCCGTAATTATTTTCGGAATTAGTCGTCGTTTAGCCTTTTTTAAAAAGGTTTTAGTCGAATTTTGACTTTTCCCACTTAAATAATTTTCTAAAATCATAATTAAGTTATTTTCGAAAATTAATTTCATAAAATAACTTTTTATAATATTACAGGATTTCTTACGTAAAAATTAACAGTACAAAATAATTCATAGTTATGTCCTCACTAGGACTCATAAATTATTTTTACACTAATAAATCATTCAAAGAATAATATTTCTCAACATTTCTTATTTTTCCCTAATAAAACTTTCCATCAATATTATATTCCAATATTTCTCCATTAAACATTGAATATAATTTCTAAAGCTTCTTAAAGCTTTTATCTAATTAATTGATTGGGCACTGACCACTGTCAGGCTTCTCAAACAACAATCAATGACAAAATCATAATAATATTCCCAGGCAGATCATGCATCACAACATTATAATATTTAACTGCAAGTAAACACTTAACCGCAAATAAATAACCACAGATATAAATAACACAACTTATAACCAATTAAGCAAAAACACAACAACCACAGATAAATATACAGACCAAACATATAGCATGTAGCCATTGAAAAAATCTCTCAGGCAATCTCCTCTTACCTCTTGAAGATTCAAGCTTTCGATTAAAACTTTGACACGAATCCGGAAACGGCGACACACGTACAAGGCACACGTCTTTATCCTTCAACAAACCACAACTCAACCAATCAATATCAACCAAATCCAATCACCTAAACTCTAAGGTTAGGTCACGGTCTCAATAGGGTTTGATAACTAAAAATTTCTAAAAATGCTTAAGTCTTTGGATTAATGATCCATGAGTACTTAGGACATAAACCATGATTGTTTGACAAGGATTTTGAATCAAATTCACCTAACCAGCATAGTTAGGGTTTCGGCCATGATTATCAAAATTAGCTAGGGATCTCAAAATTTCACATACTCTTAGATCCATGATCTTAGAGTAGTATAGAATCAAGAGCAATGATCGTAAGTTGAATACCAAAACAAAATCATCCGAGTCCTCAAGAACATGGATTCGGCCTTCACATGGAAAATAGGCTAGGGATTTTATTTTGATACAACACTTTGGATCCAACCTATACATGATATGAAAAGATGAAATACAAGTTCACATACTAAGGAAAACAAACAAAATATCCTCCACCCAACAAGCAAGGTTTCGGCCTTGGAGAGAAAAATGGGGAGGAAAACTTTGTTTGCAACAAACTCTTGGATTATGATAATAGAGTTGATAATAGGAACATAGAAATTGGTTTCACATTTTTAGGAGTTTTCTATGATTTTCTATGAATTATCAAACTTCTAGATCTAAGAATTGGAAAAAATGAATAAGGCATCGAATCATGAAAATATATGAAGAACATAGTGTTTAATGATGATGAGGATCAAGGATTACCTCTTGGAATTGGAAAAAGTGCAAGGAATCACCAAGTTCTTTCATAAACTAGCTTATGGAAGCTTTAGCTTTTTAAGTAAAAATGGAGGAAAGCTCTCATGAAGAAGATGATAATGCCTTAAATAGAAGTGAGAATGGCCTCCTTGGGTGCTTGGGCCGTGGGGTTTGAGGGGTGTTTGGGTCCAAAACACAAATTTTGAGGGGCAAAATAGTAATCTTGTAAAATGGCAAACTTGTAGTTAAAACCACTATCAAGGACTAAATGGTAAAATCCCTAAAATGTCATCATGACTGAGGTGAGTCACCTATATGACTCACCCCTTGTGAGTCACCACTTGTCTCCATCCATTGAATGTCGGATTTTGTCTCTGCACGACAGTTCTCGACTCCGTCGATTACCCGATTAGGGTTTGTCTGTTTTTCGATCGAAAATTCTCCAAATAACCAAACTCATTGGAAAATGTTTTAAACATAATCCATTTCATTCACGAGTCAAAATTAGGTTTTCCGATCATTGAAATCTTACTGTCAGTGAAAACACCGACTTTTTTCCGACTAAACTTTTACCAAAATTCGTCCGATTAAACACAATTTTTCATTTCCGATCAGAAATTTGGAAAGTAGAAATCCTCACGGACAAAATATTAAAAACTATAAATTTCAGTTTCGGGTCAAATTAGGGTTTTCTGCCGGTATAAAAGTATACTGTCATTAAAAATGCAGACTGGTTTCCTTCTGAATTTTAAACCCAAAATTTCACCGTAAACTTATAAAAATAAGTATAATATGAATATGACTTTGGTTTTCCCAAAATCATTTTCTAAGTCTCGGATAAAAATATAAACGTATTTATATAATTTTCGATATTAGAAAATAGCGAAAAGTCGGGGTGTTACACTGGATTGGTAGTAAGTTGCTTGAGCACTTTGGTGTCACTCGTCTAAAATGACTCGATCACCCGTCTAAATCTGGACTGCGCAAGCACCCATTTGAATTTCAAACACTGCTACACTTGATAAAGTGTTAGTCTATTAGAATGAGGTCCAAGTCAACCTTATTCAAAGAAGATTCCTTCCTTAAGGATTTTGAAGACCTCTGGACAATAGCACCAAGGATAAAGAATAAAGAACGTTTGTTTCAAGGATTTAAGGAATAAACACGCAACCTCTATACCACAGCAGTAACCTTTTAGCTGTTCTAGTACAAAGTAAAAGTGTTTTCCAAAAAGTGAACTGAGTGTTGCGCTGAAAGAGGAAAGCTCTCTACTGCAAGTACAAGAAGCTTCCTGCTGTAACTCTGATACAACAGCTGCTCAGAACAAAAGTGTACTCTTGGAATGCCTTGTTAAAACTCAACGTCCCTAAATATTTAATGCCTACACAGAACGACTCTTTGGCATTAATGGCATTCCAGAAGCTCAAATCAAAGAACACACTTTCTGAAGTTGTGCCTAACGGATAAATTGATTGAAGTCTTTATATAGATCAAACCATGAAGATGAAGACAAGAAGTTGAATACCATTAAGAACACTGAGCAAGAAGCATTTACTCACTTCATTAACTTCTTCATTCTTTCATTGAATACTTCTTCAATCATTTGATATTAATTTGCAGTCTTTCACTCTTCATATTTTTTTCACTCTGAGTGCTATTTGAAAGATTTGCAAGTTGTATTAATTACACAAAACCTTTATTCCTTACTGTGTTGAGCCTGAAGAGGCTAGGCAAGCAAAGAATACTTGTTTAAGTGTTGCGCCTGGAGAGGCTAGGTGTGAAAAGAATACTTGTACTATAATCTGATCAGATATAGTGGAAACTTGGTGCTGCCAAGAAACTAGACGTAGCCCTGTGGATTTTAGGGTGAACCAATATAAAACTCTTGAGTGATATTCCTATTCCATTATCTCTTTATTTTGCTTAAGTATTATTTGTTAAAGCTTTTAACTTGGGGAGTTAATATTATGAATACCAATCCCTGTTTTAACCTTCTCTGTGTGCGCATGCGTTTTGTCTCAAAATTAGACTAGTCACCCGTCTAATTTTCGGTTGCTTTATTTTTTCTTATTGTATCTGTGAAAATAATTTTCAAAGTTTCCTAAAAAGTTGGTAAACACAATTCAACCCCCCTTCTTGTGTTAACTTTGGTTATTTCAGTTGGTATCAGAGCTCAGCCTCTGGGTTGAGCACTTAACAACGTAGAGGAAAAGATCCTGGAAATGATAGGAGAAGCCAACACAAGCAAGAATCATGTAGGAGAAGGATCCTCAATGTCGAGACCTCCATACTTCAATGGAGAGGACTACATCTACTGAAAAGAGAAGATGAAGTGGCTTTTACAATCCACTAACTCTGATCTCTGAGATATCATTGAAGAAGGTCCCTATGTTCCTAAATATGACAAATGAGCAGAAGTTCCTAAAGCTAGCATGACTGCTGATCAAAGAACAAAACGACAATTTAATGCCAAAGCTAGATATGCAATCATGTGTGCTTTGAGCAGAGAAGAGTTTGAAAAAGTCCGTGCTTGTGAATCTGCTAAAGAAATGTGGGATTCACTAGCTATTGCTCATGAAGGAACTAACAAAGTAAAGGAGACCAAATTCAGTATGTTGGTCAGAAAGTATGAGCTGTTTAAAATGGATGGAGAAACTATTGGCCAAATGTATGGGAGATTTCAAATTATAACCAATGGGTTGAAATCTCTGGGAAAAGTTTACTAGACTAAGGAACATATTCAAAATATTCTCAGAAGTCTTCCAAAACAATGGAGACCTCTTGTAAATGCTGTGTCTCAGGCCAAAGATCTATCAACAATGAAGCTAGATGAGCTTCTTGGCACCCTTCAGATCCATGAACATGAGTTGATTGAAGAAAATAATGGAAAGAAGAGCAAATCCATTGCTCTCAAGGCTGACAAGAAATCATCTAAGGGATCTCCATCAAAAGCTCTCAAAATTGATGAATCTTCAGATGAATCTGAGGAATCAAATAAGGATGACTCTGATGATGAAGATGATGAACTTTCTCTTCTTACCAGAAAAATGAAGAAGCTCTGGTCACATCAATGTCATTGTGTGTTATGAATGTGAAAAACCTGGCCACATCAAGGTAGAATGTCCTCAACTCAAGAAGCAACCTCCCAAGAAGTTCTTCAAGTTTCAAATCTAAGAAATAAGTCACCTTCTCTAGACCTTTGCAACTGTTACACATGGATCTGTTTGGACCAGTCAGTGTAGCTAGCCTAGGTATAAAGGAATATGGTTTTGTCATAGTTGATGACTATTCTAGATTTACATGGGTACTCTTCTTAACCCACAAGGATGAGTCCTATAAGGTCTTACAGTATTTAGTAAAAGAGTACATAATGAGCATGATTTTTGTATCTCTGCTATCAGAAGTGAACATGGGGGAGAATTTGAAAATGAGCAGGTCAAACTGTTATGTGAGGAAAATAGTATTTCTCACAATTTCTCTGCACCTATAACTCCACATCAAAATGGAGTGGTTGAGAGAAAGAACAGATCTCTTCAAAAGATGGGTAGAACAATGCTCAATGAAAATAATCTCCCTAAGTACTTCTAGGGAGAAGCCATTAACACTGCTTGTTATGTGCAAAACTGAATTCTGGTTAGACCTATCCTAAATAAGACTCAATATGAATTATGGAAAGGTAGAAAATCCAACATATCATATTTTCATGTATTTGGATGTGAATGTTATATTCTTAATACAAAAGATCATCTTGGCAAATTTGACTCGAAAGTAGATAAAGGCATATTCACTGGATATTATGAACTGTCTAAAGCTTTTAGAATATTTAATTCTAACACTTTTATAATAGAAGAATCATTTCATATAAAGTTTAATGATGGTTTGAAGATTGATAGGGAACTATCAGATCTAGAAGATGATATTGTAGGTATTGAACTTAATCCTGCAGTGGAAGAATCTTCAGACAAGTCAAAAGTAGATGTGTCAGAAAATCAGACAAGTGCTGATACGTATGAAATTCAGAATGAGAAGAAAGACTAGAAATTCAAGACTTATCATCCAGAAGATCTTATCATTGGAAGTCCATCACAAGGAGTTAGAAGCAGATCTGCTTTCAATGAAAACAATAACATGGCCTTCATATCAGATTTGGAACCCAAAAAGATTGAATAAGCCTTACAAGATGAAAGCTGGATTCTAGCCATGCAAGAAGAACTGAATCAGTTCAAGAGAAATGATGTTTGGACTCTAGTTTCTAAACCCAAAGATAAATCTGTTATTGGAATTAGATGGGTATTAAACAAACTGGATGAAGATAGAAAAGTGGTAAGAAACAAGGCAAGACTAGTTGCTCAAGGGTATAATCAACAGGAAGGTATTGATTTCACTGAAACCTTTACACCTGTAGCTAGATTAGAAGCAATTAGAATTCTCATGTCTTATGTTGCACAACATGATATAACTCTCTATCAAATGGATATTAAAAGTGCATTTCAAAATGGGATAATTGAGGAGGAAGTGTATGTCAAGCAACCTCCTGGGTTTGAGGATTCTGAAAATCCTTACCACGTCTCTAAGCTTAAGAAATCTTTATATGGACTCAAACAAGCTCCCAGAGCTTGGTATGATAGGTTAAGCACATATCTAATGGAAAATAATTTCATTAGAGGAAAAGTAGACCCTACAATTTTCAAGAAATGATCAAAGAAAGATTTCATTGTAGTATAGATTTATGTTGATGATATTATATTTGGTGCTACTAATGAAAAAATCTGCAAAAAGTTCTCTAAGTTGATGCAGAATGAGTTTGAGATGAGCATGATGGGAGAATTGAAGTTCTTCCTTGGTATTAAAATAAAATAGACAAGTGATGGAATCTATATCCATAAGCAAAAGTACACCAAGCAGCTTTTGAAAAAGTGAAGTTGACACAGGAAAACACAAGAAGGGGGGTTGAATTGTGTTTGTTAATAATTTTTCTGACACAACCGTTTTCAAAATTTTTTTCTCTCACAAGATAAACAAGGCAGAAGCACACAAACGGAAAATGATCTTTTAAAAGAATAACAAAATCAAGTTCAAATCCTCACAGTCAGTAAAACAAATAAAACTGTAAGAGTTAAGGGATTAGAAGATTCACGCAAGTGTTTTATCCTGGTTCGCTCTCTTCCAACCAAGAGCTACGTCCAGTCCCTTCGACTTGATGGATTTACTCCACTATTTTTCAAAATAGTTTACAACAAGTATTCAACACCTCTCCAGGCTACAAGTATTCCTTTCTTACCAAGCCTCTTCAGGCTCTAACTCTAACAAAGAGATTGTTTGCGTTTGATCTTCTAACTCACTATGTGTGAGGATATGAAAGTTTAAGATCGATTGAATATTACAACAATATTCAAACTAAAGAATACAAACTTTTGCTCTTGAAAGAATGAAAGAATGAGAGATTGTAGATTGGTAAAAGTTAAGCTCGCAAAAGTTGTTCTTCAGTGGTTGAGGTCTTCTATTTATAGTGACCTACTTCTTCACTTGAAAAACTTCAATGATTGTTTTGAATATTGCCGTTTAGAGACAGAATTAAATGCATAATATCTGTTGTGGCTGATAGCTTGATCATGGCCATTGTGAAATGCACTCTTGGTTATCACTTTTGTACAAAATGGAGGGTCATAGCTCTGAGCAATTACAACTTGAAAATTTGTCTTTCCTCCTTTGTGAAAATTCCATCCATTCCAGCTGTAAAGGTGACAGGGCACAGAGCGTTTTGCATTTCCCCATTGTACTATGTTGCTTTTTGAATTTCCTTGATGGTACTATGTTTCTTTCACAAAGAAACAAGACATTAAAATGGATAAAACAAAATAGGAAGGACCAACATTCGTTTGGAATAAATATCAATCATTTGAAATAAATATTTCTTTGTGGTCGGGGTAGCATTTACTTAGCTAGACTGAGCATATGAAAACTTATAAGAAAAAGAGCTCGTCGACTAGATGATGGGTGAAACCAAGTCTATGGACTTGCAGTTTTATTTTCGCTCGTCTACTGACGTGGCATATCCTCTCGTCTATCATCAAGTCTTTGGACTTGCTATATTTCAGTGAGTTATTTTGATCTTCATCTACTGATGTGGCATTTAACCTCGTCTACTCATTGAAACTAAAGTTCCCGTCTATTGAAAGTATAACAAATAAGAAATATACCAAATGTTTTGAGTAGCTCGTCTACATGAATGGACGCGGCGGATTCACAAACTAAGTCCAAGCAAATACAAGGAAATTTATTCGAGGTTTCCATAACTTATATATTTTTAACATTACTGCAAGACTAGATAAAGCATGTTAGATCTCAACTAAAACTTTACCAAGTAAATTTAATCCTTTTTGTTAACATCAAAACTCAAAGATTATTAATCCAAATCACTTTGGTTCCAACAATCTCCCCCTTTTTGATGATGACAAAAACTAATTAAATTTGAGTGAACAAAGTCTAAGAGAGCTCACAAAAGATATATATCTTATCAGATCAGTTCAATTACTTATCAGTCAAAAGATAGTATCAGAGCATATAAACTAAGGATAGTATCAGAGCAATCAGAAAGCAATATTTATCATAGAATATAATAGAATATGTCAAAGCATATATAAACAAGTAAAATCATACATATGCAGACAAACATATACTTTCCAAAACTGACTTTTATAAAATTTAATTCTCTTATCCTTTCTCCCCCTTTTTTGTCATCAGACAAAAGGTAAAAGGAGTGGAGCCAATGCTTCCGCAACTTGTTCTTTAACTTGTTCCTTGACCCCAACTTTGAATCTATCCTCAATAATTTTTCCAATGATTGCTTCAAAGTTCTGAGGCAGGGAGGGTCTTGAACTTTCAGCACTGTCTTGAGCATGTGCTTGACTTGGTACAATGTCTATAGCTTTGGAAGTTTGAGGTTGATCATTAGGATGAATGACAGTCAGAGCCATTGGCTGAGATGAGTGTTTCTCAGAAGTGCTTGGTCTAGGAGCAGACTCAGCAACTTCCTCAACCTCAGTAACTGGTTGACCAGAGTCAACATCCATAGCAAGGTCTTCAACTATTATTTCCTCATTAGTGTGCTCTGAAGGTGGTGATGGTGGAGGTGAAGTAGCAAAAGTAAGAACATGTGGAGGCAGCTCTTTGGCCCAGTGGATAGGGTCTTCTTCAAAAACAGGACTAGTGACAGGAAGTCCCAGAATGTCCTTGTAAATGAAGAATCTGCAATATGAGAGTCCACATTTTCCTCTGACTTTTGGAATGAGTCTTTTCTCTTCAATACTCAGACCAGAAGAGGAAGCTTCCTGTGCAAATTCCACCATACGAGTTCTCCAAATGTCAACAGCAACATCTTCACGAACATCTTCAACAGGTTGTGCCAACCAATAATCTACGACATTTTGATCAATGAGGTTGATAGCTTCAGGGTTAACCATGCAGCAATCTGGGAATGGCATCTTTCCAGTATTTCTCTACTTCTTCTTGTCCATGTCCTTGTTCAGATCAATCATAGGTAGTCTAGAGACTACAAAAAAAAAGTTTATTTAGCGACCAAAAATAGTGACCGAATTTGTTGGTTGCTGTTTGCGACCGAAATGGTGAACGATTGTAGGATCTAAATCAAACACTGATTAGAGTTGATATTGCGACCGAAATAGTGACCGAAATAGAGCGTAGCAGAGTTATCGGTCTCTATTTCGGTCACAAAATAAAGGAAAGTAAAAGTCAAAAATTTATGACTTCTTAACGATCGAAATGGCGACCGAGTTAAATGCAACGGTTAAATTTTATGTAACTTTGCGATCGATATTAAATCGGTCGCTAAACGGCGCATAAAAAATTAAAATAGAGCGTGTTAGCGACCAAATTTTAAATCGGTCACTAAATTTATGAATTCAAATTTCAAATTAACCCTTTTAGTGACCGATGTAGAGACCGAATAATTCGGTCGCAAATAGTAAAATCCCTAAATCAGCTAACTTTCCCCTCTTTCTTCCTCACATATGCGTTTCTCTTCCTCTCACTCCCTAAAACCACCATTTCCTCCCCTCAACGGCCACCATAGTTCCTCCCTTCTACGGCCACCATTCACACCGCCACCACCACCACTGTAAGCCCCTCCTTTTGCCGTCCCTTTTACGGCCCCTTCCCTCCCTCATTGTCTCCCTCTCTTTGTTGTCCCTCCCTCACCACAACCAGCCTTTTACGGCCACCGTTCGCGGCTCCACCGCCACCACTGTAAGACCAAGGATTGCTTCCATCCCTCTCTCTCTATTCGTCTCTGTCTCCCTCTTTCACTTATATTTTTTTTCTTCATTCCACATTCCAGGGTTGTTTGGTTATAGCTCCACCACCGAACCTCCGCCATCGCCGCCACCATCAGGGTACACCCCTTCTCCTTACTTTTCTGTTTAGTGCTTTCATCTTTCACTACGTTTGTTTTATTAGGCACACTTTCAATTAGAAGAAATTACCAAACCTTACATAACATATAACTAGCAGTAGCGGGCCACTTGTTTCACTATTTAGGTACATATCTGTTAGAGGGGACACTGCAATTGCATGTGCTTGGGGGGTGTTTAGATGGTTTAACAAGCTTCCAAGAGAAATTGATATAATGTAAGAGAAAGAATAAAGTCCAAAAGTCAAAGTCTTTCTGCTGCTAGTCAATAGGAGAAAATTAATTCTTTACATGGCTATCTACCTTATCTAACACCTCTATATTCCATGAATTTCATTTCAACTAGTTTTCAATGTCATTTTCAAACTCAAATGGTTTATCAAGTAATTCAAGTTGGTGTTACGTTATGAAGAAGTAGAAAGAACCAAATAAGATAAATTTTCTTTGGAGAATGAAATTGTTGTTTGGTTCCAATTGATTTTTCTCATAGTGAGGAATTAGGATGTCTCCACTTTATAAATATCACTTCCTTTCGGTTTCTCAACTTATGCAACTTCTATTTGTGGAGATGGGAAAGGGGTATCAAGGAGAATGTCCACATTCATTTTATTGTGGATATCGTGGCAATATTAGCTTCCCTTTCACTAAAACAAGACACCAACATTGTGGCTTATTGACCATACAAAATTGTGATGATCATTTAGCCAAGCATAAAGAGATCCAACTAGAAAATAATGGGAAATGGTTTGAAGTCTTATAAGTTTCTCGGTTTCCACATGTTCCTATGTGTCCTTACTACCCACGTTGTAGTTTGTTGTGATTTATTTGCAGCTAGTTAAATGATTAGTGATTTGAAAAAATAATCTTGTGCTTGCTTCTGGAATGTTGAACTGTTGGTGGGAAACAATTTTATTCAATATATATTTACCATAAACTTGTGAATTGAAATAAATCATACATTTTTGAACAGGCTGTTGAATTTAATCACTTGCAGCACTCCTTGATCTTTGTCACTATTTCCATTCTTTGTTGGGAGCTGAGGTAAGTTAACTACATCTTTATTATGCCTTGATTTATGTGGTATCTATAATGTGTAATGTCAAGTTATGTTTTCTGTTAGTTGAGATCAGAGCTCGATAGGATTTGTGTGCTGATAATTTATCATTTATGCATGTGTTTGCCATTATGTGTTGTTTGTTAGTGGAGAGCGGAGCTCAATAGGATGTGATCCTGTCTGAAAGGCAGGATGCTGGTTGTGTACCGATAATTTAGAAGTTATGCATGTGTTTGGCAATTATGTGTTACTTGAATTGATTTCTTAATTGTTAGTGAAGAGCTGAGCTCAATAGGATTCTGGTTGTGTGCTGGTATATTAGAAATGATGCATGTGGTTGCAATTGAATATGTTGTTTGTTAGTGGAGAGCTGAGCTCAATAGGATGCTGGGTGTGTACTGGTAGATTAAAATTGATGCATGTGGTTGTAAACTTTATATGTTGTTTGTCAGTGGAGAGTAAAGCTCAATAGGATGGATGTGTCAATTCTATGCCTTGATTGCCATTTTATGTCCTTATTAATGTTTTTGTCGCTAAAATTGTGCTTTGTATATAGAGTTAAATTTGTATCTTCTGTTATGGTTAATGAGTTAGAATAGCCTTAGTGGAGAGCAGAGCTCAATAGGATGTGATCCTGTCAAAAAGGCGGGATGCTTGTTGTGTGTTGCTAATTTAGAAGTTATGCATGTGTTTGACAATTATGTGTTACTTGTTAGTGGAGAGCAGAGCTCAATAGGTTGTTTGCTACTATATTTTATCTAAGTTTGTATTGAAATATGCTTCATATATTTGTTGAAGTATGCTGCAATCCTTATAAGTCAATGGTTTTATTTTCTGCTAGAGTTAATTATTAAGTTACGAAAGCCTTAGTTTCCTATTTGAGATTCAATATTAATGAGCATGCGTCCCTTCTCAGGGCACGCATGCTCATTGTATTGAATCTTGAATTGTCCAAGTGGGATAGTTTGGGAAAAAACCTTTTTCACACTCGTACAATAGTCATTTCAATGTTCAAATGACTTATATACTTGTTGAAATCTCGGTCTGATGCATTTCCTTTTGTTCTCCTGGTGCATACTTGATCGCGGTGATTCTCACCGTGCTCGAGTCGTGTACTTGGAGACCGATGGGAAATCCTGCCAAAATTTTGTCAAGTATAAGGTATTTGAATATGGGAATAACTATTATTAGCCGAGTGTGGTAAAGGTTTCTTCTCGAATGGGATAGGTTCATACCTTGTCATAAGAACGAGATTGATGGAGTTATTAGAATGCACCGTAATATATAAGTGTTATTGTAGGATTGGTCAGGCTATTTAATTGCCAGCAATGGATATTCCAAAGAATTTGAAATGGATGTATCGTAGGTTAGATCGGAATAAACGTCTTAGGGAAAAGTATAGAGTTGGAGTGGGTGAGTTTATAGAGTTTGTTGTTAGCCAGGAGAGATTTATACGGCTGGGCGGTGATCATTTGAGCTGTCCTTTCAAAAGATGCAAGTGTCAATCTTTCAAAAGCGTCGATGAAGTTGTAGCCGATCTTTATGAGAAGGGCTTCATGCCTGATTACTATTGGTGGAGTAACCATGGTGAGACGTTGCCTGATTTAAACCCGATTGTGTTTGAAGGTTCGTACTATGGAAGTGGTGACCAGAGGGAAGAATTGAATCCATACGAGCAGATGATAATGGATCATGCTGGACCATCGGTTGGTGTTGTACTAGAAGAAGATGGGGGAGAAGATGGTGGAATGGGTTCCCAATACATAGAGGAGAATCCAAATCCTGAAGCTCAAAGATTCTATGATATGCTGAGTGCTGCACGATCTCCATTGTGGGAAAGATGTCGGGAGTACACGGAGTTGTCGATGTGCATGGAATGGTTGAGTATCGAATCTGATTACAATATGCAAGAAGGTTGTTTTAACCGCCTCACCAGGTCAGTGTCCAAGGCGTTGCCATAAGACAATCGGATGCCTACTAGTTTTTATCATGCTAAGAAGTCTGTGGAAAATTTGGGTCTGGGGTGTTTGAAAATTGATTGTTGCCCGAATGGATGTATGTTGTACTATAAGGATGATTCAGTGGAAAGCATAACATGTTGTCGATTTTGTGGTGCAGATCAGTATAAGACAACCACTAGGATGGGCATTGAGAAGAAGAGGTCGCTAAAAAAGATGTGGTACTTTCCGCTCGTGCCAAGACTTACAAGATTGTACTTTTCGATGGCCACTGCAGCTCACATGAGGTGGCATAGTGAGCATGAGAGGGAGCAAGATGTCTTGTGTCATCCATCTGATGGAGAAGCTTGGAAGCATTTTGATAGGGTTCATATGGCATTTTCACAGGACCCTCGGAACGTCCGATTGGGGTTATCTACTGATGGATTTAATCCTTTTGGGCAGTCTGGAAAAGCATACTCTTGTTGGCCGGTTATCCTGACTCCGTACAATCTTCCCCCGGGGATGTGCATGAAGCGAGAGTTTATGTTCCTAACAGTCATAATTCTGGGTCCGTCTAATCCAAAAGGTAAGATTGATGCGTACTTGCAGCCGCTGATAGATGAGTTGACAATGCTGTAGAATGATGGTGTGTTGACATATGACGTATCTTTGAGGCAGAATTTCATCATGAAAGCATCTTTGATGTGGACGATCAACGACTTTCCCGCCTATGGGATGATGTCGGGTTGGATGACCGCGGGGAAGCTTGGATGCCCAATATGTATGGAGCGATCGAAGGCAATCATGCTTAAAAACAGTCGAAAGATCTCATATTTTGATTGTCATTATCAATTCCTTCCAGAAGATCATCCTTATAGGCGGAACAAGAATGCATTCAAGAAGCGTTGTGCGGAGACAACACCACCTCCACCACGTTTGACTGGTCCTAATGTATGGCACAGAGTACAGTACTTACCGCTCGTCCATGAATCCCAAGGAGAACATATTCCTGATTATGGCGTCAACCATAATTGGACAAAACAAAGTATATTTTGGAGGTTACCATATTGGAGGACGCAACTACCCCGTCACAACATTGATATCATGCATACTGAGAGGAATGTGTTTTTGAATGTGTTTGACACTGTGATGGACATCAAGGGGAGGACAAAGGATACAAATAAAGCCCGATTGGATCTCGCTGAAATTTGTAATCGGAAGGAGCTTGAGTTTCAGGACAGTGGTCGTGGCAGACTTATCAAACCGAAGGCAAGTTATACACTAAGTAAAACATAGAAAGTGGCCGTCTGTAAGTGAGTTAAAGAACTAAAGTTACCAGATGGGTATGCTTCCAATCTGGGTAGATGTGTTGACATTGAGGAAGCAAAGTTACATGGAATGAAGAGTCATGATTGCCACGTGTTCATGTAACGGTTGCTTCCAATTGCGTTCGACGCATTACCGAAGCAAATTTGGAACCCACTTGTTGAGCTTAGCCACTTTTTCAGGGAGCTTACATCGACAACACTAAATGTGAATCAATTAAAGGATATGGAAGTCAAGATACCCGTTTTGTTATGCAAGCTGGAGCAAATCTTCCCGCCGAGTTTCTTTGATTCCATGGAACACCTGCCAGTTCATCTACCTTACGAAGCAAGAGTTGGTGGCCCAGTCCAATACCGCTGGATGTATCCATTTGAGAGCTAAACAACATCAACTATTTTACTTAAACTTTTGACCGGTGATACATTAAACTTTTGACTTATTATACTATTTAATTAGTTTTCATTTTTAATTATTCTTATGAATTTAAGATTATATTTTTGTGCAGAAAGCACAGAAACAGCGGGTCCCCCACTGCTATGGAGTTGGTGGAGAGGACGAAGAAGGAAGATGCCATATCACGTGCCTCACAGTCACAAGATGAGGCCTTGACTGGTGATGGGCCCAGTTCTCCTATCTCCATTGACGATAATGCCATTTATTTGGAGGTCGTCTGGGGCAGGAACAAGAAGGGGCACGTGTATGGACTCGGACACCTGGGAGGCGAGTTTATCGCTTCATCATCCGGCATGCCTGCTCCTTCATACGCCGATATCGTCCCTCAGGAGCAGTTCAACCAAATGTAGGACACCATCACGCAACTGAACGCGGAGCTTTGGGAGAAGAGCGAGAGAGAGCAGCAGATGGCGAACCAGATTGCACGATTGGCTCGAGCACACCAAAGCGGCGATGCGAGCGAGCATCGAGCAGGGCCAAACATTGCGGCTGGTGTTGGAGCATATGAGGATCCAGACTCCGATTTGCTCGGTGATGCTCGGCGGTTGTTGTGTGCCTGCTTGCTCCTCCTCCGATTCCGCCACCGGCTACGATATCACTCTCTGCAGAGGACGATCAGATAGCAGACGTCGGTGTTACGGACGTTGAGGATGATTGGATTCCTACACCTCCCCCTCATCATGATTGATTTTTTTTTTTCATATTTTTGACTTTAAACGATTCTTGTACGACACTTTGGATTATTTTTTATATATACATATTCATTATTTCTTATGATTGTATATTTCATTTGTAATTTAGTGTGTTTTATTAGAATTTTTGCTAAACTTTAAAGAAAAACAGAAAAAATTTATTATTTTTAAAATTAATTTTTTAAAAAATTAATAAAAACCAGTTTAACGACTGAATTAGAAACCAATAATTCGGTCGCTAAACTTTAGTTAACATTAACAGATTGTGGTCTAGCGATCGAAAATCGGTCGCTAATATAGGTTAACAATAACCCACATTGGCGATCGAACTAGCAACCGATTATCGGTCGTTAAAAATGGATACCCAAACAATGCGACCAACCGTGTAGCGACCGTTTTTTATTTTTTAGCGACCGAATTTACGGTCGCCATTTAGCGACCGAATTATTATTTCGGTCTCTAAAAGCTTATCGACCAGGTTATCAGTCACCACCATTAATCGGTCGCTAAATTAAATAGCGACCGAATTAGAAAGTTTAGCAACAGAATATACCGGTCGCTAAACAGTTGTTTTTTTGTAGTGAGAAGCAACCATGGCGGGTCTGACACCAATCTTTGTTTCCTTCTTGGTATGAAACAACCAAGTTGGAGGGACAAAGTTTGCATCCCTGACATACCTAGGCAATTCAAATTCATTCTTCAAAAAGGCATACAGGAGGTGATCCACGATATTCACAGGTCTGCCATAGATGCTTGGGTGTCTGAATGTCTCCCAAGAAGTTTTGTTGTCCATGATAAAAGGAATATGTCTGTAGGATCTTGACCTTTTGTAGATGACATTGGTCAGATCTTTCTTTGCTGGATCCTTAGACCAGTCAGAGATCATATGCCTTTTAACACCATCAGTGAATGGCTTGAAGGGTGGGGATTTGATGAGGTTTGGGTAGATTTTTCTAGGTGGGAATTTTTTCAGTGGAAGATGAATTAGGGCAGGTCCAATATGGTTGTGTAGAGTGGATGGAAGAGGTCTGGTGATGTTTGGTACATATGGTATAGGTACATAATCAGGTTGAGGTATGGTCTCGGGTTCATAATCATACTCAGGTAGGGGATAGAAGGGTCTGGTTGAAACTGGTTTTGGTTCATGTTTGTGGTGAAGGATTTTCCAGTTCCTCTTTACTTTGGCCCAGTTTTCAGATTAGCCATCATAAAGAACAGAGGGGTTAGTGTATGGAAATTTTGTCTTTTGGTTTTTGGGAAAGGGTGCACCAAGGATAATTCCATCATCTAGTTGGTTGAACCAAGGGTCATTTTTAGGTATAATGGGTGGGAAATATGGTCTTTCTGGTGAGGCTGTTTGTGGTTGATCAGGGGAAGTTCTTTGTGGTGAAGGTAGTGTGGGAATGTATACATCATCCAAGGTTTCAGTTTGGTTCACAGTAGCAGGTGCAGAATCATCATCTACTCTATCATCAAAGCTAGATACTAAGGCATCTACTGCTAATTTTACACGATCATTAGCAGGAAGAGTTACCTCAGAAGTCATAACAGACTTAGCTTTCCTTAGAGGTTGCCTTCTGGGTTGTGTGGGGATGGGGACATTAGCAATACCAGCAGTAGCAACAGTCCTTTGTTTCTTCAAAACAGAACTGATGGGGACCCTGTCCTCATTATCCTCATCTTCAATGAAGGACATAATTACATTCCTTGTCCTTTTCTGAGTAGGTCTAGGTTGAGGAGCAGCAGCTGATGGTTCCTTAAATACAATTCCAGCAGCAGTAGGCCTTTTAGGCAAAGGTTTCCGTGCTGCAGTGGTTTTATTTTTTAACTGCCCTTTTGAGTCCAAGAACTTCAGCATTGTTTTGCTCAACCATTTCTTCTTTGATCTTCATCATTTCTTCAGTCTTGACCAAGGCAGCAGCAGTGTAAGTACTCAGATTCATGTTTGCAATATTCATTTTGCCAAAATCAGTAGCAGACATTGGCTTCTCAGCCAGTATTCTTTCTTGCTCTTCAAGTGACCTCGCAGCAATGAAATCAAATATCCCTTGTGACTTGAAGATTTTTGATAGAAGATGGTAGTAAGGAAGTGCAGAGAGTTTCTTCCTATGAACAGCAGCATCCCTGAATCTTCCAAAGAGAATTCTGGGCAAGTTTATCTTAGTCTCATTGATGAGATGACAAAGACAAAATTTGTGCAAGGCTGATAAGTTGTCCTTGGAGCCAATTTTGTGTAGAACCACCTTGTTTAGCAACTAATGAAGGATGCGAACTAAATCCTTCATTTCTACTGATTTCCAGGAATGAGTTCTTACTGTGTCTTCTCTCATCAGAATGGCAGCAATAACTTCTGAACCACCAAGGTCTGTCTCCTATGTCTCAGTGAAGGCCACTCCTTCCTGAGCACAGATGATGGCATCAGAGATGGTTTTCTCTGAAACCACTATTCTCTTCCCCAAAATAGTGGCGAAGACTTCTCTATCAGAGACTTGAAGACCCCTCCAGAAATCCTTGATCAGATTACAGAAAATGGAGACTTTCTCCATGAAGAGTCCTCCCCAGCTAGCCACATTGACATTCTTGCTAATATCTAGGTTATATTCCTCCAATATTCTGAAGTTGAAATGATTCTCAATAGCAACATTCAACTTATCCATATTAAAAGTTGAAGAAGAAGCCATTGTTGAAGATTGAAGATTAGGGTTTGGAAGCAGAAAGCAGAGAGCTCAGAGACGAAGGTAGCAAAAGGTTTCTCAGAGGGAAGGAGGTTGCTTTAAAAAGGTTTTTAATTTCAAAGGTTTTTCTTTTGGAAATAAATCAAAAAGAAAATATTTGACAAGACATGTCATTAAGGATAAAAGGGCGTTGGTATTTTGAAACTATAAAAAGGTCTTGATGGGATTAATGGAAGTAACTGACTCAGCATTAGAGAATATAGGATAAATTTGTCTTTGAGACAAAATAAATACAATTAATAAATATGTGTATTGACGGGTCCAAGCAAAAAGCAAGCAAGTATGGACGCGACATGCATTGGACGCGAACTTTAATCATGCAATGGAGTTGAAATGCTTTAGACGCATATACATCAACAAAAAATTCTCAAGGTTGGACGACATAATCAATCCACACATAGCATATTAAGATACTTTCTAATAAAAATAAATCTGTCCTCAGCAAGAGGTTTAGTAAAGATATATGCCCATTAATGGTCAGTATCTACAAATTGTATATCAAAAACACCTTTTTGCACATAATCCCTTATAAAATGATTTTTAATCTCTATATGTTTAGCTCTAGAATGCAATATTGGATTCTTAGATAAATTAATTGCAGCAGTATTATCACACATAAGTGGAATACTACTTACAAACACATTGTAGTCCTCCAATTGATGTTTGATCCATATAAGTTGTGAGCAGCAACTAGCAGCTGAAATATACTAAGCTTCAGCAGTAGATAAGGCTATGGTACTTTGTCTTTTGCTTGACCATGAGACAAGATTAGCTCCAATGAAGTGACATCCTCCATTGGTACTCTTTCTTTCAATTCTGTCTCTAGCATAGTCATCATCACAAAAGCCAACTAATCTGTAATCTTCATTTTTCTTAAAACACAAACCCATATTAGTAGTACCTTTCAAGTATCTAAATATTCTCTTAACTGCTGATAAGTGAGATTCTCGAGGATCAGATTGAAATCTAGCATACATACACTGAACATAATATTAGGTCTAGACGTGGTAAGATATAGAAGAGATCCTATCATACCTCTATATACCTTTTGGTCTACCTTTTACTCTTTATCATCTTTGTTCAGTATGGACGTGGGGTGCATTGGGGTATTCATTGACTTGCAATCATCCATTTTGAACTTCTTCAGGAGTTCCTTTGTATACTTGGTTTGATGGATGTACACCTCGTCCAATGTTTGTTTAACTTGAAGTCCAAGGAAGAATTTGAGTTCTCCTATCATGCTCATTTCAAACTCTTTCTGCATTAACTTAGAAAACTCTTTGCACAGAGATTCATTAGTAGAACCAAATATAATATCATCAACATATATTTGCACAATTATGAAATTAGATTTAATAGACTTTCTAAAAAAGGTTGTATCAACCTTTCCTCTATTAAATCCATTTTCCATTAGAAATGAACTTAGCTTATCATACCAAGCTCTAGGTGCTTGTTTAAGGCTATATAAAGCTTTCTTAAGTTTATATACATGTTCAGGTTGGGTTTCACTCTCAAAACCCAGAGGTTGCATTACATATACTTCTTCATTAATAAAGCCATTTAGAAAAGCACTCTTAACATCCATTTGAAAAAGGATAATGCTATTATGTGCAGCAAATGAAAGTAAAATCCTAATTGCTTCTAATCTAGCAACAGGAGCAAAAGTTTCAGTATAATCTGTACCTTCTTCTTGAGAATAACCTTGTGCAACAAGTCTTGCTTTGTTTTTTACAACCTTACCATTCTCATCAAGCTTGTTTCTGTAAACCCACTTTGTTCCAATAACTGATTTGTCTTTAGGCAGGGGTACCAGAATCCAAACATCACTTCTTTCAAACTGATTCAGTTCTTCTTGCATTGCCAGAATCCTGCCATCGTCCAGTAGAGCCTCGTCTATTGTCTTTGGTTCCAACTCAGATTAGTGCAGAATCTTCCTGCTCTCTGAAAGTTGATCTGGTTCTTAGCCTATCATTGGGGTTTCCAATGATTTGATCTTGTGGATGATAATTTTTGAAGTACCATGATCTATGAACAGTGTTCTGTTGAGAAGTGGAGGTTTCTGGTAGTTGAGGAGGGTCGTCCATTTGATCATAAGCTTTTACTTCTGTTGTATCTCCTGAGATAGTTAGATCAAGATCTGCAAAAGCTTCATCTTGCTCTGATAATTTCTTATCAGGCTGCTTGTCATCAAACTTGACATGAATACATTCTACTACTACTAGAGTTCTAGAATTATAAACTCTAAAGCCTTTTGATGTTTCAGAATATCCTAACAATATTCCATTATCTACTTTTGCATCAAACCTACCTAGTTGATCTTTAGTATTCAATATATAACATTTACAACCAAAAGGATGAAAGTATGAAATGTTGGGTTTTCGTCCCTTCCACAATTCATAAGGAATCTTGTTCAAGATTGGTCTAATGTATATTCTGTTCTGAATGTAGCAAGCAGTGTTAACAGCTTCAGCCTAGAAGTGTCTAGGGACATAGTTGTCATTGAGCATTGTTCTAGCCATCTCTTGAAGAGATCTGTTCTTTCTCTCTACCACACCGTTTTGCTGTGGTGTTCTAGGTATTGAGAAGATGTAAAGAATACCACTTTCTTCAAAGAACTTATGAAATAGCTCATTTTCAAACTCTCTTCCATGGTCATTTCTGATTGAAGTGATACACACGAGTTTTTCATTCTGTACACATTTGCAAAATATAGAAAAGACCTTGAAAGACTCATCCTTGTGAGCTAGGAACATAACCCATGTCCATCTAGTGCAGTCGTCTACAATGACTAGACCATATTTCTTACCACTGACATAAACAGTCCTTGTTGGACCAAAGAGATCAAGATGTAGCAGTTCTAGTGATCTATTGGTACTAACAACATTCTTAGATTCAAAAGAACCCTTGACTTGTTTTCCCTTTTAACATGCATCATAGAGAGCATCAGATTTGTACTTAAGGTTTGGTAGCCCTCTCATGAGTAGCTTTGAGATTAATCTCAAGCTTGCATGACCTAGCCTTTTGTGCCAAATCCATTGCTCATCTTCAATGGTCACTAGACATGAGACACTTTGATTTGAGAGGTCCTCCATGTCAATCTTATACATATTTTTTTGCCTCTTAGCAGAGAATAAAAGTGATCCATCATTATTTTTGACATTACACATGTTCTTATCAAAAGAAACAGCATATCCACTGTCACATAATTGACTTATGCTCAGCAGATTATGTTTTAAACCATTTACCAAGAGAACAGTATCAATGGAAGGAAAATGATGTTTACCAATTTTACCTATACCAATGATCTTCCCTTTCTGGTTTCCTCCAAATGTAACCCAGCCGCCATCTTTGTGTCTAAGGTCTTAGAACATACACCTTTCTCCCGTCATGTGACGTGAGCACCCACTGTCCAAGTACCAAGATGCTTGTTTCTTTCCTGTTGTTAAGCAAATCCGCAACGGGTATTATCTTATCTTTAGGTACGTACCCAAACTGACTTGGGTATTTTCTTGTTAGAGGTCACTGGACGAGAATGTTTAGCATGTTTATTATGTATGCATCTAGATGTAACATGCCCACTTTTTCCACACACTTTGAAAAAGGTGTTGGACGGGCCTGACTTAGTTTTAGCATGTTTATCTAGAGCTTTTGAAGCTCTATGCAGTGCATGTGGTTTTGACCTTTTGTGAGATGCTTCATGGTTCTCCTTATCATAACCGAGGCCGGATTTATCATGAGGTGACCTAGAATACCTCAAAATGAGACTGAGCTTATCTAAGCCACATACAAACTTTGACAGAGTGTTTGTCATATACATCACATCTTGTTTCAGTTTTGTAACTTCACAACAAACACCAGGCTCACACTCGAGTTTGTCAGTTAGACTAACATTCTCTGATTTTAGTTTGTCATTTTCATCTTTGAGGTTTTGTTTTTCCATGAAAACCTTATCATATTCTTTTGATAATTTTGTAAACTTCTTTTTGAGACTTCTATACTCATGAGACAGTATGGACGACTCATGCAATAATTCATCAAATGCATTTTGAAGAGTGGACGGGTCAGAGTCCATTACCTCAGCATCAGTGTATTCACTTTCTGATGACGTGTCAGTCATGAGACAGATATTTGCCTCTTCTTCAGCTTCATCTTCTTCATCAGATGAGGATAGATCCAGATCCTCCCAAGTAGCCATCAAACCCTTCTTCTTTTTGAAGAACTTCTTTTTGTCCTTCAGATGAGGGCAATCAGCTTTGAAATGACAAGGCTTCTTGCATTGAAAGCACAAAGGTGGACCTTTTTCCTTGGAGTCTGACTTCTACTTGGAAAACTTTTTTTTTGAACTGGTTACTCCTGAAGCCACCTTTCTATCTCCACATGTGTTGAATCTTTATGGAGATGAAAGATAGTTCATATTCATCTGATCCTTCATCACTATCAGAAGTTCCAGCATCATCTAAAGATTCAACAGCTTTGAGAATTTTTGATGAACTCACTTTTTTTTACCTTTAGCGCAATAGAATTTCCTTTTTTAAAGTTGTCTTTTTCATTCAGTTCAAGTTCATGAACCTTGAGAGATTCAAGAAGATCTTCTAGAGAAAGAGTATTCAGGTTCTTAGCTTCCTGGATAGCAGTAACCTTGGGTCTCCATTGCTTGGATAGACTTCTCAGATTTTTTCTAATATGGTCTCTATTTTCATAAAATTTTCCAAGAGATCTGTGACTGTTAGTGATAGTTTTAAATTTTCTAAACATCTGATCTATTGTTTCATGATCAGCCATTTTAAATAGTTCATACTGGTGAACCATCATGCTTAGCTCTGATTCCTTTACTTAAGATGACCCTTCATGAGCTAGGGCAAGAGTATCCCATATTTCCTTAGCAGTATTGCAGCTATGGACCTTATCATGTTCAGATCTGTTAATAGCACATATGAGATAGTGCTTAGCTTTAAGATTGAGTTGATGTTGACTTTTCTGTTCTTGAGTCCATTGGACTCTAGGGACAACAGCTCCAACTTCACCTCTTGGCTTTGTGTAGCCGGTTTCAATCAGCTCCCAAATATCTACATTCTATGCATCCAAGAAAGACATCATCCTCTTCTTCCAGTAGTCATAATCAGTTCCATCAAAGAGAGGAGGTCTGTTGATAGCTTGTCCTTATGCATCCATGGTTGTTGGATCGTACTCCCTCAGCACTTGTTAGATGCTCAACCTTTCGAGGCCGAGCTCAGATACCAACTGAAGTTGACACAGGCAAACACAAGAAGGGGTGTTGAATTGTGTTTGTTAATATTCTTTCTGAAACAACCTTTTTCAAAACTATTTTCTCACATAAGAAAAACAAGGCAGAAGCACACACACAGAAAATGATCTTTTAAAAGAATAACAAAATCAAGTTCAAATCCCCATAGTCAGTAAAACAAATAAAACTGTCATCGTTAAGGGATTAGAAGATTCACGCAAGTGTTTTATCCTAGTTCACTCTCTTCCAACCAAGAGCTACGTCCAGTCCCTTCGACTTGAAGGATTTACTCCACTATTTTTCAATATAGATTACAACAAGTATTCAACACCTTTCCAGGCTACAAGTATTCCTTTCTTACCAAGCCTCTTCAAGATCTAAATCTAACAAAGAGATTGTTTGCTTTTGATCTTCTAACTCACTATGTGTGAGGATATGAAAGTTTAAGATCGGTTGAATATTACAACAATATGCAAACTAAAGAATACAGACTTTTGCTTTTGAAAGAATGAAAGAATGAGAGATTGTATATTGGTAAAAGTTAAGCTCGCAAAAGTTGTTCCTCAGTGGTTGAGGTCTTTTATTTATAGAGACCTACTTCTTCACTTGAAAAACTTCAACGGTTGTTTTGAATATTCCCGTTTAGAGATAGCATTAAATGCATAATATCTGTTGTGACTGATAGCTTGATCGTGGCCATTGTGAAATGCACTCTTGGTTATCACTTTTGTACAAGATGAAGGGTCACGGCTCTGAGCAATTACAACTTGAAAAATTGTCTTTCCTCCTTTGTGAAAATTCCAGCAGTAAAGGTGACAGGGTATGGAGCGTTTTGCATTTCCCCATTGTACTATGTTGCTTTTTGTATTTCCTTGATGGTACTATGTTTCTCTCACAAAGAAACAAGGCATTAAAACAGATAAAACAAAATAGGAAGGACCAACATTCATTTGAAATAAATATCAATCATTTGAAATAAATAATTCTTTGTGGTCGGGGTAGCATTTACTTGCAGTTTTATTTTCGCTCGTCTACTGACGTGGCATATCCTCTTGTCTATCATCAAGTCTTTGGACTTGCTATATTTCAGTGAGTTATTTTGATCTTCGTCTACTGACGTGGCATTTAAGCTCGTCTAATCATTGAAACTAAAGTTCCCGTATACTGAGAGTATAACAAATAATAAATATACCAAACATTTTGAGCAGCTCGTCTACATGAATGGACACGGATTCACAAACCAAGTCCAAGCAGATACAAGGAAATTTATTCAAGGTTTCCATAACTTATATATTTTTAACATTTCTGCTAGACTAGATAAAGCATGTTAGATCTCAACTAAAACTTTACCAAGCAAATTTAATCCTTTTTGTTAACATCAAAACTTAGATTATTAATCCAAATCACTTTGGTTCCAACAAGTATAAGATGGAAAATTCAAAGCCTATGAGTACTCCTATGCATCCATCAGTTATTCTAAACAAGGATGGGGAAGGTAAAAAGGTAGATCAAACTGTCTACCTAGGTATGATTGGATCTCTTCTATACTTAACTGCTAGCAAACCTGATATTTATTTCAGTGTTTGTCTATGTGCTAGGTTTCAAACAGATCCTAAAGAATCTCACCATAAGGCTGTTAAAAGAATTTTCTGATTATTAATTGGAACCACTAACCTTGGTCTATTATATAATAAATCTGAAGATTTTCGGTTAGTTGGATTCTGTGATGCTGATTTTGTTAGAGATAGAATTGATAGAAAAAGTACCAGTGGAAGATACCACTTCATTGGAGCAAATATGATCTCCTGTTCAAGCAAAAGGCAAAGCACCATTGCTCTCTCAACTGCTAAAGTTGCGTACATATCTGCAGCAAGTTTTTGTTCACAACTGCTTTGGGAAAAATATCAACTTGAGGACTATTCAATGTTTGAGCATGATATACCTATTTGGTGTGATAATACTAGTGCTATTAACTTGTCTAGAAATCCCTTACAACATTGTAGAGCAAGGCATATAGAAATAAATCATCATTTTATTAGAAATTATATGCAAAAAGGTGTTTTTGAAATTAAGTTTGTAAACATTGAGTATCAGTGGGAAGACATCTTTATTAAACCTTTAAGTGAAGATAGATTTGTTTTTATTAGAAGGAATCTTAATATGCATAATGTGTCTGAATGCGTGTATGCTGATATGTCTGAAAATTTACTTATCTAAATTTTATATGCTTGACTCGTCTATTTTCTTTATGCTTCACTCGTCTACTTTAGCCAAGCGTCTGATGACGTGGCTAAAAGCACTCTGTGCTAACCCTGACTGAGACACATGTACATTGCAAAATTTCCCTCCTTTTTCTTAAAAGCGTTTCATTTTTTACAACTATCTTTTCAAAAGTTATTGCTGTTTATGGCAATAATCCTTGTTCCCAACGCAAAAAAAAAAAAAAAACTCAAGCGTTTTAACAAAAGTAACCCATGTCGTTTCAAAATTTTCCACTGACAATCTTTCGTCACAATCTCTCTCCTTTTTCTCTTCTTCTTCAACCTCTTGAAACCTTTCAGCTCCCAAACCATAAAATCTTCTTCTTTGAATCAATGGCACCCAAGAGCCTTCTGGAAAGTCTGACCGAGAAGACTAAAGTCTCTGTTTCTGAACTGAAGAAGGTGCACCCTGGAAGGGTCCCAAATTTCGATGAGCTTAGGACCAAGGGTTTGGACGTTTAACCTGAACTCGCTTATGATGGATGGTTACCTTTCTTCCAACTTCAATAACTTGTCTTCCATGCTCTAGTTAGGGAGTTCTGGAGAACCATGAAGATTACAAAGGATGACACAACCTCCATGATTTCTGGAGATGTAGGTGACGACCATGTCATCATCACTCATGAATCACTTGCTGAAGTGACTGGATGCCCACGTGATGGTGTTGGGTATTACAAGGGATGGCTGAAGTCTCTGGGAGAAGCAAAAGTAAACTTGGTTCTGTATGGAGTTCCAAAACCTGTAATTCCAGATGCCAAGTATCTGACTCGCAAGGCAAGATTTCTCCACGTTCTTCTAATTAACTAAGTAGTGCCTAGGACTGGATCTAGGAATCATGTGAGTAAGAGAAAAATTTGATATCTACCACCTAATTCTACAGATCAAAGTAGACATTACTGATTTAATTTTTAGACATATGGAGAAAGCTTTCAAGGGAAAGGATAAGGACTATCCTTTTGGAATGATCATGACTAGGATCTTCTGGGCAAACAAGCTGAAGGATTTGAGGAAAGCTTGTTATGCTGATCTCTGCACAGAAATCATAACAAAGACTCTGTCTTTGATGAGGATCAATCTGACTCATACCACTGAGCCTGTTGCTGAAGCCTCATCATCAGCACCTGTTGAATCTGCTCAAGTGGAAGAAAGACTTACTATTTTTGCTGTCAAGGCTGAACCTTTTGTGGAGCCTGTTGAAGAGGAAAGGCCTCAGTTATTCAGGAAGAGGAAGAGAGTTGCTGAGTCCTCTGATCAACAATCTGTTGAAGCTTCTACTTTTCAGAATGATGCTGAAGTTCCTTCTCAGGTTGTTGAACCTAATGTTAATCCTTCTGTTGAACTTGCTAAGGTTGCAAAACCCGCTGCATCAACCTCTGTCCCTAATGCACCCAGTGTTACAAAGGTGTTCAAAAGGAAGAGAGTTGTACAAGCAGAGGGGGAGTCTCAATTTGAAGAGACTGTGATCCATAAGAAGAAGAGAACCACTATGACAAAGAGGAGATTGGTTATTCTTCCCTCACCCTCACCCTTCCCAACAAGACAACCAACAACCACAACAACTTATATTCCACAACTTTCACCACAAAGAGCACCAACACCACCATAGAAAACACCATCACCACAACCAAAACAGAAAACCCCTACTCCTCCACCTGCTTCACCAAAATCCAAACTCCACTATATACACACCTATCCATGAACCTTCTATCTCTGAACCATGTTGTTTTGGCTTCAACGACTCAAGAGGGGGGGGGGGGGGGGGGGTGAATTGAGTTTTCTTAAAATCTTTCCCTCTTAAAAATTATTTTCAAATACTTTTCAAATCAGAGTTACCTCAGGATATTTTACAAAAATAGTGAGGGGCTTTTTATGAAATCTTGAATAGAAGGTGATGAGGATAAGAAAGATTGATTCGGAATTAATAGATCATAGAATAGGTTCAGGTTCAAAACTCAGTAATAACAAAATACGGAAACTGATTAAGCCTTTAAAGATTAAGAACAAGTTATGCAAGTTTTAGATACAAGCATTAAAAATCAAGAATAAACTTGCAGGTTTCAGTTTCAGTTTTAGTTCAGTTTCAGCAATCAAGAATGGTTTTGATCAACTCAGTTTTGAACGCAGATAACACAGACTTGATTACAATCGGACTCAGGTTTCAATACAGTTTATACAGATCAAGAACATAAATTATATTGAACTTTAAACATCAAAATCACAGGTTCTTGAATCATAAACAGAAAGTAAAAGAGTTTGAGTTTAGAGATACCACACAACCAGATTTATCCTGGTTCAGTCACCACCACTGTGACCTACATCCAGTCCCCACTCCACCTGTGGGTTTTGACAGACTAACACAACAAGCTTTAGTCAGGTCGCTTGAAAAACCTTTACACCACAGAGCACTCCTTCACCTCGAGATACCACACTCTTGTGAAGAGCCTCAATGTTCTTCCTTAGGGATACCTCACCCTAATCACTCAAAGAGACTCCCTCTCTCTTTACAATCAAATAAAACAAAAAATTGATTCCTAACTCTCAATAGTCAGATAAACAAACTGAAGCACTTATGAGTATGGAAACACTCTTTTCACAATAAGCTCAAGCAAGAAGATGAATGATTTTCACAATTGATTTCGTGTAATTCTTCTCTGTTTCTTTGATATGTTGAAAGTGTTCCTTTGATCCCTCTTTATATAGAAAACAAGTTATAGTCGTTGGGATCAATTAAAACAGATTTGGATCTGATAACATAATCTGTTTTCTTGATTCTTGTTCTTGAAATAAGATTCTACATTGACTCGTCTTCAATCCTCAGGGCTCGTACTTATTAGTGGACGAGCGCTTTTGTCACTTTAGTGGACGAGTGCTTGTATCACTTTAGTGGACGAGGCTTGTATTGCTTCAGTGGACGAGCGCTTGTATCATTTTAGTGGACGGTCACTTCTATCACTTGTGTTGGACGAGCGCTTGTATCACTTTAGTAGACGAGCACTTTTGTCACTTTAGTGGACGAGCGCTTGTAATTCTTTAGTGGACGAGCGCTTCTGTCACTTTAGTGGATGAGCACTATCACTTTAGTGGACGAGCACTTCTGTCACTTTTGTGGACGAGCGCTTCTGTCACTTGTGTATGACGAGGGTTTATATCACTTCAGTGTTCGACAAGCGCTTCTATTACTTTATTGGACGAGCGCTTATTATTTTCAAAAATCATTTTCATTAACGAAAACTTATTCCTTTTAATGCAGGTTATGAAAATTGATTTTATTCATGCATCTTTTTAATTGAGTTATTTTATGACTAAGAGATTTCTTTCTCTTACAAATCATCTAAGACTTAAATCTAAAATTCTCCGTTAAGCTTTTGTCTTGATGATTCCTTGATCTTTGTCTTTGCTCTTTGATTCCTCCATATAGCTCTTTGATTCCTTCAAGTTCTTCCTTCAATTTGCTTAATGAACTTGTTGATTACTGCTTGGTACCTGCCTTTGCAATTTGACACTAAAACACTTGTACACACATTAAATTGTATTTGTCATATATCAAAATCTCTAGGTCATTGAGTCTAACAAACCACAGACAGTTGAACCTCACACTTCTGAACCAAACCCCACTGCTTCAGTACCTCAAGTATCTAAAATAGAACGCCAACTATACAAGCCTTCCACACCACAACCATCTCACCAAACTGAGACTCTTCACACTAAGGATGTCAATGACTTTGAATATTTTGACAATCCCACTCCACCTCCACCTTCACCTAAATCAGAGGTGGGAGGTCGAGCTGTGACCCATAGTGAATAGAGTATAGATAGTATGGCCAATGTGTCTAAGAAGTATTTTTATATGTTTCCGCTAAGTATAACTTTTGTTTAAGTATATGCCTGTGAGGGATCCTATTGAGAGGATACCCTCAACAATGTTTTGTATTATGTGTAAGACATATATATGTTTTCACAATATTATTATGGTGTGATGTTTTAATGAATTGAAGTTTGTATACTTATTTGCTTAAGTTTTAATTTTTACTTGTTTTCACGGTAAGCGTGCGATTAAGGAATTAATTAAGAAGGCTTTAATTTAATAAAACACCGGGGCACAACGGGGTGTCTCATTTTGGTATCAGAGCAGTTCGATTCTAATCGGACTGTGAGGTCTAGGATGTTGATACTGGCCGTGTCTAGTTGAATCCACATCGGATTTTAGCTATGCTTAGAAGTTGGGTAGTCTGTCCTAACTCAATGCGATAACTAACATTGGTATGGCATATGATATTTATATACTTGTTTATGTAGTATCATACGTCATACGGATGGGAGCTGATGATTTCTTTAAACAGGATCATGGCTCAAGAAAGAGGACGTAATACCAATAGTGGTGATAGGATTCCCGAGAGAATTATTGGAGGTAACAACAGTGAGGCTAATCATACCGGTGGTGGAGGAGTGTCATCCGAGACTCGCAATATCATGGAAGTTATGGCTGCTTCCTTGTTACCGCAAACATAGCAAAATACAGAGATGCTACAAATGAACAAAGAGCAGCAGGAACTGCAGAATCAAAGAAGAGCTGTTGAAACTGAAGATGCAAGTATAATGACATTCCTGGAAGAGAAGCCACCACGATTCCGAGGAGATTATGACCTAGAGAAGGTTGAATGGTGGGTGCAAGAAATAGAGAAGATATATGATAGTGTGCATTGTAGAGATGATAGGAAAGTGACTTATGATGCCTTCATGTTAACTGAAGGAGCAGATTTCTGGTGGAGAGGCAAGAAAAGATTATTGGAGGCAGAGGGCAGAATTGTTACATGGCAGTTGTTTATCGAACGCTTCTTCGAGAAGTATATCCCATTTTTAGTCCGACTTGAGAGGAAGAGAGAGCTTGCTACTCTTCAACAGGGAAACATGACTGTTGGTGAGTATGCATCACGCTTTGAATCTCTAATTAAGTTTTCAGAATTCTATGAGAGATTCCCAAACGAGGATTGGCAGTGTAGAAGGTTTGAAGAGGGACTACTAAGTGATCTAAAGATAACAGTAGTGTATTTTGATATCCAGTGTTTCCGGGAGCTGGTTGAGAGTTGTAGGGCTATAGAGAGCATAAACCAGAGGCAAGCTGCTGAGCTGAAACAACAAAGAAGTGGAGGCCCTATTCGATTAGGTTCTTCGAGGGGAGCAGATAGTGGTTTCCAGAGGTGGCATGAACCATATGTTGGATCTGTGCAACCAGTTCCGACAGCTTCACCAATACCAGTTTATACAACACCAGTGGTTGGAGCGGACCAGCAGCAGCAAGGTCCAGTTTGTTACAAATATGGAGGACTGCATCATATGCGTGAATGTAGAGAGGGACCTGTTTGATACATCTGTGGAAAACTAGGTCATTATGCTCGTGAGTGTAGACCCAGAGGTAAGCAGCAGACAGTAGTTGTTGGTAGAGGAGCTGGAAGTCACAGAGATGAAGTTGGGAAAGGATATCCAGGAATAGGTCAGCATCATCATAAGGACTTAGCTTGTTTCAGATGCAGGGGACTGCATTATGTGAGAGATTTTCGAGAGATGCGTGTTGGTCACATATGTGGTAAACCAGATCACTTGGCTCGTGAGTGTAGACAGGGGGGTATGCAGTAGCCGGTAGCTACTGGTGGAGGAACCAATGTTCAGAGAAGTGGAGCTGGAAGATGAGTTCCAGTAGCAGGACAACAGATGGTCAGATCTCAAGTCACTGGGAGAGTGTTTACGTTGAGGGGAGCTGAATCCTCTCAATCTGCGGAGCTTATACAAGGTATGTGTTTGACATCAGTGTTCTATAGTTGTTAAGAATAGGACATTTATTGTAGACCTTGTCTGGTTGTCTATGCAACAGATGGACCTTATCCCTGACATGGTTTAGCTTTTAGTTAACCATGTGGTGGTAGATTGTTTTGTTAAGATCTAATCATCTTCATCGATGATGTTCTCATTTACTTTAAGAGTTACGAGGAGCATGAGTTAAATCTGCATCAAGTGTTAGACAAGAAGCTTACGTGAATAATTAATTTGGTGGATAAGTTGTAGTGGGCAAGTAAAAGTTGTTGAAAGAAGTTGTTATTAAGGGAAATTTTCTTAAGGACTTTTTGCATTTGGATAATATGGTTAGTGGTTGAAAATGATAAAGAGACAACAAGTTAGTTTGGGGCTTAACTAGTATAGGATTGAATTGGTTGATGCTTTGTAGCCTTTTATTTTTGAGATGATGGTGATAGTTGTGATTTCATTGGGAATTTAGGCTTATAAGTTGAATTTAGTAAGATCCTCATATCTTAAGTAAGGTTATTAGTTTGTTTCAAAGTTGTTTTGAGGTGAGAAATTGAGTTAAGGAATGATCATGTTAAGTTTAAAGTGATGTGGAATAGTTGTTAGATAAGTTAAAATCGGAATTGAGGATAATGGTTATAATTAGACATGTTGTTCTTGTTTAAATGGTGAGTTAGGATTTCACCTTAAGCTCTGATGGTTATGGATTGGAATGAAGACTCGATTGAGCAACATATAATCTAAGTGTAGTACCTAAGTATTGTTTCGCTATAGTAGGATAAATAGGAAGTGATGGGAGTTTTGTTGAGATATAGATATGACTGGTAAGATTAAGATCAATATCACTGAGTGCGACCATTATTATAAGTCAAAAGTTGATCGAGGCATAGTATTACTAAGAGAATCCTAAGGTGACGATCAAATGCTCGTAGTTAAGATATATGGTTTTAATTAAGTTGAATATGAGCAGGAAAGATTATTTCTTTGGTTTTAGTTGTATTAGGAGGTGCAATGATGTTCTTTTGAGGTTGAGATGTGTGATATTGATATAATCTGGAATAGTGGAATACGCTCCAAGGATCTAAGACTGTGATTGGATACGTTGAGTAGGAAGTTAAGGTAGTTTTGATCTTGATGTTAAATGTAAGAGGTAGATGTTGAAATAAGGATTTCTGGTGGATCAGTATTAAGAAGACGAAAGAATTGAGTTTTGATTATGTCCTTTAAGGATGATAAATTAAGTTGAAATGTTAAGGACAATGAACAGAATGTGGTGATGAATAAGTTCGAGGATAAATAGAAAGATATAAGAATGCATTTCGTTACGAAGTTACCGCTGTCACTTAGGGGGAAGACAGCGATGAGAAATATGATGTGAGATCTTTAGATTAAGATACAATTACAAAATTTTGTCTAGTTTTGAGTTACGAAATTCCGATGATGGAATTTTCTTCTAAGAGGGGTAGTAATGTAACTATCTTATTTTTATTAAGATGTTTAACCGGTTAAAAATATAATTATTTATATTTTAATCTGAGATCAAGGAGATGATTTTAAATAAAATATAATCATATTCATAGTCTCTCTTATGGTAGAAGGTTACGTTAAAAGTTTGGGTTGAAAATTCAGACGGAGCCCGGTTTGCGTTTTTACTGACAGCAAGATTTTACTAAGAAGAAACCCTAATTTTGACTCGTGAACGAAACCATTAGGTTTTATATTTTATTCCGGAGTATTTTCCAAGTTTCGAAAAAATTCGTTAGGAATGAAATTCATATTATTTTATTCGGGCGTAATCGTTAAGAAAACGCGTAAAACCTAAGTCCGGGGATAAGTCGGATAAACAACAGAGTCGATTATGGAGCTGATGTATTAGGAGAGATTAATGTAGCAGAGAGGACAAGGAGTCCGGCTTTAAATTTTAGTAATCGGGAATTTTCAAGTGAAATGACCAAAATACCCCTAAGCTTAACTTAACCGACGTCGAGTTAAATTTTAACAATGGTTAAGGAATCATGGTTAGTTTGTGTGGACTAGGAGTAGCCACACCATTCAATTAATGTGAGCCACAAAAATATTAACCATGGTTAGCAAAGTAACCTTAGTTAAGTTAATTATTAACTATGGTTAATCATATATTAATTAAATAATCACAAAACCCATTAATCTAAAAGCTAAAGAACCAAACAAAGCTTAAGAGTCCCCCTTTTTAAACCCCAAGGCCGCAGTCTCCCCTCCCCATTTCACTCTTCATCTCTTTCATTTTCTTCACTTATTTCACATAAACTCCATTATCATCTTCAAGAGTTCAAGTTCATGCCTTAGGAAAACCTTGCCAAGATCAACAACATTTCTTCATCTTCGTCACACTCTTAAGGTAATAGGATCATCCATGATCATCTCCTTCCATTATTAAGCTTTTGTTCTTCATATTTAATGAGTTTCCATTTCTAGATCTAGAACTTTAAATAATTCTAGAAAATTGTAGAAAAATCATAAAATTGTGAAACCAATTTCTATGGTCTAGTTATGATCCCTACTTTCATTATCAAAAAGCATGTAATCAAAAACATTCTCCTTCCCTATGTTCTATAGATGGTCGAAACCCTCTCAAAAATGAGTTTGATGATTTAGTTCAATTTTTAAAGTCTAATACTTGATTAAAGCTCACTAGTACTTGTATGATTAATGTGACACCCTTCTACCCCGCATGTTATAAGCCCTTTAAGATAAGCAATTAATAAAATTTAGTCATGAACATAATGGATAAAATAAAGTGTCCGTCCATGGGTAGAAAAGTCCACATGAACTAGTTCTCAAAATCGCGGAAAATAAAACGAGTTTAAAACAATTTAACATAGCAAATAAATAAACCTATCCAAACCCATATGTCACAAACAGAGCTGGTATAACCGTTCCAGAATAAATCCATGGAATATGATGTCGAGCGCGATGCACGTCGTGCGATCTGGCAAGTGTACCGGATTGTCGTCAAGTAATAAAAAGATATCGATCCCACAGAGACCGTGATCTCAAATCGCAACTAATTATCAAATCGATTAAAACTGGACTAAATAAAAAAGGGATTTTTGAAAAGGTTTTGATATTTGAAATAAGAGATAACTCAAAATTAGAATCAAGTAAAACAGATAGTAAATCAATTTATGGTTTTTCGGATCTAAATGGATTCCTAGGAATTTGGGTTACCAACAAGATCGTTTATGTTACTAAATTAACTAACCCTTGTTAATTATCGAAATTGCCTTGAAGGCGAATTTATCTTCAAATAGTTAATGCTCCCTCTCGGGTTACAAAAATCGTGCCCAATTAAACCAACCCCTACTCTCGTGGTAGTCGAATTTAGATCGGACCCTTTACGTTTTGTGACAATTCGTTGACCCTCGAAGGACGGCTTCTAACTCGTGATTTCAGTCCTAAGTCTGATTCTATAGATCCGATACCTAAGTTCACCTCTAGGTTCCTCCTTAGAATATCTACGTCACGCAAACAAGCGGCCGCCGAATTTACGAGTAATTAAAACACTAGAAATCATATCTAAAGCAAAATCGCAATTAACAAAGATAAAACATCAATTCACTACCATAAACAAACCTTGGGCATAGCCCCAATCCCTAGAAATTAAACTACTACTCAAGCCTTGCCATGGTGATGACAAGCTTGGTTAACAACAACATGAAAATAAAACTAAGAGAAGAGAAGAGGGAGAAGAAGAGAGATCCTAAATCTATGCCTAAGAGTAGCAGCCCCCAAAAGTCTCTCTCAAAGTCTTCAGCCTGATGCCATATTTATAGATTAGGGAAGTTGGAATCCAAATCAAACTCAAATCAGGTCCAAACAGTTGCTCAGATCCAAGTAATGCACGTCACGACCGTGATGGCCATCACGGCCAGGCCGTGATGGATTCTGGCTTGGGAGCTTCTTCACTTTTTGGTCTGTCACGGCCGTGACCACCATCACGGCTAGGCCGTGATCAGTTCTGCCTATGAGGGTCTGGTTCAGCTGACAGGTCACGGCCGTGATGGACATCACGACTAGGCCGTGACCAGTTCTGACTTTTGCCTTATTTCTTTTCAGTTTTGCTTGATCATGATCGTGATGGTCATCATGGCTAGGCCGTGATGGTCTCTGTTTGGCTCACTTTCTTCACTTTTTAAGCCCCATCTTCATCCAAGCTCCATCATGGCTAATCCTGAGCATTTTATCCTTAATTCCTGCAAAACAACACCACAAAACCGCCTTACCCATTCCAAGGTAAAAACTAACAAAAATAAAATTAAAAATGCATAAACTACATGAAAATGCATGCAAAATGATAAGCAAATATGAGGTGTAATCACACTCATCAGAATACAACAGAAACTAACTAACTGAACTTAAAAACAAGCCCTAACTATGAGTGATGGCTCCTCAGAGTCACTCCTCTCTGGGCTGCTCATCATCCTCTGCAAGGTGCCAATTAGGCCAAACAAAAAACAAATAATGGGGAGTAATAATCATGTAAACATAATAGCGAGGAGGTAGGAAGTAAAGTAAAACATACAAGCATGGCACCAACGTAGAATACATCATTCAACATATATAACATACATCAACATCATTAACATCGAGCATGCTATGCAGTGCAATGCAGTCCTACTCCGCTAAACCGACCATGCATGTCGATCCACTAAACTCGCGATGAACGACTTCGGAGTTACGTATCCACATTGAGAATCTACTCAATGTTGGAGAATCTACTCCTTGGATAGCCAACGCATCAAACCAACAGATGCCTCATCACGGGGACGTAAGGAGAATCTACTCCAACCGTGGATGGCCAGATCGTCGAACTCTAGGGCGACCTCCCCTATGTCGAACATCCCTCAACAACAATAACTCCGATGCAATGCTTATGCAACACAATGACCACAAAAAACCACCACCTCCATAACTCCAATGGAATCAACCTAAGACATCAGCAGAATCGATCGCGGCGGAATCTACCGCGACACCTTTAACCAGCGGAATCTATCGCAGCAGAATCGACTGCAACACCTTAGACCCAAACCGTGGAGTCAAGGCCCCATTTGAGACAAACTCTCGGTCCCTAAGGTACAACATCAATAACACCTTAGACCCAAACCGCAGGGTCAAAGGCCTCTTGGCCATAAGGCACCAAGGTAAAGCTCAAACAACTTGCGGTCACCCAACGGTTACCGGCTTAACCATCTTAATTAATCTTTAATTAAGTTATCTAGTCTTCATCATTAATTAACTAAGTCATCATTTGTCGTTGGGGATGATTGGGGTTAAAACCCCTGTTTAAGTCCTTAATCTCATATTCTGTCTAAAGGGGTGAGCACGGTCGTGCTTAACCCCAGCACGGGCGTGCTGCCACTTAAGTAGAGCACGGTCGTGCTTCCTTTTTAAGCACGGTCGTGCTTAGCTACATGGGCGTGTTCCTGTACTACACGACCATGCTTACTGCTCGGCCATTTTCCAGAATTCAAACTGGGAGCACGAGCGTGCTCCCTGTTCAGCACGGTCGTGCTCAATGCACGACAATACTGTTTTGGGCAGAGTCTCAACACAATTCCTTAACCAATATTTAGGGTGTTTAAACCTATTAATCTCTAACTCATTTTAGAACCTAATTTAACCAATGAAGGATTTTAACATTTTAACCATCAACTCAATAGTCATAACATTAACTAAACAACCAACATAACATCAACAGCCAACATCGTAATAACAATGACAATCGTCATACTATCATGTTCATATCAAGGAAAACAAGATAAATATTAACAACATGTCATGAACATGGAACACATACAAATAACATACGAAAATAGCCAAAAACATACCATCACCAAACAATACAATTTAACATGTTATTCATTCATACACATAAAACAACATAGGATTATGGGAATCCATATAATTTACACTAACCCCAAGCCTATGAATACACTACCCTTCTCCCCATACCTGGAATAGAGATCATGATTCAAAAGAGAGAAGGAAGATCCACTTGGGTCCTGTCTCACTAGTGCTTGTCTATAACCTCAAGAACAACAAAGAGACACTTGGGTTCAACTCTAAGATCAAGAAATTAAAAGGAAAAGATCAAGAACTTGAAAGAAAGAACACAAGGAAAAGGTGCACGAATTTTACCTTTTCTAAAGTTCCAAACATAAGCACAACGAACCCATATTCGTAGCGATGCTCTCCTATCAAGAAGCAGTGAAGAACGGTGCAAGAACGGGTTCCCAAGAGAATTTTAGGGAGAAAAACTATAAGGATTCAAAGAGGAAGGAGGGAGGCAGTTTTCAGAGTGTTGGGTTCGTGTAAACTAGGTTTAGATCGAGTCTAATGGTTAATATATGAGTTTGGGTCATAACGGGTTCCTATTTCAGCCAAAACTGTATATAGTTCCGTATTTTGAGCATAACTCGTGCTACAAGTTTCTGATTGAGGCGTTCTTGGTGTCATTAGAAAGCTCAGAGAAATATCTACAAACTAATGTGGGTTTATAGGATCCCAAATTGGACTCTAAGATAGTCAAAAGTTCGATGGAAGTTTAGCAACAGATTTGGTAGTTATTCCTAGATAGGATCCTTAGGAGATTATGATAAGATCTTAAGATATAAACAAAAAGAGGATGATCCTATATTGATAAGGACTCAAATCTGATTGGTTAAGGGGCTAAAATCTAAGAATAACTCTATCTCTATTTAAATACCAAATCACACGATATCTTATCATATCAAGTTTAATCGCTTATTATTAATAAAATTACATATCATATATTAACATATAAAATCAAACATTAAGAGACACAATCTCATATTAATGCAAATAATCATATACAATAATACACACACACACACACACACACACACACACACACACACACACACACACACACACACACACACACACACACACACACACACACACACACACACACACACATATATATATATATATATATATATATATATATATATATATATATATATAAGTCAAACGTATCAAATATATGTGTGCCAAAACTAACACATAAACATAAGGGTGAATCTTGAGGTGTTACAATTCTACCCCCCTTATAAAAATTTCGTCCTCGAAATTTCTATCACCTTAACTGGTTTAACTTTCATCAATTAGGTGCATATGTTGGGTTGAGTCCACGGACTTGGAGGCTCTAGCTCCACTACGCTTCCGCTGCGCACTCTGATTCCTGCTAGCACTCTATGGTTCTGACTTTTCTCCTTTACAGTTCCTGTTGAGGTGACCATATTTGCCACACTTGAAATAGATGATGTTCGGCTCCTTGCATTGACGGGTATAGTGACCTTCTCCACGTTTTCCACATCTGACATGTTTAATAGAATCCCAATCCTTAGGCTTACCTGCTGAGAAATGTGATTCCTTGCCATTCTGCTTGAAGTCTCTGTCGATGACATTGTCTCACCTCGTTCGTTCTTCATCCTAGCTCTTTTGCCTACTCTGTGCCACTCTCATCTTTTCCTGAACCATCCCGATCCTTTCTGTTGTTTCCTAGACTATCTCCGACCCTAGCACCACACTATCACTAGGTTCACTCCAACATAAGTGTAAAAGACTGATTTTTAATTACGCCGTTTAACCGGTTAAAATATAATTAATTATATTTTAATCTGAGAGTTAGAAAGTGATTTTAAATAAGTTAAAATCATATTCACAGTCTCTATTATGGTAGAAAGTTACGGTGAAATTTTGGGTTGAAAATTCAGACGGAGCCCGGTCTGCATTTTTTAACTGACAGTAAAATTTTATACTAACAGAAAACCCTAATTTGACCCGAAAAATGAAATTTGTAGATTTTTTTTTTATATTTTGTCCATGAGGAAGTCTACTTTCCAAATTTCTGATCAGAAATAAAATATTATGTTTATTCGGACGAATTTTGGTAAAAGTTCGGACGGAAAACAATCGGTGTTTTCACTGACAGTAAGATTTTAATGATCAGAAAACCTAATTTTGACTCGTGAATGAAATGGTTTATATTTAAATCATATTTCCAACAAGTTTGAATAGTTTGAAAATTTTCAGTCGAAAACGAAATATTACGCTTTTATACGGGCGTAAAACCCTAATCGGGGAGCCGACTGAGTCGAAAACGGAACTGCAGAGACCCGTCAAGGGACCGGGACAACGAGTCATACATGATGACTCATGGAGGATGAGTCACCAAGCATTTATGGGCATTAAATGCTAGTAATCATGACTTTTAGGTGAAAAAAACCAAAATACCCCCAAGCTTTCGCGGGTATTAACCAGACACATCTACGCACTCTTAACCACTCATTTTACGTGGTTGTAAACCTCTCACATCACCTCAATTTCGTGCATCCATATATACTCAACTATACCTATTTCGTTTTGCTTTCGTTTCATTATTTTCCTCTAAAAAACCGAAATCGGGTAAACGACGGAGCTGCGTACGGAATTTTCGGGAACCGCTAACGGATAGGATCGGTGACTCATTGGTGAGTCACTTTGTGTGGCCCAAAATCAGCCACACCTCCATCAAATGTGAGCCACATATTTATTAACCATAGTTAAGCAAAGTAACCCTAGTTAAGTTAATTATTAACTATGGTTAAACTTATATTAATTAAATAATCACAAAACCCATTAATCAAAAAGTTAAAAACCAAACAAGGCCTAATATTTCCCCTATAAATACCCTCCAAACCGTGGCCTCCCTCACCATTTCACTCATCTTCTTCATTCTCTTCATCTTCCTCACCAACTAAGTTACAAAACCCTAAGAACACCGAATCCCCACCAAACATATGACCCTCTTCCTTTCTGAAACTCGTAAAGATCATCAAAAATGGATAAATCAAAATACCGAAACTTCCCAGAATTCTCAGCAACCCACGAAACAACAGAAAGAAGTCCCTTTTCACCCCTGTTATGATCCGAACCAAATGAAACATTCAACACCAAAGTTGTTTCTTTTCTTCTTATCTTTATATCAAGCCAAAGTTCATGATTTTTGGATGAGTATATTGTGAGATACACTCACAATACCATCACACCCTCAAGCTGTCCAGTTTTCAGCTTAGTGAAGGTTGATCATTTTCTTCATTTCTTCAATATTCAAGAGGTAAAATCTCTTCTCATTAATCATCTTAGTCTTCTCCTTCATTTATTTTGTAAGATCAAGCCATGATCATCAAGTTTTCATAAATTTCTATTCCTAGATCTAGAACTTCAAATAATTCTAGAAAATTGTTGAAAAATCCTTTTAATGTGAAACCAATTTCTATGATCTTGTGATGTCTTCCACTTTCATTATCCAAGAGTATGTAATCAAAAACATTTTCCTTCCCTATTTTCTTTAAGTGGCAGAATCTCACTCAAAGGAGGGTTTGATGATTTTTTTTTTCATTTTTGAAATCTAATGCATGATTTGAGCTCTCAAATACTTATATGATCTAAATCCAAGAGCTTGAATCCAACTAAATTTCCTAGTCTATTTTCCTAATATGGGCCGAAACCCTAACCCTAAAGGTTAGAGGATTTTGTTTCAAATTTTAGTCTTGTAATAAGTAATCTATGTTAGTTAAGACTCTAGTAACTAGTATCCAAAAGATGGCATTAAGAAGATAACCCTAAACCTATTTTCTAAGTCTTGGCCGAACCTAGCCCTAAAGTGTCATAGATGGTTTTCATTTGATTAATTATAGTTATGTTGTTTAGTTCAAGGTGAAACCATTAATCTGTGGTGTGATAGCGAGGAACGTCGAGTTCGAGATTTCGGTGCTAGCTCAGGTGGGGGAAAGAATCATTCTACCGTCCAAATCGATAAGTAGCATATTATATAATAATTGTGTAGGGAGACCTAACCCCTACTAGTAGTTGAGTAATCGACAAGACCAAAATTATATTGGAATCTGTTTCTGTAAAATCGATGGTGATTTGGGGATTGTAGGTTTATCGAAGTTGGGATGATTTTATCTTATCTGAGGTTGATATAATTTATTATTATTATTGCATTGCTTATGTGATATTTTGTGGTATTTGAATTATTTTATGATATTGTGTTATGCATGATCTGCCTGGTTTTTAACATTGTGCTTAGCTGATTTTTAAGTAAGGATATGTGTTGTTCAGGAGATAATTGTTTGGGTGAGAGAATAAAGGTGATTTAGAGGTGCCTAGCCTAATTAAGTGGTTTTATCTATGACGCGTTCGAATGTTCTTGGCGCTGGACCGTTATGGAATGATATTCCTTGACGAGTTCGTATGTTCTTGGCACTGGACCGTTCTGGATTGATACTCCTTGACGCGTTCATATATTCTTGGCACTGGACCATTTTAGACTAATACTTGTTTAGTCTTTGATGCGTTCGAAAGTTATTGGTACTAGACCGTTCTGGACTACTGACTAACGTGATAGGAATAGAGATGGCCACGTCAGTATAAAAGTTTAGTTATATTAGATTGGGGTAGAGGATGATACATTATTTTGATGATGATTTGTTAGTTATGTATGTTGATTGTCTGTGACATTTATTGTATGATATGCTATGACTCTTTTTTCCTTTTGATGATAGAAATGTTTCTTATCCCCTATATCTTTCTGTGTGTTGTATTTTATTCTAATGTGATCGTACGAGAAGACTCGATGAAGGAACCAGTTGCCGAGGAGTTAGATGGAACTACGTATGAACCAGAGGAGGGAGGACGAGCTGTGGATTCTGGCAATGTAATTTAGTGTCTAGGGCCAGTGAGTCTTATAAGACGTTTTGTTTCCGCTATTAATTGTTGTTTTAAGATGCCTGCTAGGGATCCTACTGACAGGATACCGTAGACAGTGTTTTAAATACTCTAATGCATAAACATATGATATGTATGTTATATATATGGTGTGTATTTATATATATTAACGTTTGTGTGTTTTAAATTTGAAGAAGTTATATGATAATTAAATAAGTTTTAATTTTTACGTTTGTTCAACGATAAGCGTGCGATTAAGTAAATAAATATTAAGGTTTTAATGTAATAATACAATGGGGCACAACGGGGTGTCTCATTTGGTGGTATCAGATCAGTTCGATTCTAATCGGATTGTGAGGTCTAGGAAGTTGTTACTGGCCGTGTCTAGTTGAATCCACATCGGATTTTAACTATGCTTTGAAGTTGGTTAGTGAGTCCCGGCGCGATAGTTAACAGTTATATGACATATATATATTATGTAGCATTATATGTTGTACACCAGTGCTTAGAGAGGTGGAGTTGGAAAAGGAGTTCGAGCAGCAGGACAACAAATGGCCAGACCTCAGGCAACTGAAAAAGTGTTTACCGTGAGGGGAGTTGAATTCTTAATCTGGGATCTTATACAAGGTATGTATTTGATATCTGGTAGACTTCGTTTGTTTGTCTAAGTAGCATGATAGACAAGAAAGTTATGAGAGTTTTGTTGAGGTATAGTTGTGACTGGTAGGATGTGAAACCTTGAGATCAATATCAGTGAGTAAGACAATTACTATAAGTCAAATGTTGATCGAGGCATAGTATCATTATGGAACCTAGGGCAATGATTAAGGATCGTAGTTAAGATGAATTGTATGAGTTTGGGAAGAGTAAACGAAAGTGTATATAGTAATTTCACCTAAGTTGAATATGAGCTTTCACCTAAGTTGAATATGAGCAGAAAAGATGATTTTTGACGTAAATTGAGGTTACTAGAAAAATTCAAATTTGTTAAGTTAGATAATCCTAATAGGTGTTGTTCGTTTGATTGCAATTTATCTTACGGAGTGTTGAGATGTTTATTTAGAGACTTGAAAGGTGTGATTTTGATATAATCTAGAATAGTGAAATACATTCTAAGGAACTAAGACTGTGATTGGATACACGAAGTAGGAAGTTAGGGTAGTTTTGATTGTGGTGTTAATTATGGGTGTTAGATGTTGAAATAAGGTTCTCTAGTGGATCAGTAGTAAGAAGAGGAAGGGATTAAGTTTTGATTATGTCCTTTAAGGATGTTAGATCAAGTTGGAAAGGTTAAGAAAAATGAATAGAATATAGTGATGGATAAGTTCGAGGATAAATAGAATGATATAAGAATGAATTTTGTTATGAAGTTACCGCTGTCACCTAGGGGAAAAACAGCGATGCGAAATATAATGTTGGATCTTTAGATTAAGATATGATTACAAGATAATGGCTAGTTTGAGGTATGAAATTCCGAGGACGGAATTTTTTTCTAAGAGGGGTAGTAATGTAACAGCCTGATTTTTAATTACGCTGTTTAACCGGTTAAAATATAATTAATTATATTTTAATCTGAGAGTTAGAAAGTGATTTTAAATAAGTTAAAATCATATTCATAGTATCTCTTATGGTAGAAGGTTACGGTGAAATTTTGGGTTGAAAATTCAGACGGAGCCCGGTCTGCATTTTTAACTGACAATATAATTTTATACTGACAGAAAACCGTAATTTGACTCGAAAAATGAAATTTGTAGATTTTTTATATTTTTTCCGTGAGGAAGTCTACTTTCCAAATTTCTGATCAAAAATAAAATATTATGTTTATTCAGACGAATTTTGGTAAAAGTTCGGACGGAAAACAATCGATGTTTTCACTGACTGTAAGATTTTAATGATCAGAAAACCTAATTTTGACTCGTGAACGAAATGGTTTATATTTAAATCATATTTCCAACGATTTTGATTAGTTTGAAAATTTTCAGTCGAAAACGAAATATTACACTTTTATACGGGCGTAAAACCCTAATCGGGAGCCGCCGAGTCGCAAACTAATCGGGAGACCCGTCAAGGGACCAGGACAACGAGTCATACATGATGACTCATGGAGGATGAGTCACCAAGCATTTATGAGCATTAAATGCTAGTAATCATGACTTTTAGGTGAAAAAGACCAAAATACCCCCAAGCTTTCGCGGGTATTAACCAGACACATCTACGCACTCTTAACCACTCATTTTAAGTGGTTGTAAACCTCCCACATCTACTCAATTTCGTGCATCCATATATACTCAACCATACCTATTTCATTTTGCTTTCGTTTCATTATTTTCCTCTCAAAAACCGAAATCGGGTAAACGACGGAGCTGCGTACGGAATTTCCGGGAACCGCTAACGGATAGGATCGATGAATCATTGGTGAGTCACTTTGTGTGGCCCAAAATCAGCCACACCTCCATCAAATGTGAGCCACATATTTATTAACCGTAGTTAAGCAAAGTAACCCTAGTTAAGTTAATTATTAACTATGGTTAAACTTATATTAATTAAATAATCACAAAAACCCATTAATCTAAAAGTTAAAAACCAAAAAAGGCCTAAGATTTACCCTATAAATACCCTCCAAACCGTGGCCTCCCTCATCATTTCACTCATCTTCTTCATTCTCTTCATCTTCCTCACCAACTAAGTTACAAAACCCTAAGAACACCGAATCCCCACCAAACATATGACCCTCTTCCTTTCTGAAACTCGAAAAACACTCAACATAAAAGTTGTTCCTATTTCTCTATTCTTGCCAACAAGCTAAAGATAATCAAAAACGGATAAGTGGATTGGGAGATAGGATCAAAATACCGAAACTGCACAGAATTCTCAGCAACCCACGAAACAGCAGAAAGAAGTCCCTTTTCACCCCTGTTATGATCCGAACCAAATGAAACCTTCAACACCAAAGTTGTTCCTTTTCTTACTATATTTATATCAAGCCAAAGTTAATGAAATTTGGATGAGTATATTGTGAGATACACTCACAATACCATCACACCCTCAAGCTGTCCAGTTTTCAGCTTAGTGAAGGTTGATCATTTTCTTCATTTCTTCAATCTTCAAGAGGTAAAAGTCTTCTCATTAATCATCTAAGTATTCTCCTTCATTTATTTTGTAAGATCAAGCCATGATCATCAAGTTTTCATAAATTTCCATTCCTAGATCTAGAACTTCAAATAATTCTAGAAAATTGTAGAAAAATCCTTTTAATGTGAAACCAATTTCTATGATCTTGTGATGTCTTCCACTTTCATTATCCAAGAGCATGTAATCAAAAACATTTTCCTTCCCTATTTTATTTAAGTGGCAGAATCTCACTCAAAGGAGGGTTTGATGATTTTGTTTTCATTTTTGAAATCTAATGCTTGATTTGAGCTCTCTAATACTTATATGATCTAAATCCAAGAGCTTGAATCCAACTAAATTTCCTAGTCTATTTTCCTAATATGGGCCGAAACCCTAACCCTAAAGGTTAGAGGATTTTGTTTCAAATTTTAGTCTTGTAATAAGTAATCTATGTTAGTTAAGACTCTAGTAACTAGGATCCAAAAGATGGCATTAAGAAGATAACCCTAAACCTATTTTCTAAGTCTTGGCCGAACCTAGCCCTAAAGTGTCATAGATGGTTGTCATTTGATTAATTATAGTTATGTTGTTTGGTTCAAGGTGAAACCATTAAGCTGTGGTGTGATAGCGAGGAACGTCGAGTTCGAGATTTCGGTGCTAGCTCAGGTGGGGGAAAGAATCATTCTACCGTCGGAATCGATAAGTAGCATATTATATAATAACTGTGTAGGGCGACCTAAACCCTACTAGTAATTGAGTAATCGACAAGACCAAAATCATATTGGAAACTTTTTCTGTAAAACCAATGGTGATTTGGGGATTGTAGGTTTATCGACGTTAGGATGATTTTATCTTATCTGAGGTTGATTGAATTTATTATTATTATTGCATTTCTTATGTGATATTTTGTGGTATTTGAATTATTTTCTGATATTGTGTTATGCATGATCTGCCTGGTTTTTAATATTGTGCTTAGCTGATTTTTAAGTAAGGATATGTGTTGTTCGGGAGATAATTGCTTGGGTGAGAGAATAAAGGTGATTTAGAGGTGCCTAGCCTAATTAAGTGGTTTTATCTATGAGGAAAAAGGTGTTGAGACTTTGATGGAAGGTTGAGGTATTAGGTTGTTATTCATGTAATTTAGGGAGATTCATTTATAGATGTATTGTTATTCACAACCGTGTGAGTGGAACACACGAGGTCGGGATATCCTATTTTGGGATATCGGATAATGCGGGTGAGTGCCCTACAGATGTGGATGCCGAGGTAGACTACCGTAATACTCTTTAGTTCTTGACGCGTTCGAATGTTCTTGGAACTGGACCGTTATGGAATGATATTCCTTGACGAGTTCGCATGTTCTTGGCACTGGACCGTTCTGGATTGATACTCCTTGACGAGTTCGTATATTCATGGCACTGGACCATTTTAGACTAATACTTGTTTAGTCTTTGATGCAATCGAAAGTTATTGGTACTGGACCGTTCTAGACTACTGACTAACGTGATAGGAATAGAGGTGGCCACGTAAGTAAAAAAAGTTTAGTTATATTAGATTGGGGTAGAGGATGATACATTATTTTGAGGATGATTTGTTAGTTATGTATGTTGATTGTCTGTGACATTTATTGTATGATATGCTATGACTCTTTTCCGCTTTTGATGATAGAAATGTTTCTTATCCCCTATATCTTTCTGTGTGTTGTATTTTATTCTAATGTGATCGTACGAGAAGACCCGATGAAGGAACCAGTTGCCGAGGAGTTAGATGGAACTACGTATGAACCAGAGGAGGGAGGACGAGCTGTGGATTCCGGCAATATAATTTAGTGTCTAGGGCCAGTGAGTCTTATAAGATGTTTTGTTTCCGCTATTAATTGTTGTTTTAAGATGCCTGCTAGGGATCCTACTGACGGGATACCGTAGACAGTGTTTTAAATACTCTAATGAATAAACCTGTGATATGTATGTTATATATATGGTGTGTATTTATATATATTAACGTTTGTGTGTTTTAAATTTGAAGAAGTTATATGATAATTAAATAAGTTTTAATTTTTACGTATTTTCAATGATAAGCGCACGATTAAGTAAATAAATATTAAGGTTTTAATATAATAATACAATAGGGCACAACGGGGTGTCTCAATAAGGGTGTCCTACATCTCCTCCCAACTACCAGACTGTTCTAGCACACAAGCTCTCAACAAGTCGTCTAAGGACTGATGGTCCTCTCAGACTGCCCATCAGTCTGCGGGTGGTAAGCTGAACTAAGCCTAAGCTTTGTCCCTAAAGCATGCTGTAAACTCTCCCAGAACCTGGAGGTAAACCTCGGGTCTCTATCTGATACTATGCTAGAGGGTACACCATGAAGCCTAACTAGCTCTTTGATGTACAACTTGGCTAACTTCTCTAAAGGATACTCCATGTTCATCGGGATGAAATGGGCAGACTTAGTCAATCTATCCACAATAACCCGTATAGCCTCAAAACCAGCTGGAGTCCTAGGGAGTCCATACACGAAGTCCATGGAGACGCTATCCCATTTCCATTCTGGGATACTTAAGGTTGTAAACTACCTGATGGCTTTTGGTGTTCTATCTTAACTTTCTAACAAACCAAGCATGCATACACAAACTCGGCCACATCATTTTTCATCCTAGGCCACCAAAACATCCTCTTAAGGTCTTGATACATCTAGGTGGCACCTGGGAGCACACTTTGTAGGAACCAAAGTGGTTTTGGATTTAATAATCTCTAAGTTTTGATGCTAACAAAAGGATTAAATTTGCTTGGCAAAGTGTTGGTTGAGAGCTAATATGTGCTTTCAGCTATGCAGGAATATTTACATATAAGTAAAAGAAACATGGGATAATTTCTCATTGATAATAAGCGGGTCCATCTTGCCACGTAAGCAGATGGAAGTAATTAGTAGAAGTAAATGAACTGAAAAATAAAGTGATCTAGTAGATGAGCTCTAACTGCCACATCACCAGACGGAGATCTTTGAAAAATAACAAGTCCAAAGACTTGATAGACAAGAGGATATGCCACGTTATCAGACGAGCAAAATAAAATATTGAACCAGACTTAGTCTCACATATAACTAAGTAGACAGAGCTTCTTAAAGTAGATGAGCTCCATCTTCGAATAAATAAATGCTAACCGAATCTCTTGAAGTTATTTCAGATGATTGATATTTATTTCAATAGAATATTTGTTCTTCACTATTGTCCTATTTGCTTTAATATTTTAACTTGTTGTAAAAGAAACATAGTACCATCAAGAAATACAAAAAGCAGAATCGTACAATAAGATACTGTAAAACGATCTATACGATGACAACTTTGTGGCTGAAAAAGATGGATTGTTCACAAAGGAGGAACAAAAAGTTCTCAAGCTGCAATACTCAAAGGAGTGAACCTCCTATTTCATGCTACCTCGATAACCAAGAGTACTATTTAGCATACCACAGTCAAGCTATCAGTCACAACGGATATCATGCATTAAATGCTATCTCTAAACCGGATTATTCAAAGTAACCGTTGAAGAAATACAAGTGAAGAAGAAGGTCACTATACATAGAAGACCTGAACTACTGAAGAACACGACTCTTGATTACACAACCTTACGAGCTCAACTTTTGTGAAAACTACAATCACTCATACTCATAATTCTTTTGAGAGCAAGTGTCAGTGTTTCTTAGTATGAATATTGTGAAAATATTCTTCTGATCTTAAACTGTCATATCCTCACACATAGTGAGTTAAGAAGATCAAACATTAAATCTCTTTGTTAGAGTTAGAGCCTGGAGAGGCTTGGTAAGAAAGAAATACTTGTAGCCTGGAGAGGTGTTGAATACTTGGTTGTAATCTATTCGGGAAATAGTGGAGAAAATCCTTCAAGTAGAAGGGACTGGACGTAGCTCTTGGTTGGAAGAGAGTGAACCATGATAAAAACATCTTGTGTGATTCTTCTATCTCTTATCTCTTACAGCTTTATTTGTTTCTTACTAACAGAGGGGTTTTGATATTGCTTTTGTTAAAGTCTTTTAAAAAGGATCTTTTTCTTTGTGCTTGCTTCTGTTTCTAATCTCCTTGTGTGCAAAATTTGTTTTAAAGGTTGTTTTCGAAAATTATGAACAAACACAATTCAACCCCCCTTCTTGTGTTTGCCTGTGTCAACTTCACACTTAACCCACTCATATGTCCTTCTTCAAGGATCAACTTCCTAAGCTCAGGAACATCCGGTATGCACACTCTATCCTTAAACCTCATGACTCCATCACTCCCATCCTTGAAACTAAGGTCTCTACTCTGAGCGAGCAATTCTCGCTGGTCTAAGAGAAACTTATTTAACTTCTGGCCCTCTCTAATCTGATCCATCAAGCTGTTGATAACCTTCAAGGTTCCAAGCCTAATACTCTTAGGGGTAAACTCACAAGCTAGACTAAGGTCTCTAAACTCCTCTATTAGATCCATCTCCCTAACCATCAAAGCGGAGACGTGCAGGGTTTTCCTACTAAGGGCATCGGCCGCCACACTGGCCTTTCCTAGGGGATAGGTCAGCTCGAAGTCATAATCCTTTAAGAACTCCATCCACCTACGCTACCTCATGTTCAACTCCTTTTGATCAAAGAGATACCTCAAACTCTTGAGATCACTAAAAACTTCAAACCTTGCTCCATAAAGGTAATGCCTCCAGATCTTTAAGGTAAATACCACAGCTCCTAACTCTATATCATGGGTAGGGTAGTTCTTCTCATGGGTTTTCAACTACCTAGAAGCATAAGCAACTACCTTACCATTCTGCATCAACACACCACCTAACCCTTGCTTAGAAGCATCGCAGTAAACTACGAAGGGTTCACTAGGATCTGGCAAAACTAACACTGGTGCTGATGTCAACCTATCCTTAAGGGTTTGGAAACTCTCTTCACACTTAGAGTCCCACACAAACAACTGACCCTTCTTGGTGAGACGGGTTAAGGGTAAAGCTATCTTAAGGAAACCTTCTATGAACCGCCTACAATACCCGGCTAACCCCAAGAAACTCCTAATCTCGGTCACAGACTTCGGTGCTTCCCACTAGAGCACCATCTCAACCTTAGATGGGTCCACAGCTATGCCACCCTTAGAGATGACATGTCCTAAGAAACTCACTTCCTCTAACCAGAACTCACACTTAGACAACTTAGCACACAACTGCTTTTCCTTAAGGTAGACAGCCCTCAGGTGTTCCTCATGTTCCTCCTTGCTCCTGGAGTACACTAAGATGTCATCTATGAACACCACCACAAACTTATCCAAGTAAGGGTGAAAGGTCTTGTTCATGTAATCCATGAAGATTGCAGGAGCATTAGTCACACCGAATAGCATAACCAAGTACTCATAGTGACCATATCACGTTCTGAATGTTGTTTTCGGGATGTCATCAGACTTAACCCGAATCTGATGGTACCTTGACCTCAAGTATATCTTAAAGAAGACGCAAGCATTTATCAACTGGTCCATGAGATCATCAATCCTAGGGAGGGGATACCGATTCTTTATGGTCACCTTGTTGAGTTGTCGATATTCGACGCACAACCTCATACTACCATCATTCTTCTTCACCAACAACACTGGTGCTCCCCACGGAGACACACTAGGCCTATTGAACTGCTTCTTCATCAGGTCTTCCAACTCTTCCTTCAACTTAGCTAGCTCTAGAGGAGACAACCTATAGGGTGCTATGGAGATTGACCCGGTTCCAGACACTAAGTCTATGGCAAACTCAATTCTCTCTCTAGGGGTAGGTTATAAACATCCCTCGGAAACACTTCAGGAAAGTCTCGCACAACAGGCAAGCTGGCGACATCAGGAGGGCTGCTCTCTACTTCCATGGAAGCTATCATCATGTACACTTGGGCTTCGTCTTTCATCGAAGCTTGAACTTGGCTGGCAGAGGGAAGGTCCGGATTCTTAGACATTGTTGGAGTTCCAAAAACTAAGGTCTTATTAAAACAGATAAAGGAACATGGTTGGAAGATAACCAGTTCATCCCAAGAATAACATCGAGCGGTTCTAAAAAAAGTAAGCGCACAAGATCAGCTGCAGAGTTCATATTATCAAGAGATAATAGAATAACCTTCCTAAACACAAGAAGCACCCGAAGGCTCCTTGGAACGTTCAAGACAAACCGCCAAATGCAGTAGGTAAAGCCAAAGCAAAGCTAGAGGTACTTAGTACCATGTAACATTGTTAATAAAAATATAGACAATTCAAACAAGAGTCACACAACTGACGCAGAACAGACTCATACCACGTCCGGATAGGGCCGAACTGCTCTGATACCACTAAATGTGACACCTTTCTACCCCGCATGTTATAAGCGCTTTAAGATAAGAAATAGATAAAATTTAGTCATGAACATACTAGATAAAATAAAGCATCCTTCCATGGGTATAAAAGTCCATATGAACTAGTTCTCAAAACCACAGAAAATAAAACGAGTTTAAAACAATTTAACATAGCAAAGAAATAAACCTATCCCAACCCCGATGTCACATACAGAGCTGATATAACCGTTCCAGAATAAATCCACATAATACAACTGAAAACTAAATAACTGAACATAAAAACAAGCCCTAACTATGAGTGACGGCTCCTCAGAGTCACTCCTCTCCGGGCTACTCGTCATCCTCTTCAAGGTGCCAATTAGGCCAAACAAAAAACAAATAATGGGGAGTAAGAATCATATAAACATAATAGCAAGGAGGTAGGAAGTAAAGTAAAACATACAAGCATGGCACCAATGTAGAATACATCATTCAACATACAAAACATACATTAACATCATTTACATCGAGCATGCTATGCAGTGCAATGCAGTCCTACTCCGCTAAACCAACCATGCATGTGAATTCACTAAACTTAGGATGAACGACTTCGGAGTTACATATCCACATCGAGAATCTACTCAACACTGGAGAATCTACTCCTTGGATATCCAACGCATCAAACCAATGGATGCCTCGTCACGGGGGCGCAAGGAGAATCTACTCCAATAGTGGATGGCCAGATCACCGTTCTCTAGGATGACCTCCCCTATGTCTAACATCCCTCAACAACAACAACAACTCCGATGCAATACGCATGCAACACAATGACCACAGACAAACACCACCTCCATAACTCCAATGGAATCAACCGAAGACATCAGCGGAATCGACCGCAGCGGAATCTACCGCAGCAGAATCGACTACAACACCTTAGACCCAAACCGTGGAGTCAAGGTTCCCTCTTGGGACAAACTCTCGGTCCCTAAGGTACAACATCAATAACACCTTATACCTAAACCGCGGGATCAAGGCCCTCTTGGCTATAAGGCACCAAGGTACAACTCAAACAACTTGCGGTAACCCAACAGGTACCGGCTTAACCATCTTAATTAATCTTTAATTAAGTTATCTAGTCTTCATCATTAATTAACTAAGTCATCATTTGTCGTTGAGGATGATTGGGGTTAAAACTCCTGTTAAGTCCTTAATCTCAGATTCTGTCCAGAGGGGTGAGCATGGTCGTGCTTAACCCCAGCATAGGCGTGCTGCCACTTAAGTAGAGCACAATCGTGCTTCCTTTTTGAGAACTGTCGTGCTCATCTGCACGGGCATGCTCCTCTGCTGCACGGCCATGCTTAATGCACGGACATATTCCAGAATTCAAACTGGGAGCACAGGCGTGCTCCCTGTTCAGCACGATCGTGCTCAATGCACGACAATACTGTTCTGGGCAGAGTCTCAACACAGTTCCTTAACCAATTTTTAGGGTGTTTAAACCTATTAATCTCTAACTCATTTTAGAACCTAATTTAACCAATTAAGGTTTTTAACATTTTAACCATCAACTCAACAGTCATAGCATCAACTATACAACCAACATAATATCAACAACTAACATCGTAATAACAACGACAATCATCATACTATCATGTTTATATCAAGGAAGCCAAGATAAATATTAACAACATGTCATGAACATGGAATACATACAAATAACATACCAAAATAGACAAGAACATACCATTACCAAACAATGCAATTTAACATGTTATTCATTCATACACATAAAACAACACGGGGTTATGGGAACCCATTTACTTTACACTAACCCCAAGCCTATGATTACACTACCCTTCTCCCCATACCTATAATAGAGATCATGATTCAAAAGAGAGAAAGAAGATCCACTTGGGTCCTGTCTCATTAGCGCTTGTCTACAACCTCAAGAACGACAAAGAGACACTTTGGTTCAACTCTAAGATCAAGAAATTAAAAGGAAAATATCAAGAACTTGAAAGAAATAACACAAGCGACAAGGTGCACGAATTTTACCTTTTCTAAAGTCCCAAACAGCAAGAACAACGAACCCCTATTCGTAGCAATGTTCTCCTATCAAGAAACAGTGAAGAACGGTGCAAGAACGGGTTCCCTAGAGAGAGTTTTAGGGAGAAACACCATAAGGATTCAAAGATGAAGGAGGGAGGCAGTTTTTTGAGTGTCGGGGTCGTGTAAACTAGGTTTAGGTCGAGTCTAATGGTATATATATGAGTTTGGCTCATAACGGGTTCCTATTGCAGCCCAAACTGTATGTAGTTCAGTATTTTGACCATAACTTGAGCTACAAGTTTCCGATGGAGGAGCTTTGGGTGTCGTTAGAAAGGTCAGAGAAATATCTACAAATTAATGTATAATGATCGAATCTTAAATCAGACTCTATGATAGTCAAAAGTTCAATGGCAGTTTAGCGACAGATTTGGTAGTTATTCCTAGATAGAATCCTTAGGAGATTATGATAAGATCTCAAGATAAAAACAATAATAGGATGATCATATATTAATAAGGACTCAAATCTGATTTGTTGAGGGGCTAAAATCTAAGAATAACGCTATCTCTATTTAAATACTAAATCATATGATATCTTATCATATCATTCTTAATCGCTTATTATTAATAAAATCACATATCATATATTAACATATAAAATCAAACATTAAGAGACACAATCTCATATTAATGCAAATAATCATATATTAATATACATATTATCATATGCAATAATATATGCACATATATATAAATATCAAACGTATCAAATATATATATGCCAAAACTAACACATATAAACATAAGGGTGAATCTTGAGGTGTTACAATTAAAGTCCAAGAGCTTAAGTCCAACTAAATTTTCTATCCTATCTTTTTCATGAAGGCCGAAACCCCAGGGAAAGAGAAATGGATGATTTTTGTTCAATCTTAAACTTATGACAATTTATCTTGTATACTTAATATTCTAGGATCATTTATCTAAGAGATTAAGTTGATTTAAAAATCCTAGACAATTTCACTATACATGGCCGAAACCCTAACCAATTTGGTTAGAGGATTTTGTTTCATATTTTTAAATTATAGCAATTTATCGATGTTAGCTAATACCTTAGGAACTAGCATCCAAAAGATTAGAATGAGAAAATGATCCTAGCCTTAATTTGAATTGAATGGCCGAACCTAGCTATTCTAGGATTAAGGGTGATTTTGTTAATTAATTATAGTTATGTTGTTTGGTTGAAGGAGAAACTGTTAAACTGTGGTGTGATAACAATGATCGTCGAAGTCAGAATTTCGGTGATAACTCGGGTGGGGGAAAGAATTATTCTACCGTCAGAATCGATAAGTAGTATATTCTATAACAATTGTGTAGGGTGACCTAAACCCTACTAGTAGTCGATTAATTGACAAGACCAAAATCACATTGGAAACCTTTTATGTAAAACCAATGGTGATTCGTGGATTGTAGGTTTGTCGACATTAGGTTGATTGTGAGCATTTGATGATGTTTGAGTTTATGTTGTTGAATTTACTGTGATACGCTAGTTGAGGTATTCCATTGCATGTGACGTATTATTTTTGGTATTTGACTATTTCCTAATATTGTGTTATGCATGATCTGCATGGTTTTAATATTGTGCTTAGTGGATTTTAGGCAAAGATATATGTTGTTTGGGAGATAATTGTTTGGGTGTGAGAATGATGGTGACTTAGATGTGCCTAGCCTAAACTAAATTATTTCAAAGAGGAGTTGTGACATAGAACATGTGTTGAGGTTTGGATGGAAGGTTAAGGCACTAGGTTGTTGTTAATGTGGGTTGGTGAGATTCATATGTTTGCATTGTTGTTCACAACCGTGTATTTAGAATACATGAGGTCAGGAGTTCTCGCTAGATTGTTCCACCTTAGATATAGATTGTGCAGCTATAGTGTCATTGAATTTCATGAGTACCCTCGGGAGTGGACAAGGTGTGCACCAGGATAATCGTGCAGCTATAGTGTCATCACTTTGCGTGAGCATTCTCACCATGGAAGAGAATGTGCATTGAGGCACCCCGTTGTGCCCCGGTGTTTTATTAGCTTAAAACTTTATTAATTTATCCCTTAATAAATCGCTTAACGGGAAAAGACATATAAATTAAAAACTTATATTATAAATTATACAACATCATATAGAATAGCATATCACAATATAAGTATATTATGCATATTACAAAGCATTGTTGAGGATATCCTATCAGTAGGATCCCTCATAGGTATATACTTAGACAAAAAGTTAAACAGTGAAAAACATAATAAAAATACACCTCACGAGACACACTGGCCATAACTAACTAGACCCTAATTACCATGGGTCACAGCTCGTCCTCCAGCCTCCGGTTCATAGGGAGTTCCATCTAACTCCTCATGGTTACGCTCATCCACAGGGTCTTCTCGTACTATTCCACAAGGAGATAAAATACAACATACAGAAATATACAGGGGATAAAAACAGTTCTATCATCAAAAGCGGAAAAGAGTCAAAGTAAATTATACAGTAATTGTCACAGACAAACAACACGCATAACTAACAGATCATCCTCAAGTTAATATATCATCCTCTACCCTCAATCTCATGCTACTCGAAGACACCATAGTTGCACACCTATTTCCTAAGGTGGAAGTGGTCTCGCGAGATCTCTTGATTTTACGTGTATTATATTACCAATACACGGTGTATTATATTACCAATACACATAAGTGATTTACGTGTATTATATTACCAATACACATAAGTGTTTTACGTGTATTATATTACCAATAAACGGTGTATTATATTACAAATACACTTTTGTCTTTGTGTATTATATTACCAATACACTTTTGTCCTTGTGTATTATATTACCAATACACGGTTGTGGACAACAACACCTATACTTGAATCTCACCAACTCGTTTTAACAACATCCTAGTGCCTTAACCTTCCATTAGAACTTGACACATATTCTATGTCATAACACCTCTTTAACATACAGCATCTAGATTAGGCACTTCTAAATCATCATTATCCTCACACCCAAAACAATCATCTCTTAGACAACATATATGTATCTTTGCTTAAAATTCACTAAGCATAATAATAAAAACCAGGCAGATCATGCATAACACAATATCAATCAAAATATTCCCATATCACCGACATAGCACAAAATCAATTCAATAAAGGTAATAAAATCAAATCAATCATTAACAATAAAAAATCAACCTAATATCGATAAACCTACAATCCCCGAATTGCCATTGGTTTTTCAAAAAAGGTTTCCAATGTGATTTTGGTCTTGTCTATTACTTGATTACTAGTAGGGTTTAGGTCGCCCTACACAATTATTATATAATCTACTACTTATCCATTCCGACGATAGGTTGGTTCTTTCCCCTACCTGTGTAACACCCCGATTTTTCAATGCTTTCCAATATCTGTAAAGATATTAATATGTTTATATTTTATCCCAAAATCTTAGAAAATGATTTTGTCTAAAACAAAATCATATTAAGATCATGTTTGGCGATACAAAGCTTCAGTAAAATTTTGGGTTGAAAATTCAGACGAAAACCGGTCTGTGTTTTCCTTGTGAATAAGAACTTACGGATCAGAAAACCTAATTTTGACTCATGAATGAAAAATCATCGACTTTTACGTTGATCTTAAGTGATATGAGTTATTTCGAATTTTTATTTTTCGAAATAATTAATGAAAGCGCACCATGGAATTTTGAGACAGGTATATAATAGAACGGGACGTAGTGCAGAAATAATGTGGAGTAGAAATGATAAAAGTGATTGATGAGACTCATGAAAATTGATAGCATCATAACTTTTAATCTATGATTACACTTAAATATATTACTATACTACCTAAAAACCCATTAATCATAATCTTTTTGTATAAACATGTCACTAAAATATCAAACCCCCTATATATATATAACCCCTGAACCCGATGTCACTCCCCATCTCACAATCTCACTTTTTCTATTTTACTACTTGTCAAAAAACTTAGTCTTCAAGTAAGATTTTTGTGAGCTAAGATCCTTGAATCTTCATCAAGCAATCATCATCCCCTCCAATCTCCATTTCATTGAGGTAACCCATTTCTTCCTTTTCAACTTTGTGTTCACCATCTTCTCCTTATTATCATGACCAATTTTAGAAACCCATTTTTCTAATTCTCATGAACTTGAATTCTTTTTAATTGTAATGATCATGACTTAAGGAGTTAGACTCACTTTATTGTCTCATGATCTTGTTGATCTTGTTGTTGTTGCTATTTGGAAAAATGAAACTCTAACCCTTAAAAACCCATTAGGGCTGAATCTAAGAGAAAGAGAGGGTTTGATGTTTTTGGGTTATTTTTGAAATCTAACACTTGTTTCAAGCTCCATAGGACCTATATGATCAAGCTCTAAGAGCTTAGGTTCAACAAAAATTCCTAACCCTTTTTCCCCATAGAAGCCGAATTCTATTCCTAGTAGGATAGAAGGAATTTTTCGAATTTTGACTTGTATTGTGATGTTTTGTAAAGGAAACATAGCATAAGTGTACTTTCTGGAATTGTGGGAGGAAGCTGCATCAAGGACAACCCTTCACAGGTAAAACAATTTCCCAGTTGAGGTAAAGGGAATTTGCCTGAGGAGCTCATTCTAGTCATGTACCCTATTATAAGTTTAATTATACTGCTTGGTGATGATGATTGGATATTATAGGTTGATAATGTAGGATGTGAATAACCCTAGTGTATAATTGTTGAATGATATATCTTATATTGTTGATTGTGATTGGCTGATGGCATGACACTTGTCATTGCTTGTTAAAAAGACTAAGATATTCGAAATTACCTTAACTCAGAAAGTTTGGAATGTTTTTTGTTTTACTTATTGGAAGATGAGAAAATAATATTGAATGTTGAAAGTGACAAGATAGAAAAATTAGGAAGTAGAAAGAAAATGAAAAATGACCAAAAGTCATGGAACTTTATTCAAAAGATTTTTGAAAAGGAAAAGTATTTGGAATTAAGGTTTCTCTATTAAAAATTTTACAAAAGTTTTGTCATGGCAAAGTTGAAAGAGACTGTTTTAGTAATTTTTCAAGTTTTCAGAAAAATGGATTTTTCCAAAAGAAAAGTGATGGTGAAAAGGTATTTCTAGAAATGGTGGTTTTAGTCATGATGCAAAAGGAGAAACAACTGGATTTTTGTTTTGATTTAGTTTTCACTGAACGAAAACCTCTGGAAAGAGAGTGATAATGGAAAGGATCTAGTGTTCCGGATTGACGGGCTAGAATTCCTATTTGAGTTTTCGAGAAAGAGGAAAGGACCTAGTGTTCTGGATTTAATACTTGATTAAAAGTAGTCGAGAGTGTAAGCCTTGACGAGGAAAGAACAATGCGAAAAAGAAAAAGAAAACGAAAACACTTGTTTTATATGCATAGTTTGGCTTTTATGCCATTGTGGCAGATGTGCCATTGTGTATCGAGCTACAGTTTCACAGAGGGTGAACTGACAAACTGAATAGTTATGGACCAAAGACAACTTCTTTAGTTTTTAGGTCTTCAGGGACATTCGGGTTCGAACTCTACGAAATACTTGGGGCTTTGGAACCCCTTGTCGTGGAAATCGGCTACCTTGCTCGAAATGTACTCAATCAGGAACTATTCTGTATTATTTAGGTGAGATGCGATACCCTAGAACAATTGAGGATTTTGACCCACAAGTTGCCAATCCAATGTGAAACAATTGTGTTATTGGCATTATCGCGATCCTATCATGCTTAGCAAAGGGAAGTTAGGATCTCCGAAGAACTATGAGTCAAATAGAAAAGATTGAAGTGACATATCAGTTTTCACAAAAATTGCATCCGATTGTCGGGAATGAATCCATGTGTTATAGTTATAAGGTATATTGCATGATATTGTGTGTAAGTCGTGTATGTGGCTTTTATCATGTCTCATATATTGGTATCTCACCTTTACTTTATTTTTCCTTGTTTTGGTGTTTTGCTTTTATGGTTCATTATTATGGGTATATAGATGGATCCGATGCATCACCTAACTTACTCGGGGTTTCTGGGCCTCGCGTTTGAAAAAAGAGAGGATGAAGGCACTTGGGAAATTCACCCGGGAGCCCGTAGCGCCAGATACAGCAGGCCACTGCTAACAACAAAGGGAAGTGAAGAGGGAGCAACACAGTATGCACATAGTTTGAAGACGGTAGAAGAGCCATTACCCCTGATGTGGTTTCTTTTGAGGACTTTACTGGAGACTGGGAACACTCATCACAAACCTCCAACTCTGTAAGTAATACCTGGATCTGGACCTGCCTCCCCTGTACTGTAGTTACCTGCACCTATAGTCGTAGTATGAGGAAAAAACGACTATGAGATTATGTTTGAAGAAGATCCTGAGGAGGACGATCCTATTGAAGAAGACCTAGTAGAGGATGATGAGAATGAGTTAGAGTCTAACCCTATAGACGATGAGGTTGTAGGTCCCGTTGTTGAGATGGATGATGGAGTAGGGTTGCCTGATCCTTCTTCAGTTAGAGGTGATCATGGAGGTCTCTTTAACGGATTTCACTAGTTTGACCAACATAGGTGTTTTTGTATTTTAGGGGTAGTGTCAACCTCTACTTACTGTATATCAGGCTTATGAGAGCCATGTCTTTTTTGAAAACACTGGTTCTCCACTTAACCCTCTTATGTTAATATGGTATGTATTATGTATATATTTCCTACAAGTACTAATGACTCTAGTTGATGTACATTCCCTGGGAAGAACAAAAACTGTGATGTAATTATTTTGGTATGTATGGATGCATGGATATAAGTATGAATGTATGTACAGGTTGTATTATTTAGTATTCGTTCAAAGTTTTTTTTTTTTATGTGCTATGTCTCGAACTAGAACAAGAGAGAGAAATTTTATTTTCCGAAAGAAAACCAGCAAAATATTTTTTTTTCTCTAAATACTTCCGCATTTGAGTAAGTACATGAAGCGCCAAGGGAGGCATTACATTAGTGGTATCAGAGTTGGTCGAGTCTTTCGGGAATCCTTAGGAATAGGTCTGTTATGTCTAAGTTGTGTGATCTCTGACCTAGAATAAATTGAATTACTTCCAAGAAGTAATGTATGTCGTTACGTGATTATATGCTTCGGTTTCGAGTTACGGTTTAATCAATTATATCTTGTAGGTCGGTCATGGAAAGAGAAGGTGGACGTGGGCGTGGACGTGGACGTGGTCACGGTCGTGGTAGGGGCCATAGAGGTGGTCGAGCAGAGAATCTGGATGACTACGAAGAATACTATGAAGGTGATGGTGGGAATGATTTTGGAGCTCAAGCGATGGCAAATGTTGTTGCTGCTATTGCCCTCCAAGCAGCTACGATGGGTGTACAAACTCAACAAGAGCAACTTCGTGCTGATCGAGCAAGCTGCGGAAGGAAGATGCCTGACTGCTTTTAGGCGTCAAAATCCGCCACAATTCCATGCAGAGACTGACCTTGAGAAAGCATATTTGAGGATACAAGAACTTGAGAAGATCTTTGAATTGATTCATACCCCATAAGGAGTTAAAGTTTCCTACGCTACTTTCTTAATTTTGGGAGATGTTGAGTACTGGTGGAAGGGCAGCAGACAGCTGTTGGTTGCGGATCAACAGGAAATTACTTGGGAGGTGTTCCGAAATGCCTTTCTTGACAAGTATTTTCCCTTAAGTGCCAAAGTTGAAAAAGAACAAGAATTCCTACGTTTTCAACAAAACGATTTATCAATTGGGGAATATGCAGCGAAGTATGAATTGCTCGCTAAATATTTCCGCTTCTTTCAAGCCCAACCTGATGAAGGCTGGAAGTGTGAGCAATTTGAAGGAGGACTGAGATTCGAGATCAAAGAATCGGTGTTACCACTACAAATTCGAAATTTCCAAGAATTGGTGGAGATGTGCCGAAAAATTGAACAGATGAAGAAAGGGGGGGAGAACAAAGGTAATGTTGGGGGACCTTCTAGGCCTACAAATCAATTCCATAACCAGAAAGGAAGACATAACCAAAGGAAGCCATACTACAGACCCCCTGGAGATAACCGGAACCAACAATCATACCGCCCAATTGCCTCTGCATCTGGTAGCGGAGGACAGAGAAATCAGGACCAAGGCTATATTCCGAGATGCTACAAATGTGGAAACACAAATCATGTTACTAATGATTGTCAATTAACGGAGTAAAGTGCTTCAAGTGTGGATGAGTAGGACACATGGCCAAGGATTGCAATGCTCAGAGGTCTAACCCTCCTGGTAATAATTCGAGGACCACAAACCGACCGCTAAGGGAAGGGTTTATACCATGAGCGGTGCTGAAACTTCACAATCTGAAGATCTCATACAAGGTAATTGTGACATAGCTGGTAATCTCTTAATTGTACTTTTTGATTCGGGTGCAACACATTCGTTTATTTCGATGGATTGTGTGAGATGTTTGAACTTGCCTATTTCTTCTATGACGTATGATTTAATTGTTTCGACCCCGACTGCTGAACCAATTATTGTAAATTCTATATGTCTAAACTGTCCCATCGTTATTCGGGATAGACATTTTCTGGTGAATCTGATGTGCTTGCCTTTAGTACAGTTAGATGTAATTTTAAGCATGGATTGGTTATCTTCCAACCATATCCTTTTAGACTGTGCCCATAAAACTTTAGTTTTCCCTAATCCTGAGATTTATGGATTTTTATCTACCAACCAAGCAAGAACTTCTTCAAAAGAAGGAGATCAGGGATGCTTGTTTTTATCTAGCTTAGAAGTCGAGGAGGAGATCAATCTGAGTACAACGGCAGTAGTAAACGAGTTTCCAGACGTTTTTCTGAACGATGTTCCGGGTTTGCCACCAATTAGGGATATCGAGTTCTCCATCGATCTAGTTCCTGGAACTGGTCCGATTTTAATCGCTTCGTACCGAATGGCACCTACAGAGCTTGTCAAGCTGAAAACTCAACCGGAGGACCTTCTGTCAAAACAATTCATAAGACCGAGTGTGTCCCCGTGGGGAGCACCAGTTTTGTTAGTAAGAAAGAAAGATGGAGGTTCGAGACTCTGCGTAGATTTCCAACAACTCAACAAGGTGACGATCAAGAACAAATACCCTCTACCAAGGATTGACGACTTGATGGATCAATTGAGAGGAGCAGCCGTATTCTCGAAGATAGATTTAAGGACGGGTTATTGTCAAATAAGAGTGAAGAAGGAAGATATACCCAAAACTGCATTCCGAACTTGTTATGGACATTATGAGTATCTCGTAATGCCTTTTGGAGTGACGATGCACCTGCTATCTTCATGGACTACATGAATCATATTTTTCATCCATTTCTTGATCGGTTTGTCGTAGTTTTCATTGATGACATCCTCATATACTCCAAAAGTCATGACGAACATTTGCGACAAGTATTGAAAATTCTACGCGAAAAAATGTTGTACGCCAAACTTTCCAAGTGTGAATTTTGGCTTGGAGAAGTGAAATTCTTAGGACAGGTTATTACCAAAGAAGGGATTGCTGTAGGCCCTGCGAAAGTGGAAGCTGTACTTTCTTGGGAAAGACCAAAGACGGTGACAAATATTAGAAGCTTTGTTGGTTTAGCGGGCTACTACCGGAGATTCATCGAAGGATTTTCAAAAATAGTCGCACCGTTGACTCAACTTACAAAGAAGGATCAACCTTTCACGTGGACTACAAAATGCAAGGAGAGTTTTCAAAGGATAAAGGAACGCTTGACCACTTCGCCAGTGTTAATACTTCCCGAACCAAATGATCCCTATGCAGTATATTGTGATGCTTCACATCAAGGTTTCGGTTGTGTGTTAATGAAACATCGAAAGGTCGTAGCATACGCATCATGTCAGCTGAAGACTCATGAGAGGAACTATCCAACACACGATCTAGAACTAGATGCGGTAGTTTTTATGCTGAAAATATGGAGACACCATCTTTATGTAGCAAAGTTTGATGTTTTTAGTGACCACAAGAGTTTGAAGTACCTGTTTGACCAAAAGGATCTCAACATGAGGCAGAGACGGTGGATGGAGTTCCTAAAAGATTATGACTTCACGTTGCAATATCATCCTGGAAAAGTGAATGTAGTAATGGATGCACTGAGTCGAAAAACCATTCATATTTCAGCTATGATGGTGAAAGAACTCAAAGTAATTGAGAAATTCAGAGATCTCAATCTAATTATGGAAGTAAGCCAAAAGAAAATCAGTTTGGGAATGATAAAGTTTTCTAGTGGCTTAATGGAAGAGATTCGAGAGAAACAAGTTGTGGATGCATTGATTCAAGAAAAAAAAAGATTTAATGGAGAAAGGAAAAGTTACCGAGTTTAGCTTAGGATCGGATAACATCTTAAGGTGCAAAGGCAAAATCTGTGTACCTGATAATTCTGAGATGAAAAAGATGATTCTAGAGGAATCACACAAGAGCAAACTGAGGATTCATCCTGGATCAACAAAAATGTATCAAGACTTGAAACAAAGATTTTGGTGGCCAGGCATTAAAAAGCAAGTCACTGAGTATGTAGCATCATATCTGACATGTCAGAAAGCAAAAGTAGAACATCAATGGCCTGGAGGAATGCTTACATCTCTAGATGTACCGGATTGGAAGTGGGATAGTATATTAATGGATTTTGTGGTAAGTTTACCCAAAACTTCCAAAGGTTTAATTTTGACTCAATCTGGGTGATTGTAGACAGGTTAACGAAATCTGCACATTTCTTACCTGTTAAGACCAATTTTACTGTGGAGAAACTAACCGATGTTTATATCAAGGAAATAATCAGACTACATGGAGTACCTTCGAGTATCGTTTCAGACCGAGATCCAAAGTTTACTTCTCGTTTCTGGGGGAGTTTACAACAAGCGCTAGGAACCAAATTACGATTAAGTTCTGCGTATCATCCTCAAACAGATGGACAAACAGAGAGGACAATCCAATCTTTGGAAGATTTACTGAGAGCATGTGTCTTAGACCATCGTGGAAGTTGGGATGATCTCTTGCCGCTGATCGAATTCACGTACAACAACAGTTTTCATGCAAGTATAGGGATGGCTCCCTATGAGGCTCTGTATGGGCCAAAATGTCAAACACCTTTATGTTGGTATCAAGATGGAGAGAGAACGATTCTCGATCTCGAAATTGTGTAGCAAACAACAGAGAAGGTGAGAAAAAGGATGAAAGCGACCCAAAGCAGGCAGAAGAGTTACTCTGATCGAAGAAGACAACCTCTCGAATTTCAAGAAGATGAACACGTATTTCTTAGAGTCACACCCACGACTGGGGTAGGTAGAGTCCTAAAATCCAGAAAACTCACTCCAAAATTCATTGGACCTTACCAAATTCTTCGACGTATTGGTCCAGTAGCTTACCAAATTGCTTTACCATCTTTTCTTTCAAATCTTCACAATGTGTTTCATGTCTCACAACTGAGGAAGTATATTCCTGATCCATCACATGTAATTGAGCTCGATGTAGTACAATTAAAAGAAAACTTGTCTTATGAGACTTCACCTGTACGAATCGAGGAAAAGATGATGAAGCAGCTCAAGGGTAAACAAATTTCCTTAGTCAAGGTTATTTGGGACGAGACAACTGGAGAAGTGACATGGGAAGCTTAGGACAAGATGAAATTACAGTATCTTGATCTTTTTCCAGGTACGTAATTTCGGGGAAAATTTTTTTTAGAGGGGTAGTAATGTAACACGCCAATTTTTCAATGCTTTCCAATATCTACAAAGATATTAATATGTTTATATTTTATCCTAAAAACTTAGAAAATGATTTTGTCTAAAACAAAATCATATTAAGATCATGTTTGACGATACAAAGCTCCAGTAAAATTTTGGATTGAAAATACAGAAGAAAACCGATATGTGTTTTCCTTGTCAATAAGAATTTATTGATCAGAGAACCTTATTTTGACTCATGAACGAAAAATCAAAGACTTTTACGTTGATATTAAGTGATATGAGTTATTTCGAATTTTTATTTTTTGAAATAATGAAAGCGTACCGTGGAATTTTGAGACATGTATATAATAGAACGAGACGTAGTGCAGAAATAATGTGGAGTAGAATCTCACTTTTTCTATTTTACTACTTGCCGAAAAACTTAGTCTTCAAGTAAGATTTTTGTGAGCTAAGATCCTTCAATCTTCATCAAGCAATCATCATCCCCTCCAATCTCCATTTCATTGAGGTAACCCATTTCTTCCTCTTCAACTTTGTGTTCACCATCTTCTCCTAATTATCTTGACCAGGTTTAGAAACCCAATTTTCTAATTCTCATGAACTTGAATTCTTTTTACTTGTAATGATCATGACTTAAGGAGTTAGACTCACTTTATTACCTCATGATCTTGTTGATCTTGTTGTTGTTGCTATTTGGAAAAATGAAACTCTAACCCTTAAAAACCCCTTAGGGCCGAATCTAAGAGAAAGAGAGGGTTTGATGTTTTTGTGTTATTTTTGAAATGTCACACTTGTTTCAATCTCCCTAGGACCTATATGATCAAGCTCTAAGAGCTTAGGTTCAACAAAAATTCCTAACCCTTTTTCCCCATAGAAGCCGAATTCTATTCCTAGTAAGATAGAAGGAATTTTTCGAATTTTGACTTGTATTGTAATGTTTTGTGTAGGAAACATAGCATAAGTGTACTTTTTGGAATCGTGGGAGGAAGCTGCATCAAGGACAACCCTTCACAGGCAAAATATTTCACAGTTGAGGTAAAGGGAGTTTGCCTGAGGAGCTCATTCAAGTCATGTACCCTATTATAAGTTTAATTATACTGCTTGGTTATGATGATTGGATATTATAGGTTGATAATGTCGGATGTGAATAACCCTAGTGTATAATTGTTGAATGATATATCTTATATTGTTGATTGTGATTGGCTGATGGCATGACTCTTGTCATTGCTTGTTAAAAAGACTAAGGTATTCAAAATTACCTTAACACAAAGTTTGAAATGTTTTTGTTTTACTTATTGGAAGATGAGAAAATAATCTTGAATGTTGAAAGTGACAAGATAGAAAAATTAGGAAGTAGAAAGAAAACGAAAAACGACCGAAAGTCATGGGACCTTATTCAAAAGATTTTTGAAAAGGAAAAGTATTTGGAATTAAGGTTTCTCTATTAAAAATTTTACAAAAGTTTTGTCATGGCAAAGTTGAAAGAGATTGTTTTTGTAACTTTTCAAGTTTTCAGAAAAATGGATTTTTCCAAAAGAAAAGTGATGGTGAAAAGGTATTTCTAGAAACGGTGGTTTTATTCATGGTGCAAAGGGAGAAACAATTGGATTTTTGTTTTGATTTAGTTTTCACTGAACGAAAACCTCTGGAAAGAGAGTGATAATGGAAAGGATCTAGTGTTCCGGATTGACGGGCTAGAATTCCTATTTAAGTTTTTTTGAAAGCGGAAAGGACCTAGTGTTCCAGATTGACGGGCTAGAGTTCCTATTCAAGTTTGGAGAAAAAATAGAGCCTAGATTTCCGAGACACCGGACTAGTGTTCGGTTGTGAAGGAAATTGTGAATCATGGATTTTATTGATAAAATCCTATGTGATTATTAAAGTTTAATTTAATACTTGATTAAAAGTAGTCAAGAGCGTAAGCCTTGACGAGGAAAGAACAATGCGAAAAAGAAAAAGAAAACGAAAACACTTGTTTTACATGCATAGTCTAGCTTTTATGCCATTGTGGCATATGTGTCATTGTGTATCGAGCAACAATTTCACAAATGGTGAACTGACAAACTAAATAGTAACGGACCAAAGACAGCTTCTTTAGTTTTTGGGTCTTCAAGGACATTCGGGTTCGAACTCCAAGAAATGCTTGGGACTTTACAACCCCTTGTCGTGGAAATCGGATACCTTGATCGAAATGTACTCAATTAGGAACTATTCTGTATTATTTAGGTGAGATACGATACCCTAGAACAATTGAGGATTTGGATCCACAAGTGGCCAATCCAACGTAAAAAAATTGTGTTATAGGCATTATCGCGATCCTATCATGCTCGGCGAAGGGAAGTTAGGATCTCCGAAGAACTATGAGTCAGATAGAAAAGATTGAAGTGACATATCAGTTTTCACAAAAATTGCATTTGATTGTTGGGAATGAATCCTTGTGTTATAGTTATAAGGTATATTGCATGATATTGTGTGTAAGTCGTGTATGTGGCTTTTATCATGTCTCATATATTGGTATCTCACCTTTACTTTATTTTTCCTTGTTTTGGTGTTTTGATTTTATGGTTCATTATTATGGGTATATAGATGGATCCGATGCATCACCTGACTTACTCGGGGTTTCTAGGCCTCGCGTTTGAAAAGAGAGAGGATAAAGGCACTTGGAAAATTCACCCGGGAGCCCGTAGTGCCAGATACACCAGGCCATTGCTGACAACAAAGGGAAGTGAAGAGGGAGCAACACAGTATGCACATAGTTTGAAGACGGTACAAGTGCCATTACCCCTGATGTGGTTTCCTTTGAGGACTTTGCTGGAGACTGGGAACACTCATCACCAACCTCCAACTCTGTAAGTAATACCTGGATCTGGACCTGCCTCCCCTATACTGGAGTTACCTGCACCTATAGTCGTAGTATGAGGAGAAAACGACAATGAGATTATGTTTGAAGAAGATCCTGAGGAGGACGATCCTATTAAAGAAGACCCAGTAGAGGATGATGAGGAGGAGTTAGAGTCTAACCCTATAGATGATGAGGTTGTAGGTCCCGTTGTTGAGATGGACGATGGAGTAGGGTTGCCTGATCCTTCTTCAGTTAGAGGTGATGATGGAGGTCTCTCTAACGGATTTCATTAGTTTGACCAGCATAGGTGTTTTTGTATTTTAGGGGTATTGTCAACCTCTACTTACTGTATATCAAGCTTATGAGAACCATGTCTTTTTTTTAAAACACTAGTTCTCCACTTAACCCTCTTATGTTAATATGGTATGTATTATATATATATTTCCTACAAGTACTAATGACTCTAGTTGATGTACATTCCCTGGGAAGAACAAAAACTGTGATGTAATTATTTTGGTATGTATAGATGCATGGATATAACTATGAATGTATGTACAGGTTGTATTATTTATGTATTCTTTCAAAGTTTTTTTATGCGCTATGTCTCGAACTAGAACAAGAGAGAAATTTTATTTTCCGAAAGAAAACAAGCAAAATATTTTTTTTCTCTAAATATTTCCGCATTTGAGTAAGTACATGTAGCGCCAAGGGAGGCGTTACAACCTGAGTTATCACCGAACTCCAGAACTCGAAGCTCCTCATTGTCACAACACAAAGTACTAACTCCACCTTCAACCAATCAACATAATAACTAATAAATAAATAAAAACTCATCTATTTTCTCTTTAGGCTAGGTTTGGCCATTTAATTCAAATTAGAGTTAGGATTCTTTTCTCAACATAAGCCTTTGGATACTTATCAATTAGGTTCTAGGTAACTTAGATAAATTGCTACAACTTGAAAATATTGAATAAAAATCATCCAACCACTTACGGTAGGTTTCGGCCTTGTATTACAAAATAGGCTAGGTTTTCAAAACAACACAATTTCTTAGATCAATGATCTTAGAGTAGTAAAGAGTATGAATCAATCATTATATTTCATAAATCAATCAAAAACCTTTCACCCGTTTTATGTTAGGGTTTCGGCCTCTTTAGTATAAGTAGGCTAGAAATTTCCAACTTTCCAATATCTTAGACTTAGCATCCAAATGTATTAAGGAGCTCAAGTCCATGATCATATTGGAAAATGAAAAAAAAAAAAAACATCCTAGGTTCACAACCATCATAGGTTGAGAAATAGGCTAGAAATCTTTAAACTTTTCAATCTCTTAGACTTAGCATTGAAATGTATTAAGGAGCTCAAGTCCATGATCAAATTGGAAAATGAAAACAAAACATCCTAGGTTCACAACCATCATAGGTTCGCCCAACATAGGAGAAATAGGCTAGAAATCTTTAAACTTTCCAATCTCTTAGACTTAGCATCGAAATGTATTAAGGAGCTCAAGTCCATGATCATATTGGAAAATGAAAACAAAACATCCTAGGTTCACAACCATCATAGGTTCGGCCATCATAGGAGAAATAGGCTAGAAATCTTTAAACTTTCCAATACTTTAGATTTAAGATCAAGAGGTATCTATAAGATGAAATACATGATCATCTTTCAAAAAGTTGAAACAAAACTTCCTAGGCCACTAATACATAGTTTCGGCCATCCTTGGAAAATAGGTTAGAAATGTTTGTTTGATACAAGCTCTTAGAATATGAAAGTAGGGATTAATAGAAGTCCATAGAAATTGGTTTCAACTCAAACATAGTTTTCTACCATTTTCTAGAGATTTTAGAAGTTAAAAGAGTTTTAAGAACATTTTAAGAAGACATAAAGTAAACTCATGAAATAAGTGTAAAACTTGAAATAGAGTATGAGAGGGTTACCCTTGAAACTAGAAAGAAAAAAAATGAAGAACTTGAATCTTGAAACTAAATAAAAATGGAAACTTTAACTGTTAGAAACTTAAAAATGAGAAAGTGAAGAAGTAGGAAAGTGATGAAGAGAAAATGAAATGGGTATTTATAGAGGGAGAGGTGAGATGGGCGTGAAAGAGAAGGAAGAAGCAAGTCTTTATGGCCAAGTTTTGGCTTATGCCTTGTTTGGTTGAAGAAGAGAGTGAAAATGGGTTTTAAAATATAATATGATATAATTTGAAAAGTGTGATTATAACACCCGGGTGCCAACAAGGGCGGGGAGTAATCACCGGTGCAAGAAGGCACGGACAAGGAGTGGCTCCTGGCAAGCTTCTAGGTGAGGGCACACATGAATGAACCCATTACACACCAGAATGAGGGGGATCCTGAGTCTGTGTAGGTATGAGACTATACAGTTGAGGATGACTTATATGAATTGATTGGTACTACCTATACTAACAAGATGCATCTTCTTTTCGGTAGCCCATCACTTAAGAACTCCACAGTGAAGCGTGCTTGACTTGGAGCAATTCTGGGATGGGTGACCTCCTGGGAAGTTTTCCTAGGAAGAGTGTGAGTGAAGAAAAAGCACGCTGAAAAGACACGTGTTGGTTTGTGGGGACAGTCGTCAACCCATAAAGTAGCCAGGGATGTTACAAATGGTATCGGAGCGGCACCTCTCCCAGTACGGTGTGGTTCGGGGACGAACCAAGCGGAAGCTAGTGGGCACCCATTACACACCGGAATGAGAGGGATACTGAGACTGTGTAGGTATGAGACTATACAGTTGAGGATGACTTATATGAATTGATTGGTACTACCTATACTAACAAGATGCATCTTCTTTTCGGTAACCCATTGATGAGCCTCTGTTTGACTGGTTTTATAACTAGTAAAGACCTTGGCTTTGTGCTAATTTTATACCATTTTTACCCAAATTAGACTTGATTGTTCCTAAGTAGTATTTTGAGTCTGTAAATTGTTTTTATGTTAATTTAGTTGTTTTTAGAGTTGAATAATTATTTACTTTTATTTTCTATTTTCAGGTTAATAAAAAGTAATCAATCTGGAGCCACTCGCCCCGCGAATAATCTCTCGCCCCGCGAGTATTGCAACCATGAAAAAGTCAGAGACGATCACGGCTTGCCCGTGTTGAAGATCACAGCCGTGGCAATTCTGAAGTTGAAGAGTTCGCCCCGCGAGCATTCCTTCGCCTCGCGAGTCTTGGAAGATCAGAAGCCATCACGGTTTGGGCGTGTTGAATGCCGCGGGCGTAACAGTTGGAAGCTGAAGAGTTCGCCTCGCGAAGGATGTGCTCGCCTCGCGAGAAGACAAAGAGTTGCAGACCTTTCATGTAATTCGCCTCGCGAGTAGTGCTTCGCCTCGCGAGGACTTGGATTCCAGAAACGTGTATAAAAGCCTGTTTAGGCAGAACAAAAAGAGTAGCATTTTAGGCTGTGGCTAGTCGATTTTGGCTAAGTCTCGCTTAGTAGTAATTAGTTTTAGTCTTATTTTCTCTTTCTTTTGTTTTATCTGTAATGGAGAGCTAGTCTCCTAGATTAATCTACCGCAATTGGTTTCTGTTAACACTTGAGGTTCTGTGATTCCCTGTCTCATTTGCTTTTCTCTTTTCAATGCCATATTATATGTTTCCGTTTGTTATTTCAGTAATGTATAATGTGGTATTGTTTCATTTCGTGATGCTATGTTCCTATATATAATCGCGTTTGTTATTTCGCGTGTGTTCATTCATGTTCGTTTGTTCATGAGAGCTTAACCCCGTTTGTTATTTCGGGAATAGGAACATACATCTGTAGTAGCGGTTTTCGTTTGTTAATTGTTGCTACAACCGGGAGGGGATTAGTATCTGCTTAGGATTTGCATGAACCAATGATAGTGGGAAACTGAGAACAGTAGGTTAATCGCTTTTGTTTATTTGTTAATCTCTTTTCTTACTCTGTTTTTGTTTTGTTTTCTTTATTCTAGTTTTAATCTCAAAACCCCCATTTCTAACTTTTTCTAACATTTTCTGTTAATAATAACAAACACCTAAAGAGTCCTTGAGAGACGATCCGAGTTATCGCACTATACTGCATTATTTTATAATCGCTCGTTCTTTTTGGCGCGTGGCGACAGCGCGGTCAAAAATTGGCGCCGTTGCCGGGGACTCTGGTTTGTTGTTATTAGCAGAAAATAATTTTTCAAAAAAAAAATAAAAAATAAAAAAATAAAAAAATAAAAAAAAATTTCTTTTCTAATTAGTTTTGTCTGCTTTGTCTGGTCTGTAAATTTTATTTATCCCCCATGGATAGTCACATATATGGGTACATGCCTAATGTTTACTATGAACCACCACCATGCGTATATTTTCCTGATTATGTTGGTTTATCACACTGGTTGCCAAGGTTTAGTGGTTTTGCAGGTGAGAATCCGCAGGAGCATCCGAGGGAATTCCAGTTGCTTGTACTATAATGCCGAGACCTGCAGGAATAACAGAAGATGATATCAAGATGGAAGCTTTCCGAGTTCTCGCTTGAAGGTGCTTGCTAGAGATTGGCTGAATTGTCTTGACGAGAACTCCATCTTCACTGGTTTGACTTGAAGAACGCCTTCCCGTTGAGTCGGGAAACTATCCACCGAACCTCCCCAAGTAACCACCTGCCACCTTCCGAACCTTCCCTAGAGGACCTGTGCAAACAGATGACTGCACAGATAAGTGCAAATATGGAAGGACTGAGGCAACAAATGGCCGAGCAAACTCAACGGATGATAGAGGAATTTCAACAGAAGATGGAGGCTGAATACCAGAGGAGCCAAGCTGAATCTCAGAATTTGTGGGCTCTAATTGATCAAGTTACCGCCAACTCGGCTGCAATGCTAGCTCCACAGCCCATTGAAGAACCTACAGAGGCACAATTTATTCTTGAAAATACCTCTGAGGATGAGTCTGATACTGATACTTCTGTTACTGAATTGTGTGTTGAATCCCCTGATGATTGTTATTGCGATGGCAATGCTTTGTGTGTAGATTGCTATTTTGAAAGGTATGTTAAGCAAAGCATCCATATGGATCAGGAGGATCAAGAGAACATTTGCTCCACCGTGCTTGAGGATAAAGAAGACTCTTTGGTCTTAGATGCACGTGTTGAGAGTAGAGGGGTGGATGATGAACTAATTGCAGAATTTCCAGACATTGTAGATTTTTCTGATTCATTTTCTTGTAATATGTGTACTAACTCTAACCTTTGTTTGGTGTGTGCTGAAATCTCTGCATGTATAGCAGGTGTTGAATTTGTTAGTGCAGTGGATGAAGAAAGTGCAGAATTTGAAGCAGCACCAGTAACACTTTCTAACTGTTTGCCACCTCCCCCTGAGGAACCAGAGATGGAGTTTAAGCCCTTGGATTCTGCACCATGGCCAATCCAAGAGGTTGAGCCCCGCTTCTATTGGGGAGACTTTATTGAGAAGGAGGTCATCTGTGACCCGAAGGGGAGTGAGAAGTCTGCCGCACTCGGCGAGGTTATTATAATTGTCAAGTGCTCACCTCCGCATCAAAGCTATAAGCTAGGAGACCATGGAACAAATTTCAGTCCTTTGGCTACCACGTGGGACTTATGCTACAGGCAGTGGGATCCTGGTGGAACCGCCTCTGAATGAGCCTTTCTTAACCCTTATCTCTTTTTAATTTTCTTTTGCTTTGTTTTATTTTTGTTCTATTGTCAATAATGCTCCTGAATAATTTGAGAAGCTCAGGAGTTGTGTTTGTGTCTTGGTTATGGCAAGTTTATTGGATTTTATTAATTTTTGCATAGATTGATTGCATGATAGTGTTGACTGTTTTCCCCCTAGGATTTGAAAAAAAAAAAATTTGAAAAATGATCCCCATATGATTGAAAACTGAACTTTGAGATTTTATTATGATGACATGATTTATGATAAGTTTGGGGTGATATGAAGCACACACTAGGGATAGAATCTCTTTCAAGCAATTTGCAAAAATGTCCAGGTGAGGTTTTTGAGCCTCCAACATGCTTTAAATTGTGTGAAATCTCTTTTAAGTTGCACTTTCCTGAATTTGATTGAATCTCTTTTTGGTTTGCATGATTATATGTGTGTAGCAAATGATTTAGGCATTTTCTTTGTAAATAACTACTTGGCCTAAAATAACCATTCCTAATGCATGTTCCCTAGTTAGCCCCATTGAGCCTATTAGCCTGTTAATTCTTGATAACCTAATGTTATAAGCCCAAAAATCTGGAAAACCATGTTAACCCGATCTTAGGATTAGGAGAGCATGTAATCTTAGAATGGGTGCAAGCAACTAAAGTTTGGGGTGGCTGCAAGGTGTAATATGTTGTTTGGGATTGAGAAAAAAAAAATTTTGAAAAAAAAAGAAAAAAAAAAAGAAATAGAAAAAAAAAAGAGAAAAACAATAAAAATAAAAAGTGTTGAAATAAAAAGGCTGTAGCCACCCAGAAGCATAAAGAAAAATGAAAAAGGAACTTGAGTGGAATTTCAAAGTGTAAATAATGTTCATGCTCTCTTAGTTCCTAGGGTCTTCAGCCTAGTTTCCTTTGTATATCCTACCCCTAGCCAGGCCCCATTACAACCCATAAAAGACCTTCTGATGTTGCTTGCATGTTTTCTGTGGGAATCATTTTGAGATGAAAATCAAATTTATGGGAAGTGCTCTTAAA